>OZ007588.1:297104214-298589214 GCA_963931845.1 Maratus michaelseni
GGACTATTTAATTTATTAGAAATGATTTAGTTTTTATGTGATTTTGTATTTTTCTTTTTTTTTTTTGGGGGGGGGGGGCTCAAAAAACGGTATTCGTAATTAATTGTCCACTAATATCTACTTTAATATTCCTAATAATATACATAAAGCTATTAAATTCGAATACGTTACTAATCGTGAAATTCCCATTTCTTGAAAAGCTTTTTCTAGTACTTCTACATATGCGTATACTAATATTGTTGTTTGAATATATGAATTTATACACATAAATATTAGAGTGAAATTGGCAAAACAAGTGTCAACACACTTTATTTTTGTATTATTTTGTATTAACTATACTCATCATTTTTCTTAATATACTTATTAGAATTTATACCCTGATGTAATTTGCTATTGTAATGTTACTTTACAAATTACATTAATGGCGAGAAAATTAACCCTTTTATTACGGCTTTAAATGACGAAATAATGTTAACCTAAGTGTTATTCACACCTGTTCGAAAATACTCACAATGCAAATTATATATGCATCAGAGTATTCCAAAGGACTAAAGGTACCGTTGGGCATTATTTATAACAATCCAAACAATATACTTAGAATAACTAGCATTCTCCAGTGAATTCCACAAAGTGGCACAAACGGACATTCATTTCCTGTTTATAACAAGCTAATAATAATAATTATTAGAAGCGGTGTAATTGAATATTCTTAATGCAGTTGAATTACACTTAATGCAAGCACCAACAAATTATTATATTAAATTTACAATTGATAAATCAAATAAATATCAAGTGTATAATGCTTATTTAAACGTACGACCCATTATTTGTTCCTTGCATATATATTTAATGTATGACCAGCCATTTATATCTGAGAGGGATTTTCTCATTCCTTATACAGTGTGGTTATAATTAAAATTCCACTTTGAATTGGTCATAAAATGAAAACTACTTGACCAAAATGTTTTCAAACTTGGTAATAGTTTAATGGAGGGCATGGGAATTTATATCCCGCCAAAAAAAAGCTCAAATACTCACCATCAGAGGGGGGAATGTTGCTGTATACAATATTGTTAAACGAAATAAGGGTCGTAATCTAACTTAACCATTTGTTACAGGGATTTAACATTTTTTCTACCCTTACGAAACATTAACCTAAAAAAATTACCATTTAAAGGCGTTCAAAGCGACAAAGGTCGAGTGCGCCATCCGTGTAATAAAATCCGTTCGTGTTCTTAGAAGTTCAAACCATAAATTAGCGATAACAAAATTTGAGATCGCAAATCACTCGCAAATGTGTGCGCATTCCGGAAATCGTTTTCTTACAGACCGTTAATTTGTGATTTTTGAAATCTGAATTCGGCCTTAAGACACGAATATATCGGTTTAAAATGTTTTTAATAGTTTCTAAAACGAAACTGTTTGCGGGGATATTCAAAAACGCAATGGCCTTTAAATGGTGCAGACTTACGGCAGGAAAACAAAAATTAGATTTATAAAAATGCGCTTTACACCCATACAAAGGTCGAGTGCGCCATCCGTGTAATAAAATCCGTTCGTGTTCTTAGAAGTTCAAACCATAAATTAGCGATAACAAAATTTGAGATCGCAAATCACTCGCAAATGTGTGCGCATTCCGGAAATCGTTTTCTTACAGACCGTTAATTTGTGATTTTTGAAATCTGAATTCGGCCTTAAGACACGAATATATCGGTTTAAAATGTTTTTAATCGTTTCTAAAACGAAACTGTTTGCGGGGATATTCAAAAACGCAATGGCCTTTAAATGGTACAGACTTACGGCAGGAAAACAAAAATTAGATTTATAAAAATGCGCTTTACACCTCATTTGATTTATCAGATAAAAGTGAGTCTCTTTGTCAAAGTTCTCATTGTTACGATTCGGCAATGTCTCTAACCGTTCAAGACCGTGCTTTTCTCATTAAATGTCATTATGAATGCGATAGCAATGGACGGCGTGCTTTGCAAATGTATCGTTCAGTAAGATGAATACGCCGAGGGCCAATGAAACCGCAGCGTTTGAGGAAAATGATGGTAAAGTTTGAATCTGTTGCACCTGAGAGGGGTGCTTCTGTGGAAACAGAGGAGGTTGTTGCATTAGCAGTGGAGGAAGCAACAATGGAAATCACAGACGGCTGTCGCACGGCTAATGGGCTTAACATTGAGTACGGTGAATAAAATTGTCCGTAAAGTGCTGCAGTTCTACCCATACAAAATCAAACATGTTCAAGAACTTCAACGTAACGATCCTGCTGCAAGAGGTTCTTCCGCTTTGGAATTCCTTGCACGAATGTAGGAACATTATCCATGGAGGAACATTATCCACGAGGCCCATCTTTAAGTAAATGGCGATGTCAACACCCATAACTGCAGTATTTGTGCCAAACAAATAATTTTCTGGGTGCACAACCTCATGTTGCGTACCCAGTTCCATTGCATTCTCCTAAAGTCACCGTTTGTTGTGGTATGAGAGCATTGAACCATTTTTTCTTTGAAGAGAAGTCGACAGTTGGACCTGTTACATACCCTGTGACTGTAGCACGCTTAGCGTCAATGTTAAGATGTCTCGTCATACCTGAACTCCAGCAATGTGGCATTTTAAACTCCACGCTTTTTTTGCAGGACGGGGCCCCACAGCACATTGGTACATGTGTCACACAGTCACGTAAGCAACATTTCAGGATTGAACGGATTATAGGCCGAAACTTCCCCACTTCTTGGCCACCCTGGTCTCCAGACCTGAACCCCTGTGACTTTTGGCTATGGGTTATCTAAAAAGCACTGTTTATGGCAATAATCTAAACAATTTGGCGGAATTGAATGATGTGATACACTGTCATGCCCATAACATTCTTTCGGATATAATAAGAGCCACTGTTGCGTTTCAGAAACGATTAAACATATTTTAAACCGATGTCTTCATGACTTATTTCGTTTAACAATATTGAATACAGCACCAATTTCCCTTCTGGTGGTGGATGTTTGAAATTTTGTTTTGGCAGTAAATAATTTCCCATAACTACCTTTAAACTATTACTAAGTTTGATAACATTTGGTCCAGTATTTTTCTATTATGACCATTTAAAAGTAGAACTTTAACTATAACCACCCTGTACAACACGTTACATAAATGCTCTCTATGTTAATTTTTTGAAACCATGAATATTTGATTTAGATCATGCATTATTTTAGATTATGCATTCAATCCATTTTTAACTCTTTGTATACATTATTTGTCAATTATATTATCATACGTTAAAGTTGGAAATAAATATTTGAATGTTTATAAAGAATAAACATTATATAAATAAATTTATATATTACAAAGTATATACGGAATTTTATACACAGAATATGTATTTATATATAGAAAGGCATATTATAAGATTAATATTAATTTTACTAATCGACTGGTATCGATCACATTTTTTATACGATTTTTTGTTTTTGCGGTAGACATTGTAGAGGGTGTTAATTGTTTTTGTCAGGTCTCTAAAATCTATGTTGGATACATCATTTTCACTTTAATCGCAAAATCCATTTGTTAATTAATAAATGGAACGCTAGTTCGGAATTAAATTCATACATATTACCTTCAATTTCAAATTTAAAAGACACCTATACAATTTTAAAATAATCGATTTATCATGTAGTGTTGTATTTTAAAATATTATGAAGAAATAAAGAAAAAATACAAATAAAAATATACAAATACATGGTTTTTTTAGAAGTTTGTTCTTAAAAGTGTTTACATTTAAAAAAAAAATGTTTCAAATATTTATAGACAAGAAAATATCTGAAATTATTTAACTGTTATTCTGATATTTTAAAATTCTTTACACGATGCATTTTTTTCTCCTTTTTTGAAAACAAACGATATTTTAAATTTTTAAAGGAGACGGGAAAAAAAAGTTTTCCAGTTATAATTGTAATGAAAATATGCCTTAAAAGTTGCGATTAACCGAAATTATTTCATTGAAAAGAGTATTTTCTCAGGGAAAAACATATGTGCAATATACACGAATTTCTAACAGAAATTATAAGTAGATATGGAAACAGTTTATTCAAACATACGATTGTTACGAATGTGCAAAACACGGAATTATATATTTCTGTACTTACAGTACTTTATGCTTATTTTCCAGTGGGCGCTTATAAAACCATTAATTGAAAATGGTAAAATGTTTTTAAAATCTAACATTTATTTATTTTTTACATTTAGGTTTATTTATCATTTAATATACCTTTTAAAATAAAAACTCTTTGCAGATTTTTTTACCTTTTTAAGTTTACGAAAATATTTGTATTTTATTATGAAATAAGAAAAATAGATATTTTTTTAATTAATTTTTTTGAAGAGAATAGAGTTCTGTGAATGAAATTTCTGTTACGAGATTAACATTTCTAAAGTTTTCTCTTATAACAAAAAAGTATCGAAGATAATTTAAAATCGTTACAATTAAATTATCTATAAAATAAAGCACATATAATTAACCAGTATTCTACAAATTTACATACTTTTATAGATGATTGATAGACATATTAAGATATTAATTACAATAAGTCAAAATTTGAACAAACAATCTTGAGATAAATATATTTAAATCCTGGAAGAAGACCCGACAAACCCCGAAAATAAAATACAGTTATGTTTTTATCTGCATGCGACTAATATTTTCACGCGATTTGCATCTTTGTAATCAATCATATCTGGGTAATTTCAATCTCACCGGGGAAAAATATAATTTTTGACAGTTTATTGTTTTGTTCGTTTTAAGAGATATGTCTTTATCCTTCTGACAGCTTTTTGTTTTTTTCAAAATTCTTCCGACCAATAAGTAATCGAGGATTATCTCCTCTATTATTACTTATTTCCAATCATCATGTATTTGAAATATGTAGTAAATTTATCATTTGCATTTTTATACTTTGACTGTGGTATTTTTAAAAACAATTGCTTTAAAAATTGTGTATTATATAAATTTTTCTATAAATGTCTTGCCCGTCGAAATCGCGGGATAAGCGGTCAGAAGGTTAATAAATATATTTTATTTCTAAGATCGTGCTAAACAGAAAGTGTATTCGGCTATCCTTCTATATTAAAAAAAAGTAATCTGGAACTGAGTGAGCCCAAAACGATTTAGAAATGGACCAATCAAATTCTGCATAGATATTCCGGGTTATTCTCATCGATTTTTTACTAGGGACTTTTTTGAGGAGCTATTACTTTTTTCTAGCCATCCTAAGGATTCGAAAATCATACCACCAGACGCGAAATATAACAAGCTTTCAGAAATTAAAAAAATTATCACGGTCGGACAATATAAACTCAAAAAATTCTTTAAAATCGAGTAAAAAATCTTTTATTGAAAAAGTCCTTACTTTATATTGTTGCCAATTTCTACATAAGCGCAAAGGATTATGTTTTATCTCAAATAAAAATGTATTTGCGCGAGACTATTAAAAACAATAATGAAAGTTTAAAATAATAATTAAATGATCACGTGTTGAAAGAAGGAAATAAAGCAAATTACGTCATAAAAATTGCGCTTACACATGACTATTAAAAATAAAGAAGATGAATTAAATGAAAAAGCATTACGACCAGTTAAATGAAAAAGCATTATAACCAGTTAAATGAAAAAGCATTATAACCTGATTACAGAAGTTAGTCGCCGTTCTTGATATCATCATCATCACCTTTTTAAAACAGGGTACATTACCAGGTTTTAAGAGGCTGTGAAATCAGAACGGGGTTTGATGAGCGTAGCGAGCAGGGGACAGAGCCCCCTAGTTCTTTAAAAAATAAAAGAAATGACAGCCATTAATTAAAATTAAGTCGTAACACCTCCTTAAACGGTTCAAAAATTTCAACTTTTCGCTGCTTAAACAGTTCTTTATTCACAAGAAAATTCTAATATAAATTTATATCGAAAGTGAAATTGCAGTTTTGGAGTTACAGAAGTAGACCATGCCATAGCTAGATAGCAGTAACAAAATATTTGTGCTGTTTTATTTTTAACAGTAATTTTAAAGTCGGTGAATACTCTACCCTCCCCCCCCCCTCAATTTCCAATCAATCAACTCTTATATTTTGAAAATTAATTGTAACATATTTTTCTAGTGAAATTCGGAGTATTTGTTTTTTAAATATTGATATCAAGCTATTAGGTGTAACTTTAAAAACGAAATTTGTCGGTGAAATTTTTTGTTGAATAAATGCAATTTTGCTAAAAATGGATATTGATAAGTATTTTTAAATATTTCGTATTTCACTATTTATTGGACAAAGAAACTAACGATTTTATTACATTGTTCTACGTCAAATATACAATGAAATTAAGCGACGACCACTATAATCTCTGTTTTCGAAGTGCTCCCGTCTATCAGCATTCAAGTCGTCAATTTTTAATATATTAACTACTATCTTAACTACTATCTATTTTTTAAATATATTAACAACTTTCTTTTTTTTAAATATATGCCTGATACATTTGCGTAAATGAATTTTCATAAACACTTTTTATTTCTTTTAAAATTTCCAGAATAATCCTTAAATTTCAGGCTTCAAAGTTGTTCCAATCTTAAAAAATGCTTTAACAAATTTTACCTGATTTTTTTTTATATAGAGTTTTAAAAAAATTCATTATACTCATGTATAGTTAATATTTTGTTTTTATTCGTGAAGTACAATTGTTCTTTGTTATGTATTTTTTAATTTTTATACGAGAGAACTGTAATAAATAAGGTATAAAAAAGAGACTGTTCAGTGTTTTGTTTCGTTCAGAATTTTAAATGTTTCTTTAATACTAAAATGTTATAGTAAATGTAAAACAATATATTCACTAATAATTATACATTAAGTATTTTTATTAAGTGGAAACTTTTAAACTTTTGTATATAAAATTTTATCTTTAACTGAAATACATTGTTTGTATATGTAGAAGATTTTTACTAAAAATGCCGAAACGCGTTGTTTTCGAAATCTGTCCACTTGAGCTTTAGAATATTACTGGTGAATTTTTAATGGCAAGTTTGGGATAGACGAATTGGGCGTGGTAAAGATGATGATGTGTTCTCCCTAAAGATGGCTATGTATGGTAGATTTATTTCCAAGTACATGGTGGTAAAAAAATAAACTTTGCCGATATCTCGAACTCTAGCGGCCGGTCCGTTCAACCGATCGAGATGAAATTTCAGATATAGTTTCCACAGGTATGATCTCGGTATTCTGTGAACGGCAACAAATGGCGCTCACGGTTACGGTTATAGTTACAGAAACTCGAAATTTTCAAATGTCAACGTCCATTTTTTTCATCGCAAAATGCTAAGCGCATGCGAAAACCCAAAAGAGCGTTGGAATGGTACGTGTATCGCAGTAAACGGACGCGTTATGCATGCCCAAAAACAGCTCTGCAAACGGCCAAAAAACACGATCAGGGCGCACAAAGGAAATTTGCCTGTGACAGAGGCAAAACACCAATAACGGTACGCCGTTCGCCAGATAGCCAGCGTAGAAAACGGATAAAAAGTGCGGTGGGAATGTTAGTTCTTCTGTCGGGAGCACGCACATGCAGACGAAATGACTCTTCCAGCGACAGTTCGTGGTGACTTGGTCTAACTGTATTATCAAAATGGGATGAATGCTGCGAAAACCTTGTGTGTTTACCGCCGAAACGATCGCCAAATACGTGGCCCATGTAGCCTGCAAGCTCTTCGTGATTTAGTAAAGAAATTTGAAGAAACTGGCTGCACCTGTGATAGGCCGCGATCCGGACGTCCAACCGTTCCTGAGGATGCTGTTATGGAAGTGCATCACACAGTGACTACAGGATACATGCAAACTCCAAGAGGTGCATCTCGTGTATTGGATATACCGAAACCAACGGTCATTAAGCTACTGCGCTCTGTAATCCGCACGTTTCCTTACCGGTACCAGCGCGTCCAGATGTTGGAAGTGGTGGACCATCAACAACGTATAGACTTTGCTAATGGAGTTCTTATCCGATATGATGGAGATAACGACTAGGCTCTTCGCATATTATGGACGGACGAGGAACATTTCACCTTAAATGGCAACGACAGCACCAAAAATTGTGTACTCTGGGCAGACATGAATCCGCACGCTGTGGCACCAGTACCTTTACACGAAGTCAAAGTTATTGTGTGGTGCGGCATTGCAGGCACAATTTTTCTCGGGCCGTACTTCTTTGAGGAAGCGACACCAACGGAATTTGTAACTTGCTCTGTAACAGGCTCCCGCTATACGGCAATGCTGCAAAATTACGTCATAACAGAATTGCTGCAGCGAAATGCACTGAATGACTTCGTTTGGATGCAAGATGGTGAACCTCCACATATAGCGAAGTCTGTACGCAGGGTCTTGGAACAGCATTTTGGCGACCGTGTCATTTCACGCCATTTTCCATTTCCGTGGCCTCTGCGATCCCCCGAACTCACTCCTATGGATTTCTGCTTCTGGGGATATCTCAAATCTAGAGTGTACATGTGCAATCCGCAAACTTTACCGTATTTGAAAGATTCTATCAAACGTAAGATTGCAAACATCCCTCATGCGATGTTAGGTTCGGCTGTATTGTCCACAGTCGCCTGCATGCCTGTGATGGCACCCATTTGGAAAATGTGTAATCAAAATAAAAGTTTTCTTTTCTCCGATTTGTGTTGTAATCAGTGATTGGTGTACTGACTCTGTGTCATGTGCAAATTTCCTCTTTTTTTTTTTTTTTTTTTTTTTTTTTTTGGCCGTTTGCAGAGCTATTTTGTGTGCGTGCAGAACGAGTCCGTTTCTTGCGATACACGTACGGTTCCAACGCTCTTTAGGGTTTTCGCATGCACTGAGCATTTTGCGACGAAAAAAAATGGGCGTTGTCATTGGAACATTTCGAGTTTCTGTACCTAAATCCATAACCGTGAGCGCCACTTTGTTGCCGTTCACAGAATCCTGAGCTCATACCTCTGAATAACTATATCTGAAATCTCACCTCGATCGGTTGAACGGACCGGCCGCTAGAGCTCCATATATCGGAAAAGTTTTTCATGACCACACTATGTATATGAGAGAATTTCAAACCCATTGTGTTTTGAAACGTAACTCATAGTATAAATCGCTAATGTGAATGCCAATGTCAGACGACATTTCAGGTTTGTTTGAAACTTTCAACCAATCCACGAAACAGAAGATTTTTGAAGGCCTCTTCTGAAATGATAATAAATGTTGACAAACTGTTGCACTGTTAAATTTCGACTAATAAAATACTATATGATGTTTCGGGTTATAACTTCCTTTTTGAAACTATTCGTTTTTCTATATTGTTCTCCAAACGTTTTTAGCCTGGCTTTGTTATGTAAATATAGTTTTTTATTAATGTTATGTATATAATCGTACAGATCACACGGAGTTTTGAGACTCCCTTTTGATTAATTGATTGATTAATTTGAATATGTTGGTAAAAGCTGCATTTAAAGGATGGTTTTGCACCTCTACTATAGATCCAACTCTTGTTACTAAGATCAGTTCCGAGGAAGACAACCTGTATTATCACGATAGTAAACATAATATAACAACTGTATATACTATAAATAAAATTTAAAACATTGGAATGACTATAAAATAAAAAATTTATATGCTCTTAGCACATCTTTGTTTTCTACAAATTAGGATGTATTTATGTAATTAAACTTTATAAGATATTTTCTTCCTTAACGTTAGAGTATTAATCTAGTATTTTGATATCCTATTGATATATTTATATATACCGGTATATAATTACTTTCATTTTACTAGGAATTCATAAGAAGAAATAAAATATATTAAAAAATTAGAATGGAGAAACAAGGTTTTTCTGAAAATAAAACACTACTTTAAGCTGGCAAGTATTTTTTATGTGATATTTTTATATCCGTAAATCAATACTTTTTTTATAATACACTAAAATTTTCTGTCTAACATATTGTTAAGCTGTCAAAAGAAAAGATAAGTACAAAAAATTAAATTCTATGATCTCAAATAGAATCTCCTGTTTTATTTAGGATTTTGTTTTTGTCTTATACAAATTACAACCGAAATAATTTAAACACGCTTTATCGTCTAATAAATTGCAAGATTATTAAAGATGGCAATATATTCTTATCTATAGCATTCTCTAATTGCTCTGGTTAATAAGTTTTCTATCTGCTCTAGGTTAATATGCTTTCTAATTTCTTTAGGTTTAAGTTCTCTTCCACAATGAAACATTTAAAGAATATCAATACATTTTATTTTCTATTTCCATTATTAAAAATAATAAAATTAATGAATCACAATTTAAAAAAAATGTTAATAAAGATATTAAAATATTGTCATTATCATTTCGTTTAGAATATACAGATTTAGATCTGCTACTTTGTCTATTAATGCATTATAACTATTTAATGAGAGCGAAATTATATGTAAATTAATAACTATAATCCTTGAATGTTTCACTAAACTACTAATATGTAAGTTATCTTATGCTTTTGCAAAATCTCACAAAATTCAGAAAAAGAACTTAAATTTCTATACTTAGTGTATGAAGATTTAAAATCTTAAAGTTTTTGACGGCAAAAGAATAACAAAAAAAAAACATACTTTCAGGAGAAATGAAAATCCGTTTCATGTATCGATCAAGTTTTCGAATCGCCTGTCGCAATTAAAAATGCATTTTTAAGGCCCACTTATTAATCTTTAGAAGTAGTATAATTTTCCAGTGTCTTCCAACTTCAAACATGCCAAAATGGAAATTTGTCTTCAAGCATCTTATAAACTTATCAAACGAGTACAATGATAGATAATCAACATGATTTAAAATGTACAATCTAGGTCTAGTACATGGGGAAAATGTAGTTTCCCAATATGTACCAATCTATACCAGTGAACGTAAAATGGTCCACAATTTTTTAATACAAATTGGATTTCTCAGAATGCGTATGACGTGTGTAACTCATTCTAAATGGTCTCAATTTATTAAAATTCTTTAGATTATACTACTAGATGCTCATGCCGAGCATCGACGGAGGAGAATATATTAAAAACATATGTTACAATTTAAGATTCTAAATAAAAGAAACATTCACTTAGAAGAATTTTTTTTTTTCAATATTGTAAAATAAGCATGAAGTCACATTTGATGCTGGTTCAACGTTAGTTTATAAGAAGCTTTGTAAAAATTGAAATTTTGTGTATGAAAACTCATGTTTCAAAAATTCAAAAATAACACCATTTTCATAAACATGTGATTTAGCTTATAATTTCATCTTTGATGGAAGACAAAACTTGGAAAGTGACGCCATTTTCACAAAAATATATAGAAACATGCTACTTCAAGAGTCATTAAAGCAATTGTTTTAAAATTCATCAGTTTCATTAAATATTTATTATAATTAAATGAAAATGATGTGATTTTAAGTAATATTTCATTTTGTGCATACCAAGGATAATTATAAATAGCAGAAGTTTAGTCTATTTCGATGCAAGTATAAGAGTCAGTGAATATGACGACGTACTGACACAGGGTTAGTAGAATATTTTATATTCAAGGAGGAGAATTCGTGATGAAATATTTTTCAGAAATACTTTATTTTGTGCATAACACGGACAATTAAATAAATAGCAGAAGTTTAGTCTATTTAGATACAAGAATAAGAGTCAGTAAATATGGTGTATCATACTGACACAGGATTAGTAAAATATTTTATATTCAAGGAGGAAAATTCATCTTTTGTATTCCGAATGACGTCATTTACCTAATAGGAAACATTTCGTTTTACATATTTCTTATTATGATAGAATATTTACTCTTATTTTTTTCACACAGATTACTTAATATTGTTTCTCAATACATAATCTGTGCTCTTCCGTGATTACTGAATAATTAAACCCAACCATTTTAATATGTTTGAATTTTATGAAAGCCATTGAGATTTTTCTTAGAAATATGACTAAATTTTCGCTCATGGAATCCCGCTTCTGATTGGTAGAATGTGATGTCAAGTGGAAGATTGTATAATGTCAAATGGAGGATTTATCCAGTTCATAAAGAAATCCATTCAACTGATATTAGATGTATTTGTGGTCCAAATTTGAAAATTCGAACTGCACCTGTTCCGTTTTTTTGCAATTTTCCCCACTGTGTAACAATTAAACACATGCTATTCAACAAAAAAAGAACAGAAATTGAACAAGGTTGAATAAAAATTATTGAATCACTTTTGTCCCCTGTATGAAGATAAAACGACATAATTTATATACAATGCTGTACATACGAGAAGCAAATTGACAAAAATCGTGCAAAAGTTTCTTCGTAGAATTAGCTTAATTATTTATTCAAATATTTAAGTTAAATAAATAAATAAAATTAGTCACTAATTAATAAATACAATTTTAAATCAAGCAACACGTAAAATGAGATATTATTTCAAATACAGTGTTTTAACAATAAAATATATACAAATTTGGCCTGATTTCCGAAAACATTAAATGTTGGAATGAATGCAAGTATATTTTTTTCTTAAATTTTAAACACATAAGAATATCTGACATTTTTTGACTTCAAACAGACAATTCAAAATGTGAAAATATGTTGTCTTTTTCTTTCCACTCACTTTAGTTTGACGGAAGTCGTAGTGTGTTTTTAATGCAGCAATTCTTTACGCGGAGACATATTTCATTTCAAAATTTCATATTTTGAAAAATAGATTATTTGGAACTTTTGATATTTACAGAAAATAATGTTATAATATTTCATTCCGAAACTTTTAAAAACAAACTTTGCGGAATTTTCCCTTCTTGACAATCTGAAAGATTTATTGGTCTTCCTAAGATAAAAAGTTGAGATAAAAATATTGCATTATTGCACCTAGCAAAAACACAAGTACAATATTTGCTGTTTCATCTGTCATATTTAAAGGGATTGTCTCTTATATACAAAAAGATCGAAGTTCAATTTCATTTCACATTTTTATGTAAAATAAATGAAAATTAAAACTAATTAATAAAATATTTCAAAATGTAAAATTATATAATATATTATCATATATTTTGTTTAGATGGTTGAAAAAAAAACCCTCAAATCAACAATACATTTTTAAAACATATTTTATACTATATGTCTTTTAAATGCTAAAAGGTGTAAATTAACAACTTAATACAACTTAAAATAATTTTTATTAGGTTGTTTTACATGTTTCGACTCACTCCGAGGCATTTTCAAAAACAAATAAGAATATTCGCTAATTGCACGGGCTTTGAAGTTATTATTTTCATGTATTTTTTTTAATGACGCACGTTATCTTTTATTTTTTAATTGGCTGTTAATTTTTCATATCTGTGACCATGGAGTAACTCGAGCTACAGTTTCGGTAAATTAAAAGATGCCACATCGTTACATATTGTATTTTTGCGGGTTAGTATTTCTATGGTTTCTCTTATTATGGATGCATAGTATAGACTGGAGGGAAATATTATTTTACTTTCATTGTAATTTATTTGGGTGGTTTCTTCTTGATATAATCTTGCCAGGGATGTATTTTTTTTTTATTATACTTAATATCAGCTATATGATCTTTTTTTCTGTAATTAAATTTCCTGCTGGTCATGCCCACGTAGTAATTCTTGGATCCGTCTTCTTTAATAAAAGGTATTTCAAATACTCCTGAATAATTCTCAAAATTAATTGGGTCAATTTTACTGCAAATGATATTCTTTAATTTCTGAGGGGGTTTGGCTATTAAGCAGATATTGAAACGCTTAAGGCTGTGTTTTAATTTTTCAAAAAAGCTTGGATAATATTGAAGAGTATAAAGTTTGTATTTTTGTGAATCAACTTTCTTTTCTGGTTTCTTATTATTGGTGATATCCATGATTAATTTATTAATATGGTGTACTTCAAAACGATTATTACAAGCAATTTTACGAATGTTATCTAATTCATTATTCAATTTATTCTTAGTACATATTAGAAACCCAGGTAAAAAAATCAGCAAGAAACCTTTAAAAAATATATGATTTTGAAGGTATTTTCAAGGTTTCTAGAGGTATTTTGAAAGAAAATGAAAACTGCAGGTTTCCTTCAGGAAATATTGCAGGTTTTTTCAGGGTTTTATTCAGGGTTATTTCAGCACGCTTATAACCTTCAAATTACCTTCACTGACTTAGCAGATCTTCTTAAAATCATTACATGTATTTTGAAGAAAAACGGGAACAGCTTTTCATGCAGGAAATATGAAGGTTTTTTTAAAGATTTTATACAGGTTTATTTCAGCAAGCTTATGGCCTATAAATTACCTTCAGTGACTTAGCAAATCTGCCCTAAAATCACTACAGGTATTTTAAAGGAAAAGGAAAATTGCTTTTCATGCAGAAAATTTTAAAACTTTTTCTAAATGTTTTATTATAGCTTAAATGGTTAAGTATCTAACTCATATCCAAATAGCTTTTTACTGGAAAAGGCCAGGGCCACATAGATCGGGAAGGGCGGGGGGGGGGGAGAGAAGATAATTTGAAAAATATATGTTGGTTATATCCTCTTTCTCTCAGTGTTTAATTATTTTATGTTATTCAAAAAGAATAAATTTAAAAAAGAAAATTGTGTTAGTTCAAATTTTAATTAACATTGTTCAAAAGTCAATGGGTGCCCCCTCCCCCGCCCCCTGAAATCAACACTGCCCTGAAGTACCCCCTTTTTTAGATAATTTTTAATTTTTAGCACATAAAAGTAAAAAGAAATACAGGACAAAAATTAACTGCGATGAGTGATTAGGGGGAGGACCCCCTCTCCCCCCCCCACACACACTACGAGAATATTCATAATTCCTATTTCTCTGAATGTTTAATTATTTTAAGTTACTCGAAAAAAAATTACTGTATTTAAAAATTGGAAAAAAATAAAATTATGTCAATTAAATTTCAATATCTGAGGGGGGGGGGGTGCCCCCGCTCTTTCCTGACCGTATCACTTTTTCGAATCTCCGTTTAAGTTACTTTTTAAACACATACTCGAAAAGAATAAATTTTACTATCTCTTTCAAAATCAGCGAAAAGGAAAACTACGTTAATTAAATTTAAAAATCCGGTGCGGTGCCCCCCTGCCCATCGGCACTGAATTCAACACTCCCCTGAACCTCCGCTTAAGATAACTTTTAAACACAAACATATAAACAAAAACAGAACTAAAAATTGACTTCCATGGGGGATTTACGGGGGGGAATTTACTATGGGTTTTTACGTGGGGGGGGTTAACCCCCACTTAGCAAAAAAACTTGTTTCTCTTTCTCTTAGTGTTTTATTATTTTAAATTACTCAAAAAGAATAAATTTTACAATGTCTTTCAAAGTCGGAGAAAAAGAAAATTTTGTTTTCAAAATCCTCTGGGGGGGGGGATAATTCCGCGGGCCACCCTTGCCCTAATTCAACATTGCTTTGAACCACCTTTTTGAGATAAATTTTAATACATAAATTTAAAAAATATTAAATACATAACTTTTTAAGGGATTTAAGGGGGAAAGTACCCCCCCCCCCCTTTCCCCACACGCAAAAAAAAATAATCTCTGTTATACTCTTTCTTTTAGTGTTTAATTATTTTATGTTACTCGAAAGGAATAAATGTTATTATGCCTGAATCAGATTAAACGAAAATTTAGTTAATTAAATTTCAAAATTTTCCCCTGGCCACCCCCCCCCCCCTCCGAAAAATAAGGGAAAATAAATCAAAATTACTCTGAAACTGCCGTTTCTGATAAATTTTAAACACATAAGCATAAAAAGCAAAACAAAACCGAAAATTAACTCCAGAGGGATTTAGGATGGGACGAGGGCTCCTCCTAACGAAAATTTTTAGTTCATCTTTAATTTTAAGTCATTCTCAAACGCGCAGAAAAAGAAATTTTAATTAATTAAATTTCAAAATCAAGGGAGGGGCAACGATCCTCCCCCCCCCCCTCCCTCTTTAACGGAAAATTTCTTAGTTCCTCTTTTGTAAGTTACTTAAAAAGAATAAATTTTACTGTGTTTCAAAATCGCAGAAACAGAAATTTTAATTAATTGAATTTCAAAATCCAGGGAGGGGCAACGATCCTCCACACCGCCCTCCCCCTTTAACGGAAAATTTCTTAGTTCCTCTTTTGTAAGTTACTTAAAAAGAATAAATTTTACTCTGTTTTTCAAAATCGAAGAGAAAGAAATTTTAATTAATTAAATTTTAAAATCCAGGGAGGACCAATGGCGCCCCTCCCCACCCCCCACCCCTTAACGGAAAATTTCTTAGTTCATCTTTTATTGTAAGTTACTCGCAAGATTTTATTGTAAGATTCGCAAATAATAAATTTTACCGTGTTTTTTCAAAATAAGTAAAACAGAAATTTTAATTATTTATATTTTAAAATCCTGGCATGGGTAATGGCCCTCCCATCCCCTATCCTCTTTTCGCTGGAGCCCATGATTAGAGCATTAAATTACAGAAGTGATTTCTAAATGCATAATTTCCCTCCCCCCCCCCCTCCCCTCCCGGAACAGACATGACTTCCAGTTTTTATGAAAATTACTTCCACTTTCAAAAAACAAATGAAAAATGTATATTTGTTATTAATTTTTTCCCCATGGAAGAAGAAGCAGTAGCAGTACTTCTCAACTCAACTCTCAGACTGTTTACATCACATGTGACTCCAACGGCGTTATCAACCTAGTCGCTATGCTGATGTGTTTTATAATTCGCTTTATATTTGCACTTTATTTAAAATTTTAAATGGGTATATATAGGCATAAGAGGGCTATAAATGAAATATTGTTTGTTTTTTGTACAAACAACCGGGTCTTTAAAAAAATAAGTAGTTAATGTCTTTAATACAAATTATCTATGCTGTACCCAGAAAAATATTTCGAAGGGAGATTTGTAGGTGTAAGATTTTATTCGTGGAATCGTATTATTTATTTGATTTAATAGAGGTGAAGTTAATTAAAACGTAGTCATTGTGAATTCGTATAAATCATACTTTTTGCAAAAGAAAATTGAATATTTGAGCCTTGTATCATTACAAAAAAAAAATTATATAATCTGGTTTGATTAATGTTTATTCTACTTCGACGATATGTCAGCCAAATTAACACTTTTTACATACATTTTCAAACGTTTTTTTCTCAAAAGTTTATAAATAATATATCAATCTGAAAATTATGTTATAGAAAATTAAGACAAAAAATGGGTTTAAAGTATAACACTATTTTAAATGTTGTGGACTTGAAAGATGGTATGTCAATACATTATTTATTTTTTTGTAAACTACAAATATTATCTAAAATCAAATTAAGATAAGGTGTAATTACAAATAGAAATATTTACAAAATAATTTTAAAATATTTAGAAATGTTACAAAATAGAACTATTTTATATTCATTAAATTTTAAACTCTTTATATTAAAATTATCACAACAAGCAACAATCATGTCATAGATAGAACTGATATCGGAAACAGCAATAAAATATTTCAGTAATCATTTTATATTTTTTACTATGGGGCTCAGCCCCCTGCTCGCCAGCCCCTGTTAATTTCAATGCAATTCACACTGGGACCAGTACTTGATCCCAGCTCGCTTTGCTCGCTCGCCACAATTTTCATCAATTCTTTCCAGAATGAGCACAATCATATATCATTTTAATATATTTAATTTAAAATTTTTTAACGTATAAAAAAGTAATTAAGAACTTTATTGAAAACACAATTAAAATGCCTTTTGTTCATGCTACCGATGGGCCTAAATCATTCTAACATTATGAAAATAAATGCCTTTGATTTGAAACACTATTAATTTAAAACTCATTGTGCCTATAATATTATACAGCAAAGCTTAAATTAATTTCGAAAAACAATATGGGGTTGTAAGATAGTTCGATATAAATCAACAATCATTGGCTAAAGTTTGTTCGACATGAAAAATATTGTATCTCTTGGACATAAACACGTTTTCTGCGGTGTGTAATTTTTTTTTTCATCAAAAAGCTGATTTGCCGAATATATAACACTGTTAAAAATTTCAGAATAGAGTTACTACGGTTATGTAACCGTTTTCTGTAAAAGCGGTCAAATGACTGGACAATTTGCTGTAAAGTTTTAACAGTGCATGTGATCAGACGTACCAATGACATACAGGGCAAAATTAGTACTAGCCATCGACCACAGGGCCACTAAATAAAAAAAAAAGTGGCTATTAAAAAGTTGCCTGTCAGCGGGCACCTTATGGACACTCTCCTACAAAGAAATAATAATTTTTTGTTGCAGTTCATCAAGGATTCTACTGTTGCTGGTTGAAATATGTTTATATATAACCTATTTATTTGGGCAATTTAATTTTAGATTAATACTAATTGGAATTTTAACAAAAGTTCACTGTTTAGAACTTTTAAATAAAAAAGTGGACACTAGTTTAACCCTTTTGAGACGAGCAACACGTATACGTGACGACGTGACGCATAAGATGCTCAGAATCCTCAAATATTCCCACCAGTTACCTTTTTTTGTAATCTTTGCTTTATTTAATGATAGCCTTTCTGTGATTCAATTAGGCAAAAATTTTTGTTTTGAAAAACCGGGGGGTAAAAGATTAAAAATTCTGTAAAGGACGCTCGTCGCGAAGGGATTAAAGAAAGTGGCCACTTATAAAACTGCTACCACTGGCCACTAATGAAATTTCCCAATTTTGCCTTTTATGAATGACATGGATTGCCGAAAGATCATGCTGTGTTTAAACAGAGATTCTGCTCTGAATTTTGATTTGCTGAATGGATCATGTGACCATAAAATGAACAACTCAGAATCGTCACTCTGGAAACTGCGGTTGTTGCCTAACGGCAAGCTACAAATTCAACCTTATTTTCGCATCACTTAAGAGAAATATATATATATATAGGTTGTTTTGTTATCGTTCTTTTTCTAATAACTTTTCAAATAATGCTGCTGGTTTTAAAAAGTGTTTCCTGCATTGCATTTAATAACAAGGATTAAAATTTGTTCGAGATTTCATCAAATCTACAGAATTTACAAGAAAGCAATATGAAAAAAAAATTTCTTGATAAATTATTGAAATCAAATTCAGAAATATGGCTTATAAAACGTTGTTCTTGTGATGAATCTATATAAGATAGGGCAAAATATTTTAATATGTTCTTATTAAAATAAAATATATTTATATGCTTATGTTCACGAGCTTGGCTACGACTTTGACAAAATTAACTTCAACCTTGGCATAGTCGTAAGAGTAGTGGCTGCTATAATAAGGAAGTATCATGAAATGTGAAAGGTAAGTGGAAAACAATTTATATATAAAAGTTTAAACCTTTTAATTTTTTCACGAATATTTGCAGGGCACTAATTACATAACCATCAATTTGTAATTTTAGATCTAAATTTTCTGAGAGCACGTAACAGTATGTAACCCCTTCCCCCCTCCCGTTTTACTGTAAAGAAAAAGCTAAAATACTTTTCTGGATGCGATGGTGGAATTTGAAGCCAAAATTTTGAAATTTCGCTATTTTCCGGCTAATTTTTATTTTTGAAAAGACACTTAAGAGGAAGAAAAAAATTCAGAAGACAATATGAAACCATGAAAAAGATCAACAGTTTTTTTAACGCAAAGTCGTCCATAATTTAATTATATGAAACTATAAAAAGATAAAAGTGTATTTTTATAATTATCACACGCTAAATTTTTATTTATATTTTATTTCTTTTTCAAATTGAATGGTTGCAGTTTCGCAGCCATTTGGCCTATTTTGAGAAACATATTTTGATATATAATTAAATCCATTGTTTCAACTCGTATACAATTGTAATTGTAACCCTCAAGAATATTTGACAATTTATCACCTGTTGCAGATAAAAGGAAAAATACTTAAAATGAATGCATTATTCTATAATTAAGTTCTAAGGATACTAAAATGTATTGTCATCTCTAACACACCTATGAACAAAACATATTTTTGTTTTAATTCTAGCATATGAAAAAGTTAGTGAAAAACTGATTACAAAATTCCATTTTACATACTAAAACCAAGTTTAAATAAAAGTGTCTAAAAAGTGTCTAAATGTTCTGTATACAGGGATCTGTTTTAAGAAAATTTGGGGTCCTTAAAAGAACCCTTCATGTACAAGTTTTCATCTTAAAACAGGACTTTTTACAAAAGTTTCATCAAAACAGGACCTTTCAATTCAAAGCAGAGTCCTTCACAAAATTCTTTTGGTTATTTTGATTTTTCGCTCGCGGGAATAAAAATCACAAAGTACGTCCATAGATTGTAGAGTAAAAAATCTTGAATCGTTTCGCAGTGGAAAATCCTGAATTTTATCAATCTGTCTGCACGAAAAAAAAATCGCAAAATTTGTCGTTCGTTTGCTTTGCCCCTCAAAGTTCGCCAATCGATCATGGGAATATATAGTAAAATTCATCTAATGATTGGGGGGAAATATTGCAAAATTCATCTAACAATCACAGGAAAATATAGTAAAATTTGTCAAATGGTCATGGGAAAATATTGCAAAATTCGTCAAACGGTCACAGAAAAATATCGCAAAATTCGTCAAACTGTTGTGAATTTTGGCAATATGTCACAGGGGAAAAATCAGGAATTTTATCATTCTGTTGCCGAAAAAAAATCGCAAAATTTGTCGCTCGAACCCCCTCCCCTTCCCTCGCAAAGTTTGGCAATTGATTGTGGGAATATATCGCAAAATTTGTCAAACAGTTAAGGAAAAAGTCATGAAATTTGTCAAACGATCGCGGAAAAATATTTAAAAATTCGTCAATCGCTCACGGAGAGAAATCGTGAAATTTTTCAGTCGGACACGAGGAAAAAATTGTGAATTTTATCATTCTCTTGCAAAAGAAACTGTGAAATTATAAAAATAAGTCATGGAAAAATCGCAAAATTCGTCAGTCAGTCGCAGGGAAAAATCATAAATTTTGTCTATCCGTTGCGGAAAAAACTACGAAAAGTTCGCTGATTGGTTGCAACAAAATATTGCGAAATTCGTCAATCGGTCATCAGAAAATATAAAATTCATTAGTAGGTCGCGGAGAAAAATCGCGAAATTATTCAGTCGGACACAGGAAACCAAGGAAATTGCAAATAATTCGCAGAAAATATTGTGAAATTTGTCAATTGATCTGGTAAATAATACGAAATTTGTCGATCTGTTGCGGGAAAAAACCCATCAAAATTCGTCAATCGGTCGCGAGAAAGTATCGTGATATTCGTCAGTTGGTTGCGGGACTTGATCGTCATTTCAAAAAGCAAAATTCTACGGAAAAAGGTGACATTTTTTAGGCGGAAGACACCCGCTCACGATATTATTTTGGGCGGGATTTGAACATTTTGGGCACGAATCCTGCCGTGAATATTTTACAAAATTCATGCATAAATGTTGTGGAAAATGTCATAAATTTACTTCACAGATAATTTCTTATATTTTTCATTTTCAGAGTGGGATCCCTAAAAACTATTTTAAATCTACAATCCATCGTGGCAGCTAACTTGACAGTAGTGGCTACTAAACGTACAACCTCTACCTGCCACTGGCTACTAATGCATTTGAATGTAAACCTTTAAAGTAGAATGTAAATTTAAATTGTTTTAGTCAAATATAGAGTTTGACCTGACAAACAATTTTCTTAGCATTTTAGCTAAGATGCTAAAATATAACTTTTTAGAGAGAGACTGTGTGTGTGTGGGAGTGGGGGGGGGGGTAAATCTGAAATTACAAATTGATGTTTATATCAGTTTATATCAGGGGTTGTAAAAACTGGGCACGAATGGCTCTATTCCGCCACTAAATTTTTAGTATTCTTCGCCTAATAATAATACTAATTAAATTTAGACGAATTATATACTAATGAACTGTAATCAAAAATACTAATAAAATTTAGAGGTGACAATCGGCCCATCCAATGCCTGATGATGACAGAAGCACACGGGGCATGTGCCCCGGGCTTACATCTTCAGGGCGCCTCAAAATTCATTTTGCCACTTGGAACATACAAATTAATGCAAATTTACATTCATAGTTTATAGAAAAAAAGTATTTTTCCCATTCATGTAAACTAAACTATCTCGGTGTTTTTCACTAATGACAATGAAATGTAATGTAAACTTCAAAATTATGAGATAAAATGATATTACATCAAACATGTTTCATTTAGTCCCTTAGGTTTTGAGTTTTATTTATTTTAAATAGAATATGGTGCAGAAATTTTTACTTTTCCATAGGTTTTTAATACATTTTAGTGTGTATTTATAATATATTATTTTTCCATAAAAGTATGGTTTAAATTTTAAGTAGCACGAAAAGCTGTTTGTCATGTGTATGATGAAATTTTCTTCAGAAAAGGGACCCTTTTATGACCTGTGTGCCCAGATCCTACATTGAGTAGATCAGGACCTGGGCCCCCTTGTTTACACCCGTGGTTTACACATTATTTCATGCAAACATTTGAATAAGAATATTTGAATGTTTTAAACTTTATATATATATATATATATATATATATATATATACCAGAGGGCCCGTGCGAAGATTTCGCACTGAAAACTAATATTTTTTAGGTACTTCTCTATTAACACGTCGACCGCTTTTCATAATAAAAAAGTACCGCCAAACTGTAAGATTAAACGCCAAAAATGCAGTCCCATTTATTTGATGTCAGAATCATTATGCGTGTTTGTTACGTCAAATAGTGGTATTACATTCGACATTTGCGTGTATTTTTCATTATGTTTTACTGATTTAGTAGTTATTTCATTAATTAAAATAACAATTGTGTCCTTAAATTCTTATATTTTATTTATTTTTTGATAGTCCAATGACAACGTTCTCCCGTTTATTTGGCGATAGTTTTTTGTTATGAAAAGTGGTTGACGGGATAATAGAGAAGTATCATTTTTTATCAATATGTAATATTTATTAGATGCAGGTTTAAACTTCTAAAGAAAAAGCAAGGATAAAAATATTTGCAAACAACATTTAGTTGTTAGTCAAGCCAGAATATCATCTAATTTATTCCATCAAAGTTAGACTAAAAACTGATCCAAAATTGCTAAAGGCACGCGCGAGAAAAAAAATTAACAATCGTATTTTGACTGCATTAGAGGATGACGTCATCCGCTTCGAGAAAACCATGACCCTTAGAAATATAAATCTAAACATTTCAATTTCAATTTCGCTTTTTAATCATAAGTATAAAATAAATAACCCGTGCGGTGTTTTTTATAATAATTGCTATGAGCATCATATAATGTGGTATTTTATTTTTTTGGCAACAATAATTTCAGGAAAACCTTTCATTTCTTTCATGAAAACAATGCCGATTTAATTTTTTAATTTCAGCAAATTTTAATCAAAAACATGTTTTAACGAATTGTTAAGTGGGCTATGTCAGAAGCCGATTCTAAAACCTTTCATATGGTATCTCATTCGTTGTTCTGCGTTTCATATTTTCTGAGTAAAAGGGATGTTGACAGGAGAAATAATATATATATATATATGTATATATATATATATATATATATATATATATTTTTTTTTTTTTTTTTTTTGCTTTTTTAGGAAAAAAAACATTCTGACACATTTTTGCAAAATGTGAAAAAACTTACGCGGTTATAAAATTAAATTCATACAATAACATGTGACAATAAGAAAAGTGAAAATTATGCAATATAGTTCGGTCTTTTGAAGATTTTTTTTTCTTAGAGAATTGTAAACTGTTCAAAATTCTGGGAAATGTTCATAAAATAGGTTCAAATTTGGTTGTTTTCCGCTATACCAATACCATAAAACCGTATGCCAATGCACCATTTATTTTAACCCTGACTGTGCAAAAGATCTGTAATGCAAACTGTGCCAAACATTGTCACTCGCTATTTTATTGAACAAGAACCTTATTATTATTATTATTATTATTATTATTATTTTATGTAAATGAAATATTTACTGCAATACTATGAGACATTTACAAATTTCATGCCTACAGTTAAAATAGAGTTTTATTTTAATGTATAATATTTATTTGTTCTTTTATTTTAAGCATATATCTGTATTGATTTAATAAAATAATATAGTATTACGTAAATTTGAAATGTTATATATTTTTTTAATGATCACTTTCGCACCAATATTTTTTTTTTCAAATATTTCATTTGACGACAATAATGTTTGTTGAAATAATGGAAAATTGCCTTTTATTTTTTTTTTTTAAAAAAGCATGTGCAGTGAGTGATAATACAAGTTTTTTTATTTGTAGGAAATATATTAGGTTTTTTTTTTTTTTTTTTTTTTTATCTAAAAGTGAGCTGGAGGTATTTTGGACAAAATACGGATTTTTTACCTAAAGGGAAAATTCAGGTATTTCGGACAAAAAAGTGAAGAGAAAATACGGGTTTTTGCCTAAAGGAAAACTAAAGGTATTTCGGACAAAGAAGTGAAGAGAAAATACAGGTTTTTTACCTGAATGAAAACTGAAGGTATTTCGACAAAAAAGTGAAGATAAAATAGTTTTTTTACCTGAAAGAAAACTGAAGGTATTTTGGACAAAAAAGTGAAGGTAAAATACAGGTTTTTTACCTGAAGGAAAACTGAAAGTTTTTCTGACAAAAAAGTGAAGGGAAAATACAGGTTTTTTGTCCGAAATACCTTCAGTTTCCCTTAAGGTTTTTTTTAAAGGTTTTTTGCTGACCTTTTACCTGGGAAGGCCAAATTGTCTTATGAAAAATCTGTAGGCTGAAATTTTGTATGTAAATGGAGAACATGCGTTATTTGGTATGGTAGATTGGTTAGCCCTACTTTTCCGGAAAACAGCTCTGTCGATAGATTTATTTGTTCTGGTTAACATTACATCAAGGAATGGAAGACTTTTATTATGTTCAATTTCAATAGTGAATTTAATGTTATTGTCAATTGAGTTTAGCTGATTTATAAATATTTTAAGTTCATCAAGACTATGGTGCCAAATTATAAAAATATCATCAACGTATCTGAGACAAGTGTGAGGCGTTAAGTCAAATGTGCCACAAACTTTAGTATCCAATGGAAAATGAAAAATGAACAATCAAGTAAAAAATAAAAGATAACGTGCGTAATTAAAAAAAAATAATACATGAAAATAGTAACTTCAAAGCCCGTGCAATTATGGAATATTCTCATTTGTTTTTGAAAATGACTCGGAATGAGTCGAAACATGTAAAACAACCTAATAAAAAATATTTTAATCTGTATTATGTTGTTAATTTACACCTTTTAGCATTTAAAAGAAATATACCTTTGCGAAAAGAAATATACCAATATAATAAATATTTATTATATTGTTATATTTTATACTAATCAAGTTTTCTATAAAATATGAAAATGTCTGAGTATATAGTTAAAATAAGGGGAAATATTTCTAGAATGGTTCAAGTTTTGTAACTAAATTTCAATTTTACTAGGCTTCAAATCGGTATGTTTTTTTTATTTTAGCGCCCTGAGAACTAAAACTTGTATTATTAATGTACTTTTACTTCAGTTATCGCAGTAATAATGCTTAACTTAAAATGTAATTCATATATTTGTAATTATATGAACCTTATTTTTCTGTGGGATATCATGATACGTTAAAAGAGACAATAATGAATAAAAATCTTCTCAAAATAATTTTACAAAGCTAAATTTTAAAAGTGTTGATTGTTTTTCATATTTTTAATTATTTATCTTCCGTTACAGTTAACTATTTTTATAATACATAAAATTAGCCGTTCAGAAAAAAATATTTAGACTATTTTAATTTTTTTTTTTAAATCCCAAGGACTTTTAGTGACAGCACGGCTGACTTTAAAATTGCAATTTAAATTTTACAGAAAATTCACATCCATTGTAAAATTTGCCTTCAGCAAAATTTTATTCATATTTTATTGTGTACATGCACGGATTTTTTTTCTTGAGTATGCGCTTTAAGAAGACCTTCCTTGTTAGACGCAGAAGAAACAATTGTAAAATGGAATAAATCAAGTACTTTTTGAAAATTGTTTTTTTAATTTTCTACTTGTAAATGGAATTCCATAATTGAATTTAAGTTACGTGTTTTCGGCTTAAACTTATGTATATACAGGGTGATTTTTTTAAAGTTGTGAAAGTAAAACACTATAACAAAAGAACCACTGATCCAAATGACTTTCACCAGTATGCTCCCAAAGCAATGTGATTTTTTAGGCAAGGTTAAAAAATAACTTAAAATCGTACCGACAGATGGCGCTGTAAGGTAGCAAAAACAAAGAATATCGTCTGTGGGAGGAAAACAATGGACGATACTTTGAGAAACCACCTTCCGTAAACCCTCTGTCGTCATTGGACCCTTTCTTAAATTCTTAAGTGTCCTAAATCTCCTAAGAGCAGTTGCTGCGCTGTCATTATTCTGATAATACAGTTTCACTAACAACGCACGGTCCGTCAATGGCGCAGTCATTGCGATGATTTTCGTAGAATAATGAACACGAGATGTGCGTACTTCACGTTTTTATCGCCAATGTGCGTGTGCCGGACGCAAGTTCGTCTCCCGACTTTACTGCATGTACGGCGCCATCTGTCGGTGCTGTCTTAAGTTTTTTTAACCACGCCTAATAAATGCCCATTGCTTTGAGAGCATACTGGTGAAATTTTAGGTCATTTGGATCAGTGGTTCTTTAATTATATGGTTTTACTTGCACAACTTTAAAAAAAATCACCCTGTATATGTATGTGTATTCAGTATAGCAAATTTCGCTTTGATACAATAAAATTGTCATTAAGAAAACAAATTGTCAGAATCATAAAGTTAAAAAACATATCTTTAATGACTAATAGTTTGTTTTCATACTGTTATTATTAGTATATTTTTAATAAATAAGCAATTACAAGTATAAAATATACAAATTTACAAATAGAATCTGTATATGAATTATAATTTAAAGTAGCTTATTTTAAGAATTGAAATATAACAATTAATATTTAAAAAAAAATTATACATTGAAAATAAAAAAGTAATATTTTTGAACTTCAACATAGCTGAATTATCCGGCGTTGCTCTGACCCATACCTAAATATACCTAATATATACCTGAAATGAATGTTAAAGGATTTTATATATTTAAACGAAAATCTTTCTTACATCTGCTTTCAATAGTGTAACCCTTTGATTTTGTAATTTTTTTAAATTTTCAAATGAAATTATATCCAAACAAACTTAGAGTTGGTGATCTGACTGCCTTCAGCAACGTAATCGCGCGCGTAATAAGCTACGGTCTCTTTTGGTATTGTATTTCCAAGCGAAAAGCCGGCGTTCCCGTGCCTGAAGTATGTATAAAATCAGTGATGAATCAATTTATATATTTAAATTAAAATCTTACAAAACGAACTTAGTAAAAGCGTTTTCATGTCACTTTGTTTTTAAATTTAAACTTCGAGTTGTTTAATATTATATATATGTATATATAGTTCAAACGAATTGTGGTGTTTAAAACTTAAATGTACGAAATTTAAGTATATAACAACCGTTTTTCCGTATTTTGTACTGTTCGGTCATAGTGTGTTAAGAAAAAAATGGCAAATTAAAAACGCCGATTTTGAACTCCACTTTTTCAAAGTTCCGAACTAAACATGTGCGGGCAGATTTTTACAAAAAAGTTTGCGTTTTCTATGAGTTTTTAATTACTATCTTACTGCACGGCATGTTTAAGTAGCCATTAAGTACACAAAGATGCACACAATACGACACACACCCAGAGCGAAAAGTTCTTTTATTACATAGTATAGATATCATTAGAATGAGTACATGCCATTAAAATATAATTTTAAATATAATTCAAACTTGAAAGATATGACATATTTAATTTCACAAATAATAATATATATGGATAATTGAGAAATACTTGTTTCATTTTCTGTGTTTCTTTTAATTAAAAAACCGAGATTTTGTTATGATTAAACAAACGATAATATTTAAAACTGATTACTATCAAACATATATTAATTGTAATTTCTCTCATATTATACAACAACAAAACTTTGGAGGGTACTTTACTTCGTTTGATATGTGTTGTTCTTTACCACTGAAACCGCGATGAATTCGCATCGATAGCACCTATGTTTTTATTTTATAGAACGCATCATTTGCTAACGCATCATCATAAGAGAATGTTAATGCTCCAGTGCGAGTAAAGATTGAAGTTTACACACAGAGAAGTTTTAAAATGTACCGCTTTTGAGAGTTTTAAAGACTTTTGAAGTGAAAAATATTTTTATTTTATTGTTTTCGTTTGAAACTTCATTGAGTGGTTTAATGTTTTGAGCTGCTTAAGACAAATACGTTCTCATTGTGTGTTATCATATAATATTAGAACTTTCGTACTATGCGACACTTTTCATTAAATTTAAGAAACTTTTTGATTTCTAGTAATATTTAACTAAATTGTTATTTTGTTATGTACTTTGTTCTTTAACATCTTATTTTAAAAAATCCGATTTTCACAAAATTATTAATTTTATAATGAAGTTGAATATTTTGTGTCACTTGCCAAAAGTATGTTAAGTGTTTTGTTTTCTGCCAGTAACTCGTATACAATCATGTTCCGATATTCTTTGTACGAAATAACATATCAATATATTTTTAAATGAGAACGGAATCTAATTTATGAAATGTTATCGGTAGTCTGAGTTTCATTGTGTTTATACACGCACTTTTGATAATGAGAGGAAATTTATGCATACTTTAGCTATGAACACCGCAATTATTTTTTAATATACTTGTTCGAAATTATTTATTGATGTACTTTACGATATGGGCAATTTGAAAGTATAATTATGCATTTTTTATAATTACGTGTACATGGAAAATAGCTGAACGCATAGAATAAACGTCTTAAGTTTACGCAAATTATTAAATAAAATTCTAAAATATATGCAATAATATTCTGTTACAAAGTATTTGTTACAACCGCTGTATTTGTTGCTGCAGCCGCTGTATTTGTTAATCTATTAAATATTTACTTATAAGCTATGAATGCGACGTAAATTTCATAGTGTATACGTTGTAAATCTACAACAATTTTTAAAAAAACTGAAAGACATTTGAATTTGAAAGTTAGTTTTTATGTTAATTCTGGATTTGAAGACTGTTAACCTTTTGGTTATCTGAACATAATTTTCCCCCATCTGTCTCATTCATGTTTTCCGTTTTCCATCTAGAGATAACACTTACAATAAGACATCGTTCCTTTTCAACTTGTGTAGTGGAAGCGTTCTAGTTTCTTTACTGAATTCTCAACTCACCAGCTCTTAGTCAACTATGTATATCTACAATTATCCTACATCAGAATCTCCGCGTTCAGAATTTAGATTCCGTTACCACAAATACGTTACCACAAATCTTTATCTTGTAGATATAAATTACTCAGTTATTTTCAGCTGTTTTTTGTGCAAAATGGGGAACAACAATAATTTATTAGGGAAATAGGCTTAAGCAGTTACGTATTCGTGCAATATGAAAAATATGTTTAAATGTCTAGCTTCGTATTTCCAAAAATTACGGTTTAGAACAACGTTTTATCATTGAAGCATTTTCAACATATTAAATAAATATTTGAACCTGTAATTTTTTCTTCAATATTTAAATTAGATATATACTGATTTTATTTTATTAAATAGAAATGCGTCGAAAATTGCATTGACAAAAATTACGAATATCATAATAAACAGTATTTGTTTATCGAATTTTTTTGTTTAATTTTCAGTTGTTAAACTTTACTATGAATTACGATAACGTAATTTTAAAAGTTGGCAATATCTGTTTAATATACTACATATTAGTTTCAAAATATGAATAAAAAATAAAATTTGTTTTTAATTACCAAAATTGAGAATAACACGGTAAATCTTCCTTTTTTTTTGCTTCGAAAAATAATGCATATTAGTTGATGCACCTCTCTAATTTATGATATAGATGAGAATTATTATTTTTCGTTTATTTACGAGTAAAAATATACATATCTTACATATAGTATTTATAAATTTCCACAAAAATTAAGAACGTATAATAAACAGAGTATAACTAAGAACATATTTATTTAGTAAATATCAAAACATTAAAAATATCTTAGGAACATTTATAAACAATCATACAATGATAAATAAGTATAAACACTTTGAGTGCATGTATCACCACACATTAAAATGTTTAGCGTTTTTTGAATTCATAATAATGAAATTATTTCATTCCACTACAACATATATTGCAAATTCCAATTTCTATTCTTTATTTTCTAAAAGATTTAGTATTAAAATTTGCACACATTGCAGTAATTATGAGACATGTTTCCTTAATGATAATTGTAGAAATAATTTAATCTTCGAAAATGATTATTTTACTCTCACATATATACACTGTAAAAAATAATCCTGTAAAATAACAGAAAATTTCTGGCAGCAAAAGTTGCCAGAAAATTTCTGTATGTACAAGAAATATCTGTGCATTCAGAAAAAGTTCGTATACTTCAATCCTTTTCTGTACATACAGAAATTTCTCGTACCTACAGAAAATTTCTGTATGTACGAGAAATTTCTGTATGTACGGAAAAGGATTGGCGTCTACGAACTTTTACTGTATGTACAGATATTTTTGGTACATACAGAAATTTTCTGGCAACTTTTGCTGCCAGAAATTTTCTGTATGTACAAAAAATGTCTGTGAGCAAGCACTGTATTATTTCTTTTTCTGTAGCAGCTAAAGAAAAATCTGTACCATACAGAATTTTTTTTATCAATTACTGTATCCCTATACTTCCAACCTATGCTTCTTTTAAATAAAAACATACTTTGAAAATTTAATTAATAAAATGTGTTTGCTTCTATGTGATAGTCATTTGAAATCTATTTGATTTCAATCATTAAACAGAACTTCTGTTCATTTTTTTTTATGGGAGGTTGGTAAAGAATATGACATGGAATATATTACTTGTAACAAATTTATTTTACTTACATCATAGATTTTTAAAAATTATTACTGCTCCACATATCATTTCACAAGTAAAATAATTTCCAACACATTAAATATATATACATATACACTTTGATAGTATATCATTAGAGTAAGATACCGTTAGTGATAAAAAAAAAAAAAAAGAAAAAAGATATTGTTGAAAAGAGTATTCTTTTCAAACAGTAAGTTTCTTTGTTATCATACCAGAAACTTGCCAAATTCCACACATTTAATGAATTCTGCAAACTTTGTTTAATTTCGTGAAAATATTAGTTAGCCCTTATTTTAATATTACCTTATTTTTAAATTTTAAAACTGGTTTAAAACTTGTAACATTTCATCCAATAAAAGAATTGAATTATTAAAGGTGCCATAAATTATGTTATACTCTTTGTTGAGAATGACATAGTTAACATTTTAAAAACAGCTTTCATGTATAGTTTTTTTTTTATTTTTTTTTATTTAAGCCGCTTTTGGATATATGATTGTCTATTACATATTAAACATCAGTGATGCTGGAAATAATGTAGTTTAATTTCATTAATTTGAATCATTCATTCATTCAATAAACTCAATGCAGAAGCCTGTTGCAGGGAAGGAAAGAAAAACTAAAAAAATTTGTAACAATAAAATAAAGTTGCAATGAATAAAATTTCATAACAAAAAAAAAACAAACCTAGTTGCTCAAATCCAAACTGTTTTCTCAAACGGTGAGCTTATTTTGTTTGCAAATTTTACATTTCAAATGTAATAGTAACAAAAATAAAATAAATATAAAACTAAATAAAGAGTTCACTTTATTATGGATCGAATTATGCGAAAAGGTCCTGTATTATTAAGATGAGTTTTGTGAAGGGGTGACTGGAATGTGGAAACAAATAGTTGCCAGAAAATACTCTGTTGAACCAAAGTACACTTGCTGTTAAAAGAATCAAAGGGCAAACACACAAAGTCCATTTTATAGTTAAAAAAAAAATTGTTCTGATTAAACATAGTTATTTAAAGCAATATATAAAAGTAAAAAATATACTACAACAATGCATTTCTATTTTCCTAAACTTTAATATGATAAAATTAAATTAAAAATTCTATATAAGAAAAAAAAAAAGATTCATACTATTTGAAATATTGTAAGTTTATTTTCAACATACATTTGATTATTTTTATACCCCCCCCCCCTTCCACAAAATGCAACCACATCCTGCTAAATAACAAAATAACAAGCACTATAAAAAATGCTAATACGTTGACACAGAGTGCACGAATTGCAATAAAAAAAACACACACACAAAATAATAATAATAAACACAGTAACTTACAGAAAACAATTTTATTCTTCTCAAACACAGCAGAATTCAATAAATCCTTTTCTGAAACTATGTTTTTTTTTTTTTTTTTTTTTTTTTTTAAAATAAAAAATTGGGAAATATTAACTCAAAAATATAATGTAACACAATTTTTAAATTATTGAAATACCGAAGAGAAATTTGTTAATTACTTACTAGATATGTGGAAATTTAAATAGATTTATTCAAAAATAGATACAATTCAATAATGGATAAAATTATCTTCCTGAGATTCTCCATATGTTTTTAATGTTACAAAGATTTTTTGCAGACTTTAAACTCTTGTTAATCACATGTTTGATACTTGATGGGTTGGGTTGATTATTGACGGCCAATTATCTACACTAGGGATATAGGCCCGGGGGGAGTGCCCTTCGTGGGGGTCTTTCTAAGGGAACCTAATCCGTATTTACGCATGGATAAATCCACGGCTCGAAGAAAACCACGAAAACTCCGAACGATTAGGCCGACGGGCGCGATTGGGATCGAACCCAGCACCTCCCGTCTACCAGCTTCGAGAGCACAACCTCTCAGCCACTGGTGGGGTTGATACTTGATGAGTCTGGAGGAATGCCCATCAAGCCCCTGTAAGTGAAAGAAAAAAAATACATAACATTTAAATTGAGCTTCACCCATTCTATATTTTGGAATACAATTTCAATGTTATGTAGGAGGGATTTGTAAAGGTAATTTGTTCGAGTTTGGGTAAATTTTCATAGAATTATTATCCACTTATAATTATTTTACCTATTTCATAACAGTTTAAATATTTATAAATGCTAATTTCAATACTATTACTACTAAAACTTAAAACACGAGACTTTACCAAATGGAAATATTATTCAATGTTATAGAAATACTACAAAAATTTGTATCATATAGGGCTGGCAATTTTTTGCCAAAGTTGGAAAAATAACGGTAAAAACAGTCCTAGCAATATTTTTTGCCAAAGTGCTAAAATAGATACAGATATTTTATTTACGGGAATATAAGTTCAATTTTACTAATTTTAACTTGAACAATATGTAACTTTGAATTTTTTAACTCTAAATATTAAAACAGTTAATCTATCATATTTGCATGTTTTTTCATAAAATATTTTATGTTAATGGGAAATGGGAGAGTAAATAATGATAAAATAAATCCCTGGTTTTGGTTTAAACAGTCAAAATTATTGAGCAGCTAATTTTAATGCTTTAATTAATTTTTAACAAAGTCTAAGAAATATTAACTGATTTGCTGTGCTAGCAGAATAGTAAATTGAAGTTACAAAGTATAATTCGTATAGAATCATAATCCCTCTCCCCTCATTAATTGTTTTATCCGGTCCATGTTTTTAAAATTTAAAAAGAATACTTTTGCAAGATTTTTTTTTTTTTTTTTTTTTTTTTTATGAATGTTAATTGTAAAAGATACAGGGGTTCAGATAAAGAAAACATGTAGACAGATTTTGGTCGTTACAAATCAGACATATGTATTATATATGTTGCAAGCAGGGTTGCGAGTATTTTTTTTTTTTTTTCTAATTCAAAGAGTTCTTAAATTACACTTTTTAAAGTAAAATAACCACTACTAAATTATTAACATTAACAAGTAGAAAAGCTCATTTAAATTTATTTCAAATTAAAAACTCATTTACTTGGTTAATATAATTTGAAATATTTTAATTTTATTAACAATTAAATATATAAATTTAAAAAATGGAGCAATAGAACACACATTTAATTTGAAAATGTGAATTCTCTTTTACTTTTGAAAGCATACGATAAATAAAACAAATTGCCTTGTGTTATATGAGCAGTTACTTACACTAACTGCAATTCAACAAATATCCTATTCTACATATAAAAAATATATATACCACCTTAAATTAGCCTTTAAAAAAATAAAAATAATTTGCACCCTTCATTACTAAATGCTGAACTTTTTATTTTAACCACATTTCTTTATTGGAATTTTATTTCTTTCTTAAAATGTAAAAGATAATAAGCATTTTATTGAGAAAAAAAGAAAACAATTATCAATTAAATTTTATACATACTATTCTGGATTACATACAATATTCTGAAATACATAAAATATTCATTTAATGAATTTGGAGCATGTATTATATGTACATAAAGATGATCACAATTATATGTTATAAATTTCAATGGATCCCCCCTCCCCCCCCAAAAAAAAAATGTTATTAAAATGTTTAAAAAGAAACACCAGGCTACACCAGCTTTATGAATTACTAAGCGATTATCGAGTTTAGAGTGAATAGTGAATCGAAGTTGGATTTATTTGATTTAAATTAAAAAATACATTAAATCAGTTTTTTTTTAAGACTAAAAACTTTAGTTGTTAATTAGCTTACATTTAAGTAGTTAAAATTTAAATTATATATAAAAGCATTTTAGATAATGTTTAACCATGAAATCATTATTTTTATTTTCCAAATTTTTCCATAAATAAACTGTATATTGGTTAATTTAATGTGCACAAGGAAGTAATGAGATCTCTGCATAAATATCAATAAAAATACTTTAGAATGACATATATTTATTTATTCTAATGTTTTCTACATCTTTGCAGAAAGTCTCCATGTATTAAAAAATTTACAAAAGATATAAAACTTAATTTTAATAGGTTATATGCATTTTTCATACCTTCAAATACATGCATGGCATGTATTATCATTTAACATTTTGCAGTTGAGAATCTCTATTTTAAAATTGTTTATTATTTTAAAATGTCATATGTGATTTTTAAAAAATTAAAAAAGTATAGATTTTTTGAGTTCTCAGTTTCTACCACTCCTTAAATGTACAATGTATTTTTGTCAAAACTAATATTTATTACAAAATAGCTTGACCAAAATTTGAAATATTTTTTTTAAGTTGATTTAAATCAACAAACCCTGGTGCAAGGCAGTTTTTAATATAGTAATGTTGCCTTTAATATTTACAAGTTTCTTGAATATATAAATGGTGGATTCAAAGGTTATTAATATTTATATAACTATATTACTATTCAAGATCACATTTATATATTAAAATTGGAAAGAAAAAACAGTTTTATCTCCACCAAACTTGGAAATTTATTTACAAAGTAGATGTCTTTATTTGTACTAATAATTATAATTAATATCAATGAAATACAAATTAATATTCAAATAATAAATTAATTTAATAAATATTATAATACAAAATATTAATTTTATAAATTAATGAACAATTCATAAATTAATTAAATTAATATTCTTAGTTATAGTATGCAAGCAATTAGGTACTTTTCCACTATGGGAGACTAAGCTTGGCCCATTTTATGTATCAGAATGCGAGTTTCCAAGTAAATGTAAATGCATGTAAAAAATGATGCAACTACTGACAAAAACCGTTTATATAGGGATTTATATATCAGAGTTTCCCCAAGACAGTATCAGAAGGGTGCTGCACTCTGCCTGCCCCTGCTCTGTTTTACAAAATATTATACTTCTTGTCCCTCATAAAAAATAATTAGCACCCTTCTTGACCCCCCTCCCCCCCAGTAAAATAATTAGCACCTTTCTTGCCCCTCAGTAAAAAACTGTCCTTTCTCCTTTTCACATTAAAAAATTTGCTTTCATAGTAAATTTTTTAATGTGAAAAGGAGAAAGGACAATTTTTTACTGAGGGGCAAGAAAGGTGCTAATTATTTTACTGGGGCGGGGGGGGGGTCAAGAAGGGTGCTAATTATTTTATAAGAGACAAGAAGGGGGGGGGGTCAAGAAGGGTGCTAATTATTTTATAAGAGACAAGAAGGGTGCTATTTTGTAAAACAAAGGGCAGGCAGAGTGCAGCAACCTTATTAGATGTCTTTATTTGTACTAATAATTATAATTAATATCAATGAAATACAAATTAATATTCAAATAATAAATTAATTTAATAAATATTATAATACAAAATATTAATTTTATAAATTAATGAACAATTCATAAATTAATTAAATTAATATTCTTAGTTATAGTATGCAAGCAATTAGGTACTTTTCCACTATGGGAGACTAAGCTTGGCCCATTTTATGTATCAGAATGCGAGTTTCCAAGTAAATGTAAATGCATGTAAAAAATGATGCAACTACTGACAAAAACCGTTTATATAGGGATTTATATATCAGAGTTTCCCCAAGACAGTATCAGAAGGGTGCTGCACTCTGCCTGCCCCTGCTCTGTTTTACAAAATATTATACTTCTTGTCCCTCATAAAAAATAATTAGCACCCTTCTTGACCCCCCTCCCCCCCAGTAAAATAATTAGCACCTTTCTTGCCCCTCAGTAAAAAACTGTCCTTTCTCCTTTTCACATTAAAAAATTTGCTTTCATAGTAAATTTTTTAATGTGAAAAGGAGAAAGGACAATTTTTTACTGAGGGGCAAGAAAGGTGCTAATTATTTTACTGGGGCGGGGGGGTCAAGAAGGGTGCTAATTATTTTATAAGAGACAAGAAGGGGGGGGGGGTCAAGAAGGGTGCTAATTATTTTATAAGAGACAAGAAGGGTGCTATTTTGTAAAACAAAGGGCAGGCAGAGTGCAGCAACCTCCTGAAACTGTTTTGAGTTCTGGATTTCATAGTAAAAATTGACTCAATGTTGTCTTGAAGAGAGTGCCTTAATTTTTAAATTTCAAAAGTGGCTTTAAAAACCAAAAGAATACCTTTAACAATTAAAAAAAATTCTTCTTAAGAATCTTAAAAGTGCCCTTTTCTCACCAGCAGCACCCTGACCTTTTTTAAACCTGAGTGAAACTCTGTATATATATATTTCAAAGTATACACTAACATATACACAATTTACTTCTGTTTGTATATAAAAATAGATAGCTTATTTATATTAAATTATATAAATAGTGAAAAAAGTGCTTGTGTATATGAAACAGTGAATTGTTGAGCCAGAAAATGTGTTGAAAAAGCCAGAATTATTTTCTCACTAAGGTCATTTTCTGCATTTCGCCTAATTTAAAAATTAGTTATGAATTTTTAAAAAGCACAAATGTTTTTTCTGAACTGATTGAAAAAAAATAATCACAAGCATAGTAATAATACATTTTGATAAATTAATTTAAAACTTATAAAAATTTATAAATTGAAAAAAAAACTAAATAAATTTAAAATTTGAATGAACACAGAAGGCATATCACAAGAAACAAATAATAGTTCAAATAGAAAACAAATAATAGTTCATATTTCTGATTAAATTTCATACTTGCCTTGCACTCTTCTGGGTAAACTGGGAACTGGCAAATCATACTTCATATTTATTTCGATTTTCATATTTATTTTTTGAAGTCACTTTTCTATGAAAACTACTGTTGAATTGGTTCCTATATATAAATATGTAAAAAAATGGAGTTCATTTACAGCAAACGTTTTTGTAAAAATAGATAACTGAATAACAAGTTTACATCAAAAATAAAGTACATAAACATACTTTATTCACAACTCTATTTTTAGTGTGCATAAGAGTAAAAAAAAAAAAAATTAGGAAAAATAATTGCAAGAAAAGCTTGTAGCAGGCCTATCCATCTTTTATTATTCAAAGGCACATCTGAGTGCATTGCAAGCAATTAAGGGTGCCAATATTCACATGACTCAAAACATGCAACAATATTATCTCAGAGTAGCTTGATGGTGGAAAAGAGAATGGGGCGGGGTAGGGGGTCTACCCTTGGCAGTGTATAGCCCAGGGTCCCCTAAAGTGTATTTTACATGCTAACAGAAAATAAATAAAATACTTAATTTGGAATTATATCAAAATATTTTTTTTAAGTATGTGAATAAAGATTTTGCGACATAAATAAAATAAATCATATTCGTAAGCTCCCTGACAAATTTTCGGTGAAGGGACTCCCAAACTTTCTCTACTAAATACAAAAAGAAGTGGAATATCACCTACAGGGAAAAATAAAATAATTCAAAATGTATTTAAGTAGAAATCGTAAGTAAAAAATGAAGAAAAATAATCATAATAAATCTAAAATTTTCAATTTTTTTTTTTTTTTTTTTTTTTTGGGGGGGGGGGCTTATTGTTGCAAAAACATATCGCCTCCCCCCCCCCAAAAAAAAAATAAAGTTTTACTATTTTATATACAGGCATATGTTTTGTACTTTTCGGTTAGCCGTGTGCCAGTGAAATATATATATACTGCAGTCAATGGAAATAGTCTCAATTTTTTTTTCCTTATATTCATATCCTATCCTTGGAACCGATATTAAAAAACTAAAGCAATGCAGAATTCTGTTACATCTTCACTTTGAAAAGGATAAACACACTTGATTTTTGTTTTTGTGATATAATCTTCACTAAATCATTAAATTTAATAATTCGAAAAGCTTATTTAAATTTATTTGAAATTAAGAAAAACAAACTCATTCACTTGGTTTATTTGAAATATTTTAATCATATAAAAAATTCAATATGTATAGTTAATAAATAGAGCAACATAACATTTTTTATTTGGAATGTGAATTATATTTTACTTTTGAAAATATGAAAGAAATTAAAATTATCTTGTGTTTTATAAGCACTTATTTACAGTAACTGAAATTTATTAAAATATAAAAGATAATGGAATTATTTTATCCTGAAAACAGAAAACAATTATCAATGAAATTTTAAACATTCTATTCTAAAACTGGATTATATACAGTATTCTTTGAAACATATCTAATCCGGTTAATGTACAATAATCATTTAATGAATTTGGATAATGCATTACAGACACATAAAGGGGGGTATAAGAATTACAGAGTTTGGAGTTAATCAAAATTGGATTTATTCGATTTAATTTATAAAACATTAAATCTGTTTTTTTAGTCTTTAAAAACTTTAGTTGTTAATTACTTTACATTTATAAGTAGTTAATATTAAATTATATTTACAAATATATGTCTAAAAGCATACAATTTCTAACCATGAAATCATTATTTTTTGATTCATCATATCAAATCTTTCAATAAATAAACTATATTGGAATGTTGATTGAATGATTTGTTATTTACATATGCACAAGGAAGCATATTTATTCTAACTTTTTCGTATCCTCCCAGAAAGTCTCCATATTTTTGTATTAAAAAAGTCACACAGATATAAATATGTGCATTAATCTTTTAATATTTTTCAGCTGAGATCCACAATTTTCAATTTAGGATTTTTATTTTAAAATGTTGATTTAAATAAAATAAAAAAAAATATGGATTTTGAGTTCTGTCTCTCCCACTGCTTAAATTTACTACATATTTTTGGCAAAACACAATATTTATAACAAAATATAGTGACCTAAATTTGAAATATTTTTTTAAGTTGATTATTTTTTTTTAAATTTAAATCATCGAAGTTTGCTTGATTTCATTTGAGTTATTATCTAAGAGGTGTCGACCCAGGTAAAATTTGGGGCCTATTTACGGCCCCTTCACATAATTACATTCAATTAAACAGATCCCTTCACAAAAATCCATTCAATAAAACTGGTTGGTTCACAAAATTATAATAAAACAGGCTCGTTCACGAAATTCCTTAATCAAATAGATCCTTTCGCAAAATCCCATTCCATTAAAGCATAATCTTCATTATTTTTTATTTTGTTAGGTTTAAAAATATTTTTTTTTCAAAAAAAAACAATCTCACGACAAAGAAAAAAATTAGCAGGACAAACAAGTTATTAATAAAATGGTTTCAATTTGAGTAGCTGGATTTAAACTTAAGTTACAAAATATTATTTATCACAAAAATAATTATATTTTCACAAAATAGTCCCCCAAAGAATCTTTGCATCGAGTGAAATCCGCACTTCATCGTAAATGATGGGATGACGTGTGCACGTGTGTGTACATAATTAAAAATAAAATTACATTATATTATTAAACAAAAATGTATACTTACATTATTGGAAAATCCATCTGAATGTTGTAGTTTGACCAAGTAAGCGTAGGAAATCCCTTTTTAAGCAATATTCTGACAGGTAAACAAATTGTACTTTCACAGTACTTCCGTCATGCAGAAAACCCATAAACAAACATGGCGGACGCCTCGCATTTCACTTCACTTACCCGTTGCCGCATACAGAAATTTTCTGTATGCAGGTGCAATAGCGACTACAGGAAATTCTCGTAGACAGTTTTTTCGTGTTAAAATACAGTTAAACTGTGGAAAGACAGTGCATTCTTTCAAAATACGTTTTCTAACAGAATAATGTTGTCGTAATGTACTATGATGTTTTTTAACAGGTTAAAGTTGTTAAAAAACATGTATGATTGAAAATCGGCCTGTTTTTTTACAATTTTTTTTTTTACAGTGTACGTGTATCCCAAACAAGTGAAAACCATTTTACACCTCTACGATATAGACACCACTGGACTCTCAATTATTTGATTTAATCAGAAACAAGGACTGTTGAATTGATAATAAGCACGTTTGCCTGCATTCTGCATACTTTTGAGGTTATGTGATAGTCGTTCCAAACTCGAACAGAGGTATAACGCAAAGTTTTGGTAAAAAGTGTGTGAAATATACAAATAAATAACAAATAATTTTTATGGAATGATTAAAAATTTAGAGATTATGTGAATAATAGTATTTTCTAGTTATCATATAAAGTAAAGCTAGCATAGTCTGCGCACAATTCAAAAGGATAACAATAAAAAATCTAAATATTAATTTTTTGCTAAACTATCCGTGAATAATTTTCACTTCGTTTGTTTTTTATGCATTTCCATTGCTATTTTGTTGTTATGTTATAATTTAATAGAACAGTTGTAATAAAAACAAGATAGTTATTTTGCGCAATCTGTCCTTACAGGGTTCGTGTGATTGCGCACATGGGTAGGAGAGGTTGTCAATAATAATAACTACAATTAAATTGTTAACAATAATAATTTCACTTAAATGACATTGTTGTAAGGTTTTTGTGAACAAATATTATTGTATTAGGAGTGAATATTTTAACCTAATGATTAAAGAATCAGAAAAATGAAATAATTTTAAAAACGATTGAAAAATTTAAAGTAAAGGGGAAAAAAATTAAAGAATCAGAAAAAGCACGTCCAGATAAGATTACAAAATAAGTTTAAGTTACTTGAAAACTTGTTTAAATTAAAATTAGTCCATTTTAATTTTTCATTTTGTATGCAAATTTACCAATAACCTGCGTAATTTCTCCTATCATAGAAACTAATGGGAACAACGCACCATCTCTCCTAAGCAGCAGATGCACAAACTCTCCAATTTCGGTAGGAGAGATTGCACGGCATTTTAGTTAAACATGGCCGCTACTAAAACGAACCGTTGATGTTCGCATTGTTAGTCTAGGTTAGTAGCTTATGAGAAATCGTTTAAGTTTAAAATGTTTTGTACTATTGAAATTGTATAGAAATTCTGATGAATAGCTAGGAAAATTCAAGCACTTACTTTGGGAAAACAAAACAAATTAGCAATGCTTTATCTTAGACGCTCAAAACAATCAACGTGCACTTTCAAGTAAACACTCCACTACTGCTGTTGTACAACTACCTGGAGACGCTGCTCCCTCACTCTACTCCTTCCCCCCGAACCTCTATGTGCGCAATCTCTCCGACCGCGCCATCTCTCATGGCTTTACCTTGCATTTTAAATTTGTTCCAATCTACGAAAATTATTATTTCATCCCCACATATATACGTACGTCCCAATTAAATTAAAATCATTGTGCACCCCTTACGTTAAAGACACCACTCAACTCTCAATATTTGGTTTATTCAGACACAAGGAATCGATGAAACACATATTCCACTATCCTGAATACTTTTGAGGTTACGTGATAGTCGTTTTAAATTTGAATAGCGGTTTGATGCGAAGTTTTGATGAAAAGTGAGTGAAATAAATAAATAAATAACAAATAACTTTTGATGAAATGATTACAAAATTTAGTGATTGTGTAAATAATGGTATTTTCAAGTTATTTTATACATTTCAAATTTGCTGCGATCTACATTTTTTGTTTAAAAAAATTGTTATACAATATTTAAATTATTTTCATGATTTTTGAATATAATTTTCACCTTCTTAAAAACTAACAGTGTTATACCTCACTTATTTAAGAGAATTTTTTTTGCGATATTTAATCATAGAAAACTATTACAAATTCTGCGATGCAAATATTAAGGCTGCTCGTCAGTAAACTTCCCGATTCCCCGCGCTTATGTTATTCCAATGGGCGTAGGATGCATTCGTATTTTTAAAATATCTCCTCGGAAAATTAATATTTTTAACTTCTGTTTTCTGTGTACTGTTTTTAAAGAATGTCTCTTTGTATCTTCGTTGTCAATTTTTTTCTAAAATATATACTGAATTTTATACGAAATGTTAAAATCTTATTCAATTTCGCTAAGATTTTTACACATAAAAATATAAATTAAGAAAATAGTTTAGAAATATTTTGATAACTAAGAAAAAAGGGACATTCTTTAAGAACAGTACACAAAAAACAGAAGTTAAACATATTAATTTCCTGGGGAGATATTTTAAAAATACGAATGCACCTACGCCCATAGGAATAACTTTAGTGAGGGGAATCGGGAAGTTTACTGACGAGCAACCTTAAATGGACATTTTCTTATTTGTAATATCGGTGTCATACACCTTGGAATAATATCATTATTTATACAAAGTTCAAGGTCGTGTTCCACTTTGAAATAAATATATAAAACATAGAGAAATATAAATAATACATAAAATTATTCTATAACGAATTCTATTTTTTCTTTTTTGAAAAATATTACCTTACAGTTCGAGCAAATTCAGATGCGAATTTTAATTTAATTTTTCATTAATATTTATATCTCCAAAAACACTATTAATCACATTAAAAATAGTACCTTTATTTGTTCTGCATTGTGTTAGATACTGTGATTAAGAAATAGAAAGTATGTGAAAAAATAGCTATGGTTGACGGCTAGAAAAAAATTATTGGAGTGAACCTAAATGTGATATAAAACTCTATAGATATATCAAATACTTTAAATAATATAAATATATATTTTTTAATAATATAAATATATAACATTTTACTAAAAATATTATATTTATAATATTTTTGTAAGAAACTGTTGTGACGACTACTGGTTACGCTGATAGCTCAGTTATTCTTTATCACTACAAATAAAAAACACACACTCTCAAAATAAAATAAACTCACTTGCGGACTGTATCTCATTTAATATCTCACAACACTCAATAAAAATGGTCGAGAGCCGAGATTTACACAACTTCACTGATCGGCATCTCAAACCCAACTCACAAAAAAGTTGTAGTTTTTTTTTTTTTAAACATTTTACATAGACGGCGCTTCTAGCGGCAACAACTACTAATAGGAGATACTGTTATAATTTAGACTAGTGTTTTATTATGAGATGTAATCTTACCGACTGGGCCCAGGATCCCTTGGCTGTAGCTGCCAATATTCTACCAACTGAGCAATGGCAGAGCATGGTAGGGCATTGGCAGCTTCAGCCAAGGGATCCCGGATTCGAAATCTGGCCCAAACTTTTATGTCCAGTTGGGAAGATTACATCTCATATGATTTCATTACCAATTTGAATAATTGTGTCAAAAATTAATCTAGTGTAATGACGTTTCCAGAGTTTACTGGAAGTCCCATTACCTGTGATTTATTCTGTTGAGCTAATTCATATATCAGACCAGATGCTAAGATTATTAGGTTAACTGGGAGAATTAGTTCAGCCATATTCTTTCCGGATTGCTCAATTGGTAGAGCATTGGCAGTTCAGCCAAGGGATCCCGGATTCGAATCCTGGCCTGGAATTTTTCGCACAGTTGAGAAGATTATATCTTATATGATTTCTTCACCAACTTTGCTCTATGAAACTTCATTTAAAATAATTGTTGAACACATTAGCATAAAAAAAAAGATTAGAAAATGACTTCAACGTGGAAGGGTGGGGGAGTCAAAACGGCTCTGACCCAGTCACGAAAATTCTTATTTCCTACATCTTTTAGAGTTTAATTATGTTAAATTTTCTGAAAAAATAAATTTTACTATAATTTTTAAAATCGCAAGCAAAGCAATTAACAAAATTTGAAAATCCAGTGAAGGGCATATTTCTTGAACTTTTAAATTAGATAATGTTTTGAATTCAGTCCAGACAAAACTCCTCGCTTCATCTCAGATTCATAATAAAAAAATATATTTGTAAACTAGTATTTCGTAACAAATACTTCCTTTGGACATGGGATATTTCCTTATATAAAACATAAGAATAATGTCATTTTAACAATGCGACTCTTCTCCCTACGACCTACTTTCGTCGACACCCGTACACACCCACAGACTCTAAAAACATACGAGTTTTCTCTAAAATATTACCCTATTACGTAAGATTAAATGATATTTTCACGACCAATGGCGATCTTCTATAATCGGGTTGTCATTCATTTCTCTTTGACTGGGGATTTTTAGGTTCCCAACGACGGATCCCCTGCTGCCGCGACAGCTGACAACTGATTTTGGGAGCCGGAAATACTCTGTTCATTGGGCTGTGGACAGGATTCTTGACCAATTCACGAAATCGCCAAAAAATTCGCGAACTGTCCAAACTTCTGGCTTTGACTGTAACATAGTATACAATATATGGTTAATAAATATATGCATACACAAAAAGGAGTGAACTATAAAAAAAATTCTTAAAGTAAATTTATCCGTCGCATTATATATTTGCGCTAAGAATTTTTTGTCGTGTGATATTGACAGTTTTTTTTTCTTAAAAATATTTTTACAAACAATAATGTGCAAGTTGCATTGATTTTCAAACTAATAGTTTGCATGGAAAAATGAAGCATTTTTTTTACATATTTTCTCTTCTGACTAGAACTCTACAAACGAATCCTTCTCTTACTCTTAATTTTCATCTCAAACATATAATTATGTTTTATATTTACTTCTTTCGCCAAGACTTAAAGTCTTACCGTAAATTAATTTCGTCTATTGTTATTGAAACAATAACTTCGAAAACTCAATTTTCTATCTTATACCATTTTCTATCTCCATTTTCTATTTCTCCATTTTCTATCCTTTATTATTCTAAGAGATTTCTTAATGCATTTATTTTCTAATTTAAGTTGCTATTTTTTCCGAGAATGTTCGGATATCTGAATATACTTACTCAATGTATTAATTTTGAATTAATGAACAATGTATTTTTGATTTTAATCTGAAATGATATGCAATAATATATATAACAGTAAAAAAGAAAACATGATTTAAGTTTGAACTATAAAATAACTGGGAATGAATGAAATACTCAGTAACAAAACATTTAAATATATATTTCTTATATAACTTTTATATTTCTTGTTTTAAAAAGAAATACTTCAACATTAAATGAATCCATTTGTGTTTGAAGTTTTGTTGTTGTGGTTGATGCTAGTTCTGAAGATGCTATGTGATAGCGAAACGTATACTTTGTATGCCTTTTATTTTATTTTTAGATGTTTTTAAGTATATATTTTAATTCAATTGTTATTTAAATATATTCATGTCTGTCTAATGTCTCGTTGTTAGTTTAAAACCTTTAAAATGTAATTGTAAAATAAATATTCCAAAAATATTCCATTAAATGGAATTTATTTTTGAATTCCTAAAATAGGTATACAGGGAACGTTCAATAATCTTTGATTTAAAATCTATCTTTTCCCTTAAACTATAGGAATAAATATTAATTTATTCATTTACGTAGATTTCTCTTTTAATCGTATTTCGATTTACATACTGTGAAAAGAAATTAGTTCTAAGAGGGCTGATAGCAAAATTGTAAAAAAAAAGTAAATAAAATATAAATATAAATAATATTTTTAAAAATATGTGGAATCTTCGTTTAATTTTATTTTCATTCATTTTAAGGTACAATATCAAAGTTATTCATTAAAAAAATTATATGTTTTTTTAATATTTAAATATTTAATTTTTTTTAACATACATATCTTTAAGTATACAATACGCGATTTTAAATAAGTCTTGACATTAAACAAAATTAAACAACAAGCGCTGTAAGGCAATTGAATTTATCACACAGTAAATTGTGGATTTCAACATCAAATTTAAAATAGAAATTTCGTGTATTACTATCATACATATTTTGTTTTGCTTAAATTAATAAAAAGAATGCCTTAGAATTTTTTTGTATTATTTAAGAATGTAAGAAAGATGCGTAAGAAAGTTTGCTTGAGGGATAAATTCTAATTAAAACATAATTGTGTTTGTTGACATGTATACATTACTGAAATTTATTTCCCCTTGTTCCACGAAAGAGTATTCTCTAAGGTCTACAAATTTCATCACCAAGTTTTGTAATCCATTTCATTCATTGTAAAGTTTCTATTGCTTTCCAAAAAAACAATAAAAAACAAGAAATGACGCTATAATTTGTATAGTGAAGACTGGGGAGAGTTGACCATAAGACAGGGTTGATCCCCCTTGAGGTTTTCATATTTAAAGAGTTTCAGAGTTTTACCACTAGGTGGCAACCTAAGTTACTGGAATACTCAAACCACAATCTTTGTTTCATGTAGATAGTTAAAACAGGTGTGGAAAGTTTCAATTGTGAAGAGTTTTCAACTTCAAAGCTGAGTTTTTTAGAAATCTTTTCCAAATTTTTCTCAGATAAATCATATCACAGAAATTTAAATAAGTAGGTTTTAAGTAAAGCAGAAATACTGAGTTTTCATTCCAGGCATAAAATTTGTACAGTAAATTAGGCTAATCGAATTAACATCCAGAAACATTTTAATGTTAATGGAATACATCCTTACGACTACAGTATTTTTAATGAGTCTAACTGACCCTATTCTTGTCTAGATCCAATTGCTTACAACTTGTCACTTAAAACAACATATGAATTAAATATTGTCCGTACCTGAGCCGTTATCGTCCAGCTGTAGCGTAGCAGACAATAAATTTGAGACTCTGGCAATTTAACAGGTTTGACCTTTCCCAAAAGCTGGACCCAGAAGAAAATAAGACAACTTGTGAAATCCAGAATATTAACAGATACACCTGTTAAAATGCCTCAAGCAAAACGGAAATTAATTAATATTCAGAGCTGAGAGAGTGAAGATGAAATGCTTAGGCAAACTGTCTGTGTGAAAATGTGTGAAAAATCACACATGACAACAGGAAATTTTGTAGCTAAATCTAATACTTTGTATGAAATTTGCTTCAAGTGGAAGCGGATAATAATTTTCTTATTGCATTTTTACGTTGAGCTGATACCAAAGCATTTTCATTTATTTATCCAGAAGCAGATGATATATATATATATATCACTTTTGTCAGTAGAGGATATTACAAAATTATCAAATCCAAGATCAGTAAGAAGATGTGAAAATATTGTGTAAGAGTGTTAATTATTTTGACTTTTCGGAATATAAATGTCGCTAAAATGATGATTTAATATTATTTCTGTGCATAAATTTATTTGTTTAAGCATCATATTTTCACAAATAATTTTTAATAGTAATTAAACCAATCAGCATAAAGTTATTCTGCTTTTTTATCACTGATTTTATTTCTCTTAATAAATATTTCAATATAAATTAAAGTGGGTCAAACTTCCCATATGTGAAATGCCTTGATCCATTATTTAGTCATGATTAAAAGGAATCATTTTTCAAGTTTCTTCTATACTACACTTATGTTGCAATTTTATTTTCGTAACTGGTTGTATAATGAATAAAATGGTATATGAAACTTTATTCTAGGTTCAATATTTAAAAAAAAAATAATTTTGTGAAAAATGAATCAATCCTCCCCAGTCTCCACTAACTCAATTTTAATTTGAGTTTGTAACAGCCACATGTAATAATCTTTAAAATAGTAAATTTAGTAAAATAATTCTTTAATAACATCAATCACTTAAAAATATAATAGATCATGAAGATTCCTGGCTACATTCTACAAACAAATGTTATTTTTTGTTTTGCCATGAAAATTCGTATTAGAATTTTGTAATAATAAATCTTGTTGAAAAATTTGTCATTACTTTAATTGCTGTCATAAATTCTTACACAAAACATGATTTATAGCATTCTATTTTCATGACGATTCACAGAATTTGATAATGATACAGCTGATTAGACATTTTACGTATGGCGGTACCTTTTGGCTTCTTTAAAATCCATAACAGATTTTTGTAGTTTTCCATATTGCAGAATATTATTTTTCGCATAATATACATTGTTAAAAATTTTGTTCTGGTTTAAACCAAGTGTTGGTGCTGCAGTAGCTTCTAAAATAAGATGTTGAAATTTCGTTCAAACATTTGGGGCATTTGTTAAAGCATAGCTACAAATACTGCGACGCGATTTCACCATGTTATAGTTGCAGCTAGTGCAGCACCAAATGTTGGTTCAAATCGGCAAAAATCTTTAACAGTGTAGTTGAATTTTCTAATAGTTTCAAAAAGTAACAACAATGTGTTTTAAAGTATTAATTTTTTATACTGCTTCCAAAATTACACAATTACGTTACCCTCATAAATTATATGCATAAACATATTATTTTTCTTAAAAAAAATTCCTAATACGATTTCACAATATTGCAGTTGGATTTACAAGTTTTGTCCCATTCTACTATATTAATTTTCATGAATTGTATAAAACATATGTATAAAAATTACATGATATAAGGAAATAATCGATTAATTATTTTATTCTTCCCCATATTAAAGTTTACCATTTTTATTTACTTATAATTTTTATTTATTCCATCATATTTTATTTATTATAATTATTTAATTTTGAGGTAAGAACGGTTTATGAAGCATGTACTCTATAAATCTTACATAAGTTGCAAACGCTACGCAGCATTTCAAACGGATATAAAAATATGTCCGAAACAAGATGTAAATATGAATTACTTGAAAGCATAAAACAGTACTAAACATACAGTAAAATGTATACATCATAGAAACGTATTCGAAATTTATTTCCTATTCTTTAAACATTTTAATACATCAGAATGTTTACCCTGCTCACTCATATAATAGAAAGGGCAATCCTTCATCAAGAATACCTCTCTTGCATATCTTATTATGTAAAATGCAATTCTAGAACTCAACATTTGCATTTTCATGGCTTAAAATGGAGTAGCTTAGTAAAATGAATTGTATTCTCAATACATTATGTACAAAAGTTTAATTGTGAAACGTATTAATTTACTGCCATGGCAAAGACAAGAAAAGGAAGTAAATTTTCCAAAATAATTCAGAATTATTGCTTCACAATTAAACAACTACCTTTAGTAATTTGTTCCTTCATATTTAAAGCATTAATATTAATTATAATAATATAAATTATATTAAAATAATAAAAGATAAAATTACGGAATACTTATGTTTTTTTCTTTCCAAATAAATTAATTATATGTAATTTGGTTTTCTGCTTTTATTTCTTGAAAGACATTTTATGTAAAATGCCTAATAAAGATAATACACATTAAAAAATATTTTTCAGTCTATGACTTTTTAAATAAATTTAGATTAGCCTAAAGTTAATAATAACAAAAATACAATTAATATAATGCACAGATTATATATATAATTGATATACTACCCTTTTATATTTTAATTAAACACACATTCCTAGGTTTATCAATAATATTTATGTCATTAATTTACACAACTATCACATAGAATCAAGAAAAACCTACAAAGAAACTTTCTAAAAATGCCTCCATTTAATATGAATTTTATGTAAGTAGAAATCATTTTTAAAAAAGTGTGTAGGCATTTCCTGCAGAGTCAAAGAACATTTGCGTAAATGTTTTGTTTTTGTTTACTTCCTTTATGAAAAAACAAACCTAACTCTATTTAAGATGTTTCACTTTAAATTTTATGCGGAAAAAATATTAAAACACTTTCTTTTCTGTAAAGAAACTTAATTAAAATTCAAGTATTCGTCTTTCGAGAACAATGGAGTTACTAACCGCAGCAAGGAAAAAAATCATGTCTTGTTAGACATTACATTTATTTTTAATTTTTCAATTTATTTTTATTAAGATTTTCATTGGTTTATTAAATTTAAAATTATAGTCAAGGGATTATTATAAAAATCGACGACAATATAAATATTTTTTTTCTTCTTATTCTTTTTTTTTTTCAATGTTTCGAAATCATCAAATAATTGTGTCATTTCTAAATAATGGCAATTTCTTCCCCAACCCATCTTTGACATATCTATTTAAATATACTAATGCAAATGCTATATTTTAGAAAGAAAAATACGTCTACATACATGTGTTGGTACATTTAAAGTTATTTATTTAAAATAAGACCATGAAAATGCTTTACCATTCTTCTCCTTATACAGATAATTCTATACATCTTTGTATAGAATAATATATATATATATATATATATATATATATGAAACAAATAAAAAAAAAAAAAAAAAAAAAAAAAAAAAAAAAATTTTCGCCGTTGACTTCATTAAGACTATAATTCTGTGTAAATCCCATTATTCTAAATTATTTTCTCGCTCCAGTATTCGATTGTCAAAATTACATCTAGCGAAATATATAGTTTATTCCAAATTCATTCTCTTAAAAAAATGGCACTGATAGAATGCTCTATTAAATTTACGCACTTTTATTTTCTTTAAATAAAAAGCATCCTAGAATCTAATAATTCAAAAAATACCCATTTCCCAGCTAAAAATATTTTACTCTTTTGAAATAACAACCTATGAATTTCTTTTCTTTATTTTTTATTTCCCTACGATTCCTGACAAAATATTACTTTTCAAATTCTGAAAGATTTTAATCTCAATGTAAAAATTATTTTGGCATATTGCCATACTTGATAAAAACATATGTACTCCTTTTCTCTCTGCTTTTATTTATTCGAAGGAAGTAGAAGGCACGAGATTGTTCTAGAACATTTTTTGGCGCGCTTTTGCCAGCTTCGGTAAGTTCACTTCGATATTAATTCGCCGAAGAAGTTAAGCCGTGAGCGTTGATTGGCCTAGAGGCTTTTTAGATAGAATGTATTCTGGCGCGCTCGGGAAATGATATACGGATTTTTCCCGCGTTTAGAGCAGAATGTTCCGGGATTTCGGTGGTGGATGCAACTAGTGATGTACTTCCTAAATCTTCGAAGGTTCTCCTTGGCCGCCGATTGATTTTAAAGAATACCTGCCTGTACTAACTAAGATGTCTTCTTATATTTAAATTTAAATCATCAAGTTTCGCCACGACCCTAAATTTAGCAGTGCATGGAGTGAGTTTTCAATAGAGTAAAGCTTAATCAATTAATCTTTAAATTTTTCGAATAAAGTGTGAACTGGAACGAACTGCCTCTTCTCTGTAGCTTATACGTACACAATGAAGTAAGTCTCGGTGCTCGACTGAAAATCTCCTCGGAGAAACCTCCCTTGCCTTGAATAGGAGTCTACAAAAGTATGGTGACTCCAGTTAAATCGTCACATATTGAATTTTTTTAGTCGACAGGATGTTGACAGTATTCTTACATTAGACGAACATGATTTTGAGACATTTTTTGGAGTCCAGCGAATATGCTACAAGTTGTGCTTTTGTTCAAACATTTTGCCGGTGCGTGCAGACAGCAACTGTCGCGACGGATGGAACGATGTTTTGGTATGATGTAATCAAGATTGAAATATGTGTGTATAGCGGATTTGTAGTGTGTATCATCGAATTAAATGGAAATTTGAAAAGACTTATTTTATGAGTTGCGGCCAAGTAAATAAAAAAAAAGAAGACGTGGCAGTGTAAGTTATTTTTTCATGATTGATATTTTATTTTGTGACTTTATGATATTTGAATATTTTTATGTGTTTTATTTTTACTGTTTATGATTATTTAAAATTCTATTGTTATTTAAATGATACTTAAAGTCGGGGCTTTGTAAAGAAAATGAAATACATTCTTATATTGATAAAAGTAATTGAAAGATAAATATAATTAATTACATTTTTCGTTCTAAACAGACTATATTTTTCTTATTTCCACTCTAAAGCAATTTGACTGGAAACCATTTGCGTAATTTACTATTTTTGCTTCCTTTTTATTCTGTGTTTATGTTTTCACTAAAAAGATGTAATATGATTGAAATTTATTATGCTGTTGAAGTTATTTCCAACTATTTGGAAAGAATTGATGGTTTGTAATTTAAATAACAGAATATTAGATCCTTTACATAATTTGATGTGTAAGTGTATACTGATATTACTTGTTGTTCTTATGTTGTTTATTATTTTGAATTTTAGAGTCAGATAATTTTATAATTGTTGTTAAGTTAAAGATTAATATATTATGAATTGATATTAGATATTATTATTATTATTATAAGTTATAAGATTATATTATTAGGTTTTAAAAAATTTAAATTCAAGTAATTACTAAGATGAACTGTTGGAGTAGTACAAATACCTTAATCAAGATCAGAGCAAAATATGAACGTGATTTCGATCAATCTGGGAAACAGTATGTCCATTATCTGTCAGTTGAGCATAGGAATATAATGGGTTCTTTAATCAATCGCCAATACACGGGTAGACTTTCGGGTACTTTAAATTTTTCGGGTCCCAATAGAGATATCACACAAAATGATATTCGGACAATTCTTATTGATGAAATATACAAATTTGAAGGAAAGTCAGGTGAGCTCACGACAAGTGATATAGCGGAACATGAAATCGATTTTGATATTTATGACAAAAGTGTAGACAATAGAAAAATTGACAAGTGTTGTAAATGCTTAGTGAAATTTGTGGAGCAAAAAATAATCTGTAACTATTGCCACGAATTCTTTATGTACCCTAAAAGTAAAATTAAATTAGATTAAACTCAAAATTTTTATGTGAATATTATATTTGTACTGACACATTTACTGTGTAGAATGTTTTCTGTTGCAAATTCCTATAATTAATAGAATTCAGTAGGGAAGCTTATCAGAAATGTCTATCAGTATTTTGGGGTTGAAATATGATGTTTACTAATAAATTAATGGTGATTGGATAACTTTGAAAAAAAAAAAAAAAAAAAAAAAAAAAAAAGGGTTTTCACTTTAAATTATATTTGTTCAAGTGATAATTTTAGTGGCAGAAGGAATACGGTCGCAATTTAGAAACATGGAACAATTCGCGACAATATTATTTTCCAGATGACTTCAAATTATTTCATGAAGATACACAAAAACCAGCACAAACAACTTCACATACAGGTTCACAAAATCAAACTAAAGTAAAAACAATAGATTAAACTCAAATTCTTTTAAATATCGCTTATTACCATAATTTCAACATTATCAGGTATGTTCTTGGGTCGACACAGGAATATTACTTGTTTTTGAAAGTTTTTGAGGTTAGGTAGACAACTTATGCAGGCATAAGATGTGTATTATGATTTTAGGAATTTTCAAATTGATGTTGAAAAATGAAATTAAAATTTATATATAATTACAGGTTTTAGTAAATATAAGTTATATTATTTAATGGAATCACAGAAGCTATATTTATTTTGTTTAATACAATAAAGGTCTTGAATTATTCTTGAATGCTGATATTCTGTATTAGTCAGAGTTGATATTGTGATGTTGTAGTAAAATGTTAAGAGACATTAGTTGAAATTTAAGGATTACAATAGTATAAATAATAGTTTTATATTCCAATTCTCTGTCACCTATCTATCTAACAATTATTATTATTATTATTATTTTTGCTTATTACTTAAAAAGTGTAAAAAGAAGAAGAGGATTCTACACTTAAATTTTGGTAATTAGCTATACCCGATTATGTCATAGATTTTTTAGTAGTCAAAAGAAGAGTATCAGAAAGGGATATTATTGTTCACAATTGTTGGTTGAGTGAATCCTATCTAAATATTTGGGCATCTAAATTATTTAGTATTGGAAAATAATGTAGAGTTAAATTTTTTTTATATAGATTTCGGCTAGCAAAAAATTATTTCCTTATCCTTTCAAGTAAGGAAACAAACATATTTTGCTATGTATTTTTTTTTCCTCAACCAAGAATTTTATATTGAATGTAATATTTACTGTGATATATTATATTGTTAGAGTAGTTATTGAAGTCTGTTGATATTATTTATTTTTGAAAAGATTTATTAATGTTATTATTTATTAAGAGAAAATATTAGAAAAAATGTTGAGAGAGATTTAGAGTTAATATTAGAGTTATTAGAGTATTAGAGTTTTATTTACAAATTGAGTAAACTGCTTACAATGAAATGTAGTTATAAAATATATGATGAATTAGAATTTTTGTACCAAGGTTGTGTTATTTCAAAGTAGTATGTATACCATGTTGTGCAATATGGACATTTATTAATTCAAAAATTTTACTGATTGCGACAAAAAGGATAGCTATCGAATGAAATGAATTAGCTCTGGTCTTCAGTGTGACCACAAAAAGAGTGGCACCACAGATTAGAGTGGGGGTAATCCCAAAACCACAATGGAGAAAGACTGAAATTTAGTCAGAACTGTTTTGAGACTGTTGTTGACTGCTGTTGTTGTTCAAACAGTGACTGTTTAAGACTATTGAAACTTCAGTATTCAGTTATTCAGTATTAGTATGATTAAGTTTTTCAATAGTATTCTGAAGAATACAGTTTTTTCAATTGGTAATATTCTTCAGTTTTCAATGTAACTAATTTCCAACTTTATTATTTATTATATTATTTATTATATTGATTTATTATTTATTATTATTATATTATGTTGGAAATATTATTTATTATGTTAGTTATTTCTTAGTTTATCTTGATGTATCCCATTTATTTACACTTGCAAAAGTAAGTGTTGCTGTAAACTTATGTATTTGAGGTTATGCTTTACTCTAAAAATATTTTATTTTCCATTCTTCCAAAATTTAAGACAATTACTTTGTTTGTGATTCTTGATGATTTAAAATTTTTAGAATTTTATATTTTAGGAAAATTCTCTATTTTTTTTTTATCTGAACTGCTGTTAGGGAACTGCTATTCAGATAAGCTTGTTTTTTTTTTGGGGGGGGGGGGGATATTGAAACAAATTAAAAAAAAAAAAAAAAAAAAAAAAAAATTTTCGCCGTTGACTTCATTAAGACTATAATTCTGTGTAAATCCCATTATTCTAAATTATTTTCTCGCTCCAGTATTCGATTGTCAAAATTACATCTAGCGAAATATATAGTTTATTCCAAATTCATTCTCTTAAAAAAATGGCACTGATAGAATGCTCTATTAAATTTACGCACTTTTATTTTCTTTAAATAAAAAGCATCCTAGAATCTAATAATTCAAAAAATACCCATTTCCCAGCTAAAAATATTTTACTCTTTTGAAATAACAACCTATGAATTTCTTTTCTTTATTTTTTATTTCCCTACGATTCCTGACAAAATATTACTTTTCAAATTCTGAAAGATTTTAATCTCAATGTAAAAATTATTTTGGCATATTGCCATACTTGATAAAAACATATGTACTCCTTTTCTCTCTGCTTTTATTTATTCGAAGGAAGTAGAAGGCACGAGATTGTTCTAGAACATTTTTTGGCGCGCTTTTGCCAGCTTCGGTAAGTTCACTTCGATATTAATTCGCCGAAGAAGTTAAGCCGTGAGCGTTGATTGGCCTAGAGGCTTTTTAGATAGAATGTATTCTGGCGCGCTCGGGAAATGATATACGGATTTTTCCCGCGTTTAGAGCAGAATGTTCCGGGATTTCGGTGGTGGATGCAACTAGTGATGTACTTCCTAAATCTTCGAAGGTTCTCCTTGGCCGCCGATTGATTTTAAAGAATACCTGCCTGTACTAACTAAGATGTCTTCTTATATTTAAATTTAAATCATCAAGTTTCGCCACGACCCTAAATTTAGCAGTGCATGGAGTGAGTTTTCAATAGAGTAAAGCTTAATCAATTAATCTTTAAATTTTTCGAATAAAGTGTGAACTGGAACGAACTGCCTCTTCTCTGTAGCTTATACGTACACAATGAAGTAAGTCTCGGTGCTCGACTGAAAATCTCCTCGGAGAAACCTCCCTTGCCTTGAATAGGAGTCTACAAAAGTATGGTGACTCCAGTTAAATCGTCACAATATATATATATATATATATATATATATATATATATATATATATATATATATGTATGTATGTATGTATGTATGTATACATATATATGCTGCCCTCTTTTTCTGATGACAAGTGGCAGAACGCGTCTCCCTAAACATTTTGTGAATCTAAAAAGATGAAATATTTAAATTTTGATACAGTTTAATAAATTTTGATATTTTTCAAATACTGTGGCAGAGATCACTTAAAGATATTTTTCGAGAAATGACTCCCTCTCTCTTTGTCTCTCTCGCCCCTCTCTCTCTTTATATATATATATATATATATATATATATATATATATATATTATTAGACTTTTTTTAATATCTAGAGAAAATTTGTACGAATTTTTCAGAAACATTAAAACAAATATTTGACATCATAGTTTTCAGTGAATGTTTAATCACAAAGTCAGTTAGGAAACCAACGACAAATTAGATAAAAATGTAATGTTTGAGTTCATGCTGTATAATAAAATGACTTTTAGCTTTGCCAAATTACTATGTGGATATTGCACAAGATCTGGGTTCAATTGTGTAAGAATAACGCTTATATTATTGGAGATGTAAAGGTTTCTTTAAAATATTAAAGAAATTTGAGCTTATTTATTTTGTTGATAGCATGAGGGTTTTTAAACAAAATTTAATACTCATACATTATGCAAAAGACATTTAAGAAACTTTACACCAATAGCAACAACAGTTTACACTTTTCAAAATAAATATATTTAATATTTGATGAAATATGGGTGTTTGTCTGAAATACTTTTTAACTGCGTACGAACTAACTATAACAAAAATAAAATCAGTTGTCTTCTAAAAGTAGCTGAATTATAAGATATTTTCATCAAATTGTTTACTTTTATTAACTGACTTCCAACAAGGGGGTTAGTATTTAACGTACTGACTTTTAGCTTTGGAACGAATGCTTCGATTTTGATTATTTTGTTGTTCATTTTGAATCGGGCTTGTTCTGTTTTCTGAACGTCGTCACGAGTCGTCTGATAATCGTCACGAGTTTCAGTCAAACTCGTGACGATTATCGTATGATGCTCAATGATGAAACGTAAGTTCGTTTGGATAGATTTTCATATAAATGTAAGTTAATGATACGTAAATAGTCGCTTTACTGGAAATATATGAACAAATAAACGGTGAACAACAAAATATGAACTTTAATACAGTTCTAGAAATATAATTCTATAATACTTTACGTGCAATTTCTTTTCAGCTAATACAATTTTGATCAAACCTATACAATATATTTACTTTACAATAATTCAATTAGGCCTAACAGCGCCTTTTCCGGCTATTATTCATTTTATATGCTTGCTTCACAACAAAAATTAGAAGACTGGCCTTTTGCCAATTTTGAAGATGTTCAAGTCTTGATCTCACGATCCAAAATATTTACAACTCGCGCATTTAAATCACGGATAATAAAAGTACACTAGAGTGTCAGTTCATTTGATGATCATTTACGTGAAGTGTCCAAAATAAAATCCTACATATATATATATATACACAATCGAGGATGTGCGCTGAGGAATGCAGTTCGGCCCCAACCATTAGGACCGGTAAAAGGATTGTCTTTAAAAAATATAAAATTATTCAACATTCATTTTAGGTGTACTTAACGTTATTATCATTGGCCCTGGCAAACCCGGGTGGGTCATCTAGTGTTTCAATAAAAAATAAGGTTTGTTATTCTGAAACGTAGTAATTGTGTTAAAAAATCATATATTAATAAGAAATATGCTTACGTAATAAACATATATAATATACATAGTTATATATAATAAAATTGATTATATTTGTTACTGAAATGTCTAAAATCATTGAAATGTATACAATTTTTGTATTAAGGATAACTTTGTTTCTTATGTGCGTTTCACTTTCTAAGTTATTTTTCATTTTCTATTACATTTTAATTTTGTCAATGATCGTATACCAAGGGCAGCCTTTAATTATAAGCCTTGGGGGAAAAGAGACAGAGGAAGGCCGCGAAAAAGATGGATTGAGGCCGGATCAGGCTTGTAGCCTGAAACCATGTTTTGAGATGATGATGTTGCTTATTTTAGTTTTGACAAAATATACTTTTGATGAAATAATAATAAACAAATCTAATGCTTCTTGTTTATAATTTTATACCAACATATATTCATGTATATATGCAATAATTATTAGTTTGTGATTTCACACGACAATTTACAATTTTTTAATAATTATACGAGTTCTTCAGGTATATATACGAGGCGACACACGTGAAAACTATCCCGGTGAATATATAAACAACAAAGAAAATTAAATAACGACATCAAATTATTATTTTATTTATTTTTTATTTATACGTTAACACTTAACTAATGTTTATATGAATGTATTTGTTTGTATATTCTTGATCATACACTCAGACAACAGTTTTTTAGAGCGAGAAATATGAACTAAAATGGATCATAAATATTTAAAGGAATGAGAAAGACCTACATGAAACAGTTTGATAAAAATGCTTTATAAATAACAGATTTGATTTTAACTAATATTACATTTAATATCGATATTTTACCTATCGTGTTGAGTTTGGTTAAAAATACAATTACTTATTTCAGAAATTTACTTTGTAGCATTTGTATAATGTAAGTTTTTTTATTGTTCTTGTAAAGACAAATGATTTCACGTTTTTTTGCTTATGAAACAACATTGCAAAATCATTAATTTCTTATATCGGAAACGGAAACTTTTGACATTGAAAAACGGATATTGTATTTTACTAGACAGATGTGACATGTTTACAAGACATCTATAATTGATGGTTTAAACGAAAAAAAAAACAGATATATTTTCTTCCCCACTGGATACACAAATCTTTTAGAACTTTTATGTTTTTCATTACATTCTCTATATCATTATTTCTTTACTTTTGAATTTTAAATTTCAGTATACATTACTTAAGTAAAGATATTTTATAAAGTTACAGTTTTATATTTATTGTATATTTCAGATCTGCTATTAGAAAATGTATGTTAGAATTATGTTTATTAAAAAAATCTGTTTTAATATATATGTTCATGTGAAAGACCGATATTTTCAAAATGTCGATATTCTCTTGCGAATGTCATTCACATAGTCTTTTTGTGTAGGTACGAAATATTTGTTAAATATCATTAATTCTCATTTACAGAAGCAAATGTCAACATTCAACATGTATTGATGGTACATATTGAATAAAAGTATTTTTGTTACGTTTAGACAAATATGTAATGTTTTAAATCATAAATTGTTATTAGACACATTATGATATTTGTCACAATAGAAGGCACAATATGCTTAAATAAAAGCGCATGTAAATAAACTGTTGAACCTAAAGCAAACAGTAGATGTTAAATAAGAAAAGAAAATCATACCAATAAAAAACTTTCACATAAATGATGCGATTAATGCTACACAATATTATTTATTGCAACAATTTAAATTATTATGACACTTTAAATTGAATAAGAATTCCCTTCCTTTTACAACTGCATTTTTATTGGAACACTTCTTTTTTCTATTAATTTTTTTCTAATCGTAGAGCGCTTCCTTCCACTTCTCGAATTAGTTGTAACTGCGTCTCTCATCGACTTTTCTTGAGAAGAAATCAATCAATTTCATCAATGGAAAATACGAGGGAAAGTCATTAAATAAGTCACAAAAGATAATTAAATAATAACTTACAATGATATTCACTTCAAAACTATTTTAATTCTCAACATATTCTCCACCAATTTTTATGCACTTATATCACCGTTTTATCAGTTCCCCAACAACAGCTGCATAACATTCCTTGGGTTGCTGTTTCAGCATTGTCTGTTTACATTAGGACTTCAAGTTGAACCTTTTCATCATCTGTGAGCATCATCTTGCTTCCAAGATGATTTTTAGTGGACTAAATAGATAAAAATCGCTTGGGGCTAAGTCGAAGCTGTATGGTGGATGTTGAAAAAGTTGTCAACTAAACTTTTGAATTGTCCCCTGTGTTCAACTTGAATTCCTAATGTGGCTGAGACAGCAACCCAAAGAATGTTATGAATCTAGTGTTGGGGCACTGATAAAACGGTGATATAAGTGCATAAATATTGGTGGAAAATATTTCGTGAAATAAAAATAGTTTTGAAGGAATATCGTTATAAATTATTATTTAATTATCTTTTATGACTTACTAAATGACTTACTCTAGTACCTTTTCTTTACAAATTATCAACTGAGTATGGGTACAAAGGTACTTGAGGATACTTGACAATATTTTGTTTTCTAATTTATAAACGTCGGAGTCTTCTATTCCAACAAAAATCGCCAAAATATTTCGGGCATCCATACTACAACATGGTCCACATGAGAGAATCATATTCGCATGGTATCATCAATTTGAGGCGGAGAAATTTTTTTTTTGTGGTTCGTAACATTTTTTTTTTGCTTACAGTAGAAGTTCTATTTAGCGGCAGCTCTTTTTATAGAAATAAACACATGCTGTTCTGTCAGGGCTTGATGTGAATACTTGGTAGGTTGCAGAAACCTCTTCAATATTTTCTTGTGGTTTTCAGTATGGTTACTGTTCATATTTTCTTCAAAAGTATTAACAAGTTCTTCGAGCTTTTCTATGGTTTCAATATTTGCGATTTGCTCACCGAACAAAAATGAAGATGCTATGCTGCATCTTTTTGGTTTAACGTGAAACAAGGCTTCATAATGACTTTGGCGTATTGAAATTGTGGTATTTTGTGTACTTGAAAAACTAAACAAAGAAAAAACCATCTGCCCATTTATTTATATCGTAATGGTTCATCCATGCTGTTAACATATTCTGTATATCTTGATTGACCGTTTCAACTGGTCTTTGTGTTTGTCTATGATATATATATATATATATATATAATATTGTATATTCGTGTCTCCCGCTTTTAATGACACAATTAACGTCTCTTCATCATTAATTTTTAAAATGCAAACACGCTTTAATTGTCTGTTATCAAAAAGTGTACTGCACTTCACTGTGTAGTGCACAGTTTTACAAAGAAAGTATTTTAGAGTATTTTTCTTGAGAAATATAAAAAAAAATGTATTTACGCGTTTAATGCCCGTAACTTAAAAAATATATATATCACGGCTCACTGCAGTAGGTATTCAATATAATTTAGAATAAATCTGTTATTGTCTTCTCTATGACTGAGTTTTTGCTGCCTCCCTCGCTGTGTCTTCTCGTCTTAAAAAAACAAAACAAAAATCGAACCATTTTTCACAAGCATAACCAAAACTCTGAGTTTCCACCAAACGCCCCACATCCACCGTATACTCTTGAAAACAATTCTCAACAGTATAAAAAGAATATTACGTCTTCATCAAACACCCTCATCCATAGTAAACTCCTAATCATAACAATCAACAGTGTAAATAGAACTTAAAATATCATCTGACTACTACATTCATTGTGAACTTTAAATCATAAACTCTGATGAACTTATTTTGTTCATGACAATCAAAATTGTAAATAGGAGTTAAACAATCATTTAACTAGCATCATCCAATGAGAACTCTAAATCATAAACTCTTATGAACTTTTTGACTCTTATGAAACTATTGTAATGTAATTATGCAAAAGCCTAATGGCCTCATTTGTAATTTTTATTTTATTTTTTTTAATAAACTTGCCGAGCAGGGCATGTAGAGATTAAGCCATATGGTAGGCCTCCCTGCTTGGTTGAATTGAATTGAATTGTCTTCTCGTTTTCTCGTTTTGACACCCACCAGTGCTTATCTGTGCTTGTCGGCATACACCATCGATGTTCCGAAAATACAGGGTCATCGAAAATGTTTGGACAGATTTGAAAAAAATCATAATTCCAAAAGTAATTGGGTAAACGCTGGATAACAGCAATGCTTGTCCAATATCGCTGGAAATTAAGAAAAACACGGGGTACATGAATCAATTATAAAGAATGCAATTAAATATATAATAATAAATTTAGCTTTTATCAATATTTAACATTTTTTATCATGTAACATATCACCAAATATAAAAAAACGTTTAACAGCATCTTTTGAATAAATAATGTGTAAGAATATATTTTTTCATCAAACGAAAACAAAAGTGTCAAAGATACAAAGGCAGATTCATTCAGTTTTTTTTAATAAATTATTTATGGATATCAATCCTGTTAAATGCTACCCTTTTCAATCATTAAAACTTCATATAACTTTAATCGTTCAGTGGTCTTGTATTTATAAATTTGAACAGAACTGTAAAATTTTTGACAATTTATTCTAAAATAAGGTTGCAGAATTATAATTTAAATTTTACTACTGGTATGTATGTATAATTGGTAGTCAAACGCTTTGCAATATGCACGGAACACACATGCTATAGCAAAACAAATAGAGCGCTTCCGCTCAAAGTTTACATAATAAGCATGGATCTACGAAAATTAAAAGCATAATTCGTAATAAAGAAATTTATAACAGGGTTCGTACGCTATTTCCACATTTTTTTAATAGAATTTCTCGCCTTATTTAAATGCAGAAAAGTACCACAAATCCTGCAATTAAACAAGTCGTATACAATTTCTGCTATTTAAATATTAAATAGAAAAATTCTATTAAAATTTTGTAGTAAAAGCGTACGAACCCTGTATAAGTTATATTCATCTTCAAAATTTCTTATATGAATAAATAGAAATTCAACATTTCTGATACGCATTTTAGGTAACTTCAAATACAAAAAGTCAAAAGCTACTTATGCTTATTGCAGCCGTTCGATGGAAAGCAATTCCTGAAAATTTCGGTATATTTTCACCGATCATGATATATATATATATATATATATATATATACTATAATTCTAGTTTATGAATTTATTCTAGAAATCAAGTGATAATTTCTGAAAATTTCTGATTATTTCTGATTAATGAAAGAAGCTTGCAAAGGCAAATGTTTTGGTGAGTTTACGGTTTTTAGATGGCATGGTGATTTCAAAAAAGGAAGTTTGCTTGCAGTAAATAATCGAAATGTTAACACTGTGTAGGCAATCATGCAAGAAAATCGGTAAATGGCGTGTGAGGAGATAACGACATCAACTCACATTTCGAAAATGTCGATATTTCGCATTCTACGCAACAATTTACAGCTTCGTCATGTTTGTTCCAGATAGGTCCTTCATCACCTTACTAAAGAACAAATGCAAACCAGAATTCACCAATGTTGTGAGTGGAAACACATGTAACAAAATGATCCGAATTTCCTAAAGACAGTAATGACAAGTGATGAAACTTGGATGCATCTTTTTGATCTCCTTACCAAGTCCGCAACAAGTGTATGGAAACATACTAATTCTCCACCTCCGAAAAAAATTCCGACAAACCAAATCTGCTGGAAAGGTCATGATGATTATTTTCTTTATCATAAAGGTATAATCTATCGGCATGCTGTGCCTCCAAAAACTACTGTGGATGGTGAATATTATGTTTCCGTTTTGAAAATTTTGTGAAAACACATATCGAGAAAACGTCATGAACTGGTAGGGAATTGTTTTTTTCATCACGATAATGCTCGCCCATATGTCGCTACTTCTGTTCAACAATATCTTAGTAAATGCAATATTAAAATCATGCCACATCCCCTTACATTCCAGATCTCGCACCATGCAATTTCTGTCTGTTTCCGATATTGAAGGAAGAGTTCCGTGGCAGAAAATTTAATACTGCCAATAATTCCACAATACTGGAATTATTTCAGCGGTGCAGGGTTCTTTGAAGCATCTTCCAGAAAAAGACTTCTCTACTTGTTTTGAGAAGTGGGGGACCGATGGGACCTTTGCATATCAGCTGAGGGAAGGTATTTTGAAAAGGAATGATGTATTTTTTGCTGTAAATATATTACTTGATTTTTTATGTTTTTACTCTTAGTTATTATGGAACGCCCTTTGTATTTGACATTCATTTAAAGGTTCACACAAAATAATTCGGCTACATAATGGTGATCGGGTAAATTATTTCCAGCTTATATTAATGATTTTACATTATATAAAAAGTAATGAAATTTATATATTTATTAAAGTATACTAGAAGATGTTGACTGTGAAATATGAGGTATATAACATTTAACGTTCATTTACAGGGACACACAAAAGATTTACGTTACAGAACTGTCTATAAGCGATTAATGATGGAACTGCGTTTTCAGTTACTGTATGTGTTTTTATGCTTATTTACATTTTTGGATACTACGTAGTGAATAAATTCTGAAAATGAATTGTGTAGGATTTATAGTTTGCATACAGGAAGCCATATAAATTCCGTTCATTATGATATATAGGGTAAAATCGTTAGCGGGCATTTAGTTAATGTCAAGGTTTGATATGGATTGCTAGTCGGTATGTATTATTCAGGTTAAGTACAACATATTTTTATAAATATAGAGTCAGTAGCATTTATACTTCTCACACATGGACGCACAAAAAATCCGTTATAATATGATATATGAAAAAAATAGTTTGCCAAGTATTTCAATGTTAGAATACGTCAAACAGTATGATATTGTTATGCATCACACTGAGGTGCACTGCTACAAGTTTTCTAAATACTATGCAGTACGTGGAATGTATTATCTACTTATAGATACGCAAAAAATAATTTGTTTACAGGACTGGCTGTGAGCGATAAATGCTGGATGCTTTCGGCTCTGGTATATATTTTTAAGCATAACTCATTTTTAGTGTATTACGTGGTGTGTATACATTATATAGAAAATATACAGGTCTGCACAAAATAATTCGCAAGTATCGTCTATGGACTGCAATTTCTGAAAAGAGAGTTTTACTGCATAATGTGTTTTTTAATTTGTTTATTTAGATATATGAGTTCAATGCATTCGAAAATGAAATTTCTTACGAATATTCTGTTAGTGTTGGATATTATTTGTGAAAACAAAATTCGAATTGCTTCCTATAACACCAATAAGCTTTCAACAGTTTAAAATATATATCTTTTAATTACGGATCTCCATATAAAATGCAAACCCCATTCCTTACTGTACTTTATCTATAAATATATGAAACTGAACCAATTAATCATTCCTAACTCAAAAAAAGTATAAAAGAAACTATAATAAATCATGAGATATATAAGTAATTTTTCTTTATTTCCAATGGTTTCAATAGTTCTACATCGAAATTAATTCTTTTATTCTCTAATCCTTTCCTTGAAAATTATAGATAAGCCAGTAGAAATTGATTTATGGGATAAGAAGTAATGTATTAGACAGAATTCCATAACACATAAAATGTCGTCATTGCAATTGTTTTTTTTTTTTTTGTATATGTATTCTAAATCTATTTATTTTTTATAAATACATGTTCAAATATAGGTAGTGTTTTCCAATTAAGTTTTATATTAATTTTCTCCTTTCTTCTTAATATTTTTATTGATGCATTTTCCTGGATACAAATCCTGCAAAGACATGTAATACTTTACATTTAAAATCAATAACAGCATTTAAAAATAATTCTTTTTTTTTACGCAATTACTATTGTTATTATTGTCAAAAACAAAAAAGTTTGAACAGTAATAATAATTTAATTTAATTATTATTTCGGATTACATATTTCCAAATTATTACGGAAAACTAGCCATGCGTATGACAAGATGATCAGACTTTGCAATACAGATCGATGCAGTTAATTGTTACTTTATGAAAATACTTGATTCTTAACGAATTCGGTGCTCTGAAAATTTAGTTGATCATACAAAAACTGAATCGGCTGTATTTTATTCGTACAGTGGTGGACATAATTATAAGATAGCTATCTAATTTGACATACAGTGAAAGAAAAGATTCAGAGCTTAAAAATGCTTTATCAAATACGACAAAAACATAAATTTATTCTGCTGTCATACGTAATTTTTTTTACAGAAATGATTTTTTATAGAGTTTAATAAAAAAAAAAATTAAAAATACCATTAACAAAATTATAAAACATACTAACATTTTAATTAAAACACATGCTTTTTTCCGAAATATGCAAATTCTCTGCAAGCTGTTATGACGTTAGCATTTAACTAAAGCAGACGATAACCGACTTCACGCATTTACAAACCTTCCACGAGATACAGAATTAAAAGAAAGTGAAATTCGCGAAATTTGGAGATTAAATGGAACTGGTGCTACAGTTGTATATATTTCAAAAGTAACTAAACGCTCTAGATGTGCAATTTCAAATGTTTTGAAAAGAGAAAGTAATGGATCGGTGATTAAAAGATCTGGACGTACTCCTTGCTTGTCCTCTAGAGACAGACACCATGTGCTTTCGCTCGATACACACAATAAGATAACCACTACAGACATTAAAAATAGTTTGAAACTGAATTGTTCAAGGAGAACCATTCGCAGGGTGTTGCACAATGCTTCCTATAGGAAATTTAAAAAATTGAAGAAAAAACCACCGCTTCTAAGGCGGTACAAAATGGACCTTTTAATCTTCGCTTACCGGTGTAAAACACGTACCTGTATATATCGATTAATTTTTATGTTTCAAAAGTACGTGTCATACGCCGGAATAAAAAGTAATTTATTTCGGACGTAGTGCACCTACTATAATATATATATATATATATATATATATATACAATGCTAAACAAAATTAGGGAAGCAAGCAAAGAAGTGAAGGGAACCATGCGAGGCAGTCAGGCATGGACATAAAATGGAGAGTACAGGTGCATCAATGCGCAATATAGAAAAAAACGCAAACAAATTTGTAAGAGTGCTTTCATTCTTTGAAACGATGGAAATAATATGAAAAGATAGTTTTAAGCCATAATTTGGTTACCTGCAAATGACAAAAAAGTATTATTTAGATCCAAGATGTTTAATATGGCGTGTTGTGCTCTAGAAACTCTAAGACTGCTGAACACTTGTTTCCATGGATGCAATGAGTTTATCGATAAGACTTTGGTGAATACTGTTCCACTCTTCAAGAATTGCAATCTCCAAGTCCCGGACAGTAAAATAATGCCTTGGCCTCGCTGCATTGCGTCATCCAAGTGTGTTCCAAACATACTCGATCGGATTCAACTAAGGAGCGCATGCTGGCCATTCCATACGCTTTATTGTTTAATATTAAAGCATGTTATCCACAAGACGAGCTGTATGCGGTCTGGCATTATCATGTATGAAAACAAATCGATTACCAATGACTGCAGCGAAGACAGGAGGTCTCAGTATCTCGTCGGCAACATTTGGGCCGTCAACGTCCCATTCCGAATGATATGTAGGTCCGTACCTCCACCTATGCTGATTCCATACCACCATACCACCACATTCCATACCACCACAGATCAGCCTACCTGATCTGTAATGTGACCTTTCACAGACGAATGTGAGATTATTTCGAGTGACCCTTTTCCCTCCTTTTTAAAAACGAGTCTGGTGTCACACTCCAGATTGAATAGGAACTCGTCTGTAAACAGAACCCTTTAATCTCGATGTTCAGCAGCCCACCATATTCAGGTCGCACGGTGCCCTAGAGGTCAGCGGAATACATACAATTAGTCTACGTGCATAGAGACCACCCTGATGAAGCCTATTTCTGACGGTTTGGCAGGACACCATTCGTCCGTTTCCAAGAGCAACTTGTATTTGCACCTGATTGGCATTGCCTGTTCTGTCTCGTCGAGCTATTTACAGGATATACCGGTCATCCGTTCCTGTGGTAGCACGTAACCGACCTTGCCCTGCCGACGTCTAACATTCGTTGTTTCTTAGAATCGATTCCACAGCCTTGCAATGGCACTTTTCGCGACTCCAACAGTGTCCGCTACACATTGTTGTGTTTGCCCGGATTCAAGTCTACCACTAATACGCCAAGCCATGGACCCGATTAATCATGTTGTTGTGACATTTTCAAATCACCTTTTCTCAAAACAAAAGCTGAACAATTGAATTTCACAACTAAGACAGTGAAACAGACGTTTCTGAGAAATCCCTATTTCTGCATTTATCTTCTTCTTCGGTATTTTGACGTCATGAAGTATAATTTGCATAGGAAGTGTTCTTCCTCTTTCTGATGCGCTTTAAAGTATGGATTTTTTCTTTTACGTTACTGATCGGAGTAGGTATTTACGTAATTTCGTTAAAACCACGTGCTATCCCCTAATTGTTTTGAGCAGTGTATATAATGCGCACTTCTAAATTTAAAATTGCATTTCTTAAAGTGAAATTTTGTTATATTTCTCTTATCGAAATACTATTTGTATAAGTGGGGATTTAACAGCATTGTGAAACTTCGATAATTTTCACGCGTAATATACATCTCGATTTAAAATTTTTTACACGGAAAATTATGTTAGAAAAAATACGCTAATGTCGTTATTATTGGTTAAAATGCCTCATAATTAAAGCCGTACACACTGCTATATTATTCAAAATATAAAAGAATTAAATTACTAATACCAGTACAATTATAAACAGGATGAAAGATAATTTTGACTATTCATGTATTATGTGAGCTAGATAAAGCAGTATATAAGATTAATGGAATTGGACTTAAATGCCCTAAAATGATACACAATATCGTATCTGTAAAGTTCAGAATGAAATAAATAATATAATATAATATAATTAAAAAAATTCGTCCATTAATTAATTCGATAAGTTCCAATTCTCGTTCTTTTAAAAACAATTTCATGTACAAAACATTAAATATTTCCACATATTGTATTTGTCCCATATTTACCGAGAAAAAAAAAATTATTTATGTAAATTTTACTTTTACACATTTTTTGGACACTAATTTGTTAATGATATCTTTATTCACATGTGCATCCTATCATGATTCGAATTTATAGTAAAGCGTAATTTTAACTTAATATATAAATGCGAATAAAAAAAACCCTTTAAATTCAGAAATAATTAACAAAAAAACTTTCTCATAAATAAAGTATTAAAATATTTTGAAACAGAAAAAGTTTTTAAAAATGTCATTATATATTTTTCAGAATGATGCATTCGAATATCTATTTTGTATGACTCATGCATAATTCAACAATTTCGAATGATACAAGAATTTTAAACCATAAAAAATAAGCAATATTCTAAATAGTATGCATGTCACATAGTTTTGTTATGTATCACATAACTTCTGAAACGTTTTCAGATTAAGAAAGTGGATATTTTTCTGTTATCAGAAATATGGCAAATATCAAATGCGTCCAAAAAAATCATGTTATGAAAAGTAGAAATAAAGTGTATAAAGCATTTTCAATCATTTTCTGTAACTAAATGAATAAACTCCTCTGTACTTCAAAAAACTATTTAAAAAATCACTCAAAAATATATAGATTTACCTTACCAATAATAAAACCTAATTTTCCATTAAAAAAGAAAAATATACACATAAAATATATAATTTAATATTTGTATGGATCTATTTTGGTAAAATTTAAAGTAACTGCGGATCCGCTCACTTAAATATTTTGCCTTTGTCTTTTTTTATTCACCTCTCATTTTTTAAATATATTTTCGGAAAATAATCTTGTAATATTCGTCTGAAAACTGTGAGAATATTTTAAATAATTAAATATTATTTCATATTAATCTAAATGCATACAGAAAATGGATATTTATTTCACCGTTAATTTTCATAACATTTATAGTAAATTCTCTGTAACCCAGCTGTAACAATTGCGGTTATATTTCATCTTAAACCCAATTGAGGATTTTTACAATTATATAAATTATTTTACTATATTACAAAAACCTATTCCGTGAACTCATTATTTGTCCAATTGGCCATACAAAGAAGAACACCCCATGCATTTTAATCGTTAAATTTTCAAATAGAAAAACAAAAACAGCCATTCAATTGGAAATTGTCTTTCTTAGATTTATATTTATAAATTACGTTTAGGGAACCGCCACCCTATTCAAATAGTACCACACATTACACTTTTCAATTTTCAAACAATATTTTTTTTGATATTTTAATTATTTGTGTATCAAATAGGTAACCATTCCGTCAAAATGTCTATAAATTAACTCAGTTACGGTAAATTAGATCGATACAATTCTCTTTAACTCAGCTGTAACATTTACGGTTAATTTTCATCTTAAACTCAATTCAGAATTTTCACAATTATATACATTATTTTGCTTTATTACAAAAACTATTCCGTGAACTCTTTATTTGTCCAGTTGGTCAGATAAAGAAGAACATCACATGCATTTTAATCGTCAAATTTTCAAATAGAAAAACAAAAACAGCCATTCAATTGGAAATTGTCTTTTCTTAGATGTATACTTATAAATTACGTTTAGGGAACCATCACACTATTGAAATATTACCACACTTTTCAATTTTCAAAAAATATTTACTTTGATATTTTTATTATTTGTGTATAAAACATGAAGCCATTCCGTCGATATGTTTATTAATTATGAACATGTAAAATTTTAATATCATAATGTTGAAAATTCCTTCCTAATATTTCCATTCATATCTACTGAAAAAAAAAATCGCACGCTATTTTTTCTACGGTGTTAGTATTAACTTTCTAAAATATTATTATGTCATTTTAATATTTTTTAAAAACTATTATGTGTGAAATAAGAATTATAAAAATTATATTTCTAATTAAAAATATAATAAAATTATTAATTTTTAAAAATGAAATACTCGGTCCGTAATAATAGTAAATGTGGATTTTTGCTTAGAAAAATATGAAAAACACAATTTTTCGCAGCATGCAATTTTTGAAAAGAAAATTCATAGAAAATTTAATATACTGGACAGCGGTCTTAATTATTCGAGAAGAATTTGTTAACGGCTTATGTAGCATTTTTTGAATGCATATAATACTTCCCTTTACAAAGTGTTTTTAAATATTTCTATTAACTCTTGAATTTAAAGTAAGGATTTTCGCTTCTAAGACGAACCCCAATTTACCCTTTTATAATATTGTATACCTCTGTAATTAATCATAGGACTTCTGTAATTTATGGCATATCTATTGGTAGTGTCTACAGTCTTCACGGTATGTGTTAGTAATAAAAATTAAAAAAATCCGTAATGCAATTTAGAGAAAGGCCACTAGACTTTTTTTTTAAATATAAATTAAACGAAGATATATAATTCCCGAACGAATGACTATTTTAATTTATGTCTGATTCTTTTTGTTTCTTTTACAGATTACATTTTGAACAGTTTTAGTCAAATTCTGTTATTTTCAATTCACATATTTATGATTTCTGGAAATAGATTACTGTTAAATATTGTATAGGCTTTGATACATACTTTTTTTAAAATCAATTTCAAAATATGTATATTTTCAAAATTAACTTTCTGACAAAAAATGAATTACAACCTATAATTTTTTTAACAGAAACCAATTTGTAGAAGCTTAAAATATGGGAATCCAACATTACAGCTTATTCCGGAAAGTAGATTTTAACATTTGCTTTAAAACCGCTCTCTATTCCAATGTGGTTTGCAACGATTAAAATAGAATTTAACATTAGGAGTTCCAAACATTAAACCTTCCTAAACTCTTTGAACGAATAACTCCTCATTTGGTATTATAATGAAAAATTTATCGAAAAAACAAACATATTGTCAAAACTGTGTGTTCGTATTGAAAATTTTAGAGTTTGGTACACTTTCGTATGAAGATGTCCCCCTAAGCTTATGTTTTAATATAAAGTGAAAAAAACATAACTCTCAGTCGAATGATTATTTTCGTATTTTCTCGGAAAATTTGGTGATTAGAATGTATGTGGTATTCTCCTTTTTTATGGCCGGTTCTTCAAATATTTCAAAAGAAACGTGTAGTTATTTTATAAGCAATTGAATTAAATATTCTCAAACACTTGTATTAACACATTACAACAGACAAAACCCATTACAATAGACAAATAGTACGAATATTTATCATATAAAGAAATTCTAATATAAAGAACTGCTAGTATGTTGTTACTTAGTTGTTGTAGTATGTTGAGCTAGTATGTTGTTGTATATTTAGTTGTTGTAGTATGTAGCTAGTATGTTGAGTTAAATACTTTATAATTGACACGTTTGGGAAAGGACTTCTATCTCTTACTTTTTCTTAATTGAATTTAGTTTCAAACCACCAGAGTTAAGTCTATCTACGGCACTGTTCATATGACTTTATTATTGTTGAAAAATCAATAACACAGATTATTGCACATCATATAAACATCTTAAATTGTTCACATCAACAACATATTATTGTACATCATATGTAGGGGAGAGTGGTGCAAGTTGGAACGTTTTTTACTTTTGGATCCTTAACTTAGGAAACCATAGTATTAGTTCAAACACTTAGGGTTATATTCTAGCTTCAAATGTTTGCTACAATTTAAAATAATTTATAAAAAAAAAATTCATACTGAAAAAAGTAATGAATGACAATATAACTATCGACAAACTGTTCCAACATACCCCTCAATGGGGCATGTTGGAACATACTGTGGGGCAAGCTGAAACACAATGAAACAAGTTACAAAATTAATTATAAAATATTTAATTTTAATAATGTGAAGTTACAGATAACGCAAAATATTGTAGCCTAATAGTTTCTGTGCTTTGTATTTTTTGTAGGCCTTCATAAATTGCCAAATCATATGGAAATACCAGTTTTCTGGTACATCTGTAAGTACTACCAACTGTGATGGGGGGGATGGAAGCATGAGGCAAATTTTTTTCATAGGAGTGTACCATTCACGATCTTTTTTATCAGGGAAAATAAAAAAAAATTCACTATTAAACTTTTTCAGAAAATTAATTTATATTTCATCCCTCTTTAACTGCGTGTACCATCCCAACAAATGTAATTTTTTTAGTGGAAAGCTTCACGACAGCAAAATTATTAATTTGTGATTTTCTATCCTCACAAATGGGTAAATCAAACTCAATAGAATGATCATCATCTCTTCTAGCCGCATCATACTCAATTTCTTCATCTGTGTCACTTTTGAAGGACATCTTCTTGCTCTTCGTTTTTTTTTTTTACTTTTATGGAATTGAACTGGGTTTAGAAGGTTAAACTTTCTTTGCGCTGCAGGAATGGAGCAAATGACCTTCAATTATTTTTGTTGTCTTCGCTTTAATGCTTCCTCAATTATTTGTTTTTTAACTGGTGTGTCTGTTAAAATCTTTGTTGAGCTCTTTTTCTTACCCTTATAGGAACTTTTTCTTGGTCCTGCTTTTGGGAAAGGTTGAATTTCTTCCAATGTGACTGCAGGAGAGCTAGAGCCAATACCTGCTATATTTGATGGAGAGCTATGTATTACAGATAAAGAAAGAATAGTAGGATTTTTTACTGTCTCTGGATTTGTGTGGTTCGTAACATCTGATGGCGGAAAATCAATTTCCATAGAAATGTGGCGGTTCAATGGGTATATTCATGAAACCATTGAACAAGTCTTTGATAGCTTCCATTTTAGTAACCCATGATTTGTGAATAACTTTTTTATTAGCAACTGCGTAGTTGTGGGCTAGCTTCCTTACTTCTCGTGGACATAAACCATAGTATATTTGAGAAGCATGCATAATATATTGAACAAGTTGTTCTTCTTCTTCTTCACCTGTCTAGGTTTGATGTATCCTACCTCAAAATTTATGGAAATTACAGTGGTAGGGTAAATGGTGCTATTACAACAAAATCCTCAGCTGAAGCAGAAGTTGAAGTACAAGAGTCAGTGGTAACCGAATAAAAGGGGTTGGTGATAGCAGTGGTAGAGATGATCAAGGCATTAGAGGTAGATGGCACATTTACAAATCCAGAGTTGGTAGGCACAACGTTATCAACTTTGCGTAGTTCCTCTTGCTTTTTTAGTTTCAATAAAAATTCAATAAAAAGGTTCAAATTTTATCATTATTCAATAAATAATATTACTATTTTAATAAAGAAATCGAAAAATGTATATTTATGTACAATATTCTGAGCAAGAACCGATATGGGACATGTTGGAACTGTGTTTCAACATGCCCCTTCCAAAGTGTTTCACCATGCCCCATACTACAGTATTATTTATTTGTTATTTTGGGCCTAACATAAATATAGCTACTTGTTAATGGATGCTATCAACTGAAAGCCTGATTTTCAAGCAATTTGACAACATAACTTGAGGTAAACTCAATATAATACTTCAAAAGTAAATAAAGATTTTAAATAATATGGAAAATTTACTTACCTTGCATCAAATTTAAAAAATCAACTTGTCAAGAAAACTTGAAGACCTAGGATCCTGAAAACAACATGGATCCTAGGTGTGCTTAAGAGATAAAAGTTAAGTATTCTCATAATCCTCTGCTTTTTTCAAAACGGCTACCAACTCATGTGTTTCAACGTGCCCCATGTTCCAACATGCCCCACCCTCCCCTACCACGTAAGTGGTTGTTAAAGTGTATATGTAAATGCCCTGCAAATTAACTAAAATTGTACACTTAAAGTAACTTGATATACGTAATTTAATTTAAATCTGATAGGTTTAAACGGTATTAAATTACTTTTGCAGTAGTAGTAGCATTGAAAAATAAAAAATGTGTCCTTCATTATCGTGAAATACATAATATGAAATACATCATATATACTATAAATAGTTTGAAAAATACAATTTTTGCATCGTTGTTGCGTTGTAAACGAGATACAGATGATTTTAATGATTGATAAACAAACCAAAACACAGTAGTTTATACACCCAGAAAAAGGAATTGATTAAAACAACAAAACATGTTTTGTTGAGTACATTTTGGTTGTTTTAGCAAAATTTTTAGTTGAAGTAAAAAAATTGGTTTTGTTGCTTGGACAAAAAAATATTGTTAACAAAATTTCATCAATTATACTTAATTAACAAAATCTTTTATATTTTTTTTATTTTACAATAATTTTGTAATTCCAGCAAAATTTTGTTGTTTTTGCAAAATTTAAATTGTTGTGCAGTAGCCATAACTCTCTCACGTAACTCAATTTATTTGACTTATATAGCTATATAAGCTAGAGCTATATAAGTTATTAAAGGATTAACATAATTTTTGGATAATTAAAACTTTTTTCATTGGAACAGACCAAGGTAGTTTTAAAAATCCCCCTGACCCATTTATTACTTTCTTCTATCTTTACAAGAAGAAAGTATTGTAATCATGAAAATTTTCGACTTCCGCTTTCCAATGGATTTTAGAAAGTCCTGAACACGATTTGACTGTTTTTAGAAAATGACTGTCAATGACTCTGTCTGTATGTTACAAAAATTTGGTGGGCGCTATATCTCAAGAACTAATGCACGGAATTTAATAAAACTTTATTTTCAGTTACTTCCTGATATAAATTGTTGCTGATTAGTTTTTGGTGTAAATCGCGCAACAGGTGGCACTGCTATGTTGCATTTTTCGCGATTTCTGCAATAGCTCTATCTCATTTTCAGCAGTGAATTACGTCTGTAATCTTTGAACGTAAGTCGATTTATTTAACTTATATAGCTATGTAATTAAATGATTAACATAATTTTTGGATAATTAAAACTTTTTTTCATTGGGACGGGCCAAGGTAGTTTTAAAAATCCCCCTGTCCCATTTATTACTTTCTTCTATCTTTACAAGAAGAAAGTACTCTGGTACATAAGTACTCTGGTACTGGAAGAGAGTACACTGGTAAAATATAACAGTGAATTTTTATCCTGCTTTTTGCAGGCGTAATTTACTGCTGAAAATGAATTGAAAATTAACTATGTGTTTCCGTATGCTGGGTTTTGTATTGTCGTCTCATGTTTACCGCAGAAATTTGCGTGCTCCTGATGACATTTCCAACTTGTACTGCGGTTGCAGCCGTTCCGACATATATAAGAGTGAGAAATGCTGAGCTCCGGTATCGCCCCTTGTAGCTGAGTGGTAGAACCTCAGAGAGCTGTTCTGAGGACCCGGGATCGACTACCGGCTTGGGCAATTTTCGCTCTCTCGGTTTTCGCTTGAAAAAAAGCAGGATAAAAATTCACTTGTTATTATTCAAGGTTTACAGGCGTAATTCACTGCTGAAAATGAATTAAAAATAGTTAAAATTGCATATTTAGATTGGTTTATTTAACAAAAGGTTTTGTAGTATTAACAAAACAAGTTCGTAATATAGCATATTTTATTATTTAAACAAACAAAATATATTTTGTTGAAAAAAGAAAAAATATTGTTAAAATAACACATAGCATATATCTATGTAACAAAAATAATTTTGTTAATTCAAGTAAAATTGACCCATTTTACTTGAATTAACAAAACATTTTTTTTGCTGACGATACAAATTTTTTTTTGGAATTGCAAAAAAAAAAAAAAAAAAAAAAAAAAAAAAAAAAAAAAAAAAATCAATAATATTTTTTTTGTTGATTCAAACAAAATTTCCATTGACCCATATTTAAACGAAAAGTTTCGTTGGGTCAACCAAATTTTTATTTATTCAACAAAACTTTTTTCTGGGTGTATATTTATGTTTTTGTTTTTGAATAATATAACAAAGTAAAAAAAAAAATAATTATGCAATTTGTAAAATAAAATGAATTTATCGAACGCCTGATCTCGTAAAAAATATGATTAAAAAAATTATGCAAAAAAAATAAGCTACAATTTGTACATTTTGTTGTTGGCAATTTTCAAACCAAACTTATTAACAGAAAACCGATAAACCAATACAGAAGTGTAACAGCGTATTTCGTAACTGATTAAATATTGACATTTTTGTTGTGATAAAAACCGGTATCTCCTTTCAAAAATTAATTCTAGAAAAGATATTTGTAGTGCTCTTAGCTGAGATTTTCTACATGTTTAAATTTAAAATTGCAGAAATTGTTCTTGAAACTGTGAGATTTGCAAATTCCAGTGAAAAGGAGAGTTCGCTAAATTTTATTTAGGAGTAAATATTAAAAAAAAAAAAAAAAAGAAAAGAAAGAAAGAAAAAAAAAACCTCCTGTTTTCTAAAAATATTTGTTTGTTTGTAGAAATTGCTGCAATCTTTTTTTTTTTTTTTTTTTTTTTTTTTTTTATGCAGAGCAAACTTTGCTTTTTTTGTTCGCAAATAAAGCAAAGATTTGAGATGGGAAAACATTATTCCCATCTCAATTATTTTAATGTATTGGATACTTATATATTTGTCAGGAGGAACTGCGAGTATCCTTTGAGAATATTTTTTTATGGTTGATGATCTTGAATTGTTGGTACTACAATAGTGTTGTTGTTGTCCATGTCTAGGGGATGTCGTTTACTTGATTCGTTAAGATGGCGGGCAATATGATGGATGAAAATGGTGTTAACACAATATGGTACTGCTAGACGTCTTAATGTGTCTCATAGTGTGGTCTAAAGGCTCTGAGATCAATTTAAAACCAAAAAAGCCAGTATCAAGAAGACTTGTTCCAGACCGCTCATGGGTTACAACCCCTGTACACGATCGCTTTCTAGCTCTTTTGCCCTAAGGAGAAGCATCAATACTGTAGCTCAGCTAATTTCCGATCATCGTAAATTAACAAGGTTGACAATACCTGCTATTACAATAAATAAACATATTCACAATTAAGTACTCTATACAAGACAACCTGTTGTGTGTGGCCTTCTTAATCGACAAAACAAAAGTTCCCGTTTCTATTGGCAAAGAGAGCACATTACTTGGAACACACAGCAATGGATTTCCGCACTGTTCACAGATGAGTCCCGGTATGCTTTGGAGAGTGATTCAGTTCGTGTGCTGATCTGGAGAGAACAAGGCATCAGATTCTACCTATGTAACATTGTTGAAAGACACAGTTATAGAGGTGGTGGACTCATGGTTTAGATGGAATCTTTCTTTTGATCACTTCCATGTGTGCCATGGAAGAATTCTGACTGCTGTGAAATATCGGGATGGGATCCTTGCTCCGTTTGTCACACCGTATGGTGGTGCTATTGGTGATGAATTACACTGAATGGTTGATAATGCCCGATCGAATTGAGCTAGAATCGTTGATGAATATTTAGAGGATCAATATTTGAAGCGAATGGAATGGCCAGCACAATCTTCGGAACTTGCTCCTATAGAGCATCTTTTGGACTATCTTACAAGACAGGTGGCTGCCGTAAGTCCTCCTCCGAAATCCTTAAATGAGCTGGAACAAGCGTTGCTCCATGTATGAGAGTTGTTTCCCTTTCCAGTGTCCAACAACTTAATTACAGTATGGAAGGTCGATGCCACAAATGCATTACAAGTAGGGCCGAACACATGCCTTCTTAGAATACGTTTATATAATTTTTTTCGCAAAAAACTGTTTTTTATTTTTTTATCAAACAATGGAATTGCAAAAATGCATTTTTTTGTGAATCCTACTTAATGTTAAAATTTTGTAGAATTCGATAAATAACTGTTTAAAGCACAATTATTCTAAATTTCATGTTTTTATCTTCATTAGTTATCAAATTAGACACAAAAGACTCGTTGTACCTCAAAAGTTGGAGTCCAGTGTATTAGGATCTTGACTTGATTAAAACGTATTCCCTATGAGTGGACTTTTGTATATTTAGAGAACATTCAGCGAATTCTAAGATACTGAAATTTTTTTCTAAAATTGAAAGCATGAAGGCGAATTAGTAATAATTTGGGAAGTTATCTAGTAATATTATATAAGCTAAAAACTTACATAAGATTTCAAGATAAAGTAACTAAGAATGATTATCTAGCCATTGAAGCCAACAGCGTTTATCAGATGGTCCAAACGCTATTTACTACAGCGTACTCATCGCCGTTGCCGTGAGGATCTATATTACGCTCTTTGCATTCAATAGAGCATGCAAATAGTGATACTGGACAATGAATAATGTTAATAGATAAGAATGTGACGTATTATGAACGGATATGGTGCGGATGTAGGAGGTAGAAAGCTATCGCTGGGACTGCACGTTGCAAGCTTATGATTGTTCACGTGTTGGTATATGACTAATTTGTTAATCATTCCGTCACTGCAGTGTTATCATTCATTTGTTCAATAATTTTCACTCACGTTTTTTGGTTTACTTGCTATTGTTTCTGGTGATAATGACTTTTATATTCCTTCTTTTTACTTACATTGTGTGTTTAAATGGGGTAACACATTTTGTCATCTCGAAGTAAAAATTTCTTTTATTCCTGGAGCCTTTAAGAAACTAAATAAATTTGCTCTTAACTGTTTCAGATGTATTGAAACTTTACATTTATGTGCGTGAATATTTAAAATCGGAAGCAAAGAATAAGAAACCCATTTTTTTTAATACATCAGTAGCATCGTATTACATGACTTGGATGTTATTTGGCAGAAGACCTTGATAGCTATTGTAAGTAATCGAGATATATTAATATGGTTAAAACATCCTCGAAACGTACACAAACTTTAAGTCACCCTCATCTAGGAAAAGACTGAGTAAGTATGAAACAATTTTCAAGAGCATGTCAAATATTCTCTTTTTGATATTGCCATCTGTACATGTACAAACTTCTGTTAACGCCTTCGCGAGGAGCGTCCTTTCCAGAATTTTTAATCTTTTACCACCAGTTTTTCAAAATAGAAACTGTCGCCTAATTGAATCGCAGAAATGCTTGGATTACATAAGGCAAAGCTTACAATAAAAAATAACTGGTGGGAATAATCGAGGATTCTGAGCATCTTATGCATCACGTATACGTGTCTCTCGTCCCCAAGGGGTTAATCCAAAAAAAGTGTTAAAATTACAATTACACAATCTTGGAAGATCAGAGACAAAAGAGTAGAATTTTGATTGACGGTGTTGATATACAAATAACAAAGAAATTAAAGAATGGACGAGAAAGAAATTCTTCAAACAAGATGAAAAGAAAGCTTAAGGTGGAAATCGTTTTTCCTTTAGAATCTTCGTCGGATTGTGACGTAGCAGTAACTTTTGATATAACTGCAACAACCGATTGTGCCGAGGAGGAAGAAAGAACGTATCTTGATGTTGAGAAACGGTTTCAGGAGGAGGTGGGTAACACAATTACTTCATCAGTAATTTCATGATCCAGTCAAATGCGTCTTTTCGTAACAAGATTGGCTCTTCCTTGTGGCACATTGGAGGTATCAGACCGTTCATCTGTCATTATTACTACACCTGATCTTTAAAATTTGAGCGTTGTGCCCCCAAACGTTACAGTTTACTTTTATTGATAGAAACAAAATATAAAGAGAACAGAGTATTGTACAGTGGGAGCTGCAGTCAAAAACATATCTGGTAGATTCGCAAGGCCTGCATTTCAATGGAAGGAAAGACAAAACAATAGTGTTAGACAAAAAAGAGAAACCATTACACCGCATTACAAAATCAGAAGACAACCCAGCTAAAAATGAACTGCAGTGAAACTTTAAAAAACTGCAGTTGGAAGACTGGGGTGATTTGGCTCAAATCCCTGCAGTTTTATTGTAGTCGACATAACTACGAAGTTACTACAATTTATAAACTGCAGTAATTTTGAAAAAAAATTATTTTTTCTTTTCTTTCTTTTTTCAGTGGGGCCATCTATGAGCCATATCAGCATATTTATTTGTAAATATTTTAAAAGAATATTTTTCCCCCTCGCCGAGATATGATTCGAACTGCGGTTGTCACGTTTGGAGGTCGAGCGTCTTATTCATTGAGCCACTGGGTCTTAGTAAAGGTTTAATTGTATGGGGTCATAGGGGGAGGGTGATCAGAGAAGCAGGATTTTTTCCGTTGGTAGATAATTTGGCCGTGTGGAAGATGAGATTTTGAGGTGCATTTTTATAAATGCTCTGTGCGTGTGTATTAGAAATTAATTTATTAATTAAATGTGAGGAATAAATATCTTTGCGGATATTATTTATATAAAGAATTAATTTAGGAGAAATATATATTTTTTAAATTTGTTATATATTTCAACTTGTAAAAAAAATAATAAATAGTAATTTCGAAAATGAAAATTATTAATAAATAGTATGTTATTATAAAAATAGATTTTGCGAATTGATATATTTTATTAGGAGTCTTTTGTGAAGGACACTGTTTTATTAATATTAATTTTGTGAAGTGACTATTGATAAGGTTATTAATAATTTTTTGTGAAGGTACCTGTTTATATTTTTATAGAGTTGTGAAATAATTATATATGTATATATATATATATATATATATATATATATATATTGTCTTCTGCCCCTGTCTATCCATACAAACTCTGCGTCCATATAATTGTTAGGTGCTTTTCAGTCATACAATTGATTGATGATTTTTTAAACCAAATCTTTTTGGGACGGCAATGTTGAAAACTAATAACAATTCTCTCACTTTTCAAAATCACAGTTTCAAATACAAACTTGCACGTTTAAGCATGTCTAATCGCAAATCAGATAAACATGTTAATTTACTACAATAAACGACAATTAAATTCTCAATAATCCCAAACAGGATTGTTCAAGGTGCTTAAGAAGAACCATTAGAATTCCATGTTTAAATGTGGACACTCAGCGAAAGCAAAGAGCCTTTCAATCTTTTGATAATTTTGTCATGAAGGTTTACGTTTCTTCTTGGTTTGATATTAAAAGGTATTTCCACAAGTCACTGATTTTGCCAAACTTCTTCATGGAAATATCACAATTAGCTGTTTCTTTCCAGAAAAATATAAAAAGATTGTTTTTTATAGTATCTAGTGAAATTCTTACTTGGCACACTCCGAAAACGTAATATTAAATGATAAAAGCTAACATATTCGAGAACTCAGATTGCAATGGTTAATCAAGATTAAATGCATTAAGAGCAATGGTATACGCCACATATATGTTTATATTCCCAAATTACATTTTTTACCACATAAATAATTTCGCATGATTAATTGCATCGACATTCATGAGTCTGCATCCACCCCGAATAAAACTTTAATGAAACCTTCAAAAATGGCTACAAAATGATTATTATCAAGTTTTCCTTCTTATCACAGGCTGTGGGAAGACATGCATCTAGTGACAGAATCTTCAGCAACTGTGTTTAACCGGAAACTAGTTAACATTTTATTAGAAATCGGATTCTGTCCCGAAAAGAACTTAATAAATTTTATTTTATACAAAAATGTTTTAAGGAATTGCGCAACGTCAAGAAGATTTCTGACAATACAAGATTTTTTATTGTGTTTTTTATGTATATTTACAATTAATGTAATGTCAGGAGAAACTAAAATTAAAAAATTAACAAATTCTTCTTTTTTGTTTTCACTTTAGATTTTAAACAACTCCACAACTGAATCGCGTTAAACATGCTCCAAATATTTATATTTAATAATTACAGTGAAACTTCCATTTAACGAAGTCTCATCGTGACACTTAAAAATTTCGTTATGAAGAAAATTCGTTAAATAGAAATCAATTTAAATTCATGAAATTTTTCCTTCAGATATGACAAACAGGTGTTGGATTCAGACGCATTTAATTCAGTTTCAATTATGAAGCCGTCTTTTACAAAACAGTTGTGTACGGTCTATGAAATCACGTCACATTCCCAAGCTTTCATCAGCTCTGATACACAGGTTCGCCAACTAATGTTCTCACTACATTGTCTTTTTCGATAATGTACTTCAAGATTTTTTTATTATTCCTTAGACTAATGGCTGAAGCTTAGAAGTTGTATTGGCAGGAACACAAATAATCGATTTGCATTTTGAAGCACAGTCTTGTGGATGTACAAAGTAGTTGTCTATCAAAAATGGAATGTCAGAATGGTAACTGCCTGACTCTAATTGATATTTTCTGCTTCATTGCCTCACTGCATCTTTTATATCATTGAATGTAAAAAGGGATTTTGACTTCCCCCAACTATCAGCACTATAGTCTCGGTGTGTGAGAGCAATGATAACAAGTGTTTCTCTTCGTGTGAAAATAAATTGTTTTATTTAGCACCAAGCAGAATGAAAATTATTTAAATGTGTTAATTTTCTTACAATCTGCTCAAATAAATTCGCATATCCATCGCAACAGCAACCTCTTAGTTTGAATTCTGTACAAGTACAAAAGTGGAATGAACTTCGTTATATAGAATGTATTTTTCGTAATATGGAGATTAATTTCTATGCTAATGGTGTTCAAAGTCAAAGTTCTGCAGAAAATTTCGTTAAGTAGAAAACTTCGTTAAATAGGGACTTCGTAAAAGGGAAGTTCCACTGTAATTAAACATAGTTAACTTTATTTATGAGATATATTTACAAAATATTACAAAATAAATTTGAATAATACTGTCGTATTATTTTTATTACTGTACTTTATTTATTGCAGCAATTCAAAAATGAAAAAATATTTCGTTATCGCTGATAGATTACGGTGACGTAAAATGCTTCTGAAAATAAATAGATTTTTCTCCTCCGAGAAAATGAAATATTCATTTAGAGAAATTTTTACAGATTGTTTCACACTAATGAAATTTTAATCACGTCATTATCAATACATTTATATCATAAATGTAAGTTATTTTTAACTTCGATCGAGTCATTTTATACATTATAACTATTCTAAAGTAATAAAACATTCACCACTCACAGTAATTTATATTTAATGATAGAAATAATAGCTTTAAGTTTTTTTTGTTTGCTTTTCATATGTTATTCTGCTATAAGTATTCGTGTAAATGGCGTTCTAATGATCGGCAAAATAATCAATCAAGATTTCGATCAAAAATTAAAATTTTGAAACTTGATGATCTTCCGATGAAAAATAACCTGTTTTATAATGGATAAAATTACTTGAAAGTTTAGCTGTTAAGAGAAGAATTAGCTCTTCCTTATATAAAGTAATTTTGAATAAATGAAATTCGACAAAATGTTTAAATCAAACAATTTTATTTTTTTTACTATTTATATGTAAAATATTATCGATATTTAGCCGATGTTTATCGGTATAACTCATTTGCTGTCCTAACAAACGTTTAACAGGTCAACTGGATGCTTGAAAGAACATGGATTCTTTATTGGATAATAAGAACAAAAATTAACTTGAAGTCAAGAGTTTATCGTACCTTCAAAACATTTAACTGAAGATAAAACTTTAAAACTCAAAATATTATAAGTCATGACGAAATAAAATAAAAATGTCACCGTAAAGAAAAAAAAACTAAAAAAAAAAAAATATGGTCTATCAGTAAATGTTTTTAGCCACTAAAAATGGGTCAAAAAGTGACTTTAGAGAGTAATTCTAGTTATTTTAAAGAAATCGGCGGATGAGTACAATTATGAGTTATAGTCAATCAGGGGGTGTTTAGGAATTTATATTTATGAGCATTAAAACACTGATTGTAAAGTGATTATGTTTTAGTTGGAAAACAAAACAAAATCATTCCGTAATTATAGTTTTAGAAAAGCGACAGTGAAAAAAATGATATCCTAATGGAATAAAAGTAACAAATTTAGAAAAGTTAACGACATATATAATAATTCATATTATCAATGATTAAATTAGGATTTATATACGTGGGGTAAAAAATATATACGTACATAATTATTAATTACTCTTCTTATATATCTAATTTCAAAATATTCTGATTTTCCAAAGCCCACATAAATAAAAGATCAGAATTGAATAAATTTTCAATTCGAAAAATTAAGTTCCTAGGCAAGGATTTCAAGAAGGGACCTTTGTCATACGTGCTAATACTCTGCCATTGGACACCTAAATGATATCTGGCATGATAAAATTTACTCACTTGTTACCAACATCAGATCCCACTTTTTACAAATGGAATTTTTAGTACTTCATGGATAATATTTATATAGTAGATGCAAATCGACACTTAAACCTAACATTTGTAGGTAAATCTTAACGTTGAATGAATTTTTCCACAGAATATAATGGATCTGGACAGAAATCGAATCTGGGACCTTCGCTATTTGCAAATATAGCTCAGTGGAAGAGCACTAAAGCATATAGCAAGTTGCATTGACGCATTAGCGTATCAGTTTCAAATCCCGGTTTATAAATCTCTGTCATAAGGATTGATGCGTATATATATATAGCATATTTAAGTGTCAATTTCTATCATGCAGAACCTTAGGCATATTATGCCCGTTCTTAAATGTTACTAAAAATTAATGACATTTAAATACAATCTCCCGTAATGAAAAACAAAACATAAACCAAAGATATATTTACAAAGGCATTTATTACAATTTATTAGGCAAACAGGAACCCGATTGGAATTTCTCCAATAATACTCAACCAGTTTTACAGATAAATCATTTATTCATGAACAGGAGAAATGCTGGAACAGATCGCACAGGCTACAGATATAAACTTACAGCCCTCAGGCTTGACGATAACTCACTACATCATTTAATAGATCTTAAGTGGCTGTTGTGAAATTCTAAGTCGCAGAACACCAGATAACGATTTGGTCACCACTCCCAAACGCGACAAAAATCTGCTCTCCAAATGCTTGCAGTCGGGTTTTGTTAACTGCACGTAAAGTTACAGAAGTGACGGAACGAGCGCACGAGCCAATCAGTGAGAGCCAAAATTAAGCTAAGCGAATGACGTGCGATGGAGAAGATTTAACAATAATTTATCTCGATCCCAGCTGCGCATTGATTTTGAAGTGAAAAACCCTAGGCGCGTGAAGTGAGTCTTGGGATAAAAAAATGGCTTTTAAAAAACATTCGAAATGACAACTAGCGTCTCTCAGAATATTTTAGATTGGATAGTTAATAAAAGTTACGAATGGGCTTAAAGTTTTAGATTAAGATTTGGAATAAGATAATTATTAATATACGTGTTATTAATTTTAAAAGGACATTAAATAAGGATTAATATTGTTAAGGATTAAGGAAACAATGAATAGGTTAGAATTTAGAATAATTTAAAGGAATATTGCGAAATAATTTTTTTATATAACATTAGTACAGTATTAGTACAGTAAATATCATATTAGATACAGTATAGTATATATGATATTTTGAATTCTTAAAATCCCGATCGAGATTTTTTTAACTGTGGCGTTTTACTCACAGAAAGCAGCTTTATATCATACTTTAAAATTCCCAGCCTTAGTTTCAGAGTTAAATTATTGAAGGCGCGGTATGATGACATTTGAATTTTTGGTTAAATTTGACTTAGAAAAAAGCATGGTGATATCAGAACACCAAACGTCTAGTCGAAAGGGGAAAAATATGATCCAATGTAAGTTTTCCCAGTGTCACAATAAGCTGACAGTTCATTAAGACATTTATTCTAGTAGCAACAACTTGTGCTTCACGACAAATCCCAAAATCTAAAATAGAGGTTCCCAACGTGGTTCCCACGCACCACAGGTGGGCAATTTGATAATGTAGGCGGACAGTTCGAAATTTGTTACTAAATCATTCCCTGTCATTTTTTTCTTTTCTTATTTTCGAGAATAATGTTGTAAACTAAAAAAAAAAAAAAAAAAGTAACAAGTTCAAAATTCAAAAAGAAAAGGTAAAATGATTTTTATTGAATTTTCAAAAAAGTTCCAATTAAAGGTTGAAAATATATATGAAACCGAAACAATTATAAGGAAATTTTTTAAAATGTTTTTAACAATTTTTTTAAATTTAAGTCAGACCTCGTTATCCCGTCACCCAGTTTACACGTCACCCCTCTTATCACGTCAGTTTTTCAAAAATTCCCGATTTTCTGTATATGATTTTAATGTAACTAAATCTCGGATTTTACGTCCTTGAATAATATTCAACTCTGCATAACCCGATGGTTTAGGAAAATTGTTCATTTTTCATAATCAATCTTACAAGCACGGAAATTAAGCGATAAGAAATATCTTAGCTAAACTTTTCACAAAAGTGTCTAAAATACCCATTGAGATAATGGAGAAACTTACTTTCAATCCTTTATCTCAGTAAATAAATCCACACACTATGAGTGACCCACTTAAGTCAGTGAAGGAGACATTTCTTCCCCTCTTCTTTGCGTTCTCATCCCCCCACGATTACTCACCCACTGTATTTCACACTGAGAATTCAATACGTATTCATTTAGGGATTGTGAGAGAGGAAAAAGACCAGTTGTCGATGGACTTGTTCTTGTGTCGAATACGCAGCTGCGCATTCTAACTGTAAAACATTTCAGTTCCACACTTTGTTCGTAGTGTTTAAAACTGTTTACAGTAAAATGGCAAGCAACTTGGATGAAAACTTAAAAATTATAAAAGACTACGAAAAGTGTGGATTATCGAAGACTGCATTTGCTAAAACAAAAGGAATTCCTGGAACGACATTTGTGACAATAAGATTGTGTATTATGCAAAATAAAAATAATTAAAACTGTATACTGCTATAAATTTTTTGTATAATCATATCCTGTAATAACACATGCTTTTTAATTAAACACAATATAATGATGTGAGAAAAATATTGTAAATAACATTAATTATCTAGTAAAAATTTAAATAATTTATAGATTGAAATATATTGATATATATGAGATATTAACTTTAAGAACAAACAACTAAGGAATATTCCTATAGGATACCATAACCATCTTTACCATAAAATACACCAAACGTTATCCACTAGAAACTAATAACCAGCAACTTAACCTTCCATTTTTTATAAATAATTAAATAAAGTAAGTATAAAAAATAACAAATACGACACCAATACCCCATCATCATCATTCAAAAGAATGCAGCTGTATTTGACTAAACTTACCTTATGTACACCAGTCAACACCACACCACCTCCATAAAAATTTTACAGAATGTACCTACCTAACACTAATCTAACCTTCATTTTAGAACACTATCCCCCCTTTTTTTTTAATAAATAAATAAGGTAAGTACATAAATTAACCCCTCCAACAGCAACCCACCTTCATAATCATTCAAAAGAATGCAGCCGTACTTAACATAACTTACATCAATTTTCCAGACAACACCACTGTACCTCCATAATCATGCAAATGAATGTAGCTTCCTAAGACTAATTAATGTTCCATTTTTAGCATTATAGCTTTTGTGTGTGTGTGTGGAAAAAATATGAAATTTATGAAAAAACTACATGCTTAATATTGATTTAATGAGATTTGAAGGATACCAATAATGAATAGTTTGTTGATATACTGATTTTAAATTTTGTAAAAAGATGATATATTCTGTGAGCAAAGTTTAATAAGATATAAACATAAACATATTTATGTAAATAGGATTTGTAATTAGTGAATAAATTTATTACGGAAAGTCATTGCGTTTATCGTAAATGTCAATGTATAGATTTTTATTATAAGTAAGTATCAACCTTAGATCAAGGAAGTTAATTACATTATTTGCGATATCATTTTCGCTGAAATCTAAATTATTGTGATATTTTATGTGTAACTGATAATGGGAACGACATTTGGTATAAAAAACTATTATATTATCAATATACCTCAAGAAAAACAATCATTAATTTCGTTCGTAATAATATAGATAAAGTACTGCAAAAATACTGGAAGCTTTACCACCTCGTGGCAAACCTGTACATTGTTTATATAATGTATCATTAAAGTTTATATAATTATGATGTAAAATGAAGCGAGTTAGTGTTTTGAAAAAAGAAATAGAGATAGGAAGTTTAATTTTAAATTATTCTTATTTTCTTTTAATTTTAAACAAATCATTAAAATCAAAAGTTTTAACATAATTTATATTATTTAGATTTTTTATATTATACACAAGTTGAAAGCTATTTTTAAAGCAATATTTATTGTAATTCTGTATATTGATATCATAAGTAAGTATAGTTAATAATAAATTGCTAGCTTTGTTGTAAGTATTACATCCAATTGTAACAGTACGAAATTTTATTGGATTTTTGTGAAATTTAGGTATGGTAACAGTATAAGGATAATGATAGTTGTCATAGTTTATTTTTAAGAGTTTATAAATAATGAGGATGCGTCTATTTTTGATAACTTTAGTGAAATATGTTTTTAATATAGTATTTGTGTTAATTGCATTAATCAGCTATTTGTAAAAATATTTGCAAATAAAGTCGTAATTAATTGATAATTTCTCAACATAAAAATAAATTTATTTTGTAGATTTTTAATATTACTATTTAACTGTTTTAAATTATGATTATGCTGAAAATGTTTGTAATGTTATACGTTTAATTTGTTTAATACATTAAATTTCAATTCATTAAAATATTCAAGAGGTTTGTTGTAATCAGGGCTTGACAAATGCGGTCTCCAGGTCGTCACTAGCTACCAAGTTTTTTATCTGGCAACCAAATTATTTAATCATTCGGGGTGATTTCTGTAAAAAAAAATTGACATAAGAAATGAGCACAAATGACATTTTTTCTCTTCTCCACCCCTACTCGTGCGCGGCAAGCAGTTATCTTCCACTTCTTTCGTACTTTTAATGGAAGAACTAAATTTAAAAGGCATTTCCAACTCATCCACAGAAAACAGCTTTCTTTACAGCTAGAGTCAGCTAGTATATGTCACGTGATTAGAACCGGGGGGGGGGCGGAGATATTTCATTGAAACAGTAAGAAATAGTGTGAACCCAGTCTGTGTGGTATCTAAAATTGGATACAACGCTTAAAAATGCTCGAGTTTTTTGTAAGTTTCAAATCTGATTTTTGTGTTTATATAAGTTGTCAACATAATATAAGTCATTATAAGTTTTATAAGTTTGATTAGAAAACATAGTTTATATTATTCTTCTAAATTATGTACTATCCTAAATTGTGTAACTAATAATTTAAAACTATGCTTGTTATTATTTCTTCTCAATTAATTCATAAAAAACTCGTTTTTTTGGGTTTTTTTTTTTAAATCAATGACGGTGAAGAGAATTGAGGGTAAATAGTTTTTACTAGCGACTAGTATTTTTTTCTGGCTACCAGATTTTGTCAAATTTGTAAAGCGCTGGTTATAATCAATAAAAAAAATTATATCAAAATATCTAAATCAAGATTAAGTTGCTTTAATAATGAATTAATAGTATATTTGGAATGTGTACGGAATTTTGTACCAAATGTCATTAGCTTACGTAAATTATCATTTTCAGCAATAGTTAAATCACCAGTAATAATATGGTCATGAAAAGTGTCAACAAACATACTGTACAATGGATTATTACAAAAACATTGTGGATTATCATTAGAAGTTAAAGATTTTGCAAAGTGATTATAACTAAAAATACGACCCCCTAATGTAACATTGTACTTGTAAGTTTTATGTATTGTCAAATGTGTAATAAGAAAGAAGTTACTGTCATTGTTAATAATAAGTTGAAGATTAATTTGATTAAGTACTGGATTTGAAAAGATAATAATTAATTGAATATTGTTTGCATTATTTTGTTTTTATTTTTATTTTTATTTTTATTTTTTTTTAAGTTTTACATTAAGAAGTGTAGATCTATAATGAAGTAATTCAAAGAAAACATCACTGAAATGTGTATATATACTATATATAACCGTTTATCCAACACGAAAGAATATTTGTCAAAAATATTTGTATTATATAAAAATAAATATTTTTATACGTCTTGATCAACACGGAAAATAATTGATTGAAGCGATTAAACAGAAAATAACTTCGGCCTAAGAAGTATATTTTACATGAGAATTATTTTGTACAGGAATATTTAAAACCTTAATCACAAAAACAGAACATTAGAATTAATATCTAAAAGCAAATTAGAAAGAAAACGTAAAATAATTCAGTACTTTAAAATATCATTTAAAAATGTGCTTAAAGTATTTTTTCGTACAATATCATATCATTTACGTTTATATATATTTGTTGTATATATTCAGTACAAATCAAATATATCTTTTGCAATACATACATATATAGATAATTCATTCTATGTTTCTTTCTATCAATTTTTACGTGTTTCATCGGGATGTTTTATTTTTTCTAATAATTAAGACACAAAACTCTTATATTTCGTATAAAATTTCTATGAATTAAAAAATAGAATCTCGAATAAACTAATAATAACGAAAATGCAGTCTGTACTAATGAAACAGTAAAATCAGATATATTTTAAAGTGTTAAATTATTAATGATCAAGTTATTTAACATTTAAAAACTTATTAGTTTTCTAAAGTCATATTTTCAGGTTAACTAGTCAATTCAATTAAATAGTACAAAAATTAACTGTTAAAAGTTGTTAAAAAATTGTTCAATCTAACTATCCTGTATTTTTATATAATTAACGTACAATACCTTAATTAGCAGTGTTTAACTAATTAAGGGATTTCAACTTAAAAATTGAAAATAGTATTAAAGTAATTAACTTATTTCATGAACAAGGTTTCATTTAAATGTTGCAGAAAAGTTTTATAGTTTAAGAGTTAAATGATTTAATTAGATTTGAGAAATTAAATACAAGCGGAAATTTATCTTGTGTTAATTGGATTGCAAAGGAAAGTTTTGAAATCACTTTACAAATAAAAAAGTTAATTTATACGCTGTGTTTTGTAAATTCTAGTTAAAAAAATAACATATTACCGTATACGATTACTTTTAGAATAGCTTAAATTTTTATACTCATTAAATGCTTCAATTGTTTATTTCTTATTTAATTTTTATACTTTATTAAATATTTTCTGCTTGATTTGTTTTTATATTTTCTTCTAATTAGACAAAAAAATGTCTTGCTTATCGCATGCCTTCCAAAACACATCCGTCTACCCATTTATTCCAGGTATGTATGAGGTTTCACAAATATTTACTTTAACAGTATCATTTTCAGCGTATTTATTTATTTTATTTTGAAAAGTTTTTCGAATTTCTGTAGGCGATGGATGTTTTCTCTCACATTATTAAATAACAGTTTCTTAAAAAAAATTGTAATTAACGATGTCTCTCCCAACGTTTTTTTAAAAACAAATTTAGTATAGGCTTAAACTTAATGATATATTTTTACAAATAAAAAAAATAATGTTTTCAAAATCGCAATAAATTTCATATAAAGAAAGAGTATCAGTAACAAAATATTTTTTAATAGATTTCTTTAATATCTTGTCTTTTGCTGAAGGCAAGACATGAGAATTTAATCCTGTAGCTCACAGAATTTCTTCACGAAACATTCCCTGATTTGTAAGTAAAATGCTAATTCAGACAGTAAAACATTATTTATGCCTAGGGATCTATGAGGCCTAGAGCATTTATTAATGATAGAAGTGAGTTTTTAGTTGTAATATGCGTTGTAAATTTTAACTAAATATTTTCGTAGAACTTTGTATGTATAAATTCTGTAGCTCATATACAGGGTTAAAAAAAGTCCTTCCGGCCTGTACCGGGAGGAAAAGGTAGCTTTCCTATATCTTCGTTTTAAAATTTTAGCTAATGTTACACGAAAACAGCAAGTTAAAATGCAAAGAAAACATTTACAAAAGATTCGTTAATACTGAATTTGAATAAGAATTTCGCCAAATTATTGAGCAATAGCCAAATTGGCTTCATTTATGAAGACTTATTTTGGTCGCCAAATTTGGCGATATTTCGCCAAATGTCGCCAATTTTGGCGAGAATTTGGCGCTAACGGATATGAATATATAGTTTTATGCGTATGATTGGGAAAATTATTACAACAATGAAAGAAAATAATTTGCGAGTAATCGTCTTAATGTGCTGTTTTGTTTCAAAATGTCAGCCACCTTAGAATGCTCTGGAATCCTCGTATCAAGGCCTAACACTTAATTTAAAAATAAATTTGAGTTTTTAACTTTTTTGTATATTTATTTTAGTTTTAAATTTTTAAGTGGTCGCCATCTTGAAACAAAATGGCGGACCAAGCTGGCCAACAAACTCGGTCGATACATTGGTGAGCTTAATTCACACAATTAGTTTCATCAAAATTGATTTATAAATACGAGCGTTATCGTATGAAATAGGTCAGATATATATAAATCACTATTTGACCGGAGGGTGGTTTTGGTGTCTGGTTGTCATGATCGATGAAAATATATCGAAATTTCCGGAACTGCTTTCCTCCGAACGGCTGCAATAGGTAGCTTTATACTTTTTTGTATTGAAAGCTACCTAAAACTCGAGCACATTCCCGGTTATTGACAGAAATTGCTGTCAACTCTATTATGCCTTTCCAAACTGAACTAAAATTTTCCTTTCTATGTAGTATGCCTACAAAACTATAAATCCTATACAGGATTTCACAAAAGGATTCGTTACTTTTCCAACTAAAATATGGTATTTGCTGAAATAGGTTTTTCAAATGTGTTATGCGTTTTCTCAATTGCTTACATAGATATCATCTTTTATCTTTTTCAATGATGAGGTTTTATTACAGCCACCCAAATGTTGTAGAAAACTTTTCATCATCCTAGCTTGTTTTATATTTTTTGTTATTAATTCTGTGACCTGCTTCATGTGCGTTTCAGGTGAGCGAAAGAGTCATATATTCATAGATATATTGTGATCCGCTATATTCTAACTCCTTTAATCATATCTATTTATTCCTATTCATTCAAACCTATTCCACTGAATGCTATCAATAGAGAAAAATGAAGAATAAGTGCACTTAAGGAACGTAAATTAGATCAATAATTAAATGTGTTTATTTATATCGCATATTTTGGTAGTCAATCATTTAAATAAATATATTTTGTGCAATTTCGAGTTTTATAAGGAAACCTTTGAACTGTTTGAACGTAATTTTGCAAATGCAATACATTTCGTAAATATTGTCGCAATGCAATAAGTCTCACTAAAAAGATTCACTCTTTTTAGCTCACAAACTTTTCACAACTTTCAAGAACTCACAACTTTTGGTGCAGCTCGCACCTAGCATTGATACTTGGTGTATTTTAAAAACTTATATAACAAAGTGTAGGAATCGATTAAATTTTTCTGTTCATTGTTTTTTTAAATTTTACAGCAGCATAACTTTCTGAATATGTAATTTTCTGACCAGTTATCGCACGATTAGTATAGAAGTTTGTTTTTGAAAAAAGTGAAACTTTAAATACAAATTATTTAGTAGACAGAATAAAATATTGAAAAAAAAAGTTTAAATATTCCTTTAAAAACCAAGGAATTTCATTTAAATAAATACAACACTATAATTAATTTTTTGGCGGCGCAACATTGGCTTTATTCATTACCGTAGATTTTTTTTCCGCAACCCTGGACGAATGTCATATTCTTCTGCTGTGTATGAGTGAGAAGTGATTTGCAGTTTATAGTTGCACCCTATTTGGCGACTTAACTTGCTTTTGGCGTGAAATTAGCAATTCAAAATACAATAATAAAAAATTAAAAGGATAGAAAATATATGAAGTATGATTTTAATAGAGAAATTTTATCGGTTCTCTAACTTTTATGTATAGGGCTACAAAATGCATCAGGTTTCAATGCTAGGTGTGAGGTGCACAGTAAGTGGTTCCCTTATCAGAGATAGTTTATTCACATTTAATTTGTAGCTCATAAGATTTTTGTTAATTCGAAATTTAGGATGCCCATTTACAAATATTTGATGAATTTAATGGAAAATGTCTTCTTGTACAGAAACACCTTCCATAGTATATTTGAAACATGTGGACAGTGAGCGACATTTATATGTGCGCAGTGTACAATTCTACAAATTTTAAACGTAAGTTCATAGTATTCATAAGTTCATATTAAACAGAAACACAAAAACGATACGCTTCAACAAAAACTGAACTGAAATAATGGAATCTGTAGTAGAAGAGATGTTGTATTTAGATATAACAAACTAAATTTTAAAATTTCTAAAAAGTTTAACATTATTTTTAAAGTAATTTTGATGGACAAAAAGGAAATGTTTAATTAAAAAATGTTTTTGAAAGGAAAATGGGATTTTCTTAGTTTAAAATGACATTCGTTCTTTAGATTTAAAAAATAAAATAAAAATTAACGAAACATAAACAAATTCACTCATAACATAAACAAATGTATAAAGAAAACATAAACAAATGCACTCAAGTTTCAAAAACAACAATGTTCCAATAAATTATTTTTCTTCTGTCAAAGAGTATTTCTTTAATTGCAGTAGAATGACATATCTAAAATTAAGTTAACATCATATTTCCTCCACTACATAAAATAATAGTAAACACTGTCCTGAGATGCTGTTTAAAGTAATTGGATAATTAAAATATTTTTATGGTATTTTATTCATATCGATTTCTTTCTTATAATGAGGAATTTAATTATTTTGATTAAAAATAAAACAGGACTTTAACAATAATTTACATAATTATGTAATTTAAAATAAATTAATAATAATATTTTTTCCTCACATAAATTTCTGTACGATTATGCTATAGCAGAATATCTGAAAGTAAATTAATTTTATTTTTTAATTTTTAATTTTCTGTTGAAGCATGCTTGAAAATGGTAATGGTAGGATTTAAATGATTTAACATGAAGTTATCCCATAAAATTATTTCTATGATTTGAAATTATTTGACAATTTATACGTTTTTATATTTATTATATCCATTTTTTATTTAATTATAAATATAATGTTATATACAAGAAATGCAAAATGTAATGTTAAAAAATTCTTTGCTTCAGTAAACTAAATATTATTTAATTGCTTCTTAAGGCATTCTGATTTTGAAATTGTTTATTATTTTTTAAATGTGCTGTAACACACATTGATATTTTAGAAAATATTATACATGCTTATTTATTTATTCCGTATGTTTATGAATATTTATGAGAAGAGTAATAGTTTTAGGTAAAGCTGATGTGTTATGTGATTTTTTTTAATGCTTTCTGAATTTTGTCTGAGCAGAAATGTTATGATAAAAATAATGTTAAATGTCTAAGAAGAAATGTTATTTTTGTAAATACTATTTTGAATTCAATTAACACATTTGTATCATTTGCGTGCATTTTAAGAATTTCTGATTTATTAAGAAATCCTGATTTCATAACAGAAAACGGCTTTTGATGGAAAACTATCAGTTATAGAAAGCATAATACATGCCATGGAAAGAAGAATTCCAATAACTGATGGAATAAAAATAAATTTGAGAAAATCTTTGAGCAGGAAATTAAAGATACAATTTTCAATTTTCACGATACAGTGGTGGTGATATAAGTCAATCATGTGCAGAAAACAGTAGAAAATCTGGCTCTAAAGTAGAAACAAAACAGAGGAAAACTCTCCTTACTAGAACAAAATCTTAACAGAAAAATAGACACTAATATCGTACAACAGATTAAAGGGAACTAACTGCAGTAAAAGAAAAGTGCATTCGGGAGAAACAAAAACTGAGTTTAACCATAGCTGAATATTTCAGATGCGGTCTATGGAGAAAACGAGTCTCCGGCGTACGTTAATGATCTTATTCTAATTTAAACATGTCCAACTTGATACATATCACTTCACGGTGCACTGCAAGGCTCTTACTGTAGAATATGTTGTGCATATAATGCATCGTTTATTTACGGGACACTTAGAAGAATTTGGTTACAGTACTGTCTATAAACAATAATTGCTGGTAGCACGTTTTTTCGTTCTTGTTTTCTTTGCTTTATTTTTATAGAATTTAGATTTTTTCCTTGAAGAACTGAACGATTTACATTTTACAGATCGTATGAAATAGGTGGCTGACGAAGTACATACCGAATTTGTCTACTGATTTAGTGCCACCTAATTTTCCAGACACTTTTCATTTAAAGAAGATTAGTTTTGTAATTGTATTTAATTCTAGTATTTAAAAATTACATTATACGCATTAACTCATTTGTAGATCTGAATTGAATTTTAAAAGTTTTACTTTATGTGATTTATTTTCAAGTTCTAGGGTTTTTTTATGATTGTTATCATACGTAGACTATCATAACGATTCAAATACTAATGGGATTTAAACCAAATAATCAAATAAATAAAATCTGACATTTTTTTCTTAGTTTCGCTGAAACTCATTTCAAAGATTGATAGTTTACCATTTTATTTTATGATATACATTTCCATGTAAAAGTATACTGCATTATGTTTGAAATGCATCCGCAAATCTCACTCTAACCAATAAGTAATTGGGTCTTTATATAATATCACCATAGATGCCAACATCTCTTAATCATTGCGGAGTTTGATCCAAGACAAACATGCTTTAAACCGGAAACTGTATATAAGCAAATGTGTGTTCATTCTATAAGGTACTTATATGATTTCATTAAAAACGTTTTGATCAAATAAAATTTCCGGTTGAAAACATCTTTGTGTAGGATCAGACTCCGGAATAATTAAAAGATGTTGGCATCTATGATATTACTGGTACATTTATAAAAAAGTGTTATTTCTGTTGTCGGGCTTAGATAAGTTACATGTTCTGTAATGATAAAGGTAAAGGTACTGAAGTAGGCTTTGGCAGATTAATTCTAAAAATGTTTTCAGTTTTAAATATGACCAATTTTAAAATTGATAATGAATCATTAAAATACCCCTCCTCTTCCCCCACACAAAAAATAAAGCCAACAAACACGTCTAGTACTGTATCGTTACAAACTATTGGATATAATATTATAAAAAAATATAAGTGGATAAACGTTTTCAGTCACATACATTTTGATATTCCAATTTATCTGGAAGTCTCTTCATCAGGATAATTAATCTTACCATTCATTTATAAGTTACGTAAAACCATTTGTTTAAAATATCAACATATTTTATGCTGAAGCATCTGTACTATTTACCTGATGTTGAAAAACATTTGAGATTAAGACAGAGAGGTCAGAACGAAATTATATATATTTCGAACTCTATGGAATATAACCAGGCACTTTTACTATTAGAAATATTTATGTACAATTTGGTTTATGTTTAATTTAAAGTCATTTTACTTTATTAAATCTCAACGTACTATAACCAATTAACAGTATCATTTTAGAAATATCTGAGGAAATAAACTTCACAGTAAGTTATTTTTATGAGACTTTCTGAACTTGGGAGTGTAAATTTTTTAAGAATAATTTGTATAATTTAGAATATACGATTCATTTTCTTGACAGCTTGTTTATTAAGCATAACGAAAGCCTCCAAAGAGATGGATATTGCGAAAAATATTTGTAGGTCAAATGCCTGACAATGGATATTGCTAGGACATATATTTTAAATTTGTGAAATCATTTAGAGCTCAAAATTATAATACTTGGGCCTCGAAACTCCAGATATTCGAGCATCAGACTTGTGGCTCTCAATCGTAAATTTCAATCGTCGCAGTTCATTACCACTGTGTTTGTCAGCTGTATCTATTGCAAGTTAAACCCGTCATGAATGCAAACTCTTAGAACGGCGAATTTCCTGTCTTTGAGATACCTAATGAGATATCACTATCCTTGGATTCGAAATGCCATGGCAACATAAGAACTGCAGCATCTAGCGAGGCTCAGAAATCCCTACTCCCCAAATAAGATTAATTTTGTAAAATGCCATGGCATTATAGACACCATTGACATGACTATAAAACACTAACAATTTTTAATGCCGAAAATATAAGTAGAATGTCCGGTAGTTTGCTGATGAGCCTCTGGACACACACAAGCTGATCACTCAACATTACATGTTTTTAATACTAGAAAGATAATGAGTATCAAGTGTGCTTGGGAAGTAAATACTGGGTATTTAGTTTCAGGCTGAAAACTTAACTACCCGAATGTATGATATATACGGGGTGAATTTGACGTAATCTGCCAGACGAAAGGATGTTATATAAGAGCCCAATTGGATAATAAAACATCATCGAAACCCTGTCCTATCTCTAACCATTTACAAATTGAGATGGAAAAAAGGTAATGCGCCAAATATGTGTGAAGTCGGCAAAAATCCAAATTTGTGATATTTCTGTAAAATGTACAGATAAAATAATCCTATATTTAGAAAGAACAGAAGATTCCCCATACGATGACAATATTCTTATCAGCAGATCTAGATATAACAGTGAGCTACAACCACTGAAACATTGACAAAGGGATAAATCAAATTGTCAAGAACATGTTTTACCGGCAATATGGCAAACACTCTTCTAGCTGCAATCGGTCAAATTTAACGAAAACTTGTTTATTCTACCAGCTATCCTACAGTAAACAAAATTTGTGATATACTTAAGGAGAAATTTAGCAATTTATTTTAAATATATCACTGAAATCACTCGAGATGATTTGTTAAATTTACATAATTATAATTATTACACCAACAAAATTAATTTATAACGCGAAACTTATCCATTCAATGAGGATCAGCTTAAATGTTTGGCTTGGAGTGCTTGACGAACGCTTGCAGTGATGCAAGTACTGCACCTGAATGGGCCGCGTGCCATCACTCAATTTTAATAGTATTTACCACCTTATTTAATGAAATATTTTCGGAAGCTTAATAAGATGACGAATACTATTGAAATTTATTGGTGAGAATTTACCATTTGTGGCGCAGCGCTTGTTAGTTCAACATGTATTTGTATAGATCTGATGATCTACATGGCGAAGAAATTGGCCACGTACGACTAATCCATCGTGGAAACTGCTCAGTCAGGAAATCTGGAAGATAAATTAAAGAATATGAAAGCGATGATACAATGAGAAATGTTTGGCGCTCGTTGGGGTGCAGAAATGGCTTCAAGTAATCCTGGAAGACGATGTTCCACAAACTCCAAAATGTGTTGCTTATCAGATAACCCTGGAATACATGTGACGATCAAGCGATTGCCACCCATTCTAAGCCAAATATTTAAGCTCAAAGCTAAATTGGATCTCTAAAGATGAAATTCGCCCTTGCAAATGGATTTTGTTGAGCGAAATGATGCTAATTGTGTAAATTTATCATTCATCCCGAGTGATTTCTGTGAGGATGGTATTTCAAATAAAATGTTAAATTTCTTCTGAAGTAGACACCGATTTGGTTTATTGTTTTCCTATTCAAAATCTGGGACAATGAACAAGTGTTTGGTAAATTTGATTAATTGTAGCTGAAAGGGTGTTGCAAAATAGCGGGTGAAAGATTTTGACAACATTCTGTTTTAGCCATTAGCGAATGTTTCAACGCTTGTAGCTCAGCGTTAAATCCAGATATCCTGTTGGGAATTCTGTCATCTTATAGGAATATTACTTTTCTTTCCTAATAATTGATTATTTTGCGTGTACGTTTTACATACGTATTTGGAGTTTTAAAGGCTTCAAGCATTTTTGGCACATTCCCTTCTCCCACCATAACTCGGAAACTGTTAGAGAAAGGACAGAGTTTCTGTAGTGCCTTATGATCCACATGGACTCTTCTGTCAGACCCTTTTGTGTGGTATACTATGTCGAATTTACCCTGTATAACATTTCACTGACTGAAGCTTAGATTGGGAATGCAGTTCATGATACTTTATTATTGTAACTTGGAGGTATTAGTTTTTAGCTTTTAACTATTATTTAAATTTTATATAGCTTGAATTATATAATAAATATAAGTAAATAGTAAAATAACAATCAATTAAAATAACCACTCATACATGTTTCTAAGAAGCAAGAATTTATAAGCGAGAGACAAAATAATTTTTTTTTGTTATCGTTGTTAATAGAAAATATATAAGGTAAGCACAATTGTGTATGCGTGTTTCTATTATATTTTTTTACATATTGTTGGACGGAAAAGTAAGAGGGGGGATTCCAACATTTACGAGGGGGGATGTATAGTGGATACGAGAAGATCTTTACCTTTCAGCGGCGTTGTGAATCACTGTTAATAAAGGTAAAGGGGGTTCGGATAGTTTTACTGATTTAACTCTGAATTAAATAATTGCCTTTTTTTTTTTTTTTTTTTTTTTTTTTTTTAAATCTAAAATAAAGAATATAATACACTCTTTGATAAAGAAAATAGAGATATAAAATTTTTAAGAGAAATTTTTTATTTAATTATATACTGAGATAATAAATAAAATTATAGAAAAATAGGAACACATTGATTTCTCCAAAATTATCCATTCATAACAAATCAAATTCAACACATTTATTTCTCAAAATTATCACTTTATAAAATAAAATTTTCAACACTAACTCTTTTTAATTTAAAGCACTTAATTATAAAAACATCATTATTTTACAGCACAGCATTGTATCGTTGTAAAATTAGAGGCAAATATGCCAAACATTTAAATTTATAAATAAACATATGAATCTATGTTAATTCCACAATTTTTCTTTCAATCAATCAATACGTAAAATTTTAGTATTCTTTTATATTATTCACTTTGGCTAGCCAGGGAAAAATGTATTGGAAGTATCTCACCAATTGTCCTTTTGTTGAAGTTCATCTCTAGTAATGATGTAGGCCTTGTTCATCCTCGCTCGTTATTAACCAGGGGAACTCATAGATGGATCGTTCTTGCCAGTTTGGAAAATGCCGGGATCCTTCTCGGTGATGACTCTGGGTTCGGCCGCTAGATCTGCCACCCAAGGGGGGGGGGGGGGGGTTCAGGACAATTCATCGTGCGGCGCTGGTTCGGATCGACGGCGCTGGGTCGGATCGACGAAGGCACTTCTGTTTCAGCGGGCCTAGAAGCAGTCTCCTCAAGACACCCTTCGTGGAGATGGCCGGAACTCGAAGAACATACGGGCTGGAAGAACTTAGCAAAAAAAGCTACCTGCACCGATGGAGTTATTTTCTGAAGTGTCATAGAACCAAAAAATGTCTCTTCTTCTTATTATTATTATTTTTGCTATGTCTCGTCCTGGGCGTTGATATAGAAAATAAGTCTATTTCTATTGGATGCCCTTTATGACCTTCTGAAAATTTTAGTTCAGGAAAATCCCGTTGGTCAACTCTTTGACCCAATGATAATGACTTTTTGGGATGGGTTACTTTTGCAGCTGCACATTTTCCCATGCGGGGCAGTTCTTTGGAAAATGGGTGCGCCCAACATGCGAGTATTCCTAGAAATACGATATAAGCTTCCTGTTTCCCTAGCTAGCGTATCCGTGAACTTGAACCTCTAACACTCGTTTGGTTGAGGATCACATTGTGTATATAGGAATAATACATACATATAAAGGAAAACAATGTAACATGCATAAATATAATATAACATCTAAACCATAAAAAAAATAAGTACAAAGTTCATGTTCTTTATTTATTTACTAAAATGTGTGAACAATAGTTCCCACATTTATCGCCCTGAAAAAAAGGGAAAAGTAGAGTCCCACGGGTTGGTGAGAGCATTGTGCTTAAAGTCCTCTTAGAGACTTTTTCCTTGTGTGTATGGTGCTTCTCAGGTTTCTGTATTATTGTCCTTCAGAAATCTGTGCACAGAGTTTTTACATTTTTCGTGGCTAGTATAGTATTATAAAGAATACCAAAAAAATATCCGCGAAAGGAAAAACTAAAAAAACATTTACATGCCGAAAAAAAACAAGAAACCACAAAGAAATAGCAGGGGGCTCGTTAAATTATGTTATAAATAAATAGGAGCATAAATATATACTCATTACTGTTGTACAATACATACTTAAAGGATTAAAATGAACATGTTCTAGCATAATGCTTTCTTGAATATGAATTTATATAACATACAATCAGACAGAGAGTATTTACAGAGATTTTTATTTACAGAGAGCATTTGACAATCACCCACAATTAAGTAGGTACTACGACCATAACAAAAGGGAGCTCCTTTTGTCGTGTGCAGGGGAAAAGTACCCCTGCAGGATTCTATGAGCTACCAGCCTAGACGCGGGGGTCCTCCAATGTGTTGCGTAACTGGTGAGCCGTATTGTGCGTTTCACCCCTGCCAGTGAAATGGTTGCGCTATGATTCTGACGTAACTTGTTTACGTGTGATGCAAAGGGAATTAGGTCTTCTAGAGATGTGTTCGTTTGACGCGTCCATTTTTCTGAAGTATCCTTTGGTATTTTATTTTATTTTAGTTATATATATATTTAAATTTTAGTGTCACTTAACTTGTTTTTATTTTTGTATTTTTTTTATACAGACAGCTGTGGAAATATGCATATAAATACATTGATTAAAAATAAGTAAAACATGCATGTAATATAAAGCCCTTATGTTTCTTTTAGGGAAAAAAATGGCGCGTATTTTGAGTGTAACCTAACGGATATCTTTGTATCTTTGCAATGATAATCGTTGTGAATTACGATACCATTGTGTGTTTAACTTATTTGTAATATATTTTTCTTATTATTATCTTTAATAATTTAGGAATTTTGAAGAATGGTGAGTGTGAATGTGTTATTTATATAGCACGTTAGTGTGTCTATGTTGAATCATTACTGATTGTGTCTGGTAAACATATATAGTTGAAATTGGTGTAAAAATGTCTCTTTATTATTATCAGTGAATGTATATATTTTTTTAGTTTTATCCGAGACGGGTGTTCGTAGATACTTTGAATTTGGTGACATGTTACATATCTTATTTATTTATTTATTTATTTATTTATTTATTTGTTTATTTTATGGATATGTATATATTTATTCATTCCTTTTTGTTTCGAATGAAAGCGCTTTGCGATGTAATTATTCTATGTATTATTAGTATTATTAAAATTATTATTATTCTTATTATTATTATTATAAATGTTCTTTGTTAATGTTTCTTTGTTTAATTGATTAACTAATTAATTATTATTTTTACCTAGTGCTGTTGTTTTAATTAGGGAATATTTAAATTTTAATGTGTATTTTAATTTATCTAATTATAAAAATTTGTTTTGTTTATCAGAGAAGAAGGTAAGATAGTGGGTATTAATTAGTAAATGTTTTTTTTTTTTTTTTGTCCGGTGTTTAATTCTTGTTTCTTAGTGGCCCTCCGCCGACTGTATTCTCATTCCGTGGCGCCCCGGTATAGATTTCTGCCTGCAGATAATCCAAAAGATTGCAGTCCAAGGAGAGCTGTCTTAAAAACTTTGGAGGAAAAATGAAAAGGTATGATGTGTTATTGATAAGTTTTAAAATGTTTAAAATAGTTGAATGTGTGTTATAGTTGTTGTTATAAATTTATTTTATTTCTTTTTATAGATGGATTAAGAGTTTTATGGGTAATTATTGTCATAATTGATACATAAAATTACTCTGGTTTGAAGAAAAAATTACTAGAAGTTATTTGAAATTATTATATGTACGTTGATTAGTGGGAGAAATTATGTTAGGTATCGGGTTTTAAATTTAAGATACCAATAACAGTTGAGGGGCTTTACGTAAAAGACACGGTTGTGTTTTATATATATATAGCTTGTAATTATATTTATTTATAGTCTGTCGTCTGTGTGTAATTAGAGTATTTGAAATCTTATGCAATTTTGATTCCTGTACACATAGCCTACGTATTAATTAATGCGGTTTGCATGTCGTATGGGATTGAATTTTGCTTTATTTTGGAATAGTTTAAGCTAATTTTATAGATTTATTTAAAATGGGGACTTAATAGCGCGCGTTGTCTGTGTGTATTAAATGCGATGTATATAAGTTGTTTAGTGGTATTTAAATATACAAAATGTCTTTGTTTTTCTGTGATATTAATATTTATTTTTCGATTTAAAGGTATCCTCGTTTGTGAGAGCATAATATTACTCACCCGCTGTTTTGAAGAATATGTCATTTACGATAGCGGGAGACTGTGAGCTATCTAAAGTGTATCTCCCCAGATGTCAGTTGATCAAGGCCTTGGAAGAAGGTACCTACAATTTTTTTTCTTCTTCCCTTCTTCTTTTAAGTGGGAGTTGCTACCGCGGCAGAATGTCGTTGTGGGGGAAAGGGGTGTATGCGTGAGCTACTTTGTATGTAGTATGTCTGTTGATGTTTGAAAGTGGTTTTGAGTGGTGTATGAAATAAGAGGAGTGCATTGTAACGCCTATTCTCATGAGCTTGTGGCATATCTTAGAAATTTGCGTATATGTTAATAAGGGGTGTGTTTGGTTGTTGTATGAAAGAGCATATTATTATATGCTGTAAGGAAGACGTGTGCGTGTGTTGAATTTTATTATCCTAATGTGGAAAATGTTAGAAAATGTTAAAAAGGGGGGGGGGATTATGAATTTGCTTATCTCATTAATGCAAATTATTTTAATTAAAATTATATGAATTGCTGATGCGGGGTGTTATAGATGTATGAGGGAGAAGAAAGTTGAGATTATTATTATTATTATTATTGTTATTTTGAAATGAAAAAAATAAAAGAGGGGGGATTATTGATGTGCTTTAATTATCTAATTTCAGTTTCAAAGTTGATCTTAAATTTAATTAATTAATATTTGTGCAATATAGAAGAGGAGGGGGGTTACATATGAATTCGTTTTATCTTATAAATTAATTGTGAGTACTGAAATATTATTTCGTCTCTTTATTTTTTTGTTATTGATGAAAGGTTAAAATTAAGTATTGCACAGTGTCATATGTGAATCTTACTAAACGTAACTTTAAAAAAAAGGGGGGGGGGAGTGTTGATTTTACGTAATTAGGTACCGTAAATTATCTTCTTAATATAATTATTATTAGTGCTGGGAAGCGTGAATTTATTTATTTATTTTATTTAATTTTTATTTATTTATGTATTTATTATTTATTTATTTATTTATTTATTATATATATATATATATATATATATATATATATATATATATATATATATATATATATATATATATATATATTTTGCATGTTTGTGTAAAAGTGTGAAAGTGTTTAGAAATTGAATTATTAATTAATTTATTTACCTATTGGGGGGGGATGTAATAAAGTGTGTGTTACCTGTCTTTTTATATATATATATACGTTTAAACGGGAGTGGTGGGGGGAATTGATAGAGTAAATTTTCCTATGTTTGCTTTAGATTGAATGATTTGTGTAAATTGAAAAATGTGGGAGAGTTGATTTTGTTGTGTATTTTATTTATTTATTTATTTGATTATTATTTATATTGTTATTATTAGTGTTGTTATTATTATTACTATTATTTGTAGTTGTTAAAAATTATTTACGTTACTCGTATACCTTGGGTATGTATATTTTTGAGACATGAATTTTAATAGGTCTGAGGTCTGCGCGGTTTTCATTACATATCAAATAGTTGTCATTTCTGAAAATTCTTTTTATAGTGTAGGGGCCCGAGAATTTAGGTTCCAATGCGTTAGGGCGGATTAATTGTTTAAGGTACACTTCTGTGCCGATTTGAAAATTCTTGTGCTTAATCGCAGAATTTTTATTGTATTCTAAATTAATTTTTGCCTGATTCTCCTGGGAAATTTTCTGCACTTCTTGTATATGAGAAAGCCTGTCTTTTACAAAATCACTAAAGTTTTCTATATTTTGGATTTTAAAGTTAGTGAAAGGATTGCGGATTTCTCTTGCGAAAAAGAGTAAGGAAGGTGAGAATCCCGTTGCCCTGTTAACCATAGTGTTGTGGGCTAAGACAAAAAAATCAAATTCTTAGATCCCAATCGAAAGAATTTTGTGACATAGCAGCTAGAGAAGCTTTCATGTCGCGATCTGTTCTTTCAAGAAGTGATTGCGATGCAGGCAAATAAATTGATCCGTACTCTGGTTCTATGTTTAAATTTTGTAGGTAGTGTTTGAGATCAGTTGATCTGAAATATTTTACGTTATCCATTCCGATTTTTTTTACCAATCCGAAAGTACTAAAGTATTTGTTTACAGCATTTATAATTGTTTTAGTCTCTATATTTCTTAACGGTATAGCCTGTAGAAATTTTGATGATGAGTCAATGATCGTTAAAATAAATTTATTTTGTCGAAACGTCCTAGGCAAGGGGCCAACCACGTCGATTATAGCCTTAGTTCCTGGGATATAGTTTTTCTCAATTGTTTTAATAGGTAATTTAATGGTGTTGTGTTGTTTGAATGTGTTACATTGAATGCATGCCGTGCAGAATTTTTTTATATTTTGGTACATACGATACCAAAAAAATCTTCTTTTAATTAACTCGTAAGTTTTTTGGAATGCATAGTGAGATGAGTGTGCGCTGTTCATGATGTGAATTTTGAGCGCGTCGGGGGCTATGTATAGTTCTTCCTTATCTGTGGTTGTATTGTTATTTAAAATTAATACATTGTTTTGATTTAGGGCGTATTTTTTAACTTTTTTGTTCTGTTTATTGTGTTGTAAGTCGTGTATAATTTGAGCTAATTTGGTATATTTTAGCTGTTCGATTTTTGTTATTTTCAGTTAACTTTTGGTCGACTTGGAATAAATCTGTAATTAATGAGTGAGTTATGTTCAGATTGTTAATGTTGCGCGAAACATAGTCGGCTGGGTTGATAATGCCTGTAGATGACTTGTGTCGAAATCAAATTGTTTTAAGTCTAGTAGCCATCTAGCAACAATGTCTGATTGTTTGTCGAGGTTAACGTGTTGTGTAAGTGCTTTCGAATCGGTCAAGATATGGAATTTTTTTCCTAAAAGGATATTTCTAAAATACATGACTGCTTCGTGCAGTGCTAGTAATTCTAATTTTATGCTTGGGTATCGCAATTCTGTATCTTTAAGTTTACGCCCTGTGAATTCGATGGGGATGAGTTTATCGTTATGTTTCTGTGCTAAAATTCCGCTTGTTGCGACCTTTGAACAGTCCGTGATTAAATAAAATTCCTTATTGTGATCTGGTGGGTGAATCGTTGGTTGTTTTAAAATGATGTCTTGTATGGTCTCAAACTCTTTTTGTGTTTGTGTGTTCCAGTAAAATTTGGTGTTTTTTTTTTGTTAAATTTGTTAAAGGAGTCTTAATATTCGCGAATTTAGGTATTGTGGATTTAAAATAAGTGCATAGTCCTATAAATGCTTTGACTGCTTTTTGTGATTTTGGTACTGCAAATTTTGAAATTTTAATGATGTTTTTATCTGATGGCGCATATCCTTTTTGATTAATTTTATATCCTAGGAACTCAATTTCTGATTGGTATAGTTTAAGTTTAGTGGGTTCTATAGTGAGATTAAATGTTTCTAGTTGTGTAAGAATGTCGTGTAATGCATTGTGCATCTGCTGAATATTTTCGCACGCAACTATAACATCGTCAATAAAATATTAAATGTTATGTTTTTCTTTGAGAGGACCTAATACTTTATCGATTAGTCTGGCAAATTGGCCACTTGATATTTTTGTTCCAAACGGGAGGCGATTTATGGAAAACTGAGCATCCTCGGTCACAAATGCTAATTTATGCTTATCTTGCTGTCTCAATTTGATTTGAAAAAAAGCCGAATGTAAATCCATGACAGTGTATATTTTTTTTCTTGAAACATCCGTAAGAATTTGTTTTATGTCTGGTACGGGGTACGGATCGCTTTCTAAAATGTTATTGAGAAGCCTATAATCTATTGCCATGCGATATTTTATGTGTTTAGGGTCATTAGTTTTGGATGTGGATTTTTTTTAACGAAAATTATAGGAAATGCGTAATCTGAATTTGTGTGTTCTATTATTCCTGCTTCTAGAAGGTTTTTAATTTCTTTATTTGCGAATTCTTTAACATTATAAGGGATTTTGTGTTTTTTGGTTTTGATAGGGAAATTATGTTGTAAGTTAAATTGTGGAGTTATGACTGATGTTTCACCGAGAGTTTTGTAAGATTTTGAAAAAGCTGTCGCGTGAGACAATAATATTTCTATACCTTTTCCTGTACCTCGGGTTGTAAATGTTTAACATCAAAGTCATGTCTAGAAAGGTCTTGTATTCGCATTTCTTTAATTTCATTTAATGTAAGATTGTTTATTTCATATAATTTATCATTGTTATTATTTGTTTCATTTTGCTCTTGTATGTCATATTGTGTATAAACTTTTCCTACGTGGGTTTTTTTTTAGGTTTATATTTCTATTGGTTGTGTTTTTAGCTAATAGGTGAATAATATTATCCTTATTGGTTTTATGTAGGGATCTACACAGTTCAATGCTATGTCTTTTGAAGTTCGGTTAAAAAAAAATGTCTTTTGTGTCTGTAATTTTGGGATATTTAATTTTAATTAGTTTAGTTTCATGTGGTTTGAAATTTACTGTCTCTTTAATTTTTGGTTTTAAATGCGTTATCTTTTCGTTTTGAGTTTGTGAGTTATCCAGTATGTTGTTTTCGTCAATTCTGTATGTGTTGTTGAGTGTAGGATTATGTAAGTGGTTAATTTGTGAATCGTGTGTGTTTTCTGAATTGTTTAATTGTATGAGAGTGTCTTTAATTTTTAAAGTATAGTTGTTACAATCAAATATAATTTGGTTGTTTTAAAAAAAATCAAAACCTAGAATGGCGTCGTAATCTCTGTTAAAATTATAAGATGTAACATAAAATATTCCGTTCAAGAATAATTTATTAACTTTAAATTTAAATTGTACGCAATGTTTGAACGGTACTTCGCGGTTGTTGATTGTAGTTATTTTTACGTTGTTCGAAAGATATTTTATTTTGATGTTTGTTTCTTTAATTTTGTTAAAAATATTTGGTGATAGAAGGCTAATACTTGCCCCGGTGTCCAGCAAATTTGAAATATTAATATTTTTTATATTAAAAGTCCAAATGGGGAGTTCTTCTTTAATATTAGAGTTACAGCTGGATACGTATTCAATTTTTCTTTTCTTTTTCTTTTGTAAATTGTCCCTGCGAATTTTTCTGGTATCATATATAATTAAATTTTGCAACTTGTTCGATGTTTTTATTTTTATATTATATCTTAGGGCATTTTTTTCTGCGAGGGACCTATGTGTATACTTTGAAGTTAGGTTGGTAGGCCCCTTTAGTAGTTTAAACGTCGTTTTTGCTGCCTCTGCCTATTGTGTCTTTGATTATTGTTTTGGTTATTTTCATTTGGAAAAGTAATTGTATGTTGTGTCTGCATAGCTATAGGTGTTTGTTGTTGTTGTTGTGTATCGATTTGTTGAAATTTTTGGTTCGGTAGCATGAGCTGATGAGCGTTACCTGCTGACGCTGAAGGGTTAAATTGTGTTGGGATTATGAGCTGGTGAGCGTTACCTGTTAACGCTGAAGGGTTAAATTATGTAATTGAGGTGTAATCTTGATTTGGGTATTGTGTTTGCATTACATGTGTTTGTTGCGGGATATTATAAAAGGGCTGAGCAAAATTTTGAATTGGATAATTATAATTATGATTGTAAGTCCTGGGTCTGAAATTTTGTTGATAATTTGGTCTCTGATAAAAGTGACGTGGTGTATTGTTTTGGAATCTAGGAGTATATATGTGTGAGTTTGCGTGAAATCTTGGACCATTAAATCGAGTGTTACGCGGTGTGAATGTTCTGTTCGCTGGGTTTTTTGAGTTATAGAAACAATCTTGCGTTTTGTGGTTTGGTTTTTCGCATATGTAACAATATAATTTATTGTTTTCCTGTTGATTTTGTTGTATAGAATCATTAGATCTAAGAGAGTTTACCTGTTCTTTTATCTCTTGAATCTGCTTATTATGTTGTTCTGATAATTCTATTATCGCATCGTAAGTTGTAGAGTTACTTTGTGTTTCTATATTGTTTAATTCGGAGAATTTTTTGTTATTTAACGTAATCTCGATCTTTTTAGCCATTGTTATGGCGGTTTCAAAATTATCTGGCGGGAATTTTTGAAGCTCAAATGAAATATCAGGTGTTAGTCCCTCAATAAATTTTGATAATTTAATTGTGTCTAAGAATTCGATTGCACCTTCTTTTGATGCATGCCCTGAACTCGCCAGATATATGTGAGCTGCTAGGTTGAGTTTTTTGTGAAGTCTGCCACCGTTTGATTTGGCATTTGTTTGGACTGGATGAATTTATCTTGCGCTAACGTGAAAGATTTCTCTGCTTTAAATAATGCGCGGATTTTATTTTTGAAATCATCGTATTTTTTCTCGTCGCGCAAGCCAGGGTGTTTATTAAGATCTCTTTTGCAAGGCCTGATAATTTCGATTTAAAAAAATTAATTTTTAGTTTTTAGGAATATTAGCTGCGTTGGCTATTTCATCGAATTGTGAAATAAAATAATTTATTTCTTGTTCCGGTTCTCCTTCGAAGTTTTGAACACTTGCTAGCAGCGTGTCTACTCTAATTGTTACTTTATAATCCTCCATAATTGGATCTTGTTGCTGAGGTTGTATAATTATTGGGTCTGGCTGGTGGTTTCGACCGCGACCTCTGCGTGGCATTTATTCCGATTTTTCTATTTATTATTATTATTATTATTATTATTATTTGAGTTAATTGGCACAAGATACATATATATAACAATCATTAATAGCATAATATGAAAAAGAGAGAAAAAAAATTACACTATATTGAGGTATAAATAAATAAATAAATATATACATTTCACAAGTGATTATCATGAGCCCTTTGTTATTTCTTTGTGTATTAATACGAAAATATGCTGTGCTGTGATTTCTGAATTTTATTGATGTAATTATTATTATTATTATTATTTTATATACTGCTATGATAATAAAATTTGTGCATAGAAAAAAGATGATCTGTAGAGAGTAAAAGATAACTACTAAAGATAAAAGTTCAATCTCCTGGATTAAAATAGGCACCAGAAAAAGAGTAAATGTTGGACGTAAAAGTAAGAGGGGGGGATTCCAACATTTCCGAGGGGGGAGCGTAGTGGTTACGAGAAGATCTTTACCTTTCAGCGGCGTTGTGAATCACTGTTAATAAAGGTAAAAGGGGTTCGGATAGTTTTACTGATTTAACTCTTTGAATTAAATAATTGCCTTTTTTTTATTTTTTTTTATCTAAAATAAAGAATATAATACACTCTTTGATAAAAAAATAGAGATATAAAATTTTTAAGAGAAATTTATTTTATTTAATTATATACTGAGATAATAGATAAAATTATAGAAAAATAGGAACACATTGATTTCTCCAAAATTATCCATTCATAACAAATCAAATTCAACACATTTATTTCTCAAAATTATCACTTTATAAAATAAAATTTTCAACACCAACTCTTTTTAATTTAAAGCACTTAATTTTAAAAACATCATTATTTTACAGCACAGCATTGTATCGTTGTAAAATTAGAGGCAAATATGCCAAACATTTAAATTTATAAAGAGACATATGAATCTATGTTAATTCCACAATTTTTCTTTCAATCAATCAATACGTAAAATTTTAGTATTCTTTTATATTATTCACTTTGGCTAGCCAGGGAAAAATGTATTGGAAGTATCTCACCAATTGTCCTTTTGTTGAAGTTCATCTCTAGTAATGATGTAGGCCTTGTTCATCATCGCTCGTTATTAACCAGGGGAACTCATAGATGGATCGTTCTTGCCAGTTTGGAAAAGGCCGGGATCCTTCTCGGTGATGACTCTGGGCTCGGCCGCTAGATCTGGCACCCGAGGGGGGGTTCAGGAAAATTTATCGTGCGACGCTCTGTCGGATCGACGGCGCTGGGTCGGATCGACGAAGGCACTTCTGTTTCAGCGGGCCTAGCAGCAGTCTCCTCAAGACACCCTTCCGTGGAGATGGCCGGAACTCGAAGAACATACGGGCCGGAAAAACTTAGCAAAAAAAGCTACCTGCACCGATGGAGTTATTTTCTGAAGTGTCATAGAACCAAAAAAATGTCTCTTCTTCTTCTTATTATTATTTTTACTATGTCTCGTCCTGGGCGTTGATATAGAAAAAAAAGTCTATTTCTATTGGATGCCCTTTATGACCTTATGCAAATTTTAGTTCAGGAAAATCCCGTTGGTCAACTCTTTGACCCAATGATAATGTCTTTTTGGGATGGGTTACTTTTGCAGCTGCACATTTTCCTATGCGGGGTAGTTCTTTGGAAAATGGGTACGCCCAACATGCGAGTATTCCTAGAAATACGATATAAGCTTGCTGTTTCCCTAGCTAGCGTATCCGTGAACTTGAACCTCTAACACTCGTTTGGTTGATGATCACATTGTGTATATAGGAATAATACATACATATAAAGGAAAACAATGTAACATGCATAAATATAATATAACATCTAAACCATAAAAAAAATAAGTACAAAGTTCATGTTCTTTATTTATTTACTAAAATGTGTGAACAATAGTTCCCGCATTTATGTAACGTTATTCTATTGGTTCAGGCCAATAACAAACAGGTGTAGCTACTTTCATTATCTATTACACCTTTTTTTGAACAAATAGGGTAGCGTGATAAAAAATAAATAAATTTACAAACGTCCATAATATCTATCAACTACATGTTATAAGTTCTTATTTTCATCGATTCATACATTTTAGCTTATAAATTCAAAAGCGATTAATAGAAGTTTCCATATGAAATAAAATAATGTTTTTGGAAAAGATTTTAAAAAGGAAATCAATAATATAAAATACATTTTTTCAAATATGTAAAAGTTAAAGCTATTTTAAATAAATCATTTAAAAAACCCAGATGAAATAAATTCACTAAAATGGAAGGCTTGAATGTCATTAGGGAAAACATGCTTAATGGATTCCCAGAAAGCGTTTTCATAAATATCCTATTTCATTTTGGAGCTTGAATATTGATAAAATGAATTGTGAATTCAGATAGTCTGACAAGATATTTTTTTTAAATTAGTAAATAGTGTCTACAATTATAAATTAAATAAAAAAATGAAAAAAAAAATGTTTGGTGTTTGGAAATAATTTAACCCTGCTGTTCTGTTCTTATTTATTACACGGCCGTACTGTTCGAGTAAATATGACCCGATTCAGAATTTTATAATTTCTAGCAGTAAATGAAAGGTGCCTTTTCAGAAATGGTTTAAATATTAGTAAGGTAGTTTATATACAGATCAAATAATATAAAGTATCTAAAAAAATCACACAAAAAATATTTGAAATTAAAACTTACCTTTATTTGCAATTTGGACAGTAATATTTTATATGAGATTTGAAAATGTGTTTCTTAGAATTGATAATATATAATTTTTGTTGTCATTTCTTGCTGGACAGAAATTGCACCTTGCACGTTTGCTACACAATGAAATATTCACAGCAAATCCTGAGAGTACGTGTTGACTTTAACACTGTATTATTTTCACTTCTTTGATTGAGTCGTCACTTCTTAGTAGGTGTTCTATTGTTACAATGTGTGGAAAATTGAGTGATTTCGCCAATTTATCCAAAATTAGCCTTCGTTTGATCAGCTTTTTCATTTAATTTTTTACGTATTGAAGTTCATAGAATAAATGCATTTTAAGCAGAAGTACCAAACATGTTATAGAATAATATCATGTGCTAGCGATTTGTTTTTCTTTTACGTGTATATGTTAAAAAATTGATCAAGAGTATCCAGAGCCCGCTGTTGCTAACTTCTTTGTCATGATGCAAAGTGCTCATAAAAATAACATTCTTGTTGTTTTTTGGGATGTAGTTAACAAATTTTGTGTCTTCTATAAAATAAAATGATGAGCTGTGCACTTCTTTGTTTGAAATTTATTCAGGAAGTTCTAATTTTTTTTTCTGATGGTGCTGGTGGTGCTTAAGTATAGTCATTTTCCATTTTAGAAGAATTGTTCCAAGTTGTAGGATGTGAAAAATTATCACATGTAACATTGTGCCCCGAATACTCATCATTAAGATCACTCACTACTCGCATACCCTGATTTTTCTCTGGCGTTAATCGTTGTTATTTTCCAGGATACATTTGTGTTTTCAGTGCATACGAAGTTTTTCTGTCACATAAAGTCCATATTTTTATAATATACTCAGATGATTTACTTCGCATGTGCTATTGAATGGACATCGGCCACGAAACACTATTAATTGTATAACTAGAGTAACATTTTCATTTGGATAATGCAATTTAGGTAGAATTTCTACCCACCTTTCCAGTTATCTCACACAGCATCTATTGTACAGCATCCACAGACTTTCTTTATTGACGAGTGGATTTATTATCAAATCGAATAACACTCGATACGGTGCAAAAGGTTTCGAGGGACATTGTCGCACAAAATATGTTTCTACCAGTTTCTTTATCCCACAAGCATTTGTTGATTCTCAATATGATTTGTAAACACCACCTAATGATAATAACCCATTATATGCTTGAAAAGTTTCACTTTCGATATTTTTCCGCTTTTTTCCATACGCTTTTCCTCGTTCAATATTTGTCATTTTTATGATTTGGAATTCAATTGCGTATTCCCATATTCGGGATCTAAATGTGACGTTTCGCTGTATTCTGTGCATTTAAAGTTGTGATATAAGGGTCGCATATTTGGTACAAATCATCGAATTCCGGCCCCTTATCTTAGATGACCTTAAGCAAAACTGAATTAAAATCTACTGAAATCTTGGGGATTTTAAATTTGATATTTCGTGAAATTCTGCGCAAATAAACTCTATATATATCAGCATCACATAAATGGAACAAATCATCGAATTGCGACGCACTCTCTTGGTGAATTTTGCCGAAAAAGTCAGAACTTGTTCACATAGGGATAGAACTTCATATGAAATAACTTCCTTTTTTGACAAGAAGTTTGTGAGTTAAGGCATCCACATAATTTCTGTCACGAACAGACAGATAAAACAGCCTCACGAACAGATATTTTATAAAAAGTGTTAAGTCGTGCTCAAAACCTTTTAAAACGTATAAAACCGTCGAAAACCGGAAGTCGAAATTTTTCACTCATTAAATACTCTCTTCTTGTATAGATAGAAGAAAATAAAACAAATATATTTTTTCCCAAATTTTGTACAAAATTGCTTAAGTTTTGTTTTTTCTATTGTTATTGATAGCTGAATGATCAATTTATAGATTATCTACAGACATAACTATAAAAAATATTTAAGTCCTTTTAATAATTCTCAAAAAAAGATATATCAATTTAAACTGTATTGTATGTGATCTTTTGTTGTTGTTTTTTGAGAAATTTCATAATTAGTTATTATTTTTTTATTATTATTTTCCGAAAGATCAATTTACAGTTAAACTATTGCAAAACTATAAAAATGTATTAAAAATATACTAGAGTTAAGCTGTTTTACATAAATTTTTGTAAATTCAAAGTTTCTAGGAAAAGGCAAAACGATCCCAGCTAGAAAAAGTTTGCAAAAAAAGTGCAAGAAAAAAGTGACAAGCGTATTTGGCCGAGCGTATTTGGCACCTCTGCTTGTGTATAAAAAGTGCAAACTTAATTGTGCAAAAAAGTGCAAACTGAATTGTGCATAATCAGAGTGCCAAATACGCTCAGATTTTGTGTACTTTTTCCGCATACGAAACAATCCCTAAATTTTGCACTTTTTATGCACAATCATAGGTGCCAAATACGCTTAGATTTTGTGCACTTTTTATGCATACCAAATTATCCCTAAATTTTGAAGTTTCTATGCACAATCAGAGGTGCCAAATACGCTCAGATTTTGTGCACTTTTTATTTTACACATTTTTTACATACCAAATAATCCCTAAATTGTGCATTTTTTATGCATAATCAGAGCCTCTGATTATGCATAAAAAATGCACAACTAAGGAATTTTTTGGTCTGCAAAAAATGTGTAAAATAAAAAGTGCACAAAATCTGAGCGTATTTGGCACCTCAGATTTTGTGCCTTTTTTAAGTAGATTTTTTGCATACCGAACATTTTAAGCATATATTTAAATCAAGATTCAGCTTACTATGAAATTTACTGTTATCACCATAGGATTATGAACAATAATTTTATCAGACATGGTACAAGTTCACCAACATGCGGAAAAAAAGCTTAAATTTAAATATGTAAATTTTATAATTAAAAATAACATTGCATACAGTAAAAAACAAAACAAAAAACATGTCCAATATTATTAAAGCCCAATAAGAGAAAATTATTACACTTACTTGAAAAGAGCTGCACTAAATTCTAGTTATTGGTTGAAAATGTTTTAACTAATTTATTTGCACTTAGAAAAAGGTATTAAAAAAATCAACTTTACTCATTTTTGTTTATTTACACAAGTGCAATCAGCTTTTTCTCATCATTTCACTTTCAATACAGCCATTGCAAATTTTGACTGTTGCAACTGGATGCAATCATTCTTCTGACTGCAGAGGGCTTTGATAGACGACTGCTAAAATCTAGCTGCTGTTGGGAAAAAGTGAAAGAAAACACAGCACACAAACAAAAAATGACCATTGCGGTACACCGCTGCGTTTATTTAAAATCACAACATAAATAATGAACTGGTGGTACTTGTTCCGGTAATGTAATGTATCCAGTAAATGTTCCGGATTTGTAATGATACTTGTTATATGTTATAAAATGAATATATTTAAAATTTTCTTGTATTTTCTGTAATAAATATATAGCATTTTCATAGTTGAGTTATAGAATATGACTACCTGTCAACTTGTACAGTTCAATACAACATTAAAATGTTTTCACCGAAATAATTATGAAATAAACATTGGGAAATTTACTTTCTTTTAGATTTTAACAGAATAAATTCTGACAGTCATACTGTGGAGGTGTATCTTTGGCTGATTTTCTTTTATCAAATCAGTTTCATGCTGTATCATTTTTGTTTCCTGTGTAAAAAAAAATAAAAAAAATAAATCATGCAGAAATATGCAAACTGGACTACTTTACAGACATTACATAAATATAAGAACTCAATATTAGATTTTATTAAGTAGCTTGTTTTTCTACAGGAAAAAATAATAGTTAAAATTCACTTATTTCCATGTGTAATATACGGACAAACTGGCAAATGTTATTTATATAAACAATTTCCCAAATCTCAAACTTGAAATTTACTATCTATACTATTAAAAATGCATGTGTGTAACTATGTATCTATATTAACCTCAAAGGCTCAGAGAATGTTGGGCGCAGAGCAGAAATTTTTTTAATAAAGTTGCATAATAGAAATAACCATAAAAAAATTCCAAAATTTTAATTAGATTTTTTGTTGTTGTTGTTTTGTGAATTTTGCTCAGCCAATTTATATTCAGAGTCACTAGAGGAAAGGGGGGGGGGAGAGAAGTAGTTGTCAGAAGAAAAATATAAAATTTAGGAAGCTAGAAAAAGTTTAATTGTGTGTGAATGTGAACGAAAAATTTGATCTTCAATTAATTTTTAAATAAAAGGTTAAGAATATCCAGTTTACAATAGAAAAAGAAATAAAGCATTCGATCAACTACTTAGATGTAAAAATAACTCATGATATAACTAAAATAAATACTACAGTATAGGTTTTCTATATACTGTAAACTGTCTATACACAGCAAACTTAAATATAATATCGTATAAAGCCGATACTCCACTACCATACTGATTAGCAGCCATGAATGTATATATAAATAGAGCTCTACATGTTTGTTCAACAGAAAAATCACTAAAGGAAGAACATAGGTTTAAAGGCAGGACATCCGACAAAAACTATACTTAAACTAATTGAAAGAGTAACAGAAAGAATTGACCATATACAACCAGCACAGAGGAATCTAACATACACTCCTCCTATTCCATATATAAAAGGTGTATCTTTGAAAATAAAACGAGAATTTGAAAAATTAGGAAAAATTGCCCCACTAACCCCCAATCCCTCCCTCTTCAAATCAATAAGAAATGAAATAGAAAAATATGAGGAAATACAAACAGCAGGAATATACAGAATAAAATGTCTAAACAGCAGAAATGAAAAGGTTACTTACATAGAAATGACGAAGAGAAAAATAGAAGAAAGAGAAAGAACATATCCGAGATATAAAACTAAATAAACAGTCAACAGCTCTAGCAAGGTTAAACACTAAAACCCCAATAAAACTTGAAACCCTACAAAGTCAGAAAATAGCAAACTACGGAAACTTGCATAACGCATTAATAAGAGAATCAATAGAAATCAAAACATCCAAAGACGTATGCAATGACATGGTACATTCGATACTTGATTGCCGCTGGAGAACAATGTTGGGAGAGGGGGAGAGAGATAGAGAGAGAATGTTGAATGCCGATAGGGGGAGCTCTTCTTCGACCAACAGTCATGTATATAAAGGAGAAGAGGATAGTTAAAGATCAAAACTGATGATGCCCTAGCGGGGGGGTGAAAGCGCTTTTGTGAACTGGTAGAGATTTTTATTGAAGACTGTTTTTACATTTTTTAAATGGGGGACGTTATTAGTAAGGATTTTTAACCAAGCTTTTTAAAATAAAGTCTGAAAGAATTGGTAAAATGTACAAATAATATCTATTCCATGTCCAAAGTATGAAATAACAACTTGAAGAATTTTTAAATCGAATTACTTATTTTTCTAATGTAAACTATTGACTATATTTCATCTTAAATATATATATATATATATGCGAAATGATTGTCTTGAATTATGTTGGATTATTTAAAAAAAACATTTCTTTAAATATAAAATATTCTATAAATATTATGAAATTTTCAGGTTCAGCTTGAGAGCATAAAAACGAAGTGATGTCCGTTTTATAATTTATTAAATATTACATGCTTTTTCTGAAAAACCTAACTAGAGTAAGAAAAAAATATATTTTGGAAACAATACACCACATATGAAATTTCTAAATTTTTCATTTGAAGCAGAGAAAATATTTGTCTTTCACATCCCATCCATTTTAGCATGGCATAGAGATTTTACTCAAAACCAATTTTTCAGACAGAGATATTTTACATATCGGATTATAAATCTTTCGTAAAATATTTTTAGAAATTTTTTTTATTTTCATAGAGCAATTCTTATTTGTCTTAATAGAAAATTGTGGCATACAGTGCTTTCCGACGTTTAAAAGGCAAATATTGACGTATTCCTACAATTCATACGCATATATGGGAAATAAAAAAGATTTTAATATAAAAAAAAGTTGTCAGTTAGCGGCATTTTTCATATCGAAACACAAATCTTTTTTTTAAATATTTCTTAAAAAGGTTGAAAAATTTCGTATAATAATTTTTATTTTGTATTAATACAAATCTTCATGAACATTGGAATCTCTGTATAAACAGTAAGAATATTTATAGAAGGTTTGAGAACATTGGAAGAATTGCTTAACGTGCATATATGCACCCTCAAAAAGAGCATACAGAATTTGTTTCAGGCACCAGTAAAAAATAAAAGTAATATTTACTTTCTCCAATTAGAGCATTTATGTGAAAGTAGCTTTCTAAAAAAAAGTGGTGCCAACCGAATAAAATTTGTGTAAAAGCCGCCGGTCCCGAAGGGGTTAAAGACATATAAGCTACGAAGCTGTTTGTCTCAAATGATCCATAATTTTTTATTCACAGAAATACATACAAGACGTTGACAAATTATAAAAATCGTTTTCTTGACAAGGACGAGATAGACACCAGGAAGTAGACAGGATTTAAGACACACACACAATGATATCCATACCTTACCAGGAGTCGAACACAAGCCCTTGCCGTGGCGGTCGCCTCCTCTACCAGCCACGCTGCCGGGCCGACTTTAAAGAAGGTATTTAATCAGATGTAAAAGTGAAAACAATAGACTAATATTTAGTACAAGAATATAGAAAGTTTAATGAAATGTTACTTAAATTGTCTATGTATGATAAAAAATCTATGTATGATTAGAAGTTACAATGAAATGTTTTATATTTGAAAGTATGGATATAGAAAATACATTGGGCTATAGTACAAATAACAGAACAAAGATTGAAACATGACATTAGTTCGACAATTTTCAATAAAGGAAACAAAACAAAATGCTGAAAAACATCAGAAAAACAAATCTGCATCTTTTAACTTAAAACAGTGAAATAGTTTGCTTTTTACATTTCTTTTATTTTGGGAGGCAGAAGGTTGGGTGTTTTCAGTTTAAAACAATTTCAAATGGCACAAATGTTTTCATATAGAAAATTAAATGTTTTGAAAACATCTCTCACAAATATTTAAAGTTTTATGAAAAATAAAATTAACAACAAACGGTTATAACAGAATAGTTTCATTTGTTTGAAATACATGTATAAATGAATTAATAAATACCACGTTATTTAAATTGATAATACAAAATTTAATTTAATAAATTCAACAAAATAAATTTACGAATTAACGAAACAACAAAAATAAAGTAAATACTTAAAAAAAAATCATTACCTTTATTTCCAATTAATTTTCACCTATTGTAAATGACAAACAGATTTGGACCATTAAAGCCTGTATGCAATTTCTATATCCATTGATTTAAGTAGATATTTCAAACAGCGAAAATATTTGTGTTTATTTTTCAAGTCATATTAGGCTAACGGAAGTTTTCCATACTAAACAAAATTTCACAAAGCAATATTTTTCATATTGAAATTTGAATCTTTTAAGGAGTATTTCTTAGAAATATTTGATGTATGAAAGAAAAAAAATTCGATAAAAGTTTGCTGAAACGTTTCTGTTATTTAGTTTTATTTTGTTACACAAAATACCACTTCAAGTTTAGTGCAAATGTTTGTACAAAGACTAACAAATGTGCAAATATTATGAAACTTGCACGCGGAAGTTAACTTAAGAATGGTACTGTTAGTGACATACACATAATTTAAAGAAAAGTACACTATTTTATTAAATGCAAAATATAAGCGAATTCACAAACGGTAAGGTAATATTAATCCGCATTTTATTACTCATTCCGTTTAAAGTTGAATATTTCATTTACCATTGATGGAAATATCTGATTTTATTTTTGCATGCAGGAACCATTAAAAAAATTTAATGAAGTAGGATTCGTAGAGAATATTCCCTGAAATTTGTGGGTGTAACCAGAATGCATATATATATATAAATAAAACTAAATTTCTTAATAAAATTAAAAATATATTCATAAACATTTATTTTTTATTAAAACATATAATTTCTTAAATATATATAAACGATATTTAATACACACACTCACACACATACGCACACACACACACACACACACACACACATATATATATATATATATATATATATATATATGCCTTGTATGTTGTAGAATTTATATTTAAAAAAAACTCTTTATCTTCTTCGAAAAATTTTGTACGCGTATTTCTGAGCACTCTATGTAAGTATTCAAATGTATAAATAAAATAAAATATTTTACTAAAAAAATTTTTTGAGATAATGTGTAGTCTTTGCTAAACTATATTTAGTGTTTAGAGAAGAAATAAAATCGAACAAAAAATACAAAGAAACTCTTATAATGACAGACATTTCTGAATACAAAATCAGAATATCTTTATCCTAGTTTTCGCTTCATTTATGTTAATAGAGAAGAGTATCTTCTATCGAGAAACTTTTGTTTCTTAAATCAGAAATATTCCTTTTTCTTTCAATTTACTTTTTTTCAGCATCTATAAAAGATTTTACTTTATTTCTGTAGCTTATATAATGTTGCTATTGATGCGCATTTTTTTCCTTAAGGGTGTTGGTTAGTGAGCTCTCACATTCCCCCTCGCTAAGATTAAACATATGGCCATGTGGTCGTTTCTTATTTTTAAAATCCCCTCAGGACATTAATAATTTTAACATCAATTTCATGTGTACTTTTCTTAAAAAGGTATCATTTTTCTTTTTGCCAAAATATTTCTAAAATATATGTTTAATTTAATATTTTACACCGGTGTGCAAAACTTAAGCAACAAACACAAAATGCTAATTTCTGAGCACGTGAGTACTCAAAAGCAAATTCTATAAAGAACAAGTGTACAAAACAGGTACTATCCTAACAGCACGGCCAGTTAATGTGAAGTCCCCTTGACGTCACACATAGTTAGAAGTGTCACAATCGCTACGGTGAATCAAAATATGTTATATTTCACTGTCTCATTATTACTCACAAATGATTGTTAACACTGAAAAGTCACTGTGACTGTAGCTTTGTGATGGGTAAACAGGTGACATTACAATGAAGTCACCTTGTGATTCTCAAGTCACTGTCAGTTGAAGACTGAACTTTGAAGTCATTGTGAGCATTGCATTGTGATGAGTCGCCAAATAATGTCACAATGAAGTCGCATGGTTACTTTCCGGTGATCGACACTCTATTGTGAAGTCATCATAGCAGTCCTTTGTGAAAAGTCACCTGATGATTTCATTTTCTGTCACTTGGGAACTCGTCATAGAACAGCTATTATGATGACTTTACAATGGAGTGTCAAAATAATAGTCACGTGAGAGTCACAAGGTGACTTCATTGTAAAGTCACCTAGTGACTTGTCAAAAAGCAGCAGTCATAGTGACTGTTCAGTGGAGTGACAAAATGAGAGTAAAAATGAGACGAATGAAAGATATCACATTTCTGTTCATTGTAGTGACTGTGACAATTGTGACCATTTGTGATGTCAAGAAGACTTCACATCGACTGTCTGTGCCGTTAGGGTTGTACCTATTTTCTACACTTGCTGTTTATGGAATTTCCTTTTGAGTACTCACGTGTTCAGAAATTAGCATTTTGTGTTTGTTGCTTAAGTTTTGCACACTAGTGTATATTTTAAAATCTTAGCAAAGCTGACTAGCCATGAGTAACGTATTAACACTTCAAAATAAAATTATGTACATATTTTAGAAATGTTTTTAATTTTTTTTTTAAAGTGACATGATACATTTTGTAAATAAAAGAAGACAGGCAAAATAAATTAAAAATATAAAGTCATGTAGAGATACTTTAAAAAAAGTCCTTCTGGCCTTTACTGGTAGAAAAAGTTTGCTTCCATATTCATTGTTTTTGGAAAATTCAACTAATTTTATTCAAACACACGAGGCCAAAATTCATCCAGCCCGATTATAGAAGATTCAATCCCAGTTTCCAATAATTCTGTACTTGAATGAGAATTTCGCCAAATAAGTGAGTAATCCAAGTTCAATTGGCTTCATTTATGGCGATTTATATTTTGTCGCCAAATTTGGCGGTGTTTAGTTGAGTATTACCAAGCTTCGAGAGAATTGGCCGCTGGCGAATATGACTATGTAGTTTTAAACGTATGAGAGTAAAAACAGTGTTTACAACAATTGAAGCAAATTTGCGAGAAACCATGTTTTCTAAAGCTCATAATGTAAACCTAATTAGGGAATAGTAGCCACCCTACAATTTCAATATGCTTTTTGTCACCATTTTTTAAAAACGGGGCAAAACAAAAATGTTCCCAAATCCTTGTATAAAAGCCGAACACTTAAATAGAAGCACTTTTTATATTTCTATTCTTTGTGTACATCTTTTTGAGTTTGAAATATTGATGTGACCGACATTTTGAAATAAGTTAGTGAATGAAGCTGGCCAACGAACTCGTGCGAGACATAGGTAAATCATGCACACATGCTCAGTCACATACAAATCGCTAAATAAATACACGTTCTGTCGCATGACAAGTATCAGACTGCGAAGTACTATACCTCATCCCTTTTTTAGGATAAAAGCTAGACCAAAACACTCCGGACACTTTCTATCAAGGTCGAATACATAAAAAAAAATTACAATTTCTAATTTTTTGTGCACGTTTTGGAATTTTTAAAATTCAAACGGATGAAGCTGGATGATGCTGGCCAGCGAACTCAGTCGAGTCCATGTTATCTCGTGTACACATGATCATTCACATACAAATCGGTTAATAAATACATTATCTGTCTCATGACAAATGTCAGACTGTTTCAAAATATCAGCAACAATAGAATTTCAAACTATTATAGCATATCAACCATTTTTTAGGATAAATGCTATAGCAGAACGCTCCGGAACCCTTTTATCAAGTTTAAGTAACGTAGTGGGCGAAGCTGGCAAATGAATTCGGTTGACACCTTGGTATGTCCTGTTCCTGTGCAAATATTCAGTCATGTCTAAATCAGTTCGTAAATACGAGTGCTACCGCATGACAAAATTCTGATTTTTTTAAATGTCAACGACCGCAGAATTTCAAACTGCCCTACCTAAGCCAAATTTTAAGATAAGGGAAAAACCAAAAACGCTCAGGAATCATTGTACCAAGGTCAAACACTTAAAGAAAAAATCTTTTTTAATTTCTAATGTTTCTGTGCATTATTTTGAATAAAAAAAAATAAAAATCGTAATGGTCGCCATTTTGAAACAAGATGGCCGATGAAGCTTCCCAAACAACTCGGTTGAGACCTTAGTATGTTCTGTACACATGCTCTGTCACATCCAAATCTGTTTATAAATACGTGTACTCTCGCATGGCAAGTATCAGAATGTTTCAAAATGACAGCCACCCTATAATTTCAAACTGCTATATCTCAGTCAATCTTTTTATAAAAATGTAGAAAATAAATGCTTCAAAATCCTTCTACTTAGGTCGAATACTTAAAAAAAATTTTCAATTTCAAAATATTTTCTACATTATTTTGAATGTTTAAAATTTCAAAGAAATTAAGTGGCCGGCATTTTGAAACAAGATGCCGGAGGAAACAAGATGCCCAAGGAACTCAATCGAGATCTTGGTGTTTCCTGTACACATGCTCAGTCACATTCAACTCGGTTAATAAGTACGAGTGCAACGGCAAACAAAATTCACATAATGTCCGATTTGTTTCATAAAGCATGCCGAGGCTATCAAACTGCTATATCTCAGCCAATTTTTAAGATAAAGGTGAAACAAGATACACTCCGACTATACACTCCGAAATCCCTGCACCAAGGTCAAACACTTATATATAAAAAAACTTCTTCAATTGTAATTTTTTTGTTTATCATTTTAAATTTTACAAATTCAAAAAAATTTAAGTGGCTGCCATTTTTAAACATGATGGCGGATGAAGCTACCCAACAAACTCGGTCGCCACCATGGTATATATTGTACACATGCTAAGTCACATCGAAAACTGTTTATAAATACGAGAATTACAGGCACGGAAAACATCAGATATATATAAATAAATATGTATATACTATAAATCAGCATTTGACCGGGGGTGGTTTTGGGATCCGTGGAAATATACCAACATTTTCGGATTTTTTTTTTCCTCCAGACGGCTGAAATAGGTAGCTTTTAATTTTTTGTATTGCAATATATGTAATATGATTGCATTCCACAGCCATAAGTTTGGCGAGGTGAGTTTGAGATCATTAATGGAAGTTCACGCCTTAATGGAAGCCTTAATGGACCTTAATGGAAGTTCACGCTATAAAAGACGAAAATAAAACTATTTAAAAAAATTCTTGCTTTTTTGTGTGTGTGTCTTTAATGTATAATTTTACAGATATAAATATACTGGCTTACATTGAGTGTTAGCAATTTAATCCAATGTTATTAGTTTTATCGCATTTGATCATTTGTAATATTTTTTTCAAAATTGGCAGCTGATATATTTTTTAATAGGATTCCTATCTAATATAGCAATTTATATAATTTTTAAATATCCTTAATTTGTATACACTTTTTTCAATTTTTATAAATGTAAAATTCTAAATTAAAGAGTTTTATTAAAAAATATTTGAATGTTGAAGATTTAAATTAAATTCTGTTTTTAAATCTCATTTCTAACTCATTGAAATTGAAATTTATATAACATAAATTCACTTTTACCTTAAAAAAAATCTTTTTTTTCGATATAATGTTCGTTTTTTTTAAAAATCAAATTTGGCATTTAATAAAAAATAAAGGAGAAACAATCACAAAATAAAAGTATCTATAATTACAGGCATTTCTGAATAATAAATCAGAATATTGTAATCTTAGTTCCTGTTTAATTTATGATAATATAGAAAAGTATCTTACTTCGCGAAATTTTTATTTTTTTTAAGTTGAAGTCTTTCTTATCTTCATATTTATTTTTCGTCAGCATATAAGAAACGATATAGATTCTTTTATTAGAATTTCTATCATCAAGCGATGAGCATTTCGTTTTCTTAATGTAAACGACGAAGATAAGAAAATTGCATAAAAAACTTTTATTTATGCTATGTAATGTTTCTTTTTAAAGACGATTATAGTGAATATTATGAATGCAATCAAATGTTATTAGTTTTATCACATTCTAGTCTTTCGTAATTTAGTTTATGAAAATGACACTTTACATTTATTTTAACAGTTTTATAATATAAAAGTAAAATATTTTTTCTTTAACATAGATGCTTTTATTTTACATAATTCTATTTAATTCAATTATGTGCAGATTTATAAAATAAATTTTTTTATTGATGAGTCTTTTATATAGATAACGTGAGTTTTGTAAAAATGATTTTAGGCAAAACAAATTGTAAAAAAAAGAAGGAAAACAGAAAGAAAGAAAGAAGAAACTCTTGTAATAACAGTGATTTCTGAATACTAAATTAGCATATCAAAATTATATTTGCCGCATTATTTATGACAATAGAGAAAACTATCTTACTTCGCTAAACTTTCCTATCTCAAATCTGAAGTTTTCGTTATCGTCCTAAGTACTTACTCTTAGCATCTAGGAAACGACTTACGTTCTGTTACTAGCATTTGCATCATCTAGCAAAGCTCATCTCTTTTCCTTAATGGAAATGAACGCTATAAGAGACGAAGATTAAAATTTTCGATAAAACCTTTTTACTTATGTTTTAAAAAACTTGATAAAATACAATAATTTATAATATAGATGTGCCGGTAATGGGCCGCCTCCCAGTAATGGGAAACTTTCAAAATTTTTGGTTTATAAAAAAAAACCCAATAAAAATTTATCTTTTTATAAATTTTTTCATTAGTCCCCGTTACATGTTTTCAATGTGGGTTATTGTTGACACTTATAATCAAACCAATCAGGAAGCAGAAAATAATGTTTCACAGTTCCACTATTTTTCTGTGAAGATCTTAATGAATATGCTAAGAGCTGTCTTCACTAAATTAATTTATATCTTTTTTTATTTTCTTGAAAAAATTGCATGTTTTTGTTATAATAGTAATAGAAAACTTTGAATTTTATATACTAATGGCAATTTACAAAATTTCATTTATTTTTCTGGTTTTAGGACCATGGTCCATTACTGGAATACTTAATTAGTCAATTTCCAGTAATGGGCATCCCATGTAGACGTTACTAAAAAAGCAATTTCGATAATGATGATAGCGCATATTTTTTTTTATTTTACTGAAAAGCTAAGTAATCAAATTTAATTTTTTTAATTGCACTTACCAGTGTGTAATAACAATATTTTTTTTATAAATAGCTGTTTTTATTAATTTGACGTAATTAATAATTTTTATAAGATTGTAATCAAATAATTCTTTTTAACCGTGCCTTGCATACTTTATAATGTGGCAATCAACACCCAATTAGGAAGCAGAGAATAATTTTTAAGGACGCATGAAAATGAAGAGCTCATGGGGCTCAAGCTCTCCCCATTTAAATAAATACAATTTCTTAAGTCACACAAGTTATTAAAAATCTATTTTCTGTCTTAAATGTTTTATTTTTCATTTCTGAGAAAACAAATAGTACGTACATAAAAAAAATTATAGTAGCAATGAAACTAGTAAATCTGCAGATCAGGGGGCTCAAATCTCAATAATGCAATTTTATTTTGAAATAATTTTATTTGGTATTTAAAATATATCCAACCCACACTTTAATTTTTTTTATATAAATTACTAAAAGTAATATATCAAGCACTTTTAGGAAGTTTAACTGTTAAGAATAATAGTAAATAAGATTCCATGCACTAGTACTCAAATACTTTTTTATAGATTTTTTAAACTAACGCTTCAACCGCCCCCCCCCAAATGTCTCAAAAATTCGATAAATAGAATTCTTTTAAATTTAGTATTTCAAACCTTCTATCTAAATTAATTAAAATATTGACCTTGTGATAAAGACAATTAACTTAAACAGTAAATTATTCTCATAAATAATTTATTAATTATTGATTCCTAATTGTTAAATTTATTTGAAAATGACTATTGTATTTCATTAATATTCTTTCTTTAAATTATAGTTATAAATACAATCATAATATCAATTATCTATTACTTTTTGTAGGGTGTCCATCACTGGAACATAGAGTGCTCCATTACTGGAACAGAGGGTGTCCATTACTGGAATTTAGGGTGTTTTGATTTATTTCTGTCATTTACAATTAAATTTCGATTCACACTAGGGAAATTCGACTATGAGCATGATTAAATATTGTTGATAGATTAATATAATATTAAAAAAAGTGGAATATAATAATTATAAATATTATTAATTAAAATTTACTTTTTAACGAAATTTTTTAAGGGTGTCTATTATTGGCACATCTACCCTATAATATATATTTTTATAGATGATTATCTTGACTATTAGCAATACAATCAGATGTTATTAGTTTTATTCCATTCTAGTCTTCGTAATATAGTTTAAGAAATGATCAATTTAGGTTTGTATATATAGCGTTATAATCTAAACAAAAATTATATATATATATATATATATATATATATATATATATATATATATATATATATATATATATATATATATATATATATATATATATATATATATATATATATATATATAGTATTTAATATAATGCTTATTGTTTAATTATTTATTTTTAATAAAATTATGTTTTGATTCATACATAAATATTTTTTATAATGCTTGGTGAGGATTTAGTTTAAAACATTTTATTTAATATTTTAAATTACATATCATAACGGGTTAAATTTAATCTATATAAATTATACATTTTTTTTACCTTTAAAATATTTTTTTTTTGGAGAAAACGAGAGTTCTTTACAAAATTTAGGGATTGAGTAACAAAAAAAATGTGAAAACAAAGAAACTCTTCAAATAACAGTAATTTCTGAATAGTAAATTATAATATTATTATCATAGTTCTGTAGTATTTATGTTAATAGTAAAAAATATCTTACTTTGCTAAACTTTTACATCTTAAAACTGACGTTTTTCGTTCTCTTCGTATTTACTTTTTCTTAGCATCTAGGAAACGATTTACGTTCTTTTACTAGCATTTTCATCATCAAGCAATGCAATACTCATCTATTTTCCTTAATGGAAATGAACGCTATTAGAGATGAAGATAAAAATGTTTGATAAAACCTTTTTTATTTCTATTCCATAATGTAAATTTTTATAAATTGTCAGTCTAATGTAATCAACATTTATTAATTTTATCACGCTCTAGTCACTCCTGATTTTGTTGTCATAATGGCCGTTTTACATATTTTCCGCCACCATTGAAAGAAAAATTTCTTGTTTTACTTTCAAATTAATTTTTCGCATACATTTTAACGTATGAAGTTTTTTTAATGATAAATGAAGAGGATTTAAGTTGAAACATTATATTTGTTCTTCTAAATTATATATAGTAATTGGTTAAATTAAAATCTATATATATATTAAATCTCCTTTATCTTCAAAAATATATTTCAGAGAAAATGTGAATTATTTTAAAAATGAATTTAGGCATTTAATGAAAAAACTGAAAATTTAAAACAACCCAAAGAAACTCTTATAATAACAATAATTTCGGAGCACTAAATTAAAATATCATTATCATAGTTCCCGAATTATTTATTTTAATAGAAAAAACTATGTTGCTTTGCTAAACTTTTATATCTTAAAGCTGACGTTTTTCGTTTTCTTCCTATTTACTTTTTCTTAGCACTAGAAAACGATTTACGTTCTTTTATTAGCATTTTAATCATCAAGCAATACTCATCTATTTTCCTTAATGGAAATGAACGCTATTCGAGATGAAGATAAAAATGTTTGATAAAACCTTTTTATTTCTTTTCCATAATGTGACATTTTATAAATTATCAGTCTAATGTAATCAAATGTTATTAGCTCTATCACGCTTTAGTCATTCCTGATTTTGTTGTCATAATTGCCGTTTTACATACTTTCCACCAACAATGAAATAAAAATTTCTTGTTTTATTTTCAAATTACTTTTTCGCATACACCTTATTTAATGCATGAAGTTTTTTTTATGATATATAAAGAGGATTTAGGTTTAAATATTCTATATGTTCTTCTAAATTATATATCGTAATTGTTTAAATAAAAATCTATATAGATTAAATCTCTTTTATCTTCAAAAAATTTATTTTAGAGAACATGTGTGTTCTTTTGAAAAGGAATTTAAGCATTTAATGAAAAAATTGAAATGTGAAACAAAACCTAAAGAAACTCTTATAATAACAGTAATTTCTGAACACTAAATTAGAATATCATTATCATAGTTTCCGCATTATTTATTTTAATAGAAAAAAACTATGTTACTTAGCTAGATTTTTATATCTTAAAGCTAACTTTTTTTGTTATCTTCCTACTTGCTTTTTGTTAGCATCTAAGAAACGATTTACGTTCTTTTACTAGCATTTGCATATGAAGCAATGCTCATCCCTTATACTTAATGGAAGCTTTGCGGGACGAAGATAAAAATGCTTGATAGAACATTTTTATTTTTGTTCTATAATGTGAATTTTTATAAATTATGAGTAAAGTGTAATCAAACGTAATTAGTTTTATAACGATCTAGTCAATTTTGTTGTCATGATTACCATTTTACATACTTCTAAACCGCGTTCAAATAAATATTTCTCCTTTTAATTTCAAATTACGTTGTCACATATATTTTATTTAATAAAGTAACAATTTCGTTTCATAATTTATTTTTGAGTTTGAATATTTCATTTATATTCACAGAATAATGTATTTTGTTTTAAATAATATACTTGACATTTAACGTTTGATTATATAATTCATAAATATTTTGGATTTCTAAAATCAAGTTAGTACTAATATAGTTATATACAAAGCTAAATACAACACAGTTATAAATACAGTCATATACAAAATAATATGTCAAGTTCTATTTTTTTCTTGTTAGAAAGAATTTTTTACATACACTTCAATGCTTATGAAAAATTTTGCAGGCCCAGTACAAGCAGATCTTACACATGCAATACAATATATTTCTCAATCAATGTCTGATATCAAACATTTCACGAATAAGAAGCAGGTGTATAGAACCAAACAAAGTATGAAAATATTGAGCGATAAAATAATGTAAAAGAATAAAATATTTGGAAACACAGAAACACTCAAATATCACAAGCAGATAGACCATCCTTTACTCTCCTGTGGGTGGAAAAGCAATGTAAACTTCACTCCACCATCTCCAAAAACGACACTTTTTCAGCATTTCATAATGTGAGCCATTCTTACCATTCAACATAAAATAACAGATATTGATATAAATTAATAACTAACTATTGGTAAAAATATACACTATTTTAACCTGCTATAACGTTCCAAACTAAATAAAAAATCTAAATATATTCAATAATTCATAGTAAAACATATCACTTCCTTTTAGAATATAAAATGCAAGGTGGCTCGTCTCCACCTATACCTGCAACGAAACCAATACGAACAACAAAAATGTCTTCTTACTGATTGAGTTTTGGCATCAGTCTACCAGTTTGGAACTTGAAAAACAATCATTAATTCTCCTTCCAGTATTCCAAGTCTAGCCCAAAGAAGTTCCATGTCAGTGCAAGTATATATATATATATACGTATATGTATATATAAATACAAAAATATGTAAACTAAATAAAGTTTACTCTCAATGCAATTTTTCTCTACATAATGCATTCTCCTAAAAATCATTTTAAACACATTAGGTGGAAATAAATTAATAGAAATGTACAAACAAATTATTATAACAACAGGCATTTTTGAATACTAAAACAAAATATCGTTATCACAGTTATCGCTTATTTTATATTACTAGAATAAAGTAAAATTTTTTGTGAGAGGTTTAATTATATCTTAAGTGTTTCGTTTTCTTCATGTAAGATTTCCTATTTATTTTTCTTTCATCTAATAAACAATTCAAGTTCGTTTACTACAGTTTACATCTTTAAGTAATGCGTAACACATTTTATTAATGAAAATGGATCCCATGAGATCAAAACAAAAATTTTTCATAACATATTCTTACATATTATTGTATGTTATCTTAAATCTAATACATTTCATGCATGGTATATATTTTGTCTATTACTTGGTGTGTATAAATTTTGTAGATCACATACAGGGCAGCACAAAAGTTCGTGAACACATTTCTGCTTATTGACAGAAACTCCATAAGGAGAATTTTAAACTGTGCTACGCGTTTCCTAACTAAACTAAAAAAAGCATGCTATGTAGTATATACAGGGTGTCCCAGGATTATTGGGAGAAACTTTAAGGGGAGGTAGGGGACATCACAAGGATTCAGATTTACATAACAACCCATGGTCGGAAACGATTTCGTTCGCCGTTAGGTGGTGTTGTTCACAATAGCATTGGAGCACCTCTAACATCTGCATATTATCGCAACTTTTTGTAAGATGTGGGACCAAGCTTACTTGACTCTATGCCACAACATGTCAGAAGCCATATGTGGTTTCAACATCATGGGGCACCTCCCTATTATGGCAGATGTGTTCGTGAACATTTGAATCAGGTGTTTGGTCACCGTTGGATTGGCCAAGGTGGACCGGTTCCCTGCCCACCACGCTCTCTTGATTTACGCAGCATAGGTTTCTTTCTTTTGGGGTGCGCTGAAAAGTGCTGTGTACGCAACGCCTATGGATTCCGATATGGATTTTGTTACAAGACTCGTGTGTGCTGCTGCGGATATCCAACAAAATCCAGGTGTATTTGAGCGAGTCAGTCAATCCATGGTCCGACGGTGTAATGCATGCATCGCTAGCAATTGTGAAAACTTTGAACATCTTTTGTGACGTTTTCACATATCATATACCACAGCACATGTAATATCTTTGATCAATAAATTATTTCAGATGATCTCAGACTTGTGCGTTTCTTATCCCTGTCATAATACTTTCCCATGACGTTTCGGATAATGTTGAAACCACATAGGTCGTCTGACATGTTGTGGCATAGTGTCAAGTAAGCTTGGTACCACCTCTTACAAATACATCGATTATATTCAGATGTTAGAGGTACTGCAATGCTCTTCTGAACAACGCCACCTAATGGCGAACGAAGCCGTTTCCGACCATGGGTTGCTATGCAAATCTGAATCCTTGTGATGTCCCCTACCTCCCCTTAAAGTTTGTCCCAATAATCCTGTGACACCCTGTATACAAATCTATAGATCATATACAGAGCTGAATAAAAGTATATTTTTCCGAATATTGTATATGTTGGAAATATTTGTTGGAAATTCCTGAAATTACGTTTTTAAATAAGTTATGTGTTTTTCAAATTGTTTACTTTAGATATCATCTTTCAGCTTATTGTACGGTAATGATTTGTAAAATTATTTTGGAAGCGTTGGAAAGTGCTACATAATCTATGCTTGATGCATTATTTTTCGTTCTTGTTTTAATATTAATGTCAAAATTTTTATTTTACGCATTTTCCGCCACTGTTTTAACAGATAATTCTATTATTAATTTCAAATTACCATTTCTTTATTTTCTTTTACTTAATCTAATAATGTTTTTTAAAACTATAATAACTCATCGAAATGTTTCTGAATTATTAAAAAAATCATTGAATCATTTGATTAATTTATAGAGATTTTGTTCTTATGTCTTTATTCAAAAAATGCATTTTTCTTGTACACTATATATCTATACAAAAATATATTTGGAATTTTATTCCTTAAAGTTAAAATTTTTTGGTAAAGCTAAAGCTTTTTCTTTTTCTTTTTTTTTTTTTTCATTAGCATCTAAGAAGCAGTTTTTGTTCTTTTATTAGTGTTTACGTCTCCAAGTCATACGTATTTACTTTCCTTAATGGAAATCAGAGCTATAAAATGCCAACATCAAAATGTTCGATAGACCTCTGGTATTTCTGCTATGTAATGCGTGTATTTATATATTACCTAATAGAAATGTAATGAAAAGTTATTAAATTTATTACATTCTAGTCATCCATATATTTATTTTCGATTTTTGCAGATTACGTATTTTCCAATAACTATTCTGATTAAAAAAGAAGTCGTCCCAATATCAAATTGTACTGTGTGACACATTTCATTTAATATTTTTTTTTCTCACAAAAAGACACATCCTTGTCAAACAAAATACTTTTTCACTTTACTTTTTTTAACACAATCAATGCAGATGGATAGCGATATTTTGTAAAGTACATTTTTTTCGTCTTTCTTGGAAGGAATCAAGCGAAATTCTGATTAATCTTATCAAAATACTATTCTCAAAATGATACAGTGAATAAAATTATTCATCGTTGAATTGAAATACTCATAATTTTATTTAATCTATTATTTTTCAAGGTTTAGTAATAAAAATAGGTATAGGTTTTGGTATAACATTAATTTCAGATAAATGTATACAAATTAAGATCAATGTATTTATTTATTTTTATTTTTTTATAATGCTAATTCTTTACTAAATGAATATAGGCATTCAAAGAAGAAATGAAACTGTAGAGCAAAGAAAAAGAATATCTTTCTTTTACTTAGCACTATTATTTTTCTCGGTTAAGTAATAAAAATAGGTGCAGTTTTTGGTATAACATTAATTTCAGATAAATGTATATAAATTAAGATCAATTTAATTTATTTTTGTTAGATAATGTTAATTCTTTACTAAATAAATTTAGGCATTCAATGATGAAATGAAATTGTAGAGAAAACAGAAAGAATCTCTTGTAATGAGAACAATTTTCGAATATAAAATCGGAATATCGTTTCACTGGTTATCACTTCGCTTATGCTAGTCGAGAAAAGTATCTTACTTTAAAATCTTTTATTTCTTAAAGCAGACGTTTTTAATTTTCGTCCCATTTATTTTTTATCAGCATCTAAGGAACGATTTACGTTCTTTCACTAGCGTTTGCATCACCAAAAATTTTTAGTTCTTTTGTAATAGCTTTTTTCCCTATCGTAAGTAACGAGCACAATAAGAGAGGAAGTTAAAAAAATACTTGATAAAAGTCATGTATATCTGCACTGTAATGTATCTTCTTCTACATGAGTAACTCCGCTATTAGCAATGTAATAAACGTTTATTACTTCTATCAAGTTCTTGACACATTTGCTTTAATATAGTTGGTGATTCAATGAATTAAAATAAACGAAAACACGAATAATGTATTTAAGTGACATAATTTTATGAAAGTTTTTCCGACTAATTTAATTTCAGTCTTAGCATTATATACATCAACAGAAAAAAACAATCAAATAATAATTAAAAACCATTCGATAGTATTTATATTGTTCTTTGCAGATTTATAATATATATATGCTTTTAAATATTCTTTCTTTATCTTGAATGTTGTTTATTTCAAATGAAAAAAAAAAAAACTATTTAATCTGCTAGTGTTCTTTTTACGTGCAATAAAATTCAAAAGTGTATCACATAAACATTTTTATTTTAAAAATATATTTATTGAAGTAATAAGCATTGTTTGCAGAATAAATGTTTGTATTTCCTCAAAAAATAAAAAGGTTTAATAAATGCAATTAATATTTTGTATTAACATACCTTTCTGAATATCGATATCATAGTTCCCAATTAATTTATGTCTACTTAAGGAAATTATTACATGTTAAAATGCACATTATTTGTTCTTTTTACTATTTTTTTTAAATACTAGAGGATATCCGCGAGGCGTTACCCGTCAAAAAATAACACGAAACGCAAAAACACTTTAAATGTCCTTACACGAATTCCAAATAATATTTATTGAAAAGTGAACAAAATTTGCTATGTTGGTCTAGAAGATTGAAACCTGATTACTTTTAATAATGTGGAAAAATTGCACTGAATCGCGAGAAAATGATAAATTCACGAAAATGTATTTCAAAAGTCGCACAGTACAAAATTTACTACACTGGAATAAACGATTAAAACTGTATTTCTGTTATGAATGTCGAACAATTTCCGAAAAATACGAGAAAAGCTCTAAATATCGCACAAAATTTTGCGAAAATTTCAAACATCGCTTTATGAACACCGAATAGACTTTATTGAAAAGAGGACAAAATTTACAATATTGTGCTCAGAAGTTAAAATCGGATTTGTTTTACTAATGTGGAAAAATCACCGCGAAACTATAAAACAAATCGCCAAAAAAATCTCAAAAATAATTGCTAAAAATACAAAATTCGCAGATAACAAAATTTACTACAGTTGACTGAAACATTGCAACTGGAATTCTCGTAAAAATCGTTGCGAAACGCAATAAAACCCGATAAAAATGACATTGGAAATCGCGAAAGGTAAAATGTACTATATTAGGCTATAAGTTTGAAACCGAAATCCATTTGTATAATCTAATTCCCATTGAAATCAGTACTCTTGAACCCAAGAAATTCATGCAACGTTACTGTTTGAAAATGGAGGTAACTGGAATCTATATTTAGAAAACATACTTTATAATTTAACTAAATGGGTCGGGGATGAAAGAACCAATTCCTGTTAAAATCTGGCCCATAGAACGAGAGAAAAGAATTCGATGTTACTGTTCGAAAATGGGCATAACTGAAGTTTATATTTAGGAAAACGTACTTCTAAATGTAAATAAATAGTGAGTTGTATGAACCAATACCTGTTGAAATCGGACACATATAACCCGAGAAAAGAATGCGACGTTACTGTTCGAAAATGGTGGTAACTGAAATCTATATATAGGAAAATATACTTTTAAATGTAAATAAAAGGGCAGTCGAATGAACCAATTTCAGTTGAAATCGATCCCATAGAACTCAAGAAAATATTGCGTCATTACTGTCCTAAACGAGACTAACGAAAAAGACCGCGGTGCATTCCACTTATCTTTTTTTACAGACCGCTAGAGTGACGTGATGCTCTTTTCGTACACCTTCATTGGTGCATTCGAGCATCACGGGACTCCGGCGGTCTGTAAAAAAAGATACGCGTAAAGCACCGCTGTAGCCTTTCTATTTCGTTAGCCTCGGTCCAAAAATGGTGTTATCCGACATCTATATTTAGGAAAGCATACTTTAAAATGTAAATAAATGTGGAGTTGAATCTAAAACAGCCGCCAGATGTCTCCCACTCCCATCCGCAAATTCAAATCTATATCTTGGTTATCTTATTTTTTTTCATTAGTAAATATTCGCAATTATTGAATTTTATTTTCGCAAAGTAAATGGAGCGATAGGCCGGGAAGCAGTTTCTTTGTAGTTCAGTTTTTAATGAAAGCCGATCCCTGTGTGGCTTTTTTTCGGATTTCTGCAAAAACTAAGAAACATTACAGGTCGATTTTTTCAAAAATTGAATGTTCGGATGTACAAAAAGTTTTGCGTATATATGGGGAGTTTTAAATCAGTAACTCATATAGTTTTCTTAATTTGCGCTAATTAGTGAAAATTCTCAAATTTATGCATTTCCGCTTGCAAATGAAGCACAGGTATGCGTTTCTTTTGTCATTTGGAGAAAAAAAGATCGTTTTTTGATGATCTCTTTTATTTTTTAAATAATATTTTGGCTAATCACGGTCCGATTTCTTCGAAATCTAAAACTCCGGATTGTCGTAATTTTATCCGTATCGATCAGTTATTTAGTCGCCCTTCAAATCCTCCGCGCTACGGGGTGCTTTTGCCTGCAGAATATCAAACAGCGATAAAAATCACATAAACTTTTAAATAATAATAAAAGAAAAACTAATCGAAAAATTCGAAATCGGGCATTGGGGGGCATAACTACATACATAGATTTACCTTCCTACCAAATTTTGTAGCTCTGCATGCAGCAGGTTGTTCAAAACAGAGTCGAAACACACGGATAAACTTCTTTCCTTATTATTATAGATTTATACAAGAAAATAAATTCAATCAGAAACAATAAATATAAATCCATTTATTAAAAACAATAATTGTAATTATGTTATAAATTAAAATTACCAAGCGATCAAACACGAATTTCCCGAATTACACAACACACTACAGGGCATAGATAAAAACAATTTTTTATTGAAAACAGAAAAAGATTTTTTATATATTTATTATATAGACATTTTTTTTTACATTTTCCAGTAACAAAACCAAAAAGCAAAAAAATAACAATATTTGTTGCAAAATATGAATTTTTATTGAAATAGAATTTTTAAATCTGTTGAAAACAATACTGTCAACTGCATGCAAGGAAATAGCCAAATACCTTGCCAAATATTTCAATATTTACACAAGGCTATTTCATACTGATTATTGCAGTGTTTTAGAGCTTAGTTCTCTTACATAACTATTAAATTCGTTGTACTTATCTATTTATTCATAAAGTTTTAATTTTGTTATGGATATCAACTGGAGACAAATTCTGAACCATTATATTGTGTTAAGTGCAGAACGTTTAATCTTCCGTAATCGGTCTGGATATGATAGAAATGAATTTTAAAAAATCATGTTTGAATTTTTTTATAAAAACCATAAAAGATCAGTTATCTGAAATACAGTTTTCAAACAAATTGCACTTCAAAGTAAGTTTTATTTTCTGTTTGATAGTGTAAAAATTAGAATTGTGATTAGAAGTTTAACCCTTAACCGGAAACGTGAAAATTCAGAACACAAACAGAAACGTGCCGTCTGTGAGACTGCTAAATTTTAAAAATTGCTATAAAATTTTAAAAAGAAAACAACTCATAATAATTTACCAAATAGTGAACTTAAACGTTTATTCTTTAACAGTAATGCATTAACAGGAACAAATTTTTAATATAACAGCATAAAAATAAGTTTTGAATGTCGGATAGAGGAAATATTTCAAAATTACACACTATTATTCAAATATTTACATTTTCGACAAAATGATGAAATAAATGCAACTATTTTTATATATATTAGTAGAATATGAATTAAAAAAAATATATTACAGTAAAATTAACAAAACATTTAATAGTAAATATTGCAGCATGTTCTAAATATCAGCATTTTTTATGCAATCACTGCATTTAGTTTTTGAGCATTGCAGGCATACAGGCGTCCGGCACTGTACACACAGGTATTTTGTCATTCTATGGTTAGTTCTGTGACACATAAAACATGCTTTTCCTTTGAGAAGTATTAAGTCATCATCTACCTGAGGCACATTTTCAACAGGTTTTTGCAGAATGCGAGCTGTTATAAAGCGTAATTCCCGGGGTAAGTGGGGATTTTCTAGTCGTCTCTCCATATTACTTTCTTTCATATTACTGGTAAGAGTATCATATTTCATTCGCATTTGAATTATTTTATGGTTTGTCCATTTCATTATATGCAGTAACATATCATTTGTAAACAACAACTGCCAGACAGAGAATGGATCTAGCTTTTCTCCGAGATCTCAAGCTTTTCCTCTTAAAAATGGCACTTTTATAATATTATGTTTTTTTGTTCTTGACGAAGGGCGAACTTCTGAAACAGACCATCGGTACCAATTTTTTCCATATATATATTTCATATCTGCGTCTGCTAAGCTTTATTTTCGCTTTCATTAGAATTTTCTGACAATGTTGAATCACTTTCGTGTTCAGAATTTATATATTCATCATCTGGAATACTTTCAACATCGCTTATGTCACTTCCTACTTCATCAAACCATCGCAAAATAGTCTCTTCAAAGTCTTTATCACCAAAGCGTACCCGCTTTGACGGCTCAGCCATCTCGATATCCCAAAGCAAAAAAATACATAAACGGAAACACACCGTCTGACAGACTGCGTCGAAAAAAAAATTTTTTTTCTTTCAACAACTAAAAAAGCTCAGTTGTTGCAAATGGGTCGGGTGGGAGAGGACCAATAGCGTAACGATTAGATGGCGTGATAAGATTGAGGATACATTCATTTTAGCATAAAGGGTAGATATGTAGACGCAACCGTCTCACAGACGGTACGTTTCCGGTTAAGGGTTAAAAAAAATTGCACTAAAAGCAAATTTGATTTTTCATTCGTTGCTTTTGTCAGTATGACGTCAGTGTTACCCATGGACATGTGTTTGCTGTAAAATATAGATTTTCTGAACACCCATGAACGATTTACGTTTTTTATACAATAACTTGTGTCACTCATGCTCGCATTCACCGTCCACCTCAACCTAGAAAATCTCGATCGAACGCTCAAATAGAATTCTTTATTAATCTGACTGGAATTTGGCCGCTATCAGATCCAATCAGGTTAAACGTGAATTTCATTTGAGCGTTTATCCGAGGTCTTCTAGGTTGAGATAGTTGGTGAATACGAGCATCAGTTATGCTCTACACCAGTTTCAACATCAAAATAAAGAACATATAAGGGTTTGTAATATTCAGTAACAACGTAAAATATTGAGGGATTTTGTAATAGGTTATGATATGTCTGGTGAGTATTTCATTATTTTATCATTAAAAGAAAAATCATAGAGTTAGTCCATCACATCCATGTGAGTGAGGATGTTCTGAATGTGCAGTTGTAGTTGTTCCGCTTGCACTGGACATTTCCGGCAAACATAATTGCAATAATGCATTATCGTCGAGGCTATGACGTACAGTAGGTTTTTTTAAATTTAAATAGTTGTGAAAAGGGAAAATGTTAAAAAAATAATAATCGTAATCGCCAATAAAATTCTTGTAAAAATGGAAAAAAAAAAACGAAAATATACATGAAAACTATACGCAGTGCATAAAGGATTCAATTTTGAATGTTTGTATTTAAAGTGAAAAGAAATCGGTCGGCTGGTTATTATAAGCCATTCAGAGCGATTGGTAAAAAATTGTCTTTTCAAAACACGTGCTTAAAATTTAAATTTTCATTTAGTGGCAGTTAGTTACAGTGGCTTATTTCACACAAAAGACAATTCATTTATAACTTTTCACGTGATTTCACTCCTTGCAGCATATGCATTCACACAACAAAGATTATTTTCGTAATTGTATTATTTTCTCAACTGTGACGTTTGTTAATATTTGAATTCCAAAAATGGCTTTAAGACTATATATTAGATATGATAAACTGTCAGAAAATGCAATAAAAAATTGATTTTTTATAAGTTCCAAACTGGTGAATCACTTGCGATAACTGAGGAATATAACAATAATTCAGGAAACACATTTATTTATTCTCTATTATGTGTGTTTAATTACATTATTAAAATTACTATAACTAGTGTAAACAAATTTTATATTTTTTTCAGAAAATCTTCATTTGTTTTCTCACATTTAGCAATACAATATATTTATAATTAATTTGAAGAATTTTAATTAAACAAAACTATGCATAGTGTATTGAGCATCCAACTTGACTCCGACAATATATTTTTTTCCCTTCTTGCACAATATGTATTAACACAACAAAGTACAGTCAAAGCACCTTATAACGAAATCGAAAGTGCTCCAAAGATTTGTTCGTTATAACGTGCTTTCGTTAAAACGTTATAACGAATTATTTCGTTATATAGTAAGAACGTCAATTACCCTGACTAATATGGTCGGAACGTAATCTGAGTATGCAGAATTCCATATAATGGAGACAATAAAAGGACGTTTTAGTGCATAAATATATGTCTTAAAATAACTTTTGTTTAATAAAAAAAAAGCTAGGCTTTATGCATGCATATTATATTAAGCCTCCATAGTAAGGATCATTTTTACTACAAACAGAAAAGAGAAGAAAGGCGTTGATTTAAAAAGGAATTTCTAGGAAATCATATTTTTACGTATAAATACGTACAATTCATAACACAGAATTTTTATTTTGTGATGATAGATCTGGATGACTAAACTTCAGATAATTAGAGTTTTGTTGTATTATTTTAACGGTATATCTGACTATGCTACACATAAAAAAATGGGCAAATTTAAATGTAAAAAAATATATATTGATTTAAATCTCTTAAAGGGCAGTTTTACATAATTATATAGGTTTGAAGAATGAAGTTAACGAGATCTGCTTTCTTTTCTTAATAACATTGACTAATATTGTACACCCTATTTTGACAACATACATGTTAATTTCATTCGTTAACAAGTTTTCATTGTGCATGTAACACACAATTATCTGTAATCTTCTGTACTTTTTTTATGATGTTCTCTTCATCGAATTCTTCATTTGCCATTATGTCTGAATCAACATTAACATATTGATAAAATGTAAACTCGGAAATCAGATTTAAAAGGATAAAATCAGTTCATCTGTATTTTCCAATTTAGGTAAAGGAACAGTTTCATTATTGTTTGAAGGTGATGGAAAAAATCGCGAAATTGAAAAATCTTTAACAACAGAATATCGCACCAAACTTTATTTATCAGATAAGTTTAATTGCTTTCAGCTCGTCTATTTTTGTTTATTTCGTGTCATCTGAATTCACGATTATTTTTTCACAAGCATCTTCCAGTATTCAGCTTTAAACGAATGAGTAATTCCTTGGTATGTTGGTTGCACTTTGGATGTAGTGTTAGGTTGTAAAAGAAGTAACTTTATAAATTAAACACAAACAGAACTCACATGCGAAGAGACGTTGAAACGGTGTCTAAAATAAGCAGAACTTTTCTTTTGGCTTTTTGCATCTATTCGCCAAAATCTAAAATCCATTCTTTAAAAAGGCATTTCATCATTCAAGCTTTTCAATTACGCATGTACATTGCAGGCAAAGATTTTATTACGTTTTTAGGGATACACCGTGGATTCTTTGCTTTTCCAATTACAAGAGGTTTTTTTGCCTTTCAGAGAACATAATGCTAATGAAAGTCGGACTTTTCTCCTTTTCCCACCCTGACAAGTTTTTTTTTTTAAAGTTAAAGTTTTATCAGGCATCCATATTAAATATATCTTTTCAATCGTAATCCTAAAAAATGTTTGAGTTTTCGTTCTTCCATTCTTCAATTGTTTCTTCTGAAACAGAGGCTGTTTCTCTACATAATTTTTTACACCCAATTTCATACCTTTTTTGAATTTACTCAACCAACCATCATTAACATGAAAGTCTTTATATACAAGTGTTTCATCAAACGCATATGCTGTTTATTGCAAAATACTTCCACTAGTATGGAAGTTTTTGGATCTTGCATCTTTAAACCATAAAAAGAATATTTCCTCCACATCTTCATATTTCGCTGTGCATATACGTTTAAACGATGTGGAAACCACTCTTTTTGAATATTTTAATAATTTTTCCTCGATTTTGCAATTGCTGAGAGGGCTATTTAGAATCCCAAATATTTTCGCTACATCGCTTATTTTAACATAATTGTTGACACATTTTATAATTTCAACTTTCTCTTCTAAACTCAAACTTTTTTTTGACATAGCCACTTTACAAAATGTTTTAAAAATTAGCACGCGATAAATTTACACGAAAAGCGCAAATGTCAATGAAATCAGTCATCAACTAAAAAATGACATAATTCCAGTTCAGCTAAGCTGTTGCCCCCCTGTTTATCTTAAAATACTGCCCCTCCCCCAAATCTCTCTTGGAAGTATTGAAAATATGTGATTGGCCGTAGAGAACAAGATTGAAGCTTATCTCATGTAAAAAATAGCTGGTATTTAAAAAATAAAATTCTATTTCTCGGCCATTTCTTAAGTAAAAAAAAAGTAAAAAATTCGCTATATCGTTTTTTTTTAATCAATTTTCATGCTCGAATTATTTTCGTTATATCGTGCTTTTCGTTATAAATATTTCGTTATATCGTTTCGAATTCAGTATTCTTTAACATACAGACCAACTAAATGGTTATGAGCATTTCGTTATAGCGTGCTTTTCGTTATGTCGTAGTTCGTTATAAAGTGCTTCAACTGTATGTTTCTACCTTTTAAAGAAAATTATTTCTAAACTTTAATGGTTTTCTATCATATTTAAAAGTGAAACTATTTGGATTTTTTTTTATTTTGTATGTTGTAGATTTCAAATGAAATATTTTTTCTTCTTCTTAGAACAGTTTTTAAAAGTATTATATTCCAAAGGTATATAAAATAAAACATTTTAACTTCACAAATTACTTTTCGAATTAATGTGCATTTTTTACAAAATAAAATTTAACATTAAGACATAAAATACAAATGTATAAAATACAAATAAAAAAAATAACACTATAAAACTCGTGAACGACAGACATTCCAGAATATCAAATCGGAATACCGTTATCATAGTTGCCACTTCATTTATGTTAAGAGAGAAAAGTATCTTGGTCATCTTTAAGTAACACTTTAAGAAAGAAACTTTAAGAAAGTTTACTTCCTAGTTATTCTTCGTTAGCATCTAAGAAGCGACTTACATTGTTTTGCTAACGTTTGCATCAGCAAGTCATGCTAATCTCTTTTCCCTAATGGAAATGTGATAAAAAATAAGAAAACAATATTTGATAGCAATATAATGTTTGATAAAACATTGAAATTTTTGCTTTCTACTGCATCATTTTTTTTGTAAATGATTAAATTGACTATTTTTCAATTTAATCGAATGTTATTGCTTTTATAAAATTATAGACATACTTAAATTTATCTTTTCAAAAATGGTAGTTTGGACAATTTCTAATAGTGTTACGATATCATTAAAGAGACACTTGTTGAAATTTCCAAATATATCTTCTTTTATATTTTATATAATGAAGAAATACATACAATACATATATTTAGAGCAATTCAGGTATTAATAATTTTTAAGCTTTTTTTGTTTCTTTCGTCTGGTAGTTTCAAGGTCTTTTCACTTTTTAAAGCTTATTTGAATTCAAATAAAATTATCTGTTCTGCGAATTTCATTTTAATGCCTTTTTTCTTCTTTTTCTTCCCGTATTCTAAATAATTCGCCCTTTTTTATCGGAAATGCCTTTACACATCTATGTTAATACGGTGCTAGTTAATATAATCCGTCTATTTACGCTACCTTATTGGCACAGACGAATTTGCCAATTGCAGAAAGAAAACCATATGGCAGCAGTACTTATTGACGTGCTTGCGACAGATTAGTATGCATTCTTGTATTGTTAAAATAATCGGGTCACCAAGAAATTGAATGTCTTACAGTATGGAATAGTTGTATGACATCTTTTATAGCGAAAGTGCTGACTGAAGGAGTATTTGAGTGGAATCACAAACGGCATTATACTGTCGCTCATAACAATGCTATGAAAGTTTGTTTTTAATGTATGGAGGATGATCATTGGATATTTGTTCACTGGAAAATAAATCCCATCAAAAACGCCACTTGTAAAAGATGCTGCCAAGTCTCGTGACTCTTTTATCGTAAAAAGTTCTGGGATCGTGTAAAGCAAAGTTTAGCTATCTTATTATCTCTGAAATTTCATTCACAAATCACTCCTAGTCTCTACATCTTTAGTTAATTATTACTTTGTGACTTGGCAATTACGCAGCACAGGGAAGTTATTACACCTTACTACGTTATGGGATGTGATGGGATAATTTGATTAAGGTAAATTATATACGCACAGGGAAGTTATTACACCTTAATATGGTATGGTATTATTTGATTAAGACTAATTATATACATCACATTCTCGTGATAAGTAATTGCCAAGCCACAAAATAATAATTAACTAAAGATTAACTAAAGACTAGGAGTGATTCGTGAATTAAAAAATCTGAGTTAATAAGATAAATAAACTTGGCTTTACACGATCTCAGAACTTTTTACGGTAGAAGAGGCACTAGACTTGGCAGAATTTTTTACAAGTGGCGTTTTTGATGGGATTTCACTTCTTTTTATAAGTAATCATCCTTTTCTTGATTTTGGGCTCTTTTTGGAGATCCTCCACTGATTTACGATAAGTCCACACCCTGTCCCTATTATTTGCAGGTACTAAAAATTTGAATCTTTAGTTTCGTTTGCAAAGTCCTGTAGATAAACGGAAGTTTCAGGTTCCTAGGCAAGCACTAAGTTATGGGAGGGGGAGTCAAAAGTACTCTCAATTCCTTCCAGGAAAGGTGCTATCCATCTCAGATATTACTCGCAGCCCTAGATACTTGATATTTAGCCTAAAAGTACTGTTTAGGATAAAAAGAAAGTCAAAATTAAAATTTCCGGAAATTTCCAATAAATTAAACTATATTTGTATTTTCTATGATTTTTTTTCTTTTGTTTAGTCTTTTTTTTCTTTATTTCCGGATTTTTAAATTTTTTCTTACTTTGTATCCTAAACCCTACCTTTTTGCCAAATGTCAAGCTTCTAGGAGTACAAAATCGAATTATTTTTAAACTTTCGACTTTTTATAAATTTATTGATTTTTCAATTTTACTTCTAATTTTCCTGATTGTCATGCCAATATAGTAATTTTTTTATCCGTCTTCTTAGGATCATTTAGGTTCAATTTTGAGATCAATCAAGATAATCTTAGAGTCACCATGATTTTATTTAGAAACTAGCAAGCAACGCCCGCTACGCTGGTCAATTTCTTATAACGAACTTTTAATCAAACAAAATATTGACATTTCATAATTCACTTGTATATTTTAGTAGAATAATAAGGCTACTATAATTTGTGACTCGTGCTACAGCCAATATACATGCCAGGATACGTCGCCCTTATCATTATCTTTTTACGCATGAAGGTTTTGCTATGGTACTCCATTGTGAAATTTGGTAATTTTTCAAATTCAGTATTTGAAAAATGGCATAATCATTAGATTTGAAATTTATATCAAGAAAAATACAATTTTTTTACTTTTCAAACGCAGTTTGCGTAACAATTTTCTGACAAATACTTTTCGAGCTACTATTTTTTTTCCAGTAATTTCAAATGTTTCATTTTCCGAGATTAATCTGTCGCAACAATTAGCGAAAAACCCAGTCGTCAGCAACGCATAGTTTTTTATTAAAGAGGCTGTTGGAGCAGGGATTGTCACCACCAATTTGCCATCATCACTTTTGAAATCGGTTCTGTAGTTCCAGAGATTCCATAGAAATTGTAATTTAGAATGAATTTAGAATGCTTTTCGCTGATTTCATCCTTTTAAATTTCGATTTTTTTAATTGTTCTTAAAGAGCATTTACATCTTATAAGTAACTACAAGGCCAAATTTCAAATTTCTAACTCCTTCAGTATGAAAAAAATCGCAATTTTAGAATGTTTTTCGCTCCTGCACCCCCCTGGGGATAGTGACACCGACATAAAATATAGCCAATGTTGGAGCAGGGGTTGTCACCATCAATTTGCCACCAACACTCTTGAAATCGGTTCGGTATTTCCAGAGATTCCATAGAAATTGTAATTTAGAATGTTTTTAGAACACTTTTCGCTGATTTCACCCTTTTAAATTTCGAATTTTTTTTTTTATTCTTAGAGAGCATTTACATCTTATAAGTAACTACAATGCCAAATTTCAAATTTTTAGCTCCTTCAGTATAAACAAAATCACAATTTTAGAAAGTTTTTCGCTCCTGCACCCCCCTGGAGTTAGTGACACTAACATAAAATATAGCATATGTTGAAGCAGGGGTTGTCACCATCAATTTGCCACCATCACTTTTGAAATCGGTTCGGTAGTTCCAGAGATTACCCCCTACAAACAAACAAACAAAAAAATCCTTACTCCTTTATAATATTATTATAGATGACTATCAAGCCATAACCAGCCAGTAATGTCGGGAGGAGAGGGGGAGCTGTAAAAAATTTTTGGTGGTGCTAACATCATTTATCAATCCATATTTCATATGCAAATTAAATAGAGTGTAACATTATAATAAATTATAACATCTTGTAATAATATATTATTTTAAATGCTAAAGGTGTAAAATTAACAACATAATATAAATTAAAATAACTTTTATTAGTTGTGTTACATGTTTCGACTCTTTCTGAGTCATTTTCAAAAACAAAATGAGAATATTCTAAAGCTGCACGGGCTTTGAAGTTATTATTTTTATGTACTTTTTTAAAAATTACGTACGTTATCTATTATTTTTTTACTTGATTGTTTATTTTTATATCTTTGAGCATGGAGTAACTCTAGCCACAGTTTAGGTAAATTAAAAGATGCCGCATCGTTACGTATTGTATTTTTGCGCGTGAGTTCTATGGTTTCTCTTATTATGGATGGATAGTATAGACTGGAGGGAAATATTATTTTACTTTCATTGAAATTTATTTGGATGGTTTCTTCTTGATAAAATCTTGCCAGGGCTGTAGTTTTTCTATTGTATTTAATATCAGCTATATGTTCTTTTTTTCTGCAATTAAATTTCCTGCTGGTTATGCCTATGTAGTAATTCTTGGATCCGTCTTCTTTAATAAAAGGTTTCATATACTCCTGAATAATTCTCAAAATTAATTGGGTCAATTTTACTGCAAATGATATTCTCATTTTTTCAGGACTTGGGTTCGGTGGTCGCCTACGCGCGGTGCTCTCCCTCATGGGCGCCTGCGGCGCAGTTTATTTTTATACCGAAATTCGTAAACAAAAGAAAAAAAAGCATAATCCGGGGACAATAACATAAAACAATTAGGGGCGGTGTACTAGCTAATAGGACAATTATCTTAAAACTCATGTTTCTAGAACTACAAAATCGAATTGTTTTCGAATTTTAAATTTTTTACAGATATTTCGATTGTTCGATTTTATTTTCAAATTTAAAATTTTTTTTAAATGTTCCTTTTATTGAATCGTAAATACTACCTTTACACCAAATTTTAAGTTTGTAAGACTACAAGATCAAACATCTATATTTTCAAATTTGATTTGTTTCGATTTTTTTGTTTTTAATTTTCCGTTTTTTTTTTTCTTATTTTGTATCCTAAATACTAACTTTATTACAAATTTCAAGTTTCTGGCGCTACAAAATCAAAAAAATTTCGATGTTTTTCGATTTTTTTATTTTATTTTCGAATTTATTATGTTTTAATTTTTCAATTTTTCTGTATCCTAAACACTACCTTTATGTTGAATTTTTAGTTTCTAAAGCTACAAGATCAAATTTTTTTTTAATTTTTTGAAATTTCTAATTTTCTTTTCCAATTTTCCAGATTTTTTTTTTAAAATTTTGTATCCTATATTGTTTTTATTCCAAATTTCAAGTTTCTAGCTCTAAAAATTCGAATTATTTTCATATTTTCGTTTTTTTTCGATTTCTTTGATTTTTTTATTTGATTTTCATTTTTTGTTGTGTTGTAATTTTTTTTTCTGAATCCTGAAAACTACCTTTACGTTGAATTTTTAGTTTCTAAAGCTACAAGATCGATTTTTTTGTATTTTTTCGAAATTTCTAAGTTTTTTTCTAATTTTCCAGATTTTTATATTTTTTATTTATTTATTTATTTTTTGTATTCTAAAAACTGTTTTTATTCCAAATTTCAAGTTTCTAGTTCTGAAAAATCGATTTATTTTCACATTTTCGTTTTTTTTTTCGATTTTTTTGGATTTTTAGATTTGACTTTCATTTTTTTTTGTGCGTTTTAATTTTTTTTTCTTTTTCTGAATCCTAAAAACTACCTTTACTGTAAATTTTCAGTTTCTAAGACTACGAGATTAAATTATTTTCAATTTCTCTGTTGAAAATAAATCTCAACTATGATACTCCAACCATTGGATATTTTCAATTTCTCTTTTTTTTTCCGGATTTTTTTTTTTCCCTTAAATAGTATCCTAAGTATTACCTTTATTCCAAATTTCAAGTTTCTAGCGCTATAAAATCGAATTATTTTCAAATTTTCTTCATTTTTCGATTTTTTTATTTTATTGTCGAATTTTAATGTGTTTTTCATTTTATCTTATTCTGAATCCTAAACTCTATCTTTACGCCGAATTTTAAGTTTCTAAGGCTAAAAGATCAAATTTTTTTCATTTTTTTTTCGACTTTTTGAATTTTCGATTTTTTTTTTCGAATTTTCTGGATTTGTTTAATTTCCCATTATTTGTATCCTAATTAGTATCTTTATTCCGAATTCCAAGTTTCTAGCGTAACAAAATCAGATTATTTTCAAACTTTCAATGTTTTTCCATTTTTTTCGATTTTTTGATTTTATTTTCGATTTTTATTGTGTTTTTTATGGGGTTTTTTCTGAATTCTAAACACTACCTTCACACCAAATTTTATGTTTCTAAGACTACAAGATCGTATTATGTTTAATTTTCAATTTCATTGGAATTTGTTCAATTTTCGAATGGTTTTTTTTTCGAATTTTCCGGATTATATAATTTTTTCTTTCTTTGTATCCTAAACACTACCTTTTTTCCAAATTTCGAATTTCTAGGGCTACGGGATCTATCTAATATTTTTGATGACGCGTGAGTCAATGAGTGAGTGAGTCACAAAAAATCGAAATTTTGAGTTCATATATCGTCTGCACTAGAAATGAATGAGAGAACAAAAGACCAAAATAGAAAGACAAACTAGAAAAGACCAAAATTTTTAAATTTTGGTTCTATTTGCCACATACTTTATATAAGTGAAGTTTCAGGTTTTTGGGATACATCAGCGCAAAGATATGGGGGTGTCAAAAGTGCCATGAGTTGCTTCCAGAAAAGGATGCTTACGACTTTCAAGACTTGGCGGAGGCACGGCAGTGCCTCCTTATAGTTAGTTTTCATAGTTATATAGTTATATAGTAATAACTAACCTTATAGTTAGTTATAGATAGTTTTCTTTAAGGAATATCTGACTGTAAGTTATTTATTGGTAACCCGGGTTATTTTCGGTCCTTGTCATTTTTCTTTCTTTAAGAAACACATCTACGAATGTGGATGTCATCGGTTTGATGCTGGTAAAAAAAAGAAAAAAAAACTAGCGCAGCATATTAATTTGTGAGTGTTGGCTGGAATATAGAGAAAAGGAACCCATATGAAACTGGTACTACTCGGCTTTTGATCGCGAAAAATGTTTTTGATGGAGGTTCAAATGTTTAGAGTAAAAGTAGAATGCATTTTGCGATCACTGGAAATGTACAAAATCATGCATATTATTGATATTATATAAATAATGCACCCGTCGTAATAACAAAATTTCCGAGAATCGAGTTTTCATTCAAGGCAGATGTAACATATATTATATATGCAGTGATAGACTAGCTCCGATATTTGCCGGAATATTATATGGAGATATGCATTGTTGTAAAATTCAGATGTTTTTTTTTTTTTCGAATGATGATTAAACAGTCACGTCTCGCTTTTTTTTTTTTTTTCTTCATCAAATGAGTTGTATGTTCCATTTGTGTTCTAATTTATGATTAAATACATTTTTTTGGCATCGTCTATCTTTACCACATGTTTATGATTCTTAATTTATTGAGATTTCGTGGTAAGTTTTACTTATAAAGAAAAAATCTTATATTTTTTGTACTATAACAATTAATATAAATAATTACTGCATGTCATCTTTAAGGCGGTTCAAAAATTCCCTGCTGAAAAACGCGCATACACACTGCTTGACATATTTTTAAACGTCAAGATATAAACTTGACAGGACACACTACTCAAGCGATTTGGAATCAAATGTTTTTTTCCTTTTTTCATGAATAAGTTATTTTCCGACTTATAAACGATTATTTTCACGTAACGAGAGGTTTCTCCACTTTCCCGTGCCATCGGGTTCGGAATTTCGGTTCAAAATTCCAATTTCGCAGTTTTTTGTGAAACATCTTCCGTTTTTACCAAAAAATGTAAAATAACATTCGATTACATATTTTCTGAATAAAAACACCTCCAAATTTCATTCGTTTCGGAATAAAAAATAATTCAGAAATGAGTCAGAAAGTTGATTGTTTGGATTTCAGAACACCCTCAAATAAGATATTTGGCCATATTTGTTATACGAACTTATTTTTGGATTTCAAAGGTTTATTATATACAGTATACATGCAAAAATATGCATCACAGTGAAAGTAAAAGTATTAAGTGGTAAACAATTATTGTAGAAGAGAGGGCATGAGTGACCTTATTTGTTTAGCCCAATAAAACTTCCATTTTTACTTTCTTCTATCTTTACAAGAAGAAAGTATTGGATTCATGAAAAATTTCGACGGATCTATACATTTTTGAAAGTTTTGAAGACGATTTCACTGTTTTTTTAGAAAATGTCTCTCTGTGAGTCTGTGACTCTGTCTGTCTGTCTGTTACAAAAAAAAAACTTGTGAGCACATATATCAGGAACGAATGCATGAGATTTAATAAAACTTTATATTCAGTTAGCTTCTGATATAAATTGGTGTTGATTAGTTTTTGGTGCAAATCGCGCAACAGGTGGCGCTGCTTTGCTGATTTTTTTGTGATTTCCGCAATAGCACTATATCAAGAACTAATGCGCTGATTTTCATCAAACTTAAGATTCAGTTAGACGTTGATATACATAGATGCTGATTAGCATTTGGTGTAGCTATCCCAACAGGTGGCTCTGTTATTCTACTTTTTTCATGATTTGCATGATATCTATATCTCAAGAACTAATGCACAGAATTTCATGAAACTTCAGATTCAGATACACGTTGACATAAGTTGTTGTTAATTAGGTTTTGGTGTAAATATACCAACAGGTGGCTCTACTATGCTGCATTTTTCAGGTTTTACACGATTTTACCGATAGTCATATTTCAAGAACTAATGCATGGATTTCCATAAAATTTCAGATTTACTTAGACCTTGATATAAATTGGTGCTGATTCGTTTTTAGCGTATGGAAGTCTGTGTGAGATAGAAGAAAGTTTTAGGATTGGCACATCCGGCTTGTTAAATATTAAAATGAAATTTTGCAGATGTATATTTTCAACAGTAAACGCACGAGAGTAAGGAAAAAAACTTTCAGCTATCAAAGAATATATCGTGCAGATGTTTTTAAAGCATCGTGTGTACTATATCAAAAAATCTTATAGGGATTGGTCGTCACAACGCAGTTTGAGCGACAGCAATTCCCCTGTGTCTAATGGACTATTACTGTTTCTTCGGATTATTTAGAATTCGTGGAATCTATGCTGCCAAGATTATGAAACACTTTTCCTACACTATCAATATATGGATAACCCTTTGTCGAATATTATCCTTTACAGTAGACAAAAAGGGACCTTATAAAATAGAGATATTTGGTTGAGTTTCAATCTGCATAAATCAATAGAAAATGCACTCTACGGAAATTCCTTTCATAGAAGTTATCCTTTTGGATAAACCTGTTTCTAAAGAATTCATATACACGATACAACATGCCAAAATTTAACTAAGCTAGAAAATGCGTAACACAACTAAAAAAGTACTTATAGTGATTAACATCAATCGACTGCAATGCATACAGGTTCTTTTACGCAGCGCTAAGTATGTATTTATTTATATTCTATAAGCATCTCTTAGTAACCATCTCTCAGCTTTTGCATAACGCAGTTACAACAAATTACTACTTCATCTATATAAATTAGAAACACCACGTAATGCAATTAAATTTGATGAAGCATAAAAATGCATATGATACCTTGAAAAGCACTTTTTGCAGTTATCACTCATAGTACGTTCCGTAACGGATTTATTTGTAGTGTCTCTCTACTCTAAATCTACTATCTCCATAATATACTGAATATGTTATGATGTACCTCTGTCACATATATAAATTTCATAATATTTGGATTTGTGTAACATCATTGAAATACACTGTAAATAAGTTTTAAATATAAATTATAATGCAATGGAATTGTTGTGTGCGTCTTTTTAAACGAACCGTAATTGTGTTAACTCTATACTCTATAGAAACCTTATTATTTCTATCTCATAGATGCATATAAATCTCGTTATATTTCAAGTATCGCAACTTTATTAAATGCCACCGGAAATTATTTTCGCCATAGTCGATAATGTGACATAATTTTTTCTTACTAAACATAAATGCTATACACATCATTTTCAATAGAATTAGAGCATGGACAGAGGGCGGACGACAGACTAAACAAACTCACGAAGTTTCGTGATAAAGTGATAACGAGAAGTAATAGAAATTGACTGCTATCCAAACTTATGAACAAACATATTTGGTTTCTTTTGCTTTGTATACAGGTATTTAATGATATTTAGTTTATAATCGTTGAAGAATCTGGCAGATTTCATTATACAGAGCCGTATAAGATATATATTTTTTTAATTTACTAAAAACAGTAGAGGAATTAACTCTGATATAAAAATGAGTCTGCAAAAAATACAGAAAATATGCTCAGATTGTGTGCCATTAAACAAAGGATAGCAATAATAGCAAAACTAGGCGATACTCGTCAGGACTAAGGATATTCCGGAGCAAGATACCCCAAATACAACAAAGATTTATAGGGTGAACCTCTTGGTTGGGCGAAACTAGCACTGCAAATCCCCGCCACCAGGCAGGGCCCAGCGAAATTTTACTGGGACGGGCCTTCCATTTTTAACAATGGATATCATGGTTACATGATGAACATTAATAGTTGAATAATGAATACTGATTGTTACAAAATTAAAAAGTCCTTCCGGCCTGTACCGGGAGGAAAAGGTAGCATGCACAGTTCATGTTTTTAAAAATTCAACTCATTTTACTCAAACACCCGAAGCTAAAACGCTTGGAAACCGAGTAGAGAAGATTCAATACCGGTTTTCGTAAAAACTGAATTTGAATGCAAGTTTCAGCATGAGAGTTACAGCATAACAAAAATCATATTGTTTCAAAATCTCAGCAACTATAGAATTTCAAACTGCCATATCTCAGCCATTTTTTAAGATAGAAACAAAACAAAAAATGTTCTGGAATCCTTGTATCAGAATATAACATTTACAGCAAACACATTTTTAAATTTATAATTTTTTATACATCTTTTGAATAAAAAAAAAATATTTAACTTGCCGCCATTTTGAAACAAGATGGCGCATGAAGCTGTCAAACGAACTCGGTTGAGACTTGGGTATATTCTGTATACATTATCAGTCACATTCATATCGGTTCATAAATACGAGAGTTACCGATTAACAAATATCAGATTATTTCAAAATCCCAACCACCTTAGAATTTCAAACTGCCATATCTCAGCCATTTTTTAAGAAATAGCCAAAACAAAAAATGTTTCTGAATCCTTGTAACATGTTCTAACACTTAAAAGAAACAAATTTTCAATTTATAATTATTTTGTATATCATTTTGAATTTTTAAAAATTTTAATTTTTTTAACTGGCAGCCATTTTTCAACAAGATGGCGGATGAAGCTGGCCAACGAACTCGGTCGAGACCTTGGTATGTTCTATACACACACTCAGTCACATCCAAATCGGTTCATAAATAAGAGAGTTACAGCATAACATACGTCATATATATATATATATATATATATATATGGATATATATAATTCAACATTTGAACGGAGGGCGATTTGGGGCTCTGGGGGTCATGATCTGTGAAAATATACCAAAATTTTTTGGAATTGCTTTTCTCCAAACGGCTGCAGTAGGTAGCTTTTTGTAATGGAAACTACCTAAAATGATGATTACATAATAAAAAAACAAGAACGAAAAATCATGCGTCAAGCATAGATTATTTAACACTTTCCAACGCTTCCAAAATAATTTTACAAATCATACCGTTTAATAAGCTAAAAGATAACATCTAAGTAAACTATTTGGAAAACGCATCATATATTTAAAAACGTAATTTCAGGAATTTCCAACACATACAATATTCGGAAAAAAATCCGAATACTTTGATTCTGCCCTGTATAGGATCTATAGATTTGTATATATACTACATAGGATGCTAAATTTTAGTTCAGTTAGTAAACGCGTAGCACAGTTTAAAATTCTCCGTCTGGAGTTTCTGTCCATAAACGGAAATGTGTTCGCGAACTTTTGTGCTTCCCTGTATAGGATCTACAGAATTTATACACACCACGTAATAGACAAAAAGCGAGTTAAAATTAAAATCGCGTTCAGTAACTTAAAACGCACTTCCAGGAATAATTGTTAACAGACAGTAGAGAATTATTTTGTGTGTCCCTGTAAATGAACGATGACTGCTATACACACACTATTCTGTAGTAAGCCTCTTGTCATGCACCTTAGTGATATATATAAATTTCAATGCGTTTAAAATAGGGAAACATTATTTAAATAAACAGCAGACGATTTTTCTCCATAGACGTAATGTAACGGAATTCTTTTGACTGTTCCTGTAAAGTAACTATAAGTGCTATGCACACCCTATTCCATATTAAGCTTCTTCTAATGCACCTTCGTGATGTATATAAATTTCAATGCGTTTGAGATAGTGAAACATCATTTTAACAAACCGCAAATGATGTTTCCCCATAGACCGCAATGTAACGGAATTCTTTTGAGTGTCCCTGTAAAAAAACTATAAGGGCTACACACTTCCGTTGAAATAGGGAACATGCTATGGATAACGACAATAACATATAAAAATTGCAGAGCAATCCGAGCCTATTTACGGGAGTTAGAGCACGGCCAGACGGCCAGACGGCAGACGGCAGACAAACCGAAGTCATAAACACTTTTCAACTAGGTTGGAAAGTGTTAAAAATAGATAAAGGTGATAACGCCAAAATAACGCCAAAATGTCAAGAAGATATATAGTCTTCATCGAAGACAAAGTCTACGCTAGATTAACAAAATAGAGATTATGGTTGAGGAAAATAAGTTCATTTCAACCAGATACATACATTAGATAACACTGTTGGATAAGACAGGCCGAACTAAGATGTAGGTCAACTAACCATGGAGATACGTCTGCTCAAGCTGTTTAACGTGGAAAAACAGATCAATGTGCATTGTAACAAATAATGTAGTGTCATGGAGAGATGGCCACAGACAAATAATGGTGAAGTTTTTTTTTTTCCAATATTGCATATGTATTAGTAAAATGGGCCATGGTTTGTAAGGAATAAAATTTTGTATATCTGTTATATATTTTAGATATCTGTTGTTGATCTGGAAATTTGTTGAAACAATTGCAAGGAAATTATATGCTTTCGGCGAGTTAGACACGTAATCAAATAGTAATGGCATGATTTCCAAGTTTTGGTCCAAAATACTACCAGCCGATGAAATTTGTTAACAGTAGCTTTTTTATTAACAAGGTATTCTACCACAATTGCATCAAAATGACAAAATTTACTAAAGGTATTTTTTGTATATTTTACTTAATTTATATAGTCATCATGTGTATATTGCTTATAATGAGAAATTTCACAGAATGGATACTATAATTGGAATAAAATTTCACTTTTCCACCCAAAAAATTGAAAGTGTATATTTAAGATATTTAGCTAGTGTATATTATAGTAATATATCTTTAAATATAACTGTTGAAATGTAGTAGTTTGATCTTTATTTTCATTAATTTCCGTACAAAATGTATAAACACGAAAATAGACTTTGTAACTGTTAAATATTCGTTTAATATTAATAACTCTGAAAGGCAAATCTGAGTATTACAAAAAGGAAAAAAAAATGTGATGAAAACTATTAGTAATAGTATCCCTAGATTTTATATACATGGTACTGATGAATTACTTAAAAATATATTAGATACTATGAGTATGTACAAAGATCATTACAGTTGGCTTTTGAAATTAATTTCGTAATATGATTTTGAAACATTATCTTGGAAACTAAGTTTTATATTGAAAATAATTTTCCTAGTGTTCTGAGATGAATTATAACTTCTTTTCCAAAGAAAACAACAAAATCATTAATTTTATATATCTAAAAGGAAAACATCAGAAAAGAAAATTGACTGAGGATATTTCTCGACATATGTGACATATTTACGAGAATCTACAATTAATGATTTACAACGAAACAATCAGATATATTTTATGTTAGAATCATACGTCTTTTAAACAATATATGTAATTTATAATCTTTGAATCCTTTAACTGTACTGTAAAAAATAACATTTAACTTTGCATTAAAGGTTAAAGACATACTTGTATACATTGTGCACAGAACGAATGTTTTATTGCAAACATACTTTCTTTGTATTTTGCTTTTACGGCCATTTTTCTAAAAATATATTTTTGTGTTTCTTGTTGTTATGAATATTATTTAAGGAATAGTTATTGTAGTTAAAATTCTGTGCATCTTTTTTGTTTAACAAATGATGTTTTTTTCCCTTTGTTTATTTTATATACGACTTTTGAATATATGGTGTTTTTTTTTCATTCACACAATATGGCATCGTTGAACTTAGTATGCCTATTTCTATTTTATTTTTGCATGTGTATCTGTGAGTATCTTACACGAATTTGTAACCGAAGCCCAACCAGTCCACGCTGCCGAATTCAGTGGGAGTACCAAACTTAGACTCGTCGGGAATGATTTTAGTTTTAAAATATTAAATTATAAAAATTCGAGATTCAATTGGAAAAAAACGATCGAAGAGGGTTTAGACCGCCTGGATACTGCCACAGGGTATCTGCCACGTGGTGTCTGCCACGTGGTGTCTGCTACGTGGCGAAAGAACTTTGTTTAAATATGAAAAAATGACACTTCTCCATTATCCCGTCGTCCAATTTCCATAAAAAAAATATCGCCGAACTACAAGAATTAAATCAAAATATGAATGATTGTGGCATCACATTAACTTGATGTCAAATGATTTACACGTGTTTCTTATGTCACCAAGCGATTTTTAATTTTAGGTTTATCTGTAATTTTAATGACGTTTTACTGTTTTAATAGATATTTCATTAGCATGATATTAAAAGAGAAAAAAATAATTAAAATAATGTTGCGATGTACAGTTACATACTATAGATCAATTTCAAATGACATTACAAACATTTATCTAATACTCGACAGCGATAACTACGAAAAATAACGTAAATAAATAAATATTTATCCAATATTTTTTAATTCTGTATTTGTTAATATATTGTAAGTATTATTGTTTAAATTACTGATAGTTGACACCTTAAAGAGTGGTGATTTCTCAATTATATTTTTTATTTATTTATTTGAGATTCTAATGGCAACATTCTCTCATTTGTTTATTTGTCGTTACAGCTTGTTGAATAGTTTGGCGATACATTTTGTTTTCTATTTCGCAGGAATGATGGAGAAGTACCGAAAAAAATCATAATAGAGCGGACATAGAGCACCAGGGTGTACGGTCGATCAATAAAAATATGTACTTTAAGCACCAGAAAAAAACGAAAATAACCATTTTATTGGGAATTATGTTTTTTGTCAATGTTTACAAAAAATTGTAAAAATAAACTTTATAGTTTTCAATACGAACTGTTATTTTTGACTTCATGTTTGGAATCTTTGAAAACTTTTACAATAGAATACCTAATACGATGTCTTTATGTTAAGTAGTTTAGAAATTGTGGCCGTTTAAAATTTTAAATCGTTGCATTATTATTATTATTATTATTATTTGTAAAACATAATTGAAAAGCGTACAGATTTTTAAATATAATCTACCAATTAATATATATATATTTTTTTAAAGTCAATTCCTACTTAGGTCAAAAAGAATTTTCTTTTCCAGCGATGTACACGCTTCTCCACTGACGGTATCTATTCATAAATATATATCCTGCTAAATATCTTATATAAGAGAAATTTTTTCTCCCATATAAAACTAACATTAATTAATTAAATTTAATTAATGAATTAATATTACACATTATTACACAATATTACACATTACATTTCACACTCAAAAGCGCCCTCTGTCGGCGATTACTGCAATTAATATTTTTATTGTTCTATTCTTCTTCCCCTTTCTCGAATAGTAAGTGTACCGATTTTGGTTTCATTACGGTTATTCCTTCAAGCTACAGACAGCTCCAAATACAGATACTTATATTATAACCACCCGGTACATCAGATTGAAAAACGGAAAAATGCATGTTCAATATTTTTGAAAAATATATTTAGGGATATGAAAGTTGTCCCCTAACTCTGCCCCCTGGTGTGAAAGGATGGCAATGCTGAAATCTTAAATGATAACCACCCTTTTTCATTGCAGATTGGAATTCTACTGGAAAAAATACGTAACTTTTGTATTGAACATTTTCTTCAAAAAATCGTAGATGGCGCAGTAATCGAGCAAAATGCAGTGAGAATCGTTTCCATAGAAAAGTCTGGAAACGGTCGAATAACTCGAGAAATATACATCAGATTCAAAATCGGAAAAATGCATGTTCAATAGTTTTGAAAAATCTATTTTGATATAAATGTTGGCACCCTCAACTCTGCTTCCTGGGAGGGGGGAGAAGGGAAGAGGGCAACTTTGAAATCTTAAACGATAATCCCAAACCCCTTTTTTAGTGCAGATTCGGAATGTACTGGAAAAATACGCAAATACGTATTGAACATTTTCTTCGGAAAATCATAGATGACGCTGTAATCGAGAAAAATGCAGTGAGAATCGTTTCCATTGAGTCTGAAAACGGTGACTCGGGCCACAATTTCGGTAAGTTAAAATATTCTGAATCGTTACATATAGTTGTATTTTTGAGTGTCACTTTGTCTATGGTGTCTCTTAGTATGGATGGAGAGTATAGACCGAAATTGTGGCTCGATTTACTCCATGGTTACAAATATGAAAATAAACAACCAAGTAAAAATGATAGCAATTGAATTTATTACTGTAAAGACCGTGCAATTATAGAATATTCTCATTTGTTTTTGAAAAGGGCTCGGAGTGTGCCGAAACATATCAACAATCAAGGAAAAGTTATTTTACTGTTTATTATGTTGTTAGTTTACAACTTTTAGCATTTAAAAGAAATATATTATTACAAGGTATTATAATTTATTATATTGTCTATAATTTCGTTAAAATGTTCTCAAAACTTACATTGGCAATAGACCGCATGTGTCTAAATTGTTTGGTGCGCGCTTCGAAACAAACAAAGAACACTAAAAATACCATTTACGTTTGGAATTATGCTCCATTGAATATTCTTAGTGGCATGTAAAATTTTTTGACTTTCCAAACATGTTTACGAATGATAGAACATGGGAAATTTAACATGCAAAGAAACATTAAAAAAAACAAAGTCATAAACGATTTTAAATTATCTTGAAAAAGATTTCAAAGGTTTCGTTCGATTTTAACGGAATGTGATACTTTTCTGGCGAAAAAGTTGAAAATAGTGATTTTCTGTTTTTTTACTTAAAATTTATTAAGATGTCTTATACATATGCTTCTAACGTTTCGTAACGATCCGAGAATAACGCAAAAATGAAAAAGGTTTTTACGATATCTAAATGATTTTACATGAGTAAAAGTTAAAATATTTAAATTCAATTTTTTTCATAATATATTCTCTGTGTTTGAAATGCTGAAATTTCAAAATATATTCTCAAATGACTTGAATTTTGATATGAAACCGATCAAATGACTGATATGAAAAGAAGTGTTGTAAAACAAGAGTTTTAGTAAAATAAAAACGCATCCTTAAAAAATAGATGTATTAGGTAAATACACCATTTTTAATTTATGTTTATGTAAATCGTGACACCTTATCTTTGATTTCCAAACTAATGAACTTTTCGTAAATCTGATTATTAAAGTTGCAGAAAACACGCCTCAAAGTAGTATAAAAACTATTTTAAATTACTATCAAGTGAATTTTATTTAAACAAATAATGTTTTATAATGTATCATTGGAATTGTCCATTTTCTTTATAAATTATTGGGTCATTCGGTCAATCGGAGACATTTTATGGTCTCCTATAAAGGAATGATAGAGGATATGCACAGAATGTTTTGTAGAAAATATAAATATCATCTTTGTTTTAATTGATATTCTGAAAGTATACAATTTCATTAAAATGTTTTCAAAACAAATATTAACAATAGACCGCATGTATCTAAATTCTTTTGTGCACTTCTGCGGTTTTGTGTTTTTTTTAAAAAGCGAAGTGCGATTTCGTCTAGTAATTTTGTTACTTTAGATAAGTAGTGACTTCAATGACCGAGATATATACATTCTTATTTTTGCTTGTGCTGCATTATTTCCACCTACGTTGTGATGTAATCCTTGTTTCAGTGCAGAGGCAAGAATGGAGATCCAAACTGTTCATTTTTGTCATATTATGCTCTTTTATTTCAAGAAAGTTAAATATGCTAGTCAGATCCCTCGTTAAATTTGTGATGTACATGGACAAAGTGCTGTTTCATATAACACAGTTTGAAGGTGGTTTCGGAAGTTAAAACGCGGAACATTCATCTTTGAAAGTGATGCCTGCTGTGATGATGACCGGCATATCTGTAAAGGAGGGCCTCTTAAAAAAGTTAATCAAATGATCATGCACTGTGCTTTTTGGATTATGTGTTCTATATTAAAACTCCTTAACTGTGTACTGTGAATTTTCAGGGATAGTTTCTTTTAAGAGGCCCTCCTTTACAGATGATGTTCGTTCAGATCTTCTATCATCTTTGAGGCTGAAATTTCAGAGTTTAAACTTCTCAAACCACCTTCGAACTGTGTCATCTGAAACAGAAATTTCTTCATATACAGCACAAATTTTATGAGCAAACCGACTAGCATTTTTACCTTTCCTAAAATAAAAGAGCATAACGAGACGAAAATAAATTTTTGGTTCTCCATGCTTATCACTGCACTGAAAGAAAAATTACGTCACAACAAAAGCGAGAAATATGCAGCACAATCAGAAAAGACCAAAATGTACATATCCGGGTCATTCAAGGTCTTATCAGCAGTAGCAGAAAAACTAGACAAAACCGAAATGCACGTAGAAAAACCACAGAACTTTCCAAATGACCAACAATTTTACTAAACAATCATTAAATATTTTGCTAAAAAGGTTTCTTTCAAATATGTAACATAAAATAAAATAAATAATACGCTTAATATACACAACTGTCTTCGATGAAAACTAAGATGCTGAATATTTCCAGTTGACAGTTTTGTCATCAAAATGTATATCTTAGTTCAGGACCAACATCGTTTTAAGATAAAATGGGCTTTACATCAGTGTAATGCTTCATAAAACATAAGTATATATATATATTTACAAAAATTACTAAATCACTTGTACAATAAAATTTACACAATATTTCTTTAATATTTATATTGTTAAAAAAAAATAATGTATGATTGCTGAAGTTTAAACATTGATTATGCAGATTTAAGAAGTCTTTTTTTTTCTATTTTAACATTTTATTCTGTATTTTATAACAAATTTATTTTCAATATTTACAAATTTTGTTTGTTTTTTTGTCATTATTTTTGTATTTGTAAATAGTTTACCATTTATATATATACATAATGGTATATTTATATGTATAGTTGATTTTATACAACATATAATGTATTTTTCTTAATGCTACTTTACTGTTTGTAGAAAAAAAATACATTTTCAATATTTACATTTTAAATTTTGTTTCTTATATCGAATTTGCATATTTAAATACTTTTATAAATATGTATACATTTTTGATAAATTTTGCAACAAATATCTTCTTTCATCGAAATGATATCTTTTCTGATTTATATATTTTATATTTTGACAACAAACTTTATTCAGTGTATATCTTTATGTTTATATCTAGAGTAATGTAATTCGAATATGCTATAGAAATCCTAAAGTTTAAATCTCAAAGGAGGCTTTTACATGCATTTCTTTATGCATAACTAGTTCAGTTTTCACATAACGCCTCTAAGCAATATCGATATGAACTTCCGTTTTCATACATAATTTAAAACTTTCATATCTCGTGACTTTTTCTGTTTGTTACACTGACAGTATAAAATGGATTGTTTTTGAGAACTAGAGCTTTTCTTCTTTCATTTAGATTAAAATATTTTTCTTATAATTTCGTCTTTCTGAAAAAATAAACTCTATACAGAACCAGAATTATTTTTGAAAAATTTATTTTATTTTTGAATAGTCTTTTTATATTATAATTTCCTGTATATTTACACGTTAAATAAATCCGGCACTTTTGTCATAACTATAAAATATATTTCCAAATTTTTATTTTTTTAATGTAGAAATTTTTATTTTATTAATTGTATATCATGATTTAATTTTCGTTCTAAACTTTTTGATTGTATATTTTAAAATGATGAGAAAATATTTGTGTAATGTAGGAAATATTTGTACACTGTTAAATTTTGCAACAAACCGTCCAGTCTTTTGACCGTTTTTATAGAAAACGGTTACATAACAGTAATTTAACTCTATTTGGTCCATATTATTGACCATATTATTTCCAGAATACAGTTAAATTACAGTTATGTAACTTGTTTCTATAAAATCGGTTGAATGACTGGACAGTTTGCTACAAAATTGTAACAGTGTATTTGAGATTTTAGGACTGTCATTCTCAATCATTAAATTTCTATCTGATATTCAATTTCTTTTTTATGACCATGTCAAATAATTCAAACTTATTAATTAAGAACGATATAAGATATGATTTGTGCAATTATGGTAAAAATATTATTACTACTATATAATCTATATATATAAAAGAAAGTCCTTTCTGGCTAGATGATCAACGCACAGCCAAAACTACTGAACCTACAAAGACGAAACTTGCAGGAAAAATACTTCTTAGTGTGTAGAGACGCACTAAGAAGGGATTTTCAAAACTTCCACCCTTAAGGGGGATAAAAAGAGGAACAAACTTTTAAAAAATTCCTTAAAAATCGAGTATTATAGTTACGTGACAAATGATAACATATTTTAATGTATTTTTGTATGCTGAATCGAATGGCATCAATTAAATACTCATAAGTCAAATTGTTCGTGAGATATTGCACATTTTCCTAATTTGGCGAAGTCTTTGACGTCATAATCTAACAATTCTAACAATACAAGTGAGAATTTCTAAAAATACATCCGTTACTATAGCAATGGAAGAAATTCAAATTAAATCTTTTTGTTATTTAATTATTTTGTTTATTTTTACAGATAGAAACATTAACTGTTCAATTGGGAATGGAATATTATTCTTACGGATATTTATGTAATTGTGTATAATTATTAATTCTACAAAATCCACGATTTAAAATAAAACGTGATTGCTAAAATAAAGTTTCGAAGGCCTGTTTAGTATTATACAAGTATATTGTTTCTTTATTTGTTTTCAGTCTTCATCCATGTTTCCCCTTTTCTTTGGGTTGTTAGTTATTCATAAAATTTCGGGCTAATTTTCCCGCAATCAGATACCTCGCCAATTGGAGTTTTAGCTACCATGTTGGGTACTTCTCTGTTATCCCGTTAACCACTTTTCATAACAAAAAACTATCGCCAAACTGTAACGCCAAATAAACGGGAGAACGTTGCCATTGGAATATCAAAATAAATAAATAAAATATAAGACTGTAAGGATACAATTGTTATTTTAATTAATGAAATAACTCATAAATCAGTAAAACATAATGAAAAATACACGCAAATGTCGAATTAAAAACCACTTGATGACGTAACAAACACGTATAATTCTTCTGACATCAAGTAAATGGGACGGCATTGTTAGTGTTTAATCTTACAATTTGGCGATAGTTTTTTGTTATGAAAAGTGGTCGACGGGATAATAGAGAAGTATCCAATGAGCAAAAGCATCGTTTACGTTTGAAGCGAAACCTTCATGACGAATCTTATTACAGAAAATCATATTATCATCTACTATGACTCTAAACCTCATATTCATATTTTAATCCGTTTATTCATGATATTTTGTTAGGTTTTACACTGTTAGTTAAGTAATGTTTTTTGAAATGTTTTATAGAGTATAGCTATTCTACGTTACTCTGTTATAGTGATACAGAGGAAAGCTCTAAAATTAAGTGAACCCGATTATTAAAGATTACCTTTACAAAAAAAATGCTACTGAACAAATTTTGATGGAAGTGACTTTTCAAGTATGGCTAATGACCCTATTATATATCATTCTATGTTGCTTAGTGATAGAGCTAATGGAAAAGTGATTGGGAAAGATGAGTGCAATTATGAAAGATATATCTACTATATATATAAAATGCAAATTCGTATTTCATTCCGACTGTTTATAATTTTAAAACTGCTGGACGGACTTTGGTGGGATTTACACAGTTAGTTACGCAATTTTGTGGAGATGGTTGGCAATTATCTGTAGACAAGTTTTCCTCTGCGTTTCTTTTCTGAAGCAAAAGCTTGACAACGAATCCGATTACAGAAATCATGTCATCATCATCTACAATATTTATAAAACGCAAATTCGTATTTCAATCAGATTGATTAAAACTCAGGTTCTACCGAACAGATTTTTATAGGATTTCACTATTAGTTAGGTAATTTGTTTTAGAAAGGTTTAAAAAGAAAGCACATTGTTATACATTGCTTATTTATAGAGCTACGGGGGGAAGTTTTAGATAAAATTAGGTGCACCCAATTATGAAAGATTACCTTTTTTAAAGTTCTACTGAACGGATTTTGATGGAATTTTCACAGTTAGTTAGATAATATTTCAGGGATTGATTTTCTACATTGTTTAGTTATGGAGCTATGGGAGAAAGTTGTCAGTGGTGTAGTAAAAAAACTGTGCATATACGCTATAGACAGAGGGTGTATACTAGAGAGTATATGTTACAGCTACGGAGGGTGTGCAGAGTTTCTTTTTGAAAATTCCAGAAGGTCAAGAAGAAAATTCCACTTATATCATCAGGACAAGATGATTATGAAAGATACATTCACCTATCTACTGTATATATATAATGCAAAGGGGAATTTCGATCCGGCCACTTATAACTGGAATTTTGTTGGGACTTGCACTGTTAGTTAGCTAAATTTTGAAGCAAGGTTTTAGTGCATAACGTATCATTCTACGTTGCTTAGTTATAGAATTAGGGGGAATTTCTATAATCAATTGAACCCGATTATGAAGCATTATCCTTTTTAAAAGATTCTGCTAAATGGATTTCGATGAAACTTGCATTGTTAATTTTTCAGAGATAGTTTTGGTGTAGTGCATTATCTATATATATAAATGAAAGTCCTGACTGGGTAGATGATCAACGCGCAGCCCAAACTACTGAACCTACAAACACGAAACTTGGAGGAAAAATACTTCTTAGTATGTAGAGGTGCACTAAGACCGGATTTTCAAAAACTCCACCCCTAAGAAGTGGGGTGGGGGGTAAAAAAATGAACAAACTTTAAAAAAATTCCTTAAAAATCGAGTATTACAATTAAGTAAAAAAATTATAACTAATTTTAATGTATTTTTTTATGCTGAGTCGAATGGTACAAAGTACATTCTTCTAAGTCCTATAGTTAGTGAGATGTTGCATATTTTACAAATTTGGCGACGTTCTTGGCGTCAAAACCTCAAAATTCTAATATTACAAATGATAATTTCTGTACATACGCGCGTTATTATAGCAATGGAAGAAATTCAAATTGTCGATAAAACGCGACGGACTTCTTTTCATTGTTATAAGATAATGCGGCGAAATCTGTCCCCGCAAACTGTTATCTATATATATAAATGAAAATCCTGACTGGGTAGATGATCAACGCGGAGCCCAAACTACTGAACCTACAAACACGAAACTTGGGGGGAAAATACTTCTTAGTATGTGGAGGCGCACTAAGACGGGATTTTCAAAAACTCCAACCCTAAAGGAGGTAAAAAAAAATGAACAAACTTTTAAAAAAAATTCCTTAAAAATCGAGTATTATAGTTAAGTGACAATTACAATATATTTTACTGTATTTTTGTATGCTGAATAGAATGGTATAAGGTTCATTCTTCTAAGTCCTATTGTTAATGAGATAATGCATATTTTTGTAACGATTATCGTTATTAATAGTTCTACGTTGTCTAATTATAGAACTAGGGTTGAAATTTCTATAATCAGCTGAAGCCGTGAAACATTAGCCTTTATAAAAAATACTGCAGAATGGATTTCGATTGAACTTGCATTAATAAATTTCCAGGGGTAATTTTAGTATATTGCATATTGCTACATAGTTCTTTAGCAAATCATACTGTAAATGATTAAATAAAGAAGTTGGTCTTTAATAGCCAAATTTTGTGCAAAAAATAGAAAATATAACAGAGCAATGACGTCTATTTCGTTTTACAGCATTGCGAAAGGACAATCAAAGTAAAGGTGCATATTGCTTTAAAACACAAGATGACCATATTCAGGGGTATATTTCGTTTGGAGAACCGACCAGCGTAGCGGGCAAAGCCTGCTAGTAATATTATAAATCCGATTGTGTTCAAATGTTAGGCTGAAGCCAGCGTCTAAATGGAGCATTTAATGATCCTGTATTGTTGCATATAGGATGATTATAACCCTCAAATGAACATAGGCTGGTTTTTGTTAATTTCATTCAAATATTTTTCTTAATAATTCCAAATTTCGTTATTTTCATAGAGAATAAATGGACATTTTTCCATACAATTTAACCATATTACTTTATTGTTGCTAGGCCTTTGATCGTTAACCAAAAAATAATAACACGGAAAAATAATTTTTCCTCAACAATTAATTTTCAATTGAACGATTTTCACGTGAAAATTGAAAATTAAAAAGAATTCAAAAGAAGATGAATTTCCGTGATATTTGAAAAATAAATATGGAATATTTGTTATTATACATGAAGTATGAATATCGGTTACATTAAAAATATCTTTTTCTGTCAAAAACTGCGTTATAATTAGAAGGAAAAATGAACACTAATTATATTATTAAAAATAGATTTCGCTTGGACCATGGAACTATGAAAAGGATTCTCCTCGGCTTGGACAAATATGACGTCATAAATAAAGCATGTATTTTCAAATATTCGTAATAATACAAAGAGCATGAATATCAATGTATAATGAAAGTAGATAGATAATGGACGTAATATTTAAGATAAAAAACTGAAATATTTTTTATCGATACTGATTAATAATTATCTTGAATAACAGTTACATACAATTTTCCGCTAAAATTTACGTCCTGATTTCCAGAAAAAGAAAATTAACAAGAATTATGCCATTAAAAAGAGATTTCTCTGAGGAAAAAGTGACGTCATATTTGAAATAAAAACGGGAGTTTTCAAATGTGTTTTACAAGCAGCTTGAATCAATTCCTTACATTAATAATACAAAAATCGGTAAGTTTAGAAAGTAGATGACTTTCACGCCATATTTAAAATGAAAAATTTAAATATTTTTTTATCTATACCGATTATTATGCATGAATGTCAGTTACATACAGATGAGAGTTTTTTGCCAAAAACCACACCATAATTATTAGGAAAATAAAAATAAACACGAATCTATTATAATAAAATCTGACCGCCTGTTTGTATTTCGCAACTACTCCTTTCAGATTCTCGAACGCAACGCGATTTACTTAACACAGGTTATTATTGATCCGAGGATGTCATAAACTCTCAGAATTTCAAAAAATGGTTTACATTGCAAGATATTATTATTATTATTATTATTATTATTATTATTATTATTTGTAAATTTAACGAAGTTTATCTAAAAATGGCAACTAAATTATTCCAATTTTGTGGATAAAAAAGAAGAAATAAAACGGATTAATATATTTTTTCTCATTAAAACTGAAAAAAAGAATTTATTTTCAATTTGAATAGATGGTGAAAGAAAAAAAAACAAATCTTGATTGCAGTAAAATTTTTGAAAAATAAAAACGTATTTTCACATATTCAAACTTCATAAATCAATTTATTCTGGAGAACAAATATCGTCTGTCCACATATTTTCATTTAGAAATAAAGATTTTTTTTCAGTTATAGATTAAATCAAGGAGGCAAATTTAAGCTCCTTGCATTTAGGTCTAAAATTATTGCTCCCTATTCACAAGAATTGAATTTAATGAAAAAGAATATACTATTTCCATTATCTTTGAAGGATGTCTATTAAAACGTTTCACAAAGGCGTTAAAAGTAAAATGGTTTGCCAAGTAAACTTGACATATGTTTTTACACAATTCGCCAATTTCCACGATTTTATTTGGCCCGCCTTTTTTCATTGGTTACAGTTTCCTTTTCTTGATTATTTGTCACAAAATTTCACTTTTTTAAAACTTAGTTATGTCAAGTCCTCTATAACATAAAAATACTGTATTGTCTCATAACATAGAAATACTGTATGGGATAAAGAGTTAATGAATTATTTACGTTTCTAATTATCGGGAGTGAAATATTTTGCTTAATTAATGTATTTATTCTTCTTTTAATGATACGTGAACGAAGTCACGGGTAACAGCTAGTAACTTATAATTGATATCTAATTATAAAAAAATCCTCATTGTAAAACTAATAATAATTGTTGAATATTAATTGTTCTAAAACAAATAACCTGACAGTTTTTAAGTTAAAACGTCTTCCACAACAGATAATTCTTAATAAGTTGGGTTAATTAAAAAAAATCATATAGACACTATCTTCAGAGGAACTATTTAGACTTTTAAAATATCGTATTAATAAGCGAAAATATTGCAAACATCATATTTTTAACCTAATTCTTAAAGATTTGTATGACTTACTCTTAAAATAAGTTCTGCATAGGAAATCCTGAATTTCAGATAAAAACAATATATCGATACATTATTTTATGCTATAATCAACATATTGCAAATACAGAGGAAGTATTCGAGAATACATGCATTTTTAAATTTTCGCATACACAGAAAATAATCTAAAGGAAAAATAAAAACTCACCTCAGACTTCAGATATGTAATCACTGAAATGAAACAGACGTGAATTAGCAACAAAGAATAATCCCAAGAAATTTCCGACGACAACGTAAACAGTGTGTTTTTAAACAATAACTAATACAAATTTGAAATCTTTGCTATTGAATGCTTATCGTTGCTGATCGATTCCACAACATAACTGCGTACCGTTAAGGGCCTCTAGCAACAATACAAAGAAACATATGGAATGTACCTAAGTATGTCATTTTGGGACAATTTCCCCTACACACGGTAATTTGATATCTCATATTCAAAATGTGAAGTAGATAATTCAACGTTTCTTAGCGGAGTACGTAAAAAAAAAATTAGATGTATTTTTTCATTAATAAGACTTATATGGGTTGGCATGGTTAATTTTTTGGTTACTACTGTTTCCGAACAAGTAATTTTTTTTTTAGAAATGAGAATGTTATTAAAGCCTATGGACCCTATTCTCCGTTTGGGTTCGAGGCTGCGATTTCCGAAATGTTTCCCCAAAGCACGTGACTCAACATCACGAAAATCTGATCCGTTGCTGCTCTATGGCATGCATGTTTGAGTTGCAAACGAGTCGTTGCATAATTAAGGACTGCAATATCGGCAATGTTTCCCCAAAGCACGTGACTTTGACGTCAGTGGCAATAGGGTCCATTGCGAAGACTATTTATTGATTTGTCAATATTTGGTTACTACTTTTAGATTTCTATTCAAAATATTGTAGAAATTTATCTCAATTTGCACCAATTTGTATATGCCTCAATTTGCGCCGAAACAAATTGCTAAACATTTTTGAGTAAGAAAAAGAATTTAATTCCAATACGTATTCGGTAGTATAGTCACATAGTCTTTTTCACATAGTAGCATGTGGAAGTTTTCTTATTTCAGGACTCGGCACGGTCACTTTTTCCCCTATTTTTTCTAGAAAATAATCTTCATTGTAGATTTCTACATTTGAAAAAAAAAATAAACTTCGCGGTAGGTTTTTTTCTGCAACATTTTCATAAGAAACCTAAAAGAAGATTATTATTTGGAATCAGTTGTGACCAAAAAGTAATCTTTGCGATACATTTCTACAACATTTTCAAAAGAAATATAAGAAGATGATTGTTTGGAAACAGTAGCAACCAAAAAATAGTCTTCACGATAATTTTTTACACTATTTAAAAAAATAAGATACTTGTCTAAAAACAGTAGTAATCAAAATATTGACCAACCAAAAAATAATCTCCGTGATAAATTTCTACAATAGTTTTAATAGAAATCTAAAGGTAGTAACCAAATATTGACAAATCAATAAATGGTCTTCGCAATAGGCTTTAACAACATTCTCATTTCTAAAAAAATAAGATACTTGTCTAAAAACAGTAGTAATCAAAATATTGACCAACCAAAAAATAATCTCCGTGATAAATTTCTACAATATTTTGAATAGAAATCTAAAAGTAGTAACCAAATATTGACAAATCAATAAATAGTCTTCGCAATAGGCTTTAATAACATTCTCATTTCTAAAAAAAAATTAATTGTTCGGAAACAGTAGTAACCAAAAAATTAACCATGCCAACCCATATAAGTCTTATTAATGAAAAAATACATCTAATTTTTTTACGTACTCCGCTAAGAAACGTTGAATTATCTACTTCACATTTTGAATATGAGATATCAAATTACCGTGTGTAGGGGAAATTGTCCCAAAATGACATACTTAGGTACATTCCATATGTTTCTTTGTATTGTTGCTAGAGGCCCTTAACGGTACGCAGTTATGTTGTGGAATCGATCAGCAACGATAAGCATTCAATAGCGAAGATTTCAAATTTGTATTAGTTATTGTTTAAAAACACACTGTTTACGTTGTCGTCGGAAATTTCTTGGGATTATTCTTTGTTTCTAATTCACATCTCTTTCATTTCAGTGATTACATATCTGAAGTCTAAGGTGAGTTTTTATTTTTCCTTTAGATTATTTTCTGTGTATGCGAAAATTTAAAAATGCATGTATTCTCGAATACTTCCTCTGTATTTGCAATATGTTGATTATAGGTAAAATGGCATGCCGCTAGACATCTTTCCCGATCATGTTTTCTATGCCTCAGCTGTGACAGAAAGATCACTGGAAAATTAGGAAAGCAACGACAACAAGACAAGTTCTACAAATAACAGCCTATATAGACATAATTCGCCAATTTTCAGAGTTTCAATGCCACATCTTCCGATTCCAGATCCGACAACATCTGTTTTCGATACTCCGATGAAATGTGTATTTTTTCAACCGGCAGCATCTTCAAATTCATCATCTTCATTTACCAGACAGCTTTTGTATATCCCCTTCTTTGTGCACCTCATGTTAGATCATCCTCTAAAAATAGGAAGCATGAAGGTGCAAAAGTTCTGACTAGCAGCCCTAAAATTGCCGATGTGAAGGCAAAAACTGCTGAGAAACATAATTCACACTCAAGACGTGCAGCTCTACAAGCTTTGTTACATCCAATGTAGAGGGTAAAAACATGGATCTTTCTGTCGATGATGATGATAGAGCCTATCTTTATTGCAATGGTTTATTCAGTCACTCAAACTGAAGGAGAAGTGGGCAAAAAGTGTTAAGTGTTCAATATGGACAGATAGTGAATGTGCCGGTGTTTCTTGGTGTGCAAACAATTTTGTTTGTGATATGTGCAAGTAAACTTAATAGCAATTTATGGGTGTGTCGTTTTAGGACAGCATTGTAGATAAAATGACATAGTGCAGCATTTTACTCAAATCGTTATACTGACATTGTGATTTTATTTGTTACTTTTTAAAAGGAAACATTATAATTTGTATTATTCACAAAGTTAGCTTATAAAAAATAAAAGTCATGAGAAAATATCTGTATGAATAAAAGCATTTTTGTCTTAGGGTATGTCATTTTAGGTCAGTTGTCCCTACATAGTTAAAATTCACTTATTCAGATTTGTCTGTCGTTGAAATTGTTCATAAGAAAAATATGAAATCTGGAATGCATGTATGTTAAGGGATGCAAAAGACATGTAACAGAGAAAACATTTATTTCAAAATTGTCCACCAGAAGAAGTATTAAGGGATTTTTCAAACATTTAAAAAAATACAATTTTATATACACTGTAGAACCGGTTTATCACTATGAATACTTTTCAATGTGTTAACCATTATTGTCAATTGCCGTTTAAAATAGAAAAATAGCATGTTCAATAGTCAAGCAAAGCAAATTCTTGGAAATGTTGAGGGCATGACGAGAAATACGATCCTTGCATTCTGGCAATGTTTTTGAGTTGTCGCGATTGAGCAAGTGTTTTATGTAGCTCCAGAGCAAGAAATAACTGGAATTCTGCTCTGGAGATTTTTCAGGCCAGACTCGAAGGAAATGGTGACTGATGACATTACCTTCTATAAACTGCCTGCTAAGCACATTTTAACAGGGTGGGAGCTCCATCCTGCATAAAATGTGTTGTGTCAAGGCATTGACGCGCTTGCAGAGACCGGATGATGTTACTCTCTAGCAGTGATGTATAACGCTTTCCAGTTACGGTGCATGTCACCAGACTTCTCGGCGTTAAATCTTAAAAATATAAAATAATAATCAAAAAAATAAAACGAATGCGCATAAAATATGCATTAAATCCACACCATCCCGTAATCTCTTGAGAGTGTTGCGGAACTTGAAGAATCGAATGAGGATTTTCCTGACCACAGATGCGTCAATCGTGCGTACTCAGTGTGCTATCCAGATGAAAATGAGCTTCATTACTCCATAGAATGTTCCAAGGACAATCCACATCTATCTGACAGAGAGTAAGAAATTCAAATGAAAATGTTGGGCGTGCAGTGCATTCAATTGGCAACAACACCTAAAGACGTGACAAATTAAGAGGAGTAATATAGCGGATTTTTCCGAATAATCTTTTGAACATTACAGTGTGATCTAACTGGAGCAAAGTGGCGAATCTCGTTCTACCTAGTGAGTTTGAAACCCTGTCCCCTTCCTCCATGCGCGCGACATCTCCAATTAGTCTCAAAAAGGAAGATTTATTACTCTTCAGAACGGAGACTCATCGATACCTTTTATTCAAATTCCTTGCTTATTCTTCGTAATCTGTTTCCAGCCATTGCACTCTGCCATTGTTTTTCAACAGTCGAAAATTCCGCAAAGCTTCTGGTGGAGTAATTGCAATTTTCATAAACAAAAAAGTTTCACATGTAAAGCACGATATTGTGAACTGCATGTCATTTTTCCCGATATGGAAGACATGAGACTGATGAGAGATTCATTGGACTTTTTATTTAACATTTTCAATATGTGCAATCAGCCACATCATACGCTTACAAAATTTTCCATGTGTGCCAAAGTTTTATCAGAAAACGCCTCCTGGTAGCAATTTAAAAGTATATATATCTGCTATATGTATTTCGCATTCCATCATTTAGACTCATTCTAAATTTCATATTTATCTGATGAATAGTTTCGACTACAGACACTTATGAGTAGGAGAACTTTAATTATGTACGCACGGTACATATTCAATCATGAAAATTTGATACACTGTGTTTGAGTTAAATCATAGATTATTAAATCATCTAATAAAAATTATTATGATAATTTGATATTTTACGATAGTTACAGAACAAAACGAAAAATACTGTTAGCGTAAAACAGAAGAAATTATAATTGTTAACACAATCATTTGTAAGACAGGGAAGATACGTAAAAGTATGGTTATTAATTAAGACTCACATTTAAAATTTATTAGAACATCTATTTTACATTTAAACGAATTTAGAATAATCAACAAATTGTTGTGAAAAAATAATTCTATAACTATATTTTGATTTACCTTTCAATAGAAAAACTGTGTTATTTTACTAATTATTTTTTAAATTTATTTGTAGGATCCTCATTACACAATTTATTATTCTTCCAAGTTGTTGCACGTAAATCTTCTTGGATATATATTCAATTCAGAAAGCTTTTTTTTTTCCTTTATGAAAGCAAATTAACTGTGATAGCCACAAAACATTGCTACGAGTAAAAGAAATATTGTTGCTGGAATGGCTTGCGATTAAGTAAAGAAATGTAAATCAGGCAAATCGCAGAATCTAACAGGTTGATTATTAGAGTTGTTTTACTTAATTTAATGTAAATATGAATTCCGAAAAAAAACTAAATATCACCATTACAATCGCATTCTGACGCAATTTTTTTCATAAAAGTAAATAAAATTCTTCTAATTTTCTGAGTAATTTTTTTCATCAAAACCTTTTTTCTTGTAATTAAAAAAACTGATATATTTTTAATTAAACGTTTAAATTAAGTTTAATTGAAGTTTAATCAAAATTTAAAGAAAGAAAATTACAATTTATATGTTATATTTATTGACATATATAGAAAATATATAACTTACATATTCGAACACTGTCTTTCGTCTAATAAAATAAGAATTTAAATAATAGACATATCATTTTAGATTTAAGCTTAAAATTAGAAACACACTTTGAAGCAAATAAATTTTTAGTATCTCATAATTCTATAAGTAGTCGTAGTTGTAAAATATACTAATTGACTAAATTCAAAATATAAAAGAAGCAGTACATTGGTTATTCTACAAACTTTTAGATATATTTCTCAGTTATTTTTTTAATTCTAAAAATATATTAAAGAGAATGATATAGATAGTCACGATAGTGTGTAATAAAGAGCCTCTTCCATCAAAATAACTTATTATTATTATTTCTTTCCTTATACCAATAGATTTCGTTAACCCTAGAATGCTACCCATTCGTCTCCTGGACGAAGCCCATAACAAATAACCTTGACCTGCCACCCCCAAAACGGGAAATGGATCGTGCCCCTCAGTACCTTCGTTTGACCTTGGTTACTACACCTACGAATATTCCTTCTTCCGGAAATATTTGTGCACTTGGCGTTTTCAGAACAATATTCGTCTTGCAGACGAATGGTTAGCAGTAACGTTTGCATTTGATAATCTGACTTAGTTTTTTTTCTGTTCTGCCGTGATATGTCGAACCGTTTTCGCGGAGAAAATTTTTGGGGTAGACCTGAGGCTATACGGAAGCTTTTGAAAGATTTAAGTAATGAAGAAAATTCTATTTCTGAGGATGAACCAGAAAATGAAGATTTTATTGAAATTGAAAATAACGAAATCACAGATAGCGATAGAGATGAAAATGAAGAATTATCCTGCGAGAATAAAGATGAGGAAAAAATAACGCTTGAAAAACAAACCCAGGAGGATAAAAATATGAACTCAAATTCTGAAAAAAAAACTGAAAAACGATCAAATAAATGTGAATTGGTTGGAAAAATTCCGAAATTTTTTGAGTCATGTGACAAGTCTATTATTTATCCAGGCAAAATTCATCTCACTGGTAAGAATAAGTCAAAATGGTCATCTGTTCCTAAATCAAGCAAGACACGGACAGCAGCTCGAAATATTATTCATTTCATTCAAGGTCCAAAGGACTCGGCGAAAGAACTTTACACTCCTCTTGACGCATTTAATCATTTTTTTACTCCTCAAATGCTGGAAATAATTGTTTTTCATACTAATTCTGAAATTAGATCGTTAAAGGATCGTTATGCTGAGGAAAAATTTATAGTATCCGAAACCTGTGTTGAAGAAATTAAAGCTTTATTGGGATTACTTGTTTTATCAGCGGCTATGAAAAATAATTAATTAGCAACAAATGAATTATTTGATACAACATTATGTGGTCAGCGATACAAAGCGGGAATGAGTGACGTGAGATTTCGTTTTTTGCTGAACTCTCTACGCTTTGACTCAAAACAAACTAGAGTTGAAAGAAAAGAAAAAGATAAATTTGCACCGATCAGAGAGATTTGGGACGAATTTATTAAGAGTTGTATGGATTCTTATAAATCAGGATCCTATGTTAGTATTGATGAACAGCTATTAGCACTTCGAGGAAGGTGTCCGTTTAGAATGTACATACCGAATAAGCCTGCCAAATATGGCATTAAAATAGTAATGATGTGCGATGTAGGAACGAACTATATGATCAATGCAATACCTTATTTCGGTTCTAATACTCAAACCAAATGTATTCCTCTGGCATCTTATTTCGTCGACGAGTTAACAAGAAACATTCAAGGGACAAATAGAAATATTACGATGGATAATTGGTTTACATCGGTACCCTTAGCTGAAAAACTTCTAATGAGTCTAATGAATTTAACAATTGTAGGAACTGTTTGAAAAAATAAAAGAGAAATTCCTCCTGAACTCTTACAGTTGCGTTCTCGAAGCATTGGAACTTCAATGTATTGTTTTGACCAAGCCAAAACTCTTCTGTCATATAAAACAAAACAAAATAAGTGTGTCATTCTTCTGTCTACTTTACACGAAACACCAAACGTTAACCAAGAAAGTAGAAAACCGGAAATGATAGAATTTTATAATTCCACAAAAGGAGCCGTAGACACATTGGATCAGATGTGTAATAATATGTCATGTAGTAGGAAAACGCGCCGATGGCCTCTTTGTGTATTTTATGAAATGATAAATATCAGTTTAGTGAATGCGCATGTTATATATCTGCATAATATGGCTCAAAAATCTGAAAAAGCATTATGCAGAAAAAAGTTCGCGATTAAACTAAGTGAAGATCTTCTTGCTCCATGGATGAAGAAGCATCTCAATGTATCAATTTTGCCCCGATCAACAAAGACAATTATAAGTGAACTTTTGAAATTGGATATGAACATTCAACAACCCGAACAATCTAAATGCAAAAAACGGAAAATTTGTGCAATTTGCGCAGAATGACACGCAATTTTTGTCTAACGTGTTCCAGAGCAATGTGTGGTGAACATCACGCTGATATGTGTAAAGATTGCTTTGAAAATAAATAAATCATGTTTTCTTGCGTACTTGAAGATTGAGAGTGATAAAGTCATCTGCAGGTAGTATACTTTCATTCTAATTAGCTTTTAATATTGATTTTAAACAAGAATGGTTATCATTCCCGTAAGTTTTTCAAAGGGTAGCATTCTAGGGTTAAGAGTCTTTAATTACGTGTGAAAATGAGTCAACTACAAGTTTTTTTACGTTCAACCTTATGAAAATTATAATAAATGTGAGAAATTTAGTATTATGTGAATGAATAATCTACTTATTAAATCAATAAATTATTCTCTTAATTACTGAGCGATAAATGAGGCCCAATCATCTTGTATAAACACCCTGTATGATGCCTAGTAATTACGGTCTATGTGTATGAACTGGGTTTTTCCTTTGGCGTAAACTATAATTTCTTTGAATTTTAAATCAAACTTAGAAATATTTAAATATTATTGAAAATAATACAAATATTTTGAAATTTGTAGTGCTGTATTATCACGTAAAGAGATACTGCATCTACTAAAATTAGTTTGTTTATCATTTGTACATTTTCTAAACACCACACATGAATTTCTTAATTATCTCAATGAGTTAGTATGATACGTGAAAATAGATATTATTATGAATTATAACATACAATTAAATTTTGTTAAAATATAAAAATAAAATGAATATAAATAGAGAAATCAAATTAATTTTATGTTTTTAAACATCCAATGCATTTTTTAGCCGAAGTTTTGAGGAAACCGTTCGTAAAATACTGACATTTGTGTGAATGTGACATGCTGTCCTGAAAATAAAAATATATGTGAATAGATGGAAATATATCCTATAAGTTTATTGTAACTCCCCGATGTCAAATGTGGCCTGCAAATATCGTGTTTTGAAAGAAGAGAACAGTATATGTAAATACAGTTAGTTATGCGGTCGATTAAATTAATATTTATGGTAGAAGATTCAGAATTTTAGAAATGTTACCTGAGCAACGGGAGACAGACCATGCAGTCCTGATTTCTATTTTATCTAAAGGATGGTAAAGTACAAATTAACTTATTTAAAAAAATATTTTATGTTCAGTGAGATCATTTACAGTGAAGCAAAGATTTTTGTTGCGAAATTGTAGTATGGATGAAATAGCCTTCTTGATACGGTTGGCGTTAATTATAATTTGAAATTTTTTGTGATTGTCCTGTTGATTGATCGCGTCGTCTCATTGCCCTATTTCACTTTTGAAAATGAAATAATGCTTGCGTTTTGTCTTAGCTTTTTAATTTTTATTTTTAATGTGCCTGCCATCATATTATACTTTTTAACCATATTCTAATATGAAATATAAAGCTGTTATATTAACTATGTTTAAAAAATATTTTTTTAACTAGATAAAAAATCTACAGAATTAGATCTGCTTTATTCTCCATATAATGAGTTAATTACGAAACTATGATTTCGAGAACAATTAATTGTCAGCACTTTTCATACTGCAGTTTACCTGACAAGGGCAAAACAGATTATGCGTTAAGAATTTTAATTATTTGTTTATAAGAATTAAAATAGTACAAATAATACAATAATAATTAAAACTCTTAGATCTTCTAAAAAAATATTTTTTTAATCCTACTCGATGTTTCTTTTGCTACGATCAAAAATAAGATCTAGCTTTACAGAAATAAGTATTCCTTTTATGAAGTTGATAGAAAGAAAGAAAGCTCAGAATTTTTCCAGTTACTCTTAACAAATATGACACTTTTTTTATAAACAAATTGAAAACTAAAATTTTTAAGCAGAAACTTTGAATCATCTGTGGAAAATCCTAAATACAACATTGCAGAATCAAACTTATTTCAATACTAATATTCACATAACATATATATTAAAGAGACGGTTATATTGAAACATTTTAAAACTAAATGTTCACATTTATATGAAGTTGATAACTACTATTTCGAAATCTATTTTCAGTGGTGAAACGAACATAAGTAATCCAAATACTTACTTTAATTCAAAGATAATAGGGATATGTTCAGCTTCAAACCCCATTCTTTTTCTACATTTTAAGAAAAAAAAATAATAAATAATCTTAAAATATACTTGAAAATTCCGAAACATTTTTTTTTCGAAAATTGTCTTGTTTCTGTTATACATTATTTATCGTTTTGAGGAATACGTCAGGGTGCATTAATTTTTTGTTAGTTTCAATTTTAGTGTATGGTTACTTTATTATTTTTCGTCAATATCATTAAAAATCAATAATTTACGTTAGAAAAAAGATCATTCCAGATACCGGTTACGATTAGATATACATTTTTAAAATAAGTAGAAAAAGGGTACATTAGCTCAAAATAAATATTTCTATAACACATCATTACCCGATACAAATAATTAGTATGTTTCCGTCAATATGAAATAGAGAAAAGTACTTTCAGTCCCACAAGCAAGAAACCTAGTGTAATATCATCCTGGTCAGTTTTTGATTTTTTTTCGGAGGTAAAGGGGGAGATTATAGGAAGTTCGTCATTCGCCTTTAAAATTTTCGAATTACAAGGCGCTCAATACAGATATCTAAGATAAAAAAAAAATGCTCAGAAAAAAGCGAACACATTTTTTTAACGTTGGAAAAAAGCAACAAATAACAACAAGTTATAAATTACACTTGATTATCTTTAACACAATCATTCTGATAAGTAAATGTATCATACAAGTTATGATATTCCAACTGATTGAAACAAACTTTGTTTCCAGGAAGTGATCTGAACTTATTACCTTTTCGCTGAAAACGATCTACCAACAAGCTATCAGGCGGACAAATCAGACAAACAACATTCATTCAATCACTTGCCGCATAGCTCAGTTGGTAGAGAGTTGGCAGCTATGGTCAAGGTCGTGGCATGCAGTACAATTTTTAATCAGTTGGAAAATTATAACTGGTCTGAATGGTAATAAATTATTGAAACAAATATGCTTATTATGTTTAATTAAAAATAACAAAATAATTTGGTTAAATCGCAAATTCTTATTTTCCCCAATTTTATATTCCGCTTTAATGATCTAAATAAAATATATTTATAAATAAACCATACTGTTAAAATTTACAAAAAACTGTTAAAATTTACAAAAAAAAGTTAAACTGCAATGACTTATTCCTCATACTAATTGTTTCATTGACTACAGTAGAATATTATTTAATAAGGAGATGTTATTTCATTTTATATAAACACATGCTTGTATAAACTAACGTATTTAAAATAAAATTAAAGTTACTTCGGTTTCACAGTTTAATTTCTTAACTACGTAAAAAATACAGATATTATTGAAAAACACTTTCCAAAATAATTAGATTATTAAAAAACTTCTTTGTGCAATTAGTCCATCAACATCAAGCTGTTCTCGTTAGTTCTTAATTTAATCAATCTAATTAGAAATAAATGAGCATTTGGATAATAATTTAATAAATTTTCAGATTTAAATATAAAATAAAACATTCTTTTTGTCCTACTCGTAATATGATTTAGGTCCAATTAAGTTAAAGGAAGATTAAATTAAAATAATTTCCATTCACTGTTTATTTAAAATTCCCAATTAGAATATTCGTAAGAGAGAGAAATATGTTAAAAATATTTTTCAATTTTTAAATATCTAAAATAAATATTGCTAATTGAAGAAATTTTTGTTATCTACGCAATGTCATATATATATATATATATATATAACACTAAGATTCTTGGCGGCAAAAAACATGTTATTTTTCTTTTGCTGATGGCAACGAGTGCTTTGTTTTCCCTAATTTGCGAATATTAAGAAAAGTATTTGAGGTATTAATTTAAAACTCACCACACATATTTAGAAAACATTTTCTGTATCCCAAAATCGAATGTTTTTAAAATCGGCCGGCAATTTGTCTAAATATTTACAAAAAACTAGCTATTTTCTAAAAAAGAAAGAGAATAAAGTGCGAAGTCAAAACAAACTAGTCGGATGTGCCAATCCCAAAACTTTCTTCTATCTCAGTCATGTTAATACTTCAAAATTCGCTATCACATCGCCAATAAAATCAATATTTTTCGTCATTCTGTTGTACGTCAGCTGCTTGCGAAAAGTCGGGTTACAGGGATGTGAACAATCGATGTATACTAAACTACGAAAAGTCCTTCTGGCTTGAAAGACAGGAATAGATAGCCTCCCTTTTCCTTTGTTTTACGATTTTAGCTAATTTTACTGGAAAACCCGAAGGTAAAATGCGTGGAACTTAATAAAGAAGACTGAATCCCAGTTCTCGTCAACATTGAATTTGAATGAGAATATCGCCAAATGAGTCCTCTACAGCCAAGTTGGCTTCATTTATGGCAACTTACTTTGGTCGCCAAATTAGTCGATATTGTTTCTAATAACAATAACGATAATGTTTCTACTTATGGAACTAAAAGCGGTCCCTAGTATGGCGGCGTTTCCGTTTTTTTGGGCCTTTTGGGGAGTGTAGCGCCCTCTATTTCCTGTTTCGACTGACAACTCTTTACCATGCTCGAAACCAAAATGCAGGAAGAGCAGACGACAATTTGTCATGTTTGAGAGGTCACATGACCGGCCTTTGGGAGCACCAGCGCCACGAACCGGGTACTAATTTCCGGTCCATGTTCCGATCTTGAAAGCCTATCTTCACTGTTCTCGTTCTTATTTCTATCTCCATGGTTACAACAATGAAAGAAAATTTGCCGAAACCATGTTAACTAAAACTCATAAATTAAACCCGTTTATGGATGAATTCTGCTGTCTTGTTTGAAAATGTCAGCCACCCGAAAATTTCAAACCGCTCTATCTCAGCCATTTTTTTAAGATAGAAGCAAAACAAAAACTGCTCCGGATTCTCCGGATCAAGGCCGAACATTTAACGAAAAAAAGTTTTAGGATTTCTAATTTTTTTTTAATTTGCACATCTTTTTTAATTTTAAATGGCTATCACAGCGCCCCCTTTCGTCGAAATATCCCCAAATTGTAATAGAACCTGCTTACCATAGCCAAAAACAGAGAAAAAAAATATTGTTCAATTTGAAGCATAACTTCATACACTTTTCGATAATACAATAGTTAAAATGGAACAAAAATATCGATCACAGCGCCCCCTTTCGTCGAAATATCCCCAAATTCTGACAGAACCTGCTTGCCATAGCCAAAAACATAGAAAAAAAAATGTTGTTCTATTTGAGGCATAACATCATACACTTTTAGATGGTACAATAGTAAAAATGGAACAAAAATATCGATCACAGCGTCCCCTTTCGTCGAAATATCCCCAAATTCTGATAGAACCTGCTTGCCATAGCCAAAAACACAGAAAAAAAATGTGGTTCAATTTGAAGCATAACATCATACACTTTTAGATGGTACAATAGTGAAAATGGAACAAAAATATCGATCGATCACAGCGCCCCCTTTCGTCGAAATATCCCAAAATTCTGATAGAACCTGCTTGCCATAACCAAAAACATAGAAAAAAAGTTTGGTTCAATTTGAAGCATAACATCATACACTTTTAGATGGTACAATGAAGACACACAGACGGACAGACGGACAGACGGACGGACAGACAGACGGACAGACAGACATTTTGTAAAAACATGTTTTTCGGAATCTCTGACCTCTAAAACGTGTAAATCCGTTGAAAACCGGAAGTCGAAAAAAATTTCGATTACAATACTTTCTTCTATTATAGATAGAAGAAAGTAAAAACGTGGCATTTTATTTAAATTCCTACTATTAGCTCACACTCTCTCTATATATATCTTGTTCAAATTTTCAATCGTTAATAAAATATTTTCTATTCATCCACTCAAGTTCAAATATTTTTTTTAAATCTTGTAGTGGATGACACTTTATGTAATACAGTTTTTTCAAATATTAATTCATTAATTAAATTTAATTAATTAATTTTATTTTTAAATGGGAGAAAAAAAAATTCCTCCCATTGTTTTCATAAATGAAATGAAAGATTTATCTCAAATTAGTGATGCCACAGAAATAAAATACCGCAACGATGAATATAAAATAATGTTCAATAAAGATAACGTGGCACATTAATGCAGCACGGGTTTATTTTATATATTTATGATTAAAAAGTAGAAATTGACTTAATTTTTTTTTTAAATATTACTTGTTTCTGTTTCAAAAGTTACCGGTATTTGTTAATGTGAAATATGATTGGTTAAATTATGTCTATATATATATAAAACTCCAAGGTACGTGACGACAAAAAAGTAGTTATTTCTCTTTTGCCGATGGCAACGAGTGGTTTATTTTCATTAATTTGCGAATATTAATAAAAATATTGTAGGTATTGTTTTAAAACTCACTACATATATATAGAAAATTTTCGTGTTTCAAAAGTTACAGATATTTGTTAATTTTAAAGGTCATTGGTTAAAGTTTGAGGAGGGGGAGTTCGGTCGCAATTTAAATATTGCGTTGAAGGTATATAAATCTGGCGCTCCTTGGTGGTGGAAGTTGGATCTAACTTATTTTTGCAGAGCGTGGACAGCACGTCTGCTATACGATGCCGTACGCAGATCCGTTCCGGAGTCTGCAGCAAACTAAAATTTATCTGTGACCCAACAATGATAGACTAAGCCTACTATCATAAGAAATGACAATATCAAATAAAATAAGTAAAATTTGTATTTATAAAGAAAATATAATAAGATTACGCAACAAATATCATAAATATAGAGACTTAAAGTAAATTTGAGCTATTTTTTAAGCCCAGCATTTCTTTTTAAGCTGATGGATTAATCTGCAAAGTTTAAAATTTTCTGCAGCACCCGCTGTCGTGCTGGATTGTTTCTACTACTGGGGTGTTGACTCTAGAAAAAAAGGGCCAGCGGTAAAGAATTGAACTGTTTTTTTTATAGTTGCCTTTTATCAGTAGAATTTTGCAACATTTTCCAGCGACCGATTAAATTGTGCAATTTCTCCCACGATCGGCTGGCGACTTTCGCATTCATTTTCGCGATCGATCGACAAATTGTGTGTTTTTTCTGGAAACGACTGAAGAATTTTGAGATTTGTATCTCATGCCTGACTGACGAATTGCACGATTATTTACTACAACCGATTGACAACATTTGAACAGCCGACTGAAGAATTTCTCTTTTTTTTTCTGACAATGTACTGGCGAATTTCACAATTTTTTCTGACGACTGATTGACGATTTTTGTAATTTTTTTCCTGCAATCCATTGATAAATTTCACGATATTTTATTTCTACTGATTGATGAATTTTGTGTTTTTATCTTACAACCAATTGGCAAAACTCACAATTTTTTTTCCTCATATGGTCAATGGAGAAATTTAGCAGAATTTTTTTTCAACAGTCCATCGACGATTTTCATGATTCCATTAATATCCAGATATTTCTTTACAACTGACTGGAGAAACTCGTTACTTATTTTCATGCGATTGATACACGAATTACTCTGTTTTTTTTCTCTACAACCAACGGAAGAATTTCCGATATTGCCTGTAACTTGACCGGTGTGTTTTTCAATTTTTATCATATGACCGACTGACATTGAATCTGTAATCAATTATTTTAGTTAAGTAAAAAAATGTATATTAGAAATAAATATATGAAAATGTCTTTTTATATAATATTCTTGCAAAATAAATAAATCTAGCTCGTTATTTGCTTTTATTCCACTTATTACTGTTAGCCTGATCATAAAATTGTTTATTAAATTTAGATAATATATATGTATATATATATATATATATATATATATATATATATATACATGTTCCGTATATAACCCCGGCTTATTAAAATAACTCTTATTCTTAAAATAGTCTTTTACTATCCATATGTAAAGCCAGTTTATCCTAATCCACTTAATGTTTATTCGAAAGTAGTTAGATCTAAAAATGGCGATAGCTTTTTTAAGTTATTCTTGAAATAGAACATATTTATTTTAATCCATTATTAAAATTCATTATTATTATTCCCGTGTAGTCAAATTGCTATAACTTCTCTATTTAAATACTAAAATATCACATCTCTTAATTTATTCCGCTCAGAAAACCCTATTCCCGTAAAATTATTCTATTATTAAATATTAAATGTGTATTAAAATAATTCCGAAAAGCTTTCATTCTTTTTTTTTTCTTCTACATCAAAGATTCATTTTCTTTTTTTTTTAAATTTTGTATTAAATTCGAAATTTAACCACAGGCTCAAAGCAGATAAATTGGTTTGTTTATACGGCATGCATCTGGTACGAGATTATCGAAGCCTGTAGAAAAGTGTAGAAGATATATTTCCCGCCACAGAAAACCGTTTTTCGCAAGATAATTTCACCGGAAATGCCAATGAAGTTCCTTTAAAGACCTTGTGATTCGATGAAGGTCGGTCACGTGACGTGTTTTGTGTTCTTTCGCAAGTGAGATTAAAATTACTCGCACGTCCTGATTTAGAGAGAAAATTTGACATTTACCGTTGGCTAAAGAACAGAGTAAAATTTGAACTGGCTTCTAATTCGCAATATCGTCTTTATAGTTAGTAATGTAGAGATATTTTTTCTACTATGTGCGGTACCTGAAGGTAAGCGAGAAAGTTTTTTCTGGGCGTCTAATATCCTCAAACGTCCTTTATTATGCAGTGATGTAACGTTCTACAATATCTTTACGGGTACTTAGTGCCAAATTGATACGTCCAACTAATCTAAATAAAATTAGTGAGTTCTCAAAGAGGAGATTTATGGATCATGCAGACTGTAGCAATGGAATATATTAATTCTTCCGGATAATTTTGATTCATCGAGCATTCCTCCTGAAGTGATGTCTTCAAAATGTTAATATAGCCTAATGCAGTTTGAAATGGGAGACCCTGTTCATTTTGGCGAATTTTTATTGACAACTAATTTTGACTGCATTAATTTCGAGATGTTGATAATCTTTTTCCTTCGACTGCTGTTAAATTCAGAGTGTGCCAGAAATTCCTCAATTTTGTGACACACACATACATATATATATATATATATATATATTCTTTAATTAAGTAACTTAAAAAAAATATTTTACTGTAAAATTTTGTAAAATGGAGCATCTTATGACTGTGACAGTATTTCTAAACCATCAAATCAAAATGTTAATCAAAATTTATTTGTAATTTTATTTATCTAAAAGTATCACCAGAATTATGCTCTTTCAATACTCTGTTTTGTTTCGTTATTGAAAACTGTTTCAAGGGAGGACAGAACTGTTAGACACGATTGCCACGTCATGTGATCCCTTTGGCCAATCAGATATACACACTTAAACCTTCTGTTGACTAACCGAGAGTCGAAAAATCATGTCTCAACTTTAGACAAGGTTACTCAACTGAGAGTTGAAGGTTGGTGGTGAATTGATCGGTTAAAGTTTTGTCGCACTAGTCAATTACTGGTGCACTAACCGTAATTACATTTAATTTATTAATAAAATATCCAATTACTTACTTTATGGATAATAATACAGTCGTTTAATAAATAACGAGGCACCGGTACTGGATCGATAAAAATTTACTTTAGCTCAATAATATTTATCGTAATTGTGCAGGCATTTATTTCAATGAGATATGTGGACGAAAACTTTCTCTTAAAAATCATGGAGTTGTTTTAAGTTCCCATGCTATCTCTACATCATTAACCGTCGAAAAGAAGTCAACTTTTCCGAAAAGCTTGTGCACTAACAATGACTCCGAGTTTCCAAAGTAGACCTGGACAACTTATAATTCGATGGTGCGGCCGGTGAACTGTAATTATTCTTTTTTAAATCAGACGACGTTGTGCAATATCTGGCCTCTCATTCCTGTACGTTTTTTTTCCTGAGGTCCATAACTGACCTTCTATACTCCTCAATAAATCTCCGATACACAAGGTACAATAAGCAGCTTTTGGCATTTTATTTTTATATTAGACTTTTTATATATTCATCAGCAGTACATAAGACATATGAAAAGAAAAAAACGATTTGTATTAGGAATTGATTATGTTGAAGATACTGTTTTAAATCTACAATTTTCAATAGAATTGAGAATATTCTATAATTATTATTGAAACATTATGTTCATACATACAACATACAAATCCAAAGATGCCTAGAATATTGATATTTTTTCTTGGAAAAAGATAAACAAGTTTTTCAAAAATGCAAAGTAGTTAAGGAATAAAAAACATTTCGAAAAACATTGTGTTTATAAGAACTATCTACAGTTTTTGACATAAAAGATACAATTAAAACTGAGAAAACTTTCTATTTTACATGCCTTTTAAGGTTCCAGAAGTTATAGTGTTGTCAGTGTAAATCAAATTTTCAGTTAGTGACATTTTGCATATTGAAATTCGAATATATTTTTAAATTTTTGTTAGAAAGATTTAATATTTTCAAAGAATATTTCTTATGTTCTTTGACTAGAAAACTGTGGCATACAATATTTTGTAAAGTGCAAGTATTGATAAATGCTTATATTTCATTCATATGATAGTAAAATTAGAAATTGACTTTTTCAAGATATATAGAAAATGTATTTAATTAGAACTAAAACTAAAAACAGCAAAATTGATTTTTTCTGTACGAATATCGAAAATGCACTTCATTATGATTGAAATTGGTGTTAGAAAATTCAATTTTTTAATGCAGTGTTAGGGTTTATTGTCACTTTTAATTATGATTAAAAGTGACAATAAGATGTATATTCTTTTATTTTGAGGATATGGAAAATGCACTTTGCTTTTATTAACAGTGACAATAAAAAGTTTTATATTTAACATTAATTACATGACATTACACTATCAGTAAATTTGGTAAACAAAATGCAAGTCTGCTGATGCTGAATGTTTATTCATGTGTTCATTATGTTTTGAAGAAATAATAGTTTTGTTACAATTTCCGTACTCCCACATTTCTGTCATTTAAATGATATAGAAAAAATGTATTTTTAGTACAGTAACATAAAATTAACTGTATATATATGTATATATATATATATATATATATATATATATATATATATATATATATATATATATATATATATACAAATTCTTTATCAAGACCTTTACGTTACTGCCACCAAAGTTTGTCACATTCATTTTCAATCTGAAGAGAGTGTGTCCCACAGCTATATAACATATATATCTGTAGTAATATAAGAATATGCGTGTATTTTTGTGAAATATCAACTAAATCTGTTTATAAAAATTATAGGTTTGTGGATTATTCTGTGTAAGACATATATTTTAAAAATTTCCAATGCTAGATGTCGCACAGTGTAAAATCAGAAGGATAAATGGAAAAGAAAAAGAGTGAGAAAACCAATGTGTTTGGAACACTGTATTGGTGACTATTACCGTGATACATATTAAGAGCACAACGTTGCATAAAAGTCGTATTCTAGAAATTCTGGCATTTCTGCAGTTCTGGAATCAGAAACGTTTTCAACATATAAAGACACAGTTCATAAGTAATGGAAAAATAATTCAAGCGCAGTTGGAGTTATATTTTGAAAATAAGGCCCTATAGTAAATGTTCCAGTGAAACTACAATATTCCGTTACTTTTAGAACATTCAAGGGCACTTGTTGGGTTGTAGAGGGACTTTCTGTTGCCTAATTGGGGCAATTGTAAATAGTCATATGTTCATACAGATGGAATTAACTATTCGTTCTTTAGAAAATTCCATACAGCGCAGCATCAACTGTCTTCACCGAAATAACTGCAACGCAAATTTACCTCAATCCCTCTCGGGAGGTAGATCAAGACTATGAAATTTGTATAGATATTAAAGCATTTTTTGTTGCATCTCTTCAACAAAAGATAAAATATATTAACACTTTTTCTAAACCTTTACTATAGATAACATTTATTTACTACTAATTACTTCAGGTTCAACAGAACGTTAATGAGTGGTTTGTTTTCACTAATTTGCGATTATTAAGAAAAGTATTTGAGGTATCGATTTATACAGACATATGTAGAAAAATTTCTGCATCCGAAAATCCAAATTTTTTCAAACTTGGTCAGTAAATTTTCTTAATTTTGGCAAACAACTAACTACATTCAGAAAAGGAAAGAAAATACAATGCGAAGTGGAAACCAAAAAACGCGTCTTTTTGTTTCTGTTTCAAAAGTAACAAATATTTGTTAATGTTAAAGGTCATTGGTTAAACTTTGAGGGGGGGGGAGGTCGGTCATAATTTAAATATCACGTTAAAGGGATATAAATCTTACGCCTCTGGCGGTGGAAGATACAACTAATTTATTTTTACAGCGCGTGTGCAGCACGCCTGTTATAAGGTGTCGTATTTAGCGCGGACCCGAAAGTTCGTTAGGAAAGAGGTGTGTTTAGGACAGAATGAGCCCCCTGGCGGTGGAAGGTGAACTAAAAGATATTTTAATCATTCAAGGTTTGTTTGGAAAAATCAAAGAGCAAAGCCGGCGTAGCCTGCTAGATTATTATAATGAGTGTAAATGCTATAAAAAAATATTCTCTATCCCAAGAGCATTTTTGGAGCTGACAATGATCTCTTACTTTCTCCTAGTTTCTCTAATGTTCTCTAACTATATCTGATTGTAAAGCCTAACTTTCTTGAAGAACACATGTTTCACATATCATATGTAAAACATAGTTAATAATAGTTAAATAAATTGTTTCTAGTAGTTCTAGGAATACACATTTTCATGCATTAAAATAGCGCATTTAAACGAACTATTATGTACTATATTTTGAGTTTTATTGCAAGGAATGGCATTACGCTATCATTCGATTTACAAAAACTTATTATAAATGTATGAAAACTTTAATTGATGAATACATATTTAGAAAAAAACAATATTCTATGCAGATAAAATACTAAATGTATTTCATATTAAATGCATGGCGTATATTTTCGAAAATAATACTGGACTGTTTAATAATTGCTAAGAAAATAAATCATACTTATATATTTGATCTTAAATTTTGTACGAAGAACAAAAAAAATCAGCGATATAATACAATAAAAAAAAGCTGACGATCAGTCAGACTGTATACTTTTTGTTTTGTATTTTGCGTTAGATGTTTTTGTTTCTTAATTTTCCTATAGTTTTTATTCTATTCTACTTAATATTGTTTATAAAAGAGAAAATTATGGCATAAAAAATCTAGTCCCACTTTTATTTTAGTTTGTCGTTTTTTATAAATGTAAAGACTTTTAATGTAATTTGTTAATTACAGAAAAACGTTTATGTTGGATTCAAATTTTTAACTTTGTATAAAAGGAAATTTGGCGAATAATTTATATTAATTATAAAATTTAAATTAATTTTTATTTCGCGAATTTCGAAACAAAAAAAATATTTTTTTCGAATTATTTAAAAAAAGTTTGAAAACAGATAGACATATATATTGAGAATTTGTATTATTAAAGTAAAAAAAAAAATGTAAGAAGTAAAAATTACCTGTCTTGCGTTTCTAAATTAATGAGAGAAATAGTACAAAATTTTACCGTTTTGTTTTGTAAATAAGTTCAGGTTTTAACAAGAAAGAATATTATATTACCGTACACTGAAAAAAAGACAAATGTTTCATAATCTACAAAAATATTGATTAACAATGCATGAAGATAAACAATAATGTCTTCCGAGTTACCCTAGGTTCCGTAAAGCGTTCTTTATCTTAAAAAATAACAGAAACTAATGTATTTCCGAGATTTAAAGAAGTATTTACTCAAATAATGCAAACTGAATTTATGCATGCAAGACTAACAAAACAACATTAATTTTAATGTTAATATTAATGCTGTTAATTTAGCATGTTTGTCTGTAAAACCTGTTTGTTGAATACGAATACATTAATTTGAGATTTGATAGTATTCGATAAAGCTATATTCCAGGTTAAAAAATATTTAAATCAGTATAAAAACTACTCGGAAAGTTTCCGAAAATCAGTAGTAGCAAAAGATGCTTTGTTTTTATAAATGCTTCTTTAAATCACGAAAATCTACTAGTTTCTGAGTTTTCTAATGATAAAGAACGCTTTTCGGAACTTTCGTTAAGTCGAGACAGGCTATTGTATATTTTCGTTTGTTGTCGTGATATATTTTCCTAGATTAAGAAATAGATTAAACATTAAAAAAGCGCAAAATGGGAAAAATGACCTATTTTATATAGGAAATACAAGAGCAAATCAACAAGAACGTTTAAGGACAGCATTAAAGAAACCATATATAATATATATATTTATTTATTTTAGTTTTCTTTATTTTTTTTCAAATAAAATTGACATACAAATAGAAAAAAAGCAGCTCAGAAATTTGGTAAAAGAGAAAAGGGATTGTCTAAAAATTCTTCTATGCCAGCATAAAATGCTGCTTATAAATTGATAAGAGACGGCAGAAGTCGGATCCCGATAAAAAGTAGCCTTGAAAAAAGTCTATCGAGAAACGAGAACTTCCGCGGCAACTGGGACTGCATACATACTGTGAAGGCGCAAGAAAATTGCCTCATTTATAAGCAGTGGGGGAAAAAGGCGGAACTAAGCAGGCCAATCAGAAAACAGGATTTAAAGTTAGTTACTTCAAGCAAAAATTACAGAAAAAGGGCTAAAAAACAACTAAAGAAAGAAAATTAATATAAATATCTAAAAAATAAAATATTCCGGAAATAAAATATTTCCGGTAACTGTCTAAGATTTTCTTTCGGGGGATAAAATCTACACATATCACATATCAATTTACATATCTACATATTTACATATTTACAATCTACATATGAATTTACAAGCCAGGGAACGTTCCCCTTAGACCGCCGAAGATTCAAATTTTTATATTGCTCGAAAATGAAACAATGAAATGAGCTGTGTATTTACACATCCGCGTATTGGACGATTGGGTTTTTAGGAAAAATTAATGAGTCTTAAGTCATTATTTTTAATTGTGAAATTAGTAACAACTTTTATAAATTATATATATATATATATATATATATATATATATATATATATTTGAATCGAAACATCGCATAAAATATGTTTCGGTCCATTCATTGTCGTAAAGTATATTGTGTACATTTAATATTAACATCCTCAAACACTAACCATTTATAATTTTATAAAGATTTAAGAAAATGTACATAAATTTGAAAAGAAATAAGAAACAACGAAAATGTTCATTTTTCCAAGCTGCTTGATCGACAGAACTCAAACTTGGTGTCAAACGTGTGTGTTATCACTGGAATTACAACGTGGATACAATTTGTAACATTAACATCCTCAAACACTGACCATTTATAATTTTATAAAGATTTAAGAAAATGCACATAAACTTTACACATAAATAATACACACAATAAATACACACAAATAATTACACACAAAAAATACACATAAATTGTACGAAAATGTACAATTTTACAAACTGCTTGATCGACAGAACTCAAACTTTGTATCAAACGTGTGTGTTATCTTTTAAATTACAACGTTGATACAATTTGTAATATGTAGACGACCCCTATATGAAATTTCTGTACACATATTTGGACATTAACATTCATATAAGCCACATTTCCCAGTTGAACTGTGCATCTGTCATCATTCTGCAATATATTTGTATTAAAATAACATGGGGGATAACGTTTTCCCAGCAAGTCACATTTACATTCCATCAAAAATCAAAATATATACAATGTCTCTGAAAAACACTCTTTCTGGTGATTGTAACTTTGTATTTTGACTATATTTAAAAATATTATCTAGTTTATTTTTTGAAATTATTGTAATAATGAAATATTTTTAGTGCTGTTTATATTGAGCAAAATAATTTATAGAAAAGAAAAATGATAAATTTATTTATTAAAAGAAGAAGAAAGAAATATTATCGCTTGGGGAAAGTAGTATTTCCCGCATCGTTAAAAAAACGTAATTGCATAAATAATTAGATTAAAAACAATATTTCCGTTTGTCGGATATATATTGCAGACAAATTAAGGAAAAAAGTGCAATGTATGAGTTAAAAACTGTAACATTTTTCAGTAATATTATAAAATCAATAGCATATTTTTGAAATACATTAGTTACAGATTCGTAAAACATTATTTTTGTTGAGTAATTAAATTTAAATATATTGTTTATACTGATAGATAATTTAAATATTCTTATACCCATTCATTAATTGAGAGTGAAATATGCCCCATATTAGATGTTGCCTATGATGTTTTTTTGAATTTACCTGTTTAATTACATTTGCAAACGTTTAATAATCTGACACAGTTTACATAATACAACATAATAAGTTTCCTAAAGCAAACAAACTTCTTAATAATATCATAAATTTAAGAGATGCGACAGGGTTGGGTTGGGTTGATTATTGACGGCCAATTATCTACACTTGGGATATAGGCCCGGGGGGAGTGCCCTTCGTGGGCGTCTTTCTAAGGGAACCTAACCCGTATTTACGCATGGATAAATCCACGGCTCGAAGAAAACCACGAAAACTCCGAACGATTAGGCCGACGGGCGCGATTGGGATCGAACCCAGCACCTCCCGTCTACCAGCTTCGAGAGCTGAACCTCTCAGCCACTGGTGGGGCAGAGATGCGACAGGACTTTCAAAAGAACTTTGTCTTCTTGTATCAGGCGCAAAAAAATATGATACCAATTGGAAGGCGGGAGCAAGACTAAAAGAAAATGAGAAGAAAATTGTGTGCGTTATAATTTAAATTACAGCGTTGATACAGTTTTTAATATGTAGACAAACCCTATATGAAAAATCAGTACACATATTTGGACATTAATATTCATTTAAGTTAGAGGAAAACAGCCAATAAGAATGCAGGAGGTATCAGCCAATCACAAGCAATAATTATATTAATAATAAGTTTCATTTGTTGTATAATTCTTATTGAATAATTAGATAATTCTTATGTATATCCTGAATGTTTTAGATTAAAAATGAAACATTCTACTTTTCTTTCCAGATAATATCTAGAATTCAACCAAAATTCAAGACGTATAAACTAATTAATTTTTTTTGTATTAAAAAATCCCGAATATATGCATTTTCTATTTATTTTGAGATTTAGTACTTAATTTTAATAAACAAACGCAGAACATAATATATATATATATTAAAATAACATGTTTAGAATACATAATGATTGAATCAAAATATAATTTTCAGTATATTTTGTATTAACAGAAAATGGTATAATTAAAATATATACGTTATAATTTGTGATTTTAGTTGCATATTTCATATAGTTTTTGCAAATAAAGTTTGTAGAATTCAAACGAATTACAATAATGTTCCTTTAAAAAAAATGCAATTAATGTCTCTTTTACTTTAAACATCCTTCTCTAGATGATACATATTCTTTCCAAAATCAATTTTTGAATTAAGTGAAGAAATAACTACGAAGAAAAAACAGAAAGAATCTTTGTAATGACAAACATTTCTGAATACTAAATCTGAATTTCGTTATCGTAGTTCCCGCTTCATTTATGTTAATAGAAGAAACTATCTTACTAAGAGAAACTTCTGTTTCTTAAAGCTAAAGTTTCTTGTTTGTGTTCTTTTAGTGTGGAAATGCCGATTTATGTTTTTTTTTACTAGCGTTTGCATCGGTAGGTGAAGTCCATCTCTTTTCTTTTATGGATGTAAAGGTTTTAAGAGCCAAAAGATAAAAAAATATGATAAAACCTTTTTATATTTGCTCTGTAATGCGTATTTTTATAAATAAGTCCATTGCCTATTAGAAATGTAAGCAAATGTTATTCTATCACATTCTAGCCATTTCTTATTTTGTTGGGCAGTTTGCATATTTTCTAATTATGTTCTGATCTCATTAAATCAGTAGTTGAATTAATTTCAAAAGGCACTTTATCTCCTAATTTATATGATGAATTGTAAATTAATAAATGTTATTTCATAAAACTAAGTTTTTGTTTCATTTTCAGTATCAAAGGAATGATTTGCGTTCTTTTATTAGAGTTGCATCTTCAACTAATGCTAATCTTTTTTCTTTAATGAAGATGAGTTATTAGGGACGAAGCTAACAATGTTTGATAAAATCCTTTTACTTCTGTTTTGTGATGTGTCTTTTTTTATTCATAATCTAATAGTAAATTGAATCAAATCTTTTTCTACCCTATATATATAAAATCCTAATGAAACAAATTTATGAAACGATTTTATGAAACGAATTTATGAAACGATTTTATGAAACGACTGATTAAACGACTGATTATGTTTCAGGGCTATTTTTAATAAAATATTAAACGCTTGATGGTGAAATTAATATCAATTGTCCATAAAAATCCGCGGATGTCAAAACTGGTAATAGAATTTTGAAATTGGAATTAGTTTTCGAGATACTAATTTTTTTCTAATTTTAATGACATTTCTGTAATGATGGCAACTAATTACTCAGTTTTTTTGTGACAAAAAAGGGAAAAAAATTGAAAAGGATCCCGATAGGGATTATTGATTTCTTTTTATTCGTCATTTTCAAATTGAAATTGAATTTATCTTTTATTTCAATCGATAATGAAGACAAGATTGTGATTAAATTATGTTTTTCAGGAAAATTTGAAAAAAAAAATCACATTTCTATCGTTGTCAGGATTCAATCGTCTGTCAGCATTTAATTTAATTTATAAACTGAAAATGTTTTGAAAAAATTCGTCCAAATGACGTCATTTATATAAACGCAAAAGAAAGGAGCAAAAAAATATTTATACAATTTGTTTAGCGTAAAATGTCATTTATCCTATTTTATATATAATCAGAAGTAATTTGTATAGGAAAAACAATAATAATATACGAATAATTAAAGTACGCATATAAACAAAAAAATCGTCGAATTTGTTTCCATGGCTGTTAATGTCATTTGGCACCAAATCTCACTTTCTGATGCCCGAATTGCGCCAAGCTTTTTTTAAAAGAGCGTCAAGACCCCTATAATAGAAAAGCACCAAAATCTCATTGGGTTTGTTTTCATAACTTTTGGCAACAACTCTATGTATATTAACGAATCTATCCCTTTTCGAAGCTCGAATTACGCCAAACCTAAAAGCAAAGGATCCTATACTGGAAAAGTACTCGATTTTCTTATGGACAATATTCAAGTGACATAACAAGGTGTAAAATTATCGCGGATAGCAAATTTGTTTAAATATGTCATCAATTGATGCCGAATAAATGCAGGCATGCATGCACAAAATATTTAATTAATTTTGTATGATAAATAATTATTAGAAATTCGTATATACATATTAATTAAAATAAATAATTTACATATTTAAAATAACATGAAAATATGCATGATGGCGCACTAAAATAGAGAGAAAATTAAAACCTGTTACTGAAAATGTATATAACAGTACTTTTCAATACCGTGGTTCTTAATGTTATTCACAAGCAGATGGAATTTTTCTCATCCTTAAAAGCAAAGAAAGAATAGAATACTGATCGTTGTTATAAAAGTCCGAGAGGTAGCCACAATTTAAACCTAACCATTTTATACAAGCTGGTTTTCAAGTTGCAATTGATTTTACTTATCAATCCCGAAAACAGTCGTCAGTTGTCGCAACAGCTGTGTATGAGGCCATGGTAATAAAAAAAATGCCCCATTAAAACGTTAAAAGCATGGCAACCCAATTGCAGATTTACCAATATTTTTATAACAAAGCACGCTGTCATGTTTTAGAGGCTTCGAAGTCTCAGCGGGGGTTGGCGAGCGTAGCTCGCATTCGGTAGGCCCCCTAGTAGTTATATAAAATTATAGTCAGGAGTTATTTTCTTGTTGATCTCGACAGTCTGCATATTTTCCATTTGTGCCCTGATTTCCTGTACTAACCACCCATTCGAATTTCTAAAGATACTTTTACCGATATATTGTGTAACGTGCTGTATGATGAGAAACTTTTGCTGCTTAATGATACTATGGCAACTAGGTACTCTTCATTTTACAAACAGTTATTAAACCTTTCCGTTTCTATTTTTTTTATGTTTGCAATAAGTTTAGACATGCATAGTACTTTCTGACGAAGTTTCATAAAGATTCAATTATTAGAAAGTGCGAAAAAAGATTTTTTACTGAATCTTTAATCGTTTAAAGGTTTTAGAGTTGCGTTCTTTAAATGAATTTATGCTAGTTTTGTATTTTTCAGTATTTGAACATGATGAAAAAAGTTCAAACTTCAACATATAGTTTCGATTTACTCGATTTTTTTAATGAGCTATCCTTATAATGCATTTCGTAAAATTCAAGATCAAATATCAAATAATATGATTGTGGGAATATTCAGTTTATGTTTAAAAAACAAATATATTAAGCAAATACTTAATTTAAATATAATTTTAGATGCATAATATTTTGTTTATTTTCTTCTTAAACTTATTAACTTTTCAGATATATGATTGTTATGTTAGAAAGCACACTTGTAAAAAATATATAAAATGCAATTGTTGCAAAAGTTTAAAATTGTAGGTGAAGTGTGGTTTTAAAATTACAATAATATCTTTAATACTATTTTTTCAATTCTGATCAATAAAATTGCATTTTTGCTATATATCTGTTTTCGTTTAAAAATATTTGATAATATATAAAAAGTTATTAAAAAACAGTGAAGTAAAAAATAATTTAAAGAATCCCCTTAATTTAGATTTTTTTAGTGCCAAAGAACAGATTTATTTAATATTTTTACTGAATCTCATTCTTATCTGTACTATGATATAAAGAGTGAACGCCTGACTGACTGACTGACTCATCAAAGCACAGCAAAAACGACTGAAATCAAGATAACGAAATTTGACTGTAGATTGCTGTTATGACCTAGGCAAAGAATAAGAAATGAGTTTTAAAAATTTTCATACGAAGGACGTTAAAGAGGGGTCGAATATTTTAGGTCATTTCGTCATATCTCAGCAGCAGTTTTAGTTAGGAACGCGGAATTCGGGAAAATAAATCTACTACAAAATGGTTAAACACGTATTTCTGCGATTTTAGAAATTCACACCCTAAGGGGGTTAAATGGGGAGTCGAAAGCTTTTTGCCATATCTCAGCAGCAGTTTTAGTTAAAAAAAAATATGAATCTTGTAACAACACAGTTACAAAAATAGTCGCAACAATAGTTAGCACAACAATGAAATTAGAACAATGAAATACATAAATACGGCTAAACCAATCTGCCAAAAAATAGTTAAACGCGTATTTCAACTGTTTTAGCGATTTCGTCGCTTACATCGGTAATGAACCAGATTATGGAAGATTAGACGAATAAGACAACTATTGCTAATTTTTGATTAGATATTTTGCGTAAGACATTTTCCAAGGATGTCGACACATTTTCCATCCGAGAAAAGCCCGGACGGGCCGCTAGGTATTCATATATTTTCACGAAAATGTCAGTTTAAACATTTTCTGATGGTGTTCAAATTTCATTAAGCACGTAAAATTTCAAATGACATTTTCTTATTTACTTTTTTCTTTAATTTTATCTCCTAAATTGTAACGGACACTTCGGGCCGGTCAGGTTGACAGTAAGCCGTGACACAAAAAATAACTGTGGATATATGGATATAGTTTATTTAAAAGCAATAATAAGTAATTTAAAGTTGCAGTGGAACGAGCAGAAGGAAACTAAACACGACTGAAAACAAGCTTGAAACACTAAATGACTGAGAGGGGGAATACTTTTCCAAAACCATTTCCTGAATTGAGGTGCTAGCTCAAAGATAAAAACATTTCTCATAGTTTGAAGGAACCTAAGAATAAAGTCATTCTGAATCACTCTAAAATATCACTAGAGATACTGTAATTAAAACTATAAAATATCATTTTAAAATATTGCAATATCACTAGCAATGGCACACAGTGTATTTCAGTACTCTTTTATTTAAAATATCAAACTTTAACTCTTTATCTCGATGGCGAACTCACACTCAAAGATTCTACTCTAAAAACTGCTCACTGGCAAACTTCCTTTGCGACGCAACACGTGGAAAGACTCGATGATTCTCAAATCTTGTCCTGATTACTACTTAATGCGAGATGAGACAAAATCTGACGAATCTAACCCCCTACAGCAGAATATATAGCAGATAAACTACCACAGATATCTAATTATAATAATATTGCCCAAGAGAATCGTAAAATAATACCAGGATATTCAGGAAAGACTTTGAGATGACAGGATACGCAACTCAACCTACAAATATTATAATCCAAGTCAACCCGATCTCACGCAGAACTCAAAGATCATTCCGCCATAGACCACCATCATAAAACAGTTCCTAGGGAGATAGGCTACAATAATTTATTGAGTATGCGTATATACGAATGAGAAAAATTAAGCTCGCACTTTTTTGTAGAATTCATGATATCATTCAAATTATCATATTAATACATTAAACATACCCAGATTCTGTAAATGGCATATATTTACAGTTACGTTGAAGAATAGGCATTTTGTTTTGTAATCGATGATATTATATGTAATTTGACAGTTCCACAAATTAGTATCTAGATGAAATAATAATATTTCAAATTACATTATATTGAGATATTATTAAAGTGTGATAAGTTATTTCAGACACTGATTTTAAAACAGCAAACTCACCTGCGCAAAATATAGGCAAATGATAGAGGCACATGTATATATACAGGGTGACCAGAAATAACGTAATAGTGTAATTTGACTTAGTTAATGAAAACGCAAAAACTTTTTTACAAACAATGACTTCATTTATTAACAACAATGTATTAGAGAAATAAAAAGTCACTTTGCTCAAAGTGTCCTACTTTTTCTTTGATGCAGAAACGCAAACGTTTGGCGAAATTTTCATCAATTCACCGTAGTTTCGCTTCCATTCCCGAATCGACGAACGATTCATGGTTTCGACGAACGATTCATAGTTTCGACGAACAATTCATAGGTTTGGCACACGCCCTTGTTTCCAAAATCGACCAGAAACTGTAATCCAAATGGTTGAGATCCTCAAGTATTTAGGCCATTCTTAGGTCGATATGAACTCTGTGAAGATGGCCCGCCACCAGCCCTGTGTACATTTTGCTAACACACAGACACACATATGTTTGTATATATATATATATTAATATATATTCATGTTTCAACTGCCAGTCTTCATTATAAATATATTTATTTTCAACTACTTATTATTTCTTCTTGTATATTTAAGTTTAAAGTATAACTTTGAGAAAAAAATTATTACTGTTTATCCCATTTTGATGCCATATAAAATATATAAATTTGAATATTTGGGCAATTGTTTGCTTCTAAAATATTAACCAATAATATTTAAAATAAAAACATGTGGGTCATACACAAACAAAACTGTGGCAGAAACTACTTTAAACACCGATATTAATTTATACAATTAGTTTCGATAATTGATATGTTTAATTAGTTAATTCACTGGACTAAAAAACATTACAGATAGTTTCTGAAATTAATTTCGAATATGTTTAAAACAAATTCACATTAAAAAGTAACTTCTTTACTCAGTCTTATAAAAACGACGGATTTATCCGTTTCTTTCTAAAACAACATAGCAAAATCATTAATTTTATATATCGGCAAGAAAAGTTTAAAAAAAGAAGACGGAATTCAGATGTACTGAGACAGATGTGACATATTTACGAGATTCTATAATTGATGACTTAAAACGGAACACTCAGATATATATTTTCTGTTTAAGGAGCATAAATTTTTTCAAAAAACTATATCAACAAAAATGCTGTCTCAACTAAATCACTTTTAAAGATATATTAATTAATATAAATCTCCAAAATTTATTTCTGTTTTATAATAAAAGGTCATTAAGTTAAGTAGTATATATGCAAAACATCCATGGATGCAGTTATGTTTTCCTTTGTCCTTTTTATACCGGCATTTCATTAAAATATTATTGGATTCCTTATTGTTTAGAAAATGATTAATTTTAGTACTTTTGTGTTTACTTTATAAATCAATCTAGTTTAATAAATTTTTCGACCATCTAGCTCATGTTTGATATTCACTTTAGATTATCTTGTGATTCAATTTAAACCCAGTATATCAGTGTAGCTGTTTTGAATTTTATGTTTCTTTATTGATTTATAAATATTTTAAAGAAACATTAGATCAATTTATATTTTTTTTTGTATATTTCAATTAAACTAGAAACGTCTTTGTTGTAAGAAAAAGTATTCTACTCCAGACTTTTTTAATAAGCATTAGCCAAGATACTTACAAGATAAATATTTTTCTCTTTTTATGTAAGTTACTTCTTCTAAAATGAATAATATTTTTATTACATTTAACCTTTAATATATTTAAACTGTCGTTCGGGTGAATAATATCACATTTCTTTAAAAGTCCCCAAAAAGGGGTATAGAAACTCTCTTATTACGATCATTCTTATTTAAACAATTCTATAGAACAATTTCTTTGGAATTAGACCGCTTTTTACGGTTTTTAGTGCAGTTTTGTGGTTTCCAATAAAACTTTTCTTGCAGGGCACTATTTCAAGTCGATATAATATCACATTTTTAACATTTCTGTAATATTGTTGTTGGGAATCGGTGAATTAATATTTTTATTTATGCAGACGACTTTAGCTGACGCCGATAAAATTGTTTCTTTTGTATTTTATTTTATTTGTTAATTGCGGCTCGTTGCTATAGCAACGTAGTTGTTTTTGCTTTTACCTTCTTTTTACATTTTATTATCTCGAGATAAGGTTAAAATTTAGGGAAAAGAAATTGGCATCTGTTTTTTGTTGTGTAGTTAAAGAAAGAATGTTTTTTTTGGAGTAGCTACGAATGTGAATTAAAAGAATACCGTCTAATTTCCAGAAAAAAGAATGACGGGCATGGAATAAAGTGTATTTAGATATAATTTAGGATCATCTTTTATTGTGTATAGTTCGATGATCAGAATAAAGGTAAAATTAATCTAGAATTTGTACATATGTAAATAATTGTCTATATCAACATCTCGTCGAATGTCGTGTAAAAAAATTTGTGTAATTAAAAGGATTGAATATTAAAATATATCGAACCCATCATAGTGTTTGATAAGATGCAAACAATTGTATTTGATATGTAATAAGCTGATTTATAATATTAGTTTTACAAATTCAGACGGAAAACATATTATATAATTTTTGCCATCTATTCCTCAATACCAAGAAATCGGGGAATATATCCAATTTACATCTGACATCAATCCAGAAGTATCAGTTGCAGCTAATTTTTATACTGCTAAAGCGAAGACTATAAAATGGCGTAAAACAGAATATATCAAGAGCAGGAAATCAATAAAGTTAGTAAAAAAATCTATGTAGCATGCAAAAAATTGGGAGAAATATAGAAAATGTAATCGGCTACTTCAATGAAAGTAGCAGATTTTTGGTGAAATTAGCAGATTTTCTTATCTTTGTCTTCTGTTAAAATATGCTTGATAATTTTTAATGACATAATCGTATTGCTTCATCTTTCATACTGCCATTAAACATATTTTCCTGCCTGTAAACTTATTTTTTTCTAATTTACCATTTTTTTTACTAGTGTGAAATATGACGCAATGGTAAGAGTGTAATAAACCTTTTATTTTAAATTGTCATTAATTTGCACTTTCCAGTCAGCAGGACATTATTAGGAGAGTGTTATAAAGGTAAAACTATATTAAAAAAACTATTCAAAATTCATGCAAAATTTACGTGAAACTTACATTATATGTGAAACACATGCTTTCTAAAATTTTAAATTAGTAGGAGGTTTCCACTTAGTAGCGTTTTCAGACTGCGCTGTGTAACTCATTAATTTGTTTTAATTTATTTTCTGTGAAACATTTTACCCCAACTTCAGAGACAATGAATTAAGATATTTTCGAGTAATTAAAGGATAACCAGTTCCCTTAAAACGGCCAAATTGAATAAACAAACTCAAAAGATGAATCGCACAGATGAAATAAATATCTGTTTCATTTAATGTATGCTTTGTTAATTCAAAATCAGCTTCATTTTCTATAAAATACTAAATTCCGTTTCCAACAATCATATTAAATTAGGAGAATTTTTATATTATTCTTTAAAACAAAATACGGAATAGAAGCATAAAATATACGTACTTAGAAAAATAATTTTATTCATTTTTTCTTTTCTGATTTTCTTTAATGTATATTTTTTTAGATTTCAAAAACTCATATCAATAAATTTCGTTTCTAACAATCACACTAAAAGATAATTTTTTTTAATTATTGATTATATAAATAAAATATGGAAGAGAGGCATAAAAAAAACAGACTATAACACTAATTTTACAATTTTTTTTCTCTCTTTCTCTCTCTATATACTAGTATATTTATACATTTAAAATACGCTTTACTTCGTATTTATCACTAAATTGCGTTTCAACAATCACACTAAATTAGGATTTTTTTTTATTATTCATAAAATCTGCAGAGAAACTACAAATGAAAATCGGGTACACAAATACTTAATAAATTACAACATTTTGATCTCGAACCTGTAACACGAAAATTGTCGGCGCTAGAGAGACTAAGAAGAAAAGTGAAAACAACCAATAAAGGACAGAGAAGCAACAGAAAGTAAAACATTTTATTATTCAGTCCTATCCACCATATGCCGCATACAACGTGTCTTCGTGTGTGACGTGGAAAATTTGTGAAACACAGTAAAATGTTTTGTTTTCTGTTGATTCTCTGTCCTTATTCGTTGTTTTCACTTTTCTTCTTAGTCTGTCTAGCGCCAGCAATTTTCTTGCTACAGGTACCGTTCCAACGCTTTTTATGGTTTTTCACTATAAAGATCACATTCCAATAAAAAAAAATAGGTGTTACCATTTGAAATTTTCAAAATTTTGTCACTCTAACCGTAACTGTTAGACTTTAACTGTTGTGTTTCATACGATTCTTGAGCGCATACCTCAAAATACTTAAAACAAACATTTCAGTCAGTTTCTGTGAACAGTGCGATAGTTAAGGACTCATATATCGGGATAGTTTTTCTATAATCACCCTGTATATATACATACAGTTGACTCTCTCTATTCTGAACTCTCATGGGACAGGCAAAAATGTTCAGATTATGGCGGTGTTCATTATAGAGAGAGATTGGGAAATGCATTACTACTACTACTGTGTATTGAGTTTATAGACTGTGTAGAATATGAGGCCTTGTTATCCATGCCAAATATCAAGATGGAGGTGCTGAATTTAGGTTTGGCGGATAGTGCAATGTCAAACTAAATTTAGTCGGACATGTACTCTATTATCTCATTTTTTTTTATTTCAAAACTTTTACAAAACATACAATTACATGATACAATACATTACTTGAAAACATAATCAGTATATTACTTAAAGTGAGCAATTTTAGTCTGTTTTTGCATGGTGTATGCTAACGCAGTGTGCTTTTTATCTAGTTGTTTAAGAAGTGGAAAGGCTTCCGGATGATGTTCAGCCACGTAGTTCAACATGTCTGGAATCCCTTCGCCATATTGCTTTAAGTTAATCGAAACTTCTTGTTTGATTGTTCTGTTCTGATTCTGATTCTTCTTCACTATCAATAAACGATGCAATTGCATCTTTTATAAAAAAAAATCATAAAACAATCCAATCACATGTTTCCCGCAAAAGGTTTCGATGTTATTCTTCACCACACTAACAATGTAAAATGTAATGTAAGGTAGATACTTTAATTTATTAAAATTTGGGAAATTTTTATATACTTCCAAATTTTGAAAACGTTATGTGTATTGATGCATTTTAGTAATTTTTTCAAAATATATTTCATGTTAGCGACAATGCACAGTTGTTTAGATTTCTATATACACTATATACTATATTCTCAAGTCCATAGAAATGTAGATAAACACAATTAGCTTATAAAGCATACTGTAGATTTACGTGGATACGATAATTAAATTTATTCTATAAAGGGTTACACAAACCAAAAATATTGGGAACCATGACATTAATTCATTCTTTCAATGTTTTTTTAACGAACAATTTGACTAAACTATCAATTACAAATAGCAAATAATTTCAAAATTAGTATTAACTGAAGAAACAATTTTGTAATTACATTTGTAATAATAAAGTTAATTTGACGAATTTTAAAAGAAAGGAAACTATCATTTCTACTAGAATACTATAATAGTTCAGTGCGTTTATAATTCTTGACAGTTAATGACATATTTTCAAAATGTGTTACATTTTTTTGGCGTAATGCTAAACAGATAACACAGACACAGATATATAGATGTAAATTTTATGTAACGTGCTAACCAAAATATCAAGTTAGCGAATTAACCACTATTAAAGTTAAAGCATATGTAAATAATTTTCACGTATTAAATATTACTTTCATGAATTTCATGGATTAAAATTTCTCAGACATGGAAATTGCCTATGGGAATGACATAAGGTATTATAGTAAAAAAAAATGTAGTTAAATTTTTCTTCCTATATAATAAATGATAATAAAATTTGGTGTTTTTTAATTATTCAGATACATTTCATAAATAATTTTAATTATAAAAACGAATTAACTGATCGCGGATCAAAAGCTTCTTCCGTCTCATTGAACAGAAAATTTGTAAAAAAAATTCTATAGGAAAACTATTGGTAAATAATAACTTAAAATTAATCGTTATTGCTATTTTTTATGAGCAATTACGATAGATAAATTTGTTTCATTATAAGAATATTTGATAACACTAAATTCATTTCATTATCTTTTTTATACTTTGAAAAAGTTACACTATTGAAAAATATTTTTATTTTTAAATGTGAAGAAAATTAAATTCATTGAAAATTCAAAAACCGTATTTATTTGCATGATAAACACTAGAAGATTGTCATCTAGTTATGTTGCATTTTACACACATATTTAACCGTCGAAATGTGATGTGCAGGCTGACTGTGGAAATGAAAGGTATCTTATGTCTGTTTGTACGTGTACATGTGTACCTGTATGTTGCACGATAACTGTTGTAAAAAAACATACAATTAGCTCTATATAAGCTCGATATCTAATGAAACTTGGAATGAATTTTCACCAGGATAACAATGAAAACTTCTTTTCCGACTCAATTGTTTCAGATACATTTTATTTTGTTTATCATTATCAATGAAAATTCCAATCTTCCGAGACAGCTTAATGTGACTATGCGTAAAGAATTCCATTATTTCCCACGTCTACCTTTGACAACCGTTTATTTATTTATTTTCAAAAGAAAAAGTTTTTTTGAAAAATGGCATTTGCTTGTTTTCCTAGTCTTTGAATTTCTTCTAATTTAAATGCTCCTTTCAAATTTCTGAAACAATGTTTATAGTAATTCATTGCTTAAATATCAAAATATCTGAATACATATATATGTATGTATATATAAAGTGGACTCTCCCTATTCTGAACTCTCATGGGACAGACAAAAATGTTCAGACTATAGCGGTTTTCATTATAGAGGGAGATTGGGAAATGCATTACTAATGCTACTATGTATTGAGTTTATAGACTGTGTAGAATATATATAAAGCAATGAGTTACACAGTCTTAAATGTAAATAAAATTAAATAAAAACCTTAAAATGAAGTATTTGAGAAGAATGTCGAGTACTGTATGTAGTACACACTAAAATTTTATTCAATTTGGAATACGTCCCTTTTGGTGTCGCGTCAATTCATCTCGCACAATTCATCGCGGAACAATTCATCGCGGCGACAATTCGTCGCAGCGTCAATTCGTCGTGGGGACAATTCGTCGCGAGCTCAATTCGTCGCTGCTCAATTCGTCGCAGCGTCAATTCGTCGCGAGCTCAATTCGTCGCGACGTCAATTCGTCGCGACGTCAATTCGTCGCAGCGACAATTCATCGCGGCACCAATTCGTCGCAGGATCAATTCGTCGCGACGTCAATTCGTCGCAGCGAAAACGTCTTTGAAGGCTATTATGATAAAAATAAAGATAATTCAGTAAAATTACTTAATGATAATTTGTTTTTTAGATTTAGAGAATTGTAACTAACATTTTACAGGCAATTTTGGAGGAATCTTTTTTCATATGTGATTTTTGTGAATTTCCCTGATGAGAACATGAAGGTTTAATGAATTGGAACAACTCATTTCTTATTTAAATTAGAGACCGAATAAATATTGCTTTAGATTACTGAAAAAATGGCGGAAAATTTAGGATAAAATCACCCAGAGCATGAAAAAATGACGAATACAAATGCTAGAAAAAAATTACATATGCGTACACAAGGTAAAAAAGAGGACCCCCCTCCTCCTTATATTTGAAAGAATTAGGAAGTAAAAAAAATATTTAGAGATGTAAACATAAAAACCTTTTGTGATTGTGATTGAACTGATCACTTCATGAATGCAATTTCATTATATGATATTTTTGCTTTAAAAGTTTTTTCATTCATTTCATCTATACTAATAAAAGAAAGTTGTTTGTTTTTCTGAGTTCTCTGTGTGTGTGCGAAATGACAAGCGAAATCTACCGCACGTAGAAGTCTGAAAATTTGGGTGCGCATAGTCCAAGGCAGTCCCTGAAGACCTGAGGCTCAGATTTTTCATATTTTAAGACCCGGGGTCCCTGGGGCCTTTTTAAGGTTTTTGCATCTAAATTGTTAATAATTTGTCCCGGTTTTATCCAATCTCCCTTGTTTTCGTGACCATTTCTCCATTAAGCTTTCCCCCCATTTCCACATTGCAGTTAGGGCCCTGGCACCCTGTGTCCCGATTCGTTGTTCACAAGAACCTTTTATGTGCCCAGCATTTTCACCCTCTCTAATTGTGTCACTCTCTCAATGCGTGACTTTTAAGTTGAGTCTTGGACTCCTCTCAACGGGCCACAACCCTCATATTTCTATTGAAGCCCTAGGGCCCTTTTTTAGCATTTCTTTCAAATTTTATTCTAACGATTAATTTATAACCTATGCTTAATTTCGTGTAATTGAAGATGTAAAGCGCTGAGTACTAGGATCTTTTAAGATGTTTTCCTCTTAAGGTCTTACTCAAAACTATCATTTCGCCCCTTTTGGGACCTCTCCCTTAAAAATTGACCGATCCACTAAGCTTTTGTTTACTGAAAACTTTTTAGGACTTCTAGCTACAAAAGAACGACAAAATTTTCTCGGTCAAGTCCCGACCCTCCTGGGCACTTTAAAATTTTTGTGCCCTAAATTGTTAATAATTAGGCCCAATTTTACCCGATTTTCTTCGTTTTTGGGACTTTATCTCCATTAAGCTTTTCACCATTTCTACGTTCCAGTTAAGACCCTGGCCCACTGGGACTCAGTATAGGGGAGAAAAAGAGGGGGGAGATGAAATAGGCGAGATGAAAGAAAATTTGCCGAAATCATGTTAACTAAATGAACTGTGCGAGATGATTGACGCGTCACCCCGTCGTCTGGTTCTGCGTCAATTCGTCCCGCACAATTCATCGCGGAACAATTCATCGCGCACAATTCGTCGCAGCGTCAATTCATCGCGGTGACAATTCATCGCGGCGACAATTCGTCGCAGCGTCAATTCGTCGCGACGTCAATTCGTCGCAGCGAAAACGCACAATTCATCGCGGAACAATTCATCGCGCACAATTCATCGCGCACAATTCGTCGCAGCTTAAATTCGTCGCAGCGTCGATTCGTCGCGGGCTCAATTCGTCGTGGTATCAATTCGTCGCGACGTCAATTCGTGGCAGCGAAAATGTCTTTGAAGGCTATTATGATAAAAATAAGGATAATTTAGAAAAATTATTTACTAATGATAATTTGTTTTTTAGATATACAGAATTATAACTAACATTTTAAAGGCGATTTCGGAGGAATTTTTTTATAAGTGATTTTTCGGACGGAAGAGCGCGCTGTGATTGCGATTTTTGTTCCATTTTTACTATTGTATCATCGAAAATTTTATGAAGTTATGCATATAATTGAACCAATTTTTTGTATATGTTTTTGACCATAGCCTGCAGGTCCCAGTTGAATTTGGAGATATTGCGTCTGGAGGAAGCGCTGTGATAGCCATTTAAATATTACAATTTCAAAAAGTTGTAAAAATAAAATTAGAAATCCTAAAAACTTTTTCCGTTAAATGTTCTGTCTTGATCCAAGGATTCTAGAGCATTTTTTAATTTGCCTCTATCTTAAAAAATGGCTGAGGTATAGCGGTTTGAAATTTTAGGGTGGCTGACATTTTCAAACAAAGACGTTTTCGTTGCGACGAATTGACGTCGCGACGAATTGACGTCGCGACGAATTGAGCCGCGACGAATTGAGCTCGCGACGAATTGACGCCGCGACGAATTGACACTGCGACGAATTGTGCGCGATGAATTGTTCCACGATGAATTGTGCGCGACGAATGGACGCAGAACCGTCTCTTTTACAACAATTTATTGAAAGAAATTCTGTAGATGGTGCGTTATTAATAAAAAAGTATTAAATATATTATATTTATCGTTAAATATATCTCAGTCTGTACAACTTCTATATTTGCATTATAATAATTAATCTGTTTGAAAGAATTATGAAAACAAAAAAAAATTACACTAAAAATAATTTTTAAACAACACAGATTACGCTATTTTGCTTTTTTTTTATTATATAACATTTGTTTAAAGTGTATTTAAATCTCTTTCCGAGATTTTTTTTTCGATGATCAGTTATTTTGTGTATACTATAAGTTTCATTTTTACGATAATTTTCTTATTTAACTTACGGTTTTCCTTTTTTGTAAAATTAACAAAATGAATTTTTTTCCACATAAACCCTTAAGCAGTCAACACTCGAAGAAAATACTCCACTTTATTATTCTAAAATATTAAAAAACATCACATCGATTAACTTTCTGAAATATGAATTGTGGGACTGTAACTTCTGCCACATCTGAAAGTATTTTACTGTGGATATTTTAAAACTATAGATAGAAAAGATTTTGTTTTGAAACAAACAGCCTAATAAATGCTTGAACAATTACTTACAAATATATATGTAAAAAGTGTTAAAATATTATTTCTAATTCATTGACTTACTAGAAAAGTTTATGAAATCTGTCATATTGCATCGAAATATAAATATATGTTTAAAATGCTTTGGACAATTAAAAAAAGTATGTATTAATATCAATTTTAAAATTGTTTTTAACATTCTTACATAATAATATGATAACACCACTAATTATCATTTAAATACAAATTTAAATGTTTAAGTGATAAAAGTAGAACAGAGAAAGGCTTATACAAAATTTTTAATATAATGATCGGCATGTTTCGAACGCACAAACGGCGCAATTATCAAGATCTGTATGCACCCAGAGAAAAGTTTTGTTGAATCAACAAAAATTTTGTTCCCCCAACAAACCTTTCCATTTAAATATGGGTCAGTGGAAATTTTGTTTGAATCAACGAAAATTTGTTTTTGTATTCCAACTAAAAAACTTTGTACCGTAAGCAAAAAAAAGTTTTGTTAATTCAAGTAAAATGGTCCAATTTTACTTGAATTAACAAAATTCTTTTGTTGGAAGTTTTATCAAAATAAATATAATTATCTGTTACTTTAAGAGTTCTTTTTAATTTCGGCAACAAAAACTTTTGTTTAAAGAACAATTGTTTTGTGTAATTTTAAGAATTTTCTTTGTTTTAACAACAAAAAGTTTTTGTTAAAGAAACAATTATAATAATTACTTTAAAATAATTTTTTTGTTTTGATAACTCATCAATTTTTTTAGATAATTTTTAAATCATTTTCAGCAGTGAATTACACCAGTAATCCTTGAATAATAACAATTTTTGTCCTGCTTTTTTCCAAGCGTAAACCGACAGATTGAGCAATGTCCCAAGATGGGAATCGAACCCGTGTCTTCCGAATAGCACTCTGAGGCTCTACCACTGAGCTATAAGGAAGGATATCCCAACACCGCATTTCTCACTCTTATATATGATGGACAGGCTGCAACCGCAGCCCAAAATGGAAATGTGAATGCAAATTTCTGCGGAAACATGAGACGACAATACAAAGCCCAGCAGACGGTGACACGTAGTTAATTTTTAATTCATATTCAGCAGTGAATTACGCCTGTAAAAAGCAGGATAAAAATTCACTGGTTATTATTCAAGGATTAAAAGCGTAATCCACTTCAGAAAATAAAGCAGGATAAAAATTCACTGGTTATTATTCACGAATTACAGGCGTAATTCACTGCTGAAAATGAATTAAAATTAATCCGTGCATTAGTTCTTGAGATATAGTTATAGTGAAAATCATGAAAAAAGTAGCATAACAGCGCCACCTCTTGGGCTATTTACAGCAAAACGTAATCAGTATCCAGGTTTGTTAAGGTCTAACAGATTCTGAAGTTTGAAGAAATTGTGTGCAATAGTTCTTGAGATATAGCTATCGTAAAAATCATGAAAAAAGTAGCATAGCAGCGCCACTTGTTAGAATATCTTATCCAAAACATAATCAGCTTCTGTTTATGTGAAGGTCTAACTCAATCTGTAGTGTGATGTAAATCAGTGCATTATTTCTTGAGATAGAGCTATTGCAGAAATCGCAAAAATTGCAACATAGTAGCGCCACCTGTTGCGCTATTTACGCCAAAAACTAATCAGCACCAATTTATATCAGGAAGTAACTGAATATAAAGTTTAATTAAATTCGCATTAGTTCTTGAAATAGAGCGCCTACAAAATTTTTGTCACATACAGGCAGACAGAGTCATAGACTGTCATTTTCTAAAAACAGTCAAATCATGTTCAGGACCTTCTAAAATCTGTCGAAAACCGGAAGTCGAAAATTTTCATGAATCCAATTCTTTCTTCTTGTAAAGTAGATTTGCAAAGGCTAGAAAAAACCCGGTTTAAACCGGGTTTTTTGGGAATAAACCTGGGAATAAACCGGGTCCATTGGAAATAAACCCGGGAATAAACCAGTTCTTTGCAACTCTATTGTAAAGATAGAAGAAAGTAATAAATGGGTGAGAGGGAATTTTAAAACTACTTTGGTCCGTCACAATTTAGCCATAACTCTCTCACCTAACTTTGTTTATTTGACTTATATAGCTATATAATTAAAGGATCATTTAATTATATAGCTATATAAGTCAAATAAATCAACTTAGGTGAGAGAGTTATGGCTACTACAAAACAATTTAAATTTTGCAAAAACAACAAAATTTTGCTGAAATTACAAATTTAAATTACAAAATTATTGTAACATTTAAGAAAAAAAACAGATTTTGTTAATTCAAGTAAATTTTTTTAAAATTCTGTAAGAGTGTTAACAATATTTTTTTGTCCATGCAATAAAACCAATTTTTTACTTCAACTAAAAATTTTGCTTGAAACACCCAAAATGTACTCAACAAAATATATTTTGTAGTTTTATTAAATTCTTTTTTCTGGGTGTGATAAACAAACTATTCTCGTAAAATATTTGAGCATAAACCTGAAAAATATAAGTCACCAGATCATATCATATGTGTAATAAAAGTAGGTGCATTCTGGTTTCTTTGAGAGATTGAAATATAAACTTAACATATTCATTATATACTCTTATCGCAAAATCATCCAGAAAATTAAAAAGTATAGTGTGTAAGAAAAAAGACCCACTAGAGCCACATCAACTATCAGGTGTTTATGAAATCCCGTTCACCAAAGCAGATTGAACATTGCAATATTACATAGGAATGACAACTAAAAAGTTTGAAACAAGATTAAAAGAGTACATGACAGATATCAAATATGACAGAAGAACTACTGCTTTGTCAATATTACATAGATTCGAGACTTTGAAAATAGATTTTAAGAATAGTAAAATAATTTATCCATCAAGACATTATTTCCCATCTATTATCAGTGAATCAATAGAAATCTATATGCGTAACGAGAACATATGAAATGAATCAGCTTCTTTTGAATTACCTAAAATCTGGAACATGGTCAGCACCTAATTTTATTATACACGTGAACTCGTGACTTATGTTTTTCAAATTTATTTTTAAATATTTTGCAAGAATAGTTTGTTTATCATGTAGCTCTTGATAATGGCGCCGTTTGTGCGTACGAAACATGTCGATAATTTTATTAAGAGGTTTTTATAAGCCTTTCTCGTGTTCTACTTTTATTACTTATGCATTTAAATCTGTATTTTAATAACTATTCTTCTTAAATATACAATTATTCGTAGAACATTATTAAAACAAATAGTCTTAAATATCATAAAAAAAAATTAAGAAAATGAAATTTTGTGAATCGAATGTAAACATATATAGATAAAGTTAAAATTTCTCAAGTAAGGTACAAAGTTGTAATTCGCACAAAAATTTCTTTTTTTTTCTTTTTTTTTTTCTCGTAGCTTTTTATATTCTGAATTTAAAATATACCTTCATGAATTAGAAAAACTAGAAAGATAAATTTTAATTTGAATCTTCTTTATATTTTTTCGTTCGAAATATCACATGCTTAAAAAACATTAAATACTTTCAGACATTTCTGTTTTAAAGACACGTGCTAACGTTTAAGTATTCGATAATTTACCTTTTAATACGTAAAATATGGTCACCTTATAGCTGCAATAAGCAGTTATAAGATAAAAAGAATAATAGAGAGCTCAAGATTTTAATAGCAAGCACCGTGGTATGTACTGCTTTTTCGGCATTCTATCAGCAAAGATCGAAGAACGCACTACCCTTTCAAACATTACTTAATTTCAATACCATCTGCATTCCTCTCTCTCGTCCTCATTTTCTTACCTGTCAGTCAGGAAGAAGAGAAAGTTTTTCCCTGGAATGATCTCTCAACCAATGGTCAGCTTGTCACTTTTTCTGCATGTTGGTTCGTTTTTTTAGGGTTCCGTTCTTATCCCTTAAAGAACGGGGATAAGAACTTTATTACTCTTTTATCTTAATTAATTAGTCATCCCTTTCATCTTACGAAACCCTATGCGTTTCACTCCTTTGTCTGTCTCTTTGTCTTTCCCATAGTCCGTTCTCAGAAGCCGTATAAGTTAGAGACTTCAAATTTTGTGTACTTAAAGGTAAATATCTACTTTCACACTAGAAATCATAAAACCTTGATAAAGTATTGTATAACGCAATATATTAATTATCCATCGAAAATTAGCGAAAAATGATTTTTTTTTTTTTTTTTTACAAGTTTAGTTTAGACTGAAATCGTACTCTAATACGAGGGTCAAAACCGACTAATGAACTTTCGTCTTTCACCTGCACCTTGAAAATTTTGATTCTCGGTGCGGTAAAAGAATGGAACAAAGACTGCATTTCTTTATACTGGAAGAGTTCCGGCACTATTATTTTTTTTGAAATATTGCATTTATCGATTTGAAAATAATGCATTCGCGCGTATCTCTTCAAGAGGAATCTAAATATAGGATTTTCGTAATTCTCTGATAATAAGAAGCTCTTAGCAAACTACAGACTTTCAAAGTACTCAGAAATTTAAAACTCCATAATTTTTTTGTTAAATCTGCATTTATCCATTTGAAATTTAGCAATCTATGCATATTTGTTTTACGGAGAAGCCATAAATCCAATTTTTATAAAGATCGCATAATTAGAACAGAAATTATTTTTCCGTTAATGAAAACAAATTTTCATTTTAGTCAAAATTATATGATTTTTGCAGTAAAGAAATAAAAACCTAATTGACAATGGCTTTAAGAATTAAAGAAACGTTTGTATTTTTTTAATCACGGGGATGGGGAGGGGGTGGCGACTTTTTTATAAATATCGTATTTAGTTTAACCGCCCTCCAGCGGTTGGTTTACCGTTATTTGACACCATTTTTAATATATACATATATAATGTCCCGATTTCCGCAGAACTAATTCCATTTAAGATAAAGTTTTTTATATGAATATCAAACGAAACCCTTTGTGCGATCTTCGATCACACTTACCCACTTGTTCACGTTAAGTGATGTGCGTGGTTGGCAACAATCCCGTTTGAGGAGTTTTTCCACGTGCCAGTTTTTTCTTTTTTTGTGGCTGCATCAAAATTGTAATTTCCTGACTGCTTGTCATATGCATAAATTTCCTGAGCATCAATTAATCCAAGAAAAAGTGTGATGTCTTTATCGGACCGGTTGTCTACAATCGCCAGCTAAATTATAGCAATTCATTTGAAATGTTCATTTAACCTCATGTGCATTGCATACAGATGATATATTTCCCGAGAGTTTGTCATTTCCTTCAGCTTCATGAGAATCCAATAAATCAACAAAAATTTGATCTCTTAATCTGACCTGTTGTTTTCAATTCTCAGCTTAAAATAGTAATATAAGAACTCGATCAATGGCATCATCTATATATGTGCAATCATACAGCTTTCTCAAATTACTTTACCATCTGGTGAATCTAGTTTGTGCTACATCTGTGTTTTCTTTTTTTTAGTGCAATCAAATTTCTTGTGTCTGTACGTTGTGACCGTTTTCTATACAGAAATAATTTCACCATTCCTAAAATAAAAAACCACGTACAAAATTTGTTATTACTTCTACAATCTGTATCAAAGTGCCATCCTAAAAGAAATAATCTAAAATGTATCTGGTACAAGCAATAATAATAGTGAAGGGAATAATTAAATAATGCTTCTAATAACTGATTCGATATGATTGAAAACGTGCTCTGTAAATTGAGGGCCATATGCGTCGAGAGATTTGGTGTAACAATCCTAAAATGTTTTTGAACTTCGCAATTTTTTAACGGATATTTCTTCAATGTGATCATGTGATAATTTTAAATTTTAAATATTAAATGTGACTAATAATCTAGAATTTCTTCCAGATCACTGTCTGTTATTATGTTTTAAATATGTTACATTTAACCATGTTGATGCACCATAATCGAGATTTCTTTAATTCTTCTATTTATCTCTCATTTTCTTTGTGATTCCATTTACAATAAATGATGGATAAGATTAATTAATGTTTCTCATTGATTTTAATATGTAATATTTAGAAATTTATTACTATCAAAAGGTAAGTTTATAAAATGCATTTTAATCACTTGCACAATGTACTTAAATTTACTATTTTACTATACCATTTACTCATTAAAAAATATTAAAATTTTTAATTCGGCCACTTTCGAATTAGCGCACATCCCCCACTGTTAAAAATTTGCAGCAAACTGTCCAGTCATTTGACCGTTTTTACAGAAAATAGTTACATAACCGTAATTTAACTCTGTTCTGACCATAATATGGGCAATAATATGGTCACAATAGAGTTAAATTGCGGTTCTGTAACCGTTTTCTCTAAAAACGGTCAAATGACTGGACAGTTTGCTGAAAATTTTTAACAGTGCCCCTACGCTTTACATAATGGTGTAATTCCCAGTAACTCACTTATATACTAATGCTACTTTTAAAGAATTTTTTTTTCAAGGTATCGTGCCAGTGTTATTCTATTGTGCATTGCACAGATATCTTTAATATGTTTTTTATTATTATGGAACATTAATGATGGTCATAATTCTTTTTAAAATGAAATTTTATTTTTAAATATATCTATATATATAGAGTCAGATATTTAATCTATTTTAATTTTTTTTACATTGGAATTTATCACTTTGTGACTGATTATGTGCGCTAAGTAAATATATATATATATATATATATATATATATATATATTATATTTTTTCATTTTAGTATTGTATTTTGTGTATGCAGTATTAATATGAACCGAATAAATGAGCTAGAAAAGTTACTTTGAATAACTTTCTTCCTATTTTTAGTGGTGAAGAAAAAAAAATATATATATTTTCATACAGCAAATTGAAAATGCTTTTGAGCTTGATGGTTCGTCAGATCAAAAACAATTTCGAATTTAAAAATTAAATAACAATAAAAGCATTAAAATTGGTCGCTAATGACCCTTTTTCACTCCAAGAAAAACGCTTCTGATGACTTAAAAGATATTTTAAAGAAGAAATTTATCAAAACAAAATCTTTTAGAGAATTGCTGCAAATTGTTTCTAAAGTAACACAGAGGCAAAATCAGTCTGTGAAAGATTTGACCACAGAAATTTATGAAGCAAGAAATGTTTATCTTAACACATGTTATTCTGCTGAAATACAATTTTTTTAATTAGGTCAAAAAATTAAATTAAACAAATTTCTGGAATCATTTCTAACTGACATGATATTTGAAAAAAAAATACCATCCCAAAAATTGTCCGGTTGCAACTTAAACAGCAATAAATACAGAGAATGCTCTGAAGGTTCCAGAACTAAATGGTAATAACTGTATAGCTTAAGAGATCAACATCCTGGTAAATTCTCAGTTTGAGAATAATTACAAAATTCAGGAACTAACGGAACAAAAAAAATCAATTATCTGTTCAAAAATATTTAAAAGGCGAAAAAATCCCATATTAAAATGAAAAAAAAATCAAACGCAGCATTCATAAATTTAGAGGTAAAAAGTTCCCAAACAGAAACTCTTGCTTTTGTAAGTCTTTAAACTGAGAGAGGGTTCTCTTGGCTTAAACCTAAATCATTTTACAAGTACCTAAAACCAACATAATGACAGTAAAAATAATATGTAAATCCAAAAATTAAAAGAAAAAAAATATATATTTCTTTTGATCAGTATGAAATAAAATGTGTCAGAAAAAAATTAAGTAAACAATGTGGTTAAAAATTATGAAATGATGATTAGTACTTAAAAACACATATCTCTTTAAATTATTCCGTTTCTGATTCTCATGCAAATAATTCTACTTTAAATAACATTTCCTTTGAAACTCAACCTGACAAAAATGCTATTTTACATGTTATGACTTGCAATCAAGACTATGCATAATTGACAGTCACTAATGCGAAGTTTGGTAAGCAGCAGATACCAACTTTGCTATATAGTGTTGCAAGTTTGAGTTTAACGCAAGAAAATATTATTGAGATGATTAAAACATCCTCTAAAGTAGAATGTATTTCCTGAAGAGTAGGAATCAATGTCATCCATAAATTAACTATTCAATAGCTATCAGCTGTAAACATTAAGTTAAAAATACGTAAGACATGGAACTTATTACTTTTATAAAGAGTAACGTCCGAAATTCTGTGCTTTGTAATATTTGTGTAAAAAAAAAAAAAAAAAAAAAAAAAAAAAAAAAAAAAAAAAAAAAAAAACCTAACCAGTGTTCAATAATTGGGAATCATAAATCAATAACATCATATATTATCTTGAAAATCATATCCGTTGATGTCGGTCAGTTATAATACAAAATAATTTGTACGTGAATCTACAAGAGACTTCTGACATTGAATCCCCACATTCTTATTTATATCCCTCTAAGCGTGTGGAACGTAATATTCCGTTCACTAAGATCCAGGTTTCACTGCAATATATGCAATGTTTAAGATAATATGATTCCACAGATTTAATGAATTTTCAAAACATTGAAGAATGATTAATACTCTCAAGGGTTACATTCATATTTGTAATTAAGTTTTATTTATAATGCTGAAAGAATCATATTTTTTTAGCATTTAAAACAAAATATAGAGAAAACAACACTACAATTTTACCCTTTTTCAAAATGCTCAGAGGGATATAGTAATTATTTTAATTTATGTATTCTATACACACTACAATTTCTTAAGAATCTTACCAAATAATTTCAAGAATTGTGTTTTCATTTCTTATAAGAAACATAATTTATTCCATACTGAACCAAGAAAAATACAATTCTTGAGGAACGAACCTTTCTTGCGTGAAATTGGCCAATGGATATTAATGGAACTATGTGACAGGGAAATTGACCTGTCACTAGTTAGTAACAATAAGTTTTGCTTTCAACTTTACGCAGCGTTCTGAAAAATGGAATGTCAAACTACTCTATTATTTCTCATATATTGCCAAGAAATATTTTCCTCTATGCCAATACTTAAAAATATTTTTACATACTTTTTTTAAACTAACTTAAGAAACAAATAAAGTGATATTAAAAGCATTATTTTGATATCAGTTAGTAAACGCAAATTTCAAGATTTACAGGTGTTCTGATAAAGTTCTTTCGAAAATTAAATAATTTTTAACTATTATAAATATAAAGATAAAATAACGTGTTTAGAATATAATTCAATGTACTTGCAATTCTACATGCCAATAGTTGCCTCTGCAATGTATTTAATTATTCGTAAACTAATATGTAAAACTGGATAAAAATGCTCACGGTATTTACTCTGAATTGTGTTTAACAGCTAGGATTCGAAATATATATATATATATATATATATATATATATATATATTGTGTGTTTTATAATCTTCAAATTTGAAAATGCAACACATGGAGAATTCTTAGAGGTTGATTAAGTGCAACATCATTTACTGAAGAAAATAATAATTTTTAAATTACTTCGTATAACATTTATGAGCTTCCGTGTAAAGAGTCACATATGTCATCTATCTATTATAGTTTAGGAATTATGGAAATGTCTATACTGCAGCCGACTTTAAAATCAAATTATTTAATAGTTTTTCATGAGAGTGATATTGGTATTAATCTCTTTTGGTTTAGCAGAGCTAGACCAAGTCGAAAAGTCCGAGAGTTTGATGTTGCTTTTAATATTTTTAAAGTTCGTTATAATTTTAATATGTAGACGATCACCAAATAATAATTTAAATGTAACTCTACTTAGTATATGCATAATATGTAGAAAAATATGCAATTGAATTTGTTGATAAATGATTTAGCATGAAAAGTTTTAATCTAAAAGCTGCGGTTGAAAATTTAAATGCTATAAATATGTATAAAATTACCTATGAAACTGGTTGGAATGTTCTTGAATAAAGCAAATTGTACAGGGAATTTAACCCTCTAAGCGTTTTGCCCGTATTTTTCCGTTTCCCAAAGACAGCTTAAATCGGCTCTAGATAAAAATATTTTTAACAAAATTATATTTTAAGATATATGTAAAATAAAGAGGTATAAAACATAATTTTAGAAACAAACGTGGAAAGAAAATTTAAATTATTTTAAGTTTAACAAATATTTTTATGAAAATGCAGGAAAGCCCTCAAAACGCTCAGAGGGAAAAACGTTAAGTACTGTTTTCAGTGGGAATAAGGCTGCACTCTAAAAACGACTGAGCAAAAACTTTTCAAAACTGAGCAAAAAATACTCAAATCTGAGTATGTTGCATAATCAAAATGGCTCCGAATCAAAATTACTCAAGTTTGAAACATGTATATACTCATTTCTGAAAACATGCACAGACTCAAGAATAAAACATCATGTACTCATATTTTAGTATGTCCCTGTTTCAAAATTGAGTATGAAATGACCTTTATGTGCTCATTTTTGAGTATGCCCATGTTTCAAAAATAAGTATGAAATGATCTTCATGCGCTCCGTTTTGAGTATGTCCATGTTTCAATATTCTGAGATTATTTCTGTTATTTCAGAATTGACAGGTATTGGGTCATCATATTTGAAACAAAAAGTTTCACAACAAAATGAAAACATCCATTTACTCAGATTTGAAAGTTTAATTTTTCTCAGTGTATATCAATATGAATTACAATCACATAGAAAGGAGTGATTGGATATCAAAAGTTGGCATGCTAAACTATCACTTGGATTTGTCCCTGTACTTACTTGACATATCCCTTTGCCTTTCGGTCCTGGGGTCTCTAGGCAGTACGTACAAAACACATATTGTTCAGCACCGTGGCAAAAATCTCCTCCGCTTTTGTTAGCATCTTTAGACCAAATACACTGCTCAAAACAATTAAAGGATATTTGAAGTTTTATATAAAATAAAGATATAAACGAAATTTTTTTTTGCCGAAAATAGAAGAAGAGAATCACAAATGCAAATTTTTCTGGTTTTCAAACTGTGGAGTATGCAAATTTTGAGTTCGACGTCAAAAACGTCGCTTCAGCGGCAGCGAATGAAATTTGACTTTCAACTGGATAAAAGAGAATGAAGACAAGGATGATCGGAATTCAGTGATTGCTTTGTTTCGATGAGTACGATGTCTCAGCGAAGTCATTTGATAGATTCAGAAGCTTGGAGAATTGTTGGTAGGTTAGAAGGGGGCCAAACTCAAGCCGAAGTAGCGCAAGCCATTGGAGTGTCACAAAGTGTCATTTCCAGGATCTGGAACCGTTTTTTGGAGAGTGGATGTGCAGGCCGAAGACCAGGGAAAGGTCGTAGACGGGCAACAACGCCCAATGAAGATCGGTATTTAGCGTTAACAACACGGAGACACCGAAACATGAACGCTACTCTTCTCCAACAACACATTCGCTCGGCTACAGGCACCACGATTTCAACTCAGACTGTCCGAAACCGGCTCCATGCTGTAGGTCTGTATGCTTGCCGACCGATGGTATGTGTTAGATTAACATCAAGGCATCGTCGCGACCGCAGGGAGTGGGCAACCGAGCATGTCAACTGGAGGAGAAATGAATGGAGCAATATTCTGCTTTCTGACGAGTCCCGTTTTTCTGTGCATCCGGATAATAGGCGTATTTTCATCTGGAGGGACCGTGGCAGTAGGAATAATCCTGCGTTCGTGCACGAAAGTGTCAGATTTGGCGGTGGAGGAGTGTTGGTGTATGGTGGCATCTCCATTGACGGGCGCACTGACCTCTACATCATTCGAGATGGAGCTCTGACTGGTCGCCGAAATAGGGATGAGATCGTCAGACCTATTGTAGTCCCTTACGCTGCAGCAATCGGAGATAACTTCATTTTAATGGACGATAACTGCAGGCCACATCGTGCAAACCTCGTGGAGGATTTCCTTTTCGAGGAAGGAATCGTTCGAATGGAATGGCCAGCGTGTTCTCCAGACATGAATCCAATCGAGCACGTTTGGGACGCTCTAGGAAGACGAGTTTCTGGCCGCCAACAACCCCCACAAACTCTCCAAAAACTGGAAAGAGCTCTTCTGGAAGAGTGGTGCAGAATACCCCAACTCGTCATTAATAGCCTCATTGAGTCCATGCCTCAAACGTGTTCAACATTGCTGGCCACCCGTGGAAACCATACCCCCTACTGAAAAGGATTTTCTTTGAAGAAAACATCTTTTCTTATTCTTTTTTTCCTTTTGTACACAAATGCGCAATAAAATGCATTTTTTCTGCCAAACATGTGTAATTTATTCTCATATAACCTACTATGTCTGTCGACCATGTATCAATCAGCTAAAAAGTTTCCCAGATACAAAATCCACCTAAAACTGCAATATCCTTTAATTGTTTTGAGCAGTGTAATTAATAAAATGTACGACAAACGTGTGGCATGGCACATCCGTCAGGTCATACATCTAATCTCCACACATGAAACTCTATTATGTATCGACCAGTCTTTCTCCAAGTTTTTTTTTTTTTTTTTAGGTTGGATTTTTTAGGTTGATTTCATTCTGTTTTGTGTTATATATGTGTCAATATGTCCCTTGTATTGCGTTAGTATACTTACCAATTTGAATAGTGTTGATATCGATGTTCTTTAAACTTCCACTAATAATTATTTGTAGAACACTCCTGTTGATATTTCTTATAAATAATATGAAGTAAAGCAAAAAATTTCTAGAATAAGAGAGTGTTGAAATCAAATGGAAGTTTATTTCTGTAAAAATGCACAGTTATATTTGCATCAGTTTATTTAGGTTTACATTTACTCTATTAATATTACTGTTTTGTAGGTGTTAAGACTTGTTTCTATCGCATGCGAGAAAATACTGAAAAACTGAACAAACCGATTGAAAACACTGAAACAAACAGTTCAGAAGAGATATATTGATTAAGAATCTATCTTAATAGAACTAATTTGCTTAAGAATTTTTTTTGCTTATTTTATTATTATTATTTTTAACATGTTGTCATCGCACACAAAGGAACTATTTATTGCTAGTTACTCATTACTGCACTTTTCGAAGATACTATGTAATTAAAAGATTTATTTGGCGGTTACAATAATTTTGTTTTTAAACTTAAGGTAATAAGTTGCGTTTACGATGCGGTTGAAATAGACTTTCGATGAGATAAAAAAAAATATATTAAATTATTTAAAATTATTTTATTACAAAACTAAAGCAACCAGTGTTAAACAAACATCTATTTTGAATATTTCTATTAAGTATTTTCTGAAAATAAAAAATTGGTTATAGACCTTATCTCTGCCAAAACATTATTAATAAATTAAATTATTTAACAAAACAGTCCTAGTAGTTTTTAAAGGAAACAATTTATCCGAAAACATATATACAGGGTCATTATAAAAAAAACTATCCCGATATATCAGTCCTTAACTATCACACCGTTCACAGAAACTGACTGAGATTTTAGTTTTAAGTATTTTGAGGTATGCGCTCAAGAATCGTATGGAAAACAACAGTTAAACTCTAACAGTTACGGTTACAGTGACAAAATTTTTAAAATTTCAAATGGCAACACCTATTTTTTTTTATTGGAATGTGATCTTCATAGTGAAAAACCATAAAAAGCGTTGGAACGGTACCTGTAGCACGAAAATTGTCGGCGCAAGACTAAGAAGAAAAGTGAAAACAACGAATAAGGACAGAGAATCAACAGAAAACAAAACATTTTATTGTGTTTCACAAATTTTCCACATCACACACGAAGACACGTTGCATGCGGCAGATGGTGGATAGCGCTGAATAATAAAATGTTTTACTTTCTGTTGCTTCTCTTTCCTTTATTGGTTGTTTTGACTTTTCTTCTTAGTCTCTGTAGTGCCGGCAATTTTCGTGTTACAGGTACCGTTTCTACGCTTTTTATGGTTTTTCACTATGAAGATCACATTCCAATAAAAAAAAATAGGTGTTGCCATTTGAAAATTTCAAAATTTTGTCACTGTAACCGTAACTGTTAGAGTTTAACTGTTGTTTTCCATACGATTCTTGAGCGCATACCTCAAAATACTTAAATCCAAAATTTCAGTCAGTTTCTGTGAACGGTGTTATAGTTAAGGACCCATATATCGGGATAGTTTTTTTATAATTACCCTATATATATAGATTTAATCAGTATATTTAGAAAACCAAAATATAACATGTCTTTTGAAAATGTAAATTAATAATAGTGAAGAGAAAAATACATCTGACTCATCTTCTACGCGTGTATTAGCTTTGATATCCGGAACATCTCCATCAAAATTTCAACTGAAATATTATAAATGGTGTCTTGTGGGAGGATTTTTTGACACAACGTTTTCAATTTTTTTCAAATTTTGCTGATGATATTTCTAATACATCCTCATACAAATTGTCTGGACGATAAATTAAAATTCTTAAATTGTGCCTTAACCGTAATGCATTGTTTATTTAGATTATAAACAGTTGTCTCCTCAAAATATCCTTGCTTCAGCTTTAGGAAAATATTGTGTATGTTTTTTTCTTTTTTTTTTCCTTCCCCCCTTTTTTTTTGTAAATAGTCAGATTCTAATGTTGTCCACAATGATCCACAGTTTTTAATTTCTTAATTTAATAGTTAAGAGAATTATCGAAAATTTTTCCCAGTCTCAATGTGAAAGTACATACTACAGCTTTAGGAAAATAATGTGATTTTTTATTTTCTAAATATGGTGCACGTAATGTTAAAGACAGTCTTTAGCTTAACAGACAAGATAATTGTCTACAATATTTTCCAGTCTTTGAAAGTCAAATTACATGCTCCAGCTTTAGGAAAGTTATGTGACTTTTTTTTTTTTTTTTTTAAATATGCGGATTCTAATCCTAATCACAGTTCTCATTTTAACAGACAAGCAAACTGTCGAAAATCTTTCCTAGTCTCAATGTGAAAGTACATGCTTCAGCTTTAAGAAAATAATGTGATTTTTTATTTTCTAAATATTATGATCCTAATGTTAAACACCGTATTTTATTTAACAGACAAGAGAATTACCGAAAATCTTTCCCATTCTTTGAATGAGAAAATTTTCGTTGCCTAACAGTAGTAAGATTGAGGACTTGTTCTTCCGTTTGAAATCTTTAAAGTTTTTTTTTTCAAACATTTTACAGGAATTTTGTTATCTCATTCAAAAAATGTCAAAGGCCGATAAGAAAAAATAGAATTAAAATATTTCCATCTGTTTTTAATAATATACAGTGTATCCGTTCTTGTCGTTGACCAATATCTAATTCCTCAAGCATTATTTTTAGAGGTTTGTTGTAATTTGCAAAAATATCTGAAATATCTTCATATGAAAATACATTTCGCCAAAATAATTAATTTTTACAATTTTAAAACTTTACATTTGTACGCGGTCCGTGAGTCTTATATATTATATTATTAAAACGTTTTCTACGTTCTAAAAAGTAAAGTTCAAAGTTCCATTCTCCTACGACCAAAATTTACCGAATTAAATTTTATAAATATTTGGCATTTCCTGGCACTGAAAGCTGGAAAGCACGTTAAAATTTTAAATTTAGTAACTCTTTAAAAAATAAATACTTTTATGTAAATCGGTTTTTATATGATGAAGAACAACATGTTAAACATATTTTTAATTGCACTATACCTCTAAAACTGACAGTTTAGTAATTAGCTATTGGTCAACTACAAGGAGGGTCAAACGATATTTAAACAGACTTCATAAAATTTTTACATGGTACATTACATTGACATATAAACATTTTTAAAAAATCTATATGTATATATCAAATGCCAAATACCTTTCTTTGATCATTCAATAAGTTTTTGATTTGATTTATTTTATTACCATGTATTCTATAACATATTGATATATTAATTGTTCAGAAGGCAATATCCTTCCTTTACTTTTCACTATACAATATTTACTGTTTTGCTTTACGTCTAAAGTATTTACTGATGCTGTTTGATAAAATGTTTTAAAAAATAAAACATACCTAATTATCTATATAAATTAAAAATTCATTTGTATGAGCCAAAGACATTTCATACTAATAAAACTTTACATACGCCATTATCTACGCATTTAAAAGTCGTAAATTTAAATTACATTTCAGGGGTGATAAGTCATTTGATAATAGCATAAAGAATATCCCGTGTATCGCGGATAAAGAAGTAGAGTATTTACCACTCAGAGTAATTCAGATTTAATGATTGCCAGAGTAGCATTTCATTTTTTTTTCTTTTTGGACTTCACAAGTCATTATTTGATAAGGTTAGATAAAAATGGTAAGCTAATGATAAGAATAAAGGAGATTAATACTGAAAAAAATATAAATGCATAGATTACTTCACCACCTTGAGTCTAAAAGAAATTTTGAAAAATTATATTTATCTCAACATGATTAAATGTGCTTAATAAATCCAGAATTGATACACTGCTGCAATATCATAGCTAAAAATATATATATTAGTAAATTGATTATAAAAATTAAAATCATTTGAATATTATTGATGTTTAGATAAATTTATTTATTTCTCATTAGTGGGACTCTGAAACAATACATATAGTAATAAAGATTGAAGATAACATGCAGATTGTCTATTTAAATTTACCTCTAGAATCCTGCAGAAAAAAAAAGATATTTTATTTTACATATTAGGAATTAATTTCCAAAAATCAACAGAGATGAAAAAATAAGTGGGACATGCCGTTAAATATATACATTTACGAATAAAAACAACAATTGGAGCGTCTGCAGATCTAATAAAAGTATAGAACAATATAAGTAAAATTAGACTTAGTGAATTCTAAAGAAGAAAATGTTTACTGTTGTTGCTATAATAAAGAAGCTTCTTTTAAAATATTAAATTAATTTTTGATCATATTATATAAATATGAAAATATCCACTATTATACTGTCATTTGTTAGTACTAATATGAAGTTCAAACAATGTAAAAAAAGAAATTCAAGAGGGGGGCCAATGCGCTCCAATGTCCACATTGCTCCATCTTCCCTTACGCTACAGAAGTTAGATTTCCTATTGCTAAAAGTAATTTGTGAGTGTTTACAATTTTTTTTCCCAAAAATATTTTTTATTTTATATTTTATATTATAATATCCAAAAAGTCTCCGTACAACTTCAAAAATTTATTACAAAAAAATAATAATAATAAGTCTACAGCAAAAATAATTACAACAGTGCATAGAGTAACGTAAAAAAAGTTGTTTTCTACAGCATTAGTAAACTTCGACATGAGATACTTTCCTAGCACGAAGAATATAAAGACGATATTTCAATTCAATCCAAGAACGTTTTTCATGCTAACATCAACAGTAGCTACTGCTGTTTGGATCTTTTGTTTCAATTCCATGAGACTATCAACTTTTATTCAGATTTCATCAAACAGTTGTAAATACTGTTGATGTTAGCATGCTGAAACACACGTGGATGGAATTGGAGTATCGACTTGATATTCTTCGTGCAACGAAAGGATCTCATGTACAAGTATACTAAGGTAGTAGAAAAAAACTTTTTAAGTTACTCTTTGTACTGTTATATTTTTTTTTTTTGCTGTAGGCCTATTATTTTGTTTTTTTTAATACATTTTTGAAGTTGTAAGGATACTTTTGGGACACCCTGTATTTTATGAAAAAGTAGTTCATGTTTAATGTATGCATTTGTAAAATATAAGTTTTAAATGATGGATATGGTAAGCATTTTTAACTTAAATGTCTTATTAAAATAAACAACCTATTGATTACATTTGCCAGTTGTATTAGTAAATGAACATTTATCTCATATATTCACACTTCTGCATATTACTGATGTATTTAAACCAGTGATTGGAAATAAAAAAACCCTTTGCTTAAGTACTTGTAATAAAGTTAGTTTGCCATGTATTACATCATTTGATACTACATAAAGGACGATCTCCATTTTTTAAATTGACTTTTCTCGTTATCTCCCATACTTTTCGAGATAGGGTTGCTACATTCTAAACTTCTCCACTGGGGGAACAGAAGTCACTATCATAGCCCATTGTTGATTTAGGTAGCTTTCAATACAAAAAAGTATAAAGCTACCTATTGCAGCCGTTCGGAGGAAAGCAATTCTGGAAAATTTCGATATATTTTCACCGATCATGACCCCCAGACCCCAAAACCACTCTCCGTCACACTCCTGTTGATTTATATATATCGATATATCCATATATATAGATATATATATATCTGATCTATGTCATACGATAACACTCGTCTTTATAAATCAATTTGGATGAAACTAATTGTGTGTATTAAGCTCACCAATGCCTCGACCTAGTTCGTTGGCCAGCTTGGTCCGCCATCTTGTTTCAAGATGACGGCTGTTGAAAGTTTTAAAACTTAAATAAATTCACAAAAAAGTTAAAAATTCAAATTTATTTTTTAATTAAGTGTTAGGACTTGATACAAGGATTCCAGAGAAATTTTTGTTTTACCTCTATCTTAAAAAATGGCTGAGATAGAGCTGTTTGAAATTCTAGGGTGGCTGACATTTTGAAACAAGACAGCACATTACAAAAAACCAACCGTTAATTTATAAGTTTTAGTGAACGTGATTTCTCGCAAATTATTTTATTTCATTGTTGTAATCATTTTCCCCATCATACGCATAAAACTGTATATTCATATCCATTAGCGCCAAATTATCTCCAAACTTGGCGATAATTGGCGAAATATCGCCAAATTTGGCGACCAAAATAAGTCTTCATAAATGAAGCCAACTTGGCTATAGCTCAATAATTTGGCGAATTTATTATTCAAATTCAGTATTAACGAATCTTTTGTAAACGGTTTCTTTGCATTTTAGCTTGCTGTTCTCGAGCAGCATTAGCTAAAATTTTAAAACGGAGATATAGGAAAGCTACCTTTTCCTCCCGGTACAGGCCGGAATGACTTTTTCGATATGTGGACACTTGTTCTACAATTCTAATTTTATATGTTCACGCGTTACTTCGGTGTATCCGGACATTAATTGTGACCCTGCATGTTACAGAAAGCGAGAAAACGGTCAGATAAATAGTCTAAAAAGTAAACAAAAGGAAACATCGTAACTTACAACTAAAGTTTAACTTATCAAATGATTGGAAATATTTAACCATTTCTAAGTAATGAAAATGTAGTGCACATAATAGAAACTACGAAATGTTATTGATTATGAATTTAAAATTTTTGAGATTCTTTTAAATTACATTAGTTAAAATAAACAATTAAACTAAAATAGGTTTATCAAGTTTTACTTCAAAATAAAAAATAATTTAATGTACGTTTTTGAATTGTTATACGTTTTTTGAGCAATCCGTTAGTTGTATTTAAAGATACTGAAAGTTATAAGGTGAAGAACAACAAAAATTCATCCAATTCAATACAAAAAGTCGCGTTTCTATCAATAATATTACATTATTTCCTATGAGAAAGATTTCATACTACAGGATGTATTTACTGCTGACATTGACAAAACAACCTTAGACTGTATAAAGCTGGAGCGCACATATGATTATAGATTAAGATGAGAATACGATTTTGTAAAGAAACAACATAAAATATTGACATTGTTTTAACTAAAAGTAAATTTTCTATTTAATTCCAAGACTATTCATTCTCTTAAAATGGATTTGTACGTTGTAGAATTATGATTATGATTAAAATTTGTCGGCAAAACTTTTATTTTCCACGCTTGAAAATAGAAAGAGTCATGTTACATTCAGAAACCTATTTCGATTCGTATAAGCATTAAATTTTCATTGATTCATGATTAAGTGTTATACAGTAGATCAACAATTTTGATTGTAGTGTATGTACGAGGGCATTTCGAAAAGTAAAGATACAATGGCTCGCATTCCTTAAAAAAAAACATTTATTTAGAAAACGTAAGTTACATCTTATTAACTGGATTATTTATTATTTTTCGACATAATCACCCCCGTTATCCAAACATTTGTTAAGTTGGGGCACAAGCTTTCGTATCCCACAGTCATAGAAGGTTTCCGCCTGTTGTCGGAATCACATTTCAACTTCATCTTTGATCTTATCATCGTCGTGGGATGATTTTCCTCCAAGATGTGACTTCTTTCAATTTGAGACGTCTATTCGCACGAATTGCTTCCTCCGTCCTCTGAAGAAGGGCATCAGAGATCACAGATGGCCGACCTGTTCTTTGTTCGTCATGAACATCGGTCCTACCTTCAGATAAATGACGTCACCATTTCGTTACATTTTGTCGATTCATAATGTTACCATAAACAGAAACAATTTCTTTGTGAATTATCCGCTGGTCGCTGACCTCTTGCATGAAGAAAACGTATGACGGAGCGCACTTCCTATTTGGCGGGATTCTGAATCGGCGGAACCATTTTAAACACGACCTACTCCAACCAGAATCAACGTTGAAATGCCGAAAGACCGCGAGGAGAAAGCTAACGGTTCAAGGTTAACACCTGTGCTGCCAACTTGCTTGCCAAAACTTTTCTTTTCCTCCGGCGTACGGTGTATCTTTACTTTACGAAATGCCCTCGTATGTTATAATGTCTCATCCGTTTGCGACCTAATGACCAATTGTTCATGATATTTTATATAGACAGTAAGTCTTGGATATCTTATATATCTTATAATATTATTTTTTTATTTCAATGAGACGTAATAAGAATAACTTCATATCTGCAATTGAAAATAATTTCGGGACTGCATTAAAAAGTAGCTAATTTCAGCTAGAGAATTTGCTTATAATTATAAAAATGTTCTAAGCAGATATATTTCCTTCTTGTCATTTATTATAAGACTACTCAATTGTTTAACAATTAATATTTGTGTTTTTGTGTCTCTCATCTCCGCGTTATACATTCAGTATTTGAACTCATAGTCAAATCAGCCACGTGTGATAATATGTGTCAGGACAAACAAGTTGCGTATAAAAAAAAAAACAGATTCGCAAGTTACTTACGCAATGAAAAATGTCTTTCAAATATAAGCGAACGCGTTTTTTCAATCATAACTGTAAAAATGACATATTCAGCGAAAAGTCCAACCGACATAATTTGTTTTCTGTGAATAATGTATTAAATAACAGAAACTACTAAAAAGACAATCAACCACGTCCAAAGAAAACCTACTTAGACGTTTCAAATTTCGAAAGATAGCTGACAGTGCACACGGAGTCTCTTGCACGGCCACAGTAACCTGGTTTCCAACAATAAATATTTTTAGTGAATATTTCTACCGCCCTTATAGTTCTGATCATCAATTCAGATACATCCCGTGCAGTTTTCAAAGCAGAGAGAAAAGTAATTTTTGCATTCAGTAATACGCTGTTTCCCAAAAGTTCAGTAACAAACACATAAAGATAATTGTGATAATTGTGAGTAACTAAAAAATGATAAAATATGCGATATAGTAAATGGATACTATTCCTAGAGAACAGCAAGTCAATGCGACGTTATTTTCAAGTTACAAATGGTCACAAGTGTCATAGTCACTGCGGCGAACGAAAATGTGACACATTTCTATCATCTCATTATTACCCTCAAGTTAAATCTCATTATTACCCTCCTGCCTCACGGGCGTTTTTCGCAGCCAATGAACAAGTCTTTTTTTTTCTCCTTCCCTAGAACTCGATATTCGTAGGTTGCGGTACAGTAATGTGTATGGGGGCGGTTCGGCATTGGCCTAGGACCCGGTTTCTCTCATGAGTCTCCGGCTACGAGGCCGTCGGATTGTCTCTACGTCCTCCCAAGTGTTGTGGGGTGGTTTTCCTCTAAGTATGGGCCCCACCGCATGTCGTAGTGACCTCTGTCGTCAATTCATTTGGGAAAGGGTCGCAGAGGCGCAGGAGGCTCACGCCCCCGTCTCTCAACCCGGCCGAAGAGCACTACCTAGGAGGTGCACTGGGTACACCCGGCCCTCTTTGGTGGTGTTTTCGTATGGATTCACGAGAATCTGGAATCGGCGGAGATGCACGCACGCCTTCGGTGGCGTGACCTGTCTTACCCTCAAGTTACCGTCATTTGGTGACACCACAGAGAAATTACTGTGATTGTTGTTTAGTGTCGAACCCCCAGGTGATATCATAATGAAGCCATTTTGTGATTCTAATGTGACCGTGATTGGAGACTGTATTGTGTAGTCATGAGTGTATCATTGTGATGAGTGATGATTCGCCATATAACGTCAGAATAAAGTCCCATATTTACTCTAATTTGATAAGACTACTGTGAGGTAGCAATGGGACATCAATTTAAATTCACTTAAGGAATCGTCCCAAAAGAACTATCATTATGACTTTTCAATGAAGTATCCAAATGACGTTCACAAGAGAACCACAAGGTGACTTCATTGTAACGTGACTTGGGGAATCGTCGCAAAGCGACAGCAACAGTGCCTCCACCAGAGAATCAACAAATAAGGTGCAATTGAGACTAAAAATGAAACGAATGAAATAGTATATAAAATTAAGCTCTTCCTAATGAGTTTGATAATCACTTGTGACGTGAAAGAGCACATCGACTAGCTGTGTTTCAAGGATAGTACCTATATGCTACAGTTGATGTTTAAATCACTTTATTTAGAGTACCCACAATTAGAATAATTAGCATTTTTGTATTTGTTTCTTAATCTTGTACACATGTGTAGTTATCATTCTTTCTAAATCATTATACCCTGTACTTTTAAGTGAATAAGTCTATTCTGATTCTGATTTCCTATACAAAGATTGTCTGTCTTGTGTATTCACGCCTGAATGTTCTGTGCATCAGTTCAGGCAACATAGATTTCAAACGCAGAGTAATAAAAAGTTTTTACATTCTATAATAATTCACTTTTTTCGGTAAATCACTTTTGAAAATTTGTAGAATAATGAATCCGTATAGAACGATTGACTATTATTTTCACGAGTGTTACAAATTGGGCTGAAAATAAATGCCAAAAATAAAAAAGTACGGTATACATCAATTACACTAATTTTATTTTCAATATTTGTTTTACCTGCCTAATCTGATATATGAGTTTTTTTAAGAAATGATTTGTTTTTAATTGGAGAAATATAATGATTTTATCATTAAATATACAGTATTTAGAAAATAACGTTTTGTACATGCAGGAGTAGCGCGGTTCCTTTTTTAGCTATAAGTAATTCCAAACAATATCCTTCATGGTAGATTTCTACAAAATTTCCAGCAGAAAACTCCTTCAAGATTTTTCTACATTATTTGCAAAAGACGTCTTCTATGAAGAAACTTATTTGGAAATAGTGGTGCCAGAAACGTGATGAAACCAACATAAATTACTGATATATTTTATTTAACAATTTGTTTATAAATTTGTAAATGATGCACACCCGGCCATGTAAAACATCTAGACTTTAATAAAGCTTTTACATTAGTTTTTATGACTACTTTTTATTAATAACAAATATCTTTGAAATTGCATTTTATATTATGCTTTAACATCGTTTTCTTGATAAATTGTTCCTGACAAAAGTTTTTAATTTTGTTACCAAAAGTTAATAAACCTTTTGCAAAATTCCAATAATTGGCCATCATCGAAAACAAGTAATATTGAACCTTCTGAATCTAGATTATTCTCACATTATTGTAATGAATAAAATCAATATTTCTACCTGTTTTCAAATATTTTTCTATATTTTGAATGTTTACCATTCATAAAATATTCTTGTAAATATAAGATGAAAGAATCAAAAAAGATATCCCTCTAATTAATATTCAAATATTAAAAAAACTAATTATAGTTCAGATAAAAAAATATTTACTCTTTTTTAAATATTTACTCCTTTCTGTAGATAATTTTGCATTATTTAAGATTAAACCTATTAATTTTTATCTAAATTGTACATTTTTTGTCCATTATGTTAAATTAACTTTAGCTGAACTGCTATCTGACATGTGGATTAGAATTTTGTATGTGAAAAATCTTTGTTCTGTTTACTTACAAATAACAAGAACGAAAAATCATGCATCAAGCATAGATTATGAAACACTTTCCAACACATCCAGAAAACTGTAACGAAACTTCACCTTTAAATAAGATGAAATAAGATATGTAAGTAAACAGTTTAGAAAACACATAACACCACAGTTTTCGAAATTACCTTTCAGTCTCAAAAAATTGGTCAAATTATTTTGTGCAGCCCTGTATATGATCAATACATGTGATATAGAATGATAAAATTTCACTTAGAATATTCACATTTAGCAATTTTCGCGTATCGATGGAAATGCAGTCGAAATATTTTGTACAACCCTGTATATTATCTGAAGACTTTTGTACACACCACCTATTAAGCTAAAAGGCAACTTAAAACTCAGTTGCAGTAACTACCAAACTTAAACGACAGTGTATCTTTTTTTTCGAAGCTTTGTATATGAATTTATATTCCACAAACTTCTATTAGTCTATTAAATATAGTTCAGAAGGAAAATGCGTAAACACAATTAAAAACTACCCTTAAGCAATTCACTCCCATAGTCTGTAGTACTTTCGAATTTCCTTGTGTAGCCCTGTATATGGTCAACCGAGTTTGTAAACACACACGTACTGTGAAAAAAAAAGTTAAAATTGCAAACCAAAGTTGAAAACGCACTTATCGCACATAGAATTTAAATGCACACATGTAATGTAACCAATATATTTTGTGTGCCCCTGTAAATAAACGCAATACACACAAGAGAGCAATTTAAAATGCACCTCACTAATGCATATAATTTTCTTTATGTTTGAAATAATGAAATATCACTAAATTACACTGCAGACGATTTTTCTCCATATAACGATGTGTAGAAGAATTATTTTGTTTGACCTTGTAAATAAATAATAAATGCTTTGCAACCCATATTTTACAAAAAGCAGGTTTTAATGTGCTTCATAATTATATATCAAATTCATTATGTTTTAAATGACGTAGCGTCATCAAAATGCGCTTGAACCGATTATTCCCCTTTGACTGTAATGTAACGCAATACTTTTGACTGTCCCTGTAAAAAAACTATAAGTGCTACACACTTCTGCTGAGATAGGGAACATTCTATAGTAAACGACAATAACATACAAAAAATTCAGGACAATCGAAGCATATTTACGGGTGTTAGAGCACGGGCAGACGGACAGACGGCAGACAAACCGAAGTCATACACACTTTTCAACTAGGTTGGAAAATGTTAATAAAAAGTTGAAATTCATTAGATGTTAACTCAACGGGAACACTTTCTGTTATTAAAGGGGTTCAAAAGCGAATTATTCTGCCATAAGGTAAAGCTAGGATAGTCTGCGCACAATTCATTAAAATGATAATAAAAAATCTAAATATTAATTTTTTGCTAAACTATGCAGGGATAACTTTGACTTCATTTGTTTTTTTTATGTATTTCCATTGCTATTTTGTTGTTATGCTGTAATTTAATTGAGCAGTTGTAATAAAACCAAGAAAACTATTTTGCGCAATCTGTCCTTGCGGGGTTGGTGTGATTGCGCACATGGGTAGGAGAGATTGTTATTAATAATAACTACAATTAAATTGTTAACAATAATAATTAAACTTAAATAATATTATTGTAAGGTTTTTGTGAACAAACGTTATTATATTAGGAGTGAATATTTCAGCCTAATGGTTAAAGAATCAGAAAAAGGAATTAATTTTGAGAACAATTAAATAATTGTAATTAACGAAAAAAAAATTAAAGAATCAGAAAAAAGCCCAGATGATATTACTATATAACATTAAGTTACTGTATAACATATTTAACTTACAATTAGTCCATTTTTATTCACACAGTTTCAATGTTTTCTTGTTTTCAGACCGAAGTTGTTGTCGTCCACAATCAATGCACTTATTGTTGTAAATAGTGCAGCTTTCATGCAACCATCTGCCACAAGTAATACATTGAATCCAATCACTGGTCGAAGTTGTCTCTTGGTACATTTCCACACATTCAGTACATTCATCCTCATTTCCCTTCATTTTCTTTCCTTCGGTTTTTTTAGATCGCACTTTTTCTGGGAGAATCTTATATTTACCTGTTTGCTTCTTTTTTTTCGTAGCCGCTTCCTTCTTAAGTCCTTTTCATGTATATTTTCTGGATCAGTAACATTCGTTTCAGTCTGTTTCCTCTTTGATTTTGATGGCATTAAACTACTTGGAATGGGTGAAAGCTTTTCCAAAACTTTCGTAGGTGTATTTCTGAGAGTAGCATTAGACTCCTCAGAAGTTGAGGGTTGACAAATACATGTAGCTGCTGCAATGGGAAGCGAGGATAGGCCTCGAATAGGAGAAGTTTGAGTTTCAGTGGTTGTAACTAGTACTATTGTTGAAACGAATTGGTGATCAGTGGATTCTGAGGGTAACGCAACGGCTTCAGAAACAGTTTGATTCATGCTTCGATCACAGCCTAGCAAATATGCAAGTTGTGGAATCACTTCAATATTTAATGGGTAAATTCCGGTTGCACGAAAGGCAGAGGTGGCAAGTTGGACAGTAGCACAGCGAAACCAGGCTGAATTTAAGAGACTACCAAAGTCCTCTCTCGATATTTTTCCAGTCCCACGGCGAGTCGTTACCATTTTCCCGCAAGTGTCTTTAAAATAAGTTTTAAAGGGCTTGAACACTACCCGATCCAACGGCTGTAAATAATGCGTAGTATGGCTAGGTAGACACAAGATTATTATATCATTATCAAAGGCGACTTGCAGCATGTTTGGACAATTCATGTGTGACGCATGGCCATCTAGAGTTAACAAATGTGTACCAGCAGGCTTTCGTGGAATAAAATGCTTGGTAAGCCAGTACATGAATAGTTGACTGTTTATATAGGCGCTCTCTTTCCTCATCTTAATTGCAGTTCCTGGTGGTGCATCTCTGGCGTATTGAAGTTTAGCGTAGACCCTTTTAAAAATGCAGAAAGGTGACAGGAACTGCCCTTCTGCGTTGCAGCAAGCTAAAATAGTCACCGTTTCACCCTTTTCGGCACTAGTGATAACGTGAACATCTTTACTGCCTTTTGCAGCAACCACTTTTCCAAGGTCGTTGTTCAGCTGAATTCCAATCTCATCACAGTTCCAAATACAGCCAAGCTTCAAAAATAGATTATTATCTGTCAATATGGATGTGAGAAGAGTAAAATAAGCTTTCACTTCCTCACGGTTCATACCTTCTGCTCTAGCTCTGCTAATACCTTTTCTGATACTTAACTGAGATGTCTTCGCATAAATGAGGAAAACCAAATTTTTCCTGCTACTTTTTTTTCTTTATTGAAAGTGTGTTTTACCCCAGTGCTTCAGCAAAATTGTATGCTAACTTTCTTACATCACTTTGTTTAGGTGCAAATCCAGCTACCTGAAGTTTTTGTATGTGACCAGCTAATTCCTTCTCCGCTTCCGTACCTAGTTGAGAATCTGGTCCCATCTTTCTCTTCTTAAAATCATTTTTCTTGAGTCTATGTCTCAAGGTGGATTCCGGAATACTGAATTTCCTGCCTGCTGCACGCATTTTGAGTGATTCATTTTGTACTGCCTCTACGGCGAATTTTAGATTTTCTTCGGTCCATGATCCTTTGTTCGTTTTTCTTCTGTAAATATTTGGCATTGTAACCTGAAAAAATATGGCAAAATGTATTAAAAAGTTCCAACGCGCGTTACATATTAACAAAAATAAAACAATCAGGAAATTTAGCTTAAAGTAGTTAAGAAGATTAATTTATTAGCAAATAATTAATTGCTCCTAAATTAATATATATATATATATATATATATATATATATATATATATATATATATATATATATGTATATATATACTCAAATTCAATTATAAATTCACACTAACTGCACCGCATAGACGAAAAACAAATAACAATAATTCAACTGAACCCTAAAATATAACCAATTAAAACTGTAACTCTAATATAACCAAATGCAAAATAACTAACATTAAAACAATACCAGAAAAATAAACCAGAGGCAGGAGGTTATGGCTAACGACATGAATAGCAGGGTTAAAACTAATATTTATACAAGCAACGCCCCCCCCCCTTCTCCTGCCGAGACCAAATTAAACTATACAATTAACCGAAACACAGAGCAACACGCAACAGAACCCATCCCTAGCTAAACTCAACGAACAACTGATCCAGACCACCTTTAGCATTTAAAAATGAATTAAGTTCAACTTGAAATTTACTGTTTCCTATAAAATTACTCATATTTCTCCTTACAAACTGCATCAATGCCTTTATAATCCACTTCATAAATTCGCCAGTGGCATCGCCAAACCTTGACCACAATCTCTCGATACGATCTATACCATTCGTAAACACATTTCTAAAATTTGAAATATGCACGTTTGAATCAAAATGTAAGGTCTTTAAAGTTTTAAAATTGAAATCGTTTGTTTTGCCATAAACCCTTGTATTCAAATTGTCATTTTCCAATTTTAAATTTACATCCAGATAATTTATGTTTTTAATATCCCGGAAGGGTTTTACATTTTCATTACATCAAGTTTACATTTGCATTATTTAGTCCAACTATTAAAACATCATCAATGTACCTGTAACTCACTATTTCTCTATTTAAATTATTGTTTTTCTCATTTGTATGTAAGTAGACGTTGAAATTGAACTGCAACTCTTCTCTCCCCCCCCCCCCACTGGTATTCCACGACTCTGTTTAAATACTCTATTCCCCTCATACCCCCAAAAGTTACAATTCTAAATTTCACTGGTTTTTTATGAAACTTTGGCACTAGAACAAGATATGGGAAATTTTGACTTTTCTGCTTCAGCTTAACTTTTTCATATAATGTCTGAACCCTGTTTTCCCATTATTGAAACTTTCGATTTCAATAGTTCATAGTTATCTCTGTTATTATAACTTTCATTTAAGATTTCATCATAATTTTTTTACAGATTAATGAATAACTTGAATTAGCCTTATCGACGTATGTAATTATAAGTTTAATCCGAAGTTCTTTAATGGATTTAGTTAACTTCCTTTAGTTAATCCTCTTGAGACACACCGTCGCAATCTCTAACATATTCTCTTTTTAAGTTTCTTAAAAATCAGAAATTCCACTCATCAAAAACATTATATGGTAAGCTGTATTTATAAGTTAATTTTTATATGAAACTATTTATGTTAGTTGAAAACCGTTTAATTGCTGCCATTTTCGTTACAATTCGTTTCATTATATATGTAGTTTATTTTTTAACAAAGGCATTATTAATTTATGAACAAAAATATTTGTATAAAATTAATTTAATAGCAACTGTATTGTTAATTTATTAACAAAATTTTTTATCGGCAAAAGTATTCTTTAGCAAATTATTATATTGCCAAATTTAGTTTCGATAGTTATGTGTTTTTCAAAAATTATTTCAAAATATATTCATTCATATGTTTTAAATGTAATCTGAAATTTATGCAAATTTACCAATTAGCTACATAATCTCTCCTAACATAGAACCTAATGGAAACCACGCGCCATCTCTCCTAAGTTGCAGATGCGCAAACTCTCCAATTTCGGTAGGAGAGATTACGCGACCTTTTATTTAATTATGGACGCTTCTAAAACGAACCGTTGATGTTTGCAGCGTTAGTCTAAGTTAGTAGCTTATGAGAAATAGTTTAGGTTTAAAATATTTTGTACTACTGACTTACTATAGAAATTCTGACGAATAGTTCTGAAAATTCTAGCACTTACCTTGTGAAAATAAATCAAAATATCAATGTTTATCGTAAACGCTCGAATCAATCCACGTACACATTTGAGTACATACTCTACTACTGATGTTGTACAACTAGCTGAAGTCGCTGCGCGAGCACTCTACTCCTTCCCCCCGATCCCCTTTGTGCGCAATCTCTCCGACTGCGTCATCTCTCCTGTCTTTACCTTATGTCTACTTGTCGTAATTTGTGTGTGATGGTGTCTTAAACATTATGAGTAACTGGGCAAATCTTGCCTTTTAGACTGTTTAAATGTTTTGGTGGGAGTGAGATCATCGAAATTGGAATGTTCCTTAGCTGTTTGAGAATTTGTGATAATTGTTATAGAACGTGGTTGTTTGCTATATAATGGGAATCTCTCGCTGTGTCGAGCAGGTTTTCAGTAGTACACATTTCTTGTATTCCATCCATGTTGCCGTATGAATTTCTTTTTACTGGAAGTGTGATTCATCTTATCTATTGAGTGTCAGTCATTCTAGGTTGGTTAAAGTTCCTACTACGAAAGAATTATGGTCGTAATGTCCAGTGATAAGTTTGAAAGGTTTAATTTTATGTAATAAAGTTTTCTGTTGGTCCACTGAAATCCCATTAAATCGGACACTATATGAATTCCTGTTCATATAGCGAAATACACAACACCTCGTGGGTTACAAATGAAGACTTGAACGTTATGTATAATATAAAATTCTAATGTGATGAATATCTTCTTGTTTACATTTTAACATAATCTTCGAAAAATAAATTAGGAAAATAAAGTAAAAAATACAAGTTTGAATATTTCTTAAATATATTTGAATATATAAGATCAGAAAGGATTCAATGTTTTAGAAAAACGTCCAAAGCATAAACTATCCTAACCTGAATAAATAACGAGTAACTGCTATACTCATAGTTACTTAAAATTGAACATTTTAATTTAAGCCATTAAATATTTAAAAAATAAGCTAAAGTTTTTGCGGTTAATATAGAAAGAAAAAAATAAGACGTATAGGTAAAAATCTTTTAACCAAGATAATTAGGCATAAAAATTCTACAAATTATTTAAATTTTGTCACAATCGATGAGTCATACATTCAGGGGTGATTGTGTTCCGGTATTTTTTACGCCACTAACTTTATATAGGAATCTTTTTTTTTTATTTAATCTGTGAATTCTGCGATGACATACTAAGAATATTGCTACATAAACTTAGTTGTGTACAAAATACCGGAATACAATCACCCCTGTACATTTCAGCGTTCTCCATGTTAATTTAAATTTTTGGTTTTATAATTGAGTTTCAATGTATAGAAATTGAGTTATTGAAATATATTTTGATTTAAGCTACAGAAAGTGCATTAAAATCGTAACATAACAAACCTCTGACGGTCAATCGCGAATTTTCTCGTTCACTAAGCTGCAGTTTTGAATGCAATTTATGCGTTATTGAAATTTAAATAGTTCTTCAAATTTAATACTGTTTTAAAACTCTAAATAAGTGTTTATACAATCAAAGTTATCTTCATATAGGTAACTAATTTTTTAAAATGTTACAATAAAAATGTTTTTTTTTAGCAAACATAATACGTTTTTCTGCTTTTGTTTGTGGGCAGTAAGCGTGCAATGTGTTTATGTTTTTAGAAGCAATCTGTTAAAAATCGTTTCTCCATTATATATAGAAACAAAATAATTTTAAATTCCACGGTTTCACTATTTTTTTATAGTAGTAGTGTCACCTTCTGACAATTTTATTTTTATGCAGAAAAATGCAAACTTTTAATTTAACGCTTTTCAGGGCATGAAATTATTAAAAAAAATACTAAAGGTAAAGACATAAGTTCAATTTGTTTTAATAGAAACTTTTAATTTCAAATATATTCTAATTAAAATAAATTAACTTGTTCTGTCTATACTAAAACAAATGTATTTCACACGTTTAATTTTTTTTATAATAATTAATTGTACTTTAACACAAAATGAAGACATTTCTATTTTATAATTTTGTATTGTAGAAATTAATTTTGAAAACAAATTAATTAATATATTTTTTTTCACATAAATGTAATGTTGCGTTTTTTAATAAATACATGACATAATTTAAAGATAATAAGTTATAAATAATGAGTATAACAGAATACTATCCTCTTTGTCATTCTCATAGAAATGTAACGGCAAAGAAAAAGAAAATAGCATGCTATTTTTAAAGCTCGTAAAAGATGCAATGAAGAATGTTGTTAAAAAATAGAGGAGAAATCCATTACGAAACGTGTGGAATTCTTTCTCTTCAATTAAGGAAGTAAACTGAAGCCCAAACATTTTACACAATTTTTAAGAACCGAATTTGTTGTGCAATAATGAAACAAAATGTATTTTTATTTCAATAACTGAACAATTATTATTTAATATTCGATAAATTATTAGCTTTCACACTGTTCTATTTAACGCATTAGTTAACGAAATTATTTGCAATATAAAAAATGTCGCTAAAATCATTGAATAAAAGATGAAATTGATCTATTTGTAGAAATTTAAAATCTTTTACATTAACCTAATTAGCAGGTTTTATCTAATGGTGTAAATGTAGTTTAAAACTTCAAGGAAAACATTATACAGTTTAACTGATTTAGGATTCATTTAAGTATTATAGCAGATTTTCTTTAAACTTTAAAAAATAAATCTCTTAATTAGATCAGTTAAATTAATTGCTAAAATTTTCCTTGAACTAATTTGATTACAGATGAAAATTTAAGGATACATTTAAGTAAAAAAAAAAAAAAAAAAAAAAAAAAAAATTATACATACTAATCTAAGTTTCGATTAACACCAGTTCATAAAATAAAATACATAAAAATATAGGACGATATATAGTTTTTTTATCATGTAATTTTAATAAATAAATGTATTATACGTTTCTGTAATTCTTAAATACATATTGACCTAAATGGGATGAACGCTTTTAAAATTGAATAACAAGGAAAATCTTAGAGTGATTCAAGTCACACTTCTAAGATATTAATACGTGAAGTCGTGAATTTTACTTACACATCATACGTAGTATAGGGCAAGTCTTGTAATCGTTTTGAAAATCGACAAAAAACTTTTGACGGATTTACACGTTTGAGACACTGGAGATTCCGAAAAACATATTTTTAGAAAAAAAAAAATTGCCGTTCGTCTGTGTGTCTGTAAACGCTCTATCTTCCGAAAAAATTGAGATAGAGACTTGAAATTTGGTATGTACTTAGTATGTAATAATGGAAAGAAGCCTTTTGAATTTCAGTAACCTCGATTAACCGGAACTATTTTTTTCGGACTCTCTAAATATTCGTTCTGATAAAAGGTATATAACAATTTTCGAAATTGTTTATTTTAAGGAGTGAATATAAAAGACAATAGAAAAACATAAATTTTGCATAAAGCATGAAGTCAATCGGATAATTAGTTGCCGAGATATTTGTGATCCTATTTTCCACACTCTTCGATTTTTCATGACCCTGTATTTCATCCAAATTTCAATTCAAAGATATATTTTAATTGGAAATGAGACGCTTAATCAGATGCAATAAATAGTTAATAGGATTATTGTTTTTAGAGTTATAAGGATGTTTATTTTAAGCAATTCAGTAATCAAGCCTTTAAAGTTTATGACTTCATCAAGCCACGATTTTATTCGAATTGCAATGCATTTTATAAGTAGTTTACACATTTTTTATTTTAATATTTACATTATGCATATCCATGATGGGTAAGTATTACGGTGGCCCCCAACGACTAGTCTTTGTTATGCTTTCATATTTTAGTTCCATGTATTACCGACAGATAGCTCTATTCTCTCTCTAACTGATTGAACGATCACACTTACGTATAAAAATGGATCAAATTCTACTCAGCTTTTAAATAACATTTTATTTGTCTGTTAAAAAGTAAAAAAAAAATAACTTTTCCTTTTTGAAATTGAAAGATTATTGTGATCAGAATTACAGCTTGAGAAGGAGCGTGGTTTCTATTAGTAATATTTAAAACGAAATCAAAGAAGCGTAGTAATGAAATTCATGAATTCACACTTTATTATCCTGCGAGATTAACTGTAATAGCTGTCACAATATTAATTTTGATAAATGTTCAGTACACTTTAGACAACCTGTATATATAATTTTGTTTTTGTAATTCTTAATGTTTTTGACATGTTCAAATAAAATAAAAATTTTAATGTTATTTATACAATTGTTTAATTAGTTATTTCTTCGTATAATGAAATGAATTATACTTCATTTGCATGTGGAATATCAGTATTTTGTTAATAAGTTCTAGAAACATAAAAACTTTCATAAGCATCATAAAGTATATATTTACAGTACTAAAATTTCCCAAAATAAACGAATGAGTTGGCAATTAAAAATTAAGAAATTTATGCAACAGTGGCACATTTTCAAAAGTTCTGGTACTATTTTGTCATTTTACTTACCCATCATACATAGTATAGGGTAAGTCTTGTAATCGTTTTGAAAATGGAAAAAAAATTTTTGACGGATTTACACGTTTCAGACACTGGAGATTCCAAAAAACATATTTTTAGAAAAAAAATTTTTGCCGTCCGTCTGTGTGTCTGTGTGTCTGTGTGTGTGTGTGTCTGTAAACGCTCTATCTCCCAAAAAAATTGAGATAGACACTTGCAATTTGGTATGTACTTAGTATGTAATAATGGAAAGAAGCCTATTTCATTTCAATAACCTCGATTAACCGGAACTATTTTTTTCGGACTCTCGAAATATTCGTTCTGATAAAAGGTATATAAAAATTTTCGAAATTGTTTATTTTAAGAAAGAAATGAATATAAAAGACAATAAAAAAACATAAATTTTGCATAAAGCATGAAGTCGATTGGATAATTAGTTGCTGAGATATTTGTAATCCTATTTTCCACACTCTTCGATTTTTCATGACCCTGTATTTCATCCAAATTTCACTTCAAAGATATATTTTGATTGGAAATTTGACGCTTAATCAGATGCAATAAACCTCTAGTTAATAGGATTATTATTTTTGGAGTTATAAGGAAAAACCTCTTTCAAGCAATTCAGTAATCGAGCCTATAAAGTTATGACGTCATCAAGCCACGATTTTATTTGAATTGCTATGCATTTTATAAGTAGTTTACACATTTTTGTTTTAATATTTTACATTATGCATATCCATTATGGGTAAGTATTACGGTGGCCCCCAACGACTAGTTTATGTTTGAGATGCATGAAGCTATAACATAGTACAGCAGTTTTCATCAAGACAAACAAATTCGTTTCTGGGATAAATAAATTTGTATAAAAAATATCCCTATGTACTGTACTTGTACGATTTGTACTTAATGCTATTCTTTCAAATTTCACTGAAGTAATGACATTTAAATATTTATTCAGTAATTGTTAAACACAGTAAAACGTGTGAACGTGTTAAACAGTAACGTGTAAAAACAGTCATGTGAAACTCTCAATTTACATAGATTTAACACTTCTTAACATGAATGTGGAAACTTTCGTTTTCGTTTAAACAAAATAATGGTTTGTTATTCTGTCATTCAGAAATTTTAATTTTAAACAATGCAACTGCAAACAAATGTGATTTTATCTAGTACACGCTATATAGAATAATAAATGAATATAACAAGTGTACATTAGCTTGTATAATGGCATATACCCTTTTGACTACAGGTTGTTCATAACGTTTGTACACATTGTTTCAAAAATAGGATATAAATTAAATTTCTTTGCAAGTAATCTGAGGTAATGCCTCCAACAGATTGAAGAACAGCAAACGTTTAAGCCCAGGTTCATTTATGTAAACAGGTGCAAATGGATTTCAGTCATAAATTCAGAAAATCTGCCTCTACAAAAGTACCTATTGAATATTTGGTAAACAAACTCAAGCTATCTTGATCCGTTAAAATGAAAGATTATTAGGTAGATCTCTGATAACACCAGACGTTCTGGAAAGAATTCAAGAAACTATTACGTGTATACTCAGCAAAGATTTGACTATTTCTTATTCTACTTTTTGGGAAACTATACGTTATCATTTCAATAATTATGTCTATTACATTTAATGTGTGCCTAATCTTTAAACTGGGGATTATGAATCTCGGAAACCTATTTATTGACTGCAAACATCTAGAACGAGAATTTAATGCGGGTGAAGACCCTCTACACCAGTCCATACTTTAATACACTTAGATGAGCACAAATACTGACTATTCCTCCTCTGTTAAATGTACTCTATCACATCACCTGCAAGAAAGTTTGACTTAGAAATGCATAGTGTATTTATGAACACCTATTATGAGTGAGATTCTGTAAATTGTTTCAATTATATCATAGCTTTTGTTTTCTTCTTAAAATTACAAACGCCTTTAATACATTTTTCATGTAAACGTTTCATGTGTGTTTATCTATTTTTGAAATTAACTTACTTTCTTGAAAACTGTTTAAGTGTCAAATATCAGAATTACAATACGTTGTGATGAAAAATCTCTATATATTAATTGTATTATCAACAGAAAACATTTTTTGGTATGATATAATTACATTCTTTACACATCACTACAGTTTAAAAAAATACAAGCGTGTAACTGTGTGTTCACGACCAATACAAATATTAGTGGTATTGTAACTTCATAAAAACATTAATCCTGCCTTCAAAAGTCTATTCAGAACTATTAGGTAGCTTTCAATACAAAAAAGCATAAAGCTACCTATTGCAGCCGTTCGGAGGAAAGCAGTTCCGGAAAATGTCGATATATTTTCACCGATCATGACCCCAGACCCCAAAACCACCATCCGTTCAAATGTTGATTTATATATATATATATCTGACCTATGTCATACGATAACGCTCGTATTTATAAATCGATTTTGATGAAAATAATTGTGTGTATTAAGCTCACCAATGTCTCGACCGAGTTCGTTGGCCAGCTTGGTCCGCCATTTTGTTTCAAGATGGCGGCCATTTAAAAATTTAAAACTAAAATAAATATACAAAAAAGTTAAAAATTCAAATTTATTTTTTAATTACGTATTAGGCCTTGATACAAGGATTCCAGAGCATTTTTTGGTTTACCTCTATCTTAAAAAATGGCTGAGACAGAGCAGTTTGAAATTCTAGGGTGGCTGACATTTTCAAACAAAACAGCACATTAACGCGATTACTCGCAAATTATTTTCTTTCATCTCTATAATAAAACCGTAAGTCATGTGACTGCCATCAACAGTTCCGGAATGCCCGTTTCACTTTTTCATATGCCTGGCGGCCATTTTTATTCAAAATTATTTTTTCGAATAAAACTTCATAAATGTGACATTTTTAGAAAGATCGTTCAAAATAAATTAATATTTGAGAGATGACTTACGTTCAATTATGTATATATTCTCCAATAACTTCAGTTGAAATTAGCTTCGCAGTTCAAATTCTCTATCCATGAAAGTAAACAAAAAAAAAAAAGATTCATTCGTCGTGAAGGTTTAAAATATTAACCCATTAAACCATGGAGATAATCGTTCGTAAAGTTAGTTTTCCGTGAAAGATTTTTTGGAGCGCTGCCTGGTGTCAAAAAAATTATTCGTACCAGTGACACAATCAATGTTTACCATAATTAAGTGCTATACAACTCAACTTCATTCTTTATCTTTTCTTGATGTAAGCTGAATTTAAACAAATACAACTCATGTAATGATATTTAATGAATCAAATTTCGAAACAAATTGTCAGTTAATTTGGTATTTATGTATTATACGTGCAAGGAAGAGAGACCACCGAAAATGATTGTTAATCATCAATCATATTTACCATTATTAATGAACAATCGCTTTCAAAACAGTAATTTAATATGCATTTACAAAATACATAACATCATTAAGTACTTTTGTGTTATTTGGGCGCAAATCTCGCCAATAGAATTTTTAAAATCGCCAATACCAGCTTTTATTTTTCGCGTGTGCAAATTAGAAACGATATTTTTATTTTGAAATCAAATGTTCTGATGGAACAGCTGTCATAGACGCACCGGGGCACTATATTAACTATAGAGTTGCAATATAGAGAGAAAAAACGGGTTGCTGTAATTAGAATTATAGGCGGTAATGTTGGCGTGGCGTATTTACAAGTTACGGATCTTAATAGTCAGTAGACATTTAAGCAGAAATGCCAAAGTAAGGGAATTATGCAGTTATGAAAACTCCTGAACTATATCAAAATAGGAGAGCAGAGAAAAACAGAGTCGAACAGAGATCGGCATATAGAAGGAAGTTCATGAATTTTAATCAGATTCTACGCCACGGGTCAAAAGTGCTGACAGCCTATGTGGTTTAAAAAGAATGAGATTATCAAAACTGGCTTCCAAAAGTTCAATGTTTCACCAAACCATACTCGAAAATTACGAGTTATAATATGTACTCCGATTATATCACATTATTCAAGGCGTTTTAAATGAGAATAATGATAGATTTTCTAATCTCCCGTAATCAAGTCTACAGCCAAAGTTAGCGAGAAACAAACAAAGAAACAAAAAAATATTGGCAACAATATGGTTCAGTGTAAATGTGGATATCATTATAGACTTTCACAAAATAGACTTCATTGCACCAAATCGTATTAACTAAAATACGCCATTTGGCCATGGATCCAATTACGGAAAACTACTTAATATGTTTAAAAATCTCCTCATTAGCAATCATATTGCAACTAATAAGCAAACGGATATGAAGCATAAATGCTTAAGTTGGTTAAGCGGTTTTTGTCAAGAAAGATTAAATACATAACAACAAAAAATATGCGAAATGCTACCATGATCGTAAAAGTTTTTGATTTGTCTATTAGAATCTTCCGGTTTGGCGAAGGATTACGGAAAAAAAATTATGAATAAAAGTAACGTGTTACAGTGCTTAACATACATTTAAGGGAGACCAAACTGGTCGCCAGTGGCGGCTAGTTGTTGTAATAATTTTCCCAATCATATGCATAAAAATATATATTCATATCCGTTAGCGCCAAAATTGGCGACATTGGCGACAAAATTGGCGACACTTAGCGAAATATCTCCAAATTTGGCGACCAAAATAAGTCTTCATAAATGAAGCCAATTTGGCTATTGCTCAATAATTTGGCGAATTTCTTATTCAAATTCCGTATTAACGAATCTTTTGTAAACGTTTCTTTGCATTTTAGCTTGCTGTTACGAGTAACATTAGCTAAAATTTTAAAACGAAGATATAGGAAAGCTACCTTTTCCTCCCGGTACAGGCCGGAAGGACTTTTTACAAATGTAATTATTCAATTCTAATATAGATCTTTCTTATAAAATTAAATCATAGCAATTCATTTGATCACAAAATCTCTCTCTCTCTCTCTATATATATATATATATTATAAGTGAAATTAATAATTCAAAGATCATCATGCATATATATATCCAAAAAAGCAAATAATTATTTTATTTCTATATTTTAGTATTTGATGGTTACTATTTATTAAGTCAAACTACATACATATTACTTTTTGGTTATATTTTACTTTGTATTGAACTACTAAATGACTTATATTTGTGTAATTTTGTTCATGACTGATGAAATTTAAAAGAAGGAAGATTTTAGATTTTCTTTATATAATTAAAATAGATTTCTGTAAAATTAGAATGTGTTCCTTTACTTTAATCAATTAATTAACAAATTAATTTTGCTTAGTTTTGAACGAAAAAAAGTTTATTTAAAGTAAACGTTATTCTAATTAATGATGAGTTTGAATAAAAATATTCTGATAAGTAATTGTTATATGATAATCAAAAAATTCAATGATAGCTAAACCATTTTGAGCCAGGTACTATAAGGTATAACAGATAAATTATTTTTAGTTACTTAATTGAATTTAAATATCGTTTTTTTTTCATTTAAGTGAAAGTTAAAATGTAACATTTAGCTAAAATTTAAAACGAATCCTCGTGTTTAAATTAAAAAAAAAATTAGTATCTCAGCCAAATTTATTTATTGAACGTTTTATTTACAGTGAATTATACAGTAAACTATACAGTACAATTTTAGTAAATATTATATTTAAATTGTAATATGTGTCATCTTTTTCATATATTTTTCTCTCGTAAACGAAAAGAATTAAAATAAATTGAAATGCATTTCATCGTTTTATACTTCAAGAAATGTTGATTTTAGGTTTTAGTAATTTGTTCAACAATTTAAACAATATGTCCATGTTGAACGTCTTACTACATCATAGAATGTTTTAAGTAAACTAAAAAACCATACGAATACATTTAACTTTTAATATATTATATAAAAAAAACTCGTGTCAAAATCAGATATTTATTATGTTTTATTATATTTTTCCACAGATCTCAATATAAATTAATGGAGATTATATGTTAGGTTTTATGTTATTGTATCACCGGAAATATATATATATTTTTTAATTTCTTGAGTGGTAGACTTATTTTCCTCAATACATTTACAGAATATTATAGCAGTATAAATTAATGGAAAAATGCTTATGCCATTCGGAAATTATATGAATTGGATCAATATAGAATTTGTCCCATGAACTTTTTACGAATCTTTGTGATAACAAAACAAATTACGAGGAGGTCACGAGAATACCGTTATTTTTCGAATCTATTATTGGTTATACATACACTCGACAAAAAAGTGTAAGATGTATTATTCTTCAAACATTACATAATCAAACTTTTTAAACCATAATAGTTTGAAAATAAATTAATATATTTTATAATTTTTATTAGAATTACACATATGGGAAATTGACAGTAAATTTTATATTATATAATTATTGCAACAATTTTTTTTATATATATTTCCAATGTATTATCAAAAATCAAAACTTTTTTTAGAGGTCTATATACAGCACTTAATATCAAAAACTTTCCAATAGTGTTTACCACAAAACAATGTTTTATTAATGGATCAGCTTTTTCAGGCTTTAACTTTTAATCCATTTTCCCGTGACTTAGTGTGAATACGTCATTTTTAAATATCATGTATTCTATGCTTCATATGTGAAATGATTTAAAATACTATAGATTCCATCAAATTCCCTTATCCTGTTCTTCACTGTAATTATAATACACAGTGCTAATAATCTATAACAATTGAAATGCGCTTTAATTGTTTACATGGTAGAAATACAGGGTGTTTCACAAAGGACCCCTAACTTTAAACATCAATAACGCGGAAACGGTGATAGATAGAAACATGAAACCAGTGGTATGTTTATTAAAAAAATCTTAAGAATCTTATACGTAAATCTAAAAATTTAGTTAAAAATAGTACCGATAGATGGCGCTGAGAGCGTTAAGAATCCTTTTGAAGAGAGTTCAGAGGCATAGAAAGAATAGCCTTTCGAAGATTTCGCCGTTGAACTCTGATCGCTATTTTCGTATAGTGAAAATAATTCGCATTGGCCACGTTGCCTGTCTGTTGATTTTATTTTTAAAAGCTCACGAATTGTTTTTCCATCTGGGCCTTTTGCGACTTGAAATCGCGTTTGTAAACTTCCCCTTGTGGCAGTAGGACTCTGATTTAATCGGCGGTACTCCTCCACGGTATACACCACTTTCGGAGCCATTTTCACTATACGCTAATAGCGGCCAGATTTCAATGACGAAATCTTCGACGACTAGTCTTTCTATGCTTCTGAACTCTCTTTAGAAGGATTCTTAACGCTCTCAGCGTCATCTCTCGGTGCTATTTTTAACTGAATTTTGAGTTTTACGTATAAGATTCTTACGATTTTTTAATAAACATACCACTGGTTTCATGTTTCTATCTATCATCGTTTCCGGGTTATTGATTTTTAAAGTTAGGGGTCCTTTGTGAAACACCCTGTATGTAAGCGATGTAAATTGTAAAAGTGTTCAAAATAAGGTAGGAATTAAGATTATGTTGAGGAAATAACCTGGTCTTAACTAAAATATATATATACTTTTTAAATTTTTTATACTGTTTTTGGGCCCTATAACTTACTCTAAGAAAAGAATTCCACAAGGTCCGACAAGTATAGCAGTAAAACACCATTGTCCAATGATCAGAAATCACCGAAATATGATACTTTGAATTTTATTAAATTTCAGAGATATCTGGCATTAACACAGACATACAATAATTTTATGCAGCAAAGGTCCGAAATTTTAGAAATTTTAATATGTCATAGATCAGTGAGATTTGAAAGTAGATCAATGAAATTTTGTTGCTGTTGTTGTACTTGTCAAAGCATGAAGAAATATTTTCTAAATATATAATATCTTAACTGCATAAAAATTAAAAAAGTGTAAATTTTAAAACATTAATGGCGACTATTTTATCCACATAACTGCTGGGAAGATATTTGTACCTAATAAAATAAATACCGGTTAGGTAATTAACATTTCCTTCCAGACATCTAGTTATTGCCTTTACTCTTTTATTGACTATTTTTTAGTAAATAGATTTTTAGGTGCGTTCGTAATTGTATAAATACGTAGCATCTATTGTCGTCGTCTGGTCCGTTCGTCCGTCCGCATATAACAACGCAAAAACTACCCAACCGAATGGTTTGAAATTTAAGATATATTATCTTTGCAGAATTTTGTCGAGACATTTCAAATTTTATTAAAATGGAATCAAATTAATAAAAATATTTATTAAGAAATTTGAATTTTTTTTAAATTCGGTGCTTTTTTGATATAGGAGCTTCCGATGTTTAATCGTCAAGTTACCCAGATACTTATTTTATTACAGAAATTAATCTGCATACGATATAATTCCTCTCAGAGAATAAAAAATCATCAAGATCGGAATATTTATATAACTAGCTATAGTAAGAACGCACCTCATTTGTCACGTTTGACGTATAATTTCCAACTTGTTGTAATAGTACTACATAGAGGACCCGGCGGTTGCTGTTGCAAAATGCAGCAAAGAGGAATGCATACTTGCCAACTTTCAACTAGACTTCCGTAAGATGTCAATTAATTCATCTAGGTTAAAGTCATTTCTAACCAGAAAATATATCTGATATAGTAATATGCACTTATTTTCATGTTCTTACATGGAATCTAATTGATTTCCTTTAATAAAATTATTTCTGGTTTGAAACGTGTTTAACCTGGGTCAAATAAACCCACATTTTACAGAAGACTTGTGCGAGGTTGGCAAGTATGGGAATATTTTCTAAGCCTGTGATTGAAAATTGTTTATTTTCTCGATATATGGAAAAGCAATCACTAATACTATGCAACAAGTGCATTAGCGTTCGATGAGGGCTTTTAATTAATATCTTGTCTAATTAACAATAAATGAGTCTTGGGTGCATTCGGAACTCTATTCGTCAATCCTTGTCCAAATTTGAATATCTCTACGTAAAATAGATTTTCCTAGCATTTGCCTACAAAGAGACACACACGAAAACAGACTTCATTTATCAATAAATAGATATCACAGATTGATGACACTGCATTTTCTAAAACAGAAATACTTCTGAATGAAATCTTGTAATTTTTAAGCGCAACTATATTTTGATCCAACAGCTAAATAAAATTAAGTTTAAAAGCTGAGTATAACTTAATCCATTTTCATTTGTTAGTCTAAGTGTTTTTTTTTTATAATTTGAAACAGCGCAGCTCTATTTTCTGTAATAAACAAAATGAAACAAAAGAAGTATAGTAATAAATTTTGGACTTTATACACTAATCTCCTGTATCAATAATAATATCAATTACTGTAACCATATAACTGAAACTGAGTCCCGCAGTGGCACGGACGGTTAAGCTCGGTTCTCGTAAAATCACCGAAAGCGAGCAGCATCGACCAAGGTCACTGCTTGGGAGGGGGACAACCTCTCTCGACTGCCGCTGCTGTAGGACCGTGTACGTTAATGGGAGCTGGTGTACGTAAAATCTGTTCGTGGCTTCAATGTCCTCCACGTTTAGTATAAGCGTTACCTCTGGGGGTGCCAATCCAGGTGCAGGTCTCTCATCTGGAATTGGTTCAAAATTAGGAGACCAGCTCTAGATGTCCAACCTCTCTTGAGGCTCTGCCACCGCTTCTTTCAGAGAAGTGCCTTGGCACTTTCTCTGAGACGCCAACAACAACTGAATTTTAAATTTGTTCAGTCCATTTTAGAATTAACGTTAGAATTTTATATTCATTGTTGTATAAAATTCTGTTTATATCTCGAGCTATAAAAACAAAATGTTAATATACTGTTAAACCATTGTGTGATTTTTATGTAAGCCATTTAGTATGTAATGGTAATAAATGCAAAAGTTTGATCCCTAGAGGGAATTGATATCTCATATTTTAAAAAGTAGCAAAAAAAAATTACTCTTTTAAATATACCTGTATACTACCATCACACTGTTACTCAATTTAATGGAAAACACCCATGCATTTAATATAACAAAACTAGTTAAACATGTATTAGAAATTAATTATCCTCTCTAACATATAATTTTGTATTGGGTGTTTTAAAAGAATGCATACATATAATTTTCAATAATCCGATAAAGCTTAATGAAATAACGTTAAAGGTCCAGAACGTGTGTCGAAGGTGAAAGGGTTACTGTAAGGAAGTAGTGACACTATGAAGAGATGGAGGTAAAAGGGTCTTTAAATCAAAAGTAAACTGGATATGATATAAAAACACTCAGAAGTATATTAAATACTTGGGAATGCAGCCTTTATGTCCGTCATAACAAGAGTACACTACAGAAATTAATTGTTTTAATTCTCACCAATATTTCAAAAGAAAATCCATAATTTAATCGCAGAAGTTTTGTAAATAAAGAAGGCAAAATTTACTCTTTAAAATTACTGGAAGAAATAATCAAGGAATTAGACTCAAGCGTCACGTATACGCAACGCTCTTTGTGAATCTGATAAAGAATGATAAAAAGGGCACTTACTTATTACGCGTATTTAATGGAAAATATGTTCGAATCTATTAGCGAAGAAAAGGAAAACAGCACAGTACGTAATACATAAAAAATACGGGAAAGCAAAAGAGCACAGGTTCGAATATCATCCCTTTAATTTTTGGAAATATTTGGAACAAATTTTCAGAAGATATATGTTTTACTACGCAATGTTTTAATGCTCCTATAATATTTTACTACATAATGCTATACTAAAATGAGGTTAAGCAAGGTATCTTAGGAATACTAGATGGACATTGTTGAGAATCTATAGCCCAAATTGTTTGGTTCCGAAATGTCAAGTATGCCTTCAATAGCTAATGCTACGGTAATTTACATGATGCATTCTCTACATTTTTACAGCTCATGGTTAGCATTCACATAGGAATATCAGAAACATAGTTCTTTATTTTGATTTCTTTTACTCTTTAATATTATTCGGGTATTAATGTATTCTTAAAATTGCAATGAAATTTCATGTTAATCGTGTGCTAACTTATGAAGTCGGAAAGTGCATTATAAAATTTATAGTAAGTAAAACAAAATATTTCTGTAATTCATTTTTGTTTGTTTTATTTTTTTTAATTATGAAAATTTTTGGAATAAGAAAAAAATTACAATTAGATATTAATTGAGAGCATAATATAGCAGATATGTATTAGACATATATAGGCATTGTAGAACCATATCCATTTTTGTTGATTCTTAGTTAATTCAAATTAAGTATCAATAATCACGAGAGTTACAAAATTTAAAATACAAATTAATTGAGGGCATATTATAGCAGATGTGTATTAGACATATATAGACATTGTAACACCATATTCACTTTTGTTGATTCTTAGTGAATTCAATTAAGTATCAACAATCCTACAAATCTTATGGATATGGCGTGAAATGTTCAGCCTTGTTATCGAAGAAAAAGATAACTGTACAGAATTAGACTATGTACAGATAGTCGTAGATGAGAAAATTGTGAATATTAGGTAGATTTCAATACAAAAAAGTATAAAGCTACCTATTGCAGCCGTTCGGAGAAAAGCAATTCCGGAAAATTTCGGTATATTTTCACCGATCATGACCCCCAGACCCCAAAGCCACCCTCCGTTCATATGTTGATTTATATATATAGATATATCCATATATATATATGATCTATGTCATGCGATAGCAACTCGTATTTATAAATCAATTTTGATGAAATAATTGTGTGTATTAAGTTCACCAATGTCTCGATCGAGTTCGTTGGCCAGCTTGGTCCACCATTTTGTTTCAAGATGGCGGCCATTTAAAATTTTTTTGCTTAAGTGTTGCTTAAGTGCCTTGATACAAGGATTCCGGAGTATTTTTTGTTTTACCTCTATCTTAAAAAACGGCTGAGATACAGCAGTTTGAAATTCTAGGGTGGCAGACATTTTGAAACAAGTTAGCACATTACAAAATTCCAACGATTAATTCATGAGTTTTAGTGAACGCGACTTCTCGCAAATTATTATCTTTCATTGTTGTAATCATTTTCTCAATCATACGCATAAAACTATACATTCATATCTGTTAGCGCCAAATTCTCGCCAACATTGGCGACATTTGGCGAAATATCGACAAATTTGGCGACCGAAATAAGTCTTCATAAATGAAGCCAACTTGGCTATAGTTGACGAATTTAACAAATTTCTTATTCAAATTCAGTATTAACGAATGTTCTGTAATTGGTTTCTTTGCATTTTAGCTTGTTGTTTCGAGTAACATTAACTAAAATTTTAAAACGAAGATACAAGAAAGCTACCTTTTCCTCCCGGTACAGGCCGGAAGGACTTTTTCAATTATAATACATATTTTATATTGGCATTAAAATATGTTACAAATGTTCCAAAGCAATATTTAAGAAAACTAAATAAGGACTGTCCAAATGAAAGTGAGACTGCTGACGGTTTTACTGATTCAATTGTATCAGTGTGATATTTATACATAATAATGAGTGAAACATAATGTCTTGACATAGTTGCCGTGAAAGTTGTAAAGGACGTCCTGGCGGTTCACGAAATTGAGAGCTTTCTTGCCTGGAGGCGGAAACATTTTTCAACCTTAGCCCGGACATCATTATTGTTTGCGATTCTACTATCCATAAGGCTCGGAACAGATCATCTTCTGCGACAAGAGTTACAAATTACTTATCTGGTCAATATTTACCAAACGTTCTGTTGTTAGTTGTGACCTTTTTTATTGTTCTTCAGATGTTAGGAAGCAAAACACACAAAATAAGCAAAAGACATTCTCCCCAGGGGAGTTGCTAAACATGTCAGGAGCATTCCTCCGCTATTCCTAGCATTCTCTTGCATTTCGAAAATTATTCTCTACACCAGATAAGCCTAAACCCGCTCTCCGTTGCGGAGATCTGGAGTGAACTTACGAGTTTTCTCGGATGGACCAAACACTTGCTAATCACATGATGAGAGGTCAGGGATTATTAAATGCGTGAACACTATGGACAGTCCCACTTCCTTTCGGGAGATCCTTATATTATATATGAACAGTTAAAAGGGGTATCTTTGGAAATATTCTTATGAAAATTTTCGTGACTTTTGCTATAAAGCATATTAATATATACGCTAAAGTTATTTAAAAGATTTTTTTTAACTGATACGAATTTTGATATTTATGCGCATAAACTGCATTTGAAAATAAACACAATATAATTTTTTTTAATTTTAAACATTAAACATATCTTTTTTGAGTAATGATTATTTTCATCTTAAGGAGATTAAAAATACATAAAAAATACAGATGTTCTGTAACATAAAATTTTTTTCTTTCTTTCTTTTTTCTTTCTTTCTTTATTCTGTATTTAAAACATTTACGAAGATAATCTCAGACATATTTTTATTTAAATAATTAAAATGTACTTATTAAAATAAGAAATAAAATTGTTTACCATTTTATAACAATATTGCATAGATTTCATATTTACATTTTTTATATCCGAACTAAAAAAAACATAAACTAATTGAATTAATTAAATTATGGATAATGAGATAGAGATTGTAAAACGTATGCTCTTAAAATTGTAACGCTAAAAACTGCGTTTGCTTTAGTTTTTGATTTAAGAATATAATAAAAATAACCACAAAGAAAGAAAGAAAGAAATATGAATATTTTCTAATTAAAATATATCAGATATCACATATTTAATTGCCTATTAATATATTTTTAAAGCAGTTATTATAATTTTAGAAAGGTTAATTTCGTAAGCATTCGAGGTTTTTTAATAATGGAGATATCTTTTTCTGTTAGTATGTTCATTATATTTGAAAATTAAAAAAATAAAGTACTATTCATAAAACTATAAATAAAAGTGTGACAGAGTTTCATTGGAGGATGAAATTTTAATCTAATAATTTTTTTCATATTATAAAAAATATGATACAAATATTCACAAAAATATTAATTGTACCCTGTAAAAATTTTCACTGAAATTCATTTCTAGAAGCTACAGACGTGCAAATTCAAAACATCACCTTATACCTCCAAGAGTTTTTGAGTTATGCTAAAAGAGGACTATCCGCATGGTTGCTTGTTTGGCAGCTATTTAAAGATAATTTAAGATGAAAATTTTACATAGGCATAATTCTTCATCGGGGAAATTCTTCCCCGAAAAACTTCCCGTTTGGCATATGAAGGCAAAATTTAAAAATGAAATCACATATGAGATGAAAATTATAAGTTAATTTTGAAGCTTTTAAAGTCTGACTTTGTTTCTTTCTCTTTTTATACATAATTAAAAGGAGGAAAAATTCCTAGGAAGGAAAAGTACATTAAACAAAAATATTTTGACAAATCTACAAATATCAATAATTTATAATAAATGTGTTTAAATCATTTAACAACATAAAACTCGGATGGGCTACCTGAAACTTTTTGTTTCAGAGGTTTTGTCTACTTTTGAAAGAAGATGTTTTATGTATTTACACTGAACTTAAAGATCCATTAAAGTGTCTCAAGGGGCTGCCCGAAAAAACACGAGAACTGGAATTTAACGCTTTTTCACTATTTATTTTAAATGACTATATACACTCAACTACATGTTTCCAGATAATTGAAATAAGTGAAGCCAGTAAATTTTTTAGAGATATTTGTAGATTTTTTTTTAATGATGTGTATTTCCGTTTCACTCTCAGGGTGCTGAAAAAAAATTAAAAATTTTCCTACAAAATACTTTTTTAGAAAGAAAAAACATTTTATTTACAGAATAAAAACACATTACCTAAAAGTTATAATCATTGATATGTAAATTTTTGCGAAAGAAAAGTATATATATTTTTAAATATAATATATTTCAACAACAAAATAAAAGCAATATAAGATACTGTATATCATACATAAATAACTAATGTTTTATACGAATAAATGTTTATAATTAAAAAATGTATATGTGTCAAATCTTCTTTGTAACAAAGGACAGCTACGTAAATTTTAATTTGAAAAATAAAAATTCAAATTTTTATTTCGAATGCCTACTGCATTAATTAATGACGTTTTAGATACGCTAAAAAGCAGTTCAATTTGTTTTGTTTATAAGACAAATTATTCCTTTTGTGACTGAATTTATAAATTTTGTACGGCACGGCAAATTTTCCACAAATATTATCACGAAGGAACAAATATATGAACAATAATTTCCAACTGTAGCTCTGCATCATTTATTTACATTTCAACATTTTTTTCAGCTAAAAAAATAAAAATTTATAGATTTTAAAGGTTTATATTAATTTAATCCTTCACTACATATTGTATCTCAAAAGATACATAATTTTATTTTGTTGTTATTGTGAAATATAATTATACTTCTTTCATTGTATCAATTTTAATACATACCTCATACATATTGTTTTGTTTATAAGACAAATTTCTCTTTATAATTATTCCTTTTGTGACTGAATTCATAAATTCGTACGGCACGGCAAATTTTCCACAAATATTATCACGAAGGAACAAATATATGAACAATAAATTCCTACTGTAGCTCTGCATCATTTATTTACATTTCATCAATTTTTTCAGCTAAAAAATAAAAATTTATAGATTTTAAAGGTTTATATTAATTTAATCCTTCACTACATATTGTATCTAAAAAGATACATAATTTTATTTTGTTGTTATTGTGAAATATAATTATACTTCTTTCATTGTATCAATTTTAATACATACCTCATACATATTGTTTTGTTTATAAGACAAATTTCTCTTTATAATTATTCCTTTTATGACTGAATTCATAAATTTTGTACGGCACGGCAAATTTTCTACAAATATTATGACGAAGGAGCAAATATATGAACAATAATTTCCAACTGTAGCTCTGCATCATTTATTTACATTTCATCATTTTTTTCAGCTAAAAAATAAAAATTTATAGATTTTAAAGGTTTATATTAATTTAATCCTTCACTACATATTGTATCTAAAAAGATACATAATTTTATTTTGTTGTTATTGTGAAATATAATTATACTTCTTTCATTGTATCAATTTTAATACATACCTCATACATATTGTTTTGTTTATAAGACAAATTTCTCTTTATAATTATTCCTTTTGTGACTGAATTCATAAATTCGTACGGCACGGCAAATTTTCCACAAATATTATCACGAAGGAACAAATATATGAACAATAAATTCCTACTGTAGCTCTGCATCATTTATTTACATTTCAACATTTTTTCGGCTAAAAAAACAATTTATAGATTTTAAAGATTTATATTTATTTAATCCTTCACTGCATATTGTATCAAAATAGATACATAATTTTATTTTGTTGTTATGTGAAATATAATTATACTTCTTTTATTGTGTGAATTTTAATACATAACTCATATTTATAAAGTGCTATTTGAACCATATTCTGTTAATAGATAATGACACAATACTGGCTTTAAAAATTGAAAATGAAATTTGTCATTTCTGTTTCATACATGCATATGATTGTACACTATGTTTAAACTTATAACACCGTGTTCTACTAGAGACGATTTTAATACTTATTATTCAGGCTTCTTAAATCCTAAATGAAACACACGACTTTGCTTTAAAAGTCAATTGGATTGCAATTTGAATTTTACGTATTAAATATGATACAATGTGTGTTTTCTTCTGTTTTTCTGAAAATAGCTGGCAAAAGGTTTTTGACTTAGAAAGAAATTGAAGAAATGGTAAATCACTGGAGTTGTATGATTGAAGATGTCGTGGATTTTAATAGCGATGATAGGGCGGGCGATACTAATTAAGTATGATTGTGAGGAAGTTTCTGAAAGTCTAAAAAGTAACGAATCCTTGGATAATGATAATAATTCTGATGAACAACAATTTTATGAACATAGTGCTAGTCTAAATAAAAAAGGTAAACCAAATAAAATAGTCAACCCACTAATCAAATACAAAGAAACCAATTTTGTACTGAATGATGATATAATTTTTTTTCGAGGCGATGAGAAATTATTCCCATTTTTTTTTTAATTTAAGCACACCTCACATTTTTTTTTTTACATTTTTGTTTACAGATTATTACATTGAATATATCATCCAACTAAACAAATTTATTCAGTGTACAAAAAAAAAATCCTTCAAAATGCATAATATAACAAAATTGGAAATTAAGCGTGTGTTATTGTGCTGTTGTGCATGCTTTAAATGTCAAGGAATACTTGTCATCCTTTATGGAAATTACAATCATAAAGGAATGCATGTATTTAAATCACTTTGAAAAGAAAAAAAAATACAAGAAAAAATATGCATAGATAAACTACTACAAAATAAGCAATAAACGAAACCATTTTCTAGAAACGCAGTTTTGCTAATATATATACAAGTGCACATTTTTTCAAAATATAAATATAAACTATAAATCCTTGGATATCGTATCTCCGGCTTTATCATGTGTTTGTAAAAGTGCCCTTGGCAAAAGGTTAAATAATTTACAGCAATCTTGCGCACAAATAAAAAAAAAAAACACTTAAAATTTTGAGATAAATCACTTTGCAGTATACATCTAACAATTGGTTACACTGAGATCACCTACATATTTTTAGTCATTACTAGTGTAAATACAGGAATTTGTTATGCGGTTTCTTTTTAACTATTCGGAAAACTTTGCTCGTCGACATATAGTTTTTCAAAAACTCGTATTTTTTGCAGATTTAACAAAAAAGCAGTGTACTTCCTTAATCAGTGTGCCGGTTCGGAACCAGAAGTTTGCATTAATTCAAAATGCAGGTAAACTGAAGGTACTGCTCATTTAACAATGACGTGCAACAACAAAACCAAGTGCCTCAAATTAAACGAAATAACTTTAATCTACTTCTAATTTTGGAGGTTATTCGAAGCTTAAACGTCAGTATGACGCAAAACACTTAGCGTAGTAGTTGACTTCTATATTGCATTGCAGATCTGAATATATTTTAACATTAAAAGTAATGAAAAAATCGAGACATTAAAAAGTAAAAATGTGTTTGTTATTGTTACATTATTTACTTTGGCCTTTTAAATCAAATAATCGTTTAACTATTTTAACACTTACCAACATAGTTGAAAATTGTTTATTAATTCGGTTTTTCTGTGCGCCTGTCCGAGCTCTAACTTGTGTAAATATACCTGGATTGCAATGTAATTGCTATATGTTACTTGCGTTTGCCATGGTATGTTCAGTATTGAAAAGTAAGTGTGTAGCCAATAACGTTCATTTAGAGGGACACTCAAAAACATTCCGTTATATTATAGTCTATGGAAAAAAATCATTTGTAGTGTGTTTTAATAGTGTTGGACTATTCAAAACTTAACTAAAGTTATATGCATTATTAAAGTGTACTGCAAAAATGTTATTTTAGAATCTGTTAGTTGTAGTACTTGCAGTTCATTTACAGGGGTAATCAAAAGAACATCCTTATTTTACGGACAATGAGGAAATGGTGTTACACTTTTACAAACATAATGAAATTGATATGAGTTCTTGAGGTACCCTAAAACATGCTTTTTGTAAAATATTAAGTGCAAAACAATTATCATTCATTTACAGGAAAATAATTCGTTTTTATAATAGTCTACGGGTAAGAACTGTTGGCAGGGTATTTTAAATTATGTTGCACTATTGCAAACATGATACAAATGATATGCATTATTGAGGTCTACTACAAGATGCTTGTTGTAGAATATGATGCGCAAAACATTTATCGTTCTTTTACAGGGACACATAAAAAATTCTGATACAGTACTGTATCCGAAGTATTTCACATTAGGGTACATTGCTTTAAGTCGTTTTCAGTTATTGTGATATGCGATTTTAAGTATAACTAAATCTTGCATACTATGTGGCATGTATAAATTCAGTAGAGCATATACAGGGCTACAAAAACAATTTATAGACATTACTGAGCATGAGCGTGAATTGCTTAAAAATGTTTTAAAATTGAGTTATGCATTTTCAAGCTCGTTTATATTTAGTATACTAAGAGATGTTTCTAAAACATAAATAAATCATATACAGGGCTATAAAAAGAACTTGATACATGGCTGGCTATGAATAGTACGTAATTCCTGGATTTCAGTAATTTTGGAATATTTTTGCCTGAATAAAATTGTAGCTTAATATGTGGCGTGTATAAACATCTGTAGGTAATATACAGGTTAGAAATTGTTGAAGGTGAATTTTCTTACTAAATTTAATTTTAGCATACTATGTAAAACTTATACAAATCTTTAAATCATATATACGACCGCCCAAACGAATTGGAGTACCTTTCCGGCTATTGATGACTATTGATGGAATCAAGTTTTCAGATGTGTTATTCATTTTCTAAAATGTCTACTTAAGTATCTTATTTACACCATTAAACGGCGAAGATTTGTTAAAGTATTCTTGAAATGTTGGACAGTGTTTCATAATCTATGCTTGACGTATGAGTTTTCTTTCTTGGTTATAAATAGTATGAAGAATGTAATCTACACATGAAATTTTAAACCATAATGCAGTTAACAAAATGTATTAAATTTGCATTAAATTGTACAACTAGCATTTATGTGATTTTCTGCGTATGAAGACCCAATCAAGGATTTCACTTTTTTTATGAAAATAGTGCTATATCTGCAACTTCACATAACATATGAAAAAAAAAGCGCTTTTGGTTAATATATTTTCTAATTATTAGTAGTATTGTTTATATATTATTCCACTTTTGTTCAAAATACTTCTTGCAGGGAAATATTTTCAAAGAAAATTAACATTTTTTCTATGTACAAAAGCAAACTAATTGAATTAGTCGCAAAATGTTTCTTAGAATAAAAGACAAAATGAAGCTCAAATAAGTGAATGCTCTTTTTCAATAAGTAACAAGCAATTTGTACTCAAGTAAATATCAATATTTAAGTGAATGGGTAATTTGAGTTTCTTTGCTTAATTAAAGAGATCTATTGATTCTATTCATGAAATGAATATCTTCGTAATGTACGAGTATTGTATTCAAAGACGGCCTAATCTAGTTTTATTGTATATGATTATATATGCGTAATTTAACATTTCGTTCTAGTGTATTCAAAAGCTAAGTATTTTTGTTAGTTTTAAATATGAAAAAAATATATATATATTTACAAAAAATAGCGAGTGCAAATTTTAGGCTTGTGAAATCTAAATAAAAGATTCTTGCGTAACGTTAAATGTTTCGAGATGAACATAACTATAGACTAAAATATTGAAGTATATTGATTTATTTTTTAAACATATATCATTTTTCATATCACTAGCTGTTATATAAGAATTGATAAAGCATCGAGGTTAATACACATGGATAGAAAACATAATATTTACGAATATTAGAAAATATACTATATTTAAATATTTTTACACAAATAAAATTATTTAAAATGCTAGAAAGGACGATATGGAAGCAATTAATTCAAATATATATGGTCTTCTCAATCAAAAATTACATTGTAGAGTCCCTTCTAGGACATTAGTTTGTTAGTTTAACAATTTTAAATGAACACACTTAAAATAAACTCAAATCAGAGTTTATTGCACTAAAAATATAACTTACCTGTTTGGTAGGAATAAGTAAAAATTTATATTGCTGATATTTTAAGTACAAGATTAACAAACGTTTCAATCTTTGAAAGGAACTAATGTTAATTAAATCAGTTTTTTAAGTTATTTGTCTACAGCTATGAACTTTAATTATACCAACAACGTTTACTCTGTTACTCAATTTCGGATAGCGTGACAAAGTTTTACGTCTCTACTTTATATGCTTTTAAAACTGGATAAAGTAATTTTACTGCTATGAGCTGCGTGGGCTCAAAATCTAACTTTATTTAATAGATTATTGTAAGTCACTTTACCACTCGCCGGTGTAAACTTGAAGTAACTCAGAAATCGCCATCCTAAGGCAGCGTCTCCTAAAAGCCCACACTAAGTTAAAAAATGCGTACTTTTTTTCTGAAATCAAGCTTGGAAAATAACTAATATTTGCATAAATGGAAACCGTTTAAAGTCTATATATCAGCGGCATTCATACTTTGAAAAATAGAAGTTTATAGAAGAAAAACTATAAAATATGAATGCGTTAAATAAACTAATTACAAACAGCACATTCACACCTCTCAAAAGCAACTATTTTCACGAAAATACAACAATTTAGAGAAACTTCACAAAGTCATTCCGGATTCATCTTGACTTCGCATTTTTTGAAAAAGACTCAATAACGACATCGAAATTCACTACCTATAATTCTTATTTTATCATTTCGTAGACAAAAACCCGTCACATGTGAGTACATTGGTATGTCAGAGTAGTCCTCAAAAACTTCACTATTATTTAAAAACCATGTCGAAGCTAATTTGCCCCACCAGTGGCTGAGAGGTTCTGCTCTCAAATCTGGTAGATGGGAGGTGCTGTGTTCTTACCCCTGTCGCGCTCGTCGACCTAACCGTTCGGAGTTTTCAGTGGTTTTCTTCTAACCTTGCGCAGCTTGCGTAAATACGGGTTAGGATGCCTTAGAAAGTCCCCCACGGAGGGCACTCTCCCCTAGGGCCTATATCCCTCGTGTTGATAATTGGCCGTCATAAATCAACCCAACTCAACCCAACGAAGCTAATTTTCGACAAGTGTATCTACTCACCGCACCCATACCTTATAATTTATTATTTTGGATGTATTGTTCTTTTGTGTTTAACACAACATATATTTTACAAATAAATATAGTGCCAGTTTATAATACAATATTTTCAGCAAATAAAAATAGTTCTATTCAATGGTTGGAATATCATAGTTGAGATTTTTTCCAACAGAGCGAAAATATGCCGGGACCAGGACTCGAACCTAGGTCGCGGCATATTTTCGCTCTGTTGGAAAAATCTCAATTATGATACTCCAACCATTGAATATATTTTACCTAGTTGAATATACTTCCCTCTGTTCATTATGAAAAAGAGTTCTATCTGACATTATGAAGTTTAATTCCTCTTAATAAAAGATTGTTTAATTTAAAAATTTTACTTTAGGAAATAAAAACTTACACCACAAAAAAGAAGTAATACACGGAGGATAAAAAATTACAAACACGTTAATTCCATAACGAAATAAATATTTATAAAGCTCCTTTTGAATTACATTCCAAACTAATTCATTAATCACAAATAGAAAATATGTACAATTATCTCGTTACTATCAATATGTCCCTGCTTGGTCCGAATCTGACAAATGTAATTTAATACAAAATATGGTTCTAATAATTTTTATGAAAGCATCATATTTAATTAAATTAGTAGGTAATGCGTCAATTCCGTTCAAATTACAAAAGCACTTAATAATTGAAGAAACCATTGCCAAGCTTCGAGTACAAAGAAAGTCAGCTGTGATAACTTTACTTGTTCCTTTATAAGTTTGCGTACTCTATTGTTAATTTTATCCACAATAAAATAAATTGTAGCAATTCAATGAAAACTAATTTAAAACTGTATTTAAATGGTTAAACTAGTTTGCATTTCCAGTTTTTACAAAGATGCATTTGAAAGAGCTATTTTTACTCTAATCCACGGAGTAAAGATCGAAATATTTATTTAGAAGCAAATATGTGAGCAAACGAAATCAATAGGGCTGTTTCTGACATATGGTGTTACTTTTGTGCGTTGTGTATATGACTGATACGTTTTTGCCTTATAATATAGAGACCTATAATTTTTTCAATCTATCCTAATGTGATATTTACCGTTGAGAAAAACTGTAATTAAAGCTTAGCATAACATTCAAGTGCTTCTTTTTAATTGTCATCTTTGCTATTTTTTTTCTTTTGACTATTGAGTATTTGTTAACTACACTGTAAAAAATGACCAATGTTTCTTATTTTATGAAAATATGCTATAACCACGAACGGAATTATAATATAATTTTCTGAGTTATCCGAAATTTCAAATAGCATGTTACATTGTCTTTTGAATCCCCAGAAACGAATACATTTTCAAAATTTAAAGAATAATTTATAAAAACAAATTACTTTTAGCTGCCCGAATTTTTCAGAAACGTTTACGAAGGGTTTTATAGTGTATTAATTAGTGTCTTCAGGCTGGAATACCTGTTTTTCGAATGTTATCCAATCTCAAGTACACGTTTTCAGCCGCATAAGTTAATTTATACATGAAAGAGTAAAGAAGTAATCTTAATTTTAATGTTATTGTTAACGCTGTTAATTTACATGTTTGTCTGTTAAACATTTTTTTTTAGCATGAAAATGTTTACTTCAGAATGGATAGCATTCGAAAAACAGGTATGCCAGGCTGAGGACACTAAATAATACACTATAAAATCCCTTCGGAAACGTTTCTGAAAAATTCGGGCAGCTAAAAGTAATTTGTTTTTATAAATTATTCTATAAATTTTGAAAATGCATTCGTTTCTGGGGATTCAAAAGACAATGTAACATGCTATTTGAAATTTCGGATAACTCAGATGATTATATTATATTTTCGTTCGTGGTTATAACATATTTTCATAAAATAAGAAAGTGTATTGAGTAATTGTTAGCTATTAAATATTGTTTACCATTTTCATACTATTTTAAATGCCACTATTTTCAAAAAATATTCTTCTTAGTAAATATCTACTAGAAATTAACCATGAATATTAATATTTGGTAATAATCCTAGACAAAATAATAAAAAAATAACGACATTTGTGACAATACTGAAAATGTCACAATGCATATTTCCTAAAATGCATCAAACTGGTAATTAAATTACTGAAACGTACAAAAATATAATTTTCAGCAATATTGAATGAATCGGAACCATACTCCAGTTTAGATTTTGAATCTTAATAAGTAAATATTATGTAAAAATATAAAATAAAACAGACTTCAAAGACTTCTTACAGTCGTGTTTTAAAACAACACTTCATTGTTATCAAAATTAGAGTCCTGAACGGGTTAATGCATACTCTACCAGTATCCGAAAAAAATTTATATTAACCCGAAATACAATTTGAACTCGACCAAAGAAATTTCCTTTGATCACAGAAATCAACCCAAACTTGACGGGCTTCTCTCAAACGTGTCTCGAAGGAAATAAAGAAAATGTTTCACATTTTAATGCAATAATGGAAAAATACTACCATAATTATAGCTCTAATACCAATTTTATCTTTTATGTAAAAAAGGAACATATGTATACTCATTTGTATTGAAATAGTATATAGTTTTTCTATCTTAAACAATATTGTGTACTTCGAACAAACTGGTTACTAACGCCGACTCACATGATTCAAAACCCGAACGCTTATTTGTACTTTTGTATGCGTATTAACTATTAACTATTGACTTTTTTTTTCTTTTTTTCACAATTTTGATATTACTTTAACCACTACTATTTCCAAACAATATTCTTCTTAGTAGTTATCTGCTAGAAATTTTTCATGAAGATTACTTTTGTAAATAATCGTAATAATAAAAATATAAATTACATTAAAACCGATACATAACAAATAAAAAAAAAATAGCGCCTACACGACCGATCCCTAACTGAGAGAAAACGTTTGAGATATTCGCACATCCACATTAATTTTTATGCACTTTGCTGCAAACATTGCTCATATGGAGGCGCAGTAGACGGTGATATATTATCAGTTTTGATTCGTATTTGTAAAAAAAAAAAAAAAAAAAAAAAATATATATATATATGCCTATTCGACAACTATTATAAAATCGTATAGTAGTACTGTGCAATTTAACACCATATTTAATTTCGGTGACGGTTGATTACATTTTATTACAGATTAAGAATATAAAGTAAAATAAATGCATGAAAACAGACAAATAAATATTTTATTGTTAAATCCTTGCGAAAATGAAACCACTATCAAAATGTAACTTTTCCCAGAATAACAAAAAAAAAATATGCATCAAGCATATATTATGAAACACTTTCCAACACATCCAGAAAACTTTAATGAATCTTCACCGTTAAATAAGTCCAGTTTCAGCAATTACCTCCCATAGTCAAAAAAGTAGTCGAGCTATTCTTTATAATCTTGTATATGATCTATAGATTTGGGTATACATTACAAAACTTGAAAAAATTTAGTTCAAGTACAAAATTCATATTTAGTATTTTTCGCCAATCAGTGGAAATGCTTTCGAAATCTTTTGTATAGCTCTGTATGTTATCTAAAGACATTTGTACGCACCACATATTAAGCTAAAATTTAATTCAAGTAAAATAAGCATAAGGCAACTTACGACAATGTAACTTGTTCTTTGCGTAGCCCTGTATGTGAATTTATTTATATTACACAAACGTCTATTAGTCTATTAAATATAGTTGAGCAGGAAAGTGTGTAACACAATTAAAAATACCCTTAAGCAATTCACTCTCATACTCAGTAATACTTACTAAATTACTTGTGTAGCCATATATGTGATCAAAAGAATTTATACATACTACGTACTATACTAAAATATAGTTAAAAACGCAATTATCACACATGTAATTATCGCACTAAGACTGTAAGCGAATTATTTTGTGTGTCCCTGTAAATGAACGATAAACTTACTGCACAGCATACTTTGCAGTGGTAATTTATAGTCCACCTCAGTAATGTATATAAATTTCATTATGTTTGGAGTTTTAAAACATCAATAAATTACACTGCGAACGATTTTTCCCGTAGAACATTATGTAACAGAATACGATTTTGTGACCCTCTAAATGAATAATAAATGCTTTGCACCCCATATTTTAGAAAAAGCATATTTTATTGCAATTCATAATTCTATACCAGTTTCATCCTGTTTCAAAAGATTTATGATCATAAAAATGCATGTGAAACGATTTTCTGTAATGTAACAGAATACTTTTTATTCTCCCTGTAAAGAAACTATATATGCTACAAACTTCATTTTCAATAGGGTAACGTCTGTAGAAAACGTCAATAACATACAAAACTTTCAGGGCGATCCGAGTATATTTACGAGAGTTATAGCACGGACGGACGGATAAACAGACAAATTGAAGTCATAGACAACTACTAGATTGGGAAGTGTTAAAATTCTAAACTCGGGGCATCCGTTCATAAGTTTTTCGTAGGTGGTTATTCGTTACAAAAAATATTTGGCGATTTATCACCTGTGGCGGGCTAGCGCGAAAATACCTTAAAATTAAATTATTAATTTAATATTTAGCTTTAAAAATATTTAAATGTTGTATTATCATAGGAAACACACCGGTGAATGTAATTTTTATAATTCTAAGCATATCAGGAATTTAGTTAAAAGTTAAAAAAAAAACAAAAAAAAAAAACATTTCATCTTTACATACAAAATTAAGTTTGAGTGTAATAAGAGGGTGTAAAAGAGTACTTCAAGAAAGATTCTTAGCGAATACGTAAGAAACAATATTTCCAAGAAAAATTATTTTAGTCCCTGTCCAAAATTATTTAGTTTAATTAATTCTAATAAAAAGTATATTTAATTTGGAATTTATAATTAACAATTTATTTAAGAGAAAATCATTATTGTGAAAAATTATTTTATTTTGTTAATTTTCGTAAAAGTATATATAATTTAGAAATTTTAATTTAAAAAATATTTAACGAAAAAAAATCTACAAAAAATGAAAAATAACGTATAACAAATAGTAATCAAACAATGCTTAAATTACCATTTTTTTAGAAACAGCCGTGGAATATAATCAAAACTAATTAATTTATCACAAGTAAAATTGCAGGTACAATAATTTAATTATCATCAATTTGATTGTTCTTAATTTAAAACGTAGTAATTAAGGAATTATGGTAATAATAATTTACGATATCATTATACTTGAATAAAATAGCAATATTCTGTTATATTTTCACTCATAATAGAATTTTATTTTTTAATTAATTAAAACAAATTATATTAAAAATAATTTTAAGTTTTTTTTGTTAAAAAATCATATTTTTTAAAGAGTAAAGCACATTGCAATTTGTAAATAAAGATATTTATATAGAGATTTGTAGAAAAAACGAAAGATAATTTTGTTCTTTTAAATTATTTAGTGTTTTACAGTAAAAAGGTGTATTTCACCAAAATTAAATGATTCTCAGCAGCAAAAGTAAGATAAATAAAATTGAATTATTTCACGAATTCATTCATTTGAAATTATTTCACGGCTATTTTCAGATTTTTTATATGAATGAGTTTTTTAAATAATGTGAAGTTCTCTTATTTAAAATTAATTAAATCGCTATTTTTAATTTAATTTTCAAAAATTTTCATGAAAGACCTATTTAAAATATTTTATACCAAAGTAAAAATTTAAAATCATTAATTCTATTCATGCATTCAGCTCTTTACAATTCCTTTCTTACAATTATCAGTTCCATATATTTCTCAAAATGTCTTGATTTAAATGTTATATATATTTAGCGTATCTTAAAAGTATCTGATTCGTTAAATTTTAATACGTCACTTAACAGTTTCTCAAATTTAGACTCCAAAGAAAATTTCAAACAGTCTGTAATTTTAAGGCATTGGATCCTTGTTTGAGAAGTTAATTTCTAGAAGGGAATAAACGTTATAAAGGTGAAATAGAGTCCCGTGTATAATTTGATGAAAAAAATATATACAGAAAATTGTAGAAGAAAATCCTCTGGATAGGTATTTTTTTATAACATACAAAAGTACAAACACAAATTTGAAAAAAAAAGAACTACAGTCTTGATTCAAAGAATAATTTAAACAATACGAAAAATAATGCTGGGCAAATTTGTATTACGGAAATAAAGAAACACATAGGAACATACATTTATTATTGAAATATTAAGAAAAGTTTTATATCCATTTCAATACATTTCGATATGTGTACCATAAGTCGCTCAACAGACGTCCAGACGATATTCCATCTCCCTCCATATCCTGTGATGCATCTCTGGAGGTCATGATTTGACGTTTGAAATGGCTGATATAAGTAATTATTTGACTGTATACAATGTTTTTAACGTATCCCTAGATAACAAAGTTCAGAGGAGTAAGGTCGGGTCTTCGTGGAGGGCACAGAATTGGGACAACTCGTCCAATCCATGAGTTGTGGAACTTCTCATTCATGGCTGCACGGCTTCTAGTGAGCGGAAGAAAAACTTACATTATTTCACTACATTTCAACACAAGAATTATTTCCGCACGTTTAAGAATTAATTTTTTACAAGGTGGCAAAATCCCGGCATTATTTTTCGATGACTCTGTATATAAAATTCATTAACTATTTACGGTGGACTAGTTACAGAAGGATAAAATATAACGACTTTATACAAAAACTAAAAAATCTCAGGCCGCAGCCACGCGTATTGCTGTAGTCAAAATATCCCAACATCTTTCTATGGTGTTAACACAGATATTTTTTTATATCATCTCGGAACATCTAGTGTCGTTCCTTTTCACCATCTAGCGAGTTTATCGAACAATTGTTTTCTTTCCCTGCCTATATTTTACGTGAATCAGCCTTTTGCGGTCATCGTCTGATGCTGCTATCTATTGAGATGACAAACTTTCATTCTCCACATCTCGCCACATCCTGAGAGTACACTGGCCTCAATGACCAACAAAGATCAGGTTACTGGAGTACTTGTTGAGACAAAACCAGTTGGAAATTGTACGTCAAACGAGATGCGTTCGTACTATAGCTAGCTGTATAAATATTCAGATCTTGATGATTTTTAATTCTGTGAAATGAATTCTATCATCTGCAGATTAATTTCTGTAATAAAATAAGTATCTCGGTCGCTTGACGATTGAACTTCGGAAGCTCCTATAACAGGAAAGCACAGATTTTTTTTTTATTATTATTCAGATTTCTTAATAAATATTTGTATTAATATCTTTTAAAGTTTTCATTTGATTTTCATAAAATTTGAAATGACTCCAAAAACTTTTTTTAAGGGGACAGATCACCTTTAAAATGATCAAAAATTCAATTTCAAGGTTTTGATGTCAGTAAATAGTGCACTTTATTCTGAGTAGAAAGGTACCAATGTTTTTCAGAGGCGATAATTATTGACGAAGATATAAAGTAAAACGCAATCGTCATTCTTTGTTTTTGAATGGAGAGTGAAAACATTAAATGCATTTAATTCACAACAATGATTTTCAAACTTGCGCGCGCAATTTCTCCAAAAATAATTTAGATAGAACCTCAAAATTTTTCAAACTTATTAATGTTGCAACAATGAACAAAATGAACTAGAATCTTTTAATTTGGTCAATAAATAGAAAATTAATTAACTGTAATTCATCGAAAAGCGCATTCAAAATGCGTTTTTAATTTTATTACAGTTAATTATTTTTTTAATTTATTGATCAAATTATCTACTTTATATCTTCGCTAATAATTATCGCCTCTGAAAAACATTGGTACCTTTTTACTTAGAATAAAATGCACTATTTACCGACATCAAAACCTTGAAATTGAATTTTTGACCATTTTAAAGGTGATTTGTCCCCTTAAGGTAATATGTCTTAAATTTCAAACAATTTGGTTGGATAGTTTTTGCACTGTTATATGCGGACAGACGGACCGACGGACGGATCACTAAAGGTGCTACGTATTTATATAATTATGAACGCACCTAAAAAGCAAGCAGCACCCAAATTTATTTGATTTTTACAACATAATTAAAAATAATCCTCGTAATATTATATTTTCTTCTTCAGGGGAGTACTTATTCTTATAACACTTCAAAAAACACAAAAATCTTTACAAATCTTCAATACAGTGAGTTATTTTTTAACTACATATCGAACAGACAAGTGTTCAACTAAAAAAGGAGGGGGGGGGGGTTAAATACACGACATTCAAGAAAAACAATAAATAAATTGATCCAAATGGCAAAAGAGAGAAATGATCTAATACAATAAGCGCAGAAAAATCTTAAATACACACCCTCTATCCCGTATATGAATGAGATAGCTTAAAAAAAATAACTAGAAAAAATGGAAAACATGTTCCGATATCCCCCAATACATCCTTTTTAAATCTATAAGAAATGAAACTGAAAAAATGAAAACACAAACAGCAAGCCTAATAATAGAAGGAAAAAATAAGCTGCAGTCATGACAAAAACGAAGACAGTGGAAAGGATGTCGGAACACATCAGACCTCAAATTGAATAAATATACTTCAGCCCTTGCAATGAGAAATATAAAAACTCCCATAAAACTTTAAACTTTGAAAAATACTGCACTATGATAATATACAAAACACTCTTATAAGGGAAGCTATCGAAATCGGCACATCCAAAGTAGAGGGGTGTAACTGAGGCTAACGAAAAAGAAAGGCTACCGCGGTGCTTTACGCATATCTTTTTTTACAGACCGCCGGAGTCACGTGATGCTCGAATGCACCAATGAAGGTGTACGAAAAGAGCATCACGTCACTCTAGCGGTCTGTAAAAAAAGATAAGTGGATTGCACCGTGGTTGCCTGTCTTTTTCGTTAGCCTCGGATGTAACGCTATGACGCATGTGATAATTAACTCTCGGTGGAAGAAAATAGTAGAAGATGGGATAAAAAGAAAGAGACAAGCGTAGAATATAGGTAATCTATCAATCTCGAGTCAAATAAATACGAAAAGGAAGAGTACCTGAAAATTGACGACTGACGATACTATAGCTAAAAGAAAACTTTTTTGTGATTGTGGAATGTTTTTATAGAATTTTTTAACGTAATAGAGATATAAAAAAATCATGCTTGAAAGTTATTTTATAAGCAATAAAATATAAGTAAACTGACATACAATTTTCAAACAAATTGCGTTTAAAGTACACTGTTTCCTAATTCGATGGTGTAAAAATTTAAATTGTGTGAAGATTGTTGTTTAGAAGTTAATAAATTTGAAAAAAAAAAACAAATTTATTATTCAAGTTGTTGTTTTGTCAACAGGACGTCAGCTGTGCTCACGAATTTGTTTGTGGTTTATAATATATATATTATACGCAGTTTCTTTTTGTGAAAACAGGAAAGAAAAACAAGTCTGTAAGTGTGATAGCAGGCTTAGCCCGCTATTATACTCTGTCATAATAATATCTGTCATGCGGACTAATTGCGATATTAAAAAAAATCAATTGCAAAATTAAACATGTTGTAGAGAGACCTTTAAAATGTTAAAATATGACAATATTTCCATAATCGGGTTTTTATAAATACTCTCATCAAACTCATATGACATTATATTCATTTGGTGACGTCACGTCTACTTAATTTCTCTATACTCATATTGATACTATCTTTGTATTATTTTCAAACATTTGAAAAATCCGTTAAACTTCCAATATGACATCAGATTAATTTCCTTTTTAATTTTCTAATGACGTCGTATTAACCTGATTTCTGTACTTATACATACGTTTACTCCTTGTATTACTGAGAAATGTTTGAAAATTTTCGTTTTATTACCAACATGACGTCATATTAACCTTTTTTCAATTGGTGAAACTTTTTATTTCTTTTTCATTTTTGACTTGGAAATCTTTCAATAGAAAAATAATTATTGTAGAAAGAATTTATTGTGGATTTTTAATTGTTGGCAACTGCTATAACGGAAAATGTTTTAATTTAAAAGAGAAAGGATGTTAGATTTTTGGTTTTTTATTTCTATTATATTAAAATAATACGATTTTTTTTTAATTTTATGATTTTCAGCTTCATAGAAGGTATTCTGCTATAAGTACACACAATTTCCGATCTGTAAGTTATATAATTTCTGAGAACCGGCTCTGTGCGGGGCCTCTGAGATGGCGCTGTTTGCGTTTTCTACCGGGGCTGCCACAAAGAGCAAATTCACTTCTGTAACGTCACAAGCGAGATCCATACTACTTAAAATTGCCCACGTACTTTGTTTTATTTAGTAATTAATAATATATTTCAGTGTATTTAGATTATAACAATCAATAATTATATATTATAAATATTAAAGAAAGTGTAGATTATATCTATAAAATAATCAGAAGAAATTGTTGTGCTCCTAATTTGAAATCTAAGTCTTCAAATTCCCAACTGATAATTAAAAGAAGAAAATTTAGCAATGAAAATTACATCGTGATAATTTTACTCATATTTCAACAGCAGTGATCTGCATTAAACGTTTTGATATACGTTTTATAATTCATGAAGCTAGAATTAATATGATGGTACTGAACTTGTTGTGCCGAGAAAGAAAAATTACCCTAGCAATGAATGCATACTGTAATAAAAATATTCCGACATATTTGAATGAACGTGTACTTCCAAAACGAAAAGAGCTAAATGATATTTGGAAAAATAAAATAAAAGAAGCAGAAGATAAACAGCTAAAAAATGGTGCAGCGATGACAACATATCTTTCGAAGATTTTAAAATAAATACGGTAATAAATGCAATGAAATCTGAATACACTTAGTTAGAAGTGAGTGTGCTTTGTTTATCAAATTAAAAGAAACCGATTTTTTTTTTGAATTAGTAGTTTCCTTTAAAATTTTATCTAATTTAAGTGTACAAAATATATTATAAAAATAAATATGTTGATAAGTTCATTTGAGTGGTTATTAGGTACTGGACACAAGTACAATAAATAGACAATTTTTGAAAATATTGTAAATAAGTTATCAAGTTAAGATAAAACAGAAAAGCAAATGCAGGCCAGTTAGAGAAAATGGCTTATGGCGAGAGAAAGAAATGTGGCTACTTATTTTCTGGCAACCCATTTGCAGTTTCATATGAATAAGCATTTTTTTTCAATATTTATACAATTTATTTAATAGAAAGAAACCATTTATATATTTTTATATATGGATAGAACAGAATTGTATATATAAATAATTTTATATATAAATAAACATAAACGTTCATTAGGTTTGTTTTCATAGCTGTGTATATAATTTTGAAACGTATCTACCTTTTTGAAGTCCGAATTGCCCCAAGCTTTAAAAAAAGTGCCAAGGTCTATATAGTTGAAAAACATCGATTTCGCTATTTAATTTGACATTTATTGTGTTTTGGTGGTTAAATTATGGAATATAAAAGGAAAGATTGGGATTGGTTTTTAAAGTTTTGTCAGATTTTGTAAGTATATTTATTGTAAAATAAAGTTTTTAGGAAAAGGTAAGTCAATGTGTTCAATCAGATCTATTAATCTTAGCATTTTTTTAATTTAAATTTAAAATTTCCTTTTAGAAAACAAATTTATTAACTACCTTCTATTCCACGATTATGAAATTCAGTACTATTATTTATATAATTACAAAACTTAAGAGAGGAAATTCAAAACATCTCTCTTTATTAAATCTTTCTGCTGGGATATATTGACCGAACTGGATCTCGCTTGTGACGTCACTAATACTTGTAGCAGGCAAAAAAGCACACAGCGTCATCTCGGAGGGCTCGCTCTATGAAGGACAGAAAACGTAGCGCGACGAATAGGGTTTCGTGAGATGAACGAAACCCTAAAAATGGATTTGGAAATTTGAAAAAGAAAAAAATGGGACTTTTAATGTTACGTCTATGGTACTTATTATCTATAATTATTCCTCAATGAAACAATGTTTATCAGAATTTTTGTACGAAATCCCTAGCGTCTATCATTGTGCTGAATTAGATGATAAGTGGTTGAATCTAAATGTAATAAAATGCAGTGTAACAATTCTAGTGCGAACCTATCCATCTTACCAGTCGGCAATAAGATGGAGCCATGTTAGGCTAAATTTGCATTTGAGATGTGGATGAGAAAACGTATCTGCCTAAAGACAAATATTTTCTACCTCAAATCACCTCTGTTCAGTATATTTTTCTATAAAACATTCAAAAATAACTAAATTTCAATGATTTGGGCAATCTCCTAGACGCTAAAAAATTTCATACCAGATACCCTTTACCACCAACGGTTGTTTTGAAAAATCCTGAACTGCGGTTGGATGGTTAACTAATACTCTCGAAGGTGCGTTCATATTTCGTAACCGGTCGTATTCACTCGCGATCCGTCAGTTTTCTAAGCAGTATTTCGTCTTGTGGCAACCGTTTACGAACTAAACTATTTTCTTTAGATTGTGAGAGGTCTGCAAAGGTTAACTGGATTGAATTTAAGATGATTATTTTACAATAAACTTATGAGAATGGTCGGAGAGACTGAAAAAAATAAAAATTAATTTCCTGATATTAAAATAATATTAAAAAAAAATTCTTATTTGAGGATTTTAAAGGAAAATGATCATTTAACTTTCTTGGAATTTTGAAAAATAATAAAAAGATCGTTTAGAATCATGAATAGGATAGTTCCAAATGACGTTACATATCAACCGTTGAAGATCAAACAACCGTTGCAGCGCAGTTGTGATTGGTAGTTGTAGGGATTATGGACGTTGCTGGAGATCAATCAGGCATTTGCGATTAGCGGATGAGAAACTCGTCAGCTGATTACAACTTCTCTATATAATTATAAATTAACAGTTAATCTTTTAATGATTTAATTTTTTTATTATTAATTTTGAAAGGGAATTATTTGATTTTGTGTAAAAATTACTACATTGTTTTAGAACTGAAGAAACTAAAATATCGTTTTCGTATTACTAAGAGCAAAAATTAAAACATATAATTAACTTACCATAGCTAATTATTGAGATCTTAATTAATTATTGAGATCGTTATTATGATTAAGATTTTAATTATTCAGAAAAATATTTGGAAATTTTGAGCTGAACCATGAATTTAACGGTTCAGGTAAGTTTTTCTTATTGTCGATAAAAAGTATATGAATATTTTTATCAATTATTTCAAATTTTAAGTGAAAATTCCGATTTCTACCCACCGTCCTAGGACGGGCATTTACACTAGTACTTTAGAAGGCGCAGAGTCACAAAAAACCATCACAGTCGCAGAAAAAGAGCTATGCTTCGCTTAGCTCATTAAGCAAAGCAGCACCAGAGAATGTACTAAAACGTGAGACCAGTTGAATTAGGCTTGCAGCCATTTGTACAAAGATAATAGTGGAAATTCAGATAAATGGATTAGGATAGAAAAAAACTGGTACTGTTGATGTTTTAAAAACATCAACAATTGTAAATTAATACCAATGTACATTTCTTGACAATGATTTGAGAAGTATCCAAGGTTACACTGTAATATACACGAAAAAGATTGGTTCTGTTTTATCTGCTATTATTACATTTTTCCTGGCATTACAATATCATATTTCACTACTTATAATTCTTTAAATAAGTCAGATAGTGATATAATTTTATCTATGAGTGTGTGCGTTAGAAATTTAAGTGTAGAGAAATTTTGGAAATGAGGAATTTATTGACGACGGAAACTTTTGGAATCGGATTATAATTCTTATCTGAAAAAAGAAATACAGAATTATTAGAGTGGAGAAACAGAAATGATTTTACACTTTAAAATAATAAATTAAATTATCTTTGTTCAATAGTTTTTTTAAAGGTTCTATAGTATATAATAGTAGTATAGTAGTCTATAATATTAAAGTATTTGTTTCTATTAAGAAACTTTGTAAATAACTTATACATCAAAAGCTTAAAATTACTAATACATATTAAGTCATTCTTCTAACTAATGATTTTTTTTTTTTTTTGCGCGAAATATATGAATACTTTATAAAACCAAATATTTCCAAAATTACGTGAATCAATATTTAGCATACATATGAAAATATTTCATATGAAACATGTTATTTATATTATATTTCATAAAACAACAGTTCTGTGAATTACAGATTTGAAAGGTCTGTCTCAAAAGTTTAAACACAACATAAAATGTCGATTTTCAAAGAATTATAAAAAAGTTTGAATGAATAACATTTTTTTTATTTGCAGATTTCGCAACATTATTTAAATAAATGCTAACAAAAGTAGAAAAAAATAAATTGCATAATTGTAAAAAATATAATAAAAAAAGTTTTAAAAAAACTGTCTCAAAAGTTTATGCACAATGTCAAAAACAACCCGATTTATAATTTTTACAGAACTTTTACTTACAAATTATTTTTCCGTTATTTCGGATTACTTCAAATAAACGTGCATCCATCGAAATTATTAGTTTTTGTATTGTTTCTGGTGGTAAAGAGTATCATGCTTTCTCAATAGCCTCTTGGAGTTCTTCAATAGAGTCATACTGCTTTCCATTGCCGTAAACCTGGCGGGTAAAAATACCCCAGACATTCTCAATCGGGTTTAAGTCTTGACTTAAAGCTGGCCAGTCAAGAACTTTAACATTTTTCTGAGAAAGCCAAAGTTTTGTAGAATGTGATACGTGGATAGAGGCATTGTCTTGTTGAAAAGTCTATTCAGGACACCCCAAAATGTCACCGAATGGAAGCAAATGTTGGTTTAGCGTCTCTTGATACTTTTTTTAATCTTGTATTCATTTTAGAAAAGCCAGAGAGGTCTGGCCATTGAATCCAAATGCCCCCCAAACCATAACAGATTTACCGCCTTGCTGCCTACTGAAAAATGCCCTTGGTTCGTTTCGTAAATCATGCCAATACGTGTTCCAACCATCAGGGCCATCTAAGATCCACTTTTTCTAATCGCTGAATAAAACAGTAAGCCATTTGTCCCAATAGGACATGTGTTTTTTATCCCAGTGCATTCTTTCCTGTTTGTGATGTAATTTGAGAGACGGTTTGCGAGCCATTTTCTTTAGTACGATGTAATCACACTCTTTAATACGTCCCTGTACAGTGTCTTTGGACACCTGTACACTGAGATTATTTTTAATTTGCCGTATGGACATATTTTGTCAAGATACCAGTCTCCGTATTCTCCCATCAGTGTGAACAGTCGTCATACGTGGTCGTCCACATCTTGGTTTCCGCTTAAAATTATCATTTCTAGAGACTACTTCATATATACCGCGCTTTGATCAATTTAAAACTTTTGAAATTTCAGAAACAGTTTTATTTTGAGATTTCAATTGAAAAACTTTCAAAATCTTACATTTGGTGAATTATTTACCCTTCGGCATTTTTAAAACGAGAGGAAATAATTTCTCCACCTTTTATACTTTTATAAAAGTGCAATATGATGTCATACAACGTCATTACACACGGCCAATCCCGTGTTTCTAAAAAAAATTACATAAAGTGCTTAAACTTTTGAGACACCTTTTTTTCAAGAAAAAAGAAAAATTAAATAAAAATAAATATATTTTTAATTTTAACCACCCAAAATGCCTTATTTTATTTTATTTTGATTAAATGTTGAGTATTTATTGTAAATTGGCGTAAAATATTTTCGTCTTCAATTACTTTAAACCAGATTTGCAGAGTGCTTAGACTTTTGAGACAGACTATATTTATTATAAGTAATAATATTATTATATAATTCATAAAAGATATATTGAATCAAGGATTCGTTATTCACCATTATGACTTTCTGTTAAATATCGTCATAAATACTTATGGGAATATACATAAATGGGTTTGAGGGATCTACTTACATTCAACGACAAGGTTTCGGTATCGGAATTCATTCTATGTCAGACTTGGTTGTCACCTTTTACACTAAATTATCTCATTATTATTATTCGTTTATGGATCCAAACAATATAAATATAAACATGTCATTCATAAAGACATATTTAACTGTTCTATAAATTCGGTAGTTTTATTATTTGAAATACGAAATATAAGCGCGGGATGTTTTGCTTCAGAAATTTCCTATAAGAACTATTTTAAAATTGTTACGCATAAATAAAATAAAAAAATTCAAAAGATTTCACACTTTATCACAGTTCTGATCTAAATGCTTTTCCAAGATAATGCATTTTTTATTTACATCTTATACCGTAAATTATTATTACTATATTTCTGAATCTGAATAATTCTTTTAAATAGTTTTTTATATTAATAGTATTCTTACTTGTGTGTTTTGAAATACCTCCAAAACACAAATAAAAATACGTAAAAACAAAATTCCAAAAGTATTTTAAAACATCAAAAATAGTAATATTCACTTTATATACTCTGTATTTCTCTCAGGTAAAAAAATTACTATTCTAATCTGTGTTATGTGAAAGATACTTTTATTGTTCCTTTTTAAACTAATTATATATATATATATATATATATATATATATATATATATATATATATATAAACAATTTCAAACCTCTGCAAATATTGAATTATGGATTATAGAAGCAAACTTTCATAAATATCACGTTTGATAAAATCACTCGTAATGTCTATATTTATTTGTCTTTCAAAATGAAATGTATACAAATAAGATACACATGACAGTGCTCAATGTTTAAGAAATTCCACCAATGTAAATAATTTTATAATTAAAAATATATACTGTACACAGTGGAAGTTGAGATTCAGCCATTAATCAAAAGAACCCTTTTAAAATAATTATATATAATTCTAATAATAAGATCATTTTTAAAATATTTCACGACACTTTATCGGATTTAATAATATATATATTTTTATCCACGATATTTACACTAAGTTTATTCATATAATTATAACTTGTTTATGAATACGTACAATTCCTGTAATTGTTTTAAACCGTATTATTTTTTTTCTTGTTTTAGAAATTCATCAATACGTAGATTTGGAAAATAGAAAATACAATATTGAGTTTATAAACATTGTGTTAAATATATATATATATATATAAGGTAAAATTGTACTATTTTTAACCGACTTCATAATGTATCATTATTTAAAATGTTTTTTGTTTTGTTTTCATTTTTCTTTTATTAATTCAATATATCAAAGCGTGCTCTTTAAAACAATTTGAAATTTTTCCCAATGTTGAATTATTCATTACAGAAATAAATAAATATGTAATCATAAATTTGTCATATGATAAAATTGTTTGTAATTTCTGTATTCATCTATCTTATGAAATGAACGTCAGCAGATATACATGAACAAAACACATCAAGAAATGTTTAACTATGTTATCACTTTCATTAATTTTATTATTTGAAATATATACTATAAACGAAGGAAGTTTAGCTTCAGCGATTTCTCTAAAGAACCATTTTAAAATAATTACATATAATTAAAATAATGAGATTGCTTTCAAAATATTTCACGACACTTTATCACTTCTCTGACCTAAATGCTTTTCCAAGAGAATATATTTATTATCCATGTCGTTGACAAAATTACTGCATAACAGCGTAATTATAGTGTAATTTGCAAACTTCAGCATTCCAGATTCTTTTCTGAAAATGTATGAATAAATTAGATTTCTATAATAACAATTTCCGTTGATACTTAACGTAATTAAATAAATTCAGTATAATGGATATGTATTAATCCACTATGCAATAAATGATAAGTATAACTGAAATGTATGGAGATTTGTAAGATTGATATATAAGTTACAATGAAAAGAAGAAATTTTATAGTAAACCAAGAACAAAAATTCTTTCAGATAAAATCATCACTGATGAAATCTGAAATCCAAAAACATAGAGTGTTTTAGAATATAATAAATTATAAACACTTTTAAATAGTTTTCAGGTATGAATTTTTTTTTTTTCGTAACCCAAAAGTGTTTAGACGTTCCCGATGTCCCTTCATAGTTTTAACCACTGCAGTCACATTTTACCATTCACTTATAATTTTAACTTAAATTAGTGTTCATAGAATTTTACTTTAAAAACCCGGGCGGTTCTAGTAACATTAAGACACGGGTGTAGTACTGTATGCTCCTTGACCTTTTAAATCCTATAAAAACTTTTAATGATATCCATGTTTAATTCAATTCCCAGTAAGAGTATAAAAATAATAAACTTCAAATAGTAAAACAAATTCTAGTTTAATAAGAATTACTATAACGTCGTAAATATAGATACACAGGCAGCGTACTCCATACAACAATGCCCTCTGAATTCTAAGTATCAACTTTTGATGTTAAAGAAAAATAGCGCTAAATGTCTAGCAATAGTATAAATGTGATAGACATAAGATTTATAAAAATAAAATAATTCAATTAAGAATGAAACAGAATAACTTACTCCGTACGTTAGTGGTGACTTACCAATATAAATAATGGAAGAATACAGAAAAAATGCGAACAACAACCTTACGCATTGGCTAAACAATACAGAGTCTTTGCGAAGAGGAAAACTAAAGCAAATGTGTTAAAGGTTTAACTAATTTAGAATTAGCAAACGGTTTTCTTAATTTAGAATTTGCTGAACTGCTCATTCTATACGCCGTCCGTTAAATATATTTGGAAGAGTAAGTGTGTAATATTACATTATGTACAGATGAAATAGCACTGAAGAATTGGCGATGAATCACAATTAAATGATAAAAATTTGTATGAATCACCATAAAAAGAAAATAATACACAGGAGGCGTTTTGAACTGATTATCTTTAACGACTCGTCATCAGCCAATGTAAACACTTGTCCGTAGGGGACGTGTTTCCATAAACGTGTCCTGTGTGTTCTTTGCTTTTATGGTGATTCATACAAAGATTTATCATTTAATTACACTATGTATTTAATAAGACTAACATAAAAAAAAATTAGTAAAACGGCCAATTTATTGTTAATTATTTCAATATGTTAATATATAACATGAAAATGTTATGAAATTAAAAATTTAAAAAAGCTACATCGTTTGTAAATTTAAGCCATAATCTTTTAATTTGTTTTCAGATACTTTGTTATTCTGAGCCTAAATACACATTCTTTTAAAAGTGTTTTATTTTGATTGTTGTTTACATCACACTTTTAAACGACAATGAGGATTTATTTTCGCTGATAATTTTCTGCAAATTAGCTTCCTTATAAAAATAAGTAATATCCTTATGACAGACAAAATTAATTTTTAGTTACTTTTTGCAGCAAATACTTGAATTTGGCAATTGGATGTATGTATTTGACGTAAGTATGGAATTTGCACAGGACATCACATTCAAATGACTATTAATGAAGCCCAATATGAATTGATACCGTTTAGGTTGAATAGTACAACATTGTCATCTCCATTTGTAGACTTTTTTATACGAACGCATAAAATTTCCTTATTTGGTTACGCAGTTTTTAAAATGAATTCAGAATATATTAAATTTCAAACTGTTTAAGAAATTATCTGTAATTATAAAGATATATTTTTGACAAAAGTTTACTAGCTCTTTGACTAGCGGTTGTAAATTATACGAACAAGCGTCTATATTGGAGTAATTATATCATGAATATTTTTTGTGTTTCCAGCTACTCATCTGAAAACTGCTCACTCAACATTTTCCATACGTTTCTTTATTTGTTATTTGCTAATAAAAAAAATTCTCACATTTTCATTCAATATCTTATCTAGCTGTAACAGAATCTCGTAATCTATTTAATTTCACGTATATATGAATATGAACTGTTATTTATTCGATGTTTGATGTAATGATAACATCGGTCTGCATAAAATATGTTCTTCCTGAAAAAAATAATTGTTTATTTTTACATATTTCACGTTAATAGTTGGAATCATTACAATGAAACTTTTCTATCAAGCAAGTATTTTAAGAGGAAGACGTCTTTCAAATATTAAGGCATTTTATATGGTATTAAAACAGAAATCGGAACAGCATAGATAAAAAAGTGTAGTAAATTTTGTAGAATCTAAAGGAGGGGGGATATGGGACACGTTTTTGTTTATTTTTATAACGCTACCATCTACTCGATTAAGGACAAATACAAGCACAATTAGGTTTGGGCGCATTCATTATCTATCATTTCTAGGTTTTGTATTTCTCCTGAATAAAAAGAGTAGCGTTGTAAAAATAAAATAAAATAAAATACCTGTCCCGAAATACGCACAATCCACACACACTTTACCCCGTTTTAATTTATACATACATATACACATACATGCATACATACATACTTATATATACACACACACATATGTATATATATATATATATATATATATATATATATATTACGAAATTTTAAATTTCGTTCTATCTACGTATTCCAAAAATATTTCTTGTCTAATTCAATTTACAACCCTAGTTTATATAATTCTTCCCAGTCTTAAATATATTTCAATCATTCAATTTATCTTACTTCCAAATTCATTTAATTGTATACATTTTATTTCTACTTTCAAAATCCTATTTTAAAAGTACAATTCACGCATTGTTTTTTCTTTCAAAACCAGTCTGTTTACTTTCAAAGTCTTTATATTTTTATTTCAATCTGAAACACTGATATGAGTTCTTTTCACTAAAATTATATGTTCCGCAAAACTAATTTTATTGCAATTTTTTTCCCGCATTGTAAAACCTTTCGCGCATTTTATCGAGAGTGCCCATGCACGCCTATTTTTTCTACGCCTCCAGAAGTTCCTTTTCTTCTCTTCTCAATTAGCTCAAAGACAGTCCCCCATTGTGCAAATAATACTTACGCACTCAGTATAAAACGCATTGCGAGAATCTGGAAGCTGGACTTTTGTGTGTTTTGGGTTGCTTTTTAAATCTACCGGCGTCCCCAGGAAGTCTCGCTCTCTTTAATAATACGGAAAGCTATTTTATTTCAACATCTAACGATGTAGAGATTATGATGTATTAGTAACGTATATTTATGTAACGATGGAATGCGTATTTAAACATCAAGCGATATGAAGAAATCGTTGTTGATGGGGGATGCTCTGCTTATGTGAATTATCGAATGTCGAATAAATATGTTACCACAATGGATATTTATGTCTGAATCAGTTTAATGGGGAAGCATCTATAATATTTTATCCTGTTCCGAATTAAACAGCGGCGACTGCAAAAACATACGTAATACTATGCTAGTAAAGTTTTTCACTAACAAGGCCTTTTATTTATGCAGAGTTCACTGTATTATGAATAGGCGTATGTACGCGACATGGCTAATCATCTATCAAATAAGTGATATGGAATAATGAAATGGATTCGAGTGGTGTTATAAATAACAAGTGATTGTACATAGATTGCACCACATGAATGTCGAGGGCACAAAAGCACCACACACACACACACACACATATACATATATATATATAAATACGCGTGCGTCGATAGGTGCACAAGTAACCTATAACTAAATCCCCTTAAAACATTAGTTAACTGACACACAGGAGAAAATATGATGGATATTTATTGACATATTTCTGTTGTACAATTATACAATGCAGAAGAAAACAGAACAGCTGCTATTAATAAAACCTTATGGATTTGCTATGTAAGATGGAGAAAATACATTTTCAATGTTTTAACTTTAGCTAGAATCTAAAAAATATTTGACCATTTTTTAGTGGACATCTTACTTTTTTTTTACTACAAAATGAGAACCATATTTAGATTGAGGCAGTCTCGATATGTGCAGGGCACATAGATTATTTTCAGAGAAGTTATTTCATTATTTTATTTAAAGTCCAATGCATTTTTTAAACCGTTGCCAGGTGTGTTATAATTTTAATTTTCAAATTGATAGTTGATTTCTAATGGCGTTTTCTTTAGTATATAAAAAATCTTTATAGCCTTATCAAATATAATTTCTACAACAAATCTATTAAATGATAAAGTGATTCAGAAATCTAATCTGATTTTATGAAAGCAAAAATTCAAAATAAAAGGACATTTTGTTTTAAAAAGTGATAAAACATTTGTAATTAAAAAACATATATTTTAAGAAATATATATATATATATATATATATTAGTTTTTTTTATAAAAGTATTCAGTTTTTAATCGGTAAAAGTGCTTGACTCATAAATAATTGTACGTAAAAATAAATAATTTATAAAACCTAATAAAACCGAAAAATCTAAATTTTCAAAAAAATGAATTTATGAAATCCGGTGTATTGAATTTAAAGAGACTGTCAATATTTCTGTAAAGAAATTTGTTGTTTATATATTTTATATTTATTTACATTTACGTTACAAATGTACATTGTAACATAATGTTCGTTCATATGCAGTTTTGAAATGGCAATATATATATATATATATATATATATATATATATATATATAATCAATATAGGGTTGGAAGTATGATTTTTTTTAATTATATAATTTATCTATTCTACTATTTTTTATCAGTTCTCAACAGCTTTAGGTAATAATTAATAAGGGTAATAATTTAAGTTAAAGTCATTCATTTTAATATTTTATTTGTATTAAGTTGAAATGATATTCAGATAACTTTTAAATAAATTTTATTTAAAAATGAAATTGTTAAAACTGTAAAGGAATAAAAATAAATTGACATATATTGGCTGATGTAAGCAAATAAAACTGTAAAAGTTTCAATATAAAGAATTTTTTTTAAATATTATTTATTTACGAAACGTATTGCAAGAAGAAAACGAATTTCTTACCGCTTAAATTAAAACAATATTTTTATCTATAGATTATTATATTTAATGTTTTTATTTTCAGAATTATATATGCATTTTAATACGATTTTATAAAAAAAATAAATCCGCCATTAATTATAAATTCTATTTTTGAGCAATATCAATGGAAAATAGAATAATTATTTCCAGAAACGCAATGAGGGTGTGTTTAATAGTATTTAATATGATAGATATATGCACCCTGAAATTTTTCATTTGCATACAATAACGTTTTACTATAAAGTAACAAGGTATTTTCGAAGAAAATTAAAACACTTACACAATTTAATTTCTGATGATACTTACTTAATACTTATTTACTACTTAGTATATTTTATTTCTTACTTAATAATAATTAATATTTGAAATTATATCCACAAGATTTCTCCAATCTCTTTTTCTTTCTTGGGATACAAAGAAAACTTTAAGGGGTTGTGGACAATTTAGGTAAATCCGACCCTTGCAAGCAAAATTATATTTACAAGAAATATAATGCACGTGTGAAAATCGAGTTATACTTGGTTTAACTTTTCACCCTCTATCATTTTTATATATCATGCTTCGGTATTCTAATATCAGTTTGATAAATAAGCGCAAATGTGTTTGTAAAATAGTACATACTTGACATTTTTATGAATAGTTTTAGGAATGAAGTTACTACCATCAAATATTAATGAACATAAAATACCGAAATAAAATCCAATCAGTACCATTAAAATAAATTCATTAACTATTCTTACTAAATACGAAAATAATAATAAATGGTTTGAAATGCTTTAAAATGATCATATAACGATTCGGCTGTTTTATAATAATCCCCTCTGACTATACAGAGTGTCTCATTTATTTTGCAACCCCCCAAAAAAGACCAATGTACAAATATTAATTTTTATTTTACAGAAGTGCTTAAACGACTACAAAAGGTGTTGGAAGTGATCGCCATCTTCATCTTTACATATCTGGGCCCGCTTGAGGTTTCGAGACACATTCTGTAATGTGTTTGGTGTGATAGCGTTTATCTCTTCTCTAATCAGAGTTTGCAGTGCAGTAATCAAGGCTACCGGTTCACGGAACACGCGGTTCTTCAAATAGTCCCACAAGAAGAAATCGGGTGGTGACAGATCTGGACTGCATGGAGGCCATATTCCTTTTGTAATTAGCTGATCAACAAAAAATTATTGCAGAAAGTGTGAACAGTGTTGTTGGCCGTATGCGCAGGAGCGCAATCCTGTTGAAACCAAACGAAACGTTCATCTGTTAATTTTCTCCTTGATTTTCGTCTCGATTTACTTCATTTTGTGGTCAGTTAGGACAAACGACAGACGGTTCTTTCTTTTCAGTTCCACAGTCCAATCTGTTTAAAAATGGTCCACGATTCGCTTAATTGTGGCTTTATTCGGCACTACCTAGTCTGGAAACATGTTTTCATATCGTTCCTTGACTGTTGTGTAAGAAGACGTTCGAAAATAATGTTCAATAATAAACGCGCGTTTTTCTGCGCATAGCACCATGATGCAAAACTATCTTTCACTTCGTTCTCCTTAGTACTGAAGTGTCTCATGCGGTTTTCTAGCGTGTTAGTAATGTTGCTCGCATGCCCCTCCACACCGCTGCCTGCGCTAACGGTGTCTGCGTGCACTTGTGCTGTTCATTTGCTTCGCGTTTACAAGGGTTGCAAAATAAATGAGACAATCTGTACAATACAGACAGAATGATGTCGTATAATAAAGAAATATACTTTTTGAGAAGAAGATAAAAACTATATATATTCCACTATCCCAATATTTTGCATGAATTCACTGCAAGAACTTGGATTTTTTATTCATTTTTTCTATTTTACTTTTGAGCTTTTAGAATTATGTGGAAAAATATTCAAATGATTTGCAAAAGTTTCACTACAATAAATAATCAAAATGATTTAGTAAAGAAAATATTGATAACTTAAAAAAATTGTGTGAAAAGAATCTAAAATTATTTTATATTACTTGAAAAATAACTTACTTGAAAAATAATTTATAAAAATATATATATATTATAAAAAATATCTTATTTTTGTAAGGGTTTTATTAATATTCATCATACAATAAATAAATAAATGAATACGTACTGGAACTTTTATCATTATAATACGCACAATTATTAATTTTTTTAATAAATAAATACATGAATTATTTCAAACTTTTTCAAGAGTAACAACAATCTCATTGCTATTTGCCATCATTTCATGCCCAGTTTCATTCTATAAAGTTGGACTTTCCTCTACCACGTTTGGAACTTCTTATGTTAATAACTTATTTAACAAACGCTTTGGTAAGCGTTTATAAAATTACTTTATATACAAACGTGCAACCAAAATTGATAAAGTAAAAAGTACACGAATAGAAAGTAACATCAGCTATCGGATGTAAATGCATATATATTGAAATGCAAATGAGAAATTAGAAAACAAAGCTCTCATTGGTTTATTATTAGAATGAAAGTGTATTTGCGTAACAAGTGTTGGCTCTTAGCTATATAATTTAAAACTAGTGTGTTATATTTCAAATTCCTGTAGTTTTATAAATAAATGATTTAAATAATGCTTGCTTTTATTGCATTATATTTCAAAGTTTATACATCACGCTGGAGAAACAAAAACATGTAAATAAAGATAGCACTATGTAGTATGTACACTATACACGCAGTACAATATTAACTACATTTAAAACAACATAAAAAAAAAAGGTGTAAAATAAAAATTTTAACAACAGTAATGTAAGTTTTATTAGAGTATTGACATATGCTTCAGCTCAATCTGAGCCATTATCAAAACAAATAAGAATATTCTATAATTGCACGGTCTATGAAGTTATTTGAAAAAGTAGCATTTAATTTTTCATGTAAGGTAAAGCTAGGAGAGTCTGCGCACAATTCAAAAGAATAACAATGAAAAATCTAAATATTAATTTCTTGCTAAACTATCCATGAATAATTTTTACTTCAATTGGTTTTAATGTATTTCCATTGCTATTTTGTTGTTATGTTGCAATTTAATAGAACAGTTGTAATAAAACCAAGAAAGTAATTTCGCGCAATCTGTCCTTACAGGGTTGGTGTGATTGCACACAAGGCTAGCCAAGCAAGTATTCCATGCTAGGAGAGATACTGCGTAATCTCTCCTAGAATGGAAACTAATGAAAACAATGCGCCATCTCTACTAAGTAGCAGATGCGCAAACTCTCCAATTTCGGTAGGAGAGATTGCGCAGCCTTTTATATAAACATGCCACTACTAAAACGAACCGTTGATGTTCACATTGTTAGTCTAGATTAGTAGCTTATGAGAAATCGATTAAGTTAAAAATATTTTGTACTACTGACATTGTATAGAAATTCAAATGAATAGCTAAGAAAATTCAAGCACTTACTTTGGGAAAACAAAACAAATAACAATACCTTATCTTAGACGCTCAAAACAATCAACGTGCACTTTCAAGTAGACACTCCACTACTGCTGTTGTACAACTACCTGCAGTCGCTGCGCGCTCACTCTACTCCTTCCACCCAAACCTTTATGTGCGCAATCTCTCCGACCACGCCATCTCTCCTGGCTTTACCTTTCATTTAAACGTTACGCACGTTTTTTTTCTTGATGTTTATTTTCATATTTGTAATCATTTAGTAAATCTAGACACAATTTTAATAAGTTAAACGATGCTGCATCGTTCCTTATTGTATTTTTACGCGTTAAAATCTCTAATGTTTTTCTTATAATGGATTGATATTATAGATTGCAAGGGAAAATTATTTTACTTTCATTGAAATTTATTTGAATGGCTTCTTCTTGATATAATCTTGTCAGGGCTGCGGTTTGATTGTGGTAAATTGAAAACCGAGACTAAATGTATAACTGTACGTATTAAATATATGTTTAATATGCTTAGAATGTCCTCATGCTTTACGCGACGCGTCCGTGTGTAAAGCATGATTAAATAAAACTAGTCGTTCTGGGCCACCATAATACTTAAACATCATGGATACGCATAATATTAAAAATGAAAATAAAACATGTGTAAACTATTTATAAAATGCATTGTAATTCGAATAAAATCCGGGCTTGATGACGTCATAAACTTTAAATACTCTATTACTGAATTGCGAAAAAGAAACATCCTTATAACTCCAAAATTAATAATCATATTAACTAATGGTTTACTGCGTCGGATTAAGCGTCTCATTTCCAATTAAAATATATCTTTGAATTGAAATTTTAATGAAATACAGGGTCATGAAAAATCGAAGAGTGTGGTAAAAAGGGTTACAAATATCTCGGCAACTAATTATCCGATCGACTTCATTCTTTATTCAAAATTTATGTTTTCTTTATTGTCTTTTATATTCACTCCTTAAAATAAACAATTTCGAAAATTTTTATATACCTTTTATCAGAACGAATATTTCGAGAGTCCGAAAAAAAATAGTTCCGGATAATCTATGTTACTGAAATTCAATAAGCTGCTCCCCATTATTACATACTAAGTACATACCAAATTTCAAGTCTCTATCTCAATTTGTTCGGGAAATAGAGCGTTTACAGATACACACACAGACACACGGACAAACGGATGGCAATTTTTTTTCTAAAAATATGGTTTACGGAATCTCCAATGTCTAAAACGTGGAAATATGTCAAAAAAATTATTTTCGATTATCAAAACGATTACAAGACTTATTGTATACTACGTATGATGGGTAAGTAATAAATAAAACCAGTGAAAGAGTTTTTAATGTTATAATCGATTATTTGATAAGAATAGTATCTACCGTTTATGAAAATGTTGAATATAAACATATATTTATTTAATTACATAAAGCTACTTATTTAATTACATAAAGCTACTTATTTAATTAAAACTGTGAATCATACGTCTTACAAAATTTTGTACCGATTAAATTTATACATTTATGAAAAATATTAACTAAGTGAAGTATTACGTTATTTTCAATTAAAACGCATTCAATTAAAACAAATCCCTGTAAAAATATTTACATTTTAGAAATAAATATTTGAATACATAAATAGTTAATATGCTATATCAGTTTGCATATCAAGCTATTCATTTGTCTTTCACTGTTAGATTTATACTTTAGTGGAATATTTTATTTATGAAGACTCTGTTATTTTAATGCCTGTCAGTTAATGTCATAAATTATCTCTGTAAATGCAATTATATTCATCGTGTAGAAAGCATACTTGATATTATTTGGCAGATAGAAACATAGATGTTCCGTCGCTCTATTATACAGAAATTATATGTCATACAATTAATTTTATAATTGTATGCATTAAAGGAATAATGTAACAGAAGATACACAATTAAATAGTTTTTCTTTCGAAATGAAGCGTGTCTACATTTTAAAATTTCATTAAAAAATATGTTTTAACCCTGATTTTTTTTTTTGGGGGGGGGGGAAATACTGTTTTGCTAACAAAATTAACAATAGCTATCGGAATCACAGAAGTTAAGGTTTAATGAAAGTTAACGAATGCGTTCTTTACCATAACCTCACAAATGTAGTTATTTTGCGTGTTTTTCATATAACAATAGTCTAAGGAAGAATTTTTGAAGACGTTTGGAAAATGTCGTATTACAACTAAATTAAACAAGCAAAAAATTTTGTAATATTTTTTTTTATCTTTTATGACAAATTACCAATTCGGAAAAGGATTCCCAAATTTTAATTTAAAGAGTGAAACGTATGTTTTAATTAAAAGAAATGTCAACGGCTTGCTAATAATTATGAAAATTATTATTATTATTACTATTACTAAATGCTAAACATAAGTGAATTCATAATAGGAAATGTACAGATTCATACTATCACTATTAGGTGCTGGAATTAATAAAAATAATGTTTAAGGCAAAATAATACTCAATAAAAGATATATCCTATTAGTAGGACGTCAGGGCCGAAGGGGTTAAATAAATATGAAGAGAGTTATAAGTAACGAATAACGCAATATAAAATATTATTTTAGATGGAGATGTTTTATTTGTCATAATATCAAGTTTAAAAAAAATGCAACATTGAATTAAATTAACAAGTTGGAATAATGGTTTGTAGAGATTATTTTAGCGTTTACATAAATAACTAATATGTTATATCACAAATGCGTATACAAATATTTACTTGTTTTCTCGCTGTTAGATTTATTATTCATAGAAATACTTTATTCATGAACACTGTGTTATTTTCATGCTTGTCAGTTAATCTCAGATATTTTCTCTATAAGTAAAATATCATCGCTGAAAGCATAGTATGTTATGCACCAGATTGCTTCCTAATATTTTCAAAGCTATTTTGTAAAGCAATTGCGTATGATACATGAATTTATCGAAATGTGTAACATAAAAGAAAATCTCAAGCAGAAGATAACATGAAACAACTAAAAAGTTTTTTTTTTCCAAAAAGTGGAGTCTCCATGGAAACAACCTTTCATCTTCTAAAATAAAAGCGTAAGTCATGTGACTGTCATTAATAGTTCCGGGATGGTCGTTTCACTTTTTCATATTCCAGGCGGCCATTTTTATTCAAAATTATTTTTTCGAATAAAACTGCATAAAAGTTACATTTTAAGAAAGATCGTTCAAAATAAATTAATACTTGAGAGATGACTTACGTTCAATTATGTATACATTCTGCAATAACTTCAGTCGAAATTAGGTTCGCAGTTCAAATTCTCTTATTCATGAAAGTAAAAAAAAAGATTGATTCGTCGTGAACATTTAAAATATTAAATCATGGAGGTAGTCATTCGCAAAGCAAGTTCTCCGCGAATGAATTTTTGGACCGCTGCCTCGCGTCAAAAAAATAATTCGCACCAGTGAGACAATCAAAGTTTACCATAATTATGTGCTGTACAACTCAACTACCTTCCGGAACTTTTCTTGACGTAAATTGAACTCATGTAATAACATTTAATGAATCAGATTTTTAGCATTTTTAAAATCGCTAATACAGCTTTTATTTATCGCGTGTATAAATTAGAAACGATACTTTGATTTTGAAATCGAATGTTTTGATTTATGATATTATTTCTTATTTATTTATTTATTTTCTATTTAAATGAAAAGTGTGAAGTATTTTAAATTTATGTAGTATAAGCATTTTAGATTAAAGTTAAAGATTTTAAATGAAATGAGTGACAGGTTTATATTTTAAAATTAAATTAATGTAGTATGAATGATGGCAATGGGAACAATATTTGGCGATTTATCATCTGCTCCCGGCTAACAAAAATACTCATAATTAAAAAAGGAAATAAAAATAAATAAATGATAGTTTGATGTAAATAAATGTTGATATACATATCAAAAATAATTTATAGAACTAAAAAAAAAATAAAAGTAAATAAACAACAATTTCCATAACAAAGTTTTCGCCAAATTGGCAGGGGAAGAAATCGCGCCAACGTGCGTATGTGACACCTATGCCCAAAAAATATGCAAAATGCTACCATGATCGCAAAAGTTCATGATTTGTCTATTAGAATCTTCCGATTTGGCGAAGGATTAAGGGAAAATTAAATTATGAATAAATGTAACGTGTTGCAATGTTTGACATACATTTAAGGGAGACCAAACTGGTCGCCAGTAGCGGCTAGTATAAAATAAATTAGTTCAGATTGCTAAAATTCATCTTTGTAAAACAGTATAAAAATACACAAATAATGTGGTCAATCACCTAAAAGGTGACTAAAATTGGTTTATTGGCTTTCTTTAATTTTAATTGACTTGGTTTAATCAGAAAGCAATAAAGTGTAATAATTTTTCCTTTCTTCTTCTCCCTCCTCTTTCCTGTTTAATGGTAACAACTTTTAGAACCGGATGAATGTTTTTCGACTTTCTTTGATATTCTCAGTTTTGAAGCGTGCTATTTACGAGTGAGATCCAGACAAGCGACGTTAATAACATCGTTTTAAATCCTGAAACCTGATGAAGGTTGAGCACGTAGCTGAAAGTACTAGAGGATTTTACTGTAACGGTTTAACATCTATTAAAGTATTTTAGTCATCTTTTAGGTAATTGATCACATTATTTGTGTATTTTATACTACTAATATTCTTTAACCCGTCAGCACACGCGGCCCTTTCCATAACGTTACTACACGCGCGGGATAAATTTTACCCCAATGGGTTTTCTTGTGTCAATTTCCACCCGGTTTGATTATAAACAAAAATTTATATTTTGAAATAAACTGCAAATCAATAAAGAACATAATTTAACTTAAAATAATAGGTTATTTTATGTTTAAAGCAAAAAAAAAAAAAAAACCCATAAAATCTAGCACTAAGATTTTTTTCTGCATAAAGCTTTTACAATCCAAATTCAGCCATAAAAATACAAAAAAAATATAAAACAGATATATAGAAACTGTATGTGCATGAGTTGTTAATGTTTAAAAGAAAAATTATATTATTATTTGCGCATTATATTTTTTACATAAACATTTGCATTAACATTTTCCTATCATTATGGGTTACGTTGTAACACGCGTGGGGTAAATTTCCTCCCACGTGACATTTTTATAACAAAAGAATGGAAAATCTCACAACAGGAAGTAAATTCTTTTTGGCCACATATTGATATCTTTCAGCTTGAAAGGTACTATAAAGCTCAGCAAGCAACGCAACTAGACTATGACAATGCAGGAGGGAGAGAAGGAATAAGTGGATGTGATCAAGAAAAAGCAATGAGAAACAAGCACGAGGGCATACGAATTGGTGTGCAAATTTTAGACCAGCTCTTGTTCTGACTCCTCGTTTTTCGAGAGAGTTTGGTATATGAAAAAAAATGAAAGAAAAAAAAATATATTATTATGTCTCTGTTGAAGCAAGGGGAAGGTTGAAAAGGGTGTTTTCTGCGAGCTAGTAGATCTTAGGACCATTTTAAAAATCTAGCTGACATGGGTTTTCATCGAAGTTCCCTAGCAGAAATTTGAGTATGTTTGTTAGTTACCGTAGTGATCTATACTTCAGACATCATTGAAATGAATGATGAAATTGATATCATTCCCTATGACGAGTGCTCCCTACCAGCAGCCATCATTGAAGGTAATATTCTGATTAATCTTCTATATTCCCCATTCTAGATTGTATAAATATGTTCTAGGGATATCTGGTAGTGGAAAGCCATAAATTCTGAAGAAGCTTTGATTTTGAATAAAAATGATATGATTATTTTAGATTAGCAAATGTAATGTAAATCAAAGGTGTATAATTTTTAAAGTAATTAATGATATTATTTCTTCGAAGTTCAGAATTTAATCAACGATTGTAAGAATGCAAATTAAAAATAATACGTCTATTTTTTGTTAGCCGAATGTCAAATGAATTCTAAATCTTCATTTTCGTTCTCTTTTTGTAAATAGTTTCTGGAAATAAATATTGATGAAATTTAATTAATAAGCCTATAATTTTTTATGGCATTATTTGTGACTTCTTTTTAGACATTACTTTACATTTTCGGCATTGATTTTTCTCAAACGGGTAATGGGTTGTTACGAAATTTAAACAGCGGAACGTTTTTAATTACCTTATAATTTAAGTAAATCATTTATCTAATTTTTAGACTTGAATAAACATGATTTTGCCTAACAACCGACCCCGGAGAACTCATATGATTCTTATAGTAATTATTAAATAAATTGAAATCAACTTGTCCATGCAAGAGGATTATGATAGGATTGGCAGGAATAGAGGAATAATTGAGAAGAATGAGAAGAAATAAAGATAGTTAATGAGCTGAGCATATTTCTCTTCAACAATTTATTTAATGGGCTTGGGGTTCCCTCATGCTTAGGCGCCGCCAGCATACTGATCGCGTGTAGAGCATGTGTTAAATAAAATACATAAAAATAGTGAAAGTTTTAAAGTAATGATCGATTATTAATTAAAAAAATTCTCTACTGTTTATGAAATTTGTGAATACAATAGATATATATATATTTAATTACTTAAAGTTACTCAATGTAAATCAATTAATAAAAAAATAGATCACATTTCTCACAAAATTTTGTACGGCTTCAATTTAAATATTTTTGAAAAATATTAACTAAATGAAGTATTAAGTTGTTTTCAGTTTAAAACATATTCGATTAAAAAAAAATCTCTGTAAAAATATTTGCAATTTAGAAATAAATAATTGGATTATAAAACTTTCAGACAGTATAAATTAAAATGGTGATACTTATTTTCTATTTCATTCCATAAATAATTTTATAGTAACATTTTGCAAAAATACTCCAAAACAATTCTTAAAATATTTCATCTAGAAAAGTTAAACTATACATATTGAATTCTAAAGTGTAGTATAGGTCACATTTCTGCCTTGCAATAAGTTTGAAATATGACTTGAAATTTCTCTAAATTGCTTTGAAACTTTGTAGATTGGAATTTTTAAATGTATTCAATATTTACATTTCCTTTCTTTCATGTCGTTAAAGTCAGAAATCGCCAAGAGAAGAATATTTAAAAGTTCAACAAATGTTACTTGTAAGGACATGTAGTCATTTACAACAATCAGGATATAACAAATTTCAAACGATTTATTGTGTATTTTTCTTCCGTATATATATATAAAATATTAAAATTTCTGGAGAAATTTAGAAAATGTAATCTGATATGTTTTTAATTATAATTATTCAATTAATATAAATCGAATATAACAGTATCTTGTAATTTGGAAAAAGACAAATAATCACGTAACTATTTCGGCTAGAGACCCAATCTGAACGCTAAGCAATTGAAACACACAAAAGTTAAAATAAATTAAAAACTAAATTTACACTATAAATGATATATATATATAAGTGTTTATTATAACAAATTTACATATTTTTTTTTTGTTCAAATTGTTTTTCTATTATAATATTTACAAATGAAAAACAGAATAATACATTTATAACATTATCTATTAAATAAAATAATTAGTAATTATTTTACTTACTCCCGGAGCTATCTTTTAATTTATTATTGGACTTGAAGACTGAAAGCACATTATATATCATTAAAGACAGAATTGAACTGTGAAATGCAACTATGATTTTTGACAATGTAAAATAAAAGTATTTTTAAGAATGATAGAAATACAGACAAATGAAAGGCAAATTTATTTAAACATTTTATCAAACGCATATTGGAAACAACCTTTAATATTTACACATAGGTGTAAAACGCAGTCTAACAACTGTTCAAAAAAATGTTACAACATGTAATATTTAAAACATATTTTTTTTTTCACATTATAACTCATATGAAAGTTTTCCCTTTAATTCATTATATGTTTACAGTTTTCTTTCCATGAATCTGTGCTACTGTTTTAAATATGTATGATAAAATATTTTATTTAATTGTTTTACACAACATGTTATTTTTAAATTTATCTTCTTATTTTTATTTATTTTAAATATGAGTATTTTAAAACATATTTTTTAAATGCTTTTTTAAATAACTTATTTTTTGTAGATACAGGCTATAGAGATGAAAATATTTATCTTGCGTGGATAAGCATTAAATTCTATTAAAAAAAACAAAAAAAAACAATCGTTTTTACAAAAGTTAAAGACAAAAGATTAATAATTGTATCTATGTAAAATGTTAAGCTTCTAAACTCCGAAGACATGTGCCAAAAATAAATCATCTTTTCGTAAAGTATAACGTATTACTTCAATTACATAAAAGGAAATAACATTGTTACCTAAATAAAAAATTGAATTTATTTAAAAGCTTTATCACTACATTTGTGCAAGAATGTTAAAATAAATTTTAATGTAATGTTTTTTGTAAACAGATTGGGTTTAAATAGCAATATAAACAATATTTTTGTACATGTTGGTATGCATTCTGTAAACATTTACTTAAAAGGGAAAAAAACTTAACTTCATCCTGCTCTATCGTTTGTAAAACATAAGAAGTCACTTGATGAAGAAGTTACTGAATTAATGCTCACTAAAACAGTCCTTTTTAACACCAAACAATATATTTTTATTATGTTTTCTTTGCAGTACGATGGTTGATGGTTAACCTAGTTAATTTTTAGCTCACAGGCTATCAAAGCCTGAGAGCTTATGTGCCCGCCGGTTCTGTATGTATGTATGTACGTACGTACGTATGTATGTACGTAACGCGATAACTCTTGATAGAGCTAACCGTTTTACTTTAAATTTTGTTTATAGGTTCCTGGTGATAAGGTGCTTCCCTGATTAGTTTTGGAGGTTCATTGGTTAAGCATAAAGGGGAGAAACGGGGGGCTAACCCCCCAAAATTTAGATAAATGGTTTTTTCATGCAGAATTATCCCATTTTCTTCAAATTTTGTATATAGGTTCATTTTGATAATGCGCTTCTGTCAATAGTTTTGGGGGTTCATTTATTAAGTATAAAGGGGGAAATGGGGGGGATACCCCCCCCCTAATTTAGATAAATGAGTTTTTCATGCAGAATTATCCGATTTTTTTTCAAATTTTGTTTATAGGTTCATTGTGATAATGCGCTTCACTGAATAGTTTCGGGGGTTCATTGGTTAAGTATAAAGAAGGAAAGGGGGGGAGCTAATCCCCCCTTAATTAGATAAATGGGTTTTCCATGCAGAATTATCCGATTTTCTTCAAATTTTGTACATATATATTCATTGTAATTAGAGACTTCCCTGATTAGTGTAAGGGGTTCATTAGTTAACTATGAGGGGGGGTAACGGGAGGAAGACACACCCTTAATATATTGTTGATTATTTTTCTTTCGAGGGGCATATTTCAAATTCTTTGAAATAAGAGTATAATATACAATTAGTGTGAATAGCCTGTGAGCTCAATGCCCTCAGTTTAACTGGGCAGTTTTCTTTTTTTTTCGTGCACGGCAAGAATAATGTGGCAACGGACGGATTGTTTTTCGCCTTTGAAACTTTAGAAGCAATATAACAAATATTTCCTGAGGATAACCATAGAAGTTGGTCGAAACGTCGATATTTTTAATTTTAATGTATGTATAAATTTTAAAGTTGGCATTTGTATAAACCATTCAGTAAATGTGTGATGTTTTATACTCACGTCTTTAATTTAGTAATGTTTCATGGTGTAATCGTCAGCATTTATATTATCTTTGCACTTCGTAATTTATGGAAAAGTTTAAACTGACTCGTAATGTGGCAACTATCTATTTTATAAAATATTAATTTAGGCATTACCTTAAATAATTTGTCCTTCATGACAGTCATATGAAATGAATTTGACACAGCACTTTGTGTAAAGGAATACAGAATATAGCTTTTAAACAATTTAATTCAATAAATCAAAATGACATAAATATTATTCATTTCATTAAATATATAAAGCTGCCAAGAAACATCCAACAGCAATAAACTAATATTTCAAACTTTCAAAAATTGATGCTTGTGCAAAGCGAAATTTATCACTACAAATTCACATACTAAAAGAAAAGATTAATATCGATGCTTAAATAAATATATTTATTAAATTTATGAAAGATAATTTTTACATCGTATTACAAGATATTAATGATTTAAGGAAAAATATATGTGTTATGTTCTTTACATTGGCAAATGCGCACTACATATACATCAAAATTACCATTTTTATTTAATCATGATATAATGATAAACAGATATTTCAAATTGTTGAAAAAATATAATTAAATTTCAAGAATACACGGAGTGTTTAAAATGTCACTTTATATTTTATGGAATTGTTTTTAAATTCAATGTCTTTGCAGGTGATCTGGTAGAAAGCTTTCAATAAAAGAATGACAATTCTATGTTCATGCTCGTCTACTTGTATTAGCATAAAAACAGAAGAAATGCGGTATACCTTCATTGCATTCTTATTATACACCAGCCTAAAACAAATCGTAACACATAGACTGTCGAATTAAGTGCATTTCATAAATTTAAAGATCGAATTTTCTGTAATACAAATAGTTCTCCACTGAACCAACATTGTAAGAAAGGTAAGTTCACTATAATTATACGTTGATGGTATTGTAAATTTTTTCTCATTACAGATTGACAGCATATAGTTATATTGCTTCACGTAGCTGTCAAAAGTTTTAAGATAATATGTTTTTCTGTCCTAACTTTTCTGAATTAAAAATAATTCGGGAATCCGAAAAATTACTTAAGAGCCTACCTCAGTCATGCGGAAAACGCGCAAGCTAATGTTAAGTCTTTTGGAAGGTTCTTGGCAGATTTCTCGCTCGTATTTTAATATTTTTAAATGATGTTTTTGCATAGGTTAGTTGATGTCAATCTCTAACGTTGTTAGTTTTCACTTTTTCGATTTTGGTTGCAGTTTTTTTTATATAAGGGTACTTTCACTTTCAGAACCGGTTCCAAACGGTTCCAAACTTGAAAATGTCCGCTTATAAAAAAATCTGTAACCAAAATCAAAATAGTAAAAACTAACAACGTTAAGGGACTTTCACTTTCAGAACCGATTCCAACCGGTTGCAAAGTTGAAAATGTCCGTTTATAAAAAAAAAATCTGTAGCTAAAATCAAAATAGCAAAAACTAACAACGTTAAAGATCGACCTCAGCTATCCTATGCAAAAGACGTCATTTAAAAATATTAAAATGCGAGCGAGAAATCTGCCAAGAGCCTTCCCATAGGCTTAACATTAGCTTGAGAATTTCTTCGCGTGACTAGCGTAGGCTCTTAAGCAAACGTTTTGAGATGATTCAGTTTTTCTAAACTTTTATTGATATTAAGTGTCTTAATGTAACGAAATACAACAATATATAATATTTAGTTTCATATCCTATTACTTTGAGGACTACCGCACTTCGTCTGGGCATGGAATTAAAAAGGCTTTCTAAGGTGGACCTAGGGATTTTCGCCCATTCCAATTGAAGATCCTGAAGGAGTTTTGACTTTGAAGAATGCTTCCGTGTCTCGACTTTTCTTCCGATGTCTTCTTAAATATGTTCAATTGGATTGATGTCAGATGACTGACTCGGCCAGCCCAAAATTTTAATTTTCTTGGCTCTAAACTAATTTGTCACCATTTTGGGGCTGTGAGTTGGAAACCCTACTAAAATATCCATCCACAAGGCAGCTTTTTAGGAGAATAAGGCAGTATGTGATCTTCTAAAATGTTTTTATAAACATTTTCATCCATAATCCCATCGATGTGCATGAGGGGAACGGCGTCATCATGATGGAAAACTCCCTAGACCATTAGTGATCCGTTTCGGTGCTTCACTGTTGGACGTTGGTACCGGGGATCCATCCTGGTGCCTTTTGAACGACGAATATAACGTCGGCTATCAATTCCAAACATTTTGAATTTCGATTCATCGCTCCAAAGGACCTTCTTTCAAGCTTTGGTTGACCACGTTTCGTGTACCTTAGCTAATTTCAATCCGATTTTTTTTATTTGCCCGGATGAGGAGTTTTTTTGCAGGAACCCGTGCAAAAAGTCCAGCGGCATCCAGATGACGTCTAATGGTGTCCTTACTCACTGAGAGTTCGTGTAGACTCCTTACATATTTCAGAAGCGTTCTTGTTTGGGTCAGCAACCGACTTTCTTCGGATCAACGCGTCTTGAAGTTGAGTCTTTTTTTTTCTTGGGGCTCCTTATTTGCGCCCACTTGTACCACACTTCCACTTCTTTACTGTGTGGTCAACAGTTGATGATGATGATTTTATTCGGAAAAATCGAACAACCAAGTTTAAGAATGAACATCCGTTGAAAATTTTGCCGAAAATTGCTAAATGTGAATTTGATAACTTAACTAAATTTTATCATGCTATGTAGTATATATGCAAATCTATAGATAATATACAGACTGCACAAAATAATTGAACTACTTTTTTGACAATATAAGGTAATTTCGAAAGTATTTTTCAATGTGTTATATGTTTTCTAAAATGTTTACTCACATATCTTCTTTCACATTATTTAACTGTGAAGTTTTGTTACAGTTTTCTGTATGTGGTGGAGAGTGTTTCATAATCTATGCTTGATGCATTATTTTTCGTTATTTTTTTATTACCTACGAGTACTTCTAAGATATATCAAATTTCAAAATTCAAATAATTAATAATTATTTGATTTCTTATTTTATGACGTCACAACCGAACTCATACAACTAAAAAAATAGGCAAGTATAAAAAGATACATTATTACATTAATTAAAAAAATTCATACATTAAAAAACTAGATCACAAAGCAAAAATCAGAAATTATATACCACTATCACAATAACTCAGAATTTGTGAAGTTTCTTAAAAAAACATACATTTGCAATCAACTTACCGATTTTATAGGTAGCCAGTGAATACTTTGACATATTAAACGCCTGTTTAACTCTTAAATAAATCTTACACATTATTCATTATTGGCGAAAATTTCAGGATATACGCAAAAGTGTCTTTTAATAAAAAAAATAAATGTATGACTGCACTTACAAAAAGAAATACACTATTTCTGTTTCAAAATGAATTGAAATGAAATGAACTCACTCATTCGTTCTAATCGTGAAACATAGGAACGTTTCTCAGAGAACCCAACATCGCGAATACGTACATAGATTTTTAACTACAAAAATGTTCACTTTTTTATAGAAAAGCAAAACAGGGGACCGCATTAAACCCATTAATGTTACAATATTGCATTAACAGATGTTAAATTGTCATAAATTATCATTATTTAGATAAAGCAATGATCGAACAATTAAACGTTATAATCGAAGGTATACGCACATTCATTCATACGAAAATGACAAGTGGCGAATATCTCCGACTGACACTAGTAATAATCATAAGCAACACATATGTCTGGAACGTATGTCAAGGGAGTCATCTTGGCAAGAGTCATACAAGAGTCATAAAAGCTCTCCCAAAATTACAAAATATCTATAAAGAACTAAACCCACAATGGCTAACACTCATAACCGAAATATGTATATATGACACAGAGAAAGACCTCTACTCGTACAACTTACCATAAGAATCAACAAACAAAGCAAGAAACATAAGTAGGTATAAAAGGAAGCTGCCCGGCCAGGCGCCAGAGGGGCGCCCGGCGCGTAGGCGACCCCCGAACCCAAGTCCTGAAGGACTTTTAACGCACCAATGGGAGCTGCTTCCCACGACGCTTCCTCCAGACAGAGGACCGCCACCTGCGGACCCTCCAACCTTACCCACGTGTCGACGACGTAAGTCGTTGCGATACGCGGTGAAACCCAGAATGGGAGTCACCACGAGACACTTGGGGACGGGCCGGCGTCTCCCAACAGCTTCGGAGCTGGATACCCAGAAGAGAACCAGGACCTAGGGCATAAGTCAGGCTTTTTCCGATCCGTACTTGCTTTACGAGAACTCGAGGGATATGAAAACCTAGAAAGGTAGTCACAGTTCCCTCTCGTAGTGGACCAACACAAGTAGGTATGAGAAAAAAAAAATCTCTATCTGTCGACGAAGAAACTAACGAGAACGAGAAAGGATGTCCAGACGCAGACTGCACTACAACAGAAAATAGCCATCCCAATGTCATACTTACCAACACCTATGCTGTCTATAATGACCTCCAATAATAAAATTTTCATTGAACGTAGAAGGAGATCAAAATAACTTTCTAATTGTGATTAATTATTTTAAATAATCAGAGACAGGTTTCCACTTTAGCAGATTCCGTGTCGAACAAGTATTTAACCATACGAAATCGTATTCTGTTCACCAGAATCATGACAATTTTCTGTTTAAGACAGGATTATATTATTGATAGGTTTCGTTTTCACAGGTTTTACTGTATATTTTTTCATAAAAGTAAATTCTTAAACCCTGAATGTTAAACTATAATTTACTAATTTCGTTAAGCATTCCTATATTAATAGACCCATACTTTAAAATTTTTCTTATGAGATTATTTTCTGGTAGTATTTTTGCCGTTCTGCTTCAGAATTATTAACATTATTCTTTATGGATCAATATAGTAATTGAAAATAATAGTTTTATGTAAACAATGGTAGCACCATATTAATTATTAATATTAAAAAACATATTTAGTGATTTTTAATCACATAAAATCACTAAGAACTCGCATTTTTAATTAAAGTATTAAAGACATTTGCATTCATTTTAAATGTTAAATTAATGTGATCCCTATTCATCCTTAACTATTGATCCCTATTTCTGAATTAACTTAATTTCAGAGTTTTGATATATCTTCAAGAATTCTTAGAAATTAAATATATATATATATATATATATATATATATAGGTTAATAATTAATCTCAATTAACACGTAATGATAACTATGTGTCAGCATTGAAAAATACTTTTTTATAATTATTTTATTAAAACACCAACCCTCTATAATTAATAATTAAAAAAATTCTCAGTCAAAAATAAATTTTTTGCTGACATGTATATTTTTATCATTTAATACATTCGTTACATATATATGCATTAGAGTAAATCATATTAAAAATACTCAAATAATGGCAAATAAATTCACGGTCACGAAAATGGAAAAATACATGTCTTTTAAATTATAACATACGTGCAAATCTTATTATACTTAAAGAATGATGTTCATTAATCCTCTCATCACCACGATTTTTTCGTAGTGTCTTAACTTCACTCATTTTTTTTCCTTTTCACCAGCAACGGTAATGTAATTTTAGTCACCAAAAAAATATCAATTGGTATTATTAATTATTCAATGGGAGTTTGCTGGTAATGTATTTTAAATTTATAAATAAAAAAACATATGATACAAATACGTTTTAGTCTATGTAATATATATATATAATTCTCCCTAATATTATAGTTAGTCACCTTACACATTCTCATTAATATTGTCTCTAACTTTTGTAATCTGTTGTTGTCGTTTTTCTTAACTAACAAACTAATTTTGTCTAATTAACTTTTTATTTCCATGAAAACTTTTTTTTAATAACTAGTATGAAAAGAAATCCTATAGCGCAAAATAGTTCGATAGTTTAAATTCAAAATGTATTGTTAATATCGACATATACCTCATAATGCTAAATAAAAAATAATATTACGTAAACAGTTCTAGTTGATTTTATAGGATGTTTATCGTTTTGTTTGTGAAAACGACTTTAAATTTATTAATAAAATCATCATGGAAAATATAATTATAAACTTTCGGTTTACAGAAAACGAATGATTTATAATGTTTGGTACACAATTGTATATATTTACCTTGTGCTCTGCATTGGCTGAAAGCCAGGCTAATGGCCATTGATTTTCTATTTAACTGCAAATGCAAAATGTAATAATTTGTAAAAATTGGTATAGAATTCCTTTTTAAGCAGTTTATCTAAAGATATACTTTCTTTGATTAATGTAATGTACTACATATTTTAACAAAAAGTTATAGTACCTACCACGGTGTATATTTATGAATTATAATGCGGATCTTAGAATATTTTTTTCTTGTTTCGTATATAAAAAAAACTTCTATTCGAATGGAACTAAAAATAAATCTATCTATCCATATCATGTATAATTATATGCATATATTTCATATGTAGGAGCGATCACATGAACCATTGGCACTTTATTAGTACAGCGGACTAAGGTGATGTATTGTCAAGCGACTGAGAATTATCTCCACATTAGAATGCAAAATCACCCAAACGTTTGGAATGATACATATATGATATACACATACATTAAATACACATAATATAATGTATGCATGTATTAGTTATGTATAATTTTGTATGTATGTATGTTTATGTATGTATGTCCATGTTAGTATCTATGTATTCACGAGCTTAGCGACGACATTGGCAGATTCGTAATTACAATTTTGGGTTTAATCGTATTTGTGGTGGGGGGGGGGGGCGTCATACTGTGCGCCAAATTTATAAAACAACTAAAGAAGTAGAGTATTGTAGAACAATTTGAAAATATTTCATGGTACCGTCTTTTATTTTTCATATTTGTATGTATTTTGTCACATGCTGTGGAGAAACTCATATTAATCGTACAATTCAACGCTTGTAATGAATACATCTTTCAGTTGTCATTTATCAGTAATACATTTATATATAATTTTCATTTAAAATATTTATATACATCCATTTTCATAGAAAAGTAATCTTAGAAATGTTTCGTTTTATATATGTAAAATTATAGTCAGTCACCATTTTAAGTTAAAATTTTAAAAGTTTTCTTATAGAACTTGTTTGTTTTTTAATTATGGATATTTTTTGATAGAAATTCCTTAATCCATGTTATGGCATTATATTTAAATAATTATAAAAGTTAAAATAGTTTTTTTTAAACACAATTTCATACGTATACAATGTAGTTCATAATATCAATCACGACGTTTGGAATGATACATACAAATATACACATACATAAAATACACATAAAGTTGCAAAGAACGGATTTATTCCCGGGTTTATTTCCAATAGACCCGGTTTATTCCCAAAAGACCAGGTTTATTACCAAAAACTCGGTTTATTCCCAAAAATTCCGGTTTATTCCCAAAAAATCCGGTTTATTCCCAAAAAACCCGGTTTATTCCCATGTTTAAACCGGGTTTTTTCTAGCCTTTGCAACTCTATATACACTTAATATAATGTATGAATGTATTATTTATGTATTATTTTGTATGTATGTAGGTATTATTTTGTATGTAAATTCTCTCACACAAAAATAATTCTTTTACATTATTAATCATCCTCTATGGATAACAAATAAAAAAAAGAAAAAAAAAGATAAAGATTGAATTTCTATTCGGACTCAAATTTAATTCTCATTCTGTGAAATGTTTGTTGGAATAAGTCTTTTTACTGCTTAGTTTTTTTAATATAACTTCCTCGTTAGATCATAAAATTTTCAATTAGATGATGTCTGTTATATGTATGCGCAAAAATTCTTTTTTACCAATCCAAAAACTTTCCATCTTGAATTCGCACTGTCTTATTTTTTAAAACTGTTATTCTGGTAGCCTGCTGAAATAATCCAAAATTCACATAATTCTCTAAAGGGTAGCAGATAATTTCAGCTTGTATGACACCATTCACTTCATATGTTTCATTGCCGATCTTTTAATGCCAATATAAGTATTACAAAATCACCATGTAGTGGGGTAGACAGTAATGAGGTAATTGGTCAATATAAGGCTTGTAGCTAAAATTGCTCACATGCACCACCCCAATCTCTTTATGCACGTATTTTTCCATTATACATTTATGCTTCGAACATTGAAAATATAAATATTGAAAAAAAATATTAATGAGTAATAATTTATAATATACTACATCTTTTTGTGAACTCCAATGAATGCATTTAATATAAACAGAACCTGATACTGACCGTCTATCTACGAAATATCTTTGCCTCGAATCACTCTTGTTGTATCTCTTCCAGTGTAGGAAAAACTACATGAAGAAAAATATATATATTAAAATGCAGGAGTTGAAAAATGAGTATGAGAAAAATATTCAAAGCATTTTTGATTTTACAATTATGATTAGAGCTTCATTTTGATTGCATATTACAGAAAAAATTTCCTCTACATGAATCTATATATAAAGTTCTACATCTCTGCACAACAAGCATTCCGAAAATGAGCACATTTCTACTTTAAGAAACAAGCGAGTGTAGTCAGTGAGCCCTCTGTCTTAGTAAGGTTCTCTAATCTGCGAGAAATTAGCGGCGTCTGAATTCCTCATCCCTTCCGTTGCGCAATGGAACAAGCAAATGATAGATGAAAAACTATCTTTTTATCCGCGCAAGATTGGCAACAAGACAGCACGCTTTTTAACGCATGTTTTCTGCTGACAGTGTGTTGAAAGAAATGATTGAGGGGCCGCTTTCCGCATTTTCTTTTTTAGAGATTGTGTGAGTAGATGGTTCCCGAAAGTTAAAAAATAATGATAATCTTATTGCTGTGTAAAGATTTCTAATTTTTTTTTTTTTAATGTGTGTCTTCTAATATATTCACAAGTAAGGTTATTCTCGTATTTGATAATTTGTTTTTGATGGAACTCAGTGTAAATCAACCTGTTTACAGCAACTACAGATCTACCAGTATTCTAAGTGATTCCATTCTGCACTTATTTCAGACAATAGTGATCTACATTTTATTTCTTCCAAGTTTTTCAACCAATATATTAATGCACCGATTCTGAAAAAATCCCGCAAAATTTACGTGAATGTAAATGGATCATCGTGCTGTGCGTTTGTTTTAAAATATATGTTTGCGCATTTCCAAAGACATCTCAATTACCTCACGTAAAGATAAATACATATAATATGGAGCTGATTAAAAATATTAGGGAGTGGACAACAATTTCTCCACAAGTCTACAATTATTATTAATTCATAAACATATCATTTATATTTATTCTGATATAATCATATATACAAAAATGTTGAAATGTTGAGAGAAATCTCTCTGGATGTAGAAGCATCATCAGTGCCTTTACCGCACAAATTCATGATTCAGAAGGAATCGATTTATCTTTTTATACCAGCAAATTTTGAAATTTATTTTTGCCTTTTTATTGATTTATTATTCATGCATTCTTGGTTAACCTAAAACGTTTATAATGTGTTTGAATTACTTTCCATTCTCATGTGTTTTTTATTTCCATATTATAAATAATCAAGTTTTATTTCCTGCTTATTTCTTTATTAGTGTTTTACCCAATTAATTATAATATGTTTAAGATATTTTGAGTTAATTCTGTTTCTTTATTATTATTCCAAATACTTCTATTTCATTAATTATATTCTTCTATCTTTAATTAAATCAATATCGCTCTATCTTAAATTTCCTCACTTCACATATCATTGTTTATTCTAAGTTCCTATGTAAAGTAATTTTTAAATATTTTTTTCTTATGCATGTTTTGTTTTCTGATGCTTGTATCTGCTGTCTTTGAATAACAGCAGTTAATCATTTTTAGATTTATTATGATAAAATATTTTTTTTTATTTGATATATTTCATGTTACTAAATTACTTATATTCTGTTCATAATTTTGCTGCAATATGTTTCATATGTTTCCCAAAGATCAAGATTATCTACTGAACAAGGATTCAATTAAGATTAGGTATTTATTTAATCTCATTATTATGCAATTTTGTATTGTGTTTTATACTACTGAATATTTTTATCATTTCACTCGTTACTCAATCATTGCATAGGTTGCGTTTTTTTTTTTTTTTCATTGTAGATCTCTTTTGAAGTATTATAGATTGATAGCTTAGATTTTTTTCTCTCATTCTTATGTTGTGTTTTCAATAAGAAAAAAATTAAAGCAAGTTAATGTTACATTTTAAAAATTTCCTTTTTCCAACCAAATTATAGCTCAGATTGCTGTCGGTTCATAATAATAAAAAAAATGATTAAGGATTCTTATTTTAGAAACTATAGAGAGATAGGTAGAAGATATGAGTACTGAAATCTGGTTTCGAAATGTGTTATGTGTTTTCATTTTTTTTTTTACTTAGATATCATCTTCTTTCACCTTATTAAACGATGTGGTATCTTTAGAGTATCCTGGAACTGTTGGGAAATGTTTCATAACGTACTGTTGGCGCATGATTTTTCTGTTTTGTTTTCACTGAACGTTTTTTTTTTAGAAAAGTTTATTTAAAACAAATCCAAACTGTAGTGATGTAAGGTGTTTTATTATTTATTTTAATTACTATATTTTTATGCAAAATGTTGCTTTATATAATTCTAAATAGAATAATATTTTAACATTTACATCAGACACAATGTTCTTACTTAAAAAATATGTATGTTTTAAAACAAGAATACTTGAAAGATTCACATGTGTATAGTGATACGCTAAGGCATTGCTATTTTTCTTTAGATGAGTAGCTTAAATTTTGCTGTTTAAAGAAAGTTGCTGAGAAGAAAGAGATGTAACTAAATTTCAAAATACTTTATTAAGGAGAAATTAATTACTTGTCTTTTCGCAGATGAGTTTTCATTTTGTTCTTTCAATAATATCTAATTAAAGTACCCTTTATATCATTTAAGAATAACTACTTACTACATCATACTCTACAGTGCTTCTTTGGAAATGTACACTCTCAGAAAAAAACTGTAAATTTATGAGCGTTTGCCCTTCAATTTTCACGGGCAACAGCCTTATTTGATGAAAAACGGTCTTATCCACTAAATAAGCGGCCTTATCCCTTAGACACTTAGAAAATTAAGAGCAATTGACATATTCTTACAGTTCTAGTCCATATGTTAGCAAAAATACGGTACGACCCCATAAATTGTCCTCCGCTAGGGTGTAACCCTTCATTTTACTCGTGTTTCGTAAATTTTAACCCGCCAAAAAAGCGATTCTGAGATGATTATCTAACGTGCTACGTGCTACGGAGCAGTAAGTAAAGTGTTATTGTATTTTAAAGTGCATTATATCCTGTGCATTATAATGCTGTATTACTTTGCCCCGTAAAATTACGGGCTGCACAAAATGATGGGCATGGATTGTTTTTTTTTTTACGGGGTATGACAGGAATCTCTGCTGCCGGCCTCTGCCCGTAATTTTACTGCAATTTTTTTACAGGGTATGATTCGTACTTATGGCGTTTATTGTATTTAAAAAGAAAATAATATTTAAACTATTAAAAATATGTTTTGATAAATAGTGAGAACTTACAATAATATAGCATTATGAAATTTAAAAAAAAATAATTTTCTGTATTATTAATTGAATGCCAGAAGCAAAATATTAAATATATATATTTTTTTCTAATATTCTATTACACGTTTGGAAAATTTAAAACTTACATGACAATTTTTGAAACAATTTAAAAAAGTTAATCTAAATCCCCCAAAATGCGTACAAATTGAAATATAAACAAGTTGAAATCTTCCCCATTTTATATTTTATATTTTATACATTTTGTATATTTGACATATTCTCAGTAGTAAAATATATTGTTCAACTTTGTTTATGGACATTATTTTCATAGAAAAACAATTTTATTCCACATCAAAGAGAAAGTATAGATAAGAATAAAGATTAAATACACATTTGAAATACAAAATTGACTTTTAGAAATCTGATAAGCCAATCAGAGCAAATGTTATCTTCAAAAACAAAACCGTTATTAGAATTTTTAATAATTTACATTTCAGTAATTAAATGCGGCTTATCTGTAATAGAATATTATTTACTCTTATTTAAAATGATAACTATATGTTTCACAAATTCTGTAGAAATTAGCGAGTATTGTTAATTATTTTCAGAAATAAAAACAAGTATGCATTTATATGTGATTATTAAGAAAGTACTACAAATTTGCATATTTACAATACTTATGAGTTTGCATTACATAAATTAAATACAGTTGTTAAATTTAAACGCGGCTTGTGCAATATATTTATTATATATATTTTATAATTACTAATAAAAAAATTATATATAAAAAGTCCTTCCGGCCTATACCGGGAGGAAAAGGTAGCTTTCCTATATCTTCGTTTTAAAATTTTAGCTCATGTTACACGAACACAGCAAGTTAAAATACAAAGAAAATGTTTACAAAAGATTCGTTAATACTGAATTTGAATAAGAAATTCGCCAAATTATGGAGCAATAGCCAAATTGGCTTCATTTATGAAGACTTATTTTGGTCGCCAAATTTGGCGATATTTTCCCAAATGTCGCCAAGTTTGACGAGAATTTGGCGCTAACGGATATGAATATATAGTTTTATGCGTATGATTGGGAAAATTATTACAACAAGGAATTTTTTTGTAATGTGCTGTCTTGTTTCAAAATGTCAGCCACCCTAGAATTTCAAACTGCTCTATCTCAAATTTATAAATTTAATTAAAATTTTTAAATTGCCGCCATCTTGAAACAAAATGGCGGACCAAGCTGGCCAACGAACTCGGTCGAGACATTGGTGAGCTTAATACACACAATTAGTTTCATCAAAATTAATTTATAAATACGAGCGTTATCGTATGACATAGGTCAGATATATATATATATATGTATATATATGGAGATATATATATATATATATATATATGGAGATATATATATATATATATATATATATATATAAATCAACATTTGAACGGAGGGTGGTTTTGGGGTCTGGGGGTCATGATCGGTGAAAATATATCGAAATTTTCCAGAACTGCTTTCCTCCGAACGGCTGCAATAGGTAGTTTTATACTTTTTTGTATTGAAAGCTACCTAAAATTCATTAAAAATTATTTATGAGAAAAAGTAAAACTAGGCTATACAGTTTTACATTTTTCATACATACTTTTCCTTAAAATTTCATAAATACTACGGTTTATGCAATGAGAAAAATAATAATTTATATAAAAATGAAAGCATTTAATTTTTCTATATCACATTCCTCATCACATATAAAATTATTTCGTACACATGCATATTTCATAAATTTTTTAACATATATTTATATTATAGTATATTATTTCTTCTACACTCAAATGTGGTGTTAAATTTATATAAAACCAGCTATAAACAAACCAATTACCAATTTTTAAAAAGTTTTTTTTTTTCAAGTTTTAATGATTATACTTGCTATTTTTGCACAATTTGCACAATTTGCACAGATATTTCACAAAACTCAGATAGCCAACTGTTACAGTTAACGATTATTGAATGCTTTTTCATTTAATTTGTTGTTTGTATCCTTATAGCCCTTGTTACAAATCCGTCACCGAAATATATGAGATCAAACAGGATCTTTAAATTCCTGAATTTCCAAAAAAAAAATTATCAAGTGTTTCTCTATATATTAGATAAAACGAGTAAAAATGAAAGTATTCGGTGACTTTTGGCAATATCTGAATCCCTTTCTGAATAGCTAAAGGTTTTTATTGCTACATTGTCAACAACATTCTGTTTTAGTACTTAATAATATACGATCATATATATTTATTTCTATTGTCAACATCCATTTTTCTGGCAAATACAAAACGCAGAACGATGAATGAAATACCATATGAAAGGATATTGAACAACCTTCTGAATTAGTACACTCACATTTCGTAAAAACATTTTGGGTATTAAAATTTGTTGTTAATTAAAAATTTTTCACATTATTTTCATAAATAAAATGAAAGGCTTTCCTCAAATGAGTGTTGCAACAAAAATAAAATATCGCATTATATGATGCTGAGCAATGATTATAAAAAAAACTCCGCTCGAGTTTATTTTATATTTATGATTAAAAAGGAAAATTGAAATTGAAATGTTTAAATTTATATTTCTTTGTCCCATGTTTTACAATAAGCGGATGACGTCATCCTCTAATGCTGTTAAACCACGATTGTTAATGTTTTTCTCGCGCGTGGTTTTTGCTATTTTGAATCATTTTTGTACTGTAACTTTGATGGAATAAATTAGATGATATTCTGGTTGGTTGGTTGTTTGGTCGATTTTATGACTGCCGATTATCTACACGATGGATATAGGCCTTAGGGATAGTGCCCTCCATGGGGGTCTTTATAAGGGATTCTAACCCGTATTTATGGTAAGGTTCGAAGAAAACCACAGAAAACTCCGAACGGTTAGATCGACGAGCACAACAGGGGTTTGAACCAAGCACCTCCAGTCTACCAGCTTTGAGAGCAGAACCTCTCAGTCACTACTAAAAACTAAATGTTGTTTGCAGATATTTTTTATCCTTACTTTTTCTTTAGAAGTTTAAACCTGCATCTAAAAATATTAGACTGCAGTGCGAACTCTTAGTACGGGCCCACCGGTACATATTTAAAGCAACTAACGATGTTCAATGACTAACATACCCTATAGAATATCTTAAAAAATATTTCTGTAGGTATAAAATATTGCTTTATATAAATTTCTATTTACTGATTTATCCAAAAATATTCACAGATTTCATTATTACCTGCTTATAGAACTGATGTTATTTAATATAATTTTATAGATCATATTTCTTAGAACAGTTTAAGTCGTATTGCGATACTTGAATGTTGCCTTACAATAAATGTCAAAAGAGTTCAATTCCATGTGAAAAATTGCCTCACAGAATGGAAACTGCTGCATTCAAAATGCCTTTTGAGTCCGAATTTTGCGTTTTTGAAAACCGTTATTGTCTTAGTAAACAACAAACTAACATTTAAATGAAATATATGTTTGTTGCTGCAAACAACTCTGAAAAATGTTCATCTTTCTATGCCTGTCACGAGAAATGCATTTATTTGATTAACGATTGAATATTTTTATACAGAGTTTCAAGTTTTTCTTTTATTCTTTTAAGATTCCAATGGAGTACATTAAATATTATTTTATACGTAATTGTTTCATCTCGAAAATAAATAAAAAGAAAAGAATTTACATTTTATTTAAGCTGAAATACTTTGTCAGTGTAAATTAATAGGTTACTAAAATATAAAATATCTCTAAAATGTGATTTATATTATTGTTACAATTTTAGAAAGAGAATATTAGAGAATGTATCTAAACAAAAAAATAAAAAAGTGTGTTTTAGATATTCACCTTGTTTCTAACTGCGTAAAATTTGATTACGTCTTATGGACATATTTTTTTTTGACTTTCATAAATTTGCATGAAAAACAATATAATTTTATAAAATAAAAATAAAAACAATTTACATTTTTATTTACGCGATTGGTATTAAATTGCTCAGTAATTGTATTCAAAATTCTAAATGCTCATTTATTATCCTATTATTATTCTATTACTTATGTAGTTATCTAAATTTATATACACATATATATGTTTTCATTTTCCTCAGGGCTTTCTTTTTGTTATAACACTTTACATCTTACATGATTTCTTATTTTGCATGTATAGTTTTGCAGTTTAATCATACTTTCATTTTCATTTTACCTGTTTTCTTCTTACGGCGTATATATAGTTCTTTTGTCTTATTTTAGCCAAATTGATTTCTTTCTTAAAAATCACATGTAGTTGATGGATTTTTTTTTTAAATAATTTAATGCTGTTGTGCAGCATTTTAATATTTCTAAAGCGTGACTTACACTAGTATATTTAAGCAATGACTTCATTCGTCTGCAGATAATAAAATTAGAAAATACTTTTCATGTAATTTTTGTATAGAACTATTAGGTTAGTTTTATATTTAGAAACGTGCCAAATATTATGACTCGCAATTTATAGAACGGGAATGATTGTTATTTAGCTTACATGTCATTTACAATTAACTAAATAAATACTTTGAGTAAAATTAGGCAACACATGGTTAAAATATGTGAAACGTTTCTGCAATATTATAGCATTTTTGTTACAGTTATTGTAAATATAAACGATATGTTGTCTTCACATTTAAAGCGTACAATATAAATATAATGTAAATATATTCTTAAATTCAGTATATGCATTTTAAAATGTCGAACATGTGCACATAATGTAGCATAAAAGTTCCTAAGACAATGGGAAAAGTGTTGGAATTATTGAAAAACATCCTAATTATATAAATAAACATGGAAATTATAGAAAAAAGACGGCTTCGTATCCTGCGTCCTTCGTGTTCCAACCAGTGGACTTACAACAGATTGATGCATTGGATAGCTGTCCATAATTCGCCAATTGATATACAGACGTTTTAATTTACCCCAATAACATATTTAAAATACTTGACTTTAAGAGACTTAACATTATTCTCTATTTTGCTTCAGATATTGCCCTGCATTGTTATAAATTAAAAGTTTCATCTTTACCGATCTGAATGATTTAGTTGTAGACGATTTTAAAAGGCGAATAAAAGAGACAATTGTTAATGTTTTAATAAGATTTGACCAAGTCTTTGCAAATTGCGTATTTTTGTAATATTTAACGACGTGATTTAAGTGACAAATATTACACAGCTAAGCGAGCAGTTGGCGACTTTTTGCGTTTTTTTCAGGTTTATCTGGAGCACAGTCTCAAATAGAAGATACACAGGAAGATAAATGAAAGTCCTTTATTTTTCTGAAGATATAATAAGAAACGTTTGACAAACATTCAAAGGAAGTCCCAACAATAATCGCTGATAATGATAAAACATTTCGTATGGCTCTGTAAACGATGGCAACTGCCACATTTGCCGCATATTCTAATGTAGTGCAGTATGATAAACGGATTTCATTCAGTTTGAAATAATTTAATGTTACTGAATTGAAATTTATACAATTCAAACATATTCATGCAATCATTTCCAAACTGTTTTGCGGAATCCTGTAAAATGTATATTATAATAATAGGACAAGTCATGTGACTGGAGAAAACAAATACGGGATGACCGCTTCAAAAAAAAATTGAATTTATTGTGATTTTTACCGTTTTCAAACCACAATGACTTCGTTCGTCTGCAGATAATAAAATCAGAAACAAATACTTTTCACGTCATTTTTGTATGAAACAATTAGATTCGTTTTAAATTTAGAAACTGGCCAAATGATATGACTCGCTATTTATAGAACGGGAATGATTTTTATTTAATCGTATTCACGTAAAAAATTGAGGTAATTTTCTATTTATCGAATTTAAAATCCATTTTTATGTTACAAATTACATTTCGCATTCACGCTGAGATAGAATTAACCATTTAGCAGAAACCTGATGTCGACATTTGCTCGACATTTTAGGTAGCTTTCAATACAAAAAAGTATAAAGCTACCTATTGCAGCCGTTCGGAGAAAGCCGTTCCGGAAAATTTCGACATATTTTTACCGATCACGACCCCCAGACCCCAAAACCACCCTCCGTTCAAATGTTGATATATATATATATATATCTGAGCTATGTCATACGATAACGCTCGTATTTATAAATAAATTTGGATGAAACTAATTGTGTGTATTAAGCTCACCAATGTCTCGACCGAGTTCGTTGGCCAGTTTGGTCCACCATTTTGTTTCAAGATGGCGGCCACTTAAAAATTTAAAACTAAAATAAATATACAAAAAAGCTAAAAATTCAAATTTATTTTTTAATTAAATGTTAGGCCTTTATACGAGGATTCCAGAGCATTTTTTTGTTTACCTCTATCTTAAAAAATGGCTGAGATAGAGCAGTTTGAAATTCTAGGGTGGCTGACACTTTGAAACAAAACAGCACATTAACGATTACTCGCAAATTATTTTCTTTCATTGTTGTAATAATTTTCCCAATCATACGCATAAAACTATATATTCATATCCGTTAGCGCCAAATTCTTGCCAAAATTGGCGACATTTGGCGAAATATCGCCAAATTTGGCGACCAAAATAAGTCTTCATAAATGAAGCCAATTTGGCTATTGCTCAATATTTTGGCGAATTTCTTATTCAAATTCAGTATTAACGAATCTTTTGTAACCGTTTCTTTGCATTTTAACTTCCTGTTTCGTGTAACATTAGCTAAAATTTTAAAACGAAGATATAGGAAAGCTACCTTTTCCTCCCGGTACAGGCCGGAAGGACTTATTTGTGAGATGATACGAATATTTCACAATACATATTTATACATTTTACCAATTTTTTTCCGACATTACTTATAAAGTAGCATGGTCAAAAATTTCCATTAAAAACGTCCTTCATTTAAAAAAAATTAAAAACAGTCTCCAAGAAAAACTTCCACAGCCTAACAAAAGCGCTTTCACCCTCCGCCAGGGCATCATCAGTTTATAATGTCTGAAAAAAATTGGTAAAATGTATAAATAAGTATATGTACAGACATTAACGGGTGAACACCTATTTTTAATATTTCACAATAAATCACAAATATAATTTTCTTGTTCCAAAAACTGGATATCATACCGAATCTGTTAAGAGGTTATTGGACACCGTAAAAAGGCGTAGGAATCGATAGCGCTTAACCATTCGTCATTATATACAATTCTTTTTCACAATCCAAATGTCGACATCTTTTTTCAAAAAATAAAATGTTTACTGCAGTGTTGCAGTATATGGGCCGTTGCATATATAACCCGTATGTGTTAAAACAACGCAAATATCGTGTTTGCGTTGTTTTAACGCAAACTTCGTGCTAGATGATTTAGATATTTATTCTGTCGCCTTCCGGCTCTAATACAGATAAATATTATAAAGCAAAAACATGTCCGTGGGTAACGTCGATTTCAGAATGATCATAACAATTGCGTGAGACAACAATTAATTTTTATCTGAAATTTTATAACTTCTAAACAACGCATAATATGAATTTTCACATACGTTGAATAGTATAGTATGTTGAATTGTATGCAATTTAAAATATATCTAAAAATTGAATGCGCATTCCGATTAAGAATGATTAAACCGTTTGAATTTTTAAAAAAGTAAATATCTGAGTATTTGTTTACTTGTGTGTAATATTTCGCAACTAAATTGCCGTACAAAATTACATTTTTACAAATAACGAAATAAAATGCGAATTTAATAGACATCTAATCGAACTACGCACTTAAAAACGCAAAGTACCAAGCTCGAAAAGTTAAAAAAATATGATAAATTTCCATATTTTTGGCAGGATATTGGTTGGCAATCCGAAAAAGTATACTGAACTATAAATAATCGAATAGAGTTTTCATTTAAACCGGATCAATAAAAATAAAATAAAATAAAAAGATAAGTTTAACTTTAAAGTTTACGTTTAAGGTTTCATTTTCTATGCAAATTTACACCCGTTCATGTATTTTGTCATACGGAAAGCTCCGGTTGGGACTACTGGTTTACACACACAAACACACACACAAAAAAAAAAAACTATGTTATGCTCGAGAAAAAACCCAGCTATTTTTCGATTAGAGCAAATATCACTTTAATAAATTAAAATAAGCTTAGCATTACATATGCTGCTGACGTACTGCCATTTACAGTAGAGATGAAAGCTATAGAACATAAATTTTGAAAACACAGCGTTTATGGATGACAAGGAATAGTCACCTAATGACTGCTTAGACAGAACTAGTGTTATGAAAAAAATCTTGTGTGGACAAGCATACACCAAAATCCAACGTTTAACACACAATATCGAACTGTAGCACAATTAACATACGTACGTTTCGTGAGTAACTTGGACTCACATCCTCAGTGTCAGTAAAAATAAAAATTATATTCCCCAAAGACTTAATCTTATTGGCTGCTCGAGCGTGATGAGCTTTTGGTGTGTTGTTGTATGTCATTTGGGTTTTTGGATTCTGTTTCATGTCTTTGGGGGGATATTTTTTTTCTTTTTACTGACACTGAGGATGTGAGTCCAAGTTACTCACAAAACGTACGTCTGCTCATTGTGCTACAGTTCGACATTGTGTGTTAAACGTTGGATTTTGGTGTATAGAACTAGTGTTGCCTAGAAGGAATGAAAAATTGTGAAATTTGGCTACTCTTAAACGCAAATAAAAGTATCAACCATGAAAAACTCCCTGTGATAAACTTGGGGAAAGTTCCGTAAAGGGAATATGTCAAAAATTGAAGTAATTTTTCTGAGTGCGGCCTAGCGCAAATCTAATTTTGTTGCAATCTTCTTGTTATAAAAATTAATATATATTAAAAGTAAACAACCAAATTGAATATAAAGCTTCAATGTCCTAATTTAATGGATTATTTAAAATTTTATTTACTTTTTCTATTTAATTAAACATAGTACAACATGTTTATATCTTAATCTTTTATAGTTTGTTTTAATGATATTGTACAAGTAATATATATTTAAGCGATTTGGTAAATATGTACTTACTGCTTGTGAAAAATGAATAGTGCATCAAAAAACTCTCCAGTTTTTACGTATAAAAGATCTACAGAGTTTGAAAATAATGACAGTTGATTTTAATATGTATTGCATTTATTAACCATAAAATGTATATACTCTTATATTAAAAGAACTATTTTATGATACAATAATAAAATTTTGTATTACCGCAAATACTGAAGTAGTATTCGATAAAAAATGCGGAGATATATGCAAGCTATTGTCAAAATATATTTGCAAGAGGCTCTAAAGGTAATACAAAATCATGACTTTCGATTTGTTTCGGCACTGAAAATGATATAAAAAGAATATTATATAGTGCAATTACATATTTGATCTATACGAATAACAAAATCAGATTTTTGGGTTTACCATAATAAAATATATTTTTTTGTACATATTTACATAAATCCTTTATTCTAAAATAACAAAATATTCTTCATATAAAATATATTTTCTACATATATAAGCATTATTTTCTTTATAACCTGTAGATTGTTTTAAGCAAACACCAAATCTGCAATAAACTCTAAAGTTTGCTTTTTCCTCAATCTAGAGGTAAATGAAAATTAGCTTTAGTGATGAAAAGGAAATAACTTCAATAATTCCAAAGTTTTTCACTGATAGGTTTATTGTAGATTTCGAAGAAAATTTACCACGAAGATTGTTGTTCGGAATGGTGGTGCAAACAAGTAAAAAAATACATGCGTCTTTCCTGATCCTTTAAAATCTTTCGACCAGTAACGCTTGCAAAACATCATCCAACGTCTAATATGCGTCTTATATTTCCATTTACGAATATTGAAAACATTGCAAAAAAACCATTCATTCTCATAATTTATGTTTTCTAATGTAAACTTCAAACTTTCATTCCGGAACAACCCACCTTACAAATCTCTGAATCAATTTTAGAAAGATCAAAATGCTATGATAAGTTAAGCGATAAAGTGTTGTTCATTAATTTCAAACTCACTTCACAAATAAAGCGTAATTCAATATGAACACTGGAAAATTATTTTACAAACAACTACATCTAAACGAAAGCTCCACGGCGCAATAATTCCTGGCCTTCGGACCTGCATTCCTTCACAAATAAAGTGTAATTCAGTATGAATACTGGGAAATTATTTTACAAACAACTACATCTGAACGAAAACTCCACGGCGCAATAATTCATGGCCTGCGGACCTGTATTGCTTCACAAATAAAGTGTAATTCAGTATGAATACGGGAAAATTATTATACAAACAACTACATGTAAGCGAAAACTCCACGGCGGAATAATTCGTGGCCTGCGGAAAAATTCTGATATCGCAGCCGAAAGGCTGGGGTTCTACAGCACATGTGTTTTCATCAAATGATCATAATCACGAGAAACCTCCAGGGTTTAGTTCTACGAGGGTTCTTATTAAGCATTCCATTCCCATACGGGATAAAATGTTTTATCACCCATACCGCATTTTTGGACGCGAACCTGATAACTAAAGTGTGGCAGCACAGTGCTCTAATCACCGGTTGTTTTACACAGTGTGGGACATATTCTGCTTTAACAAGTGATCCGACAAATAAAATTATATTATTCAATATCAATTTTTTGAGTGTCCATGTAAACGAACAATAAATGGTTACACGCCTCATTTTCTATACCTACTTGCCATAGTAATATTAAATAACATATATCAATTATATGGAAATCCGGTTATATTTAAGCAAGTTGGAGCACGGCCAGACGGCCAGGCAAACAGACAGATAGCGAGACAAACCGAAATCACAAACACTTTCAACTATGTTGGAAAGTGCTAAAATGAAAAATTGAATCATTTAGTATAATGGTGTAATATTGAGATCAAGTTAATTCTATGTATTCAAGTGAAATAACAGATGGTATAATTTGAATATTATTTTGATACAATACCACTTAAGACAGAATCGCTATAGACAAGTGAGAAATCCTGCTTTAGACAGGCTCCTGCTTAGCAGATATACAGCCTAAGATCAAACTGTTGAAAAGAAATTCTTCAAAGCCGTCAGATAATATGGATATGTACTTTTACTTTAAGGCAAATATTTAGGCAGTAATTTAGGGCAGAATTTTTAATAGTTGGAAAAAAATAATTTAATCCCGAGGAAAAAAAAAATATAAACAACATCTGAATTACACCACAAATTTTACTTTTTACTAAATACGAGTAAATACGAAATTTTCTTTTATCCAGATGAATTAATTTTTCATGTAATTGTTTGGAATTATTTATCAGGCGCTCTGTTCGATACAAAAAAAAAAAAAAAAAACTTTCTGTGTTTCCTTTATGTCAATTGTTTCCGAATGAATAGTTTAAAATTACTCTCTGTTAAATAAATTGTTCTGTAAAATTAAATGTAAATTCATTTGAAACTCACAAAGGAGACGTTTCCTCAGGTAGACCGCATAGTAATCTAGGTACTTAAAAATGGGAATTCTTTCATAAGAATAAATTGAAATCTTAATTTAAAGTAAACGAAATTTTTTAAAGCAAAAATATGGTGTTTTGGATGATATATCTTGAAGTTTTGAACTTAACTGTTTTAAATAATGTTTCTTGTTTTGTAATGTTCTTAAAAGTTTCAAATTATTTTCTTAGAATTATATTTTAGCTGAATTAGTAATCATGAGAGAAATCGAGTAAAAAGTTAAATAACTTGGACATGTACCTTTTAGGTTTATTTTGTTGTTATTTTGTTCAATTGCATGCATTATTTCTACTTGTTGTGAAATATGTGCATGTGAAATTCAACTGCATTTGCATTGATTTTAGTTGTTAGTGAAAATTTCAATGTCACTAAATTGTTTAGAGTACGATGAAGAGTTAAAGCACATGAAATTAATTTAATTCGGCTGTGATAACTCAGAGATAAAAAAAAAATTCACGTTATGCTATGGACCCAGGTTCGAGGTGTTGACTCCAGCTAATATTTTACTCGTGTTCGGTTTATTGTATTAAACATTGTATGTATGTCTGAAATATATTTTCTTTAATTAACTGCATGATGGAGAAGATTTTCTAATACTTCTGCGAAAATTGAACAAATTAGTATTATTTTTAATTTATTAAGAACTCCCAAAACAGTGAAACCTGATCTCTGTTAAGCCTTACATAACAATATATGACCAAAAATCGAAACGATTATAAAAAGAAGATATTTCATCTCAAGAATGTCTTTATAAGTCTCATGCGAATTAAACTAGTTTTTTTCTTTTAAAAGTATTGCTGCTTAAGTCAGAAATTTTATTTGACGGAGACGAACCAATTTTCATGTAATTGTCAGAAATTACTTAGTTCTGTTCTATATAGGGAAAAAAATAAAAAACTTTGAACATTTTCTTTAAGTATGGTGTTTCTGAATGGAGAGTTTGAATTTCCTTACTGTTAAATCAATAAATTTAATGTAATAACTTCCAGACTCAGAAAGGAGACGTTTTCTTTAAGGAGATCACATTATAACCTAACTGATTTAACTTTAAAAAAAAATGAGAATGACGAATTCTAAATTACAGTAAACGAAATTATTTCTTAACGCAAAAAAAAAAAAAAAAAAAAAAAAAAAAAAAATGGTGTTTTCAAAAATATACATTTATCCAGCGGTCCTGCGTGAGGCTTTCGCAGTGCAATCCTTGAAATGTTTTGCTGATATTTATTTAATTAATTTTTAATTAAAATCAGTTTTCAGTCAGATAACTTCTTTTAACGAAATCTGAGTGTAACATGTAAAAAAGCTGTTGAAAATCCTGCCGTATGATACCTTATTCGTCGTTGTGTGTTTTTTATTTGCATAGAAAAAGGGAAGTCAACTTTGGAAATAAAATATGTATTAGTGAACCTGTGCCAGAGCCTCGCACTTCAGTCTAATATTTTTTAGCAATATCGCATACATTTCATTGCAGGTTTAAACTTTTAAATAAAACCTAAGGATAAAAATATCTGCAAAAACTTTAGTCAAGCCAAGATATCATCTCATTTATTCTTTCAAAGTTACAATAAAAAATATCGAAGTTAGCAAAAGGCACGCACGAGGAAAAAATAAAAAAACATGTTTTAACTGCATTAAGGGATGATCTCAACGCCTTGGGAAAAACATGTGACAGAGAAAAATGAGTTGAATACACATAAAATACAGTTTAATCTAATATAACAAAGCATAGCTTTTTGGTTACACGTGAAATACCATTGCTTCGGTCGATCGATGGTCTCTATTCTTCTAAACATTTCAAATTTGCAATCATAAGCATAAATTAAAACTCTGCAGACAAATTGTCTACTACTTTGCCTTTTTGTGCTATTTATTTTTTGATAATCACTGTTGAGCACTGTATAATGCAGCACTATATTTTTGTGCTAACATTGATTTGAGAAAAAACTTTTATTTAATTAAATAAAATTCATTTAATTCATTTAATAAAATTAATTTCTTGAAAATAATTTTGATTTAATTTTTAATTAACTGTAATTTTTAAACAAAAAACTTATTTTAACAAACGTGAGTGTACTATGTCAGAATCCGGTGCAAAAACGTTTCGAATGATACGTAATTCATTGTTGTGCAGTTTGTAAATGCATAGATAAAAAGGTGTTGACAACAGAAATAATATATAAGATTTTGCACTTAATTGTTTAATATATATTTTCTCGTTTTCTATTGTTCTTAATAGTTTCATAAACTAAAATATCAATGTCACTAAATTGATCTGAATACGATGAAGAAGGTTTACTAATACTTTTGTGCAAATTTAATAAACTACTTTTTTAAATATTCACAAGTAGACATAACATTAAGTTTATTCTCTGTTATGTCTTACATAATAATATATGGGCAATATTTAAATCGGCTTTTAAAATATATATTTATTTATTTATTTATACTTGAAGACTTTTTTATAAGCCTCATGCGAACTAAAATATATTATTTTTTGTAAGTTATGCTGCTTAAATCAGACATTTTGTTTGATGGAGACAAAACAATTTTTCCTGTAATTTTCCGGAATTACTTACAGTGAGTTTTGTTATAATTAAAACATGTTTTAACGAAATTTGTGTGTACTATGCCAGCAGCCGGTTCAAAAAATGTTCGAATGGTACCTTATTCATTGTTGTGCGTTTTGTAAATGCATAGAAAAAGGGATATTGACAACAAAAATAATATATGTGATTTTGCACTTATTTTTTTAATATACATTTTCTCGTTTTGTAATGTTCTTAATAGTTTCATAATCTAAAATATCAAAGTCACTAAATTTATCTCAATACGATGAAGAAGGTTTCCTAATATTTTTGTACAAATGTAATAAATTATTTTTCTATATATTCACAAATATTCCAATAACATTAAGTTTGCTCTCTGCTAAGCCTTACATAATTATATATGAGTAATATTTAAAACGGTTATAAAATGTATATATATATAATCTGAAGACTTTTTTATAAGCCTCATTATTTTTTTGTAAATTTTGCTGCTTAAATCAGACATTTTGTTTGATGGAGACAAAACATTTTTTTCATGTAATTGCCCGGAATTACTTACAATGAGTTTTGTTATATTAAAAAAAAAAAAAAAAACATTCTGGGTTTCCTTTAACTATAGTGTTTTCGAATGTATTGTTTGAACTTCCTTGCTTTTAAAGTAAAGATTTCAATGTAATGGCTTTTAAACTCACAAAGGAGACGTTTACTTTAGCGAGATCTCATTCTAACCTAGGTACTGACTTGACTTAAGAATAAAGTTTTTCATGAAAATACCTTGAAATACAAATTAAAGTAAACGAAATTTCTTGACGCAAAATACAAAATATGACGATTTAAGAAATACATTTTTTAGTTTGCACTGAATTTTTTGAAAAACATTTTCTCATTTTTTAATATTCTTTAAAGTTTCCTTAACTAAAATATTGAAGGTATTAAATTGTTGTCAATACGATGAATAAGATTTCCTACTACATATGTGCAAATTTAATAAAACTTTAAAAAAACTTTTCAGAAGTAGATCCATAACATTGAAATTTGTTTCTCTTTTAAGCCTTACATAACAATTCCCTTAACTCTTTACATAACAAATTTTTAAACTGCATTAACACAATATCTGAGCAAAATTTACAACGGTTGACAAAAAAATATATATATTTATTCCAAAGAAAGTCCCATGTTAATTAAAACAAAATTATTTTTTGTAAGTATTTCTGCTTAAATCAGACATTTCATTTTATAGAGAAAAAGCAATTTTTCATGTAATTGTCTAGAATTACTTACGAGGCGTTCGGTTCTATATAAAAAAATCTTTTCTGAGTTGCCTTTAACGTGAATGTTTCCGAATGGATAGCTTCAATTCCCTTCCCATCAAATAAAAGAATTCAACAAACTAGCTTTCAAACTCACAAAAGAAGACTTTTTGCAAGGGAGAACACAATCTAATCTAGGTAATGATTTAATTTAAGAGCACAGTTTTTTATTAAAATAACTTGTAATCTTAATTTTAAGTAAACGAGATGTCTTAACCCAAACTATAAAATACGTTGTTTTAAGTAATATATCTTCACGTTTGCACTTAATTATTTTAAATATTTTTGTTTTGTTTTGTAATGTTCTTAAAAGTTTCACAAATCCATAGTCATTAAATTGATCAGAATACGATGAACAAATTTTTCTAATACTTTTGTGAAAATTTATTACAATTATTTTTCTAATTTTCATAAATAACCACATAACATTAATGAAATTTGCTTCTCCTTTAGGCCTTAGCTAGCATTATGTAGGCAAAAATTTTAATATTTATAAATATATCTATATCGATCTATCTATATATATATATATATATATATATATATATATATATATATATATATATATATATATATATATATATTGTTTTCCAAAAAAGTTTTTCTATGTCTCATGTGAATTAAACCCAAATTTTTCTTTCTAAGTATTGTTGTTGCTTAAATCAGAAATTTTCTTTTATCGAGACGAACCATTTTTTCATGCAATTGTCTAGAATTACATACAAGGCATTATGTTCTCTTAAAAAAATTAAAACAAATCCTTCAACTAGAGTATTTCCGAATGAATAGTTTGAATTTCCTTCCTGTTAACTGAATGAATTCAGTGTAATGGTTTTTAAACTCACAAAACAGACATTTTCTCACTTAGATCATAATATGACTTACGTACTGATTTACTTCAATAATAAAGGTTTCTCTTGAGAATAACTCTAAACCTTAATTTAAAGTAAATGAAAAATTTTAACGCAAAATACTAAATAGAGTGTTTTAAAAAACATATCTCAAATTTAGTATTTAATAGTTTTAAAGAATTTTCCTCGTTTTGAAGTGTTTTTAAAAGTCTCATAAATTAAAATAAAAAAGGTACTAAATTTAATCAAATAACGATGAAGAAGATTTCTTAATCCATTTGCGTAAATTTATTAAAAGTTTATTTTTTTATAAACAATCCCTTAACATTGAAATTTGTTTCTCTAAAATACACATATAATTGCTTAAGTGATACAAACAGAACACAAAAAAAGCTTTTAAAACCTTAAACTATAATGATCAACATGTTTTGAACGCAAAAATGGCGAGATTTTCTAAATCCGCACGATAAACAAACTATTCTCGCAAAATTTTGGAAAATAATCTTGAAAAATATAAACCAAGAGATCATATGTGTAATAATAGCAAGTGCTTAAAAATTAACTGTAAACATGAAAAATAATATTTCCTTATTTCTTTTTTTAAATTGAAATAACATTCGTGCGAAATTTTAGGTAATTCAAAAGAGTCTGATTCATTGCATTTGTTCTCGTTACGAGTATAGATTAAATAATGCGACGCATATGCAATGAATCAGCCGCTTTTGAATAACCTAAAATTTGGCATGATGTGTTTTTCAATTTTAAAAAAGCAATAAGGAAATATTAATTTTCACGTTTACAGTTGACTATTTTTAAGCACCTGATTTTATTACACATATGATCTCGTGATTTATATTTTTCAAGTTTATTTTGAAAAATATTGCGAAAATAGTTTGTTTATCGTGTAGATCTTGATAAAGGCACCGCTTGTGCGTTTGAAACATGTCGATCATTATATTAAAATAATTTTATATGCCCTTTTTGTGTTCTTTTTGTATCACTTAAGCATTTATACCTGAATTTTATAATAATTAGTGATTTTATTATATGATTATGAAACTTGCTTCTATGTTAAACCTTACCTAAAAATATATAGTGAAAGTTTTTTAAAAATTGTATTATATATATATATATATATATATATATATATAAGAATTTTTGTTCGCAAGTATTGTTTATATGAGACATTTCCTTTTATCGAGAGGAACCAACTTTTCATGGAATTGCCCGGGATTACTTACGAGACGTTCTATTCTAAAAATATAATTTTTTCTGCGTTTCATAAACATTTCCATAAAATTGGTACTTCATTCTCTTTGAAGCCTTACCCACCAATATACGAACATATTTTTTTACGGATATATATATATATATATAATATAATATAATATAAATTTAATCCCAAGAAAAAGTTTATTACCTTCCTGTGAATTAAACAAGAATAATTGTTTGTAAGTACATTGTTGTTTATATGAGACAGTTCCTTTTATTGAGATGAACAAACTTTTCTTGAAATTGTCCAGAATTATTTACGAAGCGTTTTGTTCTACAAAGAAAAAGCTTTCTTAGTTTCATAAACAGCACCATAGCATTGAAACGTGCTTCTTAAATAAGCATTGCACAGTAAATTATTCTCAAAACTTTTAACGATTGTAAGAAAATATGTATTTCATAAAGACATTTCATGAAGACATTTTCATAATCTTCATATGAATTAAATAAGAATTTTTCATTGTAAGTATTTTTGTTTAAATCAGATATTTCCTATTATCGAGTCAAATTAATTTTTCATGTAATTACACGGAATTACTTTCGAGACGTTTTGATCTCTATAAAAAAAAAGCCTTCTGAGTTTCCTTTAACTGGAATGTTTTCGAATGAATAGTTCCAATCTCCTTCCTGTTAAATGAAAGAATTCAATGTAATGGCTTTTCAAACTCACGAAAGAGATGTTTTCTCAACGGAGATCACATTTTAGCCTAGGTACTGATTTAACTTAAGAATAAAGTTTTTTTTTTTTTTTTTTTTTTTTTTTTTTTTCATTAGAGTAACTTGAAATCTTAACTTAAATAAAAAGGAAATTTCTTAACGCATCATAGAGAATTGTGTTTTATTTGCTATTTTGTTTTTAATATAGAAAATGTGTCTTTACATAATCGTTTTAAATATATTTTTTCTTTTTGTAATGTTTTGTAAAGAAATTCTGTGAAATTAAAAATGCATACCATTAATATTTTTTTTTCCACTGAGATAAATGGGCAAGAAACGACAAATCTGTCCTTGATGTATATGATTTTGTTGCGTTATAGATTTTTGTAAAAAATAATTACCTGTTTCATAGATTTAAAAAAAAATGTGAAGTGACCGATGCTGCTATATTTCCCATTATTAATGTTTTTTTGTTTCTTATTTATTTTATTTTATTTATTTATTTTTTTTTTGCGTTTCTTCCATATGAAAAACTTTTACGTTTAAATAATAAGTAATACGTTACGGAAGGTAGCATCAGGAATTTAAAGATGCTTAGGTGGAACACGTCCAAGAGAAGTTCAGGAACCACTGATCTAGGCATTTTGCTTAGTCAAAAGCGTAATTTTAATTATTTAAAGCTTAAATCCTGCGTTTGCCAAAAAATCTGTAAGACAACCTAATTAAAATAATTTACTTTTACACTTACATTTCCTTTTAACATTTTCTGTTATATTTTTGGAAATTGTTCTTGCGAGATCTTGATTTGTTTTTTCGACATTTATCGATAAACCCCTATAACAAGATTTCAAAAGAAGTATATAAATCATGACTTTTTATGTACAAGGAAACATATATGGTATCGAAAGTGGGTATTACCATTGGAAGAATCAAAGTTGAAGAATCAAAGTATTTTAATAAGTAGACGGCAGGTATTTCAAATATTCCATTCATATTCTGAAAAGAAGTCATTTTTTTCGCGCTTACTGACATCTTGGTACAAAATTTAAATTCACAAATAGACACTAATTTTATAAAACAAATACACATTCATTATAAAACACATATAAACACTTTTGGCTTTTCGCCAAAAATATTTCAATTTAATGGTTATGGATGAATTTCGGAATCAAATTGAAATCCTTTTAAACTTTAACTTAATATTATTCTTAAACTTTTGCTACTTATTCTTCCTTCAAACGTTTATAGTTAATTATATAGGGAAAGATAAAATACATACCAAACCGTATTTTAAAACCGGAGCTTTGAAAAACAGACTTTCGTGGTATTCATAGACATTTCCTGAGTAATTTGATATTTTCATCTAAAAACATTTTGAGAATTAATTTTATAAATTTAAATTTAAAACTGTCACTAATTTAATAGAAAAATTATACATTATGAAACATATTTCAAATTTTGTGTATTTTAAACACTTCAATTAAGCGCTTACAGAAGGAACTTCGCCGACATTGAATTTCCCTTTGAACTTTAAATCAATAGATTTCCTATATGTCTGTATGTTATTCCGTCTAAGAATGTTTCCAGTTAATGTTAGTGATGAAATCATTACTAACCTGATATTAAGGTAAAAACTTTTTTCAAACATATTTTTCTATTAGTGACATCTACAGATTTATTCCCGATATATAAATAAAATAAAGGTTGCTTCAGAAAAATGTATACACACTTTGAACTGTCATACAAAATTTATTTTCCAACATACAAGGTTCAATTTCAGGGAACATAAAGGTTATAGTCCAATTTGAGAAATAAGTGTACTTTCTGATCAAACTGAATGTTACAAATAATGGTTAAATTAAATGTTCAAAATCGTGGCCTTCAACATCGATACATTTCTAAGTACCCGTCGCGTCTTACCCCGTACTTCGCAGCAAGGTGGTGTCCAATGGGATTTCGGCGCACACCGCTTGAATGTCATCCCAATGTATCTCCCGATTACGTGGTTTATGAAGGTACACCTCATCCTTTAGTGTGCCCAATAAGACCTTTTTACTGTGTTCCTAACTGGGTTTCGCAGCTAGGTCGACGACTCTACTGCCACCTGTTGAGGAAACATAACATTATTTTTTCTTAGAAATTTAACTTGTAGATAGGATTATAGATTTTGTATAACAGTTCAAAGTGTGTATATACTTTTATGTCGCACCCTGTATATCTGAAAAAAAAATTACGGATCATTTGTAATAATAAAATTAAATGTTTTTAAAATATTCTTTTATTAAGTTTTTCTTGCGGATTGCTTACAATTTAATTAATCTCATTTTTATGGTATTGTCAAAAAACATTAACTTCTTTGCTAAATTTAATGATTATTTTTATTTCAATTTTGCCATGTAAATATATATATATATATATATATATATAACCTGTTGAGGAAACATAACATTATTTTTTCTTGGAAATTTAACTTGTAGATAGGAATATAGATTTTGTATGACAGTTCAAAGTGTGTATATATTTTTATGTCGCACCCTGTACATCTGAAAAAAAATTACGGATCATTTGTAATAATAAAATTAAATGTTTTTAAAATATTCTTTTATTAAGTTTTCTTGTGTATTGCTTACAATTTAATTAATCTCATTTTTATGGTATTGTCAAAAAACATTAACTTCTTTGCTAAATTTAATGATTATTTTTATTTCAATTTTGCCATGTAAATATATATATATATATATATATATATATATTGATTTTCTTATATTTTCTGATCTAATCATTGTACCTGAGAAAGAAACAACCAATGGAAAATAAAACATAGAAATAATCTAATAATTTAAAATAACAGGTTATTAAGAATAAAAGAAAAGGTTATAGAAAATCGAGTTACGCTATTGCTAGAGGACATGGCGATGTAATTTGATTTCATAAAAATAAAGCTTCTATTTCAATCATTATTCATAAGTATTTATAATGTAAATTTTTATATTTTATTGATTTTTTATAAAAATTGAAAATCATTCGTTTAGGATATGAAGATGCATGTTTCGCCTGAAAACTGTACTTACTTTACTTGTTATTCAAAGCATATATTAGGAGGATATAAATCAGTTTTTATTAAATTAAAACACGTTTCACTTTAAATTTAATTTATTGGAATCTTTTTAAACACATTTAAAATATTAAAGGGTTTTGTAGGTTTTTGCTAAGCTAATAAAAGCTAGAAACTTTTCTTTTCTACCATATTAGATAATAATATTCTATAGGAGTAATGTATCTCATTTTCCAAGTGTAAATACATTTTGGTACAGGTTTTTGGAGTCTCTTGTCCTTCGGAACGATACACAATCGACGGTCTATTTGTATATCGTTGTTTACACATCGCGCACCCGCTAGAAAATTAACACAATTAAAAAAAAATAATTTTGCGCATTATTTCAGTAATGGGTGTAACTTATTTTTGATTATTGTTACAGGAAAAGTGTCATAACCGAAGTTAACCAGTAACCAGCTAGATTACACAAAATATCACTTTTCCAACACGAAAGGGGTCACATTGTGTGTGTGTGCATGAGGAAGGATTTCTGAATTCTCTCTATCTGTTCTGTATCGTAATTCCTAAAGATTTTATGCTGTTATGTACACTTTTATCTATGCTTTTATGTACGATTTTACAGCTGCATGCAGAGCTAAGACATTGTTTTATGTTGCAGTAGAAAAATTCAAATCTTCTTTTGCCTCTTCTCAGATGCAGTAGTTTTGTGTTATGTCACTTTTTTTTTGCTGTTAACCGGTATAAGCATTGGAGAATTATATTCCCCGTGGTCCTAAAAATTTCACAAGGTCAAGGTCAAACCGGGCGGGGAGTCCTACTTTTCGACTTAAGCTAAACTAGCCCCGTCCTTCATGTTTGTTTACCTAATTATATGGAGCATTACTGAAATACACTTTGTGATATTGAGCAATACTTATACTATGTAATGCTGAAATACAAATTCTAAATATAAAAGATTCCAAAAATACAAATTCTTAAAATACAATTTACCAATCCTACTGAGAAATACTAAATAATACTATGTGATACTGATCTATAATACTTCCATGTAATAATACTGTAAGATTCTGAAGTAAATAAGAGGCGTCCAATAACGCCATAAATTATTAACAATTTTGTTGTATTATTTAGATGGTTGTGTCAGGGTACGACGTCTTTCAGGTGAGTATTTACTACTATTATATACTGCGGATCTAGCACAAAATGGTCGTAGATATATATTATACTTTGCAACATGTTCATGTGGGATTACTTTGGGATGACTATTTTACCAGAACTCAGCATAGAACTGCGAATTGTTGGAATTTTTAAACAGATGTATCATCTCAAGCTATCTCTTTTGAATACGGAAATCTTCCCGCGGTAAGTATCATTTTGAAACACTGTCTACATTTTGTAAACAAACTGTTTCAAGAACGTGCTGATGTGTTTCAGTGGCTGTCCTATTTTGATAAATCACATGATACTAGGACTTCCCTCAAAGGGATTAGTCTGAGTGATATTGCTGAGAACATAAGTTAACAATTACGATATAAAGAAGATATCAACAAGAATCTAAGTGAATATACAGCATATGATAGACAAGAGATAGATAAAGATACAACATATGAAAAATAGCAAATTAAATGATATAATTACAAAATATCATATATAAATTCATATACTGTTATGTTTTCATATGCATTTTTTATAACATTTGGCAAATAATCTCATTTTCTTAAGCGGGAATTGCTCAAAACTTTAAAAAAAAACCGCCGGATCTTTTAAATCGATATTTTTAAAGTCACATAATCAGATTTGCAGCCAATAGCGTATTTTAGAGAGCGTAGTTTAACGCAAATTTAATTTAATTTTTGCATCATTTTCTTTGTGACAAATATCTAAATAAAATATTAAAAAATAAAATATTAGATGTTGAAATATTAAATCAAATATTTAATATTTGAATTAAAAAAAATTCCTTTGTTTATTTGTATAACTATTTATAGAAACTCGTATACTTCAAACCACATTGATAACATGCTTTGCTACAAACGTGTCTACCAGTCTAACTACTCGTATGTCTTAGCTGTGTCTCTCTCCGAACTCATCTGTCTACTGTCTCTCTACTCTTCTGTATACCCGTCTCAGTATCCGTCTGTCTTTCTACCCGACTCTTTAATCGTGTCTCTACCTGTCTCGCTTCCCGTTACACTACTCGTCTATCAACACGTCTGTCTGTCTATATACCCCTCTCTCTACCCGTCTGTCAAGTCGTCTCTGTACTCGTCTCTCTATCCAACACGCTACCCGTCTAAGTGAAAGTTTCGTAATCGGGTTCGCAGCCAGTTTCTTATGTCAGAAAGGGTGGCTTCACGACATTTTAAATTCATTTCTGTAACTTTCTTTTTCTTTTTTTGGTGGGTGGTTGGGGGGGGGGGGGAGGTTCCAAATATATACACTTAAATTCAAACTTTTGCCCCCATGTTAATATTAGTGTTGTTTGTATTATCAATTAATACTTTGTTGATCGAGCTTCATTCGAAACAAATGTAAAAGACTTCTACAGTTTTTTTTTCTAGGAGAAAGTTCCGTAATCGGGCCCTAAGCTAATCGGGGAATTTAATATCATTATTGTTTCTAACTCTTATAGAGTTAAAACAATATTGTTGCTAGCATTACTCTTGTTTGTGACCAACCTCTTCTGTGTATCTGAATAGGGAAAAGTTCCGTATCATGTACTGGTTGGTGCCAAAGGCAGTTGTAGAATCTTACAATTTTTTCTAGAGAGCGGAAAAACATGTTTTTTAAAATATTTACAAATATACGTTTATTAAACCATGTTTTTGAGCCATTTTAAAAAATTAAGTACGGTGCTAAAATAAAATTTTATTGCCATTTTCGATATTTTAATAAGAAATGAAAATACATAACAAACAAATTTAACAAAACTAAGCCATTTTTGGGTACTTCTCTATTATCCCGTCGACCACTTTTCATAACAAAAAACTATCGCCAAACTAAGATTAAACGCCAAAAATACAGTCCCATTTACTTGATGCCAGAAGCATTATACGTATTTGTTATGCCATCAAGTGGTTTTTAATTCGACATTTGCGTGTATTTTTCATTATGTTTTACTGATTTATTAGTTATTTCATTCATTAAAGTAACAATTGTGTCCTTAAATTCTTATATTTTATTTATTTTGATATTTCAATGGCAACGTTCTCCCGTTTATTTAGCGTTACAGTTTGGCGATAGTTTCTTGTTATGAAAAGTGGTCGACGGGATAATAGAGAAGTACCCATTTTTTGTGATAAATAATTGTTATTGACGGGGGGGGGGCAAATTGTAAACAATTAATAAGCGAACTAAAAAAATTACCGGAAAAAACTTGTGGGAATCTCAAGAAAGAAATATCTGATATAAATAGCATTTAAAATCTTAAAATGGAGAAGTGGTCCGTATAAAAATGCAAAACATTATACACCTGATATAAGAAATTTTTTAATTTTTTTATATATCCAAAAGCACAGATAAAAGGGTAAAAATCCCGGCACAAATGCCATATACTCACCACGTTGGCGCGATTTTTCCCCCGCCCCTTTGGCGAAAACTGTTTGTTGTGTTTGTTTACTTTTATTTTTTATTTTAATTCTATAGATTATTTTTATATGTATATCAATATTAATTTAGGCACAGATGTCATATACGCACCAGATTGGCGCGATTTTTCCCCCGCCAATTTGGCGAAAACTTTGTTTTTGAATATTAGTTACAAATACCATACAATAATAGCATGTAATTTTTTATTTCAATATAAAAATAAAATAACGTAATAAATGAAATAGCTCCTATTATTCAAAAATGGGAAATAAAAATAAATAAATGATAGTTTGATATAAATAAATATTGATATATATAATAAAAACAATTTATAGAATTAAAATAAAAAATAAAAGTTAATAAACAACAATTGAAACAAAATAACCGGGTTACCATGTGAGGCATAAAATTGCCATTTTGTTGCAATCGCGCCAATGTGGTGCGTATATGACATCCGCGCCTTTATTTATATCAAACTATTATTTATTTATTTTTATTTCCCTTTTTAAAATAATAGAAGCTGTTTCATTTATTACGTTATTTTATTTTTATATTGAAATAAAAAATCACGTGTACTATTTGTCACACTATTTGTAACTAATATTCAAAAACAAAGTTTTCCCCAAGCTGGTGGAGGGAAAAATCGCGCCAACGTGGTGCGTATATGACATCCGTGCCTTGTTTCATTTCACATAGAGGTACTGCTCTATTATTCCGTCGACCACTTTTCATAACAAAAAACTATCGCCAAACTGTTAGATTAAACGCCAAAAATGCAGTCCCATTTACTTGATATCAGAAGCATTATACGTGTTTGTTACGTCATCAAGTGGTTTTTAACGCGACATTTGCGTGTATTTTTCATTATGTTTTACTGATTTATTAGTTATTTCATTCATTAAAATAACAATTGTGTCCTTAAATTCTTATATTTTATTTATTTATGTATTTTGATATTTCAATGACAACGTTCTCCCGTTTATTTGGCGATAGTTTTTTGTTATGAAAAGTGGTCGACGGGATAATAGAGAAGTACCCACATATGTATTGGTACTTTTATGTTAACTTGGCGCAGTTGATAAATCGCCAAATATTTTTCTCATAACATCTTCATATTGCATTCATTTCATTTAAATATAAATCTTTCACTGATTTCATTTGAAATACATACATTAAAAATACACGTCTTTCACTCATTTAATTTAAAATACACGCCTTTCACTAATTCCATTTAAAATACTAAAAAGGAAAAGAAAATAAGAAATAATGCCACAAATCGAAACCTTTTATTTAAACATCAAAGAATTGTTCCTTACATACACACGCGAAATAAAAAAGCTGCTAATGGTGTGATTTACGCCGAATCTCTAATACTAATACTACTCTTACTAATCTCTAATACTTTTCAAACAGAAAAAATTCCAGATTAACTTTCCATTTTTATTAAATTGAAATATATTTTATTGTGCTGAATATTAGTGCTTGCATATTTTTTTGCTCCATGTATTCCATGAACTTTTCAATTCCGATTGTCTACGAAAATCTCCCGCCGGTGAAAATGACGTACGCACAAAATTTAGTGACGTATGTACTTTAATTGTGCTTTTTTATCTATTTTTTAATATAACTTCCAAACGGTTTGACACTTATTCTTGGTAAAAAATAGACGACGTTGTCACCTTTATAGGTACCTGCTGTAAAAATTTGAACGAAATCCGTTAAATATTTTTTGAGTTATGCTTGACGAAAGGTTTTAATATCCATCGTAGCTATATATGGGGCAAAGTAATACTGCGCTGTGTATGAGTCTTCGTTGCACTCAGACAATTAATTTCAATAAGTATCTGTTATGAAGTCTCTAAATTTTCCCACGTAATAATTGTCATTTGCAAGCCCCTTCTTCCGCACACAATCCAAAATCTGATAGCCCACGTACTAAGATGGCTTGCAGCTAGAGTTGCAAAAAACCCGCAGTTTTTTAGTGACGGGAATAAACCCGGGAATTTTCGGGAATAAACCCGGAATTTTGGGGAATATTGGAAATTTTGAGGAAGTTTTGAAAAAAAAAACTAGTAATTTTTCAATTTAAATTTTTTATTTTTAAGAAATTTCAGACACTATTTTGAAAAGTTTTAAATTGGGTTTTCATTATGAATTCACAAAACTTAGGATTTTGCGCTCTAAAGTTTTATAATTAATTTTAACAAAAATCATTTGCTTTACAACAATGGTGGCTATGAATTGGTAAGTAATTGAATGTTTCCTTAATAATTAAAATTTTTCAATTTCTGTTAGCTGGTATATTTAATATTCAGGATACTCTATATTAATTATCTTGTGAGTTGCAGCGTATTTTTGGATTGATTTCTTTTAGTTTTGTTCGTTTTCTTTTTTATTGTCTGAATTGGAGAACAGAGGTGATGTTTATATTCATGTCGGGAAAAGTGAATCTGTCATCTGCCTCTCGCACTTTTCACCTATCCACTATTAAAATTATCAAATTACTTATTTTATTTTAATTTCTCTTACTTAATATTTCTGCAGATTAATCATGTATTTTATTAGTTTTCATGAAATATTGCTTTTTTCTGTATTCATGTTACTGGTTTTGTTTACATTTGTAAAAAAAAACATTTTGTTTACAAATTAAAAAATTCCACTTCTAAAACTTTCTGAAAACTCCCGGGAATTTAAAAAATTTCCCTCCCAAAAAACCCGGTTTATTCCCGGGAATAAACCCGGTTTTTTCCACCCTTTGCAACTCTACTGCAGCTCATTTGTGAATCAAAAGTGACTTGTAAGAGATGGCATAACGTTTTGGCTCATTAGAGCGTCAGATATATATTTCGCAAATTCTTCTATATAATGCTTAGCCTAAGAAATAACGTGTATTATTTCAAATGTATTTCCAAAATCCGTTCAAATCAATATTTAAACATTTTAATATTTTTTTTTTTTCTTAAACGTGAAAATGATTTGTTTTGGAATCAAATATTTTTTCCTTTTTTATATTCAATGCAATATACAAAATCATAATACCTTATATTATTTAGTATTTGCTTTCATTTTGCATTTATTTGATTTTCTATTTAAAAATTTACTTACAAGAAGACGTATTCAAAAAATGTATGTAATATTTACACGAAAATCGCAAGGAAAAAGAAGAACAGTTTTATAATTTACCGATATTACTGCTGAAATTATCACGAAAGAAGAACATGAATACCGAACAATGCAGATATTAGCCGATTTTACAATAAAATGCAACTGCAAATCGTGAATAATAATAAAAATAATAATAATAAAAATAATAATAATAAAAACTATTCTCACAAATTTCATTTAAATACTGAGGATAAATAATAAAAATTTATTTTAAAATCTGTTTTAAAGAACTAGTAGGAACATTTAAGCGTACGACATAAGAAAATATAGAGAAATATGCTGTTAAAGGATAGATGATTGCAATGATGCAATATTTTCGTTATTCACTTTCACTACAGTTTACATAGCGCTCTTAATTTTCACTGTTTTGTGGAAAGAAAAAAAAACACTATTATATTCTCCAAAAGATGCTAAATTTATAAAACTTGAAAACACATAACAAAAAAAATGAAAAGCAATGTTTAAAGCACTTTTAAAGTAACGAATTCTTGATAGATACCGTAATTTATTAAAAACTAGCTGACCCACCCGGCGTTGCCCGAGTGTAATAAAGTTAAATCTCTTATAAAACAAAACTCTGGCCACGGTCTCCGATGGCTTAGACACCATATACCGGATATGCACGTAAGCTCGGAAAAATCTTTTATTTCCCTTTCCACCGTCAGAGGAGCATTCTATTCTAAACAAACTTCTTTCGGAAAAAAACCTCTGAGACAGACATCAATCACTCTTATCAGTGAGCGGTCGTAGGGTTATACGCTGATTTGTTTCAAGCTCCAAAATCTCGTCACAATTTTTTTTACGCGAAGAATTACATGTTTCTTGAATATTACAGGTATTTATCATAAAAATGACTATAGATTAAGATTAATAATTTTTTTTAATCAGTCAATCGTTTTTCTATGGAAAAATATGAAAAAAATCAGATTTAAAGTGAATTTTCCTTCAAATTCATTAAAGGACTATTTCTTCTCGCGGACATATATTTCTCTCTAGTACAACGTCCACTGACAAGTTAGGTCTTCCTCTACTTTAGCTAGGTCTCGAATTCAAGAAAGTTCATTTTCACAGGTTGAAACAGACTCCGCAATAAAAATGCTACTATACCTAGAAATCGGCTTGGGCTATTTTCACAAAACTTGGCTCTTATAGTAATTCGACTCCAACAAAACGTTCTAGCTAGGTCTCTAATTTAAAATAATTCATTTTGATAGGATAAAATAAACTCAGTCATGCTCAGATGCTATAAATTGAAAACACTTTCGAGGATTTTCAGGAAATAAGCAATATTCGAATACGCTAAAACCATCCAACTATGTCAAGGGTTCAGCAAAATATTTTTTGATACGTTTAAAGAATTCGTTTTATAATTAATCTTCTGTAATCGGTATTTTCGCCAATACTATTGGTCATTGATAATAAACGCGATAAAAGGTTATATCGAAGGCGGAGTTAACGAATTGCCTCCAATGCACAAGAAAACTGCATAGCTAGGTCAAGAATGCAGAAAAATTAGTTATAACAAGCTAGAACAAACTCAAAACTGAAATTACTTCTTTAAATGGAAAATTGTTAGGACAATTTTCATAACATAATAATTATATCCTCAAACCATCTTAATGGGTCTAAATTTCAAAAACATGCGTTTTGATGAGTTTAAACTATATTTTTTATCGATAAACTTCTGTAATTCAAGTTCTCCCAGGTACTATTAGTCATTGATCAGCACCATTATTACAGAAGATTCCTACTTTATTGGCGATATAATGTAAGTCGAACTTCGGGTCGCTGTACCGTCGTTTTATACACGCAGATATATTCCGTATGCAGTTTTTACAACGCAAAATTCGTGCTAGAAGTTTAGATATTTATTCTGTCGCCTTCTGGCTCTAATACAGATAAATATTATAAAGCAAAAACATGTCCGTGGCTAACGCCGATGTCATAACGATCATGAAAATTACTTGAGACAACAATTAATTTTTATCTCAAATTTTATAACTTCTGAACAACGCATAATATCAATTTTCACATACGTTGAATAGAAATTTTGTATGCAATTTAAAATATATCTAAAAAATGTATGTGCTTTCCGAATACGGAATATTAACCCGTTGCCATTTAAAACAATGTAAATAATTTTGTTTTTGTTTACTTGTGTGTAATATGTCGTAACTAAATTTCCATACAAAATTAAAATTTTACAAATAACTAAATAAAACGCGAATATAGCAGATATCTCAATCGAACTACGCACTTAAAAACGGAAAAATACCAAAATCAAAAATTTTATAAATGATGAAATCTCTCCAGATTGACCGCAGGCATTCAGTTAAAATAAAACTATCCATATTTTTGGGGAAATATTGGTTGGCAATCCAAGAAAGTATACTGATTTATAAATAACCGATGCCTTCATTTAAACCAGATCAATAAAAAAAATGTAACTTTAAAGTTTATGTTTAAGGTCCGGTTTGCAGCTTTACACCCGTTCGTATATATCTGTCATACTGAAAGCTCAAGTTGGGACTCTGGTTTACATAAAAAAAAGACCTATATTACGCTTCGAGCTCGATAAAAGAACCAGCTAATTATCGATTAGAGCAAATATCATTTTAATAAATTAAAATAGGCTTAGCATTACACATGCTGCTGACGTATTGCCATTTAAGATAGAGCTGAAAGCTATAGAACTTAAATTTTGAAAACACAACGTTTATGGGTGACAAGGAATAGTCGCTTAATGACTGCCTATACAGAACTAGTGTTGCCTAAACGGAATAGACGCCTAGTGAAATTTGGCTACTGTTAAACGTAAATAAAGGTATCAACCATGAAAAACTTCCTGCCATAAACTTGAGGAAAGTTCCATAAGCGAATATGTCGCCAATTCAAGTAATTTTTATGAGTGCGGCCTAGCGCAAATCTAATTTTGTTGCAATCTGCTTTTTATAAAAATTAATATATATTAAAAGTTCAGATTAAAATATTTATTATTTTAAGTTCTCAACGTATTTTAATAGTTGTATCTGCTATATATATACGTTTTGATAGGTTATTTAACAGTTTACTGAGAGATAAGGAAAAACAAATATTACAAAACATATTAAACTGCAAAACAATATAGTTTTCTTTAATTTTTTTTTTTTTCAAATACTTCTTTTAGCATTTATTTTGGTAATATTAAGTGATTTGGCGAATTTTAATTTTGTAACATTTATTGATAGATAACTGCTCTTATAGTTTTCTACACTTAAAACACTACGATATTGTTGCCCACAGCACTATTGTTTGTTGCCACGGCGATGTATCCGCCTAATGAAATAAAGCTACAATGTTAATGCGGTGCAATAATAAATAGTTCTTTAAAATAAAAAGCTTTTAAATGAAATAATTGCATTTTTAATCATTTTTTCTGAAGGCTGATTTCGCATAATCGTGGTCCTCGAAAAATTATTCACAAAATTAGCAGCAGTTTTAAAACCAAGAGTGTGTGTCTGCCAAACATAACACATTAGCTCATGTTTTCGGCCAACTAGTGACTTGACCCAGACTGTGGAAGAAGAATCATTTTCATTTTCATAAAACATGGAGAATAGCAATCACAATACTTCTGACATTATGGCATTCATATAATAAAAGTTAATTTTTACAAATGTCATTTCAAAGTTCCTGTTACATACAAAGTGTTATTTATTTATCTAATTATTTATTTATTTACGTATTTACTTATTTATTTATTTATTTATTTATTTATTTATTTTTCTGAAAATAAGTATAGATTTTTTCAACAATCAAGCAACATAGTACTTAATTACTACAGATATACGTGACAAAAAGTCGTAACTATTTCCTGGACAACACTGAGAAAATGGATGTAGAATGATAGATTAACCCTTTTAAGGGCAAAGAACGCATATTCGTAAAATGCTGAAAAAATTTATTTGCACCATAATTTAAAAACAAATTTATTTGAAAAAAAGAAAAAGCTTTTATTCACGTACTTTTCACTCAAAAATTCTGGGGTCAATGTGGTATTTCAGAATTAAAATTTAGTGGACAAAAAATAAACCACCGCCGCTAATAGGGTTAAAAAAAACCTCCAAAAGCGAACTGCTAGTATTTGTGATTATAACTTTTAGAAACTATAAGTGATATAATCATGTAGAAATAAATAATCATAAATAATAAATAAAACATAGTATATTTTCAATACAATATATACGTAGAAAAATATCACAGAGTTATTTTCCGTTTATCGAAGTTCTAAATATTAATTGAAAAACATTCGCGTGAGAAAAAAGTGGCATGTTCTCTTTGGAGTATGCTCTTTACCAAACACTTTTTAAATACTATCAATGGTAAGATCATTTATTTATGCAGTATTTGAAACGTGTTAATTTTACTATTAAATATATAGGTAAGTAGAGATAAAATATCCACTTATTACAGTCATGCACTTTAATAGATTCCAAAGCTTAAAATATTCTTAATAACGTAGGCATTCATATAGCTATATGTATGACAAACAATTTTCTTTTTTTATATCGAAAAATCATTTTACCGTACTTTCGATCTTTCTAGCAAAATGATGTAAATTGCCTCTATCAGCTAACGCAATAAGCACCGGACCAGAAAATTACTAGATACGAAACCAGGGATATAAATTGACAAAAATAGATTTAGATTACAGTATTAAACAACAATTGCATTTTTTCTTTGCCTTTTCTTTAAAAAGGCAGTTAAAAATGTTTTTAAATAAAAAGGGTTTTTTTTATTATGAAATATAATATATATATATATATATATTTCTTATGATACGTAGGTTGATCCAAAAAAAAGTTTACAAGCAGAAGCATTTGAAACGTAATAATTGTGGATCGAATATTTCCACCCAGGGTGGTTGACAGATGGCGCTAGTTGTCCTACAGCGGTTCTACGAGTAAGTAGCGTCAGTACGCAGATACTTAAGAGCGACAGTAATGGCACGACGTCCAGAAAAGTGGTCTTGCATAGAGGTGCGAGCCGTAATTCGATTCTTATGGGCCAAGAATGTGGCCTGGATTAATGAGCAAAGGCGTCATTCTTCTGCATGACAATGCCAGGCCCCATACAGCTCGCCAGACTCAGGAATTGCTGCAAAGGTTCAAGTGGGAGGTCTGGAAACACCCCCCCATACAGCCCCGATTTGGCTCCAAGTGACTATTTCCTTTTTCCGGCGTTGAAACGAAACTTATCCGGAACATGGTTCACCTCAGACGATGCAGTGAAAACAGCTGCAGAGAAATGGCTCAATGAGCAGGGCCCTGATTACTACCAAGAAGGGATAAATAAGTTGGTCGAACGTTCTGACAAATGCCTAAACAGGTTTGGCGACTATATGGAAAAGTAAAGGCCAGATGTGTATCTTGATTGCATTTGTATCTTGCTTCTATTGTTAATAAATACTTTTTCCTTTGCCTTGTAAAGTTTTTTTTGGATCACCCTTCGTAATTGTGTATAGTTTACGGCAAAAGAAATAGCCAAAATGAACATAAAGCTTCAATATCTTAATTAATGGATTTTTTAAAAATATATTTACTTTTTCTATTTAATTAACCATAGTACACATTTTTATATCCTAATCTTTTATAGATTGTTTTAATGTTATTGTACAAGCAATATACATTTAAACGATTTGATAAACATGTACTTACTATTTGCGAAAAATGAAAAAAATCGTGCATTATAAAACCGCTCCAGGTTTTACGCTACAAGATCTACAGGGGATGAAAAGAATGACAGTTTATTTTAATAGGTATTGCATTTATTAACCATAAAATGTATTGACTCTTATATTAAAAAAAAACTATTTTATGATACAATAATAAAATCTTATATTTCGGCAAATATCGAAGTAGTATTTGATAAAGAATGCGGAGATATATGCAAGCTATTGTCAAAATATATTTGCAAGAGGCTCTAAAAGTAATAAAAAATCATGACTTTCGATTTGTTTCGGCACTGAAAATGATATAAAAAGAATATTATATAGTGCAATTACATATTTTATCTATACAAATAGTAAAATCAGATGTTTGGGCTTACCATAATAAAATATAGTTTTTATGTACATCTTTACATAAATTCTTTATTCTGAAATAAAAAAAAATAATCTTCATATAAAATTTATTTTCTACATATCCAAGCATTATTTTCTTTATAACCTGTAGATTGTTTTAAATAAATTGAAAATCTGCAATAAACATTGAAGTTTGCTTTTTCCCTCAATCTAGTGGTAAATGAAAATTAGATTTAGTAATGAAAATGAAATAACTTCAATAATGCCAAAGATTTTTCACAGATAGGTTTATTGTAAATTCCGAAGAAAATTTACCACGAAGATTGTTGTTCGGAATGGTGGTGAAAACGTGTAAGAGAATACATGCGTCTTCCCTGATTCTTCAAAATCCTTCCATCAGCAACGCTTGAAAAACACCGTCCAACGTCTAATATGCTTTCTTATATTTTCATTCACAAATATTAAAAACATTGTAAAAAAAAAAAAAACAAAAAAAAAAAAAAAAACATTTATTCGCGTAATTTATGTTTTCTAATGTAAACTTCAAACTTTCATTCCGGAACAACCCACCTCTCAAAAATCTCTGAATCGATTTTTAAAAAATCAAAATAAATTAAGGTTATAATGTGTTGTTAATTAATTTAAAACTCACTTCAGTGTTTAGTTCCACAAGGGTTCTTATAAGCATTCCCTTCCCATACGGAATAAAATGTTTCTTCACCCATACCGCATTTTTGGACGCGAACTTGATAACTAAAGTGTGGCTGCACAGTGCTCTAATCACCGGTTGTTTTACACAGTGTGGGACATAATCTGCTTTAACAAGTGATCCGACAAATTACTTTAGTAAATAATGTAACGGAATTTTTTGAGTGTCCATGTAAACGAACTATGAATGGTTACACACCTTATTTTCTATACCTACTTGCCATAGTAATCTTCAATATTATATATTAATTACATGGAAATCCGGTTATATTTAAGCGAGTTGGAGGACGGCCAGACAGACAGATAGATAGATTGCACGACAACCCGAATTCACAAACACTTTCAACTATGTTGGAAAGTGCTAAAATGAAAAATTGAATCATTTAGCATAATGTTGGATTATTGACATCAAGTTTGTTATTTCTATAAAGAGCAAATAGTTTAATTTGAATATTATTTTGATACAATACCACTTAAGATAGAATCGCTATTGACAAGTGAGAAATCCTGCTTTAGACAGGCTCCTTCTTAGCAGATATACAGCCTAAGATCAAACTGTTGAAATATTTTGACCAAAGCCGTCAGATAATATGGATATGTACTTTTACTTTAAGGCAAATTCTTAGGCAGTAATTTATGACAGAATTTTTAATAGTTGGAAAAAAAATAATTTAATCCCGAGGAAAAAAAATATATATAAACCACATGTGAATTACACCATAAATTTTACTTTTTACTGCTGAGTAAATGCGAAATTTTCTTTTATCCAGACGAATTATTTTTTCATGTAATTGTTTGGAATTATTTATCAGGCGCTCTGTTCGATACAAGAAAAAAAGTCTGTGTTTCCTTTGTGTCAATTGTTTCCGAATGAATAGTTTCAAATTACTCTCTGTTAAATAAATTGTTCTGTAAAATTAAATGTAATTTGCTTTGAAACTCACAAAGAAGACGTTTTGTCGGGCAGATCGCATTTTAATGTAGGTACTTAAAAATAAGGATTTTTTCATGAGAATAAATTGAAATCTTAATTTAAAGAAAACGGAATTTCTTAACGCAGACTATAAGATAGGGTGTTTTTGATGATATATCTTCAATTTGGAACTTAATTGTTTTAAATAACGTTTCTTGTTTTCTAATGTTTCTAAAAGTTTCAAGTTCTCGTCTTTATAATTATAGTGTAGCTGTACTTATCACCATGAGATAAATCGTATAAAAAGGTAAATAACCTGGATCTGTACCTATTAAGTTTTTTTTTTGTTGTTGTTGTTATTTTGTTTAATACCATCCATTTGCTCTTTAGATTGTTTTTACTTGTTATGAAATGTGTGCATGTGAAATTCAGCTGTATTTGCATTGATTTTAGTTGTAAGTTAAAATATCAAAGTCACTAAATTTTTCAGAGTACGATGAAGAGTTAAATCACATAAAATTAGTTTAATTCAGCCGTGATAACTCAGAGATTAGAGAAAAAAACACGTTATGCTGTGGAACCAGGTTCGAGGTGCTGATCCTAGCTAATATTTCACTCTTGTTGGGTTTATTGTGTTAAAAACTGTATTTATGTCTGAAATATATTTTCTTTAATAAACTGCACGATGAAGAAGATTTTCTAATACTTCTGCGAAAATTTAATAAATTATTTTTATTTTTAACTTAATAAGAACTCCCTAAACAATGAAACCTGCTCTCTGTTAAGCCTTACATAACAATATATGACCAAAATTTAAAACGATTATAAAAAAGAAGATATTTAATCTGAAGAATGTCTTTATAAGTCTCATGCGAATTAAACGAGTTTTTTCTTTTAAGTATTGCTGCCTAAATCAGAAATTGTATTAGACGGAGACGAACCAATTTTCATGTAATTGTCCGAAATTACGTACAATGCATTCTGTTCTATATAGGGGAAAAAAGAAAAAAGAAAAAAGAAAAAAAAACTTTGAACATTTTTTTAAACTATGGCGTTTCCGAATGGAGAGTTTCAATTTTCTTACTGTTGAATCAACGAATTTAATGTAATAGCTTTCAATCTCACAAAGGAGACGTTTCCTTTAGGGAGATCACATTCTAACCTATGAACTGATTTAACTTAAGAATAAAAAATTTTCATGAGAAGGACGCAATATAATTTACAGTAAACGAAATTATTTCTTTACGCAAAATACAAAATATGGTGTTTTCGAAAATATATATTATATATTGGACCTGCGTGACGCTTTCGCTGTGCAATCTTTGAAATTTTTTGCTGATACTTTTTTCATTAATTTTTAATTAAAAGCAGTTTTTAATCAAGCAAATTCTTTTAACGGAATCTGAGTGTAACATGTCAAAAGGCAGTTGAAAAACATGCCGTGTGATATCTGATCGTTGTGTGTTGTGCATTTGCATAGAAAAAGGGAAATTGACTTCGGAAATAAAATATATATTAGTGATCCAGCGACAGAGCTTCGCACTTTAGTCTAATATTTTTTATACATTTATAATATCATATACATTCTATTATAGGTTTAAACTTTTAAATTAAAAATAAGGATAAAAATATCTTTAAAAAAATAAGTCAAGCCAGAATATCACCTCATTTATTGCACCAATGTTACAACAAATATTATCGTAGCTAGTAACACGCACGAACGAGAAAACAAAAATAAAAACATGTTTTAACTGCATTAAGGGTTGATGTCAACGCCTTGGGAAAACACGGGACAGAGAAAAATAAATTGACTACATATAAAATACAATTTAATCTAATATAACAAAGCATAGCTTTTAGGTTACACGTGAAATACCACTTTTTTAGTCTATCAATCTTCTCTGTTTTTCTAAATATATCAAATTTGCAATCACAAACATAAATTAAAATCGTGCAGAGAAATCTTTTACTACTTTATCTTTTTTGTACTATTTATTCTTTATAATCACTGTTGAGTACGGTATAATGCGGAATTCTATTTTTGTGGCAACATTGATTTGAGAAAAAACTTTCATTTCATTTATGAAAACAACGCTAATTTAATTTTAAATTAACTGTAATTTTTAAACAAAAACAAATATATTTTAACAAAATGTGAGTGCAATATAACAGAATCTGGTTCAAAAAGTTTTCGAATGATACCAAATTCATTGTTGTACCTTTTTTAAATGCATAAAAAAATTTATATTGACAACAGAAACACGATGTAATATATGTGATTTTGTACTTAATTGTTTAATATACATATTCTCGCTTTGTAATATTCTTAATAGTTTCATAAACTAAAATATCATAGTCACTAAATTGATCTAAATGCAATGAAGAAGGTTGCCTAATACTTTTGTGCAAATTTAATAATAATATATATATATATTTATTAATTTTCTCAAGTAGACCTATAACATTCATCTTGTTCTCTGGTAAATCTTACACAATAATGTATGAGCAATAGTTAAAACGGTTGTAATACACATATATATATATATATATATATATATATATATATATATATATTATCTGAAGACATTTTTATAAGCCTCATGCAAATCCAATTATATTTTTTTTTTGTAAGTTTTGTGGCTTAAATCAGACATTTTGTTTGATGGAGACAAAACAATTTTTCATGTAATTGTCCGGAATTATTTACAATGAATTTTGTTATATATATAAAAAAAAAAAAAAACTTTTTGGGTTTCTGTTAACTATGGTGTTTTTGAATAGATAGTTTGAATTTCCTTACTGTTAAAAGAAAGAACTCATTCACAAAAGAGGCGTTTTCTTTAGGAAGAACTCGTTCTAACGTAGGAGTCTAACTTAAGAATAAACTTTTTTCATGAGAATAACTTGAAATCTAATTTAACGAAATTTCTTGATTCAAAATACAAAATATGGCGCTTTAGGAAATATATCTTTTCGTTTGTACTTAATTGTTTAAAATAATTTTTTTCATTTTTTATTGTGCTTTAAAGTTTCCTTAACTAAAATATCGAAGGCACTAAATTGTTTTCAATGCTATGAATACGATTTCCTACTACATATGTGTAAAATTAAAAAAAAAAAAAACATTTTAAAAACGTTTCATAAGTAGATCATTAAACATTGAAATATGTTTCTCTTTTAAACTTATATAATAATTGCTTAAATTATTTACATAAGAATTGCTGAAGCTGCATAAACTCAATATCTGAGCAAAATTTATAACGGTTGACAAAAAAAATATATGTATTTAATCCCGAGAAATTTCTAGCTCCATGTTAATTAAACCAGAATTATTTTTTGTAAGTATTGCTACTTAAATCAGACATTTTATTTTATCATGAAAAGGCAATTTTTCATGTAATTGTCTGGAATTACTTAGGAAGCGTTCGGTTCCATATAAAAAAATCTTTCTAAGTTTCCTTTAAATTGGAATGTTTCCGAATGACTAGCTTCAATTCCCTTCCCGTCAAATGATAGAATTCAATGTACTGGCTTACAAACTCACAAAGGAAACTTTTCGCAAGGGAGAACACATTCTAATCTAGGTAATGATTTCATTAAAGTGTAGCCGTTTTTTATGAAAATAACTTGTAATCTTAATCGTAAGTAAACGAAATGTCTTAACTCAAACTATACAATACAGTGTTTTAAGCAATATATCTTCAAATTGTTTTAAATAATTTTTTTTGTTTTGTAATGTTTTTAAAAGTTTCATAAATCCATAGACATTAAATTGATCAGAATACGATGAACAATATTTTCTAATACTTTTATGAAAAAGTATTTCAATTATTTTTTAAATTTTCATAAATAACCACATAACATTGAAATTCGTTTCTCCGTTAGGCCTTAGCAAACATTAGGTTAGCAATTTTTTTTTTCCAAGATGGTTTTTTTAAACCTCATGCGAATTAAACACGAATTTTTCTTTGTAAGTATTGTTGCTTAAATCAGAAATTTTCTTTAATCGAGACGAACCATTTTTTCATGCAATTGTATGGAATTACATAAGAAGCGTCATGTTCTCTCTAAAAAAATAAAAACAAATCTTTTAACTGGAGTATTTTCGAATGAAAAGTTTCAATTTCCTTCCTGTTAACTGAATGAATTCAGTGTAATGGTTTTCAAACTCACAAAGGAGACATTTTCTCACTTGATCATAATATGACTTAAGTACTGATTTAACTTAACAGGGTTTCTCGTGAGAATAACTCTAAACCTTAATTTAAAGAAAACGAAAAATTTTAACTTGAAATGTTAAATAGGGTGTTTTATAAAATGTATCTCAAATTATGTATTTAATAGTTATAAGAGTTTTTCTCGTTTTGAAATATTTTAAAAAGTTTCATAAATTAAAATAAAAAAGCACTAAATTGATCAAAATACAATGTAGAGGGTTCCTGATGTTTTTGCGTAAATTTATTAAAGCTTTTTTTTTTCATAAACAATCACATGACATTGAAATTTGTTTGTTTAAAATACAAATATAAATGTATAAATGCTTATGGATACAAACAGAACATAAAAAAGGCTTATAAAAACCTTAAACTATAATGATCAACATGTTTTGAATGCACAAACGGCGCGATTATATAAATCTACACGATAAAAAACTATTCTCGCAAAAGTTTTGAAAATAATTTTGAAAAATAATAAACCAAGAGATTATATGTGTAATAATAGTAAGTGCTTAAAAATTAACTGTAAGCGTGAAAACTAATGTTTCATTTTTTTTAATTGAAAAACACCTCGTGCCAAATTTTAGGTAATTAAAAAGAGGCTGATTCATTGCATATGTTCTCGTTACGAATATAGATTAAATAATGCGAAGCATATGCAATGAATCAGTCGCTTTTGAATTACCTAAAATTTGTCACGAGGTGTTTTTCAATTTTAAAAAAGAAATAAGGAAATATTAATTTTCACGTGTACAGTTCGATATTTTTAAGCATCTGATTTTATTACACGTGTGAACTCGTGGTTTATATTTTTAAAGTTTATTTTGAAAAATAACGAGAGTTTGTTTATTGTGTAGATCTTGATAATGGCACCGTTTGTGTGTTTGAAACATGTCGATCATTATATTAAAAGATTTTTATAAGCCTTTTTGTGTTTTGTTTGAATTACTTAAGCATTTATATCTGTATTTGAATGATAATTAGTGATTTTATTATATGATTATGAAACTTGCTTCTATGTTAAACATTACCTAAAAATACATATTGAAAATATTTAAAAATTCTAAAATATATATATTTAATCCCAAGAAAAAATAATTATCCTGAATTGAGCAAGAATTTTTGTTTGCTAGAAAAGTTGTTTATATCAGGCATTTCCTTTATCTAAAGGAACCAATTTTTCATGCAATTGTCCTTTATTACTTAATAAATGTTCTCTTCTAAAAAAGATAAAGCTTTCTGCGTTTCACAAACAGTCCCCATAACATTGTCACTTGCTTCTCTTTGAAGCCTTACCCAGCAATATACGAACAAATGTTTCAACGGTTGTAAATATATATATGCATATATATTTAATCCCAAGAAAAATTTCATTATCCTCATGTAAATTAAATAAGAATTTTTCATTGTAAGTAGAGTTGTTTAAGTGGGACATTGCCTTTTTTTATAATGATTTAGGCAAAAAAAACGAACAAAATTTTAATGTCCGGAATTATTTACGAAGCGTTTTGAGAAAAAGCTTTCAGAGTTTCATAAACAGCCCAACTCCATAGCATTGAAATTTGCTTCTTAAATAAGCATTACCTAGTCATTTTTTGGCAAAACTTTTAACGTTTGTAAGAAAGTATGTATTTACAAGACATTTTCAGAATCCTCACATGAACTAAATAAGAATTTTTCTTTGTAAATTTTGTTGCTTAATTCAGATATTTCCTATTATCAAGTCAAACTAATTTTTCTTGTAATTACCCGGAATTACTTTCGAGACGTTCTGATCTATATAAAAAAAAAAAAGATTTTTGAGTTTCCTTTAACTGGAGTGTTTCCGAATGAATAATTTCAATTTCCTTCCTGTTAAATGTAAGAATTCAATGTAATGGCTTTCAAACTCACAAAGGAGACGTTTTCTCAATGGAGATCACATTTTAGTCTACGTACTGATTTAACTTAAGAATAAAGTTTTTTTTTTTTTCATTAGAATAACTTGAAATCTTAATTCAAAGAAAAGGAAATTTTTTAACGCATCTTATAGAATTGTGTTTTATTTGTTATTTTGTTTTTAGTATAGAAACCGTGTCCTTATATAATTGTTTTAAATATAATTTTTCTTTTTGTAATGTTCTAAAAATTTTGATAAATTGAAGTTCCAAAAACAGGAAATTGGACAGGATACGATGCGAAAGTTTATCTATATTCTCAAAATTTAGCTTTAAGCTCAAAATTTAGCTTCAAATAAAAATTACTAAAATGACTTATAAAATATTACTTCCAAATTTATTGCTAAATTTTTGATGAGTCAAAAATATTGACGCGCTTTTAGTGAAGAAAAACGCTATAATTTCATAAATTCAAAGAATTAAAACTCGGTTATTTTTGCTAGTCAAATTGTTAAATTTTTGTAGTGTGCTTCTGAGACGCGTGAAAACTTTTTTCTTTCTAAACATAAATTAGCACCAGCGTCGTATGAGAAATACAATTATTTATTTTTATATGTATACAGCTTATTTTTATTTGTATGTCCCCCTTTTAAAATAAATGCTATATCTAAAAATTTACGTTATGTGCATAATCTTGTAACTAAGAGTATATTTCTAGCATTATCGGTTTAGGAAGTAATCGCCAGAATGTAATTTAAATCATGCTTATATTATTTTTTTATTATTACTGGGGGACCCTGTCCATCTGCGAGCTACGCTCACAGACACCAGCTCAGACTCCACATAGACTAAAAGAATGCTAATGTGCTCTGTTTTAAAACGATTACACGGTTACAGATGATTGAATGATATTATCATGACGGCAACGATCTTCTGTAATCGGGTTGCCATATTTTTTCCGTTGGACTGGGGCATTTTTCGGTTTCCATTGCTTCATGCGCTGCTTTCGCGACACCTGACTGCTGTTTTGAGGATTGATAAGTAGGATCAATAACACATTTGAAAATCAGCTTGTATAAAATAGTTAAGTAAAAAATGTCGCTGTGTCTCGGACTCTTATAACAACGCTATGAACCTATATATATTCTTCCTTTGAGTTCGAGACTACAAAAATTCCTCTTCATGGAAATAACATTCATAAGAACGGCATTGAAAAACACTTGTATAGAAAATTTACGCTAATGTTTTATGTTTATATCGATTTTCAGATATTTTAAGTAACATGTATATATTATGCATGAATTATTTTTTTCTATTTTAATCCATCTTCATTCAGTTTCTTCATGTTATTTTAAAAATGTAAATTGTTTAGTTTAATTAATAAGTATATATGAATTTTCTAATATAATAATAATAAAGTATTTCCCTGATTACAAAAGTGGTAATAAAGTCTTTCCCTGATTACAAAAAATTATTACGAATTAACAATTGAATGTGATGCTTTAAAAGTTTTATTATGGAAAAGCCATGTTCTTAAGTTTTTGTTTAGTCCATCCAAACTTCCTGGAAGATGGATCGGACAAGATTGCCAACACGATGATATTCTCTCTCAGCCGATATTACTCCTGTACACACATATATATATATATATATATATATATATATATATATATATATTGGGGGTGGGGGCTGGGGGGTTATCGAACATTTCTGTATAAAACTATTAATTTTCAAATTTTTATATGCAATAGTCTTATTAATATTACCCGAGAAAGACCATCGGTTGCAAAAAAAATATTTACAGTGGTGACAGTGGTGGTTATTTTAATTTAGAATAGAGATATTACTACTATTATTATTTTTATTTAATTTATGTTTTCTCCGTCTTCTTTCCACTTTAACATATATTCGATTTTAAATCTTTATTAAAAATATTAGATACATTCTAAAGTCACTATAATGAATCGCATTTTGAAAATAAGTTGCTTAAATTTTGATAATATTTTACTAATGTCGTCTACAATAAATTTCTAAAAAGAACATATAGAATTCGGGTTTCTTTGCACAGAAAGTTATTCTTGTTTTTTTACATGAATGTTTTAAATACTTTTTTTTTTCAGTGTTCTAAAAGGAGTCATAAATAAAGGTATAAAAAACGAGGCATTGATCAGAATACCATGCTAAATTTGTCCCATACAGGGTGTCAAAAAAGACTGAAATGCGATTTGAATTATTTTTTCTGTTGGGCATACATATTATGTATTACATAACCAATGCAAATTGCAAAATTGTTCAAAGTGTGGTTGGAATTAATATTATGTCTATGAAATACTCCTGCCATTGATTTTCAAAACTTTATTTCAAAAATGATAATTATATGGTCTTCGAGTTCTATAAGTTAACTGGCCGTTCGCTTCCGAGTGGGGCCCAGGTACTTTTAGCAGCATACAGCCCTGATTTTGCTTGGGGCCCAGAAAGTGCATTTTGCATGCAAACAGAAAAATATAAATAAAATACCTTATTTTAGACTATATGAAAATAACTAAATAAGAATATCAAAAAAGTTCGTAAATAAAGATTTTGCGACATAAATAATTTTTCTTCCATGAGCTCCCCCTGACAAAGTACTGCTCTGCCCTGGCCTTCATTATCTAGGGGGAAGAAAGAACTTTTAGATAAAATAAAAAAATGGGATTGCCTAAGATACATGGCACTGTGGTTTCACACTCATAAAGTGTTAATGTTGTGATCAAAATAACGGGGAGCTGTGTGTTTCTCAGTAATATATCGTTAATACAGAGATCATTATAACGGAGTTCAGTTATTTTGCGTGCATAAATCATTGAAATGTGATTATTTTAAGAGACCTTTTTGGGTTACACGCCTGTAAACTGATTATATGTCAATCACTATAACGCAGCCTTGTACATACGCCATCGCATAAATATGGCGAACAGTATTTAAATCGCGAATATTTGAATCCAAAAAATGTATTTTGAACAGAGGAGGAAATGTATTCTATTTTCTATAAACATTTATATCCGATCGCTGTGATTATGCTTATCTCGTGATGTAGAAATATAGAACGTTGAGAATCGAAAAGTATTCATTTCTGCTGATACTTAATTATGTATATTTTACATACAATTTTCAAACACACCATCCCAACCTATTTTATCATCAATTTGTAGAGATGCATCATTCAACTGGAAATTATGTCTACTTTCTGAATAAAGGTCGTCTTTCAATTCAAAGTTTTTCATTCTGATAGAAAAGTCTTATGACCTGAAAGGAAATGTTCTATATTTTGTGAACCAATAAACCAAATTTAATCAAAAACTATACAGATAAATCCGAATACCTCACAATTGCGTATTTAGAAGCTAATCGGATGCTCTTTGCGTCAATTTTCGCGGAACTCACAGACAAACCGACAGAAATCCAAAACTTATCTCTCTACAGCTGTGGTACTTAAACTCTCTACAGCTGTGGTTTTGGCAATTAGAAAAAAAGTATTTTAAATGTAATTAATATTTATTAATAACTGTAATTTAAAACTGAATATTAAGAAAAATTGAAATTGATTATCATTATTAACTTCAAATAAAAAATATACATTATTATAATCACTGTATATTAATATTCCATATAAATAAGTATATCAAAATATTCCATAACAATTTTTACAATTTTTATAAATGAATACTCGTATGAAATAATTTATCCTTATGTGATTAAGATAAAATATACAAAGTTAAAAATAAACTCAATAAAAATATAACATTCTGTTTAACGTTATAGCTTCTTTTTTATCATCAATAATGAATGTTTCTTAAACCCTTTTCCACTCTAAAGACACGAAAGTTAACTTAAAGCAATAAATTTGTAATTGAACATTTTATTGCTTGTAAATACCTCGAGCTATTTGTTACAATTTAGGGACAAATAAAATGTAATTGTGATTTGTTGTGACAAGACTGTCTATGTCTGTGTTACTTTTAAATGTATTATTGAAAAACAAGTGCTTATTTTAAAACTAGATCTAGTTTTTATTTTAAAATATTAAATAATGGCGTTTTAACGGAAATACTGTGATTAAATTTATGTATTTAAACATAGCATTCTCATGAATTCATTTTTTAACGTGTAATTATTTTTAATACAATTATTTCTCCACTACGAATGATTTCAATTTATTCGGAAAGTACATAAAATATATATATGTATATATGTACACACACACACACACACACACACGTACGCACATATACATATATATATGTATATATGAATTTTATTTCGCAATATTCCTTTAAATTATTCTAAATTCTGACATAGTCATTATTTCCTTAATTTTTAATAATATTTATTCCTATTTAATGTCCTTTTAAAAGTAATAACACGTATATTAACAATTATCTTATTCCAAATCTTAATCTAAAACTGCTAGTTCATTCGTAACTTTTATGAACTCCCAAATTTATAATATTCTGAAAGACGCTTGTTGTCATTTCTATTGCTTTTAAAAGCCATTTTTTTTTAATTCTATGCTTCGCTTCGCGCGCTGGGTATTTTTCACATCAAAATCAATGCGCAGCTGGGATCGGGATTATTTCTTGCTAAATCTTCTCCATCGCACCTCATTTGCTTAGCCTCCCACTCAATGCCTCCCACTCAATGGTTTGGGCATACGTTACATAGCTTCTGTAACTTTACGCGCAGTTTAACAAAATTCGCTTGCAAGCATTTGGAGAACAGATTTTTGTCGTTTTTGGAAGTGCTAACCAAAGGGTTATCTGGTGTTCGGGGACATAGAATTTCTAACAGCACTTTAAATCCATTCAATAATGTAGTGAGTTAACGTCAAGTCCGAGGGCTATATGATAACACCTTGATACTGTGGGAACTGTTTTTGGCATCGCTCCTGTTCGTTAATAAACAAATTATCTGTAAATTGTCTGCACATTATTGCAGAAATTGTTATGGTGTTTCATCATTGCCTAACCTCCTCGCCATGATTCTTGATAACGACTGCAATAATTCTTCATCTGTAATCAACTGCCATTTTCTCGTGTAATATTAAATCATCTTCGTAAAAAGCTATCATATATATATATATATATATTGAAATTCGTAGTTGTTTGTTTAGAAAGAAAAGAAGACTTAAGTTACCTTTTGAACTAGATGTTACAATATTCACATAGTAGTAAATTCCATTGAATAAAAAATATTAAAATTAAATTGTAGGCAAATCAAAATATATTATAAAGTAAAAGTAAGTATACAGTACCTAACAGTAGCAAATGTAGATTAAACTAAATATTTCTTTCACATAATGCAATACAGAATAAATACTGAAACTTTAAATTGTCAATATACATTAGGTTGAATTTGCATTTTAATTTGAAAATATGCTTTAAAGATGTATGTCAAAGATTCAATTTGAGAAAAAAATCAAATATTGATTTATTTAAAATACTTTGGTTTATTTGAAACCCAATTTTTCTGTTTTTGATATAAATTATTAACGGTGATTACTTAACTATTTCTTAATTACTTGTATGTATTATTGTAATACGTAAAAATGCCTGCAACAGAAATATTTTACAGTATATATATTTATTCTACACAAAACATCCGCAAGCAATTTCTGCCTAACATACAATAGAATGCCATTTTTTTTTTTACATTTCTTACAAAAAATTTCTGTAGTTCTTCTTTAATTTTAAGTATATATATATATATATATATATATATATATATTGTAAAAACTAAGACAATAATATAATATATACATAATATATAAAAGGTAAAGCTAAGGGAGTCTGCGCACAAATCAACAGAATAATAATAAAACATCTAAATATAATTTTTTTGCTAAACTATCCATGAATAATTTTGACTTTATTTGTTTTTTATGCATTTCCATTGCTATTTTGTTGTTATACTGTAATTTAATGGAACAGTAGAAATAAAATAAAGAAAGTTATTTTGAGCAATCTGTCCTTACAGGGTTGGTGTGATTGCGCTCGTGAACAGGAGAGATTGTTACTAATAATAACTACAATTAAATTGTTAACAATAATATTTACACTTAAATGACATTGTTATTGTGAACAAATATTATTGTATTAGGAGTGATTATTTCAACCTAATGATTAAATAATAAAAAAAGGAAAGCATTTTAAGAACAATTAGCAAAGTTTAATTAAAAAAATTAAAGAATCAGAAAAAGCAAGTCCGGATAAGATTACAAAATAACATTAAGTTACTTGATAACACGTTTAACTTAAAATTAGTCCATTTTCATTTCCACAGTTTCAATGTTTTATTGTTTGCTGACAGAACAATCGATACACTTATTATTGTAAATTGTGTAGCTTTCGTGCATCCACCTGCCACAAGTAATACATTGAATCCAGTCACTGGTCGAAGTTGACTCCTGGTACAGTTTCATATATTCAGTGCCTTCACCCTGATTGTCCTTCGTTTTCTTTCCTTCAGTCTTTTGATCCCACAATTCTTGGAAGCATCTTATCTTCAGCTGTTTCCTTCTTAAGTCTTTTTTCATGCACATTTTGTGGATCAGTAACATTCGTTGCACTCTGCTGCCTTTTTGATTTCGAAACTATTAAAATACTTCGAATGGGTGAACACTTTTTCAAAACTTTCGTATGTGTATTTTTGAGAGTAACATTAGACTCCATAGAAGTTGATGGTTGACAAATGCATGTAGTTTCTGCAGTGGGATGCGGGGATAGGCCTAGAATAGGAGAAGTTTGGGTTTCAGTGGTTGTAATGAGTACTGTTGTTGAACGGTTTGTTGATCTGTGGATTCTGATGGTAACGCAACGGTTTCAGGAACCGTTTGATTCATGTCTTGATCACAGCCTAGCAAATATGTGTGTTCTAGAATCACTTCAATATTTAAAGGGTAAATTCCAGGTTTCGATAATTATGTGTTTTCAAAAATTATTTAAAAATTGATTCATTCATATATTTTACCTGTAATTTGCAATTTATGCAAATTTACCAATAAGCTGCGTAATTTCTCCTAGCATAGAAAGTAATGGGAACATTGCGCCATCTCTCCTAAGTAGCAGATGCACAAACTCTCCAATTTCGGTAGGACAGATTGCACGGCCTTTTATTTAAACATGACCTCTTCTAAAACGAACCGTTGATGTTCACATTGTTAGTCTAGATTAGTAGCTTATGAGAAATCGTTTAAGTTGAAAATATTTTGTACTATTGACATTGTATAAAATTTCTGATGAATAGTTAGGAAAATTCCATCTCTTACTTTGGGAAAACAAAACAAAATATCAATTCTTTATCCTAGACGCTCTGAACAATCAACGTGCACATTCAAGTAGACACTCCACTACTGCTGTTGTTCAATTAACTGGAGTCGCTGAGCGCGCACTCTACTCCTTCCCCTCGACCCTCTATGTGCGCAATCTCTCCGAACGAGCCATGTCTCCTAGCTTTACCTTATATATATATATATATATATATATATAATATTTCCAAACGAAATCTATTGAAATAATCTCTATGGAAAAGACAATATTTAACTCGTATGGTACATAATCAAGGATTTTTAAGTTATGAAAAAGTTTTAGGTTTAGTATGTTAAATAATGTTGTATATATTTATTCAATTTTACAAATTGTACCATTTAATTACTTCTCATTAATATATAAAATAATTTTCTTGTTTAAATTATCTTAGGTTCATCCCGTTAATCTAAACAACATCACATGCATTATCGCTATTATTAAAAGCTTTTTTTTAACCCTTCATTGGGTGCGCTGTCGTACATTTTATGTCACATGTGATTTTTTGAAAGATCGTCCCCTCAAATAGGCACCGAAAGTACATTTTAACTTTTACTGCTGACATGTATAATTGTTCTTCAAACGTGGCTCTTATTATTGTTATGACAAGTCTTGCATTTTTAATAGCGTAAATACGCTCCTCAAAAAATACGTTACGCGCTAATGAGCGCAGCTACTGGAGGGTTAAATGAAACAATAAACATACGACTATTATTCTGATCCATTCCGTGTTTATAGATAAGAGTGCAACGACGTATGTACAACATACACACCATGTATCCTCATCGTTTGCATTTAAGCAGTTGCACACTTTATTAGCAGTGAAGCAGATCAAATGATTTCTGTAATATTTAAAGACTCTTTAAATGTATGCCTACATATAACAACAATTTATGTCTAGAAATATTTATTAAACTGTTGTTCAGTATTTTCCAATTTGCAAACACATTAAACAGAATTGCTTAAAACATCTCTTTAGGTTGCAATATTACGAAGTGGCAGATTGTGTGAAAAGTAATGACTAAAACCACCATTCTCTTTTAAGGTATCCGAACACCTTTAAAAGCCGATTTTCGGCCAAAATATCGATTTTTAGATTTTGGTATAATATAATAACCGGACTCTTTATCTTTCCAAATCTGTTTGAATTTTGTTTATATCTTATTTAGAAGTCAAGTTATTGCCTTTTTAAAATTACTAAGTATCAGTATTTTGAAACCGGAAGTATCGTTCTGCTCACCGGAAGTCATCACGTTTTTCAATGCTATGTAAACCCAAAAGTAAAGAAGCAGAGAAACTTTTAAAAGACTTTGAAAAAGAAAAACAGCAATTGTTTTAAATAAAATAGATAATATAGTGTATAAATTGAGTAACATATTAAGGTTTGCTTTTCAAAATAAAGGTAAGATTTTGAATTAAATTTTGTTTTTGCGTTTTCTGAAAATCAATTTTTTAACATTTTACGTTTACGCAAAACATCATAAAGGAAAAAATTATGGATGAATCTCTTTCAAATTTTTTTTGTATGCTTTGCAAAGTACAATAAAGGGAATGAACTACACTCGTAACTGTAAGTGTATTAGTTTTTTGTAAATTATTGATAAAGTTTCCAATTTGCAATAAATTTTTAGTAATTTTTGCTTCATCACTGATTAACTTTCTATATAGTTTTAAATATTTGACTCAGAAATATGAGAGTAGTTCATTCCCCAGAAAAAGGTTTAATAATTATAATAATGCTTACAAAATAAAAATATCTTGATTTAAAGTTGAGTTATGATGTTTTGCGGAAGTGATTATTTTCGCTGTTTTTTGCTTATTTTTTCCCCAAAATATAAAAAAATAATTTGAAATGTATAACTTTTTCTGTTTTATTTTACTTTTTTAATTACATCATGATATACAATGCAAAAAAAGTCATATTTTTAAATAATTTAAAAAAAAAGCCCTCCGAAGGTATTCGGATACCTTAAAGTTTTAAAACTTAAAGATTATATTTTCTGAAATTTTCTCATTACAATTAATAGCTCGAAACATTCTAACAAAGTTCGTATCACTTATTGACTTTATCCTGCTTTGTAGATATACAGGATGTCCCAAAAGTTTCCGTACAACTTCAAAAATGTATTACAAAAAAAAATAATAGGCCTACAGCAAAAATAATTACAACAGTACATAGAGTAACTCAAAAAGTTTTTTCTACTGCCTTAGTATACATGTACATGAGATCATTTCGTTGCACGAAGAATATCTAGTCGATATTCCAATTCCATCCACGTGCGTTTCTGCATGCTAACATCAACAGTAGTTACAACTGTTTGGATCTTTTGTTTCCATTCCACGAGACTGTTCACTTGAAACAAAAGATCAAACAGTTGTAACTTTATATTAAAATCATTAAAATTACAGTTGTAAAAAAAGTTGTAACTTCTCTTGATGTTAGCATGCTGAAACGCACGTGGATGGAATTGGAATATCGAATTGATATTCTTCGTGAAACGAAAGGATCTCATGTACAAGTATACTAAAGTAGTAGAAAAAACTTTTTAAGTTACTCTATGTACTGTTGTAATAATTTTTGCTGTAGGCTTATTATTTTTGGTGTAATAAATTTTTGAAGATGTACGGAGACTTTTGGGACACCCTGTTGTTTGTAGTAAGTCATTAGACATTATTCACCAATTGAAATAACAAATTTTGATGTCAACCGAGAAGCAAAAAGAATAGAAATTTTGTAAAGAAACTGGCAACTGAACGTAACATTACAATCAAATATAGTTCACATTACAACAAATATAGTTCACGTTACAACAAATATAGTTCACATTTATTACACCACATAAATATCTTCTATAATAAATAAAAGAAATTTGGGAAGAAATTAAATAAAACATTTATTAAATAATAAAAATTTCTATGAAGTGCCGAAGGGTAATTCCCAGATAAAATTTTGTCGTAAAACGTGAAACCAGTTTTTGTTTTTTCTCAAATTTATTATTCTTATTTCATTTTAAACAGCTTCAATATTGATTTTTTAGCAGTTTTACGTATTTATTAGGAAACACCGCTGCCTAACACTCTCTTGTTTAAGTTAAATAAAAATGTTTAGAAATTCAATTTAAAGAATTTAAAATACTATATAGTACATTGTAATTTTTAATGTATATTAGATTTCTTCAAATGATTCATCAGCTTTAAATTTTCTATATAAAGTACAATAATGTCTACAAAATGATATTTTATAAGGGATAAAATAATTATTTTATGCTATTAATTATCTACTGAAAATAAATGCACTTCAGGCATAAAAAATATGTGAGCATAATTATTCTAAATGATTATGTGTACAGATTAATATTATATTTTTCTATAGTATCCCAAAACATAAATATATGTTAGAAACTTTTTTTTTAAATAGATCGTAATAACAATTTTATGCATGTATAAAATTGTTTGTTTAACAGATTAGAATACGATTACAAATTAAAATATTTTAATTAATCGTTTCGAATACGATTACAAATTAAAATATTTTAATTAATAGTTTAGAATACGATTACAAATTACAATATTTTCTTTAACAGTTTAGAATACGATTACAAATTAAAGTATTTTGTTTAACAGTTTAGAATACGATTAGAAATTAAAATATTTTTTAAGAGTTTAGAATACGATTACAAATTAAAATATTTTATTTAACAGTTTAGAATACGATTACAAGTTAAAATAGTTCGTTTAACAGTTTAGAATACGACTAGGAATTATTTGAAAAGAAAAAAATGGATTACAGAAATTACAGTTTTAATTTTCTATATAAATACTAACATATGCAATTTTAAACATGTTCTAATACCATGTCTTGTATTTAATTTGATGTACATTTATGTATGCAAAACGGAATGATTTTTTTAATTTCAATGTAGATTATTAAATGCGCATAAAATGCTTAATGCAAAGTTTTACATTTCTGCTTGGTAATCTGTATTGGCTAGATTCCAGGGCAATTATTGGGCATTGATTTTTTATACAAATTCAAATGTAAAATAGACTAATTTGGCAATTTTCGATATCGAATCCATTTTTGAGATATTTCTATGAAAATTTCCATTATTTGAACAGCATAATAACCTACATTTTCTGAAAAAACTAAGCTATAGATATTTGCTAGCATAATATTTTATGAAGCTTAGGGAAAATCATGTAAGAAATATTTTTCCTGTTATATATAAAAGTTATTGTGTCAAAGGATTTCAAAGTTAATTTTAGATGGAAATTGTTCTTCAAACGTGACAAATGAAGTGCTTTTGTACTGTAACTAGTTTCAGTGAAATGAATTATATCGTCTCTTATTATAATATGATTAATTTCCGTAATAAAATAAGTACATTTTAAGGAGTAAACATTTTATCTTTTGTTCACATTTACTAAAAATTCCAAAGGGAAATTTAAGCCTAGCTGTGAAAATTTCCCAACTTGAAATCCATATTTAGACACCTTTTCTATTTAAAACTTGAACGACCGGAGCGGTCATTTTGACCGCATAGATTCTTTGAGAAGCAATTATTCTTAAGGAGTCTCAGGACTCTTAAAGCGAAATTTAAATTTTTTTAGATGTTAAACTTCTATCTTTTCTGAACATTTTGATATAATTGTTTCCTTTAAATTCCCATTATAACATAATTTATGGCTTTTAGAGTTATACTCGCTCAATAGCCGAAAAGGCGTTTCCGAAACTTTGAAATAATTTTTCTCCAAATAACATTTTTGGGCATAACGCGCAGGATATCCCAAAAACTTCTGAATATTTTTTCATGAAATTTTCAAAACGTATGTTTCATGTTAGCCTGTATAAACTGAACCTAAAATTTCCTTTTTATTGTACAAAAAAGTATTTTTTAGGTGATTATACTGTTGAAATTTTCAAAATTTTGTATTAGCTAAAAATTTTAGAATGTATTAAAAATATAAAAATGCTTTAAATACAAATTTATTTAGGTTCATAGTAGTTATTACAATATGAAGTATAAGTAGGCACAAAAATTTTCATTCTAGTTGCAAAATTTATTTTGTAATCCTGCGCGTAAGCTGTTATACCAATTATCTGCTCGTCAAAGGTCTGACAGTTTGGAGCCCCCTATAAATGCTAATTCTGCATCTTGAAATTAGTTTTAAATACATGAAATGAAAGAACATGCTTATATCTTTCATCCCAATAAAAATTGTGTTTTAAAATCATACAAATTTTAAGATATTAAATGTTGAAAATGTTCTTGTTTTTTTCTTTTTTTCCAGTTTTAAGAGTGCTGAGACCCCTTAAACATTTACTTGAGCTCACTCACCTTTCGCGACTTTTATTATTTTTTTGAGGTTTTTAAATGTATACCATTGTTTATTTGCAATATTTTATAACTAGTGTATAAATTAATGCTCTACCTATAATGACGAGGAGCTGTTACAATGACCGCTATAGAGATTTGAATGATCTGCTGTGAAGTAACACTCAATTTTTTCTCATCTGCTTATCTTGATTTCATTGGCGCATGCGCCTGACTGGAGCGACACTGCAGGGGGCGTTTTTTTTTATTTCGTGCGTCTGCTTGTTTTGTTTGAATGGCGCGTAGGATTTCTTTTCATTCGTGCATCTCCTGTTTTCAGCGGAATTACAATTGAATGTGGGTCGGTAAAATTCTAGAGTTTGAAGCAAAGAAAATTACACCTGTGAAATGTATTTCAATCCCTCGAAATAAAGTACTGAGTGTTGAGTAATGTTTAACACTGCTTCATCAACTCGATGACGGTTGCAGTGATGATGGTAAAAATAGTGATTCCGATGTCATGATTTCTGAAAACGAATTTCCCGATCAAACTCGGAATCTTCCGAAGAAGAGATAAATGTCGAAAATCCCTTATTATCATTGGTTCTTCACAAAATGTTAATCTCATTTCTCCAGATGGAACTCAATGGAAAATGTTTGAAGAAAGCGGTATTATTACTGGGAGATATGCCTCAGGAAACGTATTGAAGGACCTACTCCTTATGTTAAGACAAATATTGGCGGAAACGAAGTTTCATCTTGGAGTTTGTTGTTTTCCGAATACAGGTTGAAACATATTCAAAAATTTACACTTGAAAAATCTCACCGAGTATTAAAATCAGATTCAGGGAGCATTTCCTTGGAAGAATTGGATGCTTTTATTGGTCTAGTTTACGCAAGAGGCGCCATGTGCAGTTCTTTTTCAGAGTTACACTACTTGTGGTCAAAACTGTGGGTCCACCAGTAATCAGTGAAACGATGTCCCGAAATCATTTCAAAAAAATTCTACGGTTTTTTCTATTTGATGATAAATTGACTCGTTCGAATCATCTTAGAAACGACAAATTTACCCTTGTTTCCGAATTATGGTCAGAATTTTTGAAAAATTCTCAGTTGGGTTTTATAATAGGGGAATCTATAACAATAGATGAACAGCTGTTGTCATGTAAAACACGTTGTAAGTTTATCCAGTACATTGCAAAACAGCCTTATGAATTTGGATTAAAATTATGGCGAGTTGTGGATCTTGACACAAAATATTTTTGAATGGTTTTATGTATCTAGGAAAGGATGAAGACAGGGACAGAAGTCTGCAGCTTGGTGAACATGTCGTTATGAAACTATTGGATCGGTTCCTTTGTAAGGTAAGAAATGAACAACGGATAATTTTTTCACATCACAGAAACTTGAGGACACTTTATGGGCAAAACAAACTGCTATTGTTGGGACCATACGGCTAATTCGAAGAGAACTTCAACCGATTTGCAAAGATACAACGACTCCGCGCTTCTCATCAAAAGTTCTAGTAAAGGATAAAAAAACCCTACTACGTACCGATGTAAACTAAAGAAAGTGCTTCCGGCCAGTATCGGGAGAAAAGGACAGCTTTCATAGTCCATGTTCTTAAAAATTCAACTAATTTTGCTCAAATACACGAAGATAAAATATTTGGAACCCGATTAAACAAGGTTCAATCCCAGTTTTAATTAATACTGAATTTGAATGCGAATTTCAGCATAACAAAAATGAGATTGCTGCTATAAATTCCTGAATTTTATTTAAAGCGTGTAACTCTTCGGAAATTTCTCAAAGATCCTTTATTTTAAACCTTGTCAACGAGTTGAGATTGCCATGTTGTTCATCAAAGAAACAACCTGCATACCTTCCTAACTCTTCTGAAACTGCGTGTAAAAAACGCCGTCGTCAGTGCTCTTTCTGCTGAAACAAAACAAAATAAAGTTGTTCGTCACGTCTTAAACCTATTTGTGGAAAATGTCCAGAAATGTGTGTTAAGAACTTGTATTGGAAATCATGTGTTAACGTCTAAACCGATACATAACTGGTATATAATAATACTACATTTTTTTTTTCCTGAAAATAATGTTATGTTTTCTTATATAATAAAAAAATACTATTTAAAATATTGCATATATTTTAAAAATATATAAATAATAATATATACATTAAAAATATTTGTTCAAAATAATCCATTTTAACTCTTTATAATGATATTTGCATTAAAAAGCAAATATTTATTCTCCATTTCTTATTGCAGTCAAAATGCCCGCAATTGTTATTGGTAGTAGAAAAATGTCGGTCGTTCTAATGCTAATATCTATTTTTCCGGAAACATCTATCCAAAAAACTGTCGGTAGATTATATGATTGGTATAATTAAAGAATTTTAGTATACAAATCCGGTTTTTAAATTCCGTAATCCGAAAATAACGTGTCTCTATACTAAATAGGACGTAATCACTATGGCAACCTAGAATTATTACCTATCATGTGATACCATTGTATTAATTACGTATGATAGGATTTCAAGAATGAAGAATGTCACTATAACTTGCTCATATAGCTTATAAAATGTCATACACGTCATATATTAATATAACGCCATACTTGTCAGATAACCTAGCAATACATCTCGGTCGCTTGACGATTAATCTCGGAAGCTGCTATAATAAGGAAGCACCGCTTTAAAAAAAATTCAAATTACTTAATAAATACTTCTATTAATATGATTTTAAGTTTGGATTCGATTTTCATAAAATTTTAAATGATTCGACAAAATTCTGCAACGATTATATATATTAAATTTCAAACCATTGGGTTTGGTAGTTTTTACGCTGTTATGTACGCTAGACGGACGGACTAGACGACGAATATAGGTGCTACGTATTTATATAATTACAAAAGCACTTAAAATGGAAAAAGAATACTATTGCTATAATGTCGGTTTTAATTTATGCATGGGAAAAATATTGCTGAAGATGTTTTGTAAATGTAGATAATTTATGTTAGCAGAAGGAGTCACTGACATATTAAAATTAATTTAATATGAGAGGAAAAGTATGGAATCATTGGATACCTTATTATTACCTTATTATACAGATTTACTATTTAGAGGTAGAATTTTAACAGAATTTAATGAAACTTTTGTCAGTACTCTGCACGTATACATGAAAAAAAATAGCATTTTAAATAAATGATTTTTGTACCTCTTTTGTTAGTATTAAATACTTTTCTAGAAAATAAATATAATTAATCCAAACGCCTGCGTGCATGGGTATGTTAATCTTACAGGAAATGGAAGATTTTAGAATGTTAAAACAGAATATTTAATTTAACAACCTAAACATATAATATTTTAATAATAAGACTAATTATATGTTATTTAGACATAAGTGATAATGATTTTTGTGACAATTTGAGGCAAAAATGCAGAATACAAATTCACTTCTTTATTAGCTTTAGAATAATGCTAATTACGCTTATATATTTAGTTTTTACTAACTTTCCTTCAAGCATTTTTTTATAATATCAAGCTTTATACCACTTAGGATATCCGGGTCTTATCCCAATAGAATGAAGATATGCTAGCTCATCATAAAAATGCACCAATAAATGCTAGCAATAGTTTCATTAATGAGAATAAGTATGCTTATTAGATATGTCGCACACAGTAATATATATATATAGTCCCTTTAACTATGTTCACATTTAAGAATTTTGATAACTATCAACTACCACAACAAAGAAGACTATAAAATAAAGTTATTTCTAACACAGAAATTTAAAAAATGGCAATATGTACATACCGCAATAACCACTTAATTTTCTTGCCTAGCACTCAGTATTTCAGCCATTACTCGCGACAGAGATCCTCAAATAGTATCAAAACTGACATATCCGGTTTTACTCGAGTATGTAAGTATTAAATCCACTTTCCCCTAACTGAAAAAAACAATGGTTACATTTCTATTTTAAATCATGCATAAATTAAAAATAAAAAAAATCTATTAAAATATTCATTTTTAGCTGATTTGATTTTGTGCTATATGTTTGTGTGCCTCGTTATTTCCGTTTGAGCCTAATAGTAATTATTGTATTACAATATGTTTTTTATATAACATTTGTATATTGTAAAATGGCTATTTTTGCTTAGAATTCTTTAAATATAATTATTAATTAATTCGTACATTTTTTTTAAATTCATACTGGTTAACGTACATTTTATTTCTTCAAGTTTGAGTTTGAAAGATGAAAAAAATCCTTCATCATTTTTTATTCCTATTCTGCAATACGGTTGTCATACTTTCCGCTAAAAAAGCAAAATGCACGTTTTTACAAACAGAAAACACATTAATTCTAAAAGACATTTTCCATCTTAAATGTGTGTTTAACGATTTTCTGTAACGTGTATATAATATAGATTAAACGTATGACTATATTCTTTATTTAAAGTTATTTATTACTGTCATATAAGTATCTATATTCAGTCATTAAATTTCGCTTTTCAGTCTGAACACAGTCTCCAAGCACTCTTCAATGCCTTTTTTAAGGAACATTAAAACGTAAATTGCGGTCGAATGAATGGTGTTAAATTGTTTATTTTGTTTTTACTAACGTTCCTTCAAGTATTTTTTCATTATATCATGAAACAAAAGGTGTATGTTAGTAAGATTCGATAAGTTTGAAGAGAAATTAAAATGCAAACATTGCTTTAAAAAGTTCTAAAAAAAATCATAATTATATACAATATACACTTAATTGGGATTCAAGAAGTTTAACACTAAGCCGTTTTACTCATAATACATACTCTGAAGAGTAAAACGGAGTAAAACTCCTATGAGGAAAACACTGGTATGTTACGTGGGGAGGAGTATGATCCTAAAAATATTAATAATTTTAAAATGTGTTTAAATATTTGCGGATCCACGAGGTTGAATTAATACCTTTAAAACTTTCGGAGTATAAATAAATAAATATATATATATATAAAGTAGGTGACCCAAAGGTGGCCATAGTTAAGCTTTGAAGATATTTCATAATTTTCTGGTTGGATGTGTGTAGATAAATTTTTGTTTGAAAAATTTTACACTTATCTCTAACATATATCAAGTATACTTTTGTTTGTAAAGTAAAATTTAATTACTTTTATAATACAATTTAAAAACTGTGGGCCACCTTTGTCGCATAGTGTTCCAAAGGTGGCCCATGTATTAAAATCACATTTAAATGTGTAAAAAATTTCGGCAAACTATTTTTCTTTCTATTATTCTCTGATAATCCTTTCTTTTTTTTGATATTTTTCGAGTTTTTCTTCTTGATATTTTTGTCTTATGACACGAAAAGACCTTGAAGCACTTTTTGTGCACGGTAGTTCAGGAATTTTCCTCACTGACTTTTTTGAGTGATCACAGGTGTTAACAATAAATGGTAATAAGCTGTTTTAGATATTTACGTAGAAATTTAGAAAATCACCCTTATTACACTGACTTCTACATGATTTCCACCTTGGAAATATACGTATCGTCTCTATTTATAGAACATAAAAGTATTAATCTGATACATTTTTAGAATTGAAGGAAATGTGGTTAAAGAGTAGGGAATAAGCTTTTAGGAAACGTATCATACCTCAAAGTTCTAAGAATTTTAGCACGTGTAAATTAAAATATCTTCTTACCTGGAAATTAGAATGACTACTCCTCAAAAGTGAAATCACTGCACAATATGTCGGAGGATCTAGGCGATCTCTTTAAATTCAGCCACGTGGACTGTAGTTACCAGCTTGACAATTCAGCAGCACGATTTAATGATTAAAAATTAAATTAATTCTTCTTTTGAGGGGTGAGCTACCTTAGGGACTCTGACCACCTTTGGTTCCCCACCTTATATTATAACTGGGAGTAGGAAACATGCTACATTTTACTTTATTGACACATTTAGATTTTAATAAAATTAAAAAAACTATTCTTTGAATACAAAATTATTGATATCTTACATATAAAGCACTAACATGGATATTAGCTTCGTGTGCGTAGTTTTTGAACTGTACTAAGTAATACGTGTGTATCCTCTAACCTGAAATTAAAGTTATACTGTCATTTATAATACAGATGAAAGTATTTTACCATTTAATCGTTATTTTTATCGTTTACATTTTATTAAATTTCTGTAAAACATCGGCATTAATCTAGCAATAAATTGGAATAGATAGTCATTGAAAACTGTGATTTTGGAGCAATCTTGAAATTTTAAAAATCCATTTTATGAATGAAAGAATGCGTTATGTTTTAATTGCGATATTTATTTTGTATTTATTTATTTATGTTTATTTATTATTTTTTTGGAGGGTGGGGGGGGGGGGGGTGGAGTTTCCACCATTCTGAGATTTGATCGCATGATCCCTCTTTTCTGGAAAAGGAATTAACAATAACAAAACAAAATGCAAACTTAATATCAATAAATTTGCATGCTTTGTCAAGGTAATATTTACAGTTTTGTATCCGGACATGTATTATACGAACATCACTGAATAATTTATGAAGGTAATAATAGCTACTGTACAATTTAAGGTATAATCGTTGTCCTCTCCGTATATTTTAAATGGCAGGTTGTCGCAGATAAAAAAGAAAATATACCTCATTATTATGCCATTATTATATATAGGAGTTATGTATTACTATTATGCGTTATAAGTTTCTATTTTGATAATTAAACAAAGAATGTTACATTACCACAGTCAAAAACATTTCCCTCTTTTTCTGCGAGTAGTCTGGTAAATATGTGTAAGTTAAAATAACATACAATGTTTTCTTTCTTATGCAGATTATTACTAAAACTATATTACACTGAATATATATGTAATAAAAAATGAAAATGTATTTAAATATGCACAAATCGAAAGTGGCAATTTAAATTAAATTTTCTTCGCAAACGTTTATAAATCGGCAGGTGTTCTTAATAAGAAACTAGGTAATCCAACTGTTTTTACTGTTTCTATAAAAACAGATGTTTTTTCAGATATTCATGTAAAAGTTTTTTTTAACTGAATTTCCAACGAGACAGCATAGGAAATAAAAAAAAAACTGCTTTCTTGAGAAAATAATCACTTAAATCTCAATATTTAATTCAATTTAATTAAAAATTTTAATTAAAAAAACTGTTCGATTACAAATCACTCTTTTAATCATGCCAGCAAGTGTCATACTTCATGTTTATAAAATTAGTCAGTGGCAAAAGTTTCGCATTGTTTACTGGTGAAAAAAATATTTTTATTACTGCCTTAAGCATTTTTGAGCACTTTTTATGTATGTCGTTATTTAAAGAAAAATTATTTGGTTAAATAAGCAGAAATTTTTAAAAAATCTATATGTACATACTAATATATGTTCTTCTTAACACAGTAGCTTAACTCAACCAGTGCTATTGTTCTGCTGATAAATAGCTGAGATTTAGTCACTGAATAGATATTTCAGAGAACAAAAGAAGGTAATTAAAATTTCAATAGGCTCTACAAAGCCGAGATTAATTGCATGTCTTTTCTTAGATGAGTGTTTGTTATCATGCGTGTCTTTTCTTAGATGAGTGTTTATTATCATTAATTTAAGAAGCTCTAATTTGAGCACTCTTTAGTTTCAGCTAATTTAACTACTGCGCATTTTACATTACATGTATCTTTTTCATGAACATGTACAGGGATTTCACTGCTGGATTGTAAAACAAAGAATGGATTAATCTGATAAAAATAAGGTTAAGAAATAGTAAATATCCTGTTTTTTTGTATCAGACACTTGTCACATTTATTTCTAGTAAACAAAAGGGACCACAATTAATAAATAATGCATTCAAAAAATAAAAATTCGTGTCGACGCTCATTAATCCGAACTCACAGAGACCGAACAAAAAAGTTTAAATAATCTCGTTTTAAAATGAAAATTACAATAATTAAAGAAAGAAAAGATTAACAAAAATAAGATATTTGAGTGTGTGTTTGTCCACGATAACTGGAAAAGCTATCGTCCATAGTGGTCAGGGAAAATGTTTTCGTATAGAGGAAAATATTTCATAGCTCACTTGAGCTTTGTATTATCGATTGTTTGTTATTACTTACTGAACGTAAATATTGGCGTATTTCTCTGATTTCCCAAGTTTAACGTCGATTTTGTGCTACGTATAAAGGCAATGCAAATTATTTTTTTTTCTTAATATAGTATATTTTGTCCTGTTTTCAATAGCGTTTATTTGATATTCGTTCAGATATTTTGAAATACTTCGATATTTTTGAAAAAGTTTTCATTCCGCCAAAAATGAGAACATTGTTATTTATCATCTGATATCTATTTGATATCTTAGTCATCTAATGTTATATTTTATATAACCGTACGGAGTAAACATTGTTGAACAGAATGGATGTAAAACAACAGAATTGTTTGAAAAATTACAAAAATATTAACACTGCAGATTTATATATATATATTTTTTTAATAAGTTAAAAGAATCTGAACTTTTGGCGATTCCATCGCATGAGAACTTTCCCCGGTTTGTCACAGTCAAAGTCAGTAGTAACTTGAAATACCTACGTTGGTCGTAGTGCCGACGTTAACTTCGTATCGGTTCTGTATTATCTAAGATGGATTTGTGGTAACTTAGTCATCACTAGAAATTTTATTTTACTGCTTGACAAGCCAAACAGTGGTGGAGTCCATCTATTGATGAGAGGGTATCGAGGAGCAGTGCAAGCACTCCAGGTTCTTTGGCAGTGATTAAGATTTTACATCAATGCATAAAGAGCTTCGATGAGAGAATGTCCTAAATAGATCCTTACTTTTTTTTCTATTTATTATCTAAGTTAAGTGCAATAAGTAGAAAGTAAAAATTGCAAATCTAAAACTGAGCCAAAAGAAAAGGACATGCAATAATATAATTAAAACGTGGAATAAAGTGGAATAACGACTATAACGTGGAATTTAGTTGAGAAGTCAGAACGCAAAAGGAAAAAAAATACACCCGTTTCCTTTCGTCAAGTTGGTATCTAATTTTAAACGATTTTTTTTATTTTAATGTTTTTAACGATGACGCTTTTTAATAATATATGCGATTTTAACGAAATAATTTATTTTTAAACTGCTATTTTAGAATTTGTGGCCACGATCTAAATTTTCCGTTTTTTTTTTTTTTTTTTTTTTTTTTTTTAAAGTAAATTCACTGCAGGGGTCCGGCTGACCCGCAGTTCGAAACAGGCGCGTCATGCGAGCTTTTTTCCTGGCGATATTCACTTATTAGATTGGTGCCGGATTTATGCCGGGCGGGTTTTGTTTCTTGGCAGACATAGACCGGGCCGGGGCCGAAGAAATCCAACATGGTCTGCTAGTAATAGAAATAACTCACAAGAAATTGAAATAAAGTTTGAATTTTATGAACATGTTGTACATTTTGATACAAAAACTGGTCAAATGACGTTTGGTTTCATATTTAATTTTGATTCTTTTTAGCTTATCTTCCTATATTGGATTAAAAAACAGTTTTTTGTGTGCTGAAGCCTCCATCTTAATTATGCAGGTCTAATTTGAGCACTCTTTAGTTGCAGGTAATTTAACTGCATTTTCATACTGCAAATTTTAAATTATAAGGTAAAGCCAGGAGATATGGTGCGGTCGGAGAAATTGCGCACATAGAGGTTCGAGGGGAAGGAATAGAGCGAGAGCGCAGCGACTCCAGGTAGTTGTAGAACAACAGTAGTGGAGTGTCTACTTGAAAGTGCACGTTGATTGCTTTGGCGTCTAAGATAAAGTATTACTATTTTGTTTTGTTTTCCCAAAGTAAGCGCTTGAATTTTCATAGTTATTCAGCAGAATTTCTATACAATGTCAATAGTACAAAATATTTTAAACTTAAACGATTTATCATAAGCTACTAATCTAGAAAACCATGTGAACATCAACAGTTCGTTTTAGTAGCGGCCATGTTTAAATAAAAGGCCGCGCAAACTCTCCTACCGAAATTGGAGAGTCTGCGCATTTGCTACTTAGGAGAGATGGCGCATTGTTTCCGTTAGTATCCATGCTAGGAGAGATTACGCAGCTTATTGGTAAATTTGCATAAAAAATGAAAATGGACTAATTTAAAGTTAAACGTGTTATTAAGTTACATAATTTTATTTTGTAATCTAATCTGGACTTGCTTTTTCTGATTCTTTATTTTTTTTCCTTTAACTAAAATCTTTTAATCGTTTTTAAAATTATTTCCTTTTTCTGATTCTTTACGCATTAGGTTGAAATATTCACTCCTAATACAATAAAAATTGTCACAAAAACCTTACAGCAATGTCATTTAAGTGTAATTATTATTGTTAACAATTTAATTGTAGTTATTATTAGTAACAACCTCTCCTACCCATGTGCGCAATCACACCAACCCTGTAAGGAGATATTGCGAAAAATAACTTTATTGGTTTTATTACAACTCTTCTATTAAATTGAAACATAACAACAAAATAGCAATGGAGATGTATAAAAAAACAAATGAAGTAAAAATTATTCTTGGATAGTTTAGCAAAAAATTAATATTTAGATTTTTTATTGCTATTCTTTTGAATTGTGCGCAGACTCTCTTAGCTTTACCTTATGTATCTGTTTCATAAATATATACAGGGATTTCACTGCTGGCTTTCAAACAAAGAATGGATTTATCTGATAAAAATAGTAAATATTCCTTTTTTCAGACACTTGTCACATTTATTCCTGTTAAACAACAATACACTACGTGTAATTATGTATTTAATAAATAATGCATTAAAAATAATTATTAGTGTCAACGCTCATTAATTGGAACTCACAGAGAATTACACTTTTTTTCATTTTCAATTTTTATGCTTTTTAGCTTATCTATATCGAATTAAAAACCGGTGTTTTGTGTGTTGAATGTTCCATGTGAATTATTACTTTCATAAAATATTATTTTTCAGTTTAATGAATGTGATATCTGATCATCTAACCTAGAGACTTATTCACAATCAGTTATCTTTTCGGATTCTTTGCCTCTAATAAATTTAATAAATTCTTCATTATTTACTTTTGAACAAATTTCGAAATAATTATCTGTAGCTACACATACGGAAAACGTTTTATAGTTCAAAATGTATAGTTAAACTTTTGTTTGAATTCGAAAACCTCTGAAATCAGGGAGTTAAAACTTCCTGCACACATCTGTAAATCTTGCATAATTAAATCAATTTACTAATGTTCAACTTTGTAGCATTTCACGTGGCAAACATATCTGTAATGCCCTATAGCAACGTAACATTATAATTTACACCTCTGTAAGTAAAGAAATAAAAATCGTTTTACAATTTTCTAGCAATGTCGCAACAATTTTTTTCTTTTAATTAGGATATTAAATTTTTTAGTTCGAATAAAACGATATGTAAAACTAAAGATCGAATTAAAGCACTAGTGTTATCAAAAATTTTTATCAAAGATTTTTGGGACTTTATGATCAGTTCAAGTTACAATTATGTCGAATCCAGTTGAATTACGATATTTCATGATTCAACTGCGTTCGAATTATCGCGAGTCTACAAATTATAAATATTAGGGAGATTTACGAAATATAACAGCGTGTTATAAATATGAGATAATGGAATATCTATCGTCTTTCTGCAAAGTAATCTTTTTTACTGGCATGCATCTGAAATTTAAGTATATTTAATTTGATTTTTATTGATTAAACCAGTAGATTGGTTTTTTGTGCAATAGTGTGAATAATAAATATTGATATTTCTTATAAAATCAGTACTTGCTATTGCAATATATATATATATATATATATATATATATATATTTATATTAACTTACGATTTTGTGTATGAAAATTATCTTTTGAATTATCATGACCTAAAGATGAAAGATTCTTACAAATAATTTATTTCGTAACTTGAAAAATTACAGATTGGATTCATAATTCCATATAAAAATTTATGGCACGTTTTTATGATCGGTATTTTGGCAGCTGATGCAGAAATATTTCCAAGTTATGTACACAACATCTCTGCACATTATTGTTTAAATTTATTTTCAAGAGTCTCTGAAAGTATACATAAAATACATTAGATTTACTATAACATTGAAAGAAACATTAAAAGATTTTTATATAGAATAATAATTTGTGTTGTTTGTAAACAAACAATTACATTGTTTTAGGATATTATATACATTTTTAAATTTTAAATGATTCACATTTTAAATGTTATCCGAAGTAAAAAGCGTAAGATATTTTGAAGATAAAAATGCAACTCTTTAATAAAATCAAAAACAAATTCATACAAAAGCAGTAGTTTTATTTTAAAAAATCAAAATCATCTCAACAATATCAAAATCTGAAAAAAAAAATGGAATGGTGAATGTGTTTATTTTTAATGATATTATGTATTGAATTCATTACTTTATTACTTTTGATTCGATATACAATACTGACATAATTAATATATTTTTGATTATTTTCAAGTTGTATTTATGTAAAATAAAAATGTGAGTAATTTAGATAAAACAAGATTCTCCTGAATTTTTCAAGCTGTACTATTTGCTAAACAAATTTCAACACATTTTTTATTTATTCTGTCTCGCTAACATACACGCATTTAAAATTAACTTTACAACAATTCTGAGAAGAAGATGCATCAAACATTCTATAACGCATAATTGAAATATTACACCATAAACATAAGACATAAATGCGACACAAACACTAAAAAACAAATTAAAAAAACTGACACAATCATTCTAATACTCGACCTCTTCTCAATACAGAATACCGGTGACTTCAATTTAACAAGTTTTGTATTCAAAATATGTACCAAACTATTGAACCAATATTTTCTCTTTATGTAGAATGTCTGTCATTAAAAAAATATTATTACTATTAAAAAAATCTGGTAAAATTTTTAATAAAATAACGGTGCTTTGTAGGTAACAACAAGAGCACTTTATAAATGCAAGTGTTGACACTAAAGGATCGACACAAGGGAAGCAGCAATAACGAAAACATTTGTTTATTAAAATATTTGAAAATCAGACACAATAATATTGTATAATTAAAAATGCTCATTAATTTATTAGAGATCTGAATTCAAAACCAAACAGTGTGTAATATGTAGAATAATAAGTTAGGATACCAAATAAAAATAGCGATGCATCATGCAAATAACATTTTTGTGATAATTACACACATTCATGTGCATCGTTTGATTGATTTCTTTCAAACTGGTATTATTTCTTTATAAAAGAAATTTGTTTTCATGTGAATAAATTTACAGCTTTCTCAGAGCATAACTTATTGAGAAGTTTTAATAAAATAGAGAAGCTACGTAATAGTAGCCTGTTTAACGTACCTGTCAAACAGGCAAGATAAATGAAATTAACTAAAGATGTAAAATTATATATGCAATGCTTTTTTTAAATATAAAAACCTGCTATTTTACTAAAGATTATAGTTAAAAGTTATAAAAATCATAAATTTTTATATTGCGGAATATAATATTGTACTTTGTGGAACTTAAAAGCTTTGGAACCTTAGAAATACATTGTATATAGCATTTTAAAATGAAACATAAATGGAAACATATTGAATTAAAAAATATTAAATTAAAATATATTAAATTAAAACATATTAAATTAAAACATATAAATGAAAACATTTTTTTATGACACGTTTGCAACCAAAGGTGTTACATTTAATTGAATTACATCGATGAAATAAATAATTAATTTTTATTTTGTTTGTTGTTAAATTTGTAATAGTCTTTCTAAAAAATAGTTTCGGACATTTTACCTAGGAGATATAACAAAAATTTCTATTCGTGATATGGTTTTTAATAAAATATATGCATTAAATTTCAAATACATATGGATGATTCGTAAGCTGTTATTCAAATACAAGTACGTAGGCACTATGTCCTACATTTCCCAAACACAATGAAAATATTCAAGACAGAAATTAATTATACTAAAAATCATGTCTGTTTTTAAAATAAAATAAAAATAAAAATACTTTAGTGCTTTCAACATTTTAGTTTAGAGTATAGATAGAACTTCATCATTATTCTTCATTTTTGGTAATATTATTTTTATTATTCATCTAAATGAGCGAAAATACAGTAATAAATATTTTCTATTTGTAGACTGTTATTACAAAAAGACAAATGTTTCTAAATTTAATAAAATATAATATATCCACAAACGAAAATATACAGAGTGGCCAAGATAAAAGAGGCCCAGTATACAGCGGTTACTTACTAATTTTTATTTAAAAGTAAGTAGTAAATACAGAATATTATGAATAACAATACCTCCTGTGAACTATTGAAGGTTCAGTATGTTGTTATTCATAATATTCTGTATTTACTACTTACTTTTAAATAAAAATTAGTAAGTATTTGTAGTTCTGTATACCAGGCCTTTTTTATCTTGGCCACTCTGTACAGTAACCAAGATACGCAATAATCCAAAAAGCGTCCTTTCTCTTTAGAAACATCAGAAAAAAAATATTTTTGAGCTTTAAAGAAGAATTTATAAAATTAAAGTTCATTTTGCTGCCACTGATTTTCAGAAATGTTTCCGAGTAGTTTTTCCAGTGTATTAATCAGTTTACGGAATATAAGTTTTTTCTGATGTTATTAATTCTCAAGTAAACATTTTCATGTTCAGAAAAATTTTACATACAAAATGTTTTACATACAAACATGATAAATTAATAGCGTTAATATTAACATTAACATTAATATTATTTTGTTACTTATGAATGTATAAATTAAGTTACGCAGCTAAAACTGTTTCATTGATAATTGCTAGTATCCTTAAAACCGTTATTCCGATTTAGGAAAATTGATTAATCACTAGAAAACTACTAGTAAATTTTCCGAAAGTAAGTCGCAGCAAAACAACTTTGTTTTTATACATATTTCTTTAAATCTATAAAATATATTGGCATCTGATACTTCCAAAGGTAAAGAACGCTTTTGGTAATCATGTGGAGCTCGGAAGGACTTCTAGTATATTTCGGTGCGTATTTATATTATATTTTCCTGGATTGATTAATATTTGGATTGTATCTTAGCTTATAGTTTTTCCTATAACGCATAATGGAATATTTTTAATGGACTTAGAAAAGTACAAATCTGAAGAAATATTTTACAAAACTAATATGTGTTAAGAAATGTGAATGTTACGTCTGAGCAAAAATTATATTAAAAAAAAAACTTGCAAAGCAAATTAAAAAAAATAAATTTATTTCTATATTGTTAAGCCCGAGAAGGGACAGATATTAAAATTATTTTATTTAGTCAAGGCTACAATAATGTTGCATTTTTATATTAAATCTTGCTCAGTCTATTTAATCTTAAAAAAGTAAATTTAAATTTGAAACATGATATTAAAGCAACTTTAAAACATTTCATTTAGTTGAAATGAAATCTAAATAAATCTTCAACTTTTTAAATTATTTGAACTTCTCATGTTTCTTGTCTGTTAGAATTTGCTACAGTACAAATTTTGCATAATGCATGTAAAACTGAAAAAAAAGTTGAAGATTTATTTAGATTTCATTTCAACTAAATGAAATGTTTTAATATCATGTTTCAAATTTAAATTTACTTTTTTTAAGATTAAATAGACTGAGCAAGATTTAATATAAAAATGCAACATTATTGTAGCATTGACTAAATAAAATAATTTTAACATCTGCCCCTTCTCGGGCTTAACAATATAGAAATAAATTTATTTTTTTAATTTGCTTTGCAAGTTCCTTTTTTTTAATATCTTAAGTTTTTTAATAACAAATTAATATGAAGCAGATAAGATTCACACGAGGCAAGTATGTAAAAGACTGCCCAGATCAAAATCAGTATTGGTAATATGAAATATACAGTTCAAACATTGATTATTCTTGAAACAATTAAAAAAAATAAAAGTATTTTTTTACAAAATAAATAAATAAATAAATAAATAAATAAATTAACGGACTTCAACGGATTGTTTCTCATCTTCATAATGATAAAAATAATCAAATCATGTTCATTTTTGCAAATAATTTTATTCCATTGTGCAAAATACGTTTGCAACCACTTTGGAAAGAAACATTGGAAGATGGAACAGTGGAAGAGTAAGTGGTGTGTGAAAGCTATCGATAAAATCTTGTGTTGTTTTATCACATAATAAGAAGTATAAAAATAATAACGAGTATATATGAGCAGAATGTTCTTGAATATAATTGCAAACAGGGAACGTGTCAAGAATTTTTGTTATATAATGCAAATAATAAGAAACTAGCTGGCTTCGCCAACTAGCGCGCCCTTAACTTACATCGGTGCCTCGAATCTTGTAAAACCTCGAACCGAACGAACCTCCGACCCGGGTCCCCGCTGCCTTCGGCACAGGATGAGCCCTTAATTTTCACATCAAATAGTATAAACCTCTAACTGAACGAACCTCCGGCTCGGGTCTCCTCTGCCTGAGTCACCGTATAGCAGTTGTGCTGCATAATATAATTAAGCGGTCACAGACTTTTCCAACGATATATCACATGAGGGTTGTGTGCAAAATAGAGAAAAGTGCCCCCCTTGGGGTGGAAAAGTGGGGGATGGACACCGGAGATAAATAATATGATTAAGCGGTCGCAGACCTTTCCAACGATTTATCACATGAGGGATATCGGAAACATTTAAAAAAGTGCCTCCCTTGGGGGGGAAGTGGGGGTATGGACACCGGAGATGCATAATATGATTAAGCGGTCTCAGACCTTCCCAACGATATATCACATGAGGGATGTGTGCAAAATTGAGAAAAGTACCCCCCTTGGGGAGTGGCAAGTTGGGGGGATGGACACCGGAGATGCATAATATGATTAAGCGGTTATAGACCTCTCCAACGATATATTACATGAGGAGTTTCGCCAAAATGTAGAAAAGTGCCGCCCCTTGGGGGGGGGAAAGTGGACGGATGGACACCGGAGGTGCATAATATGAATAAGCGGTCACAGGTCTTTCCAACGACATATCACATGAGTGGTGTCGGCAAAATTTTGCAAATCCCCCCACCCCGTGTCGGCAGAACACGCTCCCCCCACCCCTCCCCATAATTTTTGACGCGGCTTCATTTAAAAAAATTATGTTATGTGTTATAAACTATCGTAAAGTTTAAAGCAGATCGCTTTATTGTACTTCCAAATTGTGTTCGCGCCCTTCCCCTCCCCTCCCGAAATCGCAAAACGCACCCCCCCTCCCCCTCCTTCACATAATTTTTTACACGGCCTAATTCTTAAAATCATAATATCTCGCCCACACTGTAATAGAAAGCTTTAATTTACCCATAATGTAATTTAAACAGATTGGATGAATAGTCGAAAATAATCTATCTTCCTTGTCGAAGCGCTAGTCGAAACCTGACAGGTCTCTAAGGAAATTAACAACACCAGAATTTAGAGTTTTTTGATTGGATAATTTATTTTTTTACAGAATTAGGTGTTTTGAAGAAAATTAGTGGAAGCGCGTATAAAAAGTGGGAAAAACTCTCCTAAAATAACTCGTTCAGCGAAGATTTGTTGTGTTAGAATGGCATGGGAAAGTCGCGCTGGAAATAAATAAGCCTTACGCTGCCGTGCAAGGCTTAATTTACGATATACACCTTTTATAGGAAATAGAAAAGGTTGTTCGATTCTTTGGCATAGAAAAGTAATTTTTGCAAATTTCATGCATTTATTCATAAAATGTACTTCGTTAATATGACCATCAGATTTGCTTGTTGGTAGAGAAAAATATGAACATCGATCCTTTTAAAGAAGTATATTTTTATTTCATACCAAACTTCTCTTTTGATAAAATTGAATGTAAATTTCCATAAATTTAATTATGTGCACGGGATTAACAGTTATTTTCCTGTACTTAGATTTTTAAAAATGAGATATTACTTTTAAAACAATTTTTAAATATTATGCAATTTTTTTCGGTATCGGGATCGGACGGGCTCGTGCTCTAAAGATGCAAAATGTTTCGGGCTTGGGCGGGCTTGGATTTAAAATCGTGGGGTTCGGGTAGGCCCGGGCTCCGAAAAGAGATCTCTAATACACACACAAGATTTGCTCGTATTATAATATATGATTTGGTTACGCTATTTCCACCAGTGATGCTATACATGCAAGAATAAATTTTATTGTATCGGTATTATCTAATTCTAACTTGAAGCATGGTAGGCATATGAAAAAAACATAAGAAAAATGGATTTTAAAGTTTTAGTTAGGCAATGTTCCACCATGGGCGCTGCCAGTGTAAAAAATCAGGCGAAAATGTTTTTTAAACATAAATTTGATCATGGCATTATTCAAATAATTTATACAAACCCGTAAAAAATAAAGTTAAAAAAAAATAGTTATCCTATTTCTCGCCAGGAGACTCTATAAACACAAAAGAAAATTGTGTTGAATCTGTGCCAACTACTTTTAATTTCAATATAGCTATTATACAATGAAACATTAAAACAATCAATTTTATTTAAATTTGGTTACCTTATTTCCTCCCAGGGGGCGCTGTAAACGAAAAATTAAATTGTGTTGAACCAGTACAATCTATTTCATAATAACCATCTACACCATTAATATACAGGGTGATTCATAAAAGATGGGCAGAACTTTAAGGGGTTATAGTACACTTAAAGACAAATAATATTAAATAGGAGACTAAGGGTCCCAGACGTATTCCCAAGGAGATAGGGGGCATTAAAGTTTAGGGTCCGAAATTTCAAATGATTATAAAACATGGAAAAATTGGTCGATTCGTTTGCGGTTTTTGCAAAAAATTTTCTTTATGCCAGTATTTTCTTGAAATAAAATTTTAAAGTTCAATTTCAAAAAATGCCGATAGGGGGCGCTTTAGACTTTGGAGTAACAAACAACTATTTCTTAACGTTATTTTTTGTATTTCTTTAAATGATTTCGAAAGCTTAGACTTAAACTTAAATTTTGATCTAAAAATCTGAGTCCTAACGAGTAGTTAAGTAGCGTAAACTGAAATTTGAAATTTGAAACCCTTCTCCCCCCAGAACAAAAATCAGTTATTCCCGATCTTTGTGTCGTAGATTAGGCTCGAACTACTGCCGCGTTTTGCTAAAATTATTCTTTATGTCAGTATTTTCTTGAAAATAAATTTTAAAGAAAATTTTCAAAAAATTCCGATAGAGGGCGCTTTAGACTTTGGAGTTACGAACAACTATTTTATACCGTTATTTTTTGTGTCTCATTAAATGCTTTCTAAAGCTTAGACTTAAACTTAAATTTTCAGCTCAAAATCTGAATCGCTGAGCGTGGTTCAGTAGCGAGGGGAGGGGGTTCAAATTTCAACTTCTGAACATAGTTCAGTTTGCACTACTTAACCATGCCCAACGATTCTGTGCTGTGATACGAGGCAAAAATACAACTTTCGTCAAGGACTGCATAGTCGGAATTCACTCATAAAGGCACTGGCACAGTTGGAAACGTTGCTCATGCAAACGTTAAAGCTCCATTCCTGACGCTAGTCACCGGGTGAAGAAGGAAACAGAAAGTATGCAAATGTCAAATGGGGAAGAAGAAGAACACGTATGCAAAATTTCGACACGATTCAGGCATAAAAACCACTGAACGGTGAGTCAAGTGTAAGTCGCTGTAGTAATGAATCGGAAGATGGTGCCCTTCACGAATAAGGAAAAGGCTGAGATGCATTTAATTTACGGAGCGGCAGATGGAAATGGTGCAGAGGCACAACGAATGTACGGAGAGCGATTTCCTAACAGGCGGTTGCCTAACCGCAAAACTTTCGAGCGCTTGCACAGACAGTTGTGTGAGACGGGATCATTTCTCGCTTCCCGGTCGAATGCAGGTCGTGCAAAAAAGGACGAATCAGTAGTTGTTGCAGAAGCCATTCTGGATGTAGTAGCGGCGCAGCCAAGTACAAGTACACGAACAGTGGCTAGCCAGGTGGATACCTCACAGTCCACGACTTGGAGGGTACTGAAGGATGAACATTTGCTCCCGTTTCATGTGCAACGAGTCCAGAAACTGTCTCCAGGGGATTATCCAAATCGTATTGAATTCGCCCGCTGGTTTCTGCAGCAGAACGCGCTAAATCCACATTTTGGACGAACTGTGCTTTTCACCGATGAATGTACCTTCACACGTGAAGGTACATTTAACACACACAATGCACATGTATGGGCGGATGTCAATCCACATGCTACGTATCCACATGCTCATCAGAGACGCTTTTCCATCAATGTTTGGGCAGGAATCCTCGGAGACCACCTAATCGGACCGTACCTTCTTCCTGAACGCCTCAACGGTAAAACATACCTCACATTTCTGCAACATGTGCTGCCAGACCTGTTAAACGTTGTTCCTCCACGCATCCGGCGGGTCATGTGGTTCCAGCACGATGGAGCGCCAGCCCATTACGTACGAGACGTCCGCAACTATCTGGACATCACATTTCCGAACAGATGGATTGGTCGAGGTGGTCCTGTTGCTTGGCCTGCTCGCTCGCCAGATCTTTCACCCCTCGATTTCTTTTTTTGGGGACGATTGAAGGCTCTTATGTATGAGACACCCATTGAATCCCCCGAGGAACTGGTCGCCAGACTTTCCGCCGCTGTAGGGGAAGTGCTCGAAAAGCCTGATGTTTTCGCGAATGTTCGCCGTTCCATTCGTCGCCGTTGTTCTGCGTGCATAACCTCTGGTGGTCACAATTTTGAACATTTATTGTGATTACATGTTAATAAATATGCTTTGGTAACATAATCCTAATTTGTGTCTCTTTACCTCGTATCACAGCACACAATGTGTGGACATGGTAAACTGAACTGTGCTCAGGAGTAGAAATTTCAAACCCCTCTCCCCAGAAACTTAACCACGTCTAACGATTCAGATTTTGGGCTGAAAATTTAAGTCTAAGCTTTAGAAAGCATTTAATGAGACACAAAAAATAACGGTATAAAATAGTTGTTCGTTACTCCAAAGTCTAAAGCGCCCTCTATCGGAATTTTTTGAAAATTTTCTTTAAAATTTATTTTCAAGAAAATACTGACATAAAGAATAATTTTAGCAAAACGCGGCAGTAGTTAGAGCCTAATCTACGACACAAAGATCGGGAATAACTGATTTTTGTTCTGGGGGGAGAAGGGTTTCAAATTTCAAATTTCAGTTTACGCTACTTAACTACTCGTTAGGACTCAGATTTTTAGATCAAAATTTAAGTTTAAGTCTAAGCTTTCGAAATCATTTAAAGAAATACAAAAAATAACGTTAAAAAATAGTTGTTTGTTACTCCAAAGTCTAAAGCGCCCCCTATCGGCATTTTTTGAAATTGAACTTTAAAATTTTATTTCAAGAAAATACTGGCATAAAGAAAATTTTTTGCAAAAACCGCAAACGAATCGACCAATTTTTCCATGTTTTATAATCATTTGAAATTTCGGACCCTAAACTTTAATGCCCCCTATCTCCTTGGGAATACGTCTGGGACCCTTAGTCTCCTATTTAATATTATTTGTCTTTAAGTGTACTATAACCCCTTAAAGTTCTGCCCATCTTTTATGAATCACCCTGTATAATAAGACGTCAACTTTTTCCCTAGCGAAATCTCCTATAAACTATTTGACAGAAAATTTTTTCTTGTATGTAAGTAATATTCATACTTATTAATCACTATCGGTGAAAATTATTTCAATTGTTTGTTATAAATATGACGTCATATATACAATTGCTTCCTGTATTTATTCATATTGATGCTCCTTGTATTATGAACAAATGTATACTGAACTAAGAAAATGCTTTTTTTGTTACAAATGTGGCGACATACTCACCTGCTTTTTGCTTGAATTATAACCAAATATTTGAAAATGTCCGTTTATTTAGAGTATGACGTCGTGTTGTTCCATTTTTTTTTTAATTAAAAAATCTAATTCATTTTCATTTTGAACGTGGAAATCTTTCAATTGAAAATTTATTGATGTGGTCAAATTATTATTACGGTTTTCGAATTGTTGACAACAATAAAGAAACATAGTTAAATTTTATAGGAAAAACGTCCATTGATTCCCAATGAAAATTATGATATTTTGAATTATTAAGAAAAATATTTGAATAACGTAAATAAAACATAGCCTATGTTAATTCCTGGATTATAATCCACCCATATTCAATGACATTTAATCATCCGTTTTGATCCTGACGTCAGCCAAACAATTTCACTATTTCAAATTTCAAATTTTATTAGAATTAGCACACAGTTAAAATTTTGTGGCAACGCGTACAAAAAGTGGGAAAATCTCTAGTAAATTAACTCGTTCAATGGGATTTGCTGTGTTAAATTAACATTAAGATGTCACTCTGGAAATAAATAAGTATTGCGCTGTCGCGCAATACCTAAATAATTAAACCCTATAGTCAGAAAATTGAATACACATTAAAAATACGTTAAAAACAATTAAAATTTGTAAACGATTTGGACCAATATTAGTCCCTCCTTAGTACAATAAAAACACTGTAATCATGTAAGATAAAATTAAAGCAACTTAACAAGTAAAAAACAAGTCAAAACAACACAAATTCTTGTTTTTCTCTGATTCTTGTCTAGTTCTTTACTTCTTTTCTTCTTATTCTTGTCCTGTTCTTTAATGCTATGTTCATTTATTTACTTCTGTAAGTTGTTTTAATTTCAACTTACGTGACCATAACGTTTTTATTGTATTGAGGTAGGAGTAATATTGGTCACAAACGACTACAATTTTTTAATTGTTTTTAATGTATTTTTAATGTATATTAAATTGTCTGACTATAGGGTTTAATTCTTAATATGTGTTAATATGTTTCTCTTTTAAAACATAATAAAATATGATACTTTCAATCATATAGACGCAGTTGTATTTTGGTATAAATCTTTAGAGCATTTTTTTAGGATATCATTATAAATATAAAATATTCCTTTCACCTGATATAGTTTACAGATGCATAGTTTTAATATTTTTTACTGTTAGCTGAATCGTTTATTATGGAATTCAGGTTAGTTGCTTTCAGAATCATAAAGTTGAAGACATCTCCAAGGAGATCGCCATACGTATCCTGACTTACTATCCCGCCATACTATCCTAATTATTGGAGTTAAGATTCAATCTAGATCATTTCCTATGAGAATTAAATAAAATACATGCGTTAGCGCAAACGATTTTTCGTAAATTGGTAATGTCAGTATATGTGTTTAACGTATATAATAAAATTTAAACATTGAATCTAAAAGTGATTTTTTTGTGAAGATGCTTACGAGTTTTACAAATTAAAGGATAGAAAAAAAATGTTTTATTTTTTTTAAAATCCTATATTCTATTTTAATAAATTTAAGCCATATGACAGAAGCTGTTCCGTTGTGTTATGCTTCTTCTTTACATAAAAACTCTAAATACAAACTTGATGGAAGATTCTGTTGAACTGTTTCTGATTATTTTGATTTTTGTCTTTTGATTCTGGTCCTGATTATGATACTTTTTTATGATACTTTTTTTTTATTCTTCTTATTATTGTTGGAACTTTTAAAATTCTTACAGGCTTAACAGTCTGCTTGATACTAATTACCGATAACATTTCTTCTTTTTTTTAAAATTCTTTGCAAATATCCGACAAATGTACAATTTGTTTCGTATTCTATAGCAAAATGTGGTTAAATATGAATCCTATTTTGCGGTGCAGTTAATCCTATTTTTAAAAAGAATAATGTATATCATTTTAATTATCAAAATAACTATAAAATATTGATATCTGAAAATAGAGTTTTACAACAAATGTGTTCCCACTTTGAAATTATCGGTATATAATTCTACGGATAATTATCTACCTCGCCGTTTTTTAAAACAATTTTTATTTCGCAAAAAGGAATATATATATTACCTAATTATAATTATCACATATATTTAGTAATAAATCTCCTTTGTATTTAAAGAAATAATTTTGAAATATTCTCCAATAATAGACCGCAGAAGAAAGGATTACTGGAACATGCTTAATGGAAATCACATGCTAAATCTCATTATGAATTGTCTGTAGAAATTTAAAGTACTGTATTCAATGAAATTTATTTTTACTCTACGTTGCTTGGTTGTTTATGCATTACGGAAATCCGTTAAGTAAGTTTCTGAAAACAAGTAATTATTAAACTTGAGTAAAAAATATAGCTTTACGGCAGATATAAATATCAATGTTAGTAGAGGAACTCCGGGTGTTATGAAATACTATTTACATTTAGGGCAATACAACATCCCGATATTGTTTATATCCCGAAAACCGAATACAATTACAACTTGTCGGATGTGCCAATCCAAAAATTTTCTTCTATCTCACACAGGTTTCGCATACACTAAAATGAATCAGCACCAATTTATATCAAGGTCTAACTGAATCTAAAGTTTTATTAAATTCTGTGCATTAGTTCTTGAGATATATCTATTGCTAAAATCGTGTAAATCTTGTAAAATGCAGCATAGCAGCGCCACCTGTAACGTGATTTAGACCAAAACCTAATCAACAACAACTTATCTCAACGTCTAACTGAATCTGAAGTTAGATGAAAATACGTGCAGTAGTTTTTGATAGCTAGTTATCGTGATAATGATGAAAAAAGTAGCATAGCAGCGCCCACTGTTCGGCTATACACATCAAAACGTAATCCGTGTCTATTTATGACAAGATCTAAAAGAATCTGAAGTTTCATGAAAATACACTCAATAATTATTGATATAGAGTTATTGCGCTAATCGCGAAACTTGCAGCATAGCAGAGCCACCTACTAGGCGATTTTCACCAAAAAATAATCAGCACCAATTTATACAAGCGACTAACTGAATATAAAGTTTTACTAAATGTCGTGCATTAGTTCTTGTCATAGAGCGCCCACTAAAGTTTTGTCACATACAGACAGACAGTCACAGAGTTACAGACTAACAGACAGACATTTTCTAAAAACAGTCAAATCATGTTCAGGACCTTCTAAAACGTATAAATCCGTCGAAAAACGGAAGTCGAAAATTTTCATGAATCCAATACTTGCTTCTTGTAAAGATAAAAGAAAGTAAAAATTATCTGCGAATAGTTTTTAAAGAGAACAATTATTTTACGAAATGTTATCACTTGCAAGCAAATAATAATTTTAAACGTATTTTGAGGGTATTGTGAGTTAGTCGGGAAATATTGAATAGGCAGATAAAATTGAAGAAAATTACCAAAATTTGGCAAAAAACAGATGTAATGGTATCAAGAGAGCATGATCAAATATAGTGTCTAGGTATTCCGGCAGTATACTCCAGATCATACTCCAGATTTACACAAATCACAAATATAAGGATCTGTCTTTGCGCCACCATAATCATGGAGCATTATGATATATTGCTATTCCATATAACCCAACACCGCCGATTTGGGAAAAATACCTCTATGTTTATTGGTGTGAATCACGAGCTAAAAAATGAGTATTACATCATAGCATCATAAACTGTTAGTATTTCTATGTGCATTATGCTTAATTTCAATGTAAAAAAAAAACTTCTAATAATGAATAAAAAGTATTGAAGAAATGGTGTCGCGTCAATTCATCTCGCACAATTCATCGCGGAACAATTCATCGCGCACAGTTTGTCGCAGCGTCAATTCGTCGCAGCGTCAATTCATCGCTGCGACAATTCGTCGCAGCGTCAATTCGTCGCGGCTCAATTCGTCGCGACGTCAATTCGTCGCAGCGAAAACGCACAATTCGTCGCAGCGTCAATTCGTCGCAGCGTCAATTCATCGCGACGACGATTCGTCGCAGCGTCACTTCGTCACGGGCTCCATTCGTCGGGGGCTCAATTTGTCGTGACGTCAATTCGTAGTTGCATCAATTCGTCGCGACGTCAATTCGTCGCAGCGAAAATGTCTTTGTAGGCTATTATGATAAAAATAAGGATAATTTAGTAAAATTATTTATTGATAATTTGTTTTTTAGATATACAGAATTATAACTAACATTTTAAAGGCGATTTCGGAGGAATTTTTTTTATAAGTGATTTTTTGGGAATTTCCTTATTGTGAGCATGACAGTTTAATGAATAAGAGCAAGTCATTTCTTATTTAAATTAGAGATAGAATAAATATTGCTTTAGATAACCGAAAAAATGGCTAAGGATTTAGGATAAAATCACCCAGATCATGAAAAAATGACGAATACAAATGCTAGATTTTTTTTTTTTAAGTATTAGTTGGCATATGTGTATACAGGGTACAGCCCCCCTCCCCTCCCTTATATTTGAAAGAATTAGGAAGTAAAAAAAGTATTGAGAGATGTAAACATAAATTACTTTTTGCGATTGCGATTGAATTGATTGCTGCATGAATGCAATTTCATTAAGTCGTATTTTGGTTTTATAAGTTTTTTCATTTATTTCATCTATACTAATAAAAGGAAAGTGATTGTCTGTCTGAGTTCTGTGTACGTGTGCGCGGTGACAAGCGAAATCTACCGCACGTAGAAGTCTGAAAATTTGGGTGTGGATAGTCCAAGGCAGGTCCTACAGAACTGACGCTCAGATTTTTAATATTTTAAGAACCAGGGCCCTCGGGCCCTTTTAAGGCTTTTGCATCTAAATTGTTAATAACTTGCCCCATTTTCATCTAATCTCCCTTCTTTTTGTGGGCCTTTCTTCATTAAATTGGCCGCCCATTTCTACATTTCAGTTAGGACCCTTGTCCCCTGGGGCCCGATGCGGGGTTGACTTGAAACTTTTTGTGAGCCATGCATTTTTCACCCTCTCAATGCGTAACTTTTAAGTTGAGTCTTCGACTCCTTTCCCCGGGCCAACACCTTCATATTTTTACTGTGGCACTAGGGCTCGTTTTTAGCATTTCTTTCAAATTTTATTCTAAAGATTAATTTATACTCTATGCTTAATTTCGACTAATTGAAGATCTAAAGCGCTACGTACTAGGATCTTTTAAGAAGTTTTCCTCTTAAGGCCTTACTCAATACTATCATTTGGCCATTTTTGGGACCTCTAATATAGCTCCCTTAAAAATCGACCGATCCACTAGATTTTTTTTAATGATAACTTGTTTGCACTTCCAGCTACTATATGAACGACAAAAAATTTCTCGGACAAGTCCCGGGACCCCTGGGCACCTTAAAATATTTGTGCCCTAAGTTATTAATAATTTGCCCCATTTTTCTCAGATCTCCTTCGTTTTGGTGCCTTCTCTCCATTAGGCTTTTCTCCCATTTCTATGTTCCAGTTAAGACCCGGGCCCCCGTGGGACTCGGTATAGGGGCACCGTTGAAGTTTTTGTTCCTTAAATTTTTAATAACTGGCTCCTTTAAATCCGATTTTTTTCGTTTTTGGTGCCTTTTCTCCATTTAGTTATTCCTATATTTCTACATTCCAGTTACGACCGTAAGGCTAGACTCGAGGCCCCTTGAACTTTTTGTGTGCTATGTATTTTTCACCCCCATAATTCTGTCACCCTCTTTCAAAACGACTTTAAAGTTTAGCCTTGGATTACTCTCCCCAGGTCACCACGCTTATATTTTTATTGTGCCTTTAGGGCCCTTTTATAAGCATTTCTTTAAATTTTGTTCTAATGATTATTTTATACCCTATGTTTAATTCCGACTAATTGAAGTTCTAAAGCGCTAAGTACCAGGATCTTTTAAGATGTTTTCCTCTTAGGGCCCTGCTCCAGACTATCAGTTAGCCCCCTTTGTTAGCTTCCCTTAAAAATCGGCCGATTCACTAGCTTTTTTTTTGACTGACAACTACTTAGGACTTCCAACTACTACTTGAATGACAAAAAAATATCTCGGACCTCAGCTACCACGAATTTTGAATATTAATCCCCTTCTTGGGCCCCTCTATGCAGCTTCTTTTAAAAGAGTCATAGAAGCTTGAGTTCTGTTTATAGTTATTATCACGGGCACGGAAAACACCGGGTGGGTCACCTAGTTAGAAAGTAAGGCATAATTTTATTATATTTTAATTATTTTCATCCACTAATGCTGCTTGTTGTATTCAGTAAATGTTTCCAATTTATGATTTTTTACTTTCTTCTATAGAAGAAAGTATTGTAATCGAACTTTTTTTCGACTTCCGGTTTTCGACAGATTTACACGTTTTAGGGGTCAGAGATTCCGAAAAAAAGTTTTTACAAATTGTCTGTCTGTCTGTCTGCCCGTCCGTCCGTCCGTCTGTCTGTCCTCATTGTATAGCCATTTAAAGATTACAATTTCAAAAAGTTGTAAAAATAAAATTAGAAATCCTAAAAACTTTTTCCGTTAAATGTTATGTCTTGATCCAAGGATTCTAGAGCATTTTTTAATTTGCCTCTATCTTAAAAAATGGCTGAGGTATAGCGGTTTGAAACTTTAGGGTGGCTGACATTTTCAAACAAGACAGCAGAATTCATCCATCAACGGGTTTAATTTATGAGTTTCAGTTAACATGATTTCGGCAAATTTTCTTTCATCTCCCCCCTCTTTTTCTCCCCTATACTGAGTCCCAGGGGGGCAGGGTCTTAACTGGAACGTAGAAATGGTGAAAAGCTTAATGGAGATAAATCCCCAAAAACGAAGGATATCGGGTAAAAATGGGGCTAATTATTAACAATTTAGGGCACAAAAATTTTAAAGTGCCCAGGAGGGACAGGACTTGACCGAGAAAATATTTTCGTTCTTTTGTAGCTGGAAGTCCTAAAAAGTTATCAGTAAACAAAAGCTTAGTGGATCGGTCGATTTTTAAGGGAGAGGTCCCAAAAGGGACCAACTGATAGTTTTGAGTAAGACCTTAAGAGGAAAACATCTTAAAAGATCCTAGTACGTAGCGCTTTACATCTTCAATTAGACGAAATTAAGCATAGGTTATAAATTAATTGTTAGAATAAAATTTGAAAGAAATACTAAAAAAGGGCCCTGGGGCTTCAATTGAAATATGAGGGTGGTGGCCCGTTGAGAGGAGTCCAAGACTCAACTTAAAAGTCACGTATTAGAGAGGGTGAAAAATGCATGGAACACAAAAGGTTCAAGTGAACAACGCATCGGGCCACAGGGGGCCAGGGCCCTAACTGCAATGTGGAAATGGGGGGAAAGCTTAATGGAGAAATGGCCACGAAAACAAGAGAGATTGGATAAAACCGGGGCAAATTATTAAAAATTTAGATGCAAAAGCCTTAAAAGGGCCCCAGGGGCCCCGGGCCTTAAAATATGAAAAATCTGAGCCTCAGGTCTTCAGGAACTGCCTTGGACTATCCGCATCCAAATTTTCAGACTTCTACGTGCGGTAGATTTCGCTTATCATTTCGCACACACACATAGAACTCAGAAAAACAAACAACTTTCTTTTATTAGTATAGATGAAATGAATGAAAAAACTTTTAAAGCCAAAATATCATATAATGAAATTGCATTCATGAAGCGATCAGTTCAATCACAATCACAAAAATTTTTTATGTTTACATGTCTAAATACTTTTTTTACTTCCCAATTCTTTCAAATATAAGGAGGACGGGGGGGGGGGGGTGACCTCTTTTGTACCCTGTGTACGCATATGTAATTTTTTTCTAGTATTTGTATTCGTCTTTTTTTCATGCTCTGGGTGATTTTATCCTAAATCTTCCGCCATTTTTCGGTAAGCTAAAGCAATATTTATTCGATCTCTAATTTAAATAAGAAATGAGTTGTTCTAATTCATTAAACCTTCATGTTCTTATCAGGGAAATTCACAAAAATCGCATATGACAAAAGATTCCTCCAAAATTGCCTGTAAAATGTTAGTTACAATTCTCTAAATCTAAAAAACAAATTATCATTAAGTGATTTTACTGAATTATCTTTATTTTTATCATAATAGCCTTCAAAGACATTTTCGCTGAGACGAATTGACGTCGCGACGAATTGAGCCCGCAACGAATTGTCGCCGCGATGAATTGACGCTGCGACGAATTGACCCTGCGACAAATTGTGCGCGATGAATTGTTCCGCAATGAATTGCGCGTTTTCGCTGCGACGAATTGAACCGCGACGAATTGAGCTCGCGACGAATTGACGCCGCGATGAATTGACGCTGCGACGTACTGTCACCACGATGAATTGACGCTGCGACGAATTGACGCTGCGACGAATTGTGCGCGATGAATTGTTCCGCGATGAATTGTGCGCGACGAATTGACGCAGAACCTGAAAAAATATCTCCTGAAACTTTTCAAAGACGAAAAACAATTATTTATTCACATAACGCGACCGACGAAATGTGCGTTCTGGGAGGCATACTGGAAACGTTCTTAAGAAGTGTTTGATATTGTCGCTTGGTGGCAGCACTGTACCAAACAGTAACCTTGGTATTCCATATTATCTTACTATTCCCTAATGCCCGAATTTTCTTTATATTTAGAAATACAACATGGTGCCAAATAATTATTTCAGTCGATGAAAAACACGACTGTTTTAATTTATATTTAAAAAAAAATAACTTATACATAGCATAGCCTTGTTTACAGTTTAATAAGCAAATACTACACATTCTTACATAAATATTATTACTAAATTATAAAAATATGAAAGTATTGTTGACAGTAAATGAACAAATTATTATTATTATTATTATTATTGTGTGTGTAGAATTCGTTTGGCTACAATAATGGGTTTAAAGCAACTAGAATTATTTTATATGCATTGCTGACTAATTTTGAACGTGAAAACTGTAGTTTACATCATGCATATTTTTTTCAGAAAATATCAGATATTCTTCTAATTTACTAAGTCAAATACAAAATATTTGTTATTAAATTTTATAAGAAATCTCAATTTACACATATATATATTTACCAATTCCACGAAATGAATGAATGTGATAAAAATACATTAATTTTGAAAACAAATGAAATAAATTCCAATAAAATGTCAACATAGGATTGTATTGTGGAGTAATAAAAGAATATATGTTTTTTTTTTTTTTGTTTTTTTTTTTTTTTTTTTTTTTTTTTACTTTTAATGTAATCCGTTTTATCATTGTACCGAGCACGCATGAGATTCTTCAAAATTTTCATATATCAGTATAAAATGACTTTAGTTGCAGGGCATTTTTATGCTTTAATAGAAATTTCAATCCGAGAAATCATTGAAGTATAAAATTCGGAATATGATATTAAACTTGTGACATTCATTTTATGCATAAAGTAGCTTAAAGTATTGATTTTATTCTGATAAACATCACATGTCAAGTCGAGGTGAGCTTAAAATTTTGTTAAAAAAGTTAAGTAATAAATTTCATGTTGGAACAATTTAAGTCTAGTATTTTTTGCTATATTATGATATTCACATGACATATATAAATCAGGAGGAAAGATAAAATATATAATACACGGTTCAGATTACGTACAACGTTATTCATTCATAGATAGCCTCAAGAAATTAAAGGAATTAGATTCTCTTCCTTTATCTAATCTTTTTTTATTAATTTTATCACATTATTGCCTTTGATAAATTATACATTTTTTGATATTATAAAACGTATATCAAATTTATAGTATTTTAATATATATATATATATATATATATATTACGATAATGACAGAAATGTGAATAAATATTCTTTAAATTTTTAAAATCTGTATTTAAAATTTTTAAATAAAAGAAACGCTCTAATTTTTTTCTGTTTTTCAGAAGTGTATCTTTATTATACACATACTGCATGATTTCGTTTTAATAAATATTTTTATTTCTCAAAAAAAAAAAAAAAAAAAACTTGTACTATAGAAATTTTACTAAATAGGAATTCAATGAGATATATTTTTCAAAGTAAAAAAGTCTTACGTACTGCCCCACACAACCACAGACTTCCTCCGGACATTCTATAAAGATCCTAGATCCTATAGCTGTCAAATCCTATGCGAGACATAAATGGACGTCATCTGGGCATCCTACAGCTGTCAAAACCTATGTGAGTCATAAATTAGACGTCTTCCGGTTGCCGAGACTCCGTGGTGAACTACGCGCATGCGCAAAAGTTTCCCTCTGGGAAGGAACTCCAACTCCAACTTTACAGTCGCCACCGTCCGCCATTGAAGATTGAATATTGAATTTGTTTTGATCCGCCGCAGCGTGGCTTGATTTCCTGATTATGTTATGATGGAATTATTAAGGTTAGTAAACTTTTGAATCTTATTTATATGAAATCTATCTTTAAATCTCTAGAATTATATTTCCTTCATTGGAAACATTCTGTAGAAAACAAGTAATTTAATTGATTTGTTTATTTCCGAAATCTCATAACATTTCAATACGGAGTAAATATTGTTTTCTTTTACGTTTGTTTTTGCTTTGTTTTGTCCAGAAACCTGCTTTTGTTTTTTGTCTTTGAAAACGTTTGTAGTTAAAAAATAAACAAATAAAAGGCTATAAAAAAAAAAAAAAAAGCTTAAAATTTGTATTAGGAAGATTTCGGAAATAAACGATTCAATAAGTTGTAATCAAGTATTTTTTCGATTCTTATGCTTAGTATATCTGTAAAATCTTTTATCCCAAACTTTGCTAATTTCAGAGTTCATTATCTACGTTGTTTTTAATTATGCATACTTCTTTTTCTTTATTTCTTAAGAAAAGAAGAAGAAGAAGAAGCCATATTAACAGTTTAATCTGGCAAACAATTTAGTTTTTTTTCCAATCTCTTTTAGCATTTCCTTTGAAATAAGGAAGGAGGGGGGGGGGAGAAGAATCATGACAATTCGTATTAAAGTATTTTGATAAAACTGAAATGTAATATTACAAATTAATGTTACATAATTCTTGCCTATAAACAAAATTAGAAATTCACTTTTCTGCATTTTTGTAAAATTCTTGCTGACATATTTTTGCCAAAATACGCCCTTCACCCCCAAAAGATAAATAAATAAAAAGTTTAATAAATTTAAGCCCAAAATATACACAAATATTGATATTATCAGTTAATGTTATGCTCAGTTTTCTTGTTTTATTTTCCAATGTTTTTATCACTTTATGCTCTCAAAGATATTTTAATTATGCTTTAAGAAAAATGATTTTACACTTTGCTTTTTATTAGGTGCGTTCGTAATTATATAAATACGTAGCACCTATAGTCGTCCTTTGGTCTGTCCGTCCGTCCGTCTCTTTGTCCGCATATAACAACGCAAAAACTACCCAATCAAATGGTTTGCAATTTAAAATATATTATCTTTGCAGAATTTTGTCGAGACATTTCAAATTTTATTAAAATCGAATCAAAACTTTAGGAGATATTAATAAAAATATTTATTAAGAAATTTGATTTTTTTTTTAAATCGGTGCTTTTTTTGTTATAGGAGCTTCCGATGGATGTTAAATCGTCAAGCGACCGAGATACTTATTTTATGACAGAAATTAATCTGCAGACGATATAATTCATTTCACAGAATTAAAAATCATCAAGATCTGAATATTTATATAACTAGCTGATACATATATATCTGAATATTTATATAACTAGCTGATACATATATATCTGAATATTTATATAACTAGTTAAGATATTTGTATGAACAGTGTCATAAAATATATACTTAACTAGCTGTTTAACCCGTTCTACGCACGGGATATCATGAATTTAATTCTAAAACGTGCGTACGAACTCACCTCGTTTGTAACGTTTGACGTACAATTTCCAACTTGTTAAGCTTTATATTTGATTTTTACACTCTGATTTGACTCAACTTTGTTCATGTATGTAAAGATGGAATTTTGTAATCTAGTTTTTATTCACTTCCTGATATGCTAGAATTATGAAAATGGTGTACTCAGGTATGTTTCCAATACCCAGGGGTGGGGAATTTTCAGGAAATGTTACCCGCCAAATATTTATTCTACCAACCAGCAAGATGTAGCATACAGTTCGAAATTGTTATGACAAAATGTTCACAACTGCAGAAATTATTAATTTCTATTACTACAATACATTTTCATTTTTTTCTATAAAATTGAGAAATATATAGGGGAGACCGGTACACAGTGGACCACTTTTTCAGTTAACATTTTTTTTTCTCTTTAACAGACTGACCGATCTGTGTGAAAATATTTTTGAATATTCCTTAAACCATGGAGATTCCATGCCTTAAACCTTCTTACATCCATCATAATTTTCTCACAACATAGTTTTCAATACATTTTTCAAAAAAAAAAAAAAATTATATACACTTCTGAGTTCTGTGTACGTGTGCGCGGTGACAAGCGAAATCTACCGCACGTAGAAGTCTGAAAATTTGGGTGTGGATAGTCCAAGGCAGGTCCTACAGAACTGACGCTCAGATTTTTAATATTTTAAGAACCAGGGCCCTCGGGCCCTTTTAAGGCTTTTGCATCTAAATTGTTAATAACTTGCCCCATTTTCATCTAATCTCCCTTCTTTTTGTGGGCCTTTCTTCATTAAATTGGCCGCCCATTTCTACATTTCAGTTAGGACCCTTGTCCCCTGGGGCCCGATGCGGGGTTGACTTGAAACTTTTTGTGAGCCATGCATTTTTCACCCTCTCAATGCGTAACTTTTAAGTTGAGTCTTCGACTCCTTTCCCCGGGCCAACACCTTCATATTTTTACTGTGGCACTAGGGCTCGTTTTTAGCATTTCTTTCAAATTTTATTCTAAAGATTAATTTATACTCTATGCTTAATTTCGACTAATTGAAGATCTAAAGCGCTACGTACTAGGATCTTTTAAGAAGTTTTCCTCTTAAGGCCTTACTCAATACTATCATTTGGCCATTTTTGGGACCTCTAATATAGCTCCCTTAAAAATCGACCGATCCACTAGATTTTTTTTAATGATAACTTGTTTGCACTTCCAGCTACTATATGAACGACAAAAAATTTCTCGGACAAGTCCCGGGACCCCTGGGCACCTTAAAATATTTGTGCCCTAAGTTATTAATAATTTGCCCCATTTTTCTCAGATCTCCTTCGTTTTTGGTGCCTTCTCTCCATTAGGCTTTTCTCCCATTTCTATGTTCCAGTTAAGACCCGGGCCCCCGTGGGACTCGGTATAGGGGCACCGTTGAAGTTTTTGTTCCTTAAATTTTTAATAACTGGCTCCTTTAAATCCGATTTTTTTCGTTTTTGGTGCCTTTTCTCCATTTAGTTATTCCTATATTTCTACATTCCAGTTACGACCGTAAGGCCCGACTCGAGGCCCCTTGAACTTTTTGTGTGCTATGTATTTTTCACCCCCATAATTCTGTCACCCTCTTTCAAAACGACTTTAAAGTTTAGCCTTGGATTACTCTCCCCAGGTCACCACGCTTATATTTTTATTGTGCCTTTAGGGCCCTTTTATAAGTATTTCTTTAAATTTTATTCTAATGATTATTTTATACCCTATGTTTAATTCCGACTAATTGAAGTTCTAAAGCGCTAAGTACCAGGATCTTTTAAGATGTTTTCCTCTTAGGGCCCTGCTCCAGACTATCAGTTAGCCCCCTTTGTTAGCTTCCCTTAAAAATCGGCCGATTCACTAGCTTTTTTTTTGACTGACAACTACTTAGGACTTCCAACTACTACTTGAATGACAAAAAAATATCTCGGACCTCAGCTACCACGAATTTTGAATATTAATCCCCTTCTTGGGCCCCTCTATGCAGCTTCTTTTAAAAGAGTCATAGAAGCTTGAGTTCTGTTTATAGTTATTATCACGGGCACGGAAAACACCGGGTGGGTCACCTAGTTAGAAAGTAAAGCATAATTTTATTATATTTTAATTATTTTCATCCACTAATGCTGCTTGTTGTATTCAGTAAATGTTTCCAATTTATGATTTTTTACTTTCTTCTATAGAAGAAAGTATTGTAATCGAACTTTTTTTCGACTTCCGGTTTTCGACAGATTTACACGTTTTAGGGGTCAGAGATTCCGAAAAAAAGTTTTTACAAATTGTCTGTCTGTCTGTCTGCCCGTCCGTCCGTCCGTCTGTCTGTCCTCATTGTATAGCCATTTAAAGATTACAATTTCAAAAAGTTGTAAAAATAAAATTAGAAATCCTAAAAACTTTTTCCGTTAAATGTTATGTCTTGATCCAAGGATTCTAGAGCATTTTTTAATTTGCCTCTATCTTAAAAAATGGCTGAGGTATAGCGGTTTGAAACTTTAGGGTGGCTGACATTTTCAAACAAGACAGCAGAATTCATCCATCAACGGGTTTAATTTATGAGTTTCAGTTAACATGATTTCGGCAAATTTTCTTTCATCTCCCCCCTCTTTTTCTCCCCTATACTGAGTCCCAGGGGGGCAGGGTCTTAACTGGAACGTAGAAATGGTGAAAAGCTTAATGGAGATAAATCCCCAAAAACGAAGGATATCGGGTAAAAATGGGGCTAATTATTAACAATTTAGGGCACAAAAATTTTAAAGTGCCCAGGAGGGACAGGACTTGACCGAGAAAATATTTTCGTTCTTTTGTAGCTGGAAGTCCTAAAAAGTTATCAGTAAACAAAAGCTTAGTGGATCGGTCGATTTTTAAGGGAGAGGTCCCAAAAGGGACCAACTGATAGTTTTGAGTAAGACCTTAAGAGGAAAACATCTTAAAAGATCCTAGTACGTAGCGCTTTACATTTTCAATTAGACGAAATTAAGCATAGGTTATAAATTAATTGTTAGAATAAAATTTGAAAGAAATACTAAAAAAGGGCCCTGGGGCTTCAATTGAAATATGAGGGTGGTGGCCCGTTGAGAGGAGTCCAAGACTCAAGTTAAAAGTCACGTATTAGAGAGGGTGAAAAATGCATGGAACACAAAAGGTTCAAGTGAACAACGCATCGGGCCACAGGGGGCCAGGGCCCTAACTGCAATGTGGAAATGGGGGGAAAGCTTAATGGAGAAATGGCCACGAAAACAAGAGAGATTGGATAAAACCGGGGCAAATTATTAAAAATTTAGATGCAAAAGCCTTAAAAGGGCCCCAGGGGCCCCGGGCCTTAAAATATGAAAAATCTGAGCCTCAGGTCTTCAGGAACTGCCTTGGACTATCCGCATCCAAATTTTCAGACTTCTACGTGCGGTAGATTTCGCTTATCATTTCGCACACACACATAGAACTCAGAAAAACAAACAACTTTCTTTTATTAGTATAGATGAAATGAATGAAAAAACTTTTAAAGCCAAAATATCATATAATGAAATTGCATTCATGAAGCGATCAGTTCAATCACAATCACAAAAATTTTTTATGTTTACATGTCTAAATACTTTTTTTACTTCCCAATTCTTTCAAATATAAGGAGGACGGGGGGGGGGGTGACCTCTTTTGTACCCTGTGTACGCATATGTAATTTTTTTCTAGTATTTGTATTCGTCTTTTTTTCATGCTCTGGGTGATTTTATCCTAAATCTTCCGCCATTTTTCGGTAAGCTAAAGCAATATTTATTCGATCTCTAATTTAAATAAGAAATGAGTTGTTCTAATTTATTAAACCTTCATGTTCTTATCAGGGAAATTCACAAAAATCGCATATGACAAAAGATTCCTCCAAAATTGCCTGTAAAATGTTAGTTACAATTCTCTAAATCTAAAAAACAAATTATCATTAAGTGATTTTACTGAATTATCTTTATTTTTATCATAATAGCCTTCAAAGACATTTTCGCTGAGACGAATTGACGTCGCGACGAATTGAGCCCGCAACGAATTGTCGCCGCGATGAATTGACGCTGCGACGAATTGACCCTGCGACAAATTGTGCGCGATGAATTGTTCCGCAATGAATTGCGCGTTTTCGCTGCGACGAATTGAACCGCGACGAATTGAGCTCGCGACGAATTGACGCCGCGATGAATTGACGCTGCGACGAATTGACGCTGCGACGTACTGTCACCACGATGAATTGACGCTGCGACGAATTGACGCTGCGACGAATTGTGCGCGATGAATTGTTCCGCGATGAATTGTGCGCGACGAATTGACGCAGAACCTGAAAAAATATCTCCTGAAACTTTTCAAAGACGAAAAACAATTATTTATTCACATAACGCGACCGACGAAATGTGCGTTCTGGGAGGCATACTGGAAACGTTCTTAAGAAGTGTTTGATATTGTCGCTTGGTGGCAGCACTGTACCAAACAGTAACCTTCGTATTCCATATTATCTTACTATTCCCTAATGCCCGAATTTTCTTTATATTTAGAAATACAACATGGTGCCAAATAATTATTTCAGTCGATGAAAAACACGACTGTTTTAATTTATATTTAAAAAAAAATAACTTATACATAGCATAGCCTTGTTTACAGTTTAATAAGCAAATACTACACATTCTTACATAAATATTATTACTAAATTATAAAAATATGAAAATATTGTTGACAGTAAATGAACAAATTATTATTATTATTATTATTATTGTGTGTGTAGAATTCGTTTGGCTACAATAATGGGTTTAAAGCAACTAGAATTATTTTATATGCATTGCTGACTAATTTTGAACGTGAAAACTGTAGTTTACATCATGCATATTTTTTTCAGAAAATATCAGATATTCTTCTAATTTACTAAGTCAAATACAAAATATTTGTTATTAAATTTTATAAGAAATCTCAATTTACACATATATATATTTACCAATTCCACGAAATGAATGAATGTGATAAAAATACATTAATTTTGAAAACAAATGAAATAAATTCTAATAAAATGTCAACATAGGATTGTATTGTGGAGTAATAAAAGAATATATGTTTTTTTTTTTTTTTTTTTTTTTTTTTTTTTACTTTTAATGTAATCCGTTTTATCATTGTACCGAGCACGCATGAGATTCTTCAAAATTTTCATATATCAGTATAAAATGACTTTAGTTGCAGGGCATTTTTATGCTTTAATAGAAATTTCAATCCGAGAAATCATTGAAGTATAAAATTCGGAATATGATATTAAACTTGTGACATTCATTTTATGCATAAAGTAGCTTAAAGTATTGATTTTATTCTGATAAAGATCACATGTCAAGTCGAGGTGAGCTTAAAATTTTGTTAAAAAAGTTAAGTAATAAATTTCATGTTGGAACAATTTAAGTCTAGTATTTTTTGCTATATTATGATATTCACATGACATATATAAATCAGGAGGAAAGATAAAATATATAATACACGGTTCAGATTACGTACAACGTTATTCATTCATAGATAGCCTCAAGAAATTAAAGGAATTAGATTCTCTTCCTTTATCTAATCTTTTTTTATTAATTTTATCACATTATTGCCTTTGATAAATTATACATTTTTTGATATTATAAAACGTATATCAAATTTATAGTATTTTAATATATATATATATATATATATATATATATATATATATATATTACGATAATGACAGAAATGTGAATAAATATTCTTTAAATTTTTAAAATCTGTATTTAAAATTTTTAAATAAAAGAAACGCTCTAATTTTTTTCTGTTTTTCAGAAGTGTATCTTTATTATACACATACTGCATGATTTCGTTTTAATAAATATTTTTATTTCTCAAAAAAAAAAAAAAAAAACTTGTACTATAGAAATTTTACTAAATAGGAATTCAATGAGATATATTTTTCAAAGTAAAAAAGTCTTATGTACTGCCCCACACAACCACAGACTTCCTCCGGACATTCTATAAAGATCCTAGATCCTATAGCTGTCAAATCCTATGCGAGACATAAATGGACGTCATCTGGGCATCCTACAGCTGTCAAAACCTATGTGAGTCATAAATTAGACGTCTTCCGGTTGCCGAGACTCCGTGGTGAACTACGCGCATGCGCAAAAGTTTCCCTCTGGGAAGGAACTCCAACTCCAACTTTACAGTCGCCACCGTCCGCCATTGAAGATTGAATATTGAATTTGTTTTGATCCGCCGCAGCGTGGCTTGATTTCCTGATTATGTTATGATGGAATTATTAAGGTTAGTAAACTTTTGAATCTTATTTATATGAAATCTATCTTTAAATCTCTAGAATTATATTTCCTTCATTGGAAACATTCTGTAGAAAACAAGTAATTTAATTGATTTGTTTATTTCCGAAATCTCGTAACATTTCAATACGGAGTAAATATTGTTTTCTTTTACGTTTGCTTTTGCTTTGTTTTGTCCAGAAACCTGCTTTTGTTTTTTGTCTTTGAAAACGTTTGTAGTTAAAAAATAAACAAATAAAAGGCTATAAAAAAAAAAAAAAAAAGCTTAAAATTTGTATTAGGAAGATTTCGGAAATAAACGATTCAATAAGTTGTAATCAAGTATTTTTTCGATTCTTATGCTTAGTATATCTGTAAAATCTTTTATCCCAAACTTTGCTAATTTCAGAGTTCATTATCTACGTTGTTTTTAATTATGCATACTTCTTTTTCTTTATTTCTTAAAAAAAAAAAAAAAAAAAAAAAAAAAAAAAGAAAAGAAGAAGAAGAAGAAGCCATATTAACAGTTTAATCTGGCAAACAATTTAGTTTTTTTTCCAATCTCTTTTAGCATTTCCTTTGAAATAAGGAAGGAGGGGGGGGGGAGAAGAATCATGACAATTCGTATTAAAGTATTTTGATAAAACTGAAATGTAATATTACAAATTAATGTTACATAATTCTTGCCTATAAACAAAATTAGAAATTCACTTTTCTGCATTTTTGTAAAATTCTTGCTGACATATTTTTGCCAAAATACGCCCTTCACCCCCAAAAGATAAATAAATAAAAAGTTTAATAAATTTAAGCCCAAAATATACACAAATATTGATATTATCAGTTAATGTTATGCTCAGTTTTCTTGTTTTATTTTCCAATGTTTTTATCACTTTATGCTCTCAAAGATATTTTAATTATGCTTTAAGAAAAATGATTTTACACTTTGCTTTTTATTAGGTGCGTTCGTAATTATATAAATACGTAGCACCTACAGTCGTCCTTTGGTCTGTCCATCCGTCCGTCTCTTTGTCCGCATATAACAACGCAAAAACTACCCAATCAAATGGTTTGCAATTTAAAATATATTATCTTTGCAGAATTTTGTCGAGACATTTCAAATTTTATTAAAATCGAATCAAAACTTTAGGAGATATTAATAAAAATATTTATTAAGAAATTTGATTTTTTTTTTAAATCGGTGCTTTTTTTGTTATAGGAGCTTCCGATGGATGTTAAATCGTCAAGCGACCGAGATACTTATTTTATGACAGAAATTAATCTGCAGACGATATAATTCATTTCACAGAATTAAAAATCATCAAGATCTGAATATTTATATAACTAGCTGATACATATATATCTGAATATTTATATAACTAGCTGATACATATATATCTGAATATTTATATAACTAGCTGATACATATATATCTGAATATTTATATAACTAGTTAAGATATTTGTATGAACAGTGTCATAAAATATATACTTAACTAGCTGTTTAACCCGTTCTACGCACGGGATATCATGAATTTAATTCTAAAACGTGCGTACGAACTCACCTCGTTTGTAACGTTTGACGTACAATTTCCAACTTGTTAAGCTTTATATTTGATTTTTACACTCTGATTTGACTCAACTTTGTTCATGTATGTAAAGATGGAATTTTGTAATCTAGTTTTTATTCACTTCCTGATATGCTAGAATTATGAAAATGGTGTACTCAGGTATGTTTCCAATACCCAGGGGTGGGGAATTTTCAGGAAATGTTACCCGCCAAATATTTATTCTACCAACCAGCAAGATGTAGCATACAGTTCGAAATTGTTATGACAAAATGTTCACAACTGCAGAAATTATTAATTTCTATTACTACAATACATTTTCATTTTTTTCTATAAAATTGAGAAATATATAGGGGAGACCGGTACACAGTGGACCACTTTTTCAGTTAACATTTTTTTTTCTCTTTAACAGACTGACCGATCTGTGTGAAAATATTTTTGAATATTCCTTAAACCATGGAGATTCCATGCCTTAAACCTTCTTACATCCATCATAATTTTCTCACAACATAGTTTTCAATACATTTTTCAAAAAAAAAAAAATTATATACACTTGTAAAGTGGACCAGTGTACTCTGCTTCTGGGGTACACTGGTCCACCCACCGGGGTACAGTGGACCACTATTAGGTATTATCTAAAATACAATATAAATCTATTTTTCATTAATCTAATTCTTTTTTGTTGCTCCTTCACCCGCAAAATAACATAGTAATATAAATTTTGAAACAAAAACAAAAAAATTATGGTATTTTGAAAATAATAACAGATTAATGCAGGAATAATTGCAATTTAGTTGAAGTTAAATTACTTAAGTACAAAAAAATCAGCGCACATTAAAATTTGCAAATGAAATTCCAAAGTACTTATGAGTAAGATTGATCCTGGAATTTTCAAGAAATAATTTTGGGTCTGAGAAGCAACATTATGAAATCATTGACATCAACAGCAGATTCATCTACAGTTTCCGGAGAAATAAACTGATTTCAATTCAATTTGCGTCTCATGAATCTTACTTGAATAGAATCATCAACAATTAGACTATACAGTTACATTTATCAAAGGCAGTAAATACAAAACAAAATATTTCTTACTATGTTAAATAGTTATTTTTATTTGTTTAGTTTATTTTACAGTTAAATCTACTTTAAAACAATCTTTCTTTATAGAAAATAAGCAATTATTAAATATTTTGAACATTCTGCATTACAGGAGCAGAGTGGATTGTGGACCAGGAGTGGGTGGTCCACTGTACCCCATGTTGAAGTTCCATAAATAATCATATTAATATTGTTTATAGCTTTCTTTTAAACATATTAACTTTAAAGTAAAATAAAAACAGGTATCTTAGCTTTGCAAAAAAGCTGTTTTATTTTATTTATCTACAACCTTTAATTACTAAAAAAATAAAAATATAATGATAAAAAATTATACTTTTAGAAAAAGAAGCTCAAAACAACAAAGAAGGATAAAATAGTTCAATCTGAGCTAAACATATTTTCTGAAGGCTATAAATAATCATTGCAGTGCTGTTATCTATTAGGATAGAAGAGAAGCTTAAAATTTTTTTTAATAAATAAAATATTATGTGGTGGTCCACTGTGTCCATAGGTCTACTGTGTACCGGTCTCCCCTACAACAGAGGAAATTTTAGTATGGGATATAACTTAGTATCATGTTTACATGGTAGTAATGCGTAAAGTTGCAAAATATAACTAACAATTTCGCCCCCCCCCCTAGAAGATTTTGGAATATTTCTTAAAAGCCGCAGTTTTTCAAAGACTACCTAAAAATTCACTCACCCTGTCAGAAAATCCACTTGTCAGTGGCAAATAAAATGATATATTTCCCCATCTCTGCAAATGCCTATACAATATTTTAATAGGTTTAGAATTTTATTATAATGTAATCCTAAAGCATTTTTCTGTTAGCCAGGCACAAAAGATAAATTGAAAAATATTCTTTATTACAATTGTATAAGACAAAACAATTATAATGTGTCATACCACACTCAGTGAAATATGTCTACTAGCTGTGAAACTCCAACGATGAAATATTTTAAATACAAAAAAGTTAGTATAAATATAAAAAGTGTAATAATATCTTTTAAAAATAGGCTTTTATCAATTAATAGTTTAATATTAGTTAAATTGTGATTCTACATTGAGAAAACAATTCAGAAATCCTGAATAGATAGTTTAAAAAATGTTTTTTTTTCCCCTGTTGCAATATCTTAAAAAAAGAAATAAAAATTTACAATTTATTAATAAATTCACTGTATTTATATAAAATAATTTTTCTACCAATCATAAGTCAAAGCGGTGAATTTTTATTTTGGAAATAAGAAACAAACATATGTTTTGATTTTAAAAAACAAGATGGCAGACCACATGTGAATGCCAAAGCTGTTCCATCATTTACTTCTTGCAATTTACTTTTACAATTTATTGACTAGGGTAATACAGGGCGAAAACTGTAAAAAAATGTGTTTTTCCCTGTTGCCATGTTGTTAAATTAAATAGTAAACTTTGCAAGCCTTTAAATTTATTACCAGGGGTTGACGCATGATTTTTTTTTTCTCGGGGCCCATTTTGTGAAAAATAACATTTTGTAATGAAAAATGAAATTCAGTTACTTAAATACAAACTAAGCATTTATTAATAACCTTTTAAAGTCCTGTAAAAGTTTTCCTTACTGCTGAATTTGTTTTGTTTGAAAATTACATGTTTTAAAACCTAACAAAATAAAAATAATTAATGAAGTGTATGTTTTTATAAAACAGAATTTTGTGAAGGTTCCCATTTTAATAAGAGGGAGTTTTGGGTAAAATGAAGCGTCCAACACTGCATAGCGTCTGATTTTTGTGAAGGGTCCCTAAGTAGGCCTCAAGTTTTGCCTGGGTCGACCCCTGATTACTTATGTTTTTTTTTCTTTTGTGAAAATAGTCTGCTTTTTGACACTTAAAGCAAACCAACACAGTTTTTTTGCAATCTATGTAAAAAAGGCTTTTGATTTTTTGGAACAGATGCTTTATACTCACGCACGGATGTTTGGCGACTTTTTGGTTGGCACGATTTTCAAGCCCGCGCCAAACCAATAACTTAATAAAATGGCTAGGTTGCCATTAAAGGAAAAAATCCCCTAAATTTGGTGACTTTTTCCTTTTTGTAACGGATTAAAAAAAAAAAAAATGTGCGTGAGTGTATGACATTATTATAGCCGAGCTTTTATATATGTATGACATGATGAGAGTTTGGGAATTGCACTAATTTGTCGACGTCGCTGGCAAGTGAATTTTTAGACAGTATTTTAAACACAGCAGGCTATAGAAAATGTATTAAAAACTTTATTTTTACTGATTGGCCATGTTTTGTGTTTTTCCCAATTGTTATAATTTAAACATTGCACTAAGTTCTATTCTATATTAAACTTTCTTCTCTTGTATATCTTTCTTAATTTTATATAAAAAAAATGGCACTTTTTGGTTAGCTGGGCCCGGCTAACCGAAAAGTACTAAAAAAACTATGAAAATGTTAATGTGAAATTCCATTGTAGTAATGAATTATTTTTGCAATCGTGTAAATTTTGTCATAATGACTTTTTTGTGATTTTTGTGTGTGGAAATTTACTGTGAAATGTAATCAAATAGTACTATATAGGCAAAATCTAAACTTAATAAAATCTGTTGAAGTAATTTTATTTCTGTTCTCTACATATTTAAAAAGGAGGTTAATGCATAAGGGTTGAAATTTCACCTTGCAATAACCCCCACTGCCATTGTTGGGAAATTGGTATACATTGTTTTTTATAAAGACGTGTTTTTTTTTCTTTTTAAATTAAATATTATTATGTTTAAACTTTAATATGAGTAATTTTAAATTTTAACATATTTTGATTAGTTATTGAAGGAAAAAAAAACTTTGTTATCTAATTTTATCCCACTGTTTATATTATTACTTTATTTCTAGTAACATTGGAACAGCTTTGGGATTAGCCTGCTGTCTGCCATCTTGTTTTTTAAAAATAAACTGAAAACAAATTTGTTTTGTTTCTCATTTCCAAAATAATTTTCATCCATATCTACTTATTATAAACACGTTATTTAATTTTATTGACTAATTTATTTATATTTAATAATAAAAGTTAAAATGTTTTGATTTAAAAAATGCGATGGCTGACCGTGGGTGATAAATCAAAACCTTTTAAATTTTATTATTAAATATAAATAAATTAGTCAATAAAATTAAATAACGTGTTTATAATTAGTAAATATAGATGAAAATTATTTTGGAAATGAGAAACAAAACATTTACACAAACAAACAAGATGGCGGACAGCAGGCTAATCCCAAAGCTGTTCCTTTTTTTTTTTTTTTTTTTTTTTTTTTTTTAAAGGGCAAAAAAATAAAACTATGTAATAATAATGAAAATCCATTAAATGGGAAAATATGTATATTCTGTTTGATCCACCTGACATTGCCAGTGGCTGTGGTATTAATAATCATTAATATGTGTTGATAATTGTATATTTTTAAACAAAAATCTTTCCAAGCAAACTTAATGTTTGTGGGGGGAAGGGGGAGAAAGGATGCATTGTGCCATTGGGCAAAACAACTCCAGAAACAGTTATGTTAATGAAAGAAGCTTACAAAGACGAATGTTTTGGTTATTCTGCGATTTTTAAATGGCATGGTGATTTTTTTAGAAAAGGACGTTTTGCGAACTGGCTCCTAAGCCTGGCTGACCAGAAAGTGTTGTGAATGATCGAAATGTTAACACTGTGTGGTCAATCTTGAAGAAAATTGGCGAATGACATGCGAGGAGATAGTGGCATCAACTAACATTTCAAAAACGCCGATATTTTGCATACTATGCAACAATTTGCAGCTTCCCCATGTTTGTTCCAGATGGGTCCTCATCACCTTACTAAAGAACAAATGCAAACAAAAATTCACCAATGTTGTGAGTGAAAACAGATTCTTCAAAATTATAAGAATTTCCTAAAGACTGTAACAACAGGAGATGAAACTTGGGTACATAATTTTGATCTCCTTCCTAAGTCTGCATTCTGCAACAAGTGTATGGAAATACATCAATTCTCCACATCCGAAAAAAATCCTACAAACCAAATCTGTCGGAAAAGTCATGATGATTATCTTCTTTGATCATAAAGGTGTAATCTGTCAGCATGCTGTGCCTCTAAAAACTACTGCGAATAGTGAATATTATGTTTCAATTTTGAAAATTTTGCTACAGCACATATCGAGAAAGTTTCTTGAACTGGTAGGGAATTGGACATTACATCACGGTAATGGTCGCCCACATGTTGCTAAATAGCAATGCTAATTCAGCAATATCTTAGTAAATGCAATATTAAGATCATGCCAAATCCTCCTTACAGTCCAGATCTCGCATCATGCGATTTCTGGCTATTTCCGATGTTGAAGGAGAAATTCTGTGGCAAAATATTTAATACAGATTCTGAAGTTATTTCAGCAGTGCAGGGTTCTTTGAAGCATCTTCCAGAAAAAGGCTTCTCTACTTGTTTTGAAAAGTAGGTTGAACAATGGGGCCATTGCATATCATCTGGAGAAAGGTATTTTGAAATGATGTATTTTTGCTGTAAACATGTTTGATTTTTTATGATTTTGCTGTTTTTATGGAATGCCCTTTGTAGATCAGAATTTTGCAGAAAATAAAATAGATAAATCTGATTACTGACGTTACCTTTAAATCTACATTTTTTACATGGATTTAAGATCGGGTGTGCTACACATGCTAGTCGCTAGTCTGTATTTGTAAACAACCCATGAATTTGTGTGGCTTTACATTTTTGAATAAAATCCATTCAAATGAGCCTAGATATGAGATCTCTTCCCTCCCCCTCTTTTTGTAACTGACTCTGGCAGTGTACATCCTCAAATTTCTATGATTTTATATATTCAAATAAAAAAATTTCTTAAAGAACCTAGAGTTGTAAGCCGGATGTCTTCAGCAGCATACACCCAAAATAAAATAGCGTAAAGTAAAATTCTGGGTTTAAGAAAATTGCTAAAATTCATAAATGTATTTATTTTTTGTATTATATTCCTTTTGTAAATGCAAATTCTGCTTATTTTATAGGTTAATATAATTTTTTGTTGTTGTATGATTAGCTATTTTTTTTCTGTTTATCTAGTAATCTTGGTCCTGCCTTATTTGGCCACAAATACATTTAGATTTGCTTTGCAGACTGACGCAGAAAATTCTGCTGTTGGATAAGTGGGTATTTTTTTATTTTTATATTTCTGGAAATTTTATCTTGCAAAAAATTTACTGTATTTTTTTGACATTTTAAATATAAATTTCATTGTTTAATTTTGTATATGTATTGTGATTAAAGACATTTGGAGATTATAGACCTGGGAATTTAAAAAAGTCCACACCTAGCTAGCTGCAAACTGTTTTAGAAGTCTTTAATATCCAAATATAGTATGGTGCAGTGTCACAAAAACTGGGGTGGGTGGATTAGCAACATTTGCATAAAAATAAGGGAAAAGTACAGAATTTTCAATTTTTTAAAATCTAAATTCTGATCTTTTCACCAGTTATAAAAACAAATTTACATGTAGATATTTTTTCATCATCTAGACGTTTTCTATATTTTGGCTTTATACACAGTCAGACCTAGTTTTAAGACGTTCACGAGTTAATACATGATTCCACTTAATACGCAGATAAAAATATCTCAATTATTCTGCGATCCCACATAATACTCAATAAATTTTCAGTCCCTTGAGTTAACAAAATCTCGCTTAATACGTGAATTCATTTTTTAAAAAAAGATGCAAATTTCTTCTTCAGTGTTATCAGTTTAATGGGATTTTTTAATTTAGATATCTTCCAGTATTTCCGAGTAGTAATATTCACCTTATTTTGACACATTATTTAAGGTGAATATTATTCTTCAGAAATCGTCGTATTGTTGATTCTTGTTTTATCTTCTGGTATACTGTAGTAAATAAAGCGCCCTGTGTGCTTTTAAACTCATGTGAAGGAAAAGGAAAACATACTTTCATTTTCAATTCTGTTTCTTCATTACTTTCTTTGAATGTCTGTTTGCTGCTGTTTAATTCATAGCCGGTGAGTTACATGCACCTGAATGCAGTTAAATAAGTACAGTTGCTGCGACATTTATGAAATCATGGTTAATATGCAACTTTTGTCCATTTCCTTGAAACTTGTTTTAACCGGGTTTGTCTGTATTAAATTGTGTGATCCATTCAGATTTTTAGTATATCAGGGGGGAAATTAATGTTAAAGTAATCGGGATTTTGCAACAAAAATATTTAAAAAAAACCTCACATACTTAAAATAATTCATATTTATTTTTTCTGGGCTATTTAAACTTATATTATCTTTTTAAATACTTTTTAGGTGCGTTCGTAATTATATAAATACGTAGCACCTATAGTCGTCGTTTGGTCCGTCCGTCTGTCCGTCCGTCTGTCTGTCTGTCCGCATATAACAACGCAAAAACTACCCAACCAAATGGTTTGCAATTTAAAATATATTATCTTTGCAGAATTTTGTCGAGACATTTCAAATTTTATTAAAATCGAATCAAAACTTTAGGAGATATTAATAAAAATATTTATTAAGAAATTTGATTTTTTTTTAAATCGGTGCTTTTTTGTTATAGGAGCTTCCGATGGATGTTAAATCGTCAAGCGACCGAGATACTTATTTTATTACTGAAATTAATCTGCAGACGATATAATTCATTTCACAGAATTAAAAATCATCAAGATCTGAATATTTATATAACTAGCTGATACATATATATCTGAATATTTATATAACTAGTTAAGATATTTGTATGAACAGTGTCATAAAATATATACTTAACTAGCTGTTTAACCCGTTCTACGCACGGGATATCATGAATTTAATTCTAAAACGTGCGTACGAACGCACCTCGTTTGTAACGTTTGACGTACAATTTCCAACTTGTTTTCTTTCTTTCACTGTCATTAAAGGTGTCTACTTGTTATGTAAAGAAAAGATTACACACACTTTTTTTATTATTATTGCAATTAGTTGTTAATAAATTTAAGTTTTTTCACTTGTATAGTTTAAGTGCCATGATCTAATAATTTATTGATTTGTTTGCATTATCTTTAAAATTCTCAGTTGCCTGTTTTGTTTTAATTTTAATTAGACTAAACAATAATAAATAAATGAATTGATTATTCACTTTTATTTATGGTACAGGTCAAAGGAAATTTTTTCTTTAATGGCCATACAGATGTTTGATTTGGGGAAAGAAAAAGATCTGTCCCTAAATATGTAAAATTATTTTGCACACTTTCCCTGACGGCATGCAGAAAAACTTTAGTTTGCTCTAGTAAGCAGTGCCATAGTAAAATATCAGTAAAGATCATTCAGGTTTGGAAAAAAAATGATTTTAGCGATGACTTTAAATGTTTTAAGCCCAGTGTAGCTGTTGATTTATTGTATGTAATTTAGTACAAAATTAGCACTCACCAATCGGCGAGTAATACTGAAAATTTGGCGATTGCCTTTATTGCCACCACTGGTCAAACTTAATAGTCACACTCGCCAATTGTGATGATTGAATGGAAAAAGATTTTTCCCCGCTGTCGCTCGACAAATTTCGAAATCATTTGGTGAATTTCACGATTTTTTTTCCCTAAATTATTTGACAGATTGAGAATTTTTTTTTTTTTTGTGAAATCATTCGACGATATTCGAAATTTTTTTTTCCAAAAACCAGTTGATGAATTTTGAGATTTTTCCACTATCGATTAATGAATTTTGCGATTTTTCCGCTATCGATTGACTAATTTCGCGATTCATCGATTAACGAATTTCACGATTTTTAAATTTTGCACGCTGCCGCTGCTGTTCGACGAATTTTGCAATTCTGTTCCGCGATTGTTAGACAAATTTCACTATTTTTCTCCCGAGATCGTTTGACGAAATTTGCGATTTTTTTCCCCTAAACCTATTTGACAAATTTTCTCGAATTTTTTCACGACAGTTAGACAAAATTAATTTTTTTCCTGCAATGCCTGATTTTTTTCCCGAGATCATTTGACGAATTTCGCTGTTTATTCCACACTCTTTTGACAAATTTCGCAAATTTTTTATCAAGTATTTGTAAATTTGTTATTGGCCAGTGCTGAAAAACACTGGCGAGTAAAAAAATCCATGTACTGACCAGTGGCCAGTGAATAAAAAAGTTATTTTTTACCTATAGTATGTATTAATTTGCACCCAAACAATCACAAGTAATTTCAGTGTAATTTCCAATGCTCACAACATTGTTCTTAAAAAAAACAAGCGAGTTTAAATTATCTCTGTTAAGAAACTATACATAAAACTTGAATTTTATTAGTCTCCATAATACCTTTAAAGCTGATTTAAAAAATATATATTTTGTCTCTTCAGATTTAGGAATGCACATACCCCTGTCTCCCCCAGACAAAATAAGGTACTTTTGTGTTACAGTGCCCCCCACAATTACTGTTATGCCAAGATTGCAATTAAGATTACATCAAGATCATAGCAAAGCTTTCATATGTCTCATATATATACATGTAATGCTCATGTATGTGCTATATATGTCATTATATACATATTATTTACCAGGGGTGCAAAAATCTAGGCGCCAGTGGGCCGATTCCCGCCACTAAATTTTTAGTATTCTTTGCCTAATAAGAATACTGATAAAATTTAGGCGAAGTATACTAATAAAATTTCACGAAGAATACTTATAAAATTTAGTGGTGGGAATCAGCCCAATGGCGTCTAGATTTTTGCACCCCTGTTATTTACATATTTTATGCAATAATATACATTGTGTATGCATCATATATGACTACCATAAAATCCTGTTAATCTGTCCCCCTAAACGCGACGGAAAATATTCAGGGGGGGGGGCGCTTAGACGGTATTAAAATTGTAGTATATGATATTTATGGGTGGTGGTGTTGGGGTTGAGATGCTAATGGCTGATCGTTGCAAAGTGTGCATTATTTTTATAAACTGACAAAAGAAAAAAAAAAGATATACAAAATAGAAAAACAGTCAAACAATCGTGTCATGGCTTTCTGATCCGTCGGGGAAAAAAAAAACTCCTGAGATAAAATTTTTGGTGTTGATCTTGACGTGCATGGCGAAATTTCTTTTGGGAGAGGGCGCTTTCTCGGGATTTTTTGAATTTTCCAATTTGTTTACAAAGTGGGAGGGGGCGCTTAATCGGGAAGGGCGGATTAACAGTATTTTACGGTAAAACTATTGGTGCAGATTCCCAAAATCTGTAAGGAGCCAGTGGCGCCTAAACCCAAAAAATCCAATCGCCACATTGTGAAACAAACGCATAAAAACAATAGCATTTATATGGCTATATGGGGTTTATTGTCTACTATTAAAGCTTAAAAGCAATAAACAGTATATTTTTAATTAAAATTTACCCAAAACTTAAATAAATAAATGATTTGTTTTTTCTTTATTATAATTGGGCAACGGGATTTTATAGAATCTTCCAACCGTATAATTGTATACAGTTTGTAGGAATAAATATTTGCAATGTAAGGTCCCAAATAAACGATTCTCTAACTTTTTTGTTTTATAAAAATATCTCCCCCCCCCTCCAAAGTGTTTTTCATTGCTGAAAATAAATGCTCAACATGAGCATTTGCATCAAAAAGTATGTCTATAAAAATCAAAAGAAAAAATATATATGAAAAAATGGAGAAGATTTATTTTCCTTTAAGTTTTAGATTTTAATAAAATAATTGAACAATTTTTGACATTCAGGGATTTTTTTTTTTTTTTCTAAGAAGAAAACGGGGAACTTGCAGAAATGTGGATTTGCAGAAATGTGGTATCCATGCTTAATCATGTTTTTTAATTATGGACAACAGAAAATAAAAAAGCGGTAAATATCGCAGAAAATGTGCAGCAAAAATAACATTTTTTAAAAAGGCGGAAATCTGACAGTCTGTGGAAAAGAGGCATCCCTATAAGACACTTAGACTTAGATGACTCAGACATGGAAAGTTAGTGGCCAAAGAAAAATCCATTTGTCACGTGGCGACTGGCGACCATGAATCTGCACCTATAACTATAACTGAACTGGGCAGTCTGCATCAAGAAATGTTATATACATCCAATATTATTATAATGTCGTATACATATATGTTTTATAATTTGGTGATAAATCTTGTCCGCTTGGTGATTCATCCTCCGGGGGGCCACTATAACACGAAAGTACTGAAAATAATTATGATAATTTTATATCTATTTCTTGGATAAGAAATGATTCAAAATGAGGAAAACAACATCTGCGCTGATCCAGACTCCAACATACTATCTCTTAAAATTTAAATTTATAAAAAAATATTTTAATTGTAATTAAAAACTGTACCATAACATTAGAATGCTGTACTTGGGTTAAGTTATGTTCATTTTAGCCCTTCAATGGGCATGTGACTTTCTTTTTGCAGAGAGCAGTTACACTATTAAAAATATTTTTATCTGCTCAACAATATGTAACTACTAACATATTCACACTCATTTTTAAAGATAAAAGCATGAAATTGGCAGACATGACTAATTAAAGTGGTTAGGAAATAATTGAAGATTTATTGAGTAATGTATTACATATATGCAGTTGCTGTATCAATCTTATCTTTCTTGGGCTTTCATGTGTGAGAATTCAATTAAACAACTTTAGTGCTGTTTTCTGTATGATACTTTATCTTTTTCGAAATGAAAAATTCTACTTTATTTTAAAATTTAGGTAATAAAAATGCCAATTTTATGCATTTATGTATAAAGGTAAATTCAAGAATGTGTTAAAAAGTAACCGGTTTGAATTTTAGAAAAGCCAGCAGTAAGAAAGTATACTAAAAAATGGTACCTGTTCCTGTTGACAACAGAATCCTGGCCTTAAGGGGTGTTTTTCCCTACACAGCTTGATTTTTAGGTCAATTTCAGGATTTTCTTTTCTTTTTCAATAATACTCTGTGGGGGGAGGTGGCAATGAATTTATTTCATTTTCATCTAAGTCTCTGAAATTGTGATATAAAAATGTGGATTTTTAATCAATCTGAACTCCTTCAAAATGAATGGTGATCATGAATATATAGTGATTGTGCTTTTAAAAATTATCATTTGGGAAAGAAAAAACAGGCTGATTTTTATAATAAAATAAATTAGTTGGTTGCCAAACCTCAATTGATAAGATAAATCGGAATTGCATACATTGATGGCTGTTTAAGCTCAATTTTGGCAAAAACTTTCCTTTTTTAAAACTTTTAAAGGTTTGTCCTTGTTTTCTACTTTGAAAAAAAAATGCATTTAAAATTTTAATGAGGTTTTCTGTCCGTATGACACCAGTTCATTAAACTGATTGTCATTACTTAAATATTAGGTGGAATAGAAAACTGTTTTAGAGCATATTCTTGGCATTGTAATCCCTTCACAATGGGCAATAAATCTCCTCAACCAGTTTTTTCAAATTGTAATTTTCACCTTATTGAATAGCTGAAAATCTGCGATTAAGTCTGAAAATATTCATTACGAAAATACTTCTGTTAAAACTTAAGGATGTTACGCACTTAAAAATCTTGCTTGTCCATGAAGGGGTTAAGAATGAGAAAAAAAATAGTATAAAATTTTTGAAGTTGTTTTGTAAATTGTTGTAATAGTAACTTTTTTTTTTTCTAATTTATAATAAAATAGGGGTAATGAAAGTGTGAGTTATGGTATTGCAACTGATTTGTCCAGTATACTGCAATTACTGAATAAAGTCCAATTTAGATGAAATTGTCAAAGTAGTAAAAGTAGAATTATAAAAATTAGATAAACATCTGATATTTTTCCTCTACGCAGTTGTAACTTTGGGTAAAGATTTCATATTCAAATTGATATTCATATTAAAAAAAAATCACTGATTAATAATAATGAAATTTGTATTTTCTGTGTTTCAGATATTTCTCGAGCTGCAGTCTATATTTTCTTAGAAATCATGATGTCCCATTGAGGCGATAGCAAAACATCCTCATTTAAAGCACGGACATTGACAAAAGCCCATGCACAGTTAATAATATCAAAAAACTATTGCAGCCAATGTCCCTGAAGAAATCACCCTGTATTAATTATTGTGAAGTTTATTTCAAATTGAACCTCTATTGCATAATATAGTTTATATGAATCATATATTAATAAAGATATTTGTTTTATTTTTGAGTGTGTTATTCATTTTGTTCACCACTTGTACGTTTTGCATGTTTAAAAATGTTTATTTATGACATGAATCATAATATAATTATATTTTTTTCAGGTGTCAGGTATACTTTGTTACACTAAAATCCATTTATTCATTTATTTTGATAAATTATGCCAATTATTAAATAATGTTTAAAATAAGCGTTAAAAATAAATGTTTAAAAAAACAATAAAAATAAATCTTAGTAATAAATTACTGCTGTTAAAAATATGTTCTTGCATCAAAAGAATTGTGAATGTTCTAAAAGACTTTTCATTAGTTAAAAATTCATTTAAAATATCTTTAAAAGAGAAATGATGTATATTCATGAAATTTTGTTTGCAAAAATAAATTATGATTTAAAAACTTCAAGAAATCAGGGGTGATTGTGTTCTGGTATTTTTTTACTCCACTAAATTTACATAGCAATATTCTTATATGTCATCACAGAATTTATCAATTAAAGAAGAATAAGATTGCTATATAAATTTAGTGTTGTACAAAATACCTGAACACAATCACTCCTGAGAAATGTAAAAAGATATTAAAGACTAACTAAGCGTAGCAATAAGCTCCTTTTTAAAATCATATTTGTAGTTTTTCTAAACTATTCATTTATGCATGTAGGATATAGAAAATGTAATTGGCTAGTAGAATTTTAAAGTAAATTATAAAGTGTTCTGTGATAAAAATGCAAGTAAATTAAGAATAAATCAAAACTGGTTTAATTTTCCTTTTAAACTGAAATGATTAGTAACAAATAAAAATATATTCATGCAGCTTTGAAAGTAAAATTTATATAAAGGGGATCGGTTGGATCTCAAATTTCCCTTGCTAATGTTAAACCCATAGGAGTAGGGTGAGTCATTTTTTAAATACCTCGTAAAAAGAATTACTATTGACTTTCCTTTGTTCTGTGTGTATACTCTTCTTAATTTTTTCTTTTAGTTAAAATATTTCCAAAGTGTATGCTTAATTTTATCTGAAGGGATAAAATCTTACTCAGAGCTCATATGGTTTTAACACATAAAATATTAAATTAAGCATATATTTTAGAAATATTTTGACAGCTAAAAAACAAAAACATTCTTTAAGAAGAGTAGTCAGAAATAAGTCACAAATATTAATTTCCTAAGGAGATATTTTAAATAAAAGAATGCATTCCACTCCCATAGGTTTGACATTAGCGAGATGAATTTGAGATCTGACTGACCAATCTCCTTAGTTATTTAGAAATGCCACTTTTGCATAATCAATTACTTATACTCAAAGTATAATTTTTTTTTTTTTACTTCAGTAAACATTAAATTCATAAAATGCTTATAAACTAAAACAAAGCAATTTTTAAATCGTAAAGTTTGATAGTTTTTATGCATATACAATCATAAGAAGTTTGTTTGGTATGTGGGTCTAGATGAATATCCACAAAAAAAGAAAAATTCTGCAAATGAGGGAATGTTTTCTATTCTGTGATGAAAGTCCATCTTTCTTATGTTTTGGGAATATTTCTGGCTTTCAACCATGATCCTGCAAGACATTTCAAAGTTTTTTACATTCATGTTATTCAGTCATTTTATAAATTATGTGATTAAAGAATTACATATAAAAATATTTCAAAATTATACTCTCAAGCTGAATAGGAGGGAACAACAGCCTTTAAAGCCATGAAGAAAAGAAAAAGTATTAATGGCATTGTAGTCTGTTAAAATATTCGGTCTTTTTTTTTTCAGTTGTAGACACTACCTAAGAAAAAGGGTGAGGGGCTGCTGTTTAATTTCAATTCAACAGTATTTGGAATCGAGTATATGCAAAGGTCAAAATATTTGCAGTGTCTACATAGTATTATGATGAGCATCTTTTACAGAATTTTTAATCTTTTATTACCAGTGTTATAAAAATAGAAATTTTTGGCCAATTGAATTCCAGAAATGCTTTGATTTTACAAGGCAAACTTTTCAATTAAAAATTACTTGTACAAATCACGGATTCTGATCATTTGTCATGTGATTTTTGCCACAAAGGGGCTAATGAAGAATTTTTAATTAATGGAAAAAAAAATTCATGTATGTAGGTTTTTTAAGAATTTGCAAATAAAATTTGGACACATAAAAGCTTAAGCGAATAAAAATGGTTAAAATAAAAGTATTAAAAACAATTAGTTTTTCATAATCTGTTTTATTTTGTTGCTTAAACAAGTATTTTCTATTCTGAAAAAAGGTGCAAGTTTCTTTATATTTGATCTTTCTGATTGATTAAAAGTGAATTTAAATAATCTAAAAAAAAGAGTACTTTTTAACATGGAAACAAACACTTAGTTTAAAGATATTAAGAAAAATTATATGACTACAAGAACCTAACCAAAAATTCCTGCTTGCCTGTAGACATCCTGCAAGTTCCTGAAACAATCCTATAAATACCAGGAAACATCATATTTTTTATCATTATTAAGTCTAAACAGAGTCTTCAAACTGTCCTGTGGAGATACTGAAATTTCCTAAATTTATCCTATTAATTCCCGAAGACATACTAATTTTGTCCTTAGTATGTCGCATAAATCCTAAAGGTATCCTATGATTGTTCTATGGATGTCCTAAAAAATCCTGAAAGAACCTAAAAGTGTCTTATTACTGACTTCCAGAAGATGTCGCCAAGTGGGACATTGTGATTACCTAAAGGAGTCTTTGGGATGTCGGAGGGAAAAAAATAAGATATCCTTAGGAAATCAGAACATCCTACAAATGACAACTTTAGGATTTCTTGAGGACGTCATTGTGTTGTGTGGGGCATTGCTGTTAACTGTGCTTTAACTACTACATTTTAAATTGTAAATTGTTTGAAATTTATATATATATATATATATATATATATACAGGGTGTTTCACAAAGGACCCCTAACTTTAAAAATCAATAACCCGTAAACGGTGATAGATAAAAACATGAAACAGTGGTATGTTTATTAAAAAAATCGTAAGAATCTTATACATAAATCTCAAAATTTAGTTAAAAATTGCACCGATAGATGGCGCTGAGAGCGTTAAGAATCCTTCTAAAGAAAGTTCAGAAGCATAGAAAGACTAACTTTCGAAGATTTCGCCATTTTAATCTGACCGCTACTAGCGTATAGGGAAAATAATTCAGAAAGTGATGTATACCGTGGAGGAACGTGTGTTTATTGTGTTGGAGTACCACCGATTAAATCCTACTTGAGGTCCTAATGGAGTCCTACTGCCACAAGGATAAGTTTACAAAAGCGATTTCAAGTCGCAAAAGTCCCAGATTGGGAAAAAATTCGTGAGCTTTTCAAAAAATTTCAACAGACAGGCCGGTGACATACAGCAGAGAGTCACTGACAATTTCATTCTTCATGTCAGTTGTGTAAAAGGTGCACATTTTTAATCACTTTTAATGTAATACGCCTATTTATCGCAGCGCCATCTGTCGGCGCAATTTTTAACTAATTTTTGAGATTTATGTATAAGATTCTTACGATTTTTTTAATAAACAAACCACTGGTTTCATGTTTTTATCTATCACTGTTTCCGGGTTATTAATTTTTAAAGTTAGGAGTCCTTTGTGAAACACCCTGTATATATATATATATATATATATATATATATATATATATATATATATATATATTTCTTTTACATACAATGAGTTTTGTTTTACTGAATTCAAAGTTAGATTTATCATTAAAAAGCATTAAAATAACGAGTAACATGGCATTCAACACAATTTCACACCAAAATTAATTAGCGTATAAAATCATTATCATTTTCTGAGGAAAATTTCAATCGGCATTGAATTGTTTAGAAAACTTCTTATAACTTTTCTGTGGGTACGAATTTTCGCAAGATCTTTCTCTATCTACTTCAGTTCTTAATATTTCTTGAATGCTATCTTTCACCACATTTTGTATGAGTTCATAACTGTCGGATATTTCGGAGCGACAGCATCGTAATAAACTTAAATAAATACTATAAATGACGAGATTTCATTAACGTTTTCCTTGTTTTTAACACGTTCTACTAATTAAATCTATGAATTTTTGTACCTAACGTAATAATTATGTAATTTGATGAAAGACAAAGAAAATGCAAGAAAGTTTCTAAAGTGGCTTTAGTGGTAAAATGAATGTACATAAAACATGGAAATTTCGATACAAAAAGGTTCGCTAAATAGAAATTCCTGTTTGCTATGTAGATATTTGTGCTTTTTTCATTTTTTAAAAAAAATAAAGCTTCCAGAGATGGTTCGGAAAAAAGAGAAACCCGTTTAAAAGAAGTTCAACTCTATTTTCTTTTCACCAAATACTATTTTTTTTAATTTGTTTCGAGTAACTAAATAACTCCAAAAGCAGTGGACAAAAATTATAATGTTTGCGTATGTATGACAAATGATTTTCGATTACTAACTTTTATCCTTTGATGACGACTTTTGTGAAAGTGTTTGAAAAAGCTACTTAAAATTGCGAAATGATATTTAAATACTTTATATATATATATATATATATATATATATATATATATATGCTACATTTTTTTGAATTGCTGAAAATGATTATGTTGAGTTATAGTTCTTTAATAGATTTAATTATTGAGTTTTCGTAACATGCTATTTCTAATATATGGCGATACCTTTGCAAATATTCGTAAATGTAAGAGAGAAACAAAACATGGATTAAGAGAACGGTGAAATAATCTAAACATTTAAATCAGATAATAAAGAATGAAATAGAAGTTCCAATTGAAGAAACTCCAATTAAAACTACAAGACATTTATACTACAAAAAAAAAACAGTCCAATTAAAAAGTAATCAAAGATAAATAATTTATCGTGTGCAATTTTTTTTCTTTCTGTTGAATATAATATGTTGAAAAGGTTTTGCATACGCAAACTTATTTATCATCTAACTGTGATACATATAATTATTTCCATATATTATGGTTAATTTAGTAATTAAGTAGCCTGGGAATAGGTGTGAAACAGATTGCGTCAAAGCTGACTGATGGAAATATACATTAAAATGGAGGAATATTTTAAGTTAATTTGTTTAGGATTTGAGCCAACCGAGAGTATAAGTACTTTGTACTTTTAGACATATTTTCACCCAAAATGTATATATTTTTTCATGTTTAACATGGGAAGTAGTAAGGTATAAACTGTTCTATTTTCTAAAACAATAATTTAAAACAAGTGAGTAAGTGTGATCCAAAGGTTTCGTTTATTATTCCTTTCAAAGCACTTTATCCTTTAATTAATTAATTTAAATCATTAATTTATAATTATCCATCCCATTTGTCAATACACTTTATCATAAGAACATACATGGAAGCACCATTAAATTTAATAGTAAAATTATAACAAAAGGAAGCTATTTTTAAATCAAATTAAAAATATTGAAGAGCTGCTTTTCCTCAATTGTAATAGCATATGTTTGTATATCTGAAATGCATATTTATTTGAAATATCTCATTATAGCTTTAAAAAAAAAAACTTTAAAATGGAAAAAAAATGAGTAAAGAGAAATGGACAATGAAATGAGAAAATCGAACTTTAGTCGTCGAGAATAGAACAAGGAACCTTTGGGTTAAGAGCAACCACTGAAACATCTTCCCGAAAAAAGACTGAAATTAAGTTTATGTTTTAACATCTTAAAAAATCGCAGAAATGGTCAGATGTCATGAAACTAATATAAGGGAGAGTAGCCGAATTTGGACCACTTCACTTTTCAGGTTTAACTCACTTCATTTTTGGAATATCTTCAAATTATCACTACACGTGGGCAGTCTATTCATCTAATAACTAAATACATCTTTCAACCTATTTCTTTTTGGAAATCTTAAGTTTTATATTAATTTGAAAAATTTGTTAAAAGTGGTCCAGATCCAGCGACTGGTTACCTAAGTTGGAACACCAGTCTCCTAAATTGGACAAAACAATATTAGGCTGTTTTAATGAGTAGGGAATATAACTAATTTTATTAAAAGCAACTTTTGTGATTAATGAAACAATCAAACAAAACAACAGCAATGAAATATAATGAAATCACATATCTGAAAGAATTGTTAAGTAATTGTTTTAAATCAAAATTTATTAAAAATATAAATCAAAGTTATAAGAAATTAAGAATAGCAATTACGGAACTAATTGCCAGTTACTTGAATGTCATGTAAGAAGTAATGCAAGGCTTACACATGATATTCTTTCGTTAATTTTTTATTCCAGCGCACACAACATGGAACCATATTTGGCAATCTGAACACTGAATCATTTCTTCTATTTTATTTTTCTTACAAGTTAGGCAAAACCAATCATCACTGTCTTGATTTTCCTTTTCAGAATTTGAATCATTAGATATTTTTTGCAACATACATTTTCTTTACTTTATGTCTGTAGCTCTTTCCAATTGAATTACACCTATTTTTTTAAAACTCGATATTTAAATTGCTTTTGTGCTGTGAAAACTTTCTTGTTGTCTTTTTTTAATTTTTTCATTTCAAGGTTTAATTTATATGGTGAAAATGTTAACACAGCTGTTGTTTGGCTCCCTCTGTACTTTGAATTAACTGTTTTTGGGAAGGGAGATAACATTTCAAATGATTCTTTAGCTTTTTTGGGGGGGTAGGGGGCGGGGGGGTCGTAGCTGCAGTCTTCTTGCCGGTCAATCTCTTCACAACTTACTTTTTTCTTTTCGTTTCCTACATCTTTCACGACTTTTGTTGTCACTGATGTTTTTCTTCCATACTGTTTGCCTGTGTCGTTTTCGTTATTTTTTTTACTCTCTTAGTTTTAGTAGGTTTCATGATTACGGACTCTGACTCCGAAATCTCACTAGCAAGAGAATCAACGGATCTATCTGCAGTGCCTATCTCCTCGTCAGGAATAAGTGCAGTTGCAGCTGCAACATGATGACTTTTAAAAACATGACTGTTTGGTGGCCAACATTCTTTCTTTAAAAGCTTGGGCCCCGTTTTCAACGGTTGCTTCTTTGTTGTAAACGGTAGTTAAACACTAGGAGACCTTCAAAGTTGTTGTAGGGAAATCTTTCTGAGTTTCAAGCAACGATTCATGTTCCTCTACATAATAGGTATTTAAGGATTTATAGAAGACTCGAAATTCATTACTTACTTTTCATATTTATAATCGTATATCTGGTCCAATTTAAGCAACTCAAAATGTTCCAATTAAGGCAACTGCGTCATTTTTTAAAACAAATAATCTCAAGAGTAAAAACAAAAACGAAACAAACAAATCTGCGTGAAAAATATGCACAATAAACACAGAAATTTAGATATGTATATGAAAACATGACAACTTAATTTAGTTTTAAAATAATCTCTTACGTTTAGTAGCAAAAATTTAGATCAAAACAGCTAATTTTAGTTTTTTTAAATTGTATGAAAAGAGCACGTGGAAGGCTGGTGCTTCTTCTAATAATAAATTACGCTATTATGATGAGTAGGATTTTAGTGGTAGATGGCGTCTCTTTCCATAATTAACGGCAGAATTGCAGCGGTCTATGGCTACCCTCCCCTAAGACATTTTCATTTTTTTTTGTTTTTCCATATGATAGGAGATGTTCAGATAAAAGTATTCTAAATGTCAACTAACTTATGCAGTTTCCGAGTGCCATTTTTGTGACAGACAGACAGACAGAGTAGTGAAACGAATAGGGTTTCGTCAGATGAACGAAACCCTAAAAAAATAGAAAAAAACAGAGCCTGTAAAAATCTACTTTGTTGCGTAAATTTGTATTTTTTTTTAATTACGCAACTGATTAAAGATACTTTTTAAAAATATGTTGAACTAAATGAAAGAGATATATTACAGAAACCATGTGTTGTACGAATGAACGAATATTTGATTTTTTTAACTTTAAGTTGCGTAATTGCATAAATGGTTGCTTTTGTTTTCATATTTTTATGGTAATTGAAAAAGCAGTTTGGTTTTAAATACCACAAAATTTAAAAGGAATTAGTTTATAATCGTCCGAGCTAAAAATGAAGAACAGGTCTTGCGCACATTTTGGGAGGATAAATGTAACATGAAAAGTTATAAGCATAGTAATGAAAATTCTCATTTCTATCTATTCAAAAGAAAAAATACTAACGCTGCTTCTGCCGTAATAGAATTTCTTGTAACGTTTTGACTTTCTCAGCTTGTTCTGATACACTATTTGATAAAAACATAAAAAGTTGTAGTGTTATTGAAAAATGTATGTACGTTGAAGTATGTACGTTTGTAAATCAGAGACTTAGTTTGTCCACTCACATGACATATCTTTTGGAGAACCAACATCACCTAAAACAAATAACCCAATTTCTTACAAAACTTGAAACCATCACAAACGACAGAAATGATGAAAAAACAACGAAAATTTAAAAAAAATCAAACGGAGACAGGTGGCATGGCATATGACATGCTCGATGTGTTTTACTAATATTACGCCTGCAACATTCCCCAAGTCTACCGATATCACACTAAAAGTGCATAGAAACTCTATTCACTAACAATCGGGATAACGATCGGAAGTTACCCAAAATCGACACTCTCATACTAGGTTTGTCTTAAAAGTATCCGACCTTTGTCCGAAAAAAATATATGAATTATCTGATGGGATTAGGAACCTAAACTCCTTCAAAGTAAGCCTCTTGCTTCACCACCGTTCCTTCCACTTTAGAGAAGAATTCTGATAGGCTTATTTTGGAAAGGTGTTCAACTCCACCTTCGAGTTCTGATTATATCAAAACGGGGTCCTTTCAATTGCGCCTTCAATTTCGAAAACAACCAGAAGTCGTAAAGAGCCATGTCTGGAGAATAGAGGGGTTGGCGTTTTTCGGCGCGCATTCTGTTCCAAACAAACCTCTTTCAGAACGAAACTCGGACACTCGTCCCGGTTGCCTACGGCAAAGTATAGCAGGTGTGCTACGCAAGCGCTGCAATGTCGTTTAGTTTAAAATTTCCCCGCTAGTGGGAGCAAAATCATCTTACTTATTTATATATATCTTAATTATAGTTCATGTTAATTTGAATGAACCAATTCCCGTTGAAGAAGATTCCAAAAAATTTTAGAACTTTTTGGTCGAAATATAAAAATTCCCTAGATGGGACCACTTTCAACCCTCATATCTCCCACTACCGACATGAAACTACCATATAGTGCACGATGGGAGATTCTTGGCTACTACAACACACAAACATTAGTGGTCTGCGCTCGGCAGTTGTTGCTGCGAAGTGAAATATGGGGGGACACACATCTATATATATCTATATATATATACAGACGGACAGATTTCTGAAAATAGATAAATGTACATTTGAAATTGAAACATTTTAATAGTATCGAAATTAAAATCATTTCACTTATCGTAAATACTTTTGATCAACTTTCCATTCTCTCTGTCTATAGTGACGTCCAAATAGTTAACACGTTTTGGTTTGCCGCTCTATTCAGGCTGAGACTATTTGGATAATGATTAAAACTGTAACTCTGCAAGGAATCCGTGACCTTTACCACTAGAAGATCTTTTGTGTATCTGTAATTTATAAAGTTTTTCTTTAAAATAGCACCTATTTCATGTGTGTATAAATAAATGTTAGCTAGGATAGACGTGCAGCTTCCCCCATGAGAATACCTTTAAAACGTTTATAGACCATTTTAACATCATATAAATAATTATTTCTAACAACAAAGTTCAAAAGTTTAGTGATTTGTCCAAAGTTTATATCTGTAACATTAAACTCTTTATATAGCAAGATATCTGTACCTAATAGTAGCATGCTTAAATTTTGAAGTCGTTTTGTCCGAAGTTTCAAATCAAGTCAATTTTTTCAACAACATGGAGGAACGCACAGAGAGTAAAAAGGAAAGCAAATAAGTAAAATACATACAAAAGGTATGTGTTATTTTTAATCCTTCATATTTTAGGTACATAATACAATACTATTAAATTTCATTTTGTAATCCAATATATTATTTTAACTAATAAAAGGGTACGTCATATAATATATAAATATTTTAGTTAAAGTAAATAAATAAATTCCATGACAAAAAATTCAAATAAACATGCTTTTATATACTTTAATGACATAATCGAAAAATAAAATATCAGTATCAAACATACATTTTTATAATAAACATGCTATTTTAATTTATTCCAAATGAAAAGCATGAACTTGCTTAGACAAAATTTAACGACTTTTGATTAAAATGATATAAAATATTTAATTATATTTTATATTAAAATTATACAACAGCAGCGTTTTATATTCATTTAGAATCCTATTAATTATTTAAAAATATGTATTTTACAAATATAATTTATTATTACATAATGTACAAACCATTTTGAATATTAGTAACTTTTGTAAATGTTGCTGATATAATATTAACAGGTAATGAAAAATGCACCTAATATCATCTTTTTCCAATTATGTATGCAATATTTGTTAATAAAACAAAAGCATACTTGTTTTATTACAATAAATTAGAATTAAATAACAGTACTTAGAAAAAAATAATACATTGCTTCCTAATTACAAAGACGAGACAATTTGAGTCATTATTATATATATATATATATATTAGAAAAAACCGCATAATCATCGATAAGCAAAATCCGTAAATCTTCATATCTATTTTTTATAACTTTTACATTTTTTTCCCAAAATTCAAAAATCTTTCCCGGTGTTTTTAAATATACATCAAAGGAATTTAGAGCATAATAAGACTTTAGAGGGCAAAAATTGGATTGAAAGGGATTTAGGAAGACTTTCATTCTTAATAAATTATAAAAGAATCTGAGAAATCTCCAAAAAGTATCTTCAAAGAAAGAAGATTTAAAGATCATATGTTCTCCTTTTTGAAGAAAAAGTCATCATTTTCTTTATCCGTGTACTATTATTAGTGTTAACTGAACTACAAAGCTGGATCATTGCATAACAAAGGAGTGGTAAGCATATTAAATGTTTTTGTAGAGAAACAAAAAGAGATCGTAACTTTTAAAATAAATGTTTCTTTGTGATTTGAAGAATGTTAAAAATAAATTTTAACACATAGAAATTCAATGATGCAAAGGTTATTTAAAATAGTATTTTTGCTTACAGCTAAATGTAATTAAAGCTATAACTCGAAATTTAAATAATTCGTACATATCAAATAAATCTAAAACTGAATAGAAGCATATTGAAATTAACTGGAAAATCTTGGCATTATATTTAAGAAGAATAGTTCAGGACAAAAAACCGCAAGAATTTAAGTAAAACAAGAACGAAAAATCATGCGACAAGCATAGATTATGTAACATTTTCCAGTACTTCCAAAATAATTTTGCAAATCTTTACCATAATGTATAAGATGAGATCTAATTAAACAATTTTGAAAACGCATAACATATTCAAAAATCCAACTTCAGGTATTACCAACAATATTCGGAAAAATATCCCAGCTCTTTTGTGCAGCCCTGTGTATAATCTACAGTTTTGTATATATACTAAATAGAATGCTAAATTTTAGTTCAGTTAGGAAACGTGTAGCACAGTTTAAAAATTCCCTTCTGCAATTTCCGACAATAAACGGAAATGTTTTCGAGAACTTTTGTGTTGACCTGTATACAATCTATACAATTTATACACACCAAGTAATAGACAAAAAATGAGTTAAATTTAAAGACGTGTTCAGCAACTTGAAAAGCATTTCCAGCAATTATTATTAATAAGTAGTACTTTAACATTTTTTTTGTGTCCCTGTAAATGAACGACGAAAGCCATGCACACAATATTTTATAGAAAGACTCTTGTATTCCACGTTAGTGATATATATCAATTTCAATATATTAGAAATAGTGAAACATTATTAAAATAAACTGCAAACGATTATTCTTCACAGACCGTAATGTAACGGCATTACTTTGAGTGTTCCTGTAAAAAAACTATAAGTGCTACACACTTCAGTTGAAATAGGGAACGTTCTATAGATAACGACAATACCATATAAAAATTGCAGGGCAATCCGAGCATATTTACGGGAGTTAGAGCACGGACAGACGGAAGACGGCCATACGGCCAGACAAACCTAAGTCATAAACACTTTTCAACGAGGTTAGAAAGTTTTAAAAAGGGACATGCACTGTTTATTAAAACAAGCAGTTATTTATGTATTTTAAATAACATTAAAAAAATCTAATTTTTTTTATCTAATTACTAAAGATTAAAGTGGAAGACTAATGGATGATTAATTAGCATTTGTAGTACACATTATCTGTTGATTTAAAGTTAACTTTGCAAAAGATGATTTCCAAGTCATAAATTTCAGAATACTACATCATACTATGGAGAAGGTAATTATTAAACAAGAGGGTTATTCCTTGTTTGTTTGGTAATTTAAATTCATTCCAGAAATCTAAATACTGCATATCTCATTTTGTTTCCTTGTGTGTGGGAGACACGCCAATTTAATTTGTCAATCGTCCATCAAACAACTGGTTATCTTTCTAGGGTTAAATTTCTAGGGGTCCCTGTAAAGAAACTATAAGTTCTTGGCACACCACATTCTATAATTAGTCTCTTGTAGTGTACCCTAATGATATATATCAATTTCAATATGTTTGAAATCGTGTAATATCATTAAAATAAACCGTAAATGATTTTGACTAATAGACCGCAATGTAACGGAATTCTGTTGAGTGTCCCTGTAAGAAAAGTCACAGTAAAACTCAATAACATATATCAACTACATGACGATCTTAGTATATTTACGTGAGTTAAAGAACGGACAGACAGACAGACAAACCGAATTCATAAACACTTTTCAACTATGTTGAAAAGTGTTATCAAGTACACGCTGTAAAAAAAAGACGTTTATTAATCTGCGAAAATAGGCTATAACAATAATATTAAATAAACAGTAATTTCTTCAAATTGAACCATTATTCCGAAAAATGTTCTACATACATGGTCATTCATAATTCCCTCCGGGGTTTCGAAACGTTATAGTAAAAAAACGAAGACGAATATGAAAAAAAGAAACATATGAAATTATTCCGAAACTATTCAAGTTTTAGTTACATACATTACAGGTGTTCTATGTGTGAACCCTTGGTCACACGGCATACATCCATGCAATAGTCCAGTTCCTGCCATACTCCGTTTCTTTAAATTTCCGGTACCACACATGAATTGTTTTGTCAGTTGGTCCCTGTTTTCATTATTTATTAGGAAAGGCCCGTTGAACTGACACCACTGATTCAGATTTAAAGAAACGGAGTATGGCAGGAACTGGACTATCGCATGGATGTATGCCGTGTGACCAAGGGTTCACACATAGAACACCTGTAATGTATGTAAGTAACTCTTGAATAGTTTCGGAATAATTTCATATGTTTCTTTTTTTCATATTCGTCTTCGTGTTTTTACTATAACGTTTCGAAACCCCGGAGGGAATTATGAATGACCCTGTATTTAGAAAACTCAGAAACCAATATATTCCTGATATTTAAAGAAATATTTATAAAAGGAAACTTTGCTTGTTGTTGCTGATTTTCGGAAATATTTCTATGTTGTTTTTATAGTATATTAATTATTTTTCTCTACCTGGAATATAGTTTCTTCGGAAGCTATGCATCCTCAAGTAAACAATTTCATGTTGAACAAACATGTTTTATTGACAAGCATGATACATTAACAGCACTAATATTGTATTAAATTTTATATAATTTTCTTACACTTGCATGTATAAATACAGTTACGCAACTGAAAACGTTTCATTGAGAATTAATAGTATCCTAAAACCGATACTCCAAATTGAGAAAATATATAATAAACTATAAATATACTCAGAAATATTTCCGAGAATCTGTGGCAGCAACAGAAACTTCGTTTTTATAAATACTTCTTTAAATCTCTGAAATGTGTTGGTTTTTGAGGTTCCTAAAGATAAATAACGATTTTCGGATTATTGTATATTTTCACATAGTGAAATTATGTTTTCGGAGATTACGAAATATATGTCTACTCTCACAGTTTAATACAATTTTTAGCATGAATAGCACAAATGTCATAAATGTCTCAAGTAAGTTTCATTTCAGGCTAAAGTAATCTGTTTTTAAGTCGTTTTCAACTAAATAATCTATACTAATAAAATAAAATTTCGCTCTGTGTGTGTGTCTGTGCGTTTGTTGGCGATCGCTAGGAAATTCTAGCCCACCTAGAAGCCTGATAATTTAGATATAGGTATTCCAAACCCTCTCCTGATGTACCTGAACCTCAGAATTTTAATATTTCAATTATTTACTGAAATATTAATTAATATCCACTAAGAGTTTTCATCAAAAATACGCTTTATTCTCTTGGGTTGGTTGGCTGCATCGATTCTTCACAGAAGTAATTAAATAAATCAGAGTAGCGATGCATAGATAAGTATTTCTGACTAAATAGTTTCAATATGGATTGAAGTTATCAGCGTAAAGCCATGCTATTGTTGCGCCACATGCACATGACAAATTACACAGACAAATCAGCATTCATAGCTTCATGGTGTATTTCTAGAAAGCAGATACCAGAATTTCCGAATAATAGTCTAAGCCAAATTTCAAATTAAGTTCCTAGCTTAACCAAATGAATCAATCTTTAAAGATGTAGAGTGATCCTCCTAATTAGCTATTTGCTGAAGGGCTCTTGAACAACCCCTTCCCTCCCCCCCCCGGACCCTTCTTCAAGGTTTTTTTCTCTAACTATGCTCCGTTTCCATATCTCAGCAACTATCTTTCCGATTTCAACGCAAGAGATTCCAAATATTATAATTAACTTAATAGTCCCGCTTTATAATATTAAACTAGATTTATGAGTAGCGGTTACCACTACTTCTGAATAATAGTTTAAGCCAAATTTGTAACTAAGTTGCTAGCTTAACCAAGCGAACGAATTTTTAAACATGCATAGTGGGCCTCCTAATTAGTCATTTTCTGAAGGGCACTTAAACAACCCTCCCTCCCGGTCCCTCCTTCAAGATTTTTTCTCTAACTATGCTCTGTTTCCATATCTCAGCAACTATCCGATATCAACGCAAGTGATTCCAAACATTATAATTAACTTAATAGTAAGTCTTTATAACATTAAACTCAATTTATGAGTAGCGGTTACCACTATTTTCGAATAATAGTTTAAGCCAAATTTGTAATTAAGTTCCTAGCATAACCAAACGAACGAATTTTTAAACATGCATAGTGAACCTCCTAATTAGTCATTTTCTAAAGGACACTTGAACATCCCCTCCCCCCGCGGCACCTCACTCAAAGTAATTTTTCTAACTGTGCCTTATTTCAATAACTCGGCTAATAATGTTCCCATCTTCTCGAAACTAGCTCAATTTTGTAGCACCCTACTATACAGTAACGTAGGCAGCGGGGACCTGTCTCAGAAATTCGCTCGGAAAGAGTTTTGTTTAGAACAGAATGCTCCCCTGGCGGTGGTATGGGGAAATAAAAGATTTTCCGGAATGTACGAGCATGCCCGGTATACGGTGCCGAAGCCATCGTAGACCGTGGCCAGAGTTTCATTTTTTAAGAGATTTAAGTTTATTACAGGGCCTCGGGCAACGCATGGTGGGTCAGCTAGTATATAATCTTATACAAAATCTTTACATCTTCTTATGAACACTCTTAACATAAAGTATTATTTATGCTGACGTTTAAATCTGGATATCTCAGGTTTAAGCATATTCTGTTTCAACTTAAATTAATATATTTATGTTTTATGCATAAGAACAGGAATTATAAATCTTACAGAACTTTTTTTAAAAACATAAAAGTCCACATGTCTTTCATAAAAACAGTAACACGATTCCTGAAATTGTTTGATTTTCATAGCCGGATACTATATTTATAATACAGACAATAGAGAATTTTTCAGCAACGTCTGGCCTCGGCTTAATACATTTCACAATGCAATATGAAATAGTTAATTGAAAGCATATCTAATGTAATATATTTTGTCAAATTTAGATATACTGGGAACTGTAACAGTGTTAATACAAAAAGAAACCTCCATTGTATTTAGCTGAAATGAAGTCATATAAAGTGTATTTTAAAATACTTTTTAGTTTTATTATGATATATAAAGATGTTTAAAAACACCATTTATTTATTAGAAATTTCTCATATATTCTACCTAAATTTTTTTGTTTATCTTCTGTTATTAATAGAGTTTAATTAGAAATATACATTAGTTAAATATATATATATATATATATATATATATATATATATATAGGTATTAATTAAAATCAACACAAATATCCTAAAAACATATACATACAATTTCATAAAAAAATTACTGGAGGTGTTTTGACTCCATATACAAAACTGTATTTTACATAGTATTTGTAGTTAAAGGTGAATATAGATTCAAAGAGTAATATTTTATCATAACTCATGTTTTTAATATATATTAGTAATATGCAAATTTTACAAGGTTCGTACGACGCAGGCGATTAAGTGGATACAAGGGTTTTGAATACCAGAATTTTTGTAAAGTAATTTTAACCATATTTACACCCACAGTTTTTTCACTATATAAAGGCAAATATTATTTTATGATAAATCTTGTATTCTACTCCTAAGGCGCTCGAGGTCTGTTAAACAAATATTATCAAAACCGAGCTTATTGATATTGTTTTTGTAAATTGATGTAATTGTTGTAAGCCTTAAAAACAAGTAGAATACGGCGATTAAATAAAAAGTGGTAGATGAGATGCATAATGATAAACAAATATACAAAATTATGCAGCAATAAATCATAATATATATATACATATTTCTCTGCATGTATTTCTGTTCAAATCCACAGTTAGGAAGTCAGAATTTTGAAATGTTCCGTACAAGTGTATTAAAACATGGTCGTGGCAACTAAAGTAATCTGAAATAGGAATAAATTATAGTTAAATTTTAATTAAAAATAAACCACCAAACTAACAGCCATTTCTTATCAAATTTGACCATTTTTCGTTATACAGGTTGCCAGCAATTAAAAATCCACAATAAAATTATTTCCACAACAATTAAATTTCTATTGAGAGATTTTCGAATGAAAATTAAATAAAAATTTTCACCAATTAAAAAGAAGATATTTTCAATCTTCACTGAGAACTGGCTTTCGGCGACTACATTTTTGTTGAAATTCTAATATACACGCATACACATACATATACATGTAGAATACATTTAAAAATAGCAAAAACGAATTCATAGAACCTCAAAATGGAAAAATATGCCAATATTTCCATAATGTTTTTTTAAAATCATGTTTTAGTCCGTTTTCAAAACCGATATAACGTTATATTAACATGCTGATGCCATAACATGATTAACATGTTATATTCACTCGCTTTCTGCACTTACTCGTATTGATACTCTCTTTGTATGATTGTCCAATATTTGAAAAATTCCGTTAAACTTCCAATATGATGTCATATTCATTTTCTTTTTAATTCTCTAATGACGTCATATTAACACGCATTCTGTACTTACTTATACTCATATTCCTTGTATTATTGAGAAATGTTTGAAAATGTCCATTATACTTCTAATATGACGTCATATTCAATTATTATTCAATTTATTTTTAAATGTATTCTACATGTATATGTATGTGTATGCGTGTATATTAGAATTTCAACAAAAATGTAGTCGCCGAAAGCCAGTTCTCAGTGAAGATTGAAAATAAAAATTTCAGATTTTTAAATATTAAAATGTCAGGTCATTGTGTGGGATGAATGCACCATGTCCCACAAGATTACTTCTCAGGCCCTCAATAAGTTACTTCAATATTTAAGAGACATTAATTTACTAATGGATGGAGTCACTGTTGGATTGTCTGGAGATTTCTGACAAACAGTGCCGGTCATTCTAAAAGGAAGAATGGCGGATGAAATTAACGCATGCCTTAAATCGTAACATATTTGCAGGCATGTTCGAAGTTTACGACTAACTGAAATTCATCTGGATGGAAACATATTACGACGTCAATTTTCTGGCCATTTGTTAATTATGGAGAATGGATTAATTCCACTTCATCCAGTAAATGGTCCGTTCAAAAACAGAAAAGCATTTTGTAACACAGTTGTGTCTGTTAAGGAAATCAAAGCGAAAGTTTTTTCAAATATTCGACATTTTACAGACCATAAATGGCTTTGCGAACGTGCGATACTTGCACTAAAAAAGGAATGTGTAAACAACATTAACTTGAAGATTCAAATAGAGTTACATGGAGAATCTGTATTGGAATAATCTATAGATATCATTGTTGAAGTAAATGAGCTTTGAAGTAATTGATTTTCTGTTCGTTCCATAATGTACAATTCAAAGAGAGTTTTACATTTTTCCCTTTTTGCTTTTATTGCTCCAATGATGAACGAAATCAAGCTGATCTATAACTGAATTCTGATGTGTTTATTAGATAAATTTATATATTTTTTAGATTGGGTTTTCATTAGATTAATTTGTATAATATTTCGACTGCTTTCTTTTATTATGTTTTTTATACAACACGTTTAATTTTGAAATAATTTTTCTAAATAAACATTCTTGAAATCCCGTACAACGCCGGGTACTTCAGCTAGTATTTAATAAAATTATAATTGTTTAAAATTATAATTGTTAGTAATCAAATTATAATTAACACAATAATACAGCTATCGTATAACTAAGATATATAACTATTGTTTAACTATTCTATTTAGATAATTAGTGTATTAATATAATGAGAATAAAACAATAGTTATTTTTCATTTGATAAGTAAATAAGGATTTTAACGAATACTAAATATGGGAAAAATATAAATAAAATGTTTAATTAATTTAAAATATTTACTTATTTAACAAATTATGTTAAAATGGTACGGTTTAAAGTAATTAATCAAGTAAAATAAATTCCCTAACTGAAACTCTAAACGAGATTGTAACGTAAATACATTTCTTCCAAAATATACATTGAAATATTTTTCGTTATTTTTAAAATAGTTTTTCTGTTAAAACAGATGATATGAATTTTTGTAAAATGTTTCTTTCCGAAAAAAAAAATCAGAAGCTATATGGTTTGAAGCTTTTTGAATGGTTTCTGTAATGAATAAAATGGTTTGGCTTACGTCTGTTTGTTGGTAAAATATGTGCAGCTAAATGTGACATATAAAAATAAATGTTTAACACTTTAAAAGGTGAAACTTTGTTGCAACGTGAAAATGTGTAATTTATCTTTATATTTACATGTATATAATAAAAAAATATTTGTAGCTTTAAAAAACATTTGATTCATTTCTAAGATATTTATTACTCTCAAAACGAGAGACTACCTCCATGCTCTAAAAAAAATGTTTTTAAGAAATGTTAAGCCTGTGTGAAATAAAAATATGACAATTTTAATTGAATTGTATCATATGTAAACAAAACATAGATTTTTAATTTGGAATGTACATATAACTTACCGAAATTAAACACGAAACATATATTTATATGTTATTAAAAATGAACAAATATTAATTTTTATCCTCTAAAGAATGTGCTAAAAATTATGTGATAGATGTCTAATATATCTTTTATATTAGGAAATAATAACGCATTGTATCATGGAATACTTAGTTTTAAACAAATAATGAATAAATCTTTTGTGTTTGTTACAAACACATATTTTTATTAAAAACACCAATTAAAATAATTTAAGACAGACATGAGTACACATAAAATAAAAATTTATAAAAAATATATACTTAAAAACAGTTAAAAATACAAAATAGTAGACGTTTCGCCAAGCGACACGCAAGGCATCATCAGTACAAAAACAATCTATTGCATAACAAACCACAGAACAAGGAAAAAGAAAAGGTTTGAAATCAAGGAAAGTTGAAGTATAACATATTTTTATGCCAAAACATGGTATAAATATTTATGAAAATATATTCTTTTTAATTGGATTTCTTAACATACCTGGAAAAATTTCCTTCTCATACCTAATTCTAAAATTTTATTGCATCTTACTAACGATTTTCAAAAAGTTTTTAAAAACAGGAAATATTATGAAGGAAAAAACATAAATTCACAATATTAAACTTAAATAAGAGAATTAAGTAAAAACTACGAACACTTAACCAGAGTTGAACACCCAAAATAAATTATTATAATCACTTATGATGAAAATTTGTGTGCTACCCCCATACATTATAAGAATACTGCGTACTTTCAAGGAATGTGAAAAATTATATCGAACAAACAAATGATACAAAGTTTTTAATATCTGATTTCAATGACACAATGGTGAAGTATTTAAGTAATTCATTTATGGAATTCAAAATGAAAGAAATCCCTAACTTTTCTATAAGTCGTTGAATTCGGAAATATGATTCTACAGGTGCAATGCGTCAAATAATATCAACAATAGTTATAACAAAAATATTTGTATCAAAGTTAATTTTATGAAATCTTCTAAAAACCGGTTATGGTGAAATTTTCTTGGAGACTCATATACGTTTATTATTTTTATTTTTTGTACCAACGTTAAAAATCTCAACACAAAGGCTTATATTTATTTATTTCATTCAATTATAGATGCCACATTTCCACAGAATATAAATTTGTATTGTAATGCACAGCCATTGAAAAAGAAAGATACTCACTAATAATACTGCCGCCATTCATCGTATAAAAATGTAACTGGTATCATGCGATAAATAATAAGATCTACCAATTACGGATAGACCTTATATGTCCCAGAGGGATATTTGTGTTAGGTGTTGTCTACATATTGAAATAGTAATAAAATTTCAAAATTTCAAAACTAATACCTATTTTGGAAAACAAATTTATATTCTTCGGTAAATTATACCTTCGGAAACTAAACTGCAAGTCTTTTGATTAAATAGTTCAGGAATTATGTAGGATTGATGTTTGGAACTCCTAATGCTATTTTTTTTTAGATATCGCTAGTTATCTAAATTATATATAACAACAGTTTTCTAAATACATCTGTTTAAGATAATACTAAATATTTTATTAGCACTTTTCTAAACAACACTGATAAAATTTATGGGGTAAGAAATTATTTTGTGAAATTGTCCCATTCCTGCCTCATCTCTCCTATATCAAACATATTTTATATTACATTTTTACACAGAAAAACATAAAATAACACTTTTTTAGATCGGGAAAAATAAATAGTTAAAAATGCTATTCACATATCAGAAGAAGTGTCGCTTTTCAACTGTAATTAACTCTTTCAATTAATCAATTAGCATATATTAAGCAATTTGCATATATTTGATTAGCATATATATGTATGGATTTCAGGAAATTCTTTAATTTTCAGAAAATCCAACTCCAGACCGAAAATTCAAAAATAAGAATATTTATTTTATGTAATAACGAAACGTCTGAAATTGAACAAAGCAAAAAATTTTATTAGAATTTCTGGTATGAATTCTGAACACTAAATATTTTAACACGCTAATGATGCGTATGTTTTAATCAGATTTTTTAAATACATTCATTGACAAAAGTTAAGCACTCAGAGGAAAATTTAAATTTCTGGAAGCCGATCTGAATTGGAGACGCATCAATTCCCTGCGATATTAGATGGAAGTTTGGAAATATGTTATGTAACAGTCAATCACGGTTTCGTGTCGAGAAATATGTAAAAAAGGCCTTCGTATAAGAAGCCTGCATTGTGAAGGTTTACAGGAGTTACATCTAAGTTATGATAAAAATGTTTAGAACTTTCGCACGTTTTGTGTTCAAAACACACGTGTTTCTATGGCATCCAGAAGGTGATTGAACGATTCTGAGCTTTGGAGTAACGTGGGACGCATTGAAGCGGGACAATCATTCATAGATGTTGCTATTTTCTTCTGAGTTCATCATTCCGGAATTTCAATATTGTGGAAACGATTCCTAGCCAGCCAAACAGTTGTCCGAAAACCTGTTGTCGGTTGTACAAGAGTTCCGTTCGTCGCGGATTATGATTATCGATATATTTCTTTTGTAGTCTAGCCGAATCGAAGAGCGACCGCAACACATGTAACATTTAAGGTTGCAGCGTCATGCGGCGCAACCACTACTGTATGCCGAGGGCTACACATGAAGGGACTGTAAGCTCGGGTACCTCGAGTTTGCGTTCCTCTAACAGTCCAATCCAGAGGGACAAGATTGGAGTCTGAAACATATCAATTTGGACTGTGTCTGATTGGGGCAACGTTATGTTCACGAATGGATCGAGATTTGCCCTGAAGCCACATGACAAGCATGTAAGTGTCTGAAGAGAAGTAGTCTTACGCAATCGGCCAAAGAACATCACCGAACATGACGGATTCCGAGGTGGAAGCATTATGGTTTGTGGAGAGATTCCGTTGGGATATCGCACCGACCTGCACATCTTTAGGCGGAGTTCTATGACTTCTGTCCGGTTTCCGGATAAAGTCCTAGACCCCACGGTGAGATTGTATTCTGCAGCAGTTTGTACTGTTTTTGTTTTAATGGATGATAATTTGCGTCCCCATAGAGCTGTTCTCGTCGAAGACTACCTGGAGAGTGAGAGGATTGTACGTAAGGAGTGGCCGGCGCACTCGCCCGATCTTAATCCCATGGAAAATCTTTCGGATGCCCTCGGCCGTGCTCTGTGTACACGTTTTCCATCCTCCTCTCACAGAGTTCCAAACGGCTCTACATGAGAGATGGCGATTACTTTATTCTACGTTGGTTAATCACCTCATGGAAAGTATGGTGACAGGCTGTAAATTTTGTGTGCACGCGAGGGGTACTTACATACCCTATTAGTGTTAGTTTTGATTGTTTATTTTAGCTTTAAACATGTTTTCATTAATAACTCCAATATGACTTTTCATCTTATAACGTATGAAAATTTTATAATATTTTCATCTTTGTATGTAGTTCTTTGTTTTGTTTCATGCACAAATATATTTGCTAATTTGTTGTCGCATATCGTGTCAATCCAATCATTACTTATCGATTTTTTCGCATTTTACCGCTATGTGCTTAACTTTTGGCAGTTTTCTTTTTATCTTTTCTTTAAAGGTCCAAATTTTAGTCTACAAAAAGTAAAAGCAAGTTCATAAAATTATTGGGGATAATAATAGTACATTTAAATAAATATATTAATTTGCCTCTTTAGAATAAATTAATTTCACTCTTTATAAGCATTATAAAAAATAGATTAAATAATTAATCGTTATGTCATTGAGATAAAATATACAAAATTAAAAATAAACTCAATAATAATAAAAAAATATATGTTTAATGGTACAAACTTTTATTTTACCATCAATATTAAATGTTCTTTAAATGTTTTTTCACACAAAAAACAAGAAGGTTTACTTAAAGCAATAAATTTGCAATTGAGCGTTTTATGGCTAAATATGAGCATATTGAAAGTAAATTCCTCCAACTATTTCTTACAATTCATCGACGTATAAAATGCAGTTGTGATTTATTGTGTTGAGTCTGTCTTATTGTATGTTCCTTTTAAATGTTTTAAAGGGATTTGGTCCCTTTAAGCTGATTTTTTTATTTGAGTATTTTATCAGACTGTTATTACGTGGTTTTATGTCGAAAAATAAAAAAGAGAAAACATGTAATTTTTAGTGTATTTTTTGTTTATTTAAGAAAATGTAAAAATGTTACTTCTCCTATAACTTCAAACTTTACGAAATATATTTTTGAATGGATTTTTTACAAGTGTGTTCTATGACGGTAGGAATAGGATTTTTAGAAAGATAATCAGTTTAAGTAAAAATAAATGAAAATATCATGACCAGGACTTGACAAAAGCGGTCGCAAGGTGCTACCTTTTTTTTTTTTTTTTTTTTTTTTTTTTTTTTTTTTTTTTGCGGGTGACCAAGTTATGTCATTGATAAAATCATGTCTTTCGGGATGATTTCTGTAAAACAATTGACACAAGAAATGAGCACATATGGCATTTTGTCTCTTCCCCACCCTTACTCGTGCGCGGTAAGCAGTGGTCTGCCTCTTCTCTCGTACATTTAATGGAAAAACTAAATTAAAAAGGTATTTTCCAACTCTAAACAGAAAAACACCATTCCTTTTCAGCGATTCCTTTTCAGTCCTGCTAGTATATGCCACGTGATTAGAATGTGGGAGGAGAGAGCATATTTCAATAAAACAGTAAGCAATAGTGTCAATCCAGTTTCTGTGGCATATAAAATTGGATACAATGCTAAGAAATTCGCGAGTATTTATAATTTTTTTTTTGTAAGTTTCAAATTTGATTTTTCTGTTTATATAAGATGTCAATATAATATAACTGTTTATAAGTGATTATGAGTGTCATTAGAACATATAGTTTATATTATCTTTCTATATTGTGTACTATTTTAAACTATGTAACTAATAATTCTAAACTATGCTTGTTAGTATATTTTTTCTCAATTAATTCATAAAAAAATCTTGTGTTTTATTTTAAATCAATGACGGGGAAGAGGATGGGGGTAAATATTTATTGCTGGCCACTAGTATTTTTTCTTTCTGGCTACCATATTTTATCAAATTTGTAAAGCCCTAATCATGAAACATGTAAAAAAATTAAAAATTACTAATTACTTAAAATTTGTTTTTCTGCTACAGCTTTCGTCCCGATCAGACGGATCGAACGATGGTCTCTTGTAAATTCTATGCCGGTCGGTGGAACCGCGCATTTAACTAATAATTAAGCCCGACAGACGGTCGGATAAATTCCAAATGTATATAAGTTTAAATTAATGTTGTACATATTTGATATGATAATCAAGACATTAAAAGTATAACGTTAAATTACTTTAAAACCGTCTGAACTATTTTCATTCCCCTAGACGCCAGCCCTAAATCCCCCATTCATATTACAAAAAATAATTTTACTAATTTTACGAAAGGCGCAATTACTTTTGCAGGAAGGTGTGTTCTAACTAGTTCATTCCTTCGTAAAAGACATGAAATTTGAATTCTGGTAAGTCTACTTTAAAGCCAATTCATGCTATCTATACCTTTCTTACTTCATTTGCTCACAGTTATTAATAATAATGACATCTAGAAATACATGTTAACACAAATTGATGGCGCTTGATATATTTTAAGATCATTAGCGTCCTTTAAGAACGGATGTCTTCTGGTTGGTATTTAAACCAAAGGTTCTGATCAAACAATTGAAATGTATATGTTGAAATTCAAGCATGTCAATTGAATTGATATTTAAAGAACACAAACTGAGAAAAATGAATTTAAACATTGACACTCTAAAACATTTAAAGAGAAATGGATGCAGTAAGAAGCTTTTAATCTATATTTATAATCAAACGATCTTTACGTAAATTCGATAGAATATTCTAAGTATGTATAAATACATTTTGAGTAAAAAATGGTAAATTGTTATTTTCGTCATTTTTTGCCAAATGAGGTTTTAAGTTCCCTTAATGAAATAAATACTCTTACTTAAAAAAGTATTATTATTTTACATAATTTAAATTAATATTGATTTGTTTTGTCTAGATTGATTAATGTCTGTTTCTTTTAAACTTTTTAATGTAACAAACACGCTTATTTTTTATTAATAATATTTCATTACAGTACTTAAAATAGTAGTGATTTATTGAAATTTTGTTACATTTCATAAAATTTTAACATAGTGTAAAATTTATTTTAAATAAATTAATTTTCATTATATACTGTTAACGACAAAATTGTTTATTTGTTTTTTATTATGAAAAAGTTACATTTCATCAGTATGTATATACAAAAATAGCATTATTATTGTTGGATTGGATTATAGTCCATTTTGAAAATCTTCAGAAAATCTTCAGAGTGACATTACAATGCTGGAAATAGATGTTGAAAACACTAAATATTTCCTTCATATGATATAGTATAGAATATAAATTGTAAATTGAAGCACTGTAATTTACAGATATACATATGTACTTCCCATGTAACACATATTTGCTTTTAATTTAGATTACGAAAATACGCAATGAAATTTTTACCTTCTAATTTGAAAATTCCAAAAAGCTATGTTTTAACAGTTCAAATAGAAAATATAGTATTTAGTAAAACTTCAACGTTCATTTTATAATTTAATTTTTTCTGTTTATGTCAAAAATTTAATTTGAGCGACGTCAGAATTTCTTATGTACTTCAAAAGGATTATTGTAAAATATTAAAATGACTGTAAAAGAAAATTATTACAATATATTGTTGTGAGCTCGGGGTTCGAAAGGACTGATGCCAATATATAAGAACAATAAAAAGGCTTTATTCACTATAAACAGTGCAATACGAACACCAATATCTTCAGAAAATTACAAGATATTCAGTAATCTTCAAATCCAATAAAAGCACAGGAAATTTCACACAGAAACAATGCGTTCAATACGACGTATCAACGACAAAATCAATCCGAGAAACACAGTTCTCAATGCAAAGCCTCTCGTATGAATTCAATCGCAGTTGACAGACAACTAACTAACTGAACTGATGGAGGTTCTTATATAGGTTTCAGAGATCTTTCCAGATTATTCCAGAGCCTTCAGATGCTAGAAATTACCAGAAAGTGCTTTAACTTTCGATAGAGAACCCAAGCAAGAAAGGATCCCAATGTATAGGTATAAGGGGGGTGTGGTTGCGCAAAAAGTCGCCAAATCCGTCGCCAACTTGGCGACATTTGGCGATATATCGCCAAATTTTGCGACAAAAATAAGTCGCCAAAACCATCGCCAACTTGGCGAAAAACCCATTCCTTGGCGATTTTCCAATAGAACTCCATTATAAAACCGATGCTGTAAGGTTGTTTTTCTTGCAAAGCACCTGAGGCCTTTAGCATTGACTTACATGATGCTCAATAGGAAATACATTAATAATACTGCAATTTTCACAATAATAAAATAAAATAAATTTAAACAAATGGAATATTTACAGATATATACAAAATTCATAACATTGCCCCCCTCTCAAGGACTGCACGTCCCGGGCAGTTCAACCTTTGATCGGAAAGCAAACCCGTTACCAACAAATGCTATACTATTCAAAACACATTAAAGCAAACATGCAAAATAAAGTATAGACATCATTACATACAAGTATTTAAATAATAATAACATTAATAATGATAATGCTAAGCAAAAGAATTTTTTACATTAACTTATATACAAGACCATGGTCATACTAATTTACATTATTTACATTACACTATTTACAATCAATGAACTAAGTACTATGGCCATAGTATGGAGCCAGCCTGTCGTAATGAACGACTCTAGGCTTCGAACTTGGTGACTTTCGGATCCGAATTACGACATCGTTCAGTCTGTTTAGGACTGTATAAGGACCGTCCCAGTGCGATTGCAGTTTGTGAGAAAGTCCTTTACGTCGAGTCGGATTATAAAACCAAACCTTGTCACCATCTTTGAATTGATATCCCGTGGCTTTCGTGTCGTACCTGGTCTTCATCTTCTCCGTCTGTATATTGATCCGCTCTCGAGCCAAGTTGTGGACGTCTTCAAATCGTGCCTGGAGATTCTGCACGTATCCCTCTGGCGATGAAGGCGCATCTGGAGGACGACCAAAAATCAGATCACAAGGTAGACGAAGATCACGACCGAAAAGCATCTGAGACGGGGAATAGCCGGTTGTTTCATGGACGGCGCTGCGATAGGCGAGCAGAAACAAGGGAAGTTTTTGGTCCCAGTCTTGTTGGTTTCATGAGACTAGCAGTGAGAGATTGTTGAGGATGGTACGATTAAATCTCTCAACCATGCCATCCGACTGTGGATGTAAAGGCGTCGTCCTAGTTTTGTCCATTCCGAGAAGTTGACAGAGACCCTCAATCACAGCAGAGATGAAATTTCTCCCCTGGTCAGAATGCATTTGAAGGGGGACTCCATACCTTGATATCCACTGGTGTACCAAGGCATTCGCAACCGTAGAAGCTTCTTGAACAGGGATGGCATAAACTTCAGGCCATTTCGTGAAGTAGTCCATGACAACAAGGAGGTATTTGTTGCCATCAGCACTTCTTGGCAGAGGGCCTAGGATGTCAAGGGCGATGCGTTCGAAAGGTGCTCCTACATTGTAGAGATGCAGTCTTCCTCGGCTACGTTTCTTTGGTCCTTTTCGAGCTGCACATGCATCGCAAGATTTGCACCATTGTTCGACGTCAGCTCTCGCTTTTCCCCAGAAGAAGCGCTCTCGGACTCTGTGTAATGTTTTCATGACTCCAAAATGGCCACCAGTGGGACTGCCATGTAATTCTTCGAGGACCTCTGGGATTCGAGATCGAGGAAGTACCAACTGCCACCGAGATGTCTTCCCAACTTCCGATTCGAATTTTCGGAACAGGACACCATTCCTGACGTGGAGAGAGTTCCAAAGAGCCCAATATTGCTTCGTCGTAGGACTGTAAGTCGAGATGTCTTTCCAACTGGGCTTCGTGCTAGAAGATTCTAATAACTCCAAGATTGGTTTGATCTCAGAGTCTGCCATTTGATCTTCTCGAAACTTCTCATCACTCCAGGGATCTGGTGGCGTCAATAGTGAAGTCTTCGTCTGGCGTATGACATATTCGGGATTATAGTTGCTCTCCGCTCTGGAACAATAGCGACAGCTCTCGGGACACGGTCTTCTTGATAGGGCATCGGCGTTTCCATGCGATGAGCCTTTGCGATGCCTGATGTCAAAGTCGTATTCCTGGAGTCGTTGTATCCATCTGGCTACTTGGCCCTCTGGATTCTTAAAATTCATCAGCCATGTTAGGGATGCGTGGTCAGTACGAAGGAGAAATTTCCTGCCATAGAGATAGTGATGGAAGTGTTCTATGGCTTTGACTATAGCTAATAACTCCTTACGAGTGACGCAATAATTCCGCTCTGGTTTCGATAAACATTTGCTCCAGTATGCTACGACTCGTTCTTGGCCATCTATTTCTTGGGAAAGTACAGCGCCGACACTTTCCTGACTGGCATCCGTGTCCACAATGAATTGTTTGTCGGGGTCTGGATAGGTAAGGACTGGAGAGGATGTGAGAGCTTCTTTCAGCCGCTGGAATGAATTGTCGCATTCTTGTGTCCATAGAAACTTCTGTTTGCTTTCAGTGAGCCTATGCAAGGGTCTTGCAATGTTGGAGAACCCCTGTACAAACTTTCTGTAATAAGTGCATAGTCCCAGAAAGCTTCGCAACTGATGGACATTTTCCGGACGTTTCCAGTGCTTTAATGCAGACACTTTTTCAGGATCTGTTCGAACACCTTCAGCTGAGATGATGTGTCCTAAATAGTTTACTTCTCGTTGGAAGAACTTGCATTTCAAAGGGTTCAACTTTAAATTCGCCGCTCTTAGTTTCGTTAACACTTTTCGAATATTCTCTAGATGTTCTTCAAACGTGCGGCCACTAATGATGACGTCATCTAGGTAGATGAGACAAGCTTCAAAAGTCAGACCTTTTAACACTGTCTCCATGAGGCGCTCGAACGTTGCTGGAGCATTGCAGAGCCCGAACGGCATAACTTTAAATTGCCAAAGTCCTTGTCCAGTAGTAAATGCGGTCTTCTCTTTGTCATCAGGATGGATCTCTACTTGCCAATATCCACTCTTCAAATCCAGCGTGGAAAACCATTTATGTCCTGAAAGAGTATCTAGCGTGTCGTCTATTCTTGGTAGAGGATAGCTGTCCTTCTTCGTGATATCGTTAAGTTTACGATAATCCACACAAAATCTTGTGGAGCCATCTTTCTTTCGGACCAACACGATGGGAGAGGCCCACGGACTTGATGACGGTTCGATGATGTCACTATCCTGCATCTCTTGTAAGAGCTTAGAAACCTCTTCTTGTTTTGCGAACGGCAAGCGTCTTGGATGCTGTTTAATCGGTGGATGGTTGGCAGTATCAATTCTATGACGTGTCAGTGAAGTGCGCCCTATATCACTCTCGTTTTGTGAAAACACATCCTTAAATTCCTGGAACAGTCTTTCTGCGGCATGTCTCTGTTCAGGAGATAAATTTTCATTTCGTCCAATTACAGGTGTTAAACTTGTAGGCGGCTCCGATAACGTCAAGCTCGGGTCTTTGCAAACACAGGTGACTGGAGCACAGGTTGCAAGCACTTCACCTTTCTGGATAATTCTAGACTTTTCACTTACGTTCGCAATCCTCACAGGTATCACATCTCTCGACAGATCTACCAGCGCTGATGCTATTAGCACTCCCTTTGGGCTCTTCTCAGGATATCCAGTCAAGCCATACTGGAAAATTCTTTCGTTTCCAGTTAATCCAGGTATCATCATTTCGGTCCGAGGAGGGATGATAACATCTGCCTTGGCTGTGATCCGTTGAATAGACCCGGACTCATTTCCAAGTTTGAAAATAGTGACATCTTCTTGAGCAGAGCGTAACTCATTATTCTTAAAATCCAGTGTAAATCCATGCTCTTTTAAAAAGTCCAGTCCGAGTATGAAAGGGTCTGAAATATCGGCCACATAGACTGTATGGTGGTAAGCGGCGTTCCCAAACTTTATTTTCAGTGTCATTCTTCCATGTATATCGATCTTATCTCCGGTCGCAGTTTGAAGAATAACACGCGGCGGGGTCCAGAAGAGTTTTTCTTTCAGCCGCTGAGCTAGATCTTTCCGAATGATGGTCACATTGGCTCCTGTATCGATGATCATATTACAGGGCAAATCATTCACACTTCCGACTAGAAAAACTCCGTTCTCGCCGCAACTTCTTGCAGAAATTTCACATATTTGAAAATGGGGCTTCTCAAAATCTGGCAACCTCCGCCCCGCAAGATGGCCATTAATCAGTTTTCCTGCTCCTCCGTTAGCGGGAGAGATATTACCTTCGGTGCTGGGTCGTCTTGGGCAGTCGATTTGTATATGGCCTTCTCCACTCCACCGCATTTCCAGCACTTGATCTGCCTGTAAGGTTTGTTGGCCATTAAGGAGTTCATCTTTCTCATTATGTCATTCATCTGCTGCTGTAAGCGCTCCACAGCTCTATCCGACGTCTCAGGCAGGTTGGCTGCTCGCACAAAGTGTCGATCTTTCCTAGTAGCTTGCTGGGCTGCCTCGAATTTCAGAGCGTAAACCAAAGCCCCTTTTAAATCATTGAGATCTGCAATCCGGAGTGCTGTCTGGATCTCAGGGTCACGTACACCATCAATAAAATGCTACAGAGCCAAGCTTTCTCTAATTTCAGTCGGACAGTCAGGATAAGCAAGATGTGAAAGTCTCTCGAAATCCGTAGCAAGCTCTTGCAGGGATTCAGTGGATTTCTGCTGTCGAGATTTGAGCTGGATTCTGCTATATTCCTTCATGCATTTCTCGCCAAAGCGTAATTCTAAGGCACTGACGAGTGTTTCAAAATCCAGCGGTTCATTTGCAGGCAAAGTCTGTAGGACGTCGGCAGCATCAGCTCGTAGAGAAGCAGCTAACTGGCAAGCCTTTGTCTGGGAATCCCATCCATTGGCGTCCGCTACGATCCCAAATTGTGTCTTAAAAACTGGCCATGAGGATTTTCCGTCATAGGTCGAGAGCTTAATAAAGGCCCGAGGAAGCATGTCTGGATACTTGATTTCTTCGGAATAGTTTCCGGCAGTTATCTTCTGTTTCTTGACTTTTTCCAAATCTTTTTTTACATTCTCTATGCTTTCTTCAACGGTCTTGGCGATCTTTTGAACTTTTTCTTCTACTCTTTCTTCTACGGTTTTGGCTGTCATTTGAACATTTTCTTCCATTTCTTGAAATCTTCCTTCAAATTTGTTTTCCACGGAGTCAATTCTGTCATTCAAAGATGTTATTTTATCCTCTATTAAGTCTTTCAACTGACCAAGGTTGGTTGACATATCCTTCTTCATTTCATCTTTTAAATCGCCAAGGTTGGCAGTCATTTTCTCATCCATCACTGACATATCCTTCTTCACTTCATCTTTCAACTCGCCAAGGTTGGCAGTCATTTTCTCATCCATCGCTGACATATCCTTCTTCATTTCAGCCTGATTCGCAGTCATTTTCTCATCCATCTCTCCTAATTTCTCCAATAATTTGTTCAGTTGCTCCTCCATTGCTCTTGTAATCGGCATTCAACCCCACTCCTGACACCAAATGTTGTGAGCTCGGGGTTCGAAAGGACTGATGCCAATATATAAGAACAATAAAAAGGCTTTATTCACTATAAACAGTGCAATACGAACACCAATATCTTCTGAAAATTACAAGATATTCAGTAATCTTCAAATCCAATAAAAGCACAGCAAAATTTCACACAGAAAAAATGCGTTCAATACGACGTATCAACGACAAAATCAATCCGAGAAACACAGTTCTCAATGCAAAGCCTCTCGTATGAATTCAATCGCAGTTGACAGACAACTAACTAACTGAACTGATGGAGGTTCTTATATAGGTTTCAGAGATCTTTCCAGATTATTCCAGAGCCTTCAGATGCTAGAAATTACCAGAAAGTGCTTTAACTTTCGATAGAGAACCCAAGCAAGAAAGGATCCCAATGTATAGGTATAAGGGGGGTGTGGTTGCACAAAAAGTCGCCAAATCCGTCGCCAACTTGGCGACATTTGGCGATATATCGCCAAATTTGGCGACAAAAATAAGTCTCCAATACCATCGCCAACTTGGCGAAAAACCCATTCCTTGGCGATTTTCCAATAGAACTCCATTATAAAACCGATGCTGTAAGGTTGTTTTTCTTGCAAAGCACCTGAGGCCTTTAGCATTGAGTTACATGATGCTCAATAGGAAATACATTAATAATACTGCAATTTTCACAATAATAAAATAAAATAAATTTAAACAAATGGAACATTTACAGATATATACAAAATTCATAACAATATATAAGGTCACCAAGCAAAAAAATAATCACACTTTCACAGAAAAAATATGGTTCGTTATACCGATACAGATCAGATTACAGCACAGGCACTTGGTGAGATGAGATTGTACTAATGTTCTGATGTCATAACTGTAGCATTAGAATGAATAAGATGTTGCGAAATATGTGAAGCAATCTAAATATTGTAATATGTACTTGCTTTATTATAATTTTCGTTTCGAAACATATATAATTTTTATATTTTATACTCCTAAAACTGTAATAATGTAAGATGGCTGCTAAGAATATTGAGGATGTCATGCATTTCAATTAATTTATTATCGAGTAAGGATTTAATTTGATATAAATACATATACATTTTTTTTAAAGCTGAAAACAAATCGTGTCATTTTTGTGAACTTTTCTACGACACAAGGGTGAACACATATTTAACATACATCATTATGCTAAATATGTGTATACGCCCCTGCTTCAGACCTGAATTTATGGAAGATATAGTTCAGGGGATCGGTGAATTTGTGAACCTTCAAGGGTTTTTTTCGTACTATCAATTTGGTCCAGTGTTAGAGATTACCATGAACATAATGCAAAGTGTTTATTTTAAACATACGCGTTATCTGGAATTACCCTTGCTTAAACAGCTCAAATATGAGTACATGGACAGTTTTTCAAGATGACAATAGGCGTGTTTACAGAGTTAAATGCGTACGTGATTAGTTTGCTGAAAACTCACGTACATTATACATTTGTTTGATTTCATATCGTTATTGCGTCAAAATAAATACTTCAAAGGCAGTTAGCACCCAACATTTTCTCTGATAATTTTTTCACTTATATATAAAAGTTCAATAATACAAGTTCACAGTTCACATGATTTGCTCATCATGTATCTCAATCGAATACATTTAACCAGCTGCACATAGTACTACTTTTTTTATATTCTCTGACGAAATTAATCTTTTAAAACTAGTTTAGCCTTACTTAAACACTCAAATATGAGTACATGGACAGTTTTTCAAGATGACAATAAGCGTGTTTACAGAGTTAAATGCGTACGTGATTAGTTTGCTGAAAACTCACCTATTTTACCGAATGAATACTCATCTACCTTTAATGATGAACACTCACCTACCATACATATTTCTTAACGAAATTTCTTTTCGTCTAATATTATTATATTAAGCATATTTAACTAATAATAGTCTGATAGATTAACTAATCTATTAAGTAAGAACTATATTAAAACTGGTGTAGGTAATAATAATCAAACATTTTTACGAGAAAAATTTAGGATCGCTATCTAAAAAAACCTGTCGATTTCCTCTTTATTAATTCTATCATCTACGAACGTTTCTGAAGAAAAAAAAAAAAAATATATATATATATATTTGTTTGATTTCATATCGTTATTGCGTCAAAATAAATACTTCAAAGGCAGTTAGCACCCAACATTTTCCTTGATAATTTTTTCACTTATATATAAAAGTTCAATAATACACGTTCACAGTTCACATGATTTTCTCATCATGTATCTCAATCGAATACATTTAACCAGTTGCACATAGAACTACTTTTAATATTCTCTGACGAAATTAATATTTTAAAACCAGTTTTGCCACGAAAACTAGATTTGCGAAGTCCAGGTTTTACATTGTTGAGTCCTCAGTTCTCCTTCTTACGTTGTCTTTAGATTATACCTGAACAAAATATTAAAAATTAAAAAGTGATAATAAAATATTCAAAATCTATAAAAATTATCATATGTTTTGTTATAACTTTAAACAGAAATTATATAGTTTGATGTTCTGGTACAGTTTGTAGGAAATTGAATTTCCTTTATTTATTAATTTTTTAAACATATAAATCCGTTAAAATGTTAAAAATTTTTCAGGGCAAAACCACTGAAAAAAGTCCTTCCGGCCTGCACCGAGAGCAAAAGGTAGCTTTCCTATATCTTCGTTTTAAAAATTTAGCTAATGTTACTCGAAAACAGCAAGCTAAAATACAAAGAAACCGTCTACAAAAGATTTGTTAATACTGAATTTGAATAAGAAATTCGCTAAATTATTGAGCTATAGCCAAGTTGGCTTCATTTATGAAAACTTATTTTGGTCGCCAAATTTGGCGATATTTCGCCAATTGTCGCCAAGTTTGGAGAGAATTTGGCGATAACGGATATGAATATATAGTTTTATGCGTATGATTGGAAAAATGATTACAACAATGAAAACAAATAATTTGCGAGAAATTGCGTTCACTAAAACTCATAAATTAATCGTTGTTTTTTTGTAATGTGCTGCCTTGTTTCAAAATGTCAGCCACCCTAGAATTTCAAACTGCTCTATCTCAGCCATTGTTTAAGATAGAGGCAAAACAAAAAATGCTGTGGAATCCTTGTATCAAGGCCTATCACGTAATTAAAAAAATATATTTGAATTTTTAACTTTTTTGTATATTTATTTTAGTTTTAAAATTTTGAGTAGCCGCCAGCTTGAAACAAGATGGCGGACCAAGCTGGCCAACGAACTCGGTCGAGGCATTGGTGAGCTTAATACACACAATTAGTTTCATCAAAATTAATTTATAAATACGAGCGTTATCGTATGACATAGATCAGATATATATATATATATATATATATATCTCGAAATTTTTCGGAATTCCTTTCCTCCGAACGGCTGCAATAAGTAGCTTTATACTTTTTTGTATTGAAAGCTGCCTAACAGTGTTCATAGATAAAGTGGTTAAAGTTTTGTCCTCTCGCATATCTCCGGTCAGCGCGGATCGATGTCTATGGTGCATATGACCGTATTTTTAAGAATTGTCTTATCGCTCCAACTTTATGGCATGATTAAAGGTGTAAACAAATAATTAAAGATACATTTATTCGTTATTTCAACCCGTTCTGTTCAACTTACCGTATTTACTCGTGTATAACGAGCACCCCGTACTTCACAAGAAAAAATAGTGATTTTTTTTTCATCTCGTATATAACGCACACCATAAATTTGACATGTAAGTGAATGAATGGCCAAATTAATTTCAGTAAAGAAAGTCAAAACAAATGTTACGTCAGGCCAGGAAAAAGGATAAAATCTATTTTTAGACTTCGGATAGGGAGTGAGTGGCGGGCTTAGGAGTGAGTGATGTATCATGCTGTTTTGTCGTCACTCGCTTAACAAAATACTTGAGAGCGTCTCTTTTGACAACGTGAGAGTAAGATGGAGAATCGATGTAGTTATACCGCCTGCGACATTTAAGTTGAAAATAGTTCAGTATGCAAACAGAAAATGGTAACCGTGCTTTAAGTGGAAAGTTCGGCGTTGGTGCGTCAAGTGTGCGAAAGTGGCGGAATATGGAAGAAAAACTTTATAAAGCACCATCCAAACCATGTTTCCATAGATTTTCGCATTGAATTCTGCAATGTATTGTTCTTTCACTCAGTCAATAGTGAAAGAAGGATACAAATGTGAGTCTACAAAGGATGGACACATGAGGAGTACAGCGGATACGAGAAGTAATAGCTGAGAAAGCCATTACCTGACAACATTGAAAATTGTTAGAAAACATTAAAAAATGTTACTGAAATAAATATGTTTTAAAGTTTGATTCAAAAGTTATTACAATTAAGCTTTTTGTTACTGCAACAAAGTTTGGATTTGTTTCATATGGTCTTAGACAACGACTTTTTCCAAGTAGAGAAGAATTTTTCTGTGGCAGCAGATGTTGTTTCTACAGCCCAGATATCTCGAAACACTTTTGTGGGTTATTCCAATTTATCCACCATTTTATACGTTTGAAACAAAGGAAAACCGTACCGGGTTTTACCCTACTTTCCACTACATATTTGTCTGAGTGAACACGATATCGACAAAACTATGTTTTCGATTAAGCTGCCATTCAGTGAATGTATTGCACATCGCTGTCGCAAGCAATGTGTACAGTTCCGTCGAATTTGCCGACTCCTGTCTATAGCATTTTTAAAGATGCGTTCAACAATTCTGTGACTATAACTGATAAACATATTAACTTGTATTTCAATTATTAAGTTAAATTATTTTTATTGCTCACGTTTATCTTATGTCGGTACAACAATTTTGTCTCACTAGAACGTGACACTATAGCGTTAATTTAGTAAAACACTTTTTTTTTATAAAAAAACAAAAATAAATAATGCGAATGAAAAAAAATATTAACAGTGACTTTTATTAGTTTAATGCAATCGTATAGAAATGTGAGTATTAATGTTGCTGATAATAATAATAATACAAAAATCGGCATTTAAAATTTTCAATCGAAATACTTTTGCAAAACATGTTAAAATATACTAAAATAGTCCCTTTTTACTTATCCGATATAGTTTCTTGACGAATACATTCCATTTATTTCACTAAAATAATTGCGAGAAAGTAGTCGTTTTAATAATATTATTACTGAAGTGTATTGTACTTGTTATCAATGTTCATATTACAAAATTGAAAAAAATATCATGCAAATTTGGAAACAGATTTTCCAATTAAATTCAGCCAAGTAGAACGACGCCTATTAACATGACTATATAAATTCTTTTGAACTATGTGTTTACATGCAATCTAACTTATAAATATTTATTTGAAAGTTTTAAATTTCAATGTTTGGTAATTATATTTAAATTACGTTTCTGTATTAGTATATGTTTATTTTACTGGATCTGTTTTCAATTTAATATATTTTGCTAATTCAATGCTCTTCTTCTCTGAAAGTTGCATTTTAAGTAGTGTGTTTCACAAACTATTATAACAGGCTACGTTGCCCAGAAACTTATTTTGCTTTGAATTAAGAAACTTTTATTAACAGTTTAAGCCATTTTTTATGTATAAGTAAAATAGAGCATATAAAACATGACTGAAGAACAAGTGAACTTTATAATGTTAAATAAAAGTAATTATGACGTATTGAAGTTTAAATTGCAATATTTTTTTCGATAAAGGGCTATGAGATGTAGTTGCATCGGAACAACCTAATGAAGATGAGACTGATCTTGGTGGTTGAAATAAAACAAACTAGTCTGCGAAAGCGAAAACTATTTTAAGTGTAGAGGATAATGAGTTGATACATATCAAGCATAAGAAAACAGCAAAATGTTCGTGGTTACGTAAAGTTTATGAACAAAGTACTTAAATACAAACTGTTTCTTGCAAATAAAGTTACACATTATCAAATATGATGAAGAATTAAACACGAAAGATTAAATAAAAATGTGCGTCTTAGTTCAAAAAAAATATATCTAATAATGTTATTCCAGATGGTAGTAATATTGCTATTTTACTATGTAGTGTTCCAAAAAGTTCTTAAATTTTGTAATTACAAATTTTAAATATCACCCTTACAAAAAGCCGCTGGGGCGTTAAAAGTTCCTCAGAACTTGGGCACGATGAGACGGAGTGTTCGCTGGGCGCCCTCAAGGGCGTCTGCGACGCATCTTAGTTTTATATCACCCTTACAAAGAATTGTCATTAGAAATGTATGAATTAAACTTATAGCAACATATGAGAGTTGTATGCAAACATCTAAGCTAAATAATGAAGCAGCAATTAAAATAAATAAAGACCTAATGATAAAGCGTGAATTTAGCTGAAAATAATTTAAAAAAACTCTGTCATTACTGCAAAAACCAGGACATATAAATAAATTTTGTTATTTATGGAATGCTGAGCAGTATAAAACTACAAAACACCCATTTAGACATAATGCCGTCGTTAAAATGGAAAATATGTTTTTTTTTCAATGTTTTAAAAGTTTCAATTTTAACTTTTCTAAAGTTGATTGGTATATTGACTCTGCTGCAGCAACTCACATGACAAATGGTAAAAATGTTTACTGTACCAATATAGAAACAAAACAAGTTCAAATACAAGCTGCTAGTTGTCTATTACACGACATTAAAGGTATTGATGGTGATTTTCCTAAATACTGAGGAACAGATAATGAAGTAAATATATAAAACTTCGTAGTGTTTTATGTGTTCCATATCTTGATAGCAGTTTATTATAAGTAAAGCTACTTGATAGAAGCAACTGTTTTCTGAATTTTAGAAATTGGAAATATACAACAATAAAAAAATTGACAAAGGTATAATTGAAAAAAAATACAAAGAAAATTGTCTGTACAAGTTAAACTGAAAAGAACTGTCTAATGAAGGATTTGAAGCATTGCATGTGATTAGTATTCAAATGTGGCATATAATTAAGCAAGGTTTTATATACCAACTTTCATGCGTGAAGAAAAAGTGATGCATGCATTTAGACAATGGCCCAGGTGCATACTAGACTGAGCGCGTGTACATTGTTCATACGTACCCATGTTCAAATCCGGAAAGAGAAACCGAAATCAGAAATTGGCTTTCATAAGATGTGCCGTCCATTTCTTTTGTGGCATCGGATGTACACGATAATAAATATAACAAATAAATGGTACGTGTAAATGTGAAGCCTTATAAAGCATACCATAAAGCGGAAAGTTACGGTTCTTGTACACTTCCTTTCTCACTCATTTTGCATCTTCCAGGATCCCACCTGAGCGATAAGTATTTAATCATATAATTCCTCATGTGTTGTATATGTCTTGGGGAGGAATGTGTGTTATAGGGGTAGTGTGGCTTTTAAATTATTTTACCTTAATATTGATGTTTACATTTATTTGCCCGAGCGTAATGAAACGCCATTGAAAATTGTGTCATTATTTTGAAATAATATTTCTTTTTTTTACTTAATAGACACATATAATATAATAAACTTTTTGTAATCATGATAAAAAACAGATTATGGGAATTCTGGTATATATTGGCAATTTTAAGTTCCCTGAATCGGCTTTTGCAATTTTTGTAATAATTCTTTATGTATCTGTTTGTGTATTTGTGTTTGTTGGTATTATTTATGTTTTCAGATCCGTTGAGTCTGTTTTTTTTTTTACTATGTTGTCTTTATATATATGTGTGTAAACAAATCAGTATTCAAACTGTCCTTTCTATTGACCACATATTTGGCGAATATATTATAAACCACTATTGCGATAACTATATTTATTTTCCTACAGATTGAACAGTAGTTTTGGTATATAAACCATTTTTTATCCCACCAGTTTTTGACTAAAGAAAACTCCTTTTCTTTTGATCTCGATTATTTCATTTATAATTTGTATTATTCAGGATAATCTTATGTATGATGATAATCATGTTTCATCAAAACGTATCTTAATTTATTAAAATATTTTTCTTTAAATAACAAATATAATATACAGGAGTTTTATTAATACCATAAAAGCATATGGAAATTTAACATAGCTATAATATTCGATTTTCAAGGATTTTTTTTTTAAGTTTCTTCCCTTTCTTACTACTTGTAGTAGTGGACTATTTAAAAACCTTTTCTTAGTGTTCGCCTACGTCTTAAGATGTATTTTTCCCCAATTTTCACGTTTCTAGGTTGAGTAGTTTGATCTGTGTGTTGATAATCCCCTCAGTCAGGAATTACATATATATATATATATATATATATAAATTTGTAATTTAAAACATTTTTCTTTGTATTTTAAACAAAGTAAGTAACAGTTATTTATTTATTTTTCGAGGTGTTTGTATTTTTCTTTTTGTAACTAATATCGCCGGTTTAATTATTTAATCAAAAGCATTAATTAACAAAATATCTTTATTGGAATTTCTCCCGTTGCTATAATAACGGATGTATTTTAAAAAACTAGAAATTTTAATATTAAAAGGAAGAATACCCACATTATAAATGCACAAATAATACATAAAAAGCACCAAATAACTATTTGGATTCGACAAGGGAGATTCTTTTTCAGTGCAACAAAGAGCAAAGCATAGCGTGCTAGAAAAATAAAGACTGTACAAAACGACAGAGAGGCTGTGGCGTATGTACCAGATGCGGGTAGAGAACGCGCCAAAAGCAACCAATGAGAAGAAAGCAGCATGAAACAACTGAGTGGACAAGTAGAGACATCCACAAGAGAATAAATGGAACGAAAATCAAAAAAGGGAAATTAAGTTAATGTTTTCCAAATACTTGGAAAATTCATTGACTAAGAAGTTAGAAAAGTCCTTGACTAAGGAGTGATAATTTTTAATGATGTGGTAAGCTCCCAAAAAATCAAGATCAAAGTTAGAAGAACATTTTTGGTAAATATTGGCTGAAGAAAAGTTGAACCTATGTTGAAAAGACCATCAATGTTGAGCAATAGAAGAACGTTTAACCTCCTGTTTTTTAACATAAACTTCATGCTCTTTTAAACGAATCTAAGAGCACGTTTAGTTTGACAAATATAAGAGAGACCACACTGGAAAGAGGTTTGGTAAATACCCCAGTTATCAATACGAGGAATAGGGTGTTTGAAATATGAAAAAGAGATTTTATTAACAGGAAAAAAATTACATTGAATTCAAACCTTCTTAAACTTTTAGCACTTTGCTGACTGATTTTAGGAAGAAATGGCAAAACAACTGAATTATTAGAGTTGGAATTAAAATTATTTTGAGAATTAACGGCTTTCGTCAATTTCTTATAAGTAGAATCTATAATATTGGAGGAATAACCACGATCAACAGTAATAGCTTTGAGATAATCAAGTTCAGCACGACATAACTGAGGAGTGGAACAAATATTGGAGGCTCGAAAAAAAAGTATTGAATTCAGCAAATTTCTGGTTAGGAGGATGAGAAGAATATCTGTGAGGTGGAATACTGACAGCAAAGGGTTTACGAAATGTCTTAAAGCCATCTTCACTGCGAATAACAAGGACATCCAGGAAATAAAGACAATTTTTGGTCTTAATTTCAAAAGTAAATTGAATGCAAGAATCAATGGAATTCATAACGGAGAGAATATGATTAATATTCGAATTCATTTCAACCAGGACATAACTATCATCAACAAAGCGAAGATAAAACGGAAACTTTAATATTTTTGAAACAATTTGATTTCAAAATATTGCAATTAAATATCGCTTAAAATTGGACTAAGAGGATTGCCTATAGCCAAACCGTCAGTCATACGAAAGATATTCCCATTAAAAACAAAAGTATTTTGCGACGGGCAAGCACGAGGGAGACGGTTAAGTTCCTCAACTTCAAAATAAGACAAACGAAATTCACAAAGCCTTTTCTTGAGGCAGTCTAAAGCCCTCGCAGCCGGAACATTAGTAAATAATAATGTAACATTAAAAGAAACCTTCATGTGGCCCTGTGGCTTAAAACTGTGAAGTTTCTTAACAAATTCAAGAGAAATTTTAAGAGTGAAATAATTGTTGCTCAAAAGTGGAGAAAAAAGAGAAACTAAATATTTGGCAAGCTTATAAGAAGCTGTACCGATACTATACACAATAGGTCTAAAAGGAATGTCAGGTTTATGGACTTTAGGTAAAGCATAAAACCTGGCACAATGAGCAATAGAACCTTTGAACAACGCACAAAAGTTTTATTTCCTATTTTTATATAACTTTTAATGTTAGAAAATGTAAAGTTTTGGCGCCAAAGTCCTCGCCAATTCATAAAATGTGCAATATATCACGAACTTTTCGACTTAGATGAGTTTAATTTCTACCATCAACAAGATCCAGCATACAAAAATGTAATAAAATGTGTTATCATTTAACACATAACTATAATATTAGATCATTATTTTTAAAAGTTTTTTTTCCTTTTTACCTTATCATGAGAGAAATTTTAGAATATCCTTTCTTAATTCTCGCCTACATCCTAAGAATTATTTACTCCTCATTTTTAATGTTTCTAGCTTTATTTGCTTGGACTGTGCGTTGATGATCCCTCAGGCTGCTTTCTTGTATATATTTAGAAAACACTTTGCGGAGATAGATTTCGTCAAAATATATTATAATGATGAAAAGAGGTCCCTCGCGTTTTATCGACAATTTGAATTTCCTCCGTTGTTATAGTAACAGATGTATTTTAAGAAACTACTTGTAATGTTAGAAACTTTTCGGTTTTGCGCCAAATTAGCAATATTTCACGAACTTTTGGTCTTTGAAGTATTTACTTAGTACAATTCGATTCAGCACGAGAAAATAAATTACAATATGTCATTATTTGACACATAGCTATAGTATCCGATTATTAAGGGTTTTTTAAGTTTTTTTTCCCCATTTTTATCTCCCTTAGAGGAGAAATTTTTAAAAATCCATTCTTAGTGCTCGCCTACGCCCTAAGAAATATTTCTCCAATTTTCATATTTCTATGTTCAGTAGTTTGGGCTGTGCGTTTATGATCTCCGTGTCAGGACCTTCTTTTATATATATAGATTTAAGCATGTTTTAGTATCATTTTGCAATTTTCATTCAATGTATATTTCTATATATGAAATTTCTATAAGCTGAAATTCAAATTTGCCAAAATTTCAATTTATTGTATTAAATGAACATAATGCTTAAAATACAGTTAAACATTTCTGCTAATCTATATTGGCTGAATTCCAGGGTGCATTGATTTTCTATTTAAATGCAAATGAAAAATAGACTCATTTGGCAATTTTCGATATCGAATCCGTTTCTGAGATATATTTAAAGGAAAATCCATTATTTGAACAACGCAATAACCTACATTTTCTGAAAATAATAAGCTATAGTTTTTTTTGCAGCACAATACTTTATAAAGATTAGGGAAGATCATGCAGGAGATATTTTCCATTTTCATATGAAATTTTTTGTATGTTTTAATGGGTTTTAAAGATAAATGTATCTAGTTTTGTGTTCATGGAATACTAAAAAAGGAGATAAATCGAGTAAGAAAACTAGTGTTATAATTTCTGTTTTGATTGATGCAGGGGGGAAAAGTTCGATGAAGGTCTTTTGTAAAGGTACATGATTTATACTGTAGTATGCGGTCATTGAGAAATTTAATTTTAACTAATGGAAGAAATAAAAAAAAAATATTTGAAAGCTTTGAACTTAAATTTATACATGAATGAAAAATGTAAAACGCCTTAAAATATTTGTGAAACAAAAATTATTAAAAGCAGAAAAGCCTTGTCTGTAGGTATGAGTTGATGATTAATTTATGTATTTTATTACGTTTGCATATATACTGTTATGAATATTTTAAATTAAAGTATTTTAATTAAAGCTATTAGTGAATTCATTCATTATTAAAAATGCATGAGGAGGTACATAACATTTTGTTTTTTCCAGTTTGAATGTCCAAGATCAAAACATAACTTTCAACATATATTCAATTTGACTTCCTCAGTTTGAGTCAAAATACAAAAATACAACTTTATTCATACAATAACTTAATTTTTGACTTATATACGTATTATTAAATGCCAGACTGGATGTCGTCCAGACGGCTTAAATGGTAAAGCACTTGTTGCGTTATACTAGTGTATCTGGGTTCGATCTCCGGTCTGGTCACATTTTTCACTGTGTTGGTTGTACGCTGTTTAGCAATGTGAAAAGAAAATTCTCATTCTTTGTAGTGTCATTTAAAGATTTATAGCCTAGTTTCAGTCCTGCAGAAAATTCAATTGGAAATTAGATAATTTATATTTTTTTAATATAAATTCATTAATAAGTTTCAAATTTAAATGAATGTTTCTGAATCAGAAAAATGCCTTGAATATGTTTGGCTCAATTTCTAGGATCCTATCATTGGTTATCTTGGTTATGTCTTTATTATACAAAATAAAATTTATTTGGATGAAAATTTGGAAAGCTATAAATTAATATTCGTCAGCTTTCGGGTATTCGTCATTAGCATGGTAAAATTTTAACACCTTTAACTATATAGATATATAAGAAAATGTACAATAAACTATACTTTTTGGGGGCTGTTTTATCCAAGGAACTAAAGAAAAGTGTCAAAATTGAGTGTTACTATTTGGTAAATCAAAAGTTGGTACAATATTTAATATGTAGACGATCCCTAAATTTAAAATGCAATTGAAAACAGGCATCCACTTTCGGAAAATAGCACAAATTAGCTATCGAATTGTACCTCTCACACACTCTGCGAAAATGTGGTAATAAAATAGTGAGGATTGTTATAATGTTTTGACGATTTTACATGTAAACAGATGCAATCTAGAATATAAAAAAATATCTACTTTATATTTCTCTAAAACAATTATTTTAAAATAAACTTCAAAATATCATTATTTGAATGTAAAATTAATTGATATATTTCATATAAAACCGAGCGAAGGTATTGTTGAAAGTATGTTGAACTTTATCAAATAATATTTGCATGCCTACTAACTTCAAGTAAAAGTTACAGTTTTATATCCAATGGTTGTAGTATCATAATTGAGATTTTTCCAACAGAGCGAAAATATGCCGGTACCAGGACTCGAACCTGGATACTTTGGTTTGCCGTACCAACGCTCTCCCTACTGAGCTATCCCGACGATATCCTGGACTGGCATATTTCACTCTTATTTGTTGGAAAAGGCTGCGGACTGCAGCGCTAATTTCATTCATCCGAGCTATAACTATAACATTTACATGATGAATCTTGAATCTCGGCATATTTTCCGGTAAACCCTTGGCCATAATCTAGAAATGAATTGAATGGATAGTCATTAGTAACTGTCATTTTGGAGCAACCGCAGTAAATAGTTTCTGTTGATGGATATAGGAGGACGTTACGCATTAAACGTGATGCCATTTTCTGATGTGAAAGAGCAGCCGCATTTTAAAATTTCAGAACCTTTTCCCACCTGTCATTGAAAATAAAATAAAATAAAACAATATGCAAAATTAAATAATAGCGTTAAATTTGTATGATTTGACAAACTACACTTCTTTACACTTTTGTGACCAGGGGTAAAATTATGCGGCAATCATTCAAAACTTCACTGTATAAGTCATGACGTTAAAAATGAGTTCTGTACTTTTAAGGTGCATATTCGTAATATTTATATTGAAATGACGCTCTTCAAGGAAATGTTTTGCCAGATACACTTATCTAAATAAGCATGCAATATGTTTGTCGCAAAAAAATTGCAACCGTAGACACCCGGAGGGGAACGACTTTCGTGTATTTTTGTATATCTTTTAACATAAAAGAAAATGAAAATTTTAAAGGTAGATTATGCAACATTCTTCGTCAACGCAATTCTAAAATTTCCATGTACTTTAATAAGACAAATAAAACTCTCTGTAAATTATTATTTTTTTTTGTAAAAAAAAAAAAAGCTTTACTAAATTACGTCAAGTTTTGTTGTCTCATACATGAAATGACCGTGATAAATACAAATATTTTATTCAATAACTGAAAAAAAAAATCTATTTGGTAGTTACTCGGACATCCTACAGATAAATCCATGTTTTACTTTGATAATATTAGTAAGGATAAAATTACGATACACATCCAAATATCGTTAAATAATAATAAGGGAGGAAATAATAAGGGAGAGTATTTAACCATGTTCTGTGTATGTAAAATGTCAAAATGTATAATACTTTTTTAACTAGTATTCCATTTTTCATCTTCATCATTATTTCTTAAATTAATTATACCACTTAGTATATTGTACACTCTTTGCCCAGAAAAGGTTACACAAATTATTGTATCGAGAGTGTATCTAACACTCGGATAAGAAACAAATTGATTACTTTTCTTTAACCATCTGGCAGTCTTGCAAAAGGGCAAATCTGTAATGTTTTGTTCTCTAAATTTTGTTTTAAATGCTAAGAAAAACTAATTTTAAACATTGAATATAAAAAAACTTAATTACAAATATGAATGTAATCCTTGAAAGTATTATGCTCAGCGCATTAAAAATGCATTAAATCAATAGAATTTGTTACTTTAAGGAATGCTTATATTGCTGTGAAACATGGAGCTTAGTGAACGTATTAACATGGGTTTGTCAGTGAGAGGGTTAATTTGAATAAATAATAAACTTTTTCATTGAACATCTACAACAATCCCATAATTATCCTCTATTTAATTCAACTGTTCAGGAAAAGTAAAACAAAAAGTAAAAAATAGATGAAAATTGCAATAAAATGTAATATTTGCTTCTTTATGTAGATTATTAAAATATATATATATTACACTAAATATATATATATATATAATTAAAGAATTTTTAAAAAAGCATATTTGAGAATTCCATGCAAGTCATTATTTAGTGCAAAAATATTTGACTACATTAAAAACCTGTTAAAAAAAAAAAAAAAAAAAAAAAAAAAAAACTTTGTTCATGATAAAATACTCAACTAGTACCATTGTTCTATTCATAAACAGTTCAGATTAAGCCACTCAATAGACTTTCCTAAAAGAAAGAATGTAATTAAAATATTTCAAAAGGCTCTTCAGAGTCGAGATTAATTGTTTGCCTTTGCTTAGATGAGTGTTTATTATCTTAATTTTATAAAGCTCTAATTTCAGCGCTCTTTAGTTGCAGCTAAATTAAGTACTTAAAATGTTACACTTACATACATATTTCGTATGAATATGTACATAAACGTTACTACTGGCTTGCAAAAGATAGTATGAATTATACTGTTGAAGAGAAGTTTAAAAGTTTGGTCATTTTTCTGTAGTCTTACTAAACACGTGTAATTTTTTATTCTTATAAAAAGAACTGATAACAATACACTAAATGAACGTATCTATTTAATAAAAATTAATTATTATCATAAATTTTAAAATGAATTATGAAATCTAAAAATTCTTAATAAATAAGACAACGAAATATTTATCATATTTCCTATAAAATATATTTTACATCAATAACTGCATCAATCTTAATTGTATAAAACATTCCATATGATTTTTTGTATGAACATTCCATATGACGCACCTATGATTTTATGTGAAATTTCTCTCTTTTAATGGAAATATTCTATTTTAAATAGAAATCCTTCATTTTCCCGGAATAAACGAGAAAATTTCTTCTTATATTTAGACATTGAATGTAAAAATCAAAAATGTTCTTTGCAAAACAGAAAAAAGCAAATATTACTTGAGAAAAAACAGAGCAAAAACGGAAAAACTCCAATAAAATTTTCGCAATTGATGTTTTGACTTATAATCAAATCTTTATTTATGTTATCAGATAGTAAAGAGAACAAAGGATTTATCCTCAAATGTCAAGTATCGAAGTTCGAATCCTGAGGAAGGTAAGTGCATAAAACATGGGTATGACAATATGCAATACAAATACATATTCTGTATAAATGTGCATCAGCATATACAATTATTAAATAATTATTTTTATTATTGCGCTTTCGCTTCAATTTATTTCTTAAAACATACATTTATGTCTTGAATAGCAAAAAAAAATCCATCTTGGAAACGTGTTAATAACAAAACCGATGTTTTGTGAAAGTCTAATGTCGAGTATCGAAGTTCGAATCCTGAGGAATGGATGTGATAATATGCAATACAAATACTTATTCCATATAAATGTGCGTCAACATACACAATTATGAAATAGATTTTTTTATTATTGCGCTATCGCTGCAATTTATTTCTAAAAACAGAAATTTTCGTCTTGAAAACGGAGGAATAACAAAACAGATGTTTTGTGAAAGTTTAATGTCGAGTATCAAAGTTCGAATCCTGAGGAAGGTAAGTCGATAATGGGTGGTAAATGGATGTGGTAATATGCAGTAGTATATATATATGCAAGTCGGTAATGGATGTGATAATATGCAATACAAATACCTATTCCGTATAAATGTGCATCCTCATATACAATTAATTATTAAATATTTGTATTATTATTATTATTATTGCACTATCGCTCCTATTTATTTTTAAAAACAGAAATTTTCGTCTTGAATAACAAAAACATTCCATCTTGAAAACGGGGGAATACGAAAACTGATGTTTTGTGAAGTAGCGGAATACAGAGGGCAACTTTGCTGCCAATACATTTTTCGTTTTTGCACAATTTTTTTTTTTTACAATGTAAAATGACTCGTTTATATAATAATTTGAAAGTGGGCCCTGTAAAATTCCTGAGAATATTAATATATATATCATAAAAAACTATTAGCAAACAATGCCCAATTACACTTTATTTACAAAATGCTAAGTAAATATACAAAAAATAAGTTAACAAATTATCTAATATAAATTTATACAACTATAGTATATAATTTATTTATTGACGCTTGATATTCCAAAAATGTAATTTTATTTAAGTACATAAATACATGTAAAATATATGCATAAAAATATAATATAATAAAGTTTATTTAATTTGCAAAAGAATTTTTTTTTCAATTATGAAAGATTTGAGGTAGCAGGTATACTTTGATATTTTAAAAATTGTTAAAGACCTAACATAAATATATATGAAAGTCATAATGGTAACTTATTCCCCTCTGTTTTAATCTAACAGATGAAATGTTTAAAACAAAACAAAAAAAAATTAACCTTATAAAAAACTTGTATTTTCAAAATTAAAATGAACCGCTTTAAAGTTTTGTTGTAGTCCTTTTAAAGCCGTAGAACATTTATTAACTAAGAATACGCTATCAAAAGTTCATTAAAAACAGCTGAATAAATAAAATATAATGAATATTAAAAATGAATTAGTATGAGTAGATACTGCATTGTCCTTTAATACCTGTATAGAATAATAAATTATTTATAATAAAGAACTTAAAAATTATAATGAAAAAAACTTCACAAAAAGTTTTTATTTTCCGCATTAAAATGAGCCAGTTTTACAGTCTTATGGGTTGTAGCCCTTTTAATCCTCTAAGCGTTTTGCTCGCAATTTTTCCGTTTCCCAAAAATAACTTAAAAATGATCTAGATAAAAATATTTTTAACAAAATTGTATTTTAAGATATATGTAAAATAAAGACATATGAAGAGTATTTTAGAAACAAACGGGGAAAGAAAATATAAATTATTTTAAGTTTTATAAATATTTTTATGAAAATGTAGGACGCTCAGAGAGTTGTTTGGTTGGTTGGAAGATTTATGCAGTCCGATTATCTACACGAGGGATATAGGCCCTAGGTGAGAATGCCTCCGTGGAGCTCTTTCTAAGGGATCCTAACCCGTATTTACGGCAAAGTTCGAAGAAAACAACGGAAAATTCCGAACGGTTAGGTCGACGGCGCGACAGGAGACTCTCAGAGGGAGCCGTATTTCGTAGAGCAATTATTAACTAAGAATGCCCAATCAAATATTCAATAAAAATCGCTCGTTAAGTTATTCATAATAGTTATTATAAAGGACTTAGTCTGAATTCATAGTGCAGTACAATAATTTATTTATTTTCTGCAAAAATTAATAAATTAGTTATTGCCCCGACAGTAAAGTTATTTATTATTTATTGATATTACAGAAATATATATTTATCAGTGGACCCATGCGAGCATTTCGCACTGCAGTCTAATATTTTTTAGCATTATCTGATATTTTTAACATGCAGGTTTAAATTTCTACAGAAACATTAATGATAAAAATATCTGAAAACAATATTAGTCAAGACAGAATAGCATATCATTCATACCATTAAAGTTACAGTAAAAACTGATGGAAGATATTAGAAGGCACGCGCGAGGGAAAGAATAACAATCCTATTTTAATTGAATTAGAGGATGCTTTCATTCGCTTAGGGAAAAACTTGGGACAAAGAAAAATATATTAAATACTTATAAAACATGGTTTAACATAAGAAAACATACATTTTCGGCTGCATGTGAAATAGTACTGCTCAATCGATGATGTCTTTTTCTTCTAAACATTTCAATTTATAGTTTTCTTAGTAATAAAAAATATAAAATAAGCTATCTTTGATGTACTATTTACTTTTTTATAACCATTGTTGAGCATGATATAATGCGGTATTTCATTTTTTTGGCAACACTGATTTGAAAAACCCTTCCTGTCATTTATGAAAAAAAATGTTGTTTTAATTTTTAATTAACCTCAATTTTTAATCGAAAATTTTTTTTAACGAAATGTGAGTGTACTATGTCAGAAGCCAGTTCAAAAAATATTCCAGTGATACATCATTCACTGCTGTGCGTTTTGTAAATGCATAGAAAAAAGGATGTTTATTTTCAGATAAACTGGAATAGAAAACATTCCTATCTTCATCACTTGACCTTGAAAAAAGGGAATGTTTTTCACCTTGGTAATTCGCAAATTCAACATGTGTACTTGCGAAATATTTATTAATATATATTGCGACTGAAAAGTACATACACATTGTCTATTTTATTAAACTAATATGGGTATATGCTTTAATATAAAATTTTAAATGAATTTTAAAAATGGGTATATACTTTCATATAAAATTTTAAATAAATTTTAAAAATGGGTATATGCTTTAATATAAAATTTAAAAATTTAAATAAAAATAAAATAAAATTTTGAATTAGAAGAAAATAAATCACTGCCCTTATTGGATGTTTATCTAATCAAAAATGAACTATCTCAGTGCATTGACAGGACATTGTTTACAGAAAATTATGTCGCTCAAACAGTACCATTCCTTATAACAGCTATTCTCCGTTCATCTGTAAGGCTGCGGCTTATCGCTTTTATATTAACCGTGCCTTTGGGATTTGCTCTGATATTCACCTACAAGATGAGTTAAAAAAATTAAGTTAATCGCTAATAGTAATGTTTTTTACTGTAGTTTGATTAATAAAGTGATTTATAAATTTAAGTATTATACGAAAGCGACCAAAATTGAGAAATTATTAATATAAAAGGAATTACATTTATAGCAATGGATTATGTGCCTAACTTATAAGAAAACTTAAAATATGTCCTAAAGAAATATAATATGATTTTAATAGTTAGACACTATGCCAAATTAGTTAATATAGTTAAGAAAAGAGTTGAACCTATCGATATGCACGATAAATCAGGTGTTTATATGATCCCCTATAGAGATAAAGTTGCAAATAAATTATTACATTATGATGGTATGACAAAAAAAAAATTGAGGATGAAAATCAATGAGCATATACAGGATATTAGCACAAATAGACTTGCCATTGCCGTATATAGACTGTACCAAATCAGTGACATTGAAATAGAACCAAAATCATTATGCGGTCTTCGGATTTGTAATAGTTGTGCAATTCTGGAATTTTTAGAAATATTATCACAGGCAAAGAACTGTTGTAACGACGTTTTGTCATGTCAAATACCATTTGTTTCGAACTACTTCAGGTAACAGGAAGGTATGGTCTCTCAAAGGAAACATCAAGTTGAGCTTTCTCCCCTTCACTAACAATGGTTTCGTCCATCTACGTATATCTGCAAAGAGTTTCCTGTCGCCTAGTGTCTAGTTTCGATCAACATCAAACTTTATTCTCGATGTGATTTGTTTTCTCTTTGATATTGGCTCGGATTGTATCCAAAAGCACTCGGAAAGAGTTTAGTACTGTTAACATGGAGCGGTTTTAAATTTTTAAAACTTTTTGTGTATATATTTTCATCAAACACCTATTTTAGGAAAAAATATTAATGAATCAGTTTTATGAATGTTTTAATATTTTAAGCAAATAAAAGTGAATCCGTCGTTACAATTATGCTTTACAAAGTTAAAATATTTTATTGGTTATATAATAATTAATCGGTTATTATAAACAATTAAAATATAAAAAAATAGATAAAATTTTTGTTTTCACCTTCAAAAGCGTCCATTATAATATTACGACATAGATATAATAAATTTCATTTTTTTTGGTTAAACCAATAAAAATTTACATTATTCTAAAATATAAATAATAAACATTCACAACTGTTATAAAATCAGTAGTTGCTATTGCAACAAAGAATCAATTTTACATAACAATTTTATATATAAAAATTTATTTTGAATTTATTTGACTTAAAGACCAAATAGTCTTATAGATAATATATTTATCAAAAATAAATTTTAGATATTAAACTCATAATTCTATTATAAATATTTACCGTATGATTTTTTAACTGAAGAATAAAATGAATTTCGGAGGCTGAAGCGGAGATATTTCCCAGTTATCTCAGAATACATATCTACACATTATTGATAAATTTTCTTTTCAAGTGCTTCCAAAATTATGCATAAAAGAAGACTATAGAATTATTATAACAATAAAAGAGACATAAAAGGATTTACATATGAGTAGTAAGTCATGTTATGTATGAGCAAACAATTGCGATGTTTTAGGATCATATATATTTTTCATCTTTTTAAATGATTCAGAGATTACATATTATTCTATCAATCATATACACCAAATATCGTTAAATGTTTGGAAATAAAAATATCCATATTTGTTAAAGTCAAAAACTACTTTATACAATAGCAGTAAATTTATTTTTAGAAAACTTAATATTATAAAAGTCTTTCAAAAAAATTAAATTTGAATGCTAAATTGGTTTAATTTTAATGATATGATGTGTTGAATCCACTTATTATCACTTTACTGTACATCAGATACTGACACTTAGTATCGCGACTCGTTTTTTTTTCAAGGTGCTTTCTTCTCAAAGATATCAAGAAATCTGGAACCTCTATTTTAAATTGAAAACTGTACATTTAATATTTAAATTTGAGAATTTGAAATCGCATCATTTTATCTTAAAATTTTTAATAATTTTCTGTAGTTAAATTTTGTTATTTTCCAATTTAGCAATAACATAAACAATGAGTAATTCCTGTCTGCGTAATATTTACGAAAATGCATAGAAAAAATATATGCTGGATGTAAAAAAAATAATAATCTCATGAAATATCATATAAAACTCTCGTGTATGTAATTGTTTATCTTTGAAAGAGCAATAAATTGTCATATATTCTGTTATTTACACGAGAGTATTGTTATATGTATATTATTTGAACTACTATTTCTGTTATCTGTTTTATATATTATATTTTTAAGTTCTTTTACTCTGAATAGTTTTCCTAAAAAATCGAGTTTTTGGTAAAATTTAATTTTATAGCTTTAAATCGGTAAACGAAAAAGTTTTCTCAAGAGAGTTCACAATACTTACCCTAATCTAGATAACGATTAAGTTAATGCCTCAAGTTAATTCATTCCTTATGAGAATTAATTGAAATACTTGCTTTATCGTAAACTAGTTTCCTTAAATTGATATGGTACGTATTTCTTTTTAAACGTACACCTTAAACTTGAACTTTTATATTTTACTAGCGGTATGCCAGTTATTCATATAGGGAAAAGGAAAAAAATCATCAGTCATTATCTTAAAAAGAAAAGTATGAAAAAGAAAGAAAAATCATTTATCAAGCATAGATTATGAAACACTTTCTAACACTACCTGAATACTGTAACAAGCCTTCGCTGTTTAATAAGGTAAATACGGTACTTAAGTAAACATTTCAGAATGCGCAAAACCAATTTCAAAACCACATTTCAACAATTACAGGTCATATCCAGAAAACTACGCAAATTCTTTTGTGCAACCCTGTAAATAATTTACATATTTGTATATATTGTATGCAGTATGCTACAATTTAGTTTAGTAAGAAAACACATAACACAGTGGAAAATTCACCTTCAGCACTTTCTACTAATAGACGGAAATATATTTATTTTTTTGTACAGCCCTGTATACTACCTTAAGATTTTTATACACGCTACACATTAATCTGAAGTTTAATTCAGAAAATCACTCGTTGAAGACTACTGAAATCACACTTCCCAGAAATTATCATACATAGACATGTATCCAGTTCTTTGTGTGGCCCAGTATATGATTGTATTTATATTCCACAAACATTTCTTAGTATATTAAATATGTTTCACGATCAAAATGCCTAACTCGAATAACAATAATAATAATAAAAACCCTTAAGAAATTTACGCTAATACACAGTAATGCTTGCGAATTATTTTGTGTAGCCCTGTACATGATCTATAGCATTTATACACACCACATATGCAAAAATTTAGTTAAACTCATACCTAACTGAAAGCGCACTTCCAGTAATTATCGCTTATAGATAATACTACGGATGCAGTACTGTTTCAGAAAGCTTTTGTGTGTCCCTGTAAATGAACGAGAAATGCTATACACATAATGTTATACAACAAGTATTTGTAGTAAACCTCATTAAAATGTTTATCAGTTTCATTATATTTAAAATAGTAAAATTCACTGCAAACATTTTAGCCCCATAAACCATTATGTAACCGAATACTTTTGTATGGCTCTGTAAATGAATGATAAAGGCTTTACACTCCATATTCTACAGAAAGCATGTTTTATTGTTCCTTAAAAATTGATAACAATTTTAATATGTTTGTAATGGATTACAATTAAATATTAAACATGATTGAAATGTACCGGAATCGATTTTCCCCCATAAACCCTAATATAATGGAATTATTTTGAGTTATCCTGTAAACTAATTATAAGCGCTACACGTGCTATATTCTAAAGTAAGCATATTGTAGTGCACTTCAGCGATGTATATCAATTTCAATATATTTAAAATAGTACAAAATGATTAAGATAAACTGCAAAGTTTTTTTCCCCATAGATCATAATGTAACGGTATTCTTTTGCGTGCCCCTGTACACGTGCTACATACTTCATTGTCAATACCGAACATGCCTTAGTAAACCTCAATAACATATATCAATTGCATGACAATCCGAGTATATTTACTCTAGTTAGAGCGCGGACAGACGGACGGACAGACAGACAGACCGACAGACAGAATTCATACACACTTTTCAACTATTTTGGAAAGTATTAAAAACATTGGTTTCAATTGACAATGACAATGAAGAGTGACAAATTTTAACAAATAGAGGAAAGTCTGGCAAAACGGTGTGGTTTGATAAAAGGGAATACCCCATATAGATTGAAACTTTTCTAATTCCGAAAGAACATAAGCTGCAGTGTGCATTACATTAACAAGTGTTGTAAATAATCTGCCATTTTGTGTCGCAAGAAATTGATATTTTATTATTTTACTAAATAGTTTGTGCCGATTTCAATCACATGAGTTACGCCTGAAACCCTGGCTATATCTAAGTAAGTGTCTAGCTTTAACAAAACATTATTAATCTGGAATTACACATAAAATTGTGGTGTATAGCTTTGTTAGTTTTATGTAGATGCCTTTGTCCGTTGTTCAATGCAAAATTTGGGACATCCTATGCAAAAACGGGTTAGTATCCTGTTTTATCCGATGATTTTACATTAATTGGAGCTACATATATATATTTTTAAACATGTCAATTTTTAAAGTAATAATAATGATTATGACAATTGCGCTATTTAATACTTAAAATTAGATTGCTGTATAAAAGCAGTGGTGGCCAAAAGTTTGGACATTTTTTTAAAGTTTCATGTTTTTCAACTTTGTGTGCTTGTAGAATATATTAATTTTCCCTTAAATACAAACGTTTACATATCAAATTGAAGGTAATTTAATGTAGAATGTAATAATAGAAACTGTATTACAATATCTGTATTACAAAAAAAGTTATGCTCATTTTAGTAGAACAAACAAACACAAATCGTTTTGAATAAGGACGTGTTTTGTAATAAAAGCGTACTAGCCAATCACAAACACTTTTCTGAGGACCAATCAAATGTCTGTAACTATAGTTTAGGTTATTTGGATGGTAAAAGAGTTATTGTTGTGGAAATATTTTGCGGAATGATGCATACTAGTACAATTAAATAGAGTATTGCTGTTTTTTGAATATTTAAAGTCCTTTTTTTAATTAAACTAATTTTAAACAATGTCATTAACAAGAAGAACTAATTGGACATGTACAAAAAGAAGCCGAATTGTCATATTGCGAGAAAATGGCCTCTCTTATGCTGAAATTGCAAGACAAGTCTGTGGTTCAGTGACTTGTTCTGGTGTACGAAAGTTCTGTTTACGTTATAAAAAAACTAAATCAGTGAAAAATAAGGCCAAATCAGGCCGAAAAAAATGCACAAATACTACTGCCGATAGAAAAATTAAACGGCTATGCCTTCAAGATAGAAAAATTTCATCAGATGCCATTAGATGTGAAATGAATGCAGCGGGTATTGCAGTAAGTTCAAGAACAATAAGAAGAAGATTATCAGGATTTGAACTACAAGCTAGAATTCCAAGGAAAAAAACATATTTAAATCAAAAGCAACTCGAAAAACGAGTTAAGTGGGCAAAAGAACACATTAAATGGTTAGAAAATCAATGGAAGCAACTAATGTGGAGCAATGAGAGTAAAATATCACTCTTTGGTAGTGATGGTAGAAAATACGTGAGACGTAGAGTAGGAGAAGCACTTCATCCTGATTGCATTGAAGCAACTACAAAAAACCCAACAAATGTCATGATTTGGGCATGCATGTCTGCAGATGGTGTGGGCCGAATTCAAGTGATTGATGGCATCCTGAATGCCAAAAAATACATCGAAACTGTCCTGGAACCAAAATTGTTACCTTCCCTCATTTATTTTTCAGCAGGATACAGCTCCATGCCACACAGCAAAAGTATGCAAAGCATGGTTTCAAAATAAAGGCATATATATATTACCATGGCCAGGAAACAGCCTGATCTCAATCCAATTGAAAATTTGTGACGTTTGAAAATTCTTGTACGAAAAAAACGTCCATCCAATAAAAGACAACTTATTGAAGCTATAATTGATTCTTGGCACCATGTGATTACGAAAGATGAACTCCAAACACTCGTTCACTCGATGAAAAGACGCTGTGAAGCTGTCTTAAAAAATAAGAGTTATCCTACTAAGTATTGATTGTGTAAGTATCACTTTAAAAAAAATGCAAATCTAATATAGATCTTACTATTAGTTGCATAACCTTTTTTGTAATACAGATATTGTAATACTGTTTTTATTATTACATTTTACATTAAATTACCTTCAATTTGATATATAAACGTTTGTATTTAAGTGAAAATTAATATATTCTACAAGCACACAAAGTTGAAAAACATGAAACTTTCAAAAAATGTCCACACTTTTGGCCACCACTGTATATGGTGAAAACTTAATTTTAATGCCAAATTATCTCGATTACATTAACAGCATTTTTTTCTTGTATGATTATATTTTCATGATATGTTCTGTGGGCTTATTGTCCATTGTTATAGTTAGAAAACTATTAAATTATTTCAGTGGGATTAAATATTACTTGAAACAATTTTATGATGGTTATCAATTTTATTTCAATTTTGTTATTATTAGTCTAATTACCATATCTCCTATAAATAAACCAATATATATTTTCTCTATGACAGATTAACGAATTACATATAGTTAATCATGTAGTGAAGAAAGTATGCGACAAACAATTAGTGATGTTATGGAAGGAAAAATTTGTTATCTCAAAGCATTCAAATAATATGCAGTACCACGCTGCAGGCTGGAGCCACAAAATTGAATAAAGGAATCATATCTTTTGAAAAGTCATCTGACAAGGGTAACTAAATGTATTAGCTGAGTTACAAAACTAAATTATAATAATATTATATTGTTAGCATATATAAAAGTTAAACATATTATGTTTAACTGTTTACTGATAAATTTCTAAAACAAAAATAATCATATTTGAAAGGAATGAAATATTATGCATATGTTAACATGAAGTACTAATGTTCCTGTCCTACACAATCACCAAAAAACATCTGGTTTAATGACATTTTCATTCATAAAAAATAAATGGTGCGTAATATTTGAGTGCTTCCCGCAAAATTTCATCTTTTAATTTTAATTTAATTTAATTTTTTTTGCGTAGGTTAGACCCCTTATAAAGCCAACCTTTACAGATGCTCAGGAGTGGGGTGTGGTGCAGTACGTATCGAGTCATTTTATCAGATTATAATTAAACGAGGAACGTAAACATGCTTTTGAATTGGTTAATAATAATAAATTGTCCAATACATTTAACAAACAGATAAAAGTGGCAGGGCTTGGTATGTTCATTTGGTTGTTCCATTGTTTGTGGTACAATCATTGTTCTTAATGGTACTTGGCTATGTTCATTTTCAAAACGTAATCAAGAGTTAAGTTTGTGATATCCAGAATCCAACTCCATTTCTAGGGCTATTGGTATTAACAGACCTGCAGTGCAAACGTATTTCTAATTACTAAACGAAATCTATTTTAAACATAACATAGCATCTGACCAAATATACAATGTACAGTTCATGCTTGTTACAAAAAAGTGAATTAAATGCCGAGCTTTAAGAGAGAAAAGACAAATCAGGTGCCTTACTTCTGCATAAAGCGGTGTTCTAGTCACTGCAGATACTTTTATGATTGCTACAGGGAAATTTATTCCGATCATCTTTGCCATGTGAGTCTGAGCTCCTTGGTTTACCTTGTATTACATTGTATTTTATACTGTATACATATTGTATACATTATATATTGTATAATATACAGTGTATATTGTATACATTGTAAAAAAAAAAAAACTCACAAATTGACAGAAAAAAACTGTCAATTTTGGCGACAATGGAAAATCCGTTTAATTTACTCTATAGATCTGTATACTTTTTTAAAAGTTTTTTTTCTATAAAAATTGTAAAATCCACATTTTTTACAGGAAAAAACTGTTTTTCTTTAAAACAGTTTTTTTTGTCAAAATTTCGGATTTTGTTTACAGTTTCAATTACGAAGGATTAGGATATTCAGAACTTCATTTGGTATTCAAAAGTTTATCTTTTCTTAAAGGTTTAAAAATTTGATATAAATTTAAAGTATTATTATATTAATATATTTTAATGAATTTATATTTTATATTATATTTTAAGTTTATAGTCACTGCAGATACTTTTATGATTGCTACAGGGAAATTTATTCCGATCATCTTTGTCATGTGAGTCTGAGCTCCTTGGTGATGTACCACTTTGTACTACATTACAGTAAGTTATCATTTCTCTGTGTGGATGCAAAACAAATATATTCATAAAATGTTGATATATATTCATAAAAATTTGAAATTAAATTTTTGGACTTGTTAAGACTCTTAAATGCAACAGTGGTATCAATTTCTAGTATAATCTTTTAAACCGTTATTTTGTACATATGCTCTAGAAATTTGTTTCTGTTACTTACATTTGTTTTCTTTTCAGTTTTTTATTATGTGCACTTTAATTCTTAGGTGTATGCAGTAATTCCTACTTAATGCCAAAAATTGGCGAGCATGTTTCTTCTTACTGCCTAGTAGTTTATAAGCGGAAGTTTTCGAAAATCACACAACATAAGCTATTCATGTACTATTTTTTAAATTTATTTTCGAATTTTAAGTATTATTGGCCATTCTCGTTAACCCCTGCCAGAACTCATGATCACTTAATATTTAATTTTACCTTTTTATTATTTATTGTAGAGAATTGCAAAGAGGTTGGTTTTGAATTTTTTTTAAATGTAACCAAATATTTCAACTTGCACAGATCCTTCCAAAATATAATGTTACGCAATTGTTCAATCTACTCAAAAATAAGATTTCCGATGTCGTACAATATCCCATTGTGGATTTTTTTACATAATAATAAAAGAAGGGTGTTAATTAAATACGATTAAATTTTATATTGGCATGACGATATAAAGTATGCTAACGAGAAGTGAAAGAATTTCTAAAAATATCACGCTTATTTCAATTTTTATTGCAAGCTGACCAGTCAGGTGCCGGGATAATAACCTTAAACAAAACTAAAATCAGTGTTGAATTCAGACATTATTCTCCGGCAGAAATATGTGAAATTATGGGGTGAGACAATGAAGTACCGAGAAAGACATTAAATTTCTAAAACCTTAATAAGCATAAAAATCAAAATTTTCCGGGGGGGGGGGGCACATTCCTTTGCTACGAGGAGGATGCTCGACCAACGCCACACCTTGAATTGAAAACTGATTAAAATAAACTTGCCGTTTCATGGGCTTACTTTCACTATATCATGAGCTAACTACTGTAGTCTGTATTTAATCGGTAATATAACATTATGAAAATAAACAATTACAAATGTCTTCCAGAAAAGAAAAACTAACCAGAAAATATTTACTACCGCAAAGTTACATGGCAAAATCATTCATCTCACACTGAAAAAAAAAAAAAAAAACCCTCACAAATTGACAGAAAAAACTGTCAATTTTGGCGCCAATGGAAAACCGTTTAATTTACTATATAGATCTGTATACTTTTTTTAAAACAGTTTTTATCTATAAAATTGTAGAATCCACATTTTTTTACAGGAAACACTGTTTTTCTTTAAAATAGTTTTTTCTGTAAAAAACTGTTCTTTTTTTTCCCAAAATTACGGATTTTGTTTATAGTGCGCAATTACGAATGATTCGGATATTCAGGACTTCATTTGGTTTTCAAAAGTTTATATTTTCTTAAAGGTTTAAACATTTCATATAAATTTAAAGTATTATTATATTAATATACTTTAATGAATTTATGAAACTATAAAGATAATTTATATATACACTAATAACTGCATATCCAGTTATATTAAGCATATATCATTTTCCTCTTAAAATAATTGTCTTATAATAAACATTTGTTTGTATAATAACGAAATGTTTTGAAATATTTCCAGAATTAATTGAATTATGTTAATTTTGCCTGAAAGAGCTGAATGTTGGATAAAAAGTGTGTGTATTATGTTAAATAAACAGTTTTTATCACTGAGCTTGAATTTTAGTTCATTGCGTTGATAAATATATATAAATGAAAATAGGCAAAGGCCCCTAAGAATATCTCTAAATGGTTTTACGTTTTCGAAGTTACTCCAAACCAAACATTACTAAAAAGAAAGTTTTTAAAAAAACAGGTATAAAGTTTGTACTTTTGAAAGCATACTGTTAGGTTTTCACCCAATAATTATACTTCTTAACTAAGAAACATTATTAAAAGTTCATTTTCTGATATTTATACATAAATAAACATTGGAGAATAATAATCTGGAATGTTTACGTTTTTCTATCTTTTTAACTTTAACTTCGGTTTATTTATTGTTATTTTTTAATTAGGCTTCATCCTCGCAATGAGATTACGTATAAATGGAAATAAAGGATTTTTGGAATCTCAAATGGCATAAGACAAATTAATTACAAAAAAATATATTAAAATTTATGAGTAATAGTCATTTAAATGTATGCAGCCACGTAAAATGCTTATTTAAATTTTACATTCAAGGTTTATGAAGATCTATGGTTGCTCACAAAACAACAATATGTGGTACTACTCTATTATCCCGTCGACCACTTTTCATAACAAAAAAATATCGCCAATCTGTAACGCCAAATAAACAGGAGAACGTTGTCATTCGAATATCAAAATAAATAAATAAATAAAATATAAGAATTTAAAGACACAATTGTTATTTTAATTAATGAAATAACTAATAAATCAGTAAAACATAATGAAAAATACACGCAAATGTCGAATTAAAAACCACTCGATGACATAACAAACACGTATAATGCTTCTGACATCAAGTAAATGGGACTGCATTTTTGGCGTTTAATCTTACAATTTGGCGATAGTTTTTTGTTTGAAAAGTGGTAGACGAATAGAGTAGTACCCAATTTGTATATAGTGTGTATCATAAATTGAAAGCTGTTACGTTGAATTACATATTTTTTAAACAGTATTTTTTCTTATTGGAAATTTCGAAAGTTATTTATTTTATTTTATTGTATCTTTCTTTTACCGATGTTTTAATATGCCTACCATGATGAAATAGTATTCTGATGAAGACAAGATTTTACACTAGTGAGTTCTGAATTGGAATATTTTAAATCTAAAAACTCTGTATTTCAGTACGCACAACTCATGAAATCTAAGCGCAAACCAGAAACAATGTTGAAAGAAATTAAATATTTTAATGAATCAGTAAATCTAAATATACCATATTAAAATCTCTATACTTGAATGAAGATTTTTATTCTTGGCCAGTCCACAATCATCACATTAATGAGCCGATTGTAACACACTCTCTAATCTAAAAATTTTTAAAAACTATTTTTTTATATAGACATTCTCAAAAAATGTTCTCATTTCAAAATTATTAGTAGACATTGTTTTCTGTGCTGACATTTATTACAACATCATTATTTGGTGAACAGAAAATATTTCTGTATTACTGTAATTATCGAATACATTATTTTAGAAATAAATCTTTCCGTACTTAAAGAACTAATTCTTAAGAATTCTTCCTTAACAAAGCCTACAATCATGGATTATTTAATTTTGCTCAGAGATAATCAAGGTAGTAATTTTATTATAAATTTGTCTATGGAATGTTAATGCACTCTATTCAATAAAATTTGTTTTTATTGTGAGACTATTTTCGTTTAAGGAAATCTCTTAAAGTTAGGAAAGTAATTTAACTTTAGAGTAAGAAAAGACGTTTTAGAGAGATAAATGTCAACATTGCTATGGATACAAATTGTACGCGCGTGTGTGTGAAAATATCTGTATATAAGCTGTTCAGAAAAGTAAGAATAAAAGTGTTACTAATATTAGATTTCTAATACAGATATATGAAATATAAATGGAATTATGCAACATTTATTCCATTATTTATTATTAAGTTACCGTTATTTGTAATTATTATAATTTTAAACAACAAATAAATTACATTTAACTGCCTTTCAATTAAAAAATAAAGAAACAACATTTACACATTGAAAACGTACTAAGTTTAGAAAGTACCTTTTGTACTTAAAAACATTTGTATTATTAGAACATATTTCACGCTTTTATTCATCTCATCAAAAACGTCTTGTAACCACTTTTTCACAAAGATGTTTCTCAATATTGGTGTGTTTGTATTTATTTAAATCCATGACTTCAATCTCAAAGTAATGGACAGGCTGCAAAAATGCACATTAATATTCTTTGCTCCCTGAAAAGACATAAACCATTTAAACTCATTAAAAAAGTTCTTAGGTTTTACTTATTTTTCTTCAATTAAATGTAAATTCTTAAAATAAAAAAGCATTATTTTCATACTGAAGTTGTCGCACATTTATACTAACAAAAATGTCCTCTTATTGATTTACTTCAAACACTACAAAGTTAATCACTGCAGAACGGATGATACAACTACAAATATTTTCAAAAGTTTTTATTATCCTTATTATAAAACTAAGTGACCCACCCGACGTTGCCTGGGCCGTGGTAATAATCTTACAGAAACCTATTCTGTATGGATTTAACCAGATTTTGTAAGAATTTATGCTTTTAAACGAAAATCTTTCCAAAAGAACCTCATATCGGAGGCCCCTTAGTATTTATATTTTTAAAAAACAAGTTCGTCGTTTTAAAGTAAAATGTACGCTCTTTAAGTGGATATTATATACTTTTCAGTATTTCAACAAAAAAATAAAGCATTAAATATTTTAAAGTGTGCGGATTTTTTTTTTTCACATCGAGTCATTTAATTATTTAAATAGAGTCCCTACTGTCCAAACTTATTGAAATTTTTATAACTCTTGCGTATAAAGGTATCAAAGCCTGTATGAAAAATTCGTGGAAAAATATTCCTATTTAGTGGTAAAGGCATTTGAAAAAAGATTTTTTTTTACATCGGATCATTTAATGGTTAAAAAATTTTTGTTACTGTCCAAACTCTTTGAATGTGTTATGAGCTATAAAATAAAATGGTTTTGTAGATTGTGTAACAAAGTCGTGAAAATATATTGATCTTTAGTTGTAAAAGGAGGGTGTTTTCTTCTTACTTTTTTTTCGTGTCAAATTGTTTAATATTAAAAACTAAATAGCTCTTATCGTCCGAACACTTTGAAATGTTTATGAGTTATAACTATAATGATTTGAAAGCCTTCGTATAATTTTCGTGCAAAAATAAGGATATTTAGTTGTAAAAATATGAACAACAGAAACCCGCGTATTCACAGTCTGAGCAAAAATTTTTCAGATTTTATTTATTTAAGTAATTTTAATCATCCGAATCTTTAGTGATTTTTTTAAGTGAATGTAAATTAAGCATACAAAGAACGTGTAAAAAGGATTGTGTTAAAATACCGACATTTAGTCTCTTTAAGAGTAAAAGAATAAGTGTTCCTGGGAGACGCAAAATGACTTCCAGATGCGATTTTCTCTTTTTTTTTAAAATTGTTAATATGTATTTGCATTTTTAAAAATAAATTACGCCGTCTTATAGAAAAAAGAAGTTGGATTAAATGGCTATTTTTTATTTTTCCTTATCTCTAAAATTGAGCTGGATATAAGTTTAAAAAACAGAGGGGGGGGGCAGCGAAATCGATTTTTTAAAGCGTTTTTTGAAAGGGTTAATATCCGTATTTTTTATGTGGATTGCTCTGTTCAAAAGTAAAAACCGTATTTTAGCTAGTATGTTTATTTTTGCCGCATTTAAAACTGTTTCGCTGGTGAAAGCTACGTAAAATGGCAGGTAAAAAAAGTTTCCGACCTTTGGATTTTCACAGCTTGTGATCGTCTGCAATGGAATTTGATCTTTATTTTGAGAAAAATAATGTATTTTTGAAGATTGTTCGCTGTGGTTTTTAATTACTATATCGGCTAATTATAAAAAGGAAAAATGGTTACTTCAGGTATATTAAGACCTGCATTTAAATTTTCACTTAAATTTTCAGACCTCTACGCGCGATTTTCCTAGTTGTCGTACATAGACAAGGCACACATACAAACATCTTTTTTTTTTATTATTATTAGTATAGATATTGAAAAAGCACTTTATTTATTTCTCTTTAAACCTTATTGGCACATTGCTATAAAATTTACCTCAATCAAACAAAATAGGGTTGAAAATTCATGAAGTCTTCATTTAAAAATTCAGTGTACCAGAATAAGGTTCTTACTTTGGTTGAGTGCACTTATATTGTTTGATAAGTTACCACTTTAATATTAGAGTAATTTACATCACTGCATACATATTATTGCATTCATATTTTCATTCTATGTAGCATTAAAATTGTTAACAGTGCACTACAATTACCTTATTTCATATTTTCCCCAAACCCATTCTATTGTGTATGATAAAACATCGAGAGGCCTTTTACATACTTTTTTCTTCTTTATAAAATAATATCTTAATCCAGTTTTTATTTTACAATAATTAAAATGAAATTTCTAAAAATATTATTCCGAGACAAAATGCATGTAAAATGTTGAACAAGAAATGTGCACTGTACGAAAACAAAAAAGAATTGTAACATCTATGTATGTATTTAAATTTTGAAAAACGGCTTCTAAAGATCATTTTTAACACTTTCCAACCTAGTTGAAAAGTGTTTATGACTTCCGTTTGTCTGCCGTATGGCCGTCTGCCGTCTGGCCGCCTGTCGTCTGCCGTCTGCCGTCTGTCCGTGCTCTAACTCCCGTAAATATGCTCGGATTGCCCTGCAATTTTTATGTTATTGTCGTCATCTATAGAATGTTCCCTATTTCAACTGAAGTGTGTAGCACATATAGTTTTTTTACAGGGACACTCAAAAGAAATCCGTTACATTACTGTCTATGGGGGAAAATTATTTGCGGTTTATTTTAATGATGTTATACAATTTCAAACACATTGTAACTGATATATATCACTAAGGTGCAGTACAAGAAGCTTAATATGAAATAGGGTGTGCATAGCACTTATAGTTACTTTACAGGGACAGTCAAAAGAATTCCGTTACATTACGTCTATGGAGAAAAATCGTCTGCGGTTTATTTAAATAATGTTTCACTATTTTAGACGCATTGAAATTTATATATATCACTAAGGTGCATTACAAGAGGCTTACTACAGAATACTGTGTGTATAGCAGACATCGTTCATTTACAGGGACACACAAAAGAATTCTCTACTGTCTGTTAATAAAAATTCCTGGAAGTTCGTTTTAAGTTGCGATTTTAATTTTAACTCACTTTTTGTCTATTACTTGGTTTGTATAAATTCTGTAGATCCTATACAGGGCAGCACAAAAGTTCGCGAACACATTTCCGATCATTGACAGAAACTCCAGAAGGAGAATTTTGAACTGTGCTACGCGTTCCCTAACTAAACGAAAATTTAGCATCATATGTAGTATATATACAAATCTATAGATCACATACAGGGCTGAATAAAAGTATTCTGATATTTTTCCGAATATTGTATATGTTGGAAATTCCATAAATTACGTTTTTAAATATGTTATGCGTTTTCCAAATTGTTTTCAGCTTGTTAAACGGTAATGATTTGTAAAATTATTTTGGAAGCGTTGGAAAGTGTTACATAATGTATGCTTGACGCATGATTTTTCGTTCTTGTTGAAATTAAATACATACAGAAAATGCAAAATAAAAATACATTTCTTTGTAGCCGGAAATTTCCTATGACCATTTTAAAAAGATGAATTCGGGAATTATCGATAAGAAATCCAAACATTAGAAAGACTTATTAAATGTAACTTATGAAAAAACAATGTGTTTTTCTATTTTAAATAGGTAATGCTTCACTAATCTCCACAGCGCAACAATCTATTACGACTGATTATCGACGGTGCCCAGCTCCGATTTCTAGATTATAGATCTTGGGGTGTTATACAGCTTGTTCCCCGCATAGATGGTCATTATAACCCATTAACCTCAGAGTTTAGTTCCAAAACAAAGCTTTGTACTCCATTTAAAATCGACACCGAATTGGAGAAATGTTGAGCAAATACGCAATGACAGTCATAATATTTTAATGAATGTTTATAAAAAGAGGGAATTGACGTGTGGATAATTGTTTAATTAAATCAAATGCATCCATAAAACAAAAATACATATTTTATGCAAACAATTTAATTAAATTATTAGACTATGTCAATTTGATAAAATCACTAAAAGCAATGATATCAAATAGTATAAATTAGATTAGTTTTTCCATTTAAAGTAGTCAGATGTATTAATAATACTGAACATATATAACATTTTAAAATAAATTCATATCAGTATAAAATTACATTAGCTGCAGGGAACTTTCATGCTTTAATAGAAATTTCAATCCGAAAAATTTCTTGAAGTGTAAAATTCGGAATAAAATATTAAATTTATGACGACAGTTTTATGCATAAAGTAGCTAAAAGTATTGATTACATTCTGATAGGGATCACGTGTCAAAGATGGGTGAACTGAAAAGTATGTGAAACGTTAAATAATAAAATTCGTGTTGAAGCAATTTAATTGGATTATTCTTACGTAATATCACAATACTCTGATTTAACAGAATTTTAACTGCATGAGTAAAATTTATATTGTGAAACTTAAAATATATATTAATAATTTCCGCTTTTAGACTAGAATATTGTAATCATAGACTCATGATGTTATTATTTCTTTCTTTATCGTATCTTCATATCTTCATCACATTACTTTATTACCTTCAATAAATTATACTTCTTTTGAGATTCCCTTTCCTTTTTAAGTTTTCTAATCTGCATTACTTTACAAAATTCACATCTTGTAATTTACATTTACAGAATTAAATAGATTTTATCATTTTTACCGTAGGAAATAGTAACGTTTAAAGTTAAATTTAATATTACAACAAAAGTCGTAGAAAAAAATAGAGCATCACAGATTCAGAATTACTGTTTGCATGTTATCCAACATAATGATGGGTTCGAAATATTATAGCGTTTCAAGCTTGTTTTGAATATCACAAAATTTATTTACATACTTAGGAATAATAGATGTGGGACATTCGAATATATGTTGATATTGACAGTTATGTACATATTTACAAAATTACAGATTAATATTACCTTGAATTCGGATCATTGTACTTAACACCAAAAAAGATGATCTTAAAATATGTTTTTATCTGCACTCTATTACATTTTCGTCATGTTTTTTCAAGAAAATAGACGAAATTCTTCTAAATAACATTCATAGCTGCAGACGACAAAAAAAATCTTGTTAACTAATCAATAAAAGCAGATGCCAACTTTTTTCATAAATTTACCTACTATCGTGAGATAATAAAATATAAAAGAAAAATAACAGAAAAAAAAAACATTGCAACGAAATAAAAGAAACAATTTTATCGGCATTAGCCAAAAGTCATATGCATAAATAAAAATATTAACTTACCGATTCTTAACATACTCCCACCTTTAATTTAGGTGGAAGCCAAATTAAACCTACGATCACTTATGATCAAAGAACATACTAACTAAAAATAAAACAAAACATAAATATAATAAAAATAATAACTAAACGCAAATAAATAATAAAACATTTAGAGTTCTAGATAAGGCCAGTTCAGACTTCTAGAAAATTTCAAGTTCAAGGTTCTAGAAAAAATCAGTTCAGAGTATTCTTAAAAGTTCATTGCACAGGTCTTTTTACTTCTCTACCACTTCTAGTTGTACTGTTTTTCACAACCTGTATTATAGGGTCCTCGGGACTTCATATCTCTAAAGGGTAGAGTTTGCGAAGTGGACTCACTAATGTTCCTTAACTTGTTTTAACTTCAGCCACTCTAGCTGTTCCATCTCGACTTGGGAAAATCTTAATTATTTTTCTTATAGGCCAATGACGTCTCTTCTGGTTTAATTCGATTAAGACGATTTCACCTTGTCTGACAACTTGCCCTTTCTCTTTTGTTTTTTGGACCAACTCTACAAATATTCGTTTCTGAATCTGTTTCTTAGTTGTTGCCGAATATTTTGACAATGTTTGTATCTGGATTGAAGTTTACTTGAATCTATTCTATCTAAATCAGGAACACCTATTTCCTCAATATCTTCTAAAAATGATGATGTAGTCAAAGATACAAATTCATCTGTTTCTTCGAAAATATAAATTAGAAGCCTTTAATTTACTATTGCTTCGACATGACATAGAACAGTTATAAGTTCTTCAAAAGTTAAAGGTGAAGTAACGAGTTTTGTGACCAAGGAAATTTTAACACCTCTAATCAGGCGCTTCTACCATCCACCCCACCAAGCTGCTGCTGGAGGGATGAACTTTCATTTAATAGGAGACAGTTCTTCAGAAGAAACTATTTCTGCTGGTACAAGGGTCGCTGGTACAAGGAAAGCTTGTGCTCCACTTACGGTACCATATGGTCTTGGAAGGCTCGCCCTCAAGCGCCAGGGAAGTGCCCCCGCCTGGTTTTTTTGTAACTTGAAGGTAATTTACTAGACTCCTGCTAATCCAACTGTCGGCACAGAAGGATCCGACAATGCAAAGACAGGCTGGACTGATTGACGACCCAGAGTTCGACTTTGCTCTAGACACCGTCACTTAATTTGAGAGCCTCCGGCAAGGTTCCTCTTGGCCGGTGCGTCATGGAGGGGGCGATCCCTCTCAAGTAGGCAATAGGCATCATCGGGATTGGAACACTTCTGTAGTTGCCCATGGGCACACACTGCTCCTGATTAAGCAGGGCGCCCCTCTCTTCTTGACTAGACCTTGAGGGCTGCTCACAACTACTCTAGCTGCAGATGGGAGATGGCGCAAGGGATGAACGATCGTGAAAAGCGTTTCGAGCAATCCGAAGTCCCACCCTTGCGCCGTTGTCCACGTTACGCCGCCTGTCAGTACCAAGGGATGCTGCATGACGCCTCGCGCACTGACCAGACGTCACTACGGAGCCACAGGTGGTCTTTGTCGTGCACATACCGTCTACGCCTCTGTCACTTCCAGGATAAATGTGAAATTGGTCCTATCGCCAGAGCTAGACGTTATATATCGAGCCAGCCCCTTGGACATAGCCCGGATAGTCCTACGAGTTGCTTTTTGCCACCTAGCCGACCCTAGGGGTGGCAATTCGAACTCAAACCATAGGCTCAGGCTAACGCCTTAAACCCCAGCAACAGAGAGCCGGTCTTATGGGCAGATGTTCCAGGGCACGAAACATCCGGCACCATCGGCAATTCAGCCACCTCTATCTCCAAGGGGAACTGCACACAGGTTACGATTCGTACAATTATCACCCCCCCTACAAGTCGACGTACAGCGCGCGCACCGTAGGCTTCCGGTCATATTCCGTACTTAAGCGACCGAGTCGGGACTACCTGGAGCCGCAATCCCATATTGTAACTGATAAAAGATAATGTTGTTTAATTAGATCGGAATATTTTTTTTTCATAAATAAACAAATAACTTCTACGATGGTTATCTCAAACGAAAATAGTTTTTATATCAAAATCGATTTTAATAATAATTCCGATGTTTGAATTCTGACAAAAAGTTAAAAGCTGAACTGCACTTGCTTACACAAAATATGACTGTTTGTGATTAATGAGTTATAAAACATTAAATTATATTTTCATTTAAAATATAACATTTTTCTCATTTTTTTTCTTTGTATCATGATATATAATAAAATCCAACAATTTTTACAATATTATTTATTATTATAATAGAAACTATATTTGTAAGAAGGATATTACTATATGTAATTTTATAAGTAGGATATGTTATAAGGATAGTATTATATTTATAATGTATTTAAAAAACAGCAACATTTGTAAATGTTTCACATGTATATTTGTAACACGTATTAAATTAAGTTTTATTTTGTTTTCTTATTTTTCTATTTAATATCATTATAGTATTTATTAATACAACAATGACATATTTTGTATTAAAACATGCATAGACAAAAAGAAAATACATGTTATTCTAATTGAAAATTATAGAAAATATCTTTTCATTTTTATATGTTTTTATATAGAAAAAATCCGCAAAATTATCGATAATCAAATCCATAAACCTTCATTAGTCTTTTTTACATGTTTTTACATTTTCTCCTAAATCTCAAAAGCTTTCTCACTATATTCAAATACACATCAAAAGATTTTAGGGCATAATAAGACTTTAAAAGGCAAAAATTGGATTGAAAGGGATTTAAGAGGACTTACATTCTTAATATATTATAAAAGAATATAATAAGTCTCAAAAGAGAATTTTCAAAGAAAGAAGCTTTAAAGATCATATGTTCTGTATTTTCAAGAAAAAGTTATCATTTTCTTTATTCGTGTGCTTTTGTTAGTGATAACTGAACCACAAATCTGTATCATTACACAACAAAGAAGTGGTAAGCATATTAAATGTTTCTGTACAGAAAAAAGCGATCGTAACTTTTAAATAAATGGCTTTTTGTGATTTCAAGGACACTAAAAAGTAATCTTAATAAATGGAAATTCAGTGAAGCAAAAAGTTCATTAAAATTTACTTTTTTCTTAAAACCAAATGTAGTATCATTTGTAACTTAAAATTTAAATAATTTGTTTCAAATGAATGAACATAAAGCTGAATAGACACGTACATTAATGTAATAAAGTGTTTCAATAAAAAATGAAAAAAACAAAAACATTATGCAGAATTATTTGAGGAAAAAAGCTTAGAGAAGTCTAATAGAAGTCTTAATAAGCTATAATATTATAAAAAAAACCAAACCACATAAAATTACAAAATGTATCTTACGATAAATACATTTAAATAATTTTATTTGAAATCTACACATAGTGTATGGTTTTACGGGTTCAAATAAATTTCTTGATAAAAATGCTTAAATATTCCATAGGTGTTGGATAACTTTGTTGAAAGGAGTTTAATGGTACATTATTTCAATATATAGTAAACAAATGCGTTTGTAGACACTACTTTGAATACATATTATAGTACTATATTTGTAATAAACCGAAATTTTTGTTACATATTTGCACTGCTCAATAAGTTCTCGAATATAGTATATCGTATTTCATGAAAAGTAATTCTAATGTAAGGAATTTTTCCAGTAAAATAATAAATGAAAAAATTCTTCCAGTGCTGAAATTTCAGTATAAATTTTTTTTTCCAAAAATATCTGATAAGTGTTATCATGATGTGTGCAGATGTGTAAAAAACGTAATTTCTCTATTAGAATTTATCCTACATTATACCTAAATGTTTCGTTTTGTTCTGCCGTGAAAAGAGTTTCAATAAAAACATGTATTAGTTAATATCTGCTACATGTAATAGTTATAATAATTAATTACATGGAGTTAATTAGTACTTGTAGCTACAAAAATACATTAGTTACAAGTATTTTGAACAATATTTTATTTTCGAGTTATTTATTTTAAACAAATAAATAATTATCCCGTATAATCAAAAACTAGCCAGTATTGAAAGCTTTTTTCATTTCGTTATCTTTAGTGATTAACAACACAAAGTCTTTACGTAAGATTTAATCTCTTTTACAGACATTAATTGTTTAATTTTTTCAAGATTTAGGATAAAAATAAATAGCACCAAATATAGTTAAGTATAAACAAATCATGATGCATGTAAGCCATGTATTAATATACAAGAAGATAGCAATTAATATATGATATATATGTTACATAAACATATATTTAAGAATACTTTACTTATTGATTGTGATAAACATTTAAATGTAAAGGGAAGTTTAGTTGAAAATTTTGGGGAGTAGACTAAATAAAATGCTGTTTAAAAAAATTATTCTTTATCGATTTCTAAGAATATATTCATATATATTCTTAAAAAAAAGTGTTTACATATTTATGTGTATGATATACATATATTTAATTACATTTCATGATCTTAATTAATAATTTGTTTTTATTATAAATGCAGTTTTATTTAAAAAATTAAAAATTTTAATGAGGTTGCAAAAAAATTATAAACTCACTCCTCCGTGTTATGTGTTTCACTAAATTCCACCAGAAGTAAGATACCATTCGACTGACAATTGTTTCTTTTTTCAAATATAAATGTTATTTATCTAGAAAGGTGGTCTACATATTACAATAGTACTACCTTTCATTTTACAAATAGTATTTCTGTTTGTTTATATACCATATCTTCTCCCAGTATTAAAATTAATGCTCAAGAGCTTGAAGTATATTGGTAAAATCTAGACATGTTTGTAGATACTGGTTTCGCAACCGGGTTTTAAGTCCACATTTATTTTAGCTCTAAAATAATAAAACGTTTCTTGTCATTTTAAAAAATAGCTTTTTATTTTCAATGTTCTTTTTTATAATAGATTTTTGTAAAGTCTTGTAGGACAGAAAAAATGACATAACTTGCAATGAAATGTTTAAGTAATTTTACAATATTTCAAAAACCTAAAAAACAATACAATGTTTTAAATATACACTAAAACACTTTTTATTTTGCTTAAAAGACGTCAACATAAACATTAAAGATGTTAAAATTTAAAATTTACATGTTTCGATTTGTTCATGAAATCGTCATCAGAATAGAATGTATACAAACCACAAATACAATGTACATAAAAACCAGAGATTAAATTAATTAAAAACCAGAGAGTCTGAACAGTCACTATGTCAAAGAAGGTACAACACACTCTATACTTTTAATTTTAACACCGCTCTTAAATCCATCTACAGACCGCATCCCACTATTATTCAACCACTCAACCGAAATCTTCGGAATATTAAATGACAATGTATCATTACATGCTTTCGAGCTTCTTAAATAAATTCCAAACATTGTCATTTAATATTCCGAAGATTTGGGTTGAGTGGTTGAATAATAGTGGGATGCGGTCTGTAGATGGATCCAAGAGCGGTGTTAAAATTAAAAGTATGGAGGGCGTTGTATCTTCTTTCACATAGTGACTGTTCAGACTCTCTGGTTTTTAATTAATTTAATCGCTGGTATTTATGTACATTGTATTTGTGGTTTGTATACATTCTATTCTGATGACGATGTGATGAACAAATCGAAACATGTAAATTTTAAATTTTAACATCTTTAATGTTTATGTTGACGTCTTTTACCAAAATAAAAAGTGTTTTAGTGTATATTTAAAAGTTAATTCTAATGGACGTATTTTGACTCTCCACTTTCTCTGAAATATAATATAACATTTGAATCAATACAATGTTATCGAAACGGAAATAAAATTGATAAAAAAAATTCGCGTAAAGAGCAAAGACGAAATTAAAAAGTAATGGAACTTTTCTCAAGCCGAATTGCGTAGACAATTAAACAACCCGATCGTGCTAATTCCTAATAATATAAATGTGAAAGGGCATTGTATATAGTAGAAAACTTTTCACATATATGTAGAAAATAACCGAGAATAGGAAGATTAGGCTCTGTAATCCGGTCCATAGTCAATTTTCTCTTTTTAGCGGACGAAATTTGGCACAAAAGTAAATACATTTTTCTAACCAGGTTTGTTATTTGCATGGTCAACACTTTTTAGTTTTCGAGATGATCATTTCCTCGCTCACCTTTGACTCCTTTTTTAATTGGTTGTAAATTCAAGTTTGCAATTGTTTTTTATATTATTAATCACAAAATTTTACTTTTTTAAGACCGAGTTATGTCAAGGACCCTATAACAAGTAAATACCGCATTGTCTCCTATAAAATGTGATAAAAAGTTGGTTAATTACATATGTTTTTAATTATCGGGGATGAAATTCTTTAATTAATGCATTTATTTTTTTTAATGTTACATGAACGACGTCACCGGTAACAGCTAGTAGTTTATAAAGAGAGGTCAATGAATGAAGTGAGGTTTTATTATGAAAAGTAATCATTCAATAATTAAAATTGTATAAAAATTTAAAAAATAAAACTTGCATGTATAACATAATATACTTAATTATTTTTTATTCGTACATTTTATATATTTTTATCTCTTGTCCCCTCCATGTATTGTTTTTATTTTGTAAAATATTAAAACACACAAAAAAATATGTAAATAAAAAGAAGGATGCATAATGCTAAGTACGCTTCTAAAAAATCTCATTTGTAAGATTAAATAGCTCAAGATAAATCGCATATTTTTCTTCAGTTTTTTTCTCATATTTCATGTAAAACAACATGCTGTGCCATGCAACAATCTCATTTTTAACACTTACTGTCAAAAGAATCCCGGAAAAAAAACTTAAACGTTCTTCTTAAAATAACATAAGTTGGCAGTTGAGAAAATGTTTTCAGATTTTTTGCATGTGAGAAAAATTACCATAAGTTTTTTTTTTTTGGTCAGAAGTGGTGTTAGTTTATTAAATCTGTCGAATAAATGCATTTATATGAAATTATGAACTTGTGATAGAATTATGATTGCAGAATATACTTCTTTATCTTATTTTTTTATGAATGGGTGTATTTTCGTTTAATTTCATTTTTTTTTATCAAGAAATGTTATTAATAATGAAGAATAAAGTGTGTAACACACACACAAATATTTTCTCTAAACAAAAAACTATAAAACTATGTACAAGTTGTCGTAGAAATACAGTCGACTTTTAGTTCAAACATATTAATGATAATAATAGGATTTTGAGGTATTTCATGCAATTTCAGAGTATGTTTTAATTATTTCAAATAGTCTCAAAGAGATGGCGCTGCGCTGTCCCAAGTTCAAAGACTGCTTAAAATAAAGTATAAACACATATCGAAAGTCACTCAGTTTGTAACATTCGTTTCCTTTAGCTGCTAAAAAATGATTGAGTTTGAAGTTTTGTAGTTTATTTGAACGTTCGTTTAGGTGAAACAATGAACGGCCATCCACAGAATATATATTTGAAGTTTTTATAGTTCCTATAGAAAATATTTATAGGATTCTATGTAAATAATGTATATTATTCTCTATTGAAAAAGCAGTGTCTTGCGTTGATATTTGTTTTACTGCGGTTTTTAAAATATTTTGGATATATGTCAGTGTCTGGTGTGTTATTTCTTGAAAAAGATTATCAGGATGTTACATGATTTCAAACTAAAGGAAAATTTCGTGTTCAACTTGAAAAATATATATGTATTAGGCTAATTGAGAAATCCGGCTTGGCTATCCGGCTAAGCTTTTTGCTGAAAGCCAGCTAAATTGACATTCGTCTGCCTTTTTCCAATCAGCCTGATATTTTCAGGCTTATTGCAAAGAGCATATGAAGACTTAGGTAGATTGGAAAATTACCATTTAATCTGAATGATACTCATTGCAATGAGCTTATGTAGTTTTAGACTAATTAAAAAACGACAAGTTGTTTGTTCAAACCATTTGGTTTCATCCAGGTTCGTAACACCAAATGAATGTTAGTGCTTAATTTCGTTATAAGAAATAGGAACAGGAATTTAAAATGATTATATAAAATGTATAAAAACATCTCTTATTAATATTAGGATCTAACAAAAGTTTTCCGCAAAAAAACAACAACTTCTTAATAAATTTAGAAAGAAACCCATGAAAGAAGTACCTTTTTTGCTGGTAGTAATCGCCACCCAAATCTATCATTTTCTGCCAACGTTTTGATAGTTTTTCAAACCCTTTGGGCCAGAAACTTGGAGGCCGCGAGTCCAAAAACAGATCAGCCTAATTTCGGACGTTCTGTGCAGAATTAAAAATAGCAACCAGCAAGATGTAGCTGCTGGTGTGAAAAAAGGTAGAAGTCTGAGGGAGCGATGTCGGAGCTATATGGTTGTTGTGGCAAAAGATCCCATTCGAGTCCATACAGAGTCCAGCCTGTGAATGCAGACCCATGTGGTATAGCATTATCTTGATGAAAATTACCTTCTTGCGCCGGAACTTATTTTAACGTTTTCCCTTGATAGCAACATCAACCTTGATAGCAACATTTTACCTTTTTCCAGATACTCTTTGTGGATAATAGCACAGTAATCCCACCAGAAACAAAGCATTATCTTTTTATTATTAAAATTGCGCTTTGCGACGCTGCCTACGGGGTCACCGGGCGCAGACCAACCCACTTTTTGGCTTGTGTTGTTGAAGTAAATCTACTTTTCGCCACAAGTGACGATCAGGCCCAGAATTTTGTCCTTGCTTGGATATTCGAGCATATTAGTGCAGGCCCAAACACGTCTGTACTGTCGTTTCCTTTAGCTGCTAAAAAATGATTGAGTTTGAAGTTTTGTAGTTTATTTGAACGTTCGTTTAGGTGAAACAATGAACGGCCATCCACAGAATATATATTTGAAGTTTTTATAGTTCCTATAGAAAATATTTATAGGATTCTATGTAAATAATGTATATTATTCTCTATTGAAAAAGCAGTGTCTTGCGTTGATATTTGTTTTACTGCGGTTTTTAAAATATTTTGGATATATGTCAGTGTCTGGTGTGTTATTTCTTGAAAAAGATTATCAGGATGTTACATGATTTCAAACTAAAGGAAAATTTCGTGTTCAACTTGAAAAATATATATGTATTAGGCTAATTGAGAAATCCGGCTTGGCTATCCGGCTAAGCTTTTTGCTGAAAGCCAGCTAAATTGACATTCGTCTGCCTTTTTCCAATCAGCCTGATATTTTCAGGCTTATTGCAAAGAGCATATGAAGACTTAGGTAGATTGGAAAATTACCATTTAATCTGAATGATACTCATTGCAATGAGCTTATGTAGTTTTAGACTAATTAAAAAACGACAAGTTGTTTGTTCAAACCATTTGGTTTCATCCAGGTTCGTAACACCAAATGAATGTTAGTGCTTAATTTCGTTATAAGAAATAGGAACAGGAATTTAAAATGATTATATAAAATGTATAAAAACATCTCTTATTAATATTAGGATCTAACAAAAGTTTTCCGCAAAAAAACAACAACTTCTTAATAAATTTAGAAAGAAACCCATGAAAGAAGTACCTTTTTTGCTGGTAGTAATCGCCACCCAAATCTATCATTTTCTGCCAACGTTTTGATAGTTTTTCAAACCCTTTGGGCCAGAAACTTGGAGGCCGCGAGTCCAAAAACAGATCAGCCTAATTTCGGACGTTCTGTGCAGAATTAAAAATAGCAACCAGCAAGATGTAGCTGCTGGTGTGAAAAAAGGTAGAAGTCTGAGGGAGCGATGTCGGAGCTATATGGTTGTTGTGGCAAAAGATCCCATTCGAGTCCATACAGAGTCCAGCCTGTGAATGCAGACCCATGTGGTATAGCATTATCTTGATGAAAATTACCTTCTTGCGCCGGAACTTATTTTAACGTTTTCCCTTGATAGCAACATCAACCTTGATAGCAACATTTTACCTTTTTCCAGATACTCTTTGTGGATAATAGCACAGTAATCCCACCAGAAACAAAGCATTATCTTTTTATTATTAAAATTGCGCTTTGCGACGCTGCCTACGGGGTCACCGGGCGCAGACCAACCCACTTTTTGGCTTGTGTTGTTGAAGTAAATCTACTTTTCGCCACAAGTGACGATCAGGCCCAGAATTTTGTCCTTGCTTGGATATTCGAGCATATTAGTGCAGGCCCAAACACGTCTGTACTTATCTGCTTGACTCAGTTCATGCGGCACCCAGCGATTGAACTTGTACGTCATGTTTATGCGATGCATAACGTGCCTAATGGATGTGGCACTAATGTCTAATGCATAAACTAGCTCTCGAGTGGTTGCATGCTGATCTTCTTCCACACGTTCTCTCAGGTGGGATTCATCAGCATTCAGTAGGCCGGCCAGAGCGCGCTGCTTCTTGAATGTTATAGTCTCAGTAGGCCGGCCAGAGCGCGCTGCTTCTTGAATGTTATAGTCTCAGTAGGCCGGCCAGAGCGCGCTGCTTCTTGAATGTTATAGTCCTTGTTTTTGAACTTTCGTTTCCAAACCTTTACAGTATCATATGATACAACAGTAGTACCTAAAGCTATACACATGATTCGGTGACGTTTTGTAGCTGACTTTTTGCAACAGAAGTGGAAGTAAATGATGGTTCTAATCTGGTAGCGTGATAGTTCCATTTTAGACACCTTGTACTTAATGATAACGAATTTTTTTTACAAATTTCACAACACAGTGCTCTAAAACAAGTCTCTTTCTTTCAATTGCCAAAAATCGTTTGTCAAAATATGTGCAAACGCGTCAACGCGAGCTGTTTGCGCAGACGATATTAGCTGTGGCGGGAAACTTTCGTTACAATCCGATATATTTCATTAATGCGACTCAGTGTCAACGATAAGTGAATACTTCATTTTGATTTTAAGTGTATATTTTCCACAAATATTCTATGCAAAAGTATCAATAAAATGTACAAAAAGAGCAGATTTTTAATGTTTCCCCAACATTAGGTAGAGAAGATGGATTTCTGATTTAAAATATTTATAAAAATAAATAATAAAATTTGGCATTGATGAAATCTGTAGATGGGGTAGATTTTTAATGTTTTCTCAATTTTATATAGATAAAATGGGTTGCTTAGTGAAAAAAATAATTTAAAAAAAAGAAAAACAATTGATCAAAATGATCTTTAAATGCATATCTGGTTTTACCCAACCAGTGGCGTAAAACATGATTATGCATATGTGTAAAAAACTTACTTTTTTAGATAATCAATTATATTTTGAATTGAAACGTATATGTTTTATTATAGCCAAAGATTCATTTAATATTGGAAACAGTGTTCAGAGTTTTCACATTTGACTACTTTTGAGAACAACGCAAATCTATAGTACCCTATTTTGCCCCATCCTCACCTACAAATTGCAGACAATATATATTTTTTCCGAACATTATGTTGAGAAGATGGATTGTTGAATAAAAATGATTACAAAACTAGTCGGATGTGCCAATCTCAAAACTTTCTTCTATCTCAATCATGTTAATACAAAATTCGCTATCACATCGCCAATAAAATCAACATTTTTCGTCATTGTGTTGTACGTCAGCTTCATGCGAATCGTCGGGTTTCCTGGATGCGATCAGACGATGTCTACTGAGCTACGAAAAGTCCTTCTGGCCTATACCGGCAGGAAAAGATAGCATCCCTATTCCTTGGTTTTAAGATTTTAGCTAATTTTGCTGGAAAACGCGAAGCTAAAATGCATGGAAGACGATTAAAGAAGATCCATTCCCATTTCTCGTCAATAATGAATTTGAATGACAATATCGCCAAATTAATCTGTTATAGCCAAGTTAGCTTCATTTATGGCAACCTATTTTTGTCGCCAATTTGGGCGATATTTCGCCAATTGCCGCCACGCTTGGCGAGAATTTGACATTCGCGAATATAAATATATAATTTTAAGCATATAAAATCTGGAACAATGGTTACAACAGTGAAAGAAAATTTGCCGAAGCCATATTCACTAAAAATCATAAATTAAACCCGTTTACGGAAGAATTCTGCTGTCTTGTTTGAAAATGTCAGCGACACTTAAAATTTTAAATTGCTATATCTCAGCCTTTTTTTAAGATAGAGTCAAAACAAATATTGCTCCGTAATCCTTGGATCAAGACCGAACATTGAACAGTATAACCTTTTAAGATTTCTAATTTTTTTGTACAACCTTTTAAATTTGAAATATTTAAGTGGCTATCACTGCGCCCCCCTGTGGCCGAATATCCCCAAATTCAACTGGGATCTGTAGGCCATAGTCAAAAACATATATATAATATTTGGTTCAATTCTGTGTATAACTTCATACAGTTTTCTATGATACAATAATAAAAATGGCACAAAAATCGCCCCTTTCCGGAGGAATAACCCCAAATTCAAGGAGGACTTGTTGGCCATCGTCACAAACCTATAAATCAAATTTGATTCGATTCTATACATAACTTCATACACTTTTCGATGATACAATGAGAACAGAGAGACGGACAGGGTGACATTTTGTAAAAACATGTTTTTTGGAATATCTGACGACTAAAACGTGTAAATCCGTCGAAAACCGGAAGTAGAAAAAAAATTGACTATAATTTTTTCTTCTATTATAGATAGAAGAAAGTAAAAATAAGAAAGTTGATTTGTTGACTGATTCTATTTACGCGTTTGTTGATAATTAAGAATAATATTTATATATACATATATATATAGGCCGCTCTCCGTAAAGATGTACAAAACAATCTTCAAACAAGAGAGTTTATTATTATATTGTTTCATGAAAAAAAAATTATAAAAATTATACCATAACTAAATGCGTGGGCAGCACTATTTTTAAGCGCCAGATTAATAATTAAGATTAATAAATACAACTTTTTGTATGGTAAATTTTGCAACTACCTGCCGGCACAAATATTAGTACAACCACTAATGAGGCAGATTTTTAATGTTTTTTAGGCATGTTGTAATTTTCCATACTGTTGTTCCTTTCCATTCGAGTGATTTTCAAAATATATTTTAAGGGTTCCGTACTTAAAAAGTAAAAACGGAACCATTATAAGATCACTCGTGTGTCTGTCCGTCCCTCTGTCACCACCCATTTTCTCGTAAACTATGGGGCATGGAAAGTTCAAACTTGGTAAAATAAAAAAACATTTTTACCTACATATTTTCAGATTATTAGTGATTCACGAATACGTTTAGGGATAATTTAAGGGGCTAATTAAGTTACTTGAAGAAAAAAAGTTTTCTTTTTGTGTATTATGTGGAGTATCGTAAGAAAGTTCTCGTAATATCGAACTAAAAACTATATTTCTTTTAATTTTAGGCATTTCAGAGATATCGTCGAAAATGCACTGCAAAAATATGTTCCTCCCCCCCCCTCCTTTATTTTCGAATCTACTGAAGCTAAATTTATGAAAAAAATGATAATTTTTAGAACTACGGTAAATAAATTCTTCTTCTAATTTTATTCTTAAAATTCACTTTAAGACTTCATGATAATAAAAGAAAGGTAGAGAAAGTTTGTCCTACCTTTTGAATCCGCGAAGGTGTAGTAAGTGTATCCAATTTTACTATAAATCCAATGGCACTATTTAATAACTTCTTTCGATCACTGATGAAAAATAAAAAAACATCTTCTCTAAATAAAGTATTGCTTCATTGTATAATTTCTAAGTTAATTATTTAATTACTGTTGAAGAAAAAGAAAGATTAATTTTACATTATAAAATTTACATCACACTATAAAAAGTTAAAACATTTAATTTAATAGAATTGTTCAGCAGGTCTGCATTAAATAAAAGTTACTCAGAGACTGAAGTATTAGTTCTTGGATGAGAGAAAAAAACACAGTCAAGTCTACGTCATTTAGCCTTGAACTCTTGAGGTTACACGTGTAAGTTCTTTAATGAGAATCTCACAGAAAACAGAAAAGTACTTTGTCAGCGCACACGTGTTTCGTTTCACCAGCTTGAAGTCGGATGGATGAATATTCAGGCTCACAATAATAGATGAAATGTTTATATCAGAAATCACTCTTCTAACACCCCTGCTTGATTTCTGAAGTATAAATGTTCTTGAGATTTAAACCTGTTCTGTGTTTTGTAAAGTCAGGTTTGGGAAGGGGCTTCGTTAGAATGTCAGCTGTCATAGTTTTGGTTGGGCAATATTGTAGTTCAATTATTCCCTTTTCCTTAAGATCTTTTATGCTGTTGTATTTTATATCGATATGTTTAGTTTTCGAATGATGTTTATAATTTTTAACCATGTTTATACAAGCTTGATTATCTTCGAATAAAGTTATGGGCAAATTTTGTTGTAGATCAAGGTCCTTTAGAAGATTGATAATCCAAACTGTCTCTTGTGCTGAAGTTGCTGCTGAGATGTATTCAGCCTCAGCGGATGATAAGGCAACTGAATTTTGTTTCTTAGTTGACCAGGAAATTGGTGTATTTCCTAATTTACATAAAATTCCCGTTGTTGATTTACGGTCATTTTTATCCCCTGCCCAATCGGAGTCAGCATATGTTGTTAGTATTGGCTCATTTTCTTTACTAATAATTAGTTTTAGTTCTTGTGTTGTTTTTAAATATCTAATAACCCGCTTTACTGCGTTCCAATCCTTTTCTCTGGGTTTTTCGTTTCTACGACTCAAAATGTTCACAGCGGCGGCTATGTCTGGTCTAGTTATTGTAGCTATATATAACAATGTTCCGATAGCTTGCCTATATTTACTGTTATTAGAAAGTAAATTTTCCTCATCAATTATGTTTAAGTACCCGGGTTCCATCGGAGTATCACAGGGTTTCGCTTCCTTTAAATCGAATTTTTCGATCAGTTCTTTTATTTTGTTTCTTTGATCAAGTGCGAAATTTCCTTCTTTACTTCTTTTTATGTTTATCCCCAGATAATAATTTACAAGTCCTAAATTTTTGACTTCATATTCCTTTTTTAGTTGTTCTATTATTTCATTTATTTCTTTAGTTTCCCCTGAAATTAATAAATCATCAACATATATAATGATGTATGTTGTACTTTCCTTTAATTTTCGTGTGAAGAGACATGGGTCGGAGGTGCTTTGCACAAAACCAAGTTTAGTTAAACTTTCTTCTAATTTAATGTTCCATGCTCGTGCGGATTGCTTCAATCCGTAAATTGATTTTTTTAGTTTGCAAATTTTATTTTCCTCTCCCGGTATTACATGCCCTTCTGGTTGTGACATATAAACTTCCTCTTCTAAATTTCCGTGGAGGAATGCAGTCTTAATATCTATATGATTAACATCTAAATTTTTATACGCTGCACATGCTAGAAACGCTCTTATAGTTGTATACGTTACTACTGGAGCGAAGGTTTCAAAATAATCGCTTCCGTATTTTTGAGAAAAACCTTTGGCTACAAGACGTGCCTTATATTTTTCTATTTCATTATTTTCATTATATTTTTTTGTGAATACCCATTTATTCCCAATTACTTTTATTCCAGGTGGTGGATCAATTAGTTCCCATGTTTTGTTTTTTCTTAATGAATTAATTTCTTCATTAGTTGCTTCGTACCATTTGTTTCTATCATATGGGTTTTCGATTTTCGCTATATCTTTCCACTCTGTTGGTTCAATATTTTCTTTTTGTATTTTAGTAATATAAGAGAATCTATCGGGTGGAACTCCCCTATTTGATCGTTGAGATCTTCTAGGTTCGTTTTCGTTTAAATTTTCCTCATTGTCTGTTTGTTTGTCTTCCTGCATGTCTATAAAGAATTTTGAGGAATCTCCCCCTGCTTTTTCAGGTTGTTTCTGAACTTCTAATTCTTCTCTCATATCAATGGATTTTTTTTCGTTTTCATTTGAATTAGAGTTTTCTATAAATTTAACAGTTCTTGCCCTTATTACTTTATTATTGCCAATGTAGATCCTATATCCTTTTGATCTATTATCATAACCGATAAATGTTCCTTTTATTGCTTTATCATCGAGTTTTCCTCTTTGGGATTTATCGAGATAAGCATAAGCTTTGCAGCCAAATATTTTTATGTTTGATAAATCCGGTTTTTTGTTTGTCCATAGCTGGTATGGAGTTGAATTGTGTGATTTTGTTGGTAATCTGTTTATAAGATACACAGCTGTATTTAAAGCTTCGGCCCAAAATTTATTTGGCAGCTGCGCTTCCGATAATAGGCACCTTGTCATTTCGACTAAAGTCCTATTCTTTCTTTCCGAAACACCGTTCTGAGGTGCACAATGCGGAATAGTGAACTGGTGATGAATACCTTCATATTTTAAGAATTTTTCTAATTCTTCGCTAGTGTATTCACCCCCATTGTCTGATCGGATTTCTTTAACTGTGCGACCGAATTTATTTTTCGTTATGGCTACATATTCTTTCACTTTGGTAACTACCTCACTTTTATTCGATAAAAGAAATATCATTGTGAATCTACTAAAATCATCTGTGAATGTGAGAAAATATTTCTTCCCTCCTATGCTTTCTGTTTGCATCGGACCACATACATCCGTATGCACCAGATCGATCGCCTTCTTAGCTCTGTTCTCACTCTGTTTTGGATACGGTGCATTTGTTAGTTTTCCCTTTATACAACTCTCACAAACTATGTCATGTTTGCAATTTTTAATTTCTAGACCTGTTGCTAAATTGTTGGATAAGAGTTGTTTAATTGAATTAACATTTCTATGACCTAATCTCTTATGCCAAAGCTCAATGCAGTTTTTATTCTTGCATTGTTCAGCAAAATTGACATAGATTTCTTGCTTAGGTTTATATAGGTCAATTTCATATAAATTTTCTCTCTTTTTTCCTTCTAAGAGAGTTTTTCCATTATAGGATAAGTTACAGGTGTTATTTTCAAACATGAATTCATAACCATACTTTGTGGCTTTCGTAACCGACATTAAATTTGATTGAATATCAGGGACATATAAAACGTCCTTTAAAGTTATGTCATTTGATTGTGTCCGTAATTTTATTGTACCTGTCCCGTGCGATTTTAGTGTTGTTCCGTTTGCTATCGTGACAGTATTTTTGTTGTTATTGTCAATGTCAACAAATACATTTATGTCATTACAAATATGTGAACTGCTTCCAGAATCAACAATCCAAGTAGATTTAGATTCATTATGTGCGATTAATGATAATTGCCTTTGAGACATTGTTTTTTCGTTTTGATTTTCTTCGCTTTTACTCTCTTGAATTTGTGTGTTTTTTTCTGCTTTAGTTTTCGGAGTAAAATTACTTGCTTCAAAGCATAAAGACGAATTTTGTCTGTATTTTTCATTTGTTTGGTTCTTAGAATTTTTATTCTTAAGAAACCAACAATTTTGTCGCACATGGTTTTTTCTTTTGCAATTCGTGCAAAAAAGGTTTTGTTCTCTTTTTGGATATGCCCTAGTGTTTTGTTTTTGTTTATTAAATGTTTTGTATACATTTTCATGCGATGAATTGGAGCTTTCTTGTCTCCTTTGAAATTCATCTGTTAGTTTTCCTTTTATAAATTCCGGATTTAATTCGGTCTCTGATCGGGCCTCTAATGCCGTGATCAGAGTATCATAGCTAGGTGGAAGGGAGCACAACAAAAGTGCAGATAGATGAGAGTCCTTAATCTCTTCTCCTATTGCTTTTAACCTATCAGCGGTTTCTAATATTTTAACAATATGGTCGTTCATATTACCATTTTCAACTAGTTTTATACTATATAGTTTTCTTAGCAAATATAATTTACTAGATAAATTCGCGCGCTCATGTATTGTTTTTAATGCTAACCATGTAGCTTTAGCTGATGTTTCGTTTTTTATGTAAATCAGCTGTGAGTCTTCTAAGCTTAAATTTATAATAGCCCTGGCTTTATTGTCTTTCTTCGTCCATTCGCCTGTTAAGGGGTTTGGCGGATCATCAGTTATCTGGTTGATTAAATCCTCTTTCATTAACAGCATCTCTACCTTGAACTTCCAAATCGCATAATTATTGGAGTTCAGTTTTTCTATGCTACACATTTCTTTCATATTTGAAGCCATGATGTTGTATTTTTATTAATTTTAATAATACTTTTATAGTTTCTATTTTTTAAAATATAGTTTTTTATTTTATTTATTTTTCTTATTAGAGAGCGGTTTTACCGTGTTCATTCCTCAGCGCTCATAATCTGATAATTTTTAGAACTACGGTAAATAAATTCTTCTTCTAATTTTATTCTTAAAATTCACTTTAAGACTTCATGATAATAAAAGAAAGGTAGAGAAAGTTTGTCCTACCTTTTGAATCCGCGAAGGTGTAGTAAGTGTATCCAATTTTACTATAAATCCAATGGCACTATTTAATAACTTCTTTCGATCACTGATGAAAAATAAAAAAACATCTTCTCTAAATAAAGTATTGCTTCATTGTATAATTTCTAAGTTAATTATTTAATTACTGTTGAAGAAAAAGAAAGATTAATTTTACATTATAAAATTTACATCACACTATAAAAAGTTAAAACATTTAATTTAATAGAATTGTTCAGCAGGTCTGCATTAAATAAAAGTTACTCAGAGACTGAAGTATTAGTTCTTGGATGAGAGAAAAAAACACAGTCAAGTCTACGTCATTTAGCCTTGAACTCTTGAGGTTACACGTGTAAGTTCTTTAATGAGAATCTCACAGAAAACAGAAAAGTACTTTGTCAGCGCACACGTGTTTCGTTTCACCAGCTTGAAGTCGGATGGATGAATATTCAGGCTCACAATAATAGATGAAATGTTTATATCAGAAATCACTCTTCTAACAAAAAAAATAGGGGTAATAGGAGTTTATTTAAACCTTGCAGGAAAACTATAGCGATTTTTCTAGGTAATATAGGTTCTGAGAAATACGCATTTTTTTGTTACACACAAAATTTAATTTCCCGGAAATCAGCGGAGGCGTTGACAGGTGCTCGAGCTATCTATCGACGCAGAATCATCCAAAGATATTTGAAACTGATTTTCGAAAAAGCTTGTTGGTAATTATAGCCGATATATTAAGTTACTTTAAAAAAATCTTTTTGTGTATCGTGTAGGGTATCGCTCGAAAGATCTTGTAGCATCGAACCTAAAAATAATATATTTTTTAATTTTAGGTATTATATTTTCATATTTTCAGAGATATTGTTGAAAGTATACTGAAAAAATATGACCCCCCCCCCCCCGTCCAATTTCGGAATTTACTAAAATAATATATTATAAAAAAAAAAGGAGTAGTAGAAGTTTATTAATTAATAAATAGTACTTATTACATTTACTGTACGTAACCCTTTGACCGCGAGTTAATATCGTACTTGACCGATTATTTAATGAAAATACAGGTTGTCCCAAAAGTCTCCGTACAACTTCAAAAATATATTTAAAAAAAATAATAATAGGCCTACAGCAAAAATAATTACAACAGTACATAGAGTAACTTAAAAAGTTTTTTTCTACTACCTTAGTATACTTGTACATGAGATCATTTCGTTGCACGAAGAATATCAAGTCGATATTCCAATTCCATCCACGTGCGTGTCAGCATGCTAACATCAACAGTAGTTACAACTGTTTGATGAAATTTGAACAAAAGTTAATAGTCTCATGGTATTGAAATAAAAGATCCAAACAGCAGTAGCTACTGTTGATGTTCGCATGAAAAACGTTCGTGGATTGAATTGTAGGATATTCTTCGTGCTACGAAAGGATCTCATGTTGAAGTTTACTAAGGCAGTAGAAAAAAACTTTTTAAGTTACTCTATGCACTGTTGTAATTATTTTTGCTGTAGGCCTATTATTTTTTTGTAATATTTTTTTTAAGTTGTACGGATACTTTTGGGACACCCTGTATTACTATGAGCTTAATACAAGCAAATACATATAGTAGGCAAATTTAGAAGCCTGGATATAGTAAAGTGTTGTATCTATTCCAATGAGCCCAAATTATTGAAGTATCACAGACAATTTTCCAATCAGCCGAATATTTTAAGACCTACTTCAAAAATCCTAAACTGATTTAGGAAGAATTTTAAATGTGCAATTACTGTTTCAAGCGGCCTCGTTTTATCAATCATTTTTTGCAGTAAGCCCGAGGCAGTAGATGCGTAATAAATTTTTTTAAATTAAAAAGATATTTTTTTAGTTTTTACCTTATTGAACCTTTGGATTAATTATCAACTACTTTATTAAAAAGAAACAAAACCCTTAAAAAATACACAAAAACATCTTTCGTTTAAGTAAATATTATTACTAAACTTTAATTATAATGTTACTTTTCATATGAACAAGTTGGTAATACAAGAATAATAATACAGGAGTAGGTTAACAGTAGAAAACAAAATTAGACTAACTTTTTGGCTTTTAATATAGTTCTTTTAGTTTCCAGTAATTTTTAGTTTATCGTTCTAGCTATTTTTCATTTATTTTCACACGTTGAACTATTATGACATTTGGATGAACCCAATTGATTTTCTTTGTTACACATGTGCATTTTTGTTTGACACCGAGAACTTGCAGATGTTATATCCCTGACATGCAAACTGCTAATTATAAGCTACATTCTGACACATTCCTGAGATCAAATCATTTATATTCGTAAATGCATGAGATTAGCATAACCTGTTATCACAAACTGTCGAATGGAATAGCCAATCGATTTTTGGATATTGTAAGACGATCTATGAAAAAATGCAGTCACATTTGGAGTTTTGAGCCAAATGGATAGTCCGATAAAAGTGTTAATAAGAGAACAATCGCATATAACTCAAGAGGTAATTTATTTATCAAAAAATGTAAAAGAAATATATCCTATTCCAAATCCTTGCAAAAGTTATATCTACCATGTTTTTATATTTAAAAATTAGTCCGTACAGAAAAGGCCATTGGGAGAGAAAAATATTTTTTGAATAGACCCTTAATACGTTTAATTAAATTTTTGGTGGTACTTATGATTTTTTTTATGTCGTATTTATGATCGACGTTATGTTTGAAATCTGCGATACTGTATGTTTTTTCATACATTAATTATGAATTCGATAGACCTTTAGTAAAGACAAATATATATTTTTTTTTTACTAAAATTCATAATGCTTTAGCTTTTATCCGCATACCATTTTAGGAGAATTCACGGATACATCTGGGCATAGTGAGTGGCAAAATATACACTTAAAATAAAGTAAGCTAATAATATAATAAAATCACTTGTTAATTTTAAATTAAAGTGTAATTATTGCTTAAAGTGATGAAAACATCAAACAAAAAGGTTAGGGGTTTAAAGTGTAAAGTTTAAGGCTTCTTTTGAATTACCTAAAATTTGGCACGCGATGCTTTACAGATTGTACAAGCAATAAAAATAAAAACTAGTAGTTGGGGGCCACCGTAATACTTACCCATCATGGATATGCATAAATATGAAAATGAAAATGAATAAATATGAAAAGGAAACATGTGTAAACTATTAGAAAATGCATTACAATTCGAATAAAATCGTGGCTTCGTAAAACTTTAAATGTTCTATTGCTGAATTGCGTAAAAGAAACATCCTTATAACTTCAAAATTCATAATCATATATAACTAACGGTTTACTGTTTCAGATTAAGCGTCTCATTTCCACTTAAAATATATGTTTGAATTGAAATTTGAATGAAATACAGGGTCATGAAAAATCGAAGAGTGTGGACATTATGATTACATATGTTTCGGCAACTATGTATCCGATTGACTTCATTCTTTACGTGAAATTTATGTTTTTTATTTTCTTTTATATTCTCTCCTTAAAATAAACAATTTCGAAAATTTTTATATACCTTTTATCAGAACGAATATTTCGAGAGATCGAAAAAAAAAATAGTTCCGGATAATCGAGGTTACTGAAATTCAATAAGCTTCCTCGCATTATTACATACTAAGTACATACCAAATTTCAAGTCTCTATCTCAATTTGTTCCGGAAATAGAGCGTTCACAGATACACACACAGACTCAGAGACAGACGGATGGCATTTTTTTTTTTCTAAAAATATATTTTTCGAAATATCCAGTGTCTGAAACGTGTAAATCCGTCAAAACTTTTTTTTTCGATTTTCAAAACTATTACAAGATTTACCCTATACTACGTATGATGGGTAAGTAATAAATAATAATTTTTACGTTTTCCACTTTGACCAATTTAAGCACCTGCTAGTATTTGACATGTGATCTGTTGATTTATGGTTACCATTTTCAAAAACTTTGCGAGAATATTTTATTTATCATTTTGATCTGAAAATGTCGCCGTTAGAGCGAAGGAAACATATGTAATCTATATTAAAGGGTATTTTTAAGCGTTTTGTGTTATGTTTCTATCACTTTAAGCAATAATTACACTTTAATATAAAGTAAGCTATGCCCTAATCCCAGACACTCAGGATGGTTGGGAGCTTATTATTTTTTTAAATGCGCTACAGATTTAATATAAAATTAAAGTCATCACTAATACCGGGTACCCAATGCCATAAATCATATCTGCCAATAGATCAAAAAATGAAAAAAACATTCGATTCCAAATCCTTGCAAAAATTATATCTACCATGTTTTTACATTTAAAAATGAGTGCGTAAATAAAAGTCCATTGGGAGAAAAAAATATTTTTAGGGAAGACCCTTAATACTTTTAATTAAATTTTTTGTAGTACTTATGATTTTTTTATGTCGTACTTATGATCGAAGTTATGCTTAAAATCTGTGACAATGTATGGTTTTTCATACATTAATTATGAATTCGATAGACCATTCGATAGTAAAGATACATTAATTTTTTTTACTAAATTTTTTTACTGAAAAGGATATATCTGCTCTAACATTAAACCCTTAACTCTCGCGTCCGTGATATTCATGGGCTATGTAGGATACTTTTTAAAAATTCACTTTGCTTGATTCCCACCAGATTTTTTAAACAGTGCAAACGGCTTTATTCTCTCATTATTTTATCTGCTATTATATAAAGTGAATATTTCTAATTTAATAAAGTGGGGGGGGGGGTAATCAAAGAATCTGAATTTTTAAAAAAGTAGTCTACACTTATCGGGCACGACCGTTAAGGGGTTAAGCGGCTTTTCGAAGGTTAGCTTGAACGCCAATGTTTGATGTTCAATCTGATTAAAGAAAGTTAGCCTCAAAATTTAAAGAAACCAACTTTTTCCGTATCATTGAATTACGTACTAATACGAATTCTAAATGAATTTTGAAATTTTGGGACTATTTTTATTAAATGTACATGGTATTTTCTATGGTTTTGCCCAAATAAAATTTGAGGTGTTTGCTTGTTTAAGATATTTTTTAATGTTCTTTCATCGTCATATTTAACTGAATTGCATCCATTTTATCTTAATTTAAAATATTTTATTACTACTGACATATACTTTCTAAAAAAGCATGTATAGTGTTTCTATCTTATTTCACACACATTTTATTACATAAACATATAAACAATTACTGAACTTCGTCGCATTGACCACCCAATCAATTGCGTTAAAACATTAATCACATTTTATTGAGTTATACTTGATATTAAATAGTGAATTCATCCATATTATGTAGCTTAAAAAAATTAAATGTTTAAAAATATTATAACATACTTTATTCATTTCTTTTTTGGCATTAAACTGTACATTAATACACACTATTTAGCCTAAAAGGACATTTCGAAGATATTTTATATATTTCGAAATCTTTCCAATTAGCATAATAACATAGAAATAAATCATGAGTAAAAATGTCATCATAAAACAACAAAAGGAATTACGAAAGAATAATTACTTACTTTTCTTTAATTCGGATGTAAAAAGCTATTTTAAGCGGAAGATTTCATTTTTTGGAAGCATTGAAAACATAAAATATGATAAAAAAAAAGAACTTTAATTAGTAAAAGATTTGAAAAATAAAACGAAAGTAGCTAAAGTAACGTACATTAAAATTCATAAGTTTTAACTTCTTCTTTTCAGAACAAAGAAAGTTAATAAAAACCTATTTCCAACATATGCCCTTTGAAATTAGTTAAGACTGCGATAATAGATCTTCTTTTTTCTTATAAATTTAAGCAAATAGAAAAACGTTTCTTTTTTTGACAATTGTGTTAATGCATGTTTATCTGCTTTTTCAATTAGTTAAATTTTATTGAACTTCATGAGATTTAATTATTTTTGTATAGTTTTTGGTATTAGGGAAATCACGTATGACCTTTGTAATATCTATTTTTTTTTCTTTTTCTAATAAATTTCGATACTTTTACAAACTTGTTTATACAAAAAATATTTATCTTAGGTTCTACAAGTTAAAAGAAGGTTTAATATTTCAGTCGACTGAAATACCGGGTGAAACATAAGTTTGTTAAAACTTTAAAAATTCATAAAGAAGGAAGAAATTATGATAAAGAAGTGCGGTTTGAAAGAAAGGGGCTCACGAGGTAGTCGTATTTTTTATCAGCAAAAAAGTTAATTTAAAAAGTCACCTGTAGATGGCGCTAACATGCGAGAAATTCAGCAGAATTATGGAAATTAATCCTGCAATAAAAGACCGGGATACACGAGGATTTCTCATTAGCTTTCAGACTGTTATCCTTACCCGATCGAGCGTTGTTGTTGAAGTTGTTTTATTTGAACGGAGAGTCAACAACTGTCGCGTTGCGAAAACTTTGCACGGCGGAAGGACTGATGACGAAGAATGTGGTCTAGATGTCATGTTGAACAATCTTTACTGCAAGAATAGATGGATGGAGCGTACTGTTGTCTTGCTCATTGTGTTTCGGATTGTCCGCGCCCTCTACCAGTGACGTTTTTTAATTAAAACATTTTTTGCTGCTAAAAAATATCCGACTACCTTGTGAGCACTTTCTTGCAAACAGCACTTCTTTATCATAATTTCATTCATTTTTATGAGTTTTTAAAGTTTTAACGTACTTTTGGTTCACTAGGTATATTAAAAGAAAAGCTTTTTTATATGTTGTTTACTATCTCTGTCATATTAGCGAGTATTTCTGTATATAATGAATCGCGGTGTATAATGCGAACCTAAACATTCAGACATGCTTTCTATTTTTAGATATATTTGTCGTATAATGCGCAAGTCCTTCTTTCGAATGGAACCTTCATAATATACATAGCAAAAATAAATAAATAATGACAATCATAAAGTATAATAAATATAATTTGGCATGCAATTCTGATAGCGAATGATATATTTTTTATTTACTTTACTTTTTTTTGGTAAAAAAAAAAGAGCATGTTTATAAAAATATAAATCTTAAATCTTATTACCATCATTTCTTTTTTCTTTTAATGTTTCGTTTTCATACTTGCTGTAAAACGGACAAATTTAAATGCCTATCAATTTTCTTGCATCAAAAGTGTGTACTATATGACCATATATACGATATTAGTTTTCACGTCTGCATCTCCTTTACGATAGTGCTGATATTCACAGACGATTATCTTTGTGCCAGTCTAAATGCAAAAGTATATGCGTTTTTCAGCAATGGCTTAAATATTTATCCACTATGTTTCTCTTTTGTTAAAACGCCAGGTTATAATTCTAAACATCAATAAAAAAATTAATTTCTTGACATTGACAATGCCTCATGAAATGTCTTTTATGAAATTCGATGGCATTAAAATTGAGAAACTCAAAAATACAAAAATTAAAACAAGATAAACTTTATCTTTTACTTTCTGAAAAGGAATACTTCTACAATTCATGAACTTCATGAACATGGAAAGACTTTCATATAAGGTGTGGTATAGGTAAAGTGTTGTTTTAAACAGTTTTGAGTTGATGTTTTATTTTAATAAGGTAGTTTTATTCTATTTGCTTTCTTTGAGATAAAAGTATTTCATGTATTAAACTTTAGAGATTCAAAAGTATTTCAAGTAATTTTACCGCTCGGTCCAAGGTAGTTTTCATAGGATGTTGGATTATGCGTTGCAGCAGTCGAAAATACGTGCCATTCGACTAAAAGCCTACACTAGTCACGCGAAAACATTTGCAAGTTTATCTTAAACATATGGATTCTTTCTTTTCAAATTTCTCACTTGCATTTAAATTTTTGTGATGGAAAGCTTCACACACTATCACATTTTTGCGCAGCAGAAGGAATGGTTTGCGTAATTATCAAGAAAAACAATGTATATAATTAAAAAAACTTATATTAATGATAGTAACATATACTGTATATATTTATGACCATTGATTAGGATACAATCATGTAAAAATAATTTTCAATTATAATAATTGCGTTCATGTTATAAAATAATAATTTGTATAAAGTACCTTTCATTTCTCGTCACCGAAAGCCTTAGTAGCAATGAGGAACAACATGCAGTCACGGATCTAGAATCTGTGTCTCCAGGTTTAAAGTTAGTTCACAAAGATAACAGGGACATGATATATGGGCCCTGAAAAGTAAAAGGGCAATTTAGTAATAAAATTGTCCTACCAGATCTTGATAATCGACCCTGCGACCTTCATGGTAAATGGGCATATGTTTAATGCAGGGTGGTTTTTATGCAGCAAATACAAATCGCTGCTATGCAACTATTGGCTCAATCTATATCGAATAGTAACAAGGTTGCGTAATTATCAAATACAACAATGTATATAATTTAAAAAAAAAACATATTAATGATAATAACATATAATGTATATATTTAGGATCATTGATTATGATGCTATCATGTAAAAATAATGTTTAAATTATATTGTGTTCATGTTATAAAATAATAATTTGTATAAAGTATATTTCTTTTCTCGTCAGAGAAAGCCTTAGTAGCAATGAGGAACGACACGCAGTCACTGATCTAGAAGCTGTGTCTCCATATTTGAAGTTAGTTCACAAAGGGAACAGGGACACGATATTTGGGCCCTGAAAAGTAAAAGGGCAATTTAGTAATAAAATTGTCGTACCAGATCTTGATAATTGAACCTTCGACCTTTATGGTGAATGGGTTTATGTTTAATGAAGGGTGATTTTTATGCAGCAAATAAAATTCGCTGCTATGTGACTATGGGCTTAATCTTCATCGAATAGTAATAAGTTTGCGTAATTATCAAGAACAACAATGTACAAAATTTACAATAAAATCTTCTATTAATGATAATAACATATAATGTATATTTTTATGATCACTGAATATGATACTATCATTAAAAATAATGTTTAAATTATAAGTAATTGTGTTCATGTTATAAAATAATAATTTGGTTAAAGTATCTTTCATTTCTTGTCAGAGAAAACCTTAGCAGCAATGAGAGACTACACGCAGTCACTGTTCTAGACGTTGTGACTCAAAGCTTGAATTTAGTTCACAAAGGGAACAGGGACACGATTTATGGGCCCTATAAACTAAAAGGGCAATTTAGTAATAAAATTGTCGTAACAGATCTTGATAATTGGCACTGCGAACTTTATGGTAATCCTCTTTAATAAAAAGCTATGCGTTGCTGACGACTGGGAATTTCGATAATCGTTGCCACACAATAGTCTCGGAAAATGAAACCTTTGAAGTTGCTGAAAAAATTAATAGCTCGAAAAGTATTTGTCAGAAAATTGTTAGACACACTTCGCTAGAAAGTTGAAAAATTGTATTTTTCTTGATATAAATTTGAAATCTAATGATTATGCCGTTTTTCAAATATTGAATTTCAAAAATTACCAAATTTCCCAATGGAGTACCATAGCGAAATCTTCACGCGTAAAAAGATAATGATAACGGCCATGTGGTCCTGACGTATATTGGCTATAGCACGAGTAACAAATTATAGTAAAGAGGAAAGGTGGGGGAGCGCTTTATATTATTTACGTTTCCTGAAGAACTTTTGGTCAGAATTGAAAGTTTAATATATCAAAACGTCAGAAATTGAATTGACATTAAATTGGCAATAACTATAACGACTGTTCTTCTGTTCGTTTGGATAGATTTTCATTTAAAAATATAAAATCATTCAACATTGATTTTAGGTATTTTTAAGGTTATTATCAAGGGCCCGGGCAACGCCGGGCATGTCAGCTAGTTTAGTATAATTTTAATGCAGGCTGACTTTTATGTACCAAATAAAATTCACTGCTATGGTACTATTGACTCAATGTTTATCGATTAGTAATAAGGTTACGCCCAACAGTACAACTGTTGGGTGTATTTTGTGTATATTGTGTTAATAGACATATAATTCTGTGATAAGAGAAAGTAGTTCAATCTAATAATTCTCTCCGTCGATGTATGCTACTTCAAATTTCATCTGTAAGAAAGATGCATAAACGCATATGTAAAATGGGTATTTACAGATGTACAACATCCATAACTTGTGCCGCATTATGCACCTCATTCGATCTAATAAGTAAAAGTACCATGCCATTATTTGTGACATTGGACCATTCTGGAATAAAGATAATAAAATAGTTTTGCCGCAATATACGCGGCATTCGATTTAATAATTAGATATGCCGTGCCTCATAGATTGCGAAAATGGAACGCTAAGCGATAAAATGTAATTTGCGAGTAAAACGAAGTAGAGTTTGGAAATTCTTCATTCAATTTTAAATGTCTGCAACCTGTACCAACCTGTTTGTAACCTGTAGCTCTGCAAAATTCTGGTAAAGTCAATTTTAAATACAATTTTGACAATTGGGGAAAATCTATTACCATTTCGTGATTTAATATTCTGAATTTATATGCTGAATTTATATATATATCGTGGTTATCTGTTTCATTTTTAAACAAGTGTGTAAGTGTGATTGAAGATCGCACACAGGGCTTCGTATAATATTCCTTTTAAAACATTTTATCATCTAATTAATAAATCCAAGTCATTAATTTATAATTATTAAATAATCATACTTTATCAATAAGAACATAGATGGCAGCACCATTAAATTTAATATTACAATGGTTAAAAGAGGAAACTATTTTTTTAATAATTATAAAAATACTCAAGAGCTGCTTTTCAGATAATTGTAGGGCCCCACCAGTGGCTGAGAGGTTCTGCTCTCGAAGCTGGTAGACGGGAGGTGCTGGGTTCGATCCCAATCGCGCCCGTCGGCCTAATCACTCGGAGTTTTCGTGGTTTTCTTCGAGCCGTGGATTTATCCATGCGTAAATACGGGTTAGGTTCCCTTAGAAAGACCCCCACGAAGGGCACTCCCCCCGGGCCTATATCCTAAGTGTAGATAATTGGCCGTCAATAATCAACCCAACCCAACCCAGATAATTGTAACAGCATATGTTTGTATATTTGAAAAGCGTAGTTATTTACATAATTTAATTTTATCAAAAAAATTAATTTAAAATTTAAAAAACAAAAAAGTTTAAAAGAAATTTAAAATGCTGAATTTTTTAAAGAATTTAGTGGATGTCCAAGCAAAATTTAAAATTTCGCATTTTCTCAAAGCAAAACAAATTGTTTAAACGATATTTAAAATTCCGAAATTTCAAAAATTTTAGCGAAAGTTTGTACAAAATTTAAAATTTCGCAGATTTTGAAAAAAAAAAAAAAGAATTTTTGAATTAAAAAAATAATTAAAAAAATTCTTTTCAATAACTTTTGGCCTTAAAAGGGGGGAAAATTCTACAAAAATTCAGTAAAACTGAATCTATTAGATAATGTAATCTAAACAGAAATCACACTCCGATGCCCAGCTTCGATCCAAGATCATTTTGAATAACAGGTAAATGCTCTATCGCCTACGTGAAAAAGACTGAAATTAAGGTTCTGTTTTAAAATATAAATCGCAGAAATGGTAGGGTGTCATTAAATTAATTCATTTAGTTTAAATAATATAATATTTTTTAAAACTTTAATGATTTGTCGTGTGATCGGAGGTATTCAGTTGTATATATGAAAATTTGAAAGTCTCTAAAAGTCTCTATGGTTTCCGAGAACGAACTCTGTAACTGACAGACAGAGGAGGAGAGAGAGGACGAATAGGGTTTCGTTAAATGAACGAAACCGTAAAAAAGAACGAATTATGAGACGAAGAAAATGTTTAAAAAAATTTCACTTTAAACTTTGAATAAATTCTGTAATTATTGAAAAAAAAATCTCTTTTATCTGTATGCTTTTAAATTCATTTTTGGCGGCAAATTCCATTTCTATTCCTTAGCCATATGTTGAAATTAATCACACAAGTTATCGATGATCGAAAGACGCCCGTTCCAGTTTAGATAAAATATAAACTTAAATAACATCAATCATTCTTGTCACGCAAATATACAATTTATCATCTATGGGCCAACATAAGATCCGTTGAATAAAGGAGTTTAAAAATCAGTTAAAGAGTAAGCAAATAATACAAAAAGAAATTAAGTTCTGGGAAACTCAAGGTATTATTTAAAAATAATCATTGAGCTGTTAATTTTACAGGAAAACAACAACAGTTATATTCTCAAATATATCTCTTGGTTATTGCTAGAATAGTTAACTAATATTTATTTATATCATCCAGTTAAAATAGAATCGAATAAAATTACCTTTATTCACCTTTTATAATTTCCATGCAAAAATATGTTCACGTGAAGAGTAGAAAAGTGTAGCAATTTCCATAGTCGATTAAAAAAAATGTTATTAAAATTTAAAGTTAAATTTATTTTTCAAAAAAATATTTAAACAAATCACAAAAATTCGAGTTCCAAAGCTAAATTATAATACATTAGCGTTATAACATTGTTTATTATCTTAAACAATAATTCTGTCTATCATTTTCTTGATTACAATTCTTCCTGAGGTATTAAAGGATTATTTGGCTGAATTATAGATTAGGCCTTTTAGGCTAATTTTATTGGAAATCGAACTGTTCCAAACACTTCGATTATTTACATTATTTTTTTTAAATTTATTAATTTTTCATTAGGCACTTTCTTTAAATTTTAAAAATTTCACTTGTAATAACTAAATTCTGATAATTGTTTCTTAAACTGACACTAGATGGCATATCTGTATCAAGTCGGGGTTCGTGACTGGCTTTATTTGGGGCACTAAATGCATGTCTGAAATACATATTATTTTCTTACCATTATTTTTACAAGAAATCTTTTCCTTGTTTAATGGCAGAACTTTCTGACAGTAAATAAAATAAAGTATTCATTTTTAATAATAGTGGTAAGAAAAGAATAAATTTCGCAGCCATGCATTTAGTGTCCCAAATAAAGCCAGTCACGAGTCGCCACTATCTGTATATATAATTCTTATTCACCTACCTTGAATAATACTGTTTCTTGAGCAGCCATTAGGTGGCAGCATGTTCTTTAATGTTACTTAATTCTGGTTTTAACGCGTAGCACTTTGCCCTGGTTTAAATCATTTAGCTTGAATATTTATGAATCATTCACTTCTATTGTAATTCATCTACTATTACTAATTCATCTATGTATTAGTAACTATTTTTGGCAACAGGTGAAGATTTGTTGATCCATGGCATTTATGCTTGTAGGCACGTTTCATCCTGGTTAATTATGGGGAAATAATCCTCACTTTTATATTTTTATTTTGTAATTCTTCCAAATTTTTGGTTTATCAATGTATGATTGCCCAAATCTTGTATATTTTTAGCTTATTAGTCCATCAATAGTTATAATCATACATTTTGTGTGGAATATATGGTAATTTGGACTTGTAAATTCTGCCATGCTTCCATAATTATTTAAAATTATTCCAATATTTCACTTTTTTAATTTTTGATTATTTATGGATAATTTTCATAACAGATTTGAGTTTCATCTTTCATTTTTTATTTTATTTTAATTTTTCTCTCTAATTTGTTTTATATTATTTTAGTTTTATAATCTATTTATTATTTTGTTTTCTACATTTTCTAGATATTGTTCAAACAGGTGTGTGTTCCTTTTTCATATTAGTTTTCTTTCTCCAAATGCTGTATGATGTTTCTATGTTGTTCTTTAACGGTTATATAACACACACACACACACACACACTCACACACACACATATATATATATATATATATATATATATACAACATGTTTAATTTTGAAATTGATTTTTTTAAATATCGCATTTAGTTGACATGACAGAGAATAATAGCGGGCTTCGCCGCTATCGGACTGGTCAGATTTTCGAAAAAACGAGAAAGATAGACCGGTAAATGTTTACTTTATAAAATACATGTTTTTGTTTTGTTTTTTTGGATTTATTGAAGAAAGGATAAAGTGTTTTGAAAGGTATATTAATCGAAACCCTTTGTGCGATCTTCGATCACACTTACCAACTTGTTCATATTTTTACACATAAAGCGTACCAGTTTCAATGTTTAATCCAAATTTATCCATATTTATTTATTTACAATACCATATATTTTAAATATTTAATATATATATATATATATTAAATAAATTATTTGATTTTACTTCTAATCTAAATATATTTAATAATTACATTACTTATTTTACTAATTAAGGTTAGATTTTAGTTGTGGTTTTGAATTTTCTTAATACACAATATACATAAGTATGCCCAGAATAAAAGACTTGGAATGAAAGTAATAGTTGTAATGAAATTTCCAAACATTCAACATAAATTACTTTTTATAATTCTCTTAAAATGTGTTGTTTTAGTAAGTAGTACATGAGATATAAAAATTTTCGTTAAAATAACACTGATATTACGCTTATCTTTATGCGTTTATGAGAAAAATCTTGCCAGATTAGTCGGAAAATGAGATTAAGTTCTATTTTTCTTTTCAAATTATAATTATTTAAGGTACATAAATGAGATTTATTACAAATTAAACAAATTTATCTGCCTGTAAGTTTGTTGTTGTGGTGAAAAAGATAATGTGTTAGGAAATATTAAATTTGGCTTTCCAAATGCAGTTTAAGGCATTCGAGAAAATTATATCAAACATGTTAAAAGTTTTCGAAATCCTAGTTTAAAAATCCTCCAAAGGCAACAATATATTTAAGTCACTCAAACGAGATTCATACCCCAAATTATTCATTTATTGTCATTAAACTTTTCTGTTACGCGGTAAACGAAGTATAAGAGCTATATTCTTCATTAAAAATCTCACCCAAGATACTGTCAAAATAAATACGCCGTGTCAAAATAAATACGAATTGGTTCAATGTTCCGGACGCTATCTTGTTGACAAGTTGTGCATATTTTGCTTTTGTTTGTTCCAGTAAACGAAAAGCTTCATACTTAATAATTGAATTCGTCTAAGATACAGACATAGGAATTAGTCTGTCCTAATTAAGTTACTATCGATTCAGTATTTCAGACGTTATCTCGAGGATTAACATTTTTTTTGGTGTGTCCTTGTAAACGAACTACAAGAGTTACATACTTGATAACTGCATTCAAGATACTGACGTAATCAATCAATACTCCCAATAAGGTTTGAAGTGGTTCGGACGTTATCGTGATGCTTAAATATTTTTTTTTTTACATTTTTCTGAATATTATTCAAAGAGGTATGTGTTCATTTTTCATATTATTTTTCTCCCAAATGCTGTATGAGGTTTATGTGTTGTTCTTTATCGGTTATATATACATATGTTTTCTCCAAATGTTGTGTTGTATTGTTGTCCAAATGTTGTATAGGGACCTTCAAAATGTTAAAATATGCCAATATTTCCATAATCGGGTTTTTATCATGATTCAATACGTTCCTTAAACTCATATGACGTTATAATCACTTGCTGACGTCATATCTATTTGCTTTTTCTATTACTCATATTGATACTCTCTTTGTATTATTCTCAAACATTTGAAAAAGTCCGTTAAACTTCCAATATGACGTCAGATTAATTTTCTTTTTAATTTTCTAATGACATCATATTAACCTGATTTTTGTACTTACACATACTCATACTCCTTGTATTATTGAGAAATGTTTGAAAATTTCCGTTTTATTACCAATATGACGTCATATTAATCTTTTTTTCATTTGGTGAAACTTTTTATTTCAATTTTCATTTTTTACGTGGAAACCTTTCAATAGAAAATTAATTATTGTAGAAAGAATTTTAGTGTGGATTTTTAATTGTTAGTAATTGCTATAACGAAAAATGTTTAAATTTAATAGGAAAAGGGTGTTAGATTTTTTGGGTTTTTATCTCTATATATTAAAATAATACGATTTTTTCAAATTTTATGATTTTCAGCTTCATAATAGGTATTCAGCTATAAGTACACAAAATTACAAGTCTGTAAGTTATATAGATTCTGAGAACCGGCTCTGTGACGGACAGCCAACGTAGCGGGACAAATAGGGTTTCGTGAGATGCTCGCTTTTTTCAATTTAGACGTTCGTCATACTAATAAACATTACAAAAACTGATTAGGGTTTAATATTTTTAATATTATCAACGAGTAAAATATTATAAAAAACAATCAATTATGATTTCTTAAAATTTATAAACAAAACTAGACATTAAGCAATGCCAGGTAATTTTTAAATTGAAATTCTTTCATACAATAGGAGTTTTTTCGGATGTCAAATAAAATCACTTCTAAATGTAAGCTACCTTTTCCGAGAAAATATTTTTTATTTACACTTTTCAATATTATTTTTTAGGTTAACATTAAAAAAAATAAAAACAACAATGATACATAAGAAGTACAGCAGTTGTTATGAATCAAGAATAAAGAAAATAAAGTCAAAATCCTCGTTTAAAATCTTTATCACGTCCGATCAAATCACTTAAAGTAACAAATTGTTTAAAACAGCTAAGAAAAGCTGTTCAGTTGTATCATTTTATTGTCCTACTTTATTTTTCATAACATATAAGATGGATACAATGTTTTTTTTTCTAATAATTTTTTTTTCAGCATTCTTTTTTAGCTCTTAATGTGAGGGAAGCAAGTACGAATAAAAAATTATTCTATTTAATACGCTTATTTTAATTATTTTCATGGCTGAGTGGCTAATAATTTGCATCATAATATTAACAGAAACTACAGTATAATTAAAGAATTAATAAAAAAAGTAATTTAACATACATAGATTATGAAACAGTTCCGAATATTATCAACATATCATTTATATTTCACATCTTATACAAAGTTCGTTAATATTCGTTGAGAAATGAAAGAATTACAATATCGTAGGTGAATGTCATTTCAACGGGAAATAAATATCTTTGTAAAATATATTATGCATAATAATATACTCTCTTAAAGAAGTGCTGTTGGTATGTAAAGTATGAATTTCGTAAAAGTTTCTGGCAGTACTTTAATACAAACAACGGTAATAATGGGACAGAAGTGGAGGTGGTTCATTTCGCTACTGGAAATTTTCATATCCAGGAAAAAAGTAATATATACGGCACAAAATCAAACAGAAAAATTAAATTAAATCTATGACGCATTGTCTTTGGAACGAAAGGCTGTAGATGCTTTGACGCGGATAGAAAGCTGCATGTCGTCGATGAATGGTCAGAGCACATTGGTGAATTTTCCCAATATCTTCGAAAAAACTTAAATATTTTTCTCGATTTTCCGTCTTTCAAAACAAGCTAATAGCCAGAATAGAATGATGTGTTACTGAATAACTGTGGTGATGTATATAAATTTTATTAACGCCAGTTCTCGGATACTATAGTGTAATCTTATGGGACAAAACTAAAATATTTTTCGTCTTCCAAAACAAGCTAATTGCCAAAATAGAATGTTGTGTTACTAAATAACTGTGGTGATGTATATACATTTTATTAACGCGAATTCACGGATACTATAGTGTAATTTTATGACTCTGAGTGCAAGATTAAAGCCATTACGTGCACTATCAGCAAAACTTGTCTTTTTCACTAAATCATTCTTCATTTTTCAACAAATAATTTTCGTACAAAACATTATTTTTCCACCAATTGTTCTCGAAAGTTTGAAGATGAAGTACAAATTACGTTTATTCCTTGCACGTATGCGTAATGGCTTTATTTATATTAAAGTTCGAATTTATTTTAAAAAACAAAAACCGAAAATTCAGAAAATTTAATTTTTTTAATTTATTTAAAAACGAAAAAACAAACAAACAAACATAAGTTATTTTGATGTTAAAATGTAACAAATAATATTCTTATTCAATTAAAAGTATTCGCAATTCATTTTTTTTAATTATAAAAAAGAAACGCATTTATAATATGTTCTAAACTATCAGATTTTAAAAAATATCATATTAGTTAAATATATATATATATTAGGAAACATTAAATGAAAAAAATATTTTTAAATAAAAAAGCAAACATTTTTTCTTGAATTTAATTAAAATTTTATATTTATATTTTACGCCTAACAATCAAATTAAAAATATGTATAGATACATTTTTTATCTTGCTTTAATATTAAAGTGATAAAACCATAACTATTATCGCAGAACGACGAAATCCGCGAAAATTAACTTCAAATTGTCAACTTTTTCAACAACAAATTAATCAAGCCATACCCAAGCCCTATTTGAAGAAACTCCGTATCTTCATTTCAAACACTTCATGTGCTAAGCAATCGCTAGACCAACGTTTAAGATACTCTACTCAAAACAAACCCTGGTTCAACTCCAGTTAGTCAGAAATTATTCTTAAAATATACCAAATAATAAATATTTCCATAATAATCTATAGATGGCAGCACCAACGAAACAACAGAAAATCACCTATAATTTTAAACTACCACAACAGATGATAGAACTAACGAGGGAACCACTTTCGGTGCTGCTCGCACCCAGCATCGAGACCTGGTGCATTTTGTAGCCCTATACATAAAAGTTACAGAATCGATAAAATTTCTATATTAAAATCATATTTTATATATATTTTAATATTTTTAGTTTCTTATTATGGGATTTTTTATTTTTAATTTCACGCCAAAACTGAGTTAAGTCGCCAAATGTTTTCGCTAGGAATCCAAACCACCTACAGCAGACGGCTATAGCATTCGACCAGAGTTGGCGGGAAATATTCTATTTTAATGAATAAAGAAAACTTTTTCCCCGCTAAACTTGTAAATATAATGCTGTAATTTTTAAAAAAATTTCCAATTCGTAGGTTCTTGAAGGAATTTTGAAACATTTTTCAATATTTTATATTTATTATTGACTAATTTGTATCTGTAACTGCTTAAAAAAAACTACTATGTTAATAGTCCGATAATTGGTCTCGAAAATTACATTTTCAGAAAGTTATGCTGCTGTAAAAAAAAAATATGATTTTAACAGAAATTGTTTATCGATTCTCAAATTTCGTAATATAGGGCTGTAAAATGCACCAGGTCTCAATGCTAGGTGCGAGCTGCACCAAAAGTGGTTCTCTTGTAAGTAGGAGAAAATAGAGAACTGCAAGAGTAAACTATTTTAATCGGAGAATTTAATTAACGGAGAAAAAAGAATCCGACGTTGCTGCAAATAACGGGAAATTTATTTCTTATAATGAAGAAAAAATGAACAAATATTCTTTTGTTAACGGGTATTATGTTAACGGTTAACCTCCAGTAACGTAGAAAAACAGAAACGAGCATTCTTCAACTAACGTAAATATGTGGATCTTGTAATATGTGGAGGTAAGTGGACGAATCACAATCCTCAATTGGTGGCCGCTGGGTAAAGAGGTGGGCGATTAGCTGGTGGTGCCGAATATGGAGTAACAGATCCATTGAATTTGAGCCATCCCCCTATTGGGTTGGTTCTTGACCTCAGGGGTTATCAAGGCTTATAACGCGGTCGGGCCCCCGCTAGGCTGCTGAAGGCATCTGGTAGGCCAATTCCTGTTTCCTGGCCTAGCCCAGGCTTAAAGGTTGACTTCCTGTCAACGGCTAGCTAACGTGACAGGACCACTTCCAAAACGTATCCGAGGCGGATGCCAGATCGGAATCCGAAGAGCACGGACCGCTTACAACTCTGTTGTGACACCTGGTCAGTTCGTGAGGTGGCATGACACATCCTTCGGTACTAACAGGCGGCAGACCGTAGACAGGGACGTAGTAGGTGGGATGGTGTATGGACCTCTCAGCGACCTCTCATCCTCTACAACTGGAGTAGTTGTGTGCTGTCCTTAAGATCGCCCCGGAAAGCGATCGCCCCATTCTACCAAGGCGGAGTTCGAGTCCATGGCCGGTCGTTCTACTCCTATATCATGGCTCAATCTCACCTTGGGATGAGATATTCACTTCTCGCTCGCCGACTAAAGCGGTGACGATCGGCCCAAATTCAGACCCTCGGGTCGAAAACCACTTGTTCAGCCAGCTCTTTGTGTGGCCGAAGCGACGGATGGATTAGCAGGAGCCTAACAACTAACTTTTATGCGACTAAACACCAAGCAGGAGCGCTCCTTTGGCGCTTGACAGGACTACGTCCCTCTAGGACCGTGAGTGGCGTCTACGGTGTCCAGTAACGACCGCTCTGAACGGCGAGAGGGCTTCTCGGAGTCTTCGGAGCAGGTCCCTGGGAGGTCCCTTTGAAGTTCCAATGCTAGGGGCTGGGAGGTTCTGTCCCTGCAGCTGTCAGCCGGAGCGGGGACGTGTCTATGCATACAGGGAGAAAGTTTCTTCAATCTCCTGAGTTTGCGAGAGGAAACCCCATTTCCACCATAACTGACAAACTAGTGGTTGCTTTTGTAGAAGTTCCATGATCGAAGGCGATGCTACATTAAGTGCAGGTCTTGTTCTGGAAGCTATTGGGGGAGTTTGGTTCGTTCCCATGTGTGATATGGTGATGCCCAAAATGAGGATTCCACCGCAAATCGCAGCCACATATGGTGTCAATCTCTTGGGACAATGGGGGTTGTCAGCTGGTGGCGGCACCCCAATTCTCGTAGCGCTTACAGGACGCTCCTGGTCTTGCACGTTATAGGTTCTTAAGAACCTTGATACGGCGGTTGACGTGCTTGACGGGCGACCGTAGGAGACTTGCGGCGTAGTTGAATTTTTCTCATTTTGTTGTTCCTTATTGAAACATTCATAACTGCTTAAAATCAAAACTTATTAATACATCTTTTCGAACAGAAAATTCATCATAAAATACACAAAATGATCGCTAAAGTGTCAGCTAATAAGTAAAGATCATTGATTTTCTAAATACTTGGATTTTGGAAAGATTGAGCCGCTTTTAAAACATTTTGCATTTACTGAACGAAACACGATTGACTAACGATAACATAATATTTGAATTAGGCGTGTTCGTAGGTGGACTAACTGCAAATTTTATTTGCGAATTTTGGCTGGCATTTTGAAAAAAAAATCCCTACTGCGCGGCGTTAATGTGTCCGTTGATCCCTTTCTTGAGACAATCGTAGTAATGCAACGAATGACGGGTGAACGATGAGACTAATAGTAACATGTACCAAAATATTAAACAATTTACATGTGCTTTTCTGAACAGCGATTCCATCAAATTACAGTTCTGAAAATTTCTCTATAAAATATAAAGTTCAATTTACCTTTTATGTATTTTAATAATACCCGTATTATGCCCATCAGGGGGGTTAAATATCTAACTGCGTTGAGAGAGGTTGTGCTACGCAGGGGCTCCCGATAATGCAAGGCTAAGCGCCCTCCCAAGATCTGCGGGCCGGGCGCATCTGATGGATTCTAGACCACGAATGTCTCTGCTATTGTTTTTGGTAAGCAGCATGTTTCTAACCCAATTATTAATTGTTTTATGAGCATTTTAATATTTTCGCTCATATCTTAGTATTGTTTGCCATGCATCTTAATTGATTATTTTGTATTTGCCCCTTAATCAGTTGTTTTAATCATTATCTCTTTTATTTCCTGATTAATTCTTATGTAAAAAAAATTTCCCTTTCTAATCATGCTTTCCATTAAACTCTATCTTCATTAATTCAGTAGTTATCAAAGTTTTAATTATTCACTCGGCCACATGGTAATACTTTGACCAGCATAAATTGGGGCTTTAAGGGATAAGTATTAGGATATATATTCCTAGCTTTTTGCAAGTCATTCTTTGGGGTTTGCCACTTAGGCGTCAAGGGTCAGAGAGACCATGTGACCGGGCACTTGCTTATGCTGATTCCTCAGCAGTTGCTGGAACAGTGGCTGGCGCGGCTGGCCGGGGCTGGGACTGAGTTCCGCCTGTTTGGGCATTGTCTCCCCCCATTTAAACTAATTAAGCTAACGAAGGAACTTTAACACATTTTTGCAAATTTCATTCAATACTAGATGGAACCCGTCAAAACTTCACGCAAAAAAAAAAAAAACTATAACAGTATCAGTAAAATAAGCTTCTTTATTATTTATGAAGGGTTGCGTATAAAACAGTCTTTCAAATATTTTTTTCCCCAGTCAAATACAGTACTATTTCCGATGCAAACTCCAAACAAAAAATCCGTAAATAACTGTGTAATGCAAATCAGTTTGACGATACCACCATATTCCCCACGGAAAGAAAAAAAATTCATGGACCTATGAAGTATATACAAATAGTATATTCCTACATTCATATCATATTCAGTAAATAACAGAACATAGTAAATAAAGCACACATCTCCCCCCCCCCCTGTGATAATGCAACCGAATGAGCTCCTATGCGCATGTGCATTGCACCTGCCCAAAAGCACCGTCAAAATTCGGCGTTAAAAAAGTTTTAAAATGATTAAATTAAAAGTTTTAAAATGTCCTCTTTAATCATTATTCGTTTCAAATCCATATCTTCTAAAACGCATCCATAGTTTTAAGCTAATCAATTTTTATGCAAAGATTAAGAAGTTTTTTACAGTAATAAATCTATCTGCAGATGGAGATTTTTAATGTTTTCAAGTGTAATTTATTTGTATGGTTTCTTCGGTTCCTTGACATAATCAGGATGATTATCCCTTTTCCATCACAGTCGGGGATATTTTTCCTCTTATACAGTTGGCAAATGTAAAAAAATAAAAAAATACAATTCCTAGCATATCCTGATATCTGATGGAACATATTCATCAACGAATTCAACATATCAATTTTATGTTCAACATAAACTAAAAATAGTCTTTTTTTCTTTTTTTTTGCTGACAGATTTTTGTTTAGCGCCAAAATGTTCTATCTTATGGATAATCTGATCTTATGATTTATCACTTTAAAAAAAAAAATATTATTAACTTTTTATGATGGTTAGGGAAATCTATTTTCAATTGTGGCAACTTTCCCAGGGGCTATTTTACATTATTGAAGTAAACTGGTAGTCATTGATAAGATAGAATTGAAAAAATTTTCATGCTTGAAAAATATTTAAAAAGTCGTTAAATTAAGCGGCAATTTTCAAATAAATTTCAATCGAAAGCTAATTTTTTTTTCTAATTGATGATGTAAGAATTAAAATTGTAAAATGTAGTAAAAAATAGAAATTTGTAGTATTTCGAATTGATGTAAGCGCGATGAAAACTAAAGCGATAGCGCCTTTGTTGTCACAACTGTTGTACATTTCTAAAAATTGCCACCGTATTTTGGCTGGCGTCCAAAAGTAGAAAAACATTTGTTGACATCGAAAGAGAAATTCACAGTGAAAGAAATAGGACTTTGCGCTAATAAGGAACTGTTAAATGAACTTATAACAAACCTACCAAAATAATCATATATATATTATTTCTCCTGTCAACATCCCTTTTTCGCAGAAAATAAGAAACGCAGAACGACGAATGAGATAGCATATGAAAGGATTTTGAACAGGCTTCTGACATACCACACTTAACGTTTCGTTAAAAAATGTTTTTGATTAAAATTTGCTGAAAATTAAAAATTAAATTGGCATTGTTTTCTTAAAAGAAATGAAAGGTTTTACTCAAATTATTGTTGCCAAAAAAATAAAATAAATAAAATACCACATTATATGATGCTCAGCAATTATTATAAAAAACACCGCACGGGTTTATTTTATATTTATGATTAAAAAGCGTCATTGAAATTGAAATGTTTAGATTTATATTTCTATGTCCCATGTTTTTCCCGAAGCGGATGACGTCATCCTCTAATGCAGTCAAAATATGATTGTTAATTTTTTTTTCTCTAGCGTGCCATTTGCAATCTTGGATCATTTTTACTCTAACTTTGATGGAATAAATTAGATAATATTTTGGATTGACTAAAAACTAAATGTTGTTTGCAGATATTTTTATCCTTACTTTTTCTTTAGAAGTTTAAACCTGCATCTAATAAATATTACAAATTGATGAAAAATGGTACTTCTCTATTATCCCGTCGACCACTTTTCATAACAAAAAATTATCGCCAAATAAACGGGAGAACGTTGCCATTGGAATATCAAAATAAATAAATAAATAAAATATAAGAATTTAAGGACACAATTCTTATTTTAATTAATAAAGTAACTAATAAATCAGTAAAACATAATGAAAAATACACGCAAATGTCGAATTAAAAACCACTTGACGTAACAAACACGTATAATGCTTCTGACATCAAGTAAATGGGACTGCAAATTTTGGCGTTTAATCTTACAGTTTGGCGATAGTTTTTTGTTATGAAAAGTGGTCGACGGGATAATAGAGAAGTACCTAAAAAATATCAGATTTCAGTGCGAAATCCTCGCACGGGCCCTCTGGTTCCTATGAAATATTAGTCTTACATTGTTTATTCTAGCTAAAAATACAATCATTATTTCAAGATTTTTTTCTACCATAACACTATTTTTAATAACTTTAAATTTCCTGAAATCCTTTACTTTTGTGATTTTTTTTATTAAAAAAGGAAATCTTCTATCCTATAATTAAAAAAAATCAATTGGTAACATGTAATGAAGGTATGCAATCAAGATGAAGAAATCAATGACGGCTCCAATTCTAATCTTTATAATTATGAATGCAAAAATCAGTAAAATTATGTCATGTTAACACAATCATATACATTTTTCTCTTTAGTTTTATCAATGTTAAAATGCACTTCAAGCTAAGCATAACGTCATTTTCACCGGCGCAAACTTTTCACACGTACTTCATATACCTTACATTAATGCTTAAACACCATGCACACAAATAAATATATTTTGTATTTAATTGTAATGAAAAAATGGCATCAACAAAGTTATAATGCATAATGATAAAATAAACCCAATGGACAATATTCCCGTGACGTCAGAATAAATATGAATTTTTATTCGCTTATAAAACACGCGGATAAGTATTTTTACCGAAATTTAACTTGCAAATTAACAAATTCGGCTTTAAAACCGCGTGCTTTTAATATTTATTATTTCTCTTTTATTCAACCACAGAGTTTAGAGAATAAACTCTGTGCTTCGCAACTGTAGGCGTTATCCGATTATGACGTCATTAGCAGAAGTAAAAGTTTAATTGAAAATTACGGTTAATTAATTAAATTTTCGAACAAACGAATACATGATAACAAATCTGTGTCCAAATATCTTTCATTTAAAAAAAGAATGATGTAATTTGATGCAGTAGTTTGTTCTCACGGATTGTCGAAAGAAATCGCTTAGCGTTTTAAATATCTACAAAAACAACTTTTCAAAAGTAAAAAAAAAAAAGCCAAGCGTAAAAAAAAAAAAAAAAGTTGTGGCTAAAAAATGGTGTGATATCAAATTTCCAAGCTATTATATTACTTTTTTAACTTTTTTCCATTAAATAAGTTATCATATATATAAGTCGAGTGCCTACGTATATGTTAATATAAATCGTTTTCTCCTGTACTAAATACATCCTAACGAGTTTCTGAAAATTCAATTTTTTTCAAATTATGCATGATGGGCTTGGCGGCCATCTTGCATATCTGATGCAATAATTATTCACAAAATTCTAAGCATCCAAATCCGTAGTTAAAATCCGAAGTTCAAAATTGTTATTTAAGCAAATATTTTAAGCGTTTCATTTATAGATTTGTATGATCTGAAAATTGTGTCTTAAGATAATGATGACTTATCTTAAAGATTCATCTTATGATTTATTTTTTACAGTAATTAATAATTTCAAACTAGTAAAAATCAATTTCTCAAAATATCAGTCTTATCTAATTTATCTGTCCGTAGTTAAAATCTGAAGTTCGAAATTGTTATAAACATATTACATTGCAAATATATTACGCTTTTACTTTAGAAATTTGGGTGCTTAGAAATATGAAAAGATGGCCGCCAAGCCCATCATGCATAATTTCAAAAAAATTGAATTTTCAGAAACTCGTTAGGATGTATTTAGTACAGGAGAAAACGATTTCTATTAACATATACGTAGGCACTCGACTTATATATATGATAACTTATTTAATGGAAAAAAGTTTAAAAAGTAATATAATAGCTTGGAAATTTGATATCACACCATTTTTTAGCCACAACTTTTTTTTTTTTACGCTTGGCTTTTTTTTTTACTTTTGAAAAGTTGTTTTTGTAGATATCACTTCTTTTTTTTAAAACAGAATAAACATAATTTAAATAATCTAAACATGAGAAATAATTTAAAATTACATTTTACTTTCAGTCATTGTTTAAAAGGTTAACTAGAAATACCAGTAGATTTTTAAATTAAACTAATAACAACATACTAAATGTGGCTTGTTATAATACTTGTTATCCCCCGTTAAAAAATATCACTGACTTATCGATGAAATGAATAAAAATGCAATACGTACATAGCGTGTCAGCGCTGCATTTGAAATCAAACGTGATATCACGCTCTTTTATTATTAGCACTAGCTGGCTTCGCCCGCTAGCGGACCCCTAATTTATATCGGGGCCTCGAATCTTGTAAATCCTCGAATAAGATAAACCTCGAACCGAACGAACCTCCGACCTGGTTCTCCGCTGCCTTCGGCACCGGATAATCCCTTAATTTGCACATCGAATAGTATAAACCTCTAACCAAACTAACTTCTGACACGGGTCCCCGCTGCCTTCGGCACCGTATAGCAGTCGTGCTGCAAGTTCCATCTTCCACCACCAGGTAGCGCAATCTGTTCTGTATGAACCACGGGCACTGAAATCGTTAAGGCTAGAGATGTCGAGTCGAATGAGATATACCCCGTCGTGATCTAGCCCATAGAACCAGAGATAGAAAAGTGCCCCCTGGTGGTGAAAAAACGAACTAAAATCGGAAAGCTCTATTGATGTCGAGTCGAATGAGCCATACCCGGTCGTGATCCGACTCGTAGGAACAGATATAGGAAAGCGTCCCCTGGTGGTGAAAGCTAATCGCGCTTGGGGGGCAAAAGGGGGGATGAACACCGGAGATGCATAATAGGATTAAGCGGTCACAGACCTTTCCAACGATGTATCACATGAGGGTATGTGCAAAATTTAGAAAATACCCCCCCCCTGCATATTATGATTAAGCGTTCACAGACTTTTCCAACGATATATCACATGAGAGGTGTCGGCAAAATTTAGAAAAGTGCCCCCTTTGGGTGGGAGGGCTGAAAGTGGGAGGATGGACCCCGAAGATACATAATATGAATAGCGGAACAATTTTTAGAATTTCTGAAAGCTGATTTTTATTTATTTATTTATTTATTTATCTATTTTTTATTTTTTCTTTATTATTATTTTATTTTTTTGCGTTGCCCTGTGCATGTTTGGAATTTCTTAGCAATTTCTTAGATTTACCTTATTTTATTCAATTAAACATTGCACTGTTACAATAAATTTAAATGGAAACTTCACTTCTAAAACAAAAATAATTTAACAACTGGATTTCATTAATTTATAGGAAAACTAGCAAGCTACGCCCGCTGCGCTGGTCGGTTTCTACAAATGAACCCTGAATCAACCGAAATATATCGTTTAATTGGACCTTGTATTTGAAAGCAATCTGTATATTTACGTGGAATATCCTTCCACATTACTGAAAAATGACGCGATTGCGCTATTATATTTTCTAATGTGCAGTCAAAATTTTAGCTGTTAAGGACCAACTCTTTTATTTGGTCATTTACAGTTAGGGTTTGCTAAATAATGATAAAACTATATGCAATATACTAAAACCATCACTAAAAATTATCGAAATAACAATGCAAACAAATTAACTAACAAAATCCATTCAGAAGAAGTTTTTATAAAGGCTAATCTTTGATAATCTGATTATTGAACTTTTCCACATAATTCTAAAACAACAAAACGATATAAAATATACTAAAACAATCCTTACAAATTATCTACTTAACAAAGCAAGTCGCAAAAAATACGCCCAGTAAAAACTATCAAAAAGGCTAATATTTCGGAATCGGGTTCACTTGACTATATAACCTTCACACATAACTGTTGGACTAAGCAACGTAGGACAATATATAGTACATTAAAACCATTTCTGAAATAGCATCTAACTAACAATACAATTCTTATCAAAATCCGTTCAGTAGAACTTTTTTAGAAGGCTAATCTTTCATAATCGGAATCAAATATTGAAAAGGCTAATATTTGATAAAAAAAATGGTCACCCGATTTTCGAATTTCCCCCTATAATTCTAGAACTAAGCAACGTTATATAATAAAACGTTCCCTAGAAAATTATTTAACAGTATAGGTTCCATCGAAATACATTCGGCAAAATCTTTTAAAAAGGCTAATCTTTCATAATCGGATTGATCTGATTATAGAACTTCCCAGAATAATTATATATTTAAGCTACGTAGAACGATATGTTATACAATAAACCTTCCCTTAAAAATTTTCTTAGTTTAAGTTCTACGAAAATGCATTCAGCAGAACTCGAGTTATAAGCAGCCGGAACGAAATTTCATATATGTAGAAGTAAATAGAAGTATATTGCCATTAATATAGTTTGCATTTGAATAAAAAAAGGTACTTTTCGGTTAGCCGGGCGCCAGTGATATATGAACACACACACATATATATATATATATATATATATATATTCATACATATAAGTGTATATATATATATGTATGTATATACATGTATTTGTGTAGATATATGTGTATATATGTGTGTGTATGTATATACATGTATATATATATATATCACTGGCGCCCGGCTAACCAAAAAGTACCAAAAAAAGAATACTGCGAAAATGCAGTCGTACACTTGAAAAAAAAAACACCTTTTGGCCTAAAATCTCTCATCAAAACGGTTTTTCTTTTTTTTCTTTTCTTTCTTTTTAAAAAAAATAAAATTAGTAACAGTTTTTTCTTTTATTTTTCCAGATGTATAGCTATTTCAATTCTTTCTGCAACAAAAACAGACACTTTTTGGCTTAAAATCAAATTGTTTGGGGTCAAAAGTAAAATCAAAATCGCCAAAAACAAAAGATAAATCGCCAAATTTGTTTCAATAGAAATCTTGCCCCTTGAATAATTTTTTAAGCATTATGAACATTTCTAATCATGTTTAAATTAAATATTTTCGTTTTATAATATTCTCTCATCAAAACTCTTTTTTTTTAATTTCTTTCTTTCTTTCTTTCTTTTTTTTTTTTTTTTTTTAATAAAATTAGTAACAGTTTTTCTTTTATTTTCGAGATGTATAGCCTTTTCATTTCTTTCTGCAACAGTAATGATCGCCAAAAAATTAGCAATGGTAACCTTTTAGGTCAAAATAACAGAACTTTCTATCATAATTTGATAGCTAATATACGTAGAACGTTGTGTTACATACTAAAACCTTCCCTGAAAAATTATCTCTCGAACAGTGCAAGTTTCATCAAACTCCATTCAGCAGATCTCGAGTTATAAAGGAACGGAACGAAATTTCCGTTTGTGTTTTATATATATAGCGAGGCTAACGAAAAAGACAGGCTACCGCGGTGCGTTCCACTTATCTTTTTTTACAGACCGCTAGAGTGAGGTCATGCTCTTTTCGTACACCTGCATTGGTGGATTCGAGCCTCACGTGATTGCCGCGGTCTGTAAAAAAAGATATGCGTAAAGCACCGTGGTAGCCTTTCTTTTTCGCTAGCCTCGTATATATAGTAGATGACGTGAAAGGTATTCCTGCGAACGAAATGCCTGTCCTTTACCGTGTTTTTTTTATTTTTAGAAATAAATGAATCACATTTAATTTATTTCAAAATTTTTGTTTACGTTTGGAAAGAAAATTTAAATGGCGATAACTCTTAATGTATACATTTTAGAAGGTACATCTTCCCTCAAAAACTAATTTATTTTTAAAGATCTTTCTAAAAACGTAAATTATATATTTAAATATTTTTAAAGCATAAACACTACGTCTGATTACTTTATTTTACAATATTTATAAGAACACGCATTTTATCAGACAATTAAATACACTAAACAAACATGAGTGAAAAATTGACCTGGGCCTGGACTCGAACCTGGGACCTTATGCGTACCATGCCGACGCTCTGCGACTGAGCTACCCAGATCCATATCCGTAACCGGCAATTTCTCATACTTATTCATGTTAGAAACAATCATCTGCCACAGTTTGCAGTCATATTTAATTATTTGATAAAATATGTGTTCTTATAATTGTGAATAATTGTGAAGTTTTATTTAAAAAAAAAATATCTTCAGAAGAAAATGGCTGACTTGCAGATGAAATTTGATGTGGTTATATTATAACCTGTAACTGATTTGTGCTATTTTAATAAAGATGGTACATGGTCGTTGGCGGGTTTTATCTCTGTTTTGGCATAATTTTTTAATCGCCAAGTTAATTAACAGTTTTTTGCTAATTAAGGATAGAAAATATTTTTTTTTACACTGAATTTTATAAAAGCACATAGATTACGTAATTACTTGTCCAAAAATGCAATCCTTTTTTTATTCTGCCCAATATTAAGGCCTGTAGCTTGCTTGAAAAAAAAAGTTTGACGAAGAATATAGTAATCATTTTAAGTAACTCGACGTTTTTAAAAAAAAGCTATATCTCTGTTTATAAATCACTTATGAAGATGAGTTTGGTCTTAAATTGAAGAAATTCTTCCTTAGATTCTTCTAGTTTTCGTTTTTTTTTTCTACGACGCTTGGTTTGTTTGATATCTGATATTTTAATCTGGCATGTTTTGTCGATTTAACATTGCGAAGTTGTTTTCTGTATACGAGCAGGGAAGACCGAGCTATGCTCGGTCAAAATTAAATTTGAGTTCAAATATCATGACCCATGACCAAAGTGACCCACTAATTGAATTTTCTCGAACATGTGACTTAGCCCAACAGTCTTCTCGTGCCGGAAAACCATAGGATACAAAATTTAGTGTAAATTGAGCCGCTTTTTAGATATTGACCCACAATGACCCAGAAATGACCCACTAATCGAATTTTCTCGAACATGTGAGCTAGTCTAATGATTTTCGCGTGCCCGAAACTCGTAAAATACAAAATTTAATCAAAATCGTTAGAGCCGTTTTTTAGATAAAATTAATTTGACCCGCTTTGACCCAAAAATGACTCCCTAATCGAAAGTTCTCGAACATGTGACCCAGCCCAATAGTCTTCTCGTGCCCGAAAATAGTCGGATACAAAATTTCGTCAAAATCGTTTGGACCGTTTTTTAGATACAATTAGCTTGACCATGACCCAAAATGACCCAAAATGACCCACTAATTGAATTTTCTCGAACATGTGACCTAGCCCAACAGTCTTCTCGTGCCCGGAAACCATTGAATGCAAAATTTAGTGTAAATTGAGCCGCTTTTTAGATCTTGACCCACAATGACCCAGAAATGACCCACGAATCTAATTTTCTCGGACATGCGACCTAGCCCAATGCTTTTATCGTGCTCGAAACTCGTAGGACACAAAATTTAATCAAAATCGTTAGAGCCGTTTTTTAGATAAAATTAATTTGACCCGCGTTGACCCAAAAATGACCCACTAATCGAAAGTTCTCGAACATGTGACCCAGCCCAATTGACTTCTCATGCCCGAAAATGGTCGGATACAAAATTTCGTCAAAATCGTTTGCACCGTTTTTTAGATACAATTAGCTTGACCATGACCCAAAATGACCCAAAATGACCCACTAATTGAATTTTCTCAAACATGTGACCTAGCCCAACAGTCTTCTCGTGCCCGAAAACCATTGGATGCAAAATTTAGTGTAAATTGAGCCGCTTTTTAGATCTTGACCCACAATGACCCAGAAATGACCCACTAATCGAATTTTCTCGGACATGCGACCTAGCCCAATGCTTTTATCGTGCTCGAAACTCGTAGGACACAAAATTTAATCAAAATCGTTAGAGCCGTTTTTTAGATAAAATTAATTTGACCCGCATTGACCCAAAAATGACCCACTAATCGAAAGTTCTCGAACGTGTGACCCAGCCCAATTGACTTCTCATGCCCGAAAATGGTCGGATACAAAATTTCGTCAAAATCGTTTGAACCGTTTTTTAGATATAATTAGCTAGACCATGACCCAAAATGACCCAAAATGACCCACTAATCGAATTTTCTCGAGCATGTGACCTAGCCCAATGTTTTTCTGGTGCCCCAAAACGGAAGGATACGAAATTTCGTCAAAATCGTTAGAGCCGTTTTTAAGATAATTTTTGCATATATATATATATATAACCACCCACAAGATTTGCTCGTATTAGAATATATGATAAGCATTAGCGGTCTTTATTCCAGTTCTTGGCGTTGTTTGTGTGGCGTTTTTTTTTAAGCTTGGCTTGGCAGAGCGACCGCCCTGCTTGATATAGATATGAAATACTTTAACTTTTTCCAGCATTTTAAAACTTAAACATTTTCGGGGACATCATTTTTAACATCATTTGGACATTGCCATTTTCTGTCACATTTCGTACTTTTAGTAAAACTTGTAATATTTCATCGTTTTTGCACTTTTTAGTGGAACTCTAACTTATTTTTCCACATTTAAGCTTTTTTAATAAAACTTAGTCTTTTTAGCATCATTTGGACACTGCCATTTTTCTACCACATTCTTTCTAATTGCAAACTTGAAATTTTTTAATGTCTTAGAACTTTATATTGAATTTAAACCTTTTTTCCATTTTTATGCTTTTTTAAAAAAACTTTGTCATTTCAGCACCAGTTGGACATAGCCCTTTTTTGGTCACTTTTTGCATTTTATAAAACTTTTATTTTTTAAATGTCTTTGTAATTTATAGATGGTCTTTAACTTATTTTTATCATTTTTTAGCTTTTTTAGTAAAACTTAGTCGGATTTTTGCTCTTTTTTGCACTTTTTCATAAAAACAAATATTTTTAGTCTCGACCCTTAAAACTAGTTATTCACTTAATAATCTTAACTAAAACCCATTCCCGGTATTATTTTTCTTAAATTCAAAATTTTTTTCCGAGTACGGCACCTGCACTTTGACGGCACTCGGGGACTTTATGCCGTCACTGACGTCGGGTCCCGAGGAACCGGTGCAGGTGGGAACATCACTTCAAACATTTTACTTTGCGATAGTTCCTAAACTACACATACAAAAACCACAAAAATCTATTTTTTTAAACATTTCACTAACCACACTCTCTCCTCCACTCAAAATAATAATTCTTTTCGCATAAAAAAAAATAATAATAACTTTTCCACGCACAGCCCAAAATTCAAACTTTTTAAAATTCTTAACTTTCCACACATACGATTTTCAAATAAAGTGGGTTTCTAATCAAACACATTTTTCCTTTCTACTTTTCAGAAAAATTCAATCTTCACATATAAATTTATTGAGTTATTACCCGTTTTTCATCCAATATTTACACTCTTTCTTCCCCTCGTAAATCTGGCTAAGTCTCGTTCATTCTCACTTTAATTCATGTTTTCTAGTTATGCTAGCTTCCCTATTCAATCGTATATGTTCGGCTTCCTTTTTGCATCATTTTAATTTCTTCATGTTTGTCGTTTTATTTTATAAGTTTTTCTGTGCTGAAAATCCATCAAAGTCTGGACCCCTCTTCGATTTTCTTAAGTTTTTTCTAACACCTAACTGCGAACTCAGTCTGTTTTTCGAGCACTTCTCCTCAGTAATCCCCTCTCTCTCCCAAAACATCGTACTCAACCATACCTTTAACAAATATCAAATCAAGTAAACCTAACTTTAACTTTTCAATGACATCGCAAACCAACTTTAACTTTTCAACACCTCTCTTGTACTTAAAAAAAAAAAAAAAAAAAAAAAAAAAATCCATCATCCAGACTTGAACTTTCTCGCAGGCTAATGTAGTAGAACACCTAACTCGAATCCAACTTTTATTTCATTATCTTAATTCACAACTCGTAAATTTTCATTCACATCGCAAATCATAGTTGGTCTGTAACTTATTTTTCTCATTTTTATGCTTTTTTAGAAAACTTAGTCATTACAGTACCTGTTGGACATAATCATTTTTTGTGACTTATTGCATTTTATAAAACTTGTTTGTTTGTTTTTTTTGTTTTTTTCAATGTCTTTGTAACTTATAGTTGGTAGTTAACTTTTTATCATTTTTTAAGCTTTTTAGTGAAACTTAGCCGGATTTTAGTCCTTTTTGGCACTTTTTCACGAAAACAAAAATTTTCATTCTCGACCCCAAAAACTTGTCAAACACATAATTTTCTTATTCAAAATCCACTCTCTGCAATTTTTCTCCAAAATTAAATTTTTTTTTTTCAGAGTACGGCACCTGCACTTCGACGGTACTCGGGGACTTCATGCCCTGGGAAACGGTGCAGGTGGGAACAACACTTAAAACTTCTTACTTCGCAATAATTCCAAACCTTCACATATAAAAATTACAAAACTCAGTTTTTTAAACATTTCAGAAACCGTACTCTTACCTCCACACAAAATAATAAATCTTTCCACATTTTATAATTATTAACTTTTTCACTCACAGCTCAAAATTCAAATTTTTTAAAATTCTTAACTTTCCACACATACGATTATCAAATAAACTGGGTTCCTAAGCAAACACATTTTTCTTTCCTAATTTTTATAAAAATTTCAAACTTCACATGTAATTTTAATGAGTTATTTCAGGTTTTTCATCCTTAGTTTGCACTCTTTCTTCCCCTCGTAAATCCGGCTAAGTCTCGTTTTTTCTCACTATAAATTATGCTTTCTGGTTACGCTCGTTTCCCCATTGAATCGTATATGTTCAGTTTTCTTTTTGCATCATTTTAATTTCTCCATTTTTGTCGGTTTATTTTATAAGTTTTTCTGTGCTGAAAATCCATCAAAGTCTGGACCCTTCTTCGATTCACTTAAGTTTTTCTAACACCTAAGTGTGAACACAGTCTGTTTTTCGAGTATACCTAACTTTTCAGCACTTTTCTTGTACTTTAAATTTTACCCACAAACCAGACTTAAACTTTTCACAAGCAATTTTGTAGCAGAACACCTAACTCGTACCATTTTTCATCTTTTCATCTTTATTCACAAAACTTGTAAATTTTCAATGACATCGCAAATCATAGTTGGTCTCCTTATTTTTTCTCATTTTTATGCTTTTTTAAAATTTAGTCATAACAGCACCAGTTGGACATAGACATTTTTTGTCACTTTTTGTTATTAAATCTTGAATATTGTCAATGTCTTTGCAATTTACAGTAGATCTTTAACTTATTTTTTATTATTTTTAAGCTTTTTTTAGTGAAACGTAGCCGGATTTTTGCCTTTTTTTTTCACTTTTTCATGAAAGCAAAAATTTTCAATTTCGACCCTACAACTCGTCAAACACATAATTATCTAAATTAAAATCCATTCCCTGCAATATTTTTCTAAAACTCAATTTTTTCGGAGTACGACACCAGCACTTCGACGGTACTCGGGGACTTTTTGCCGTCATTAACGTCGGGTCCCGAGGAACTGGTGCAGGAGGGAACATAACTTCTAACACTTAACGTTGCCATGATTCCTAATCTACACATATAAAAATCACAAAAATCTGATTTATTAAACACTTCACAAACCGTACTATACCTCCACTCAAAATAATAATTCTTTTCACCTTTTTAAATTTTTAACTTTTTTCACGCACAACTAAAAATTCAAATTTTTTTTTTAATTTCTAAACTTTCCACACATACAATTATCAAATAAACTGGGTTTCTAAACAAACACATTTTTCTTTTCTACTTTTCATAAAAGTTTGATACTTCACATGTAATTTTATTGAACACCGTACTCAACCATATTCTTAACAAATCTCAAATCAATCATATCCAACTTTATCTTTTCAGCACCTTTCTTGTACTTAAAAAAAAAAAAAAATCCAAACTTTTTCGCAGGCACTTCTGTAGTAGAACGCCTAACTCGAACCAACTTGCATCTTTTCATCTTTATTCACAAAACTTGTAAATTTTCAATGATATCGCAAATCATAGTTGGCATCTAACTGATTTTTCTCATATTTATGCTTTTTAGTAAACTTAATCATTTCAGCATTATTATCATTTTTTAAGCTTTTTTAGGGTAACTTAGCCGGATTTTTGGCCTTTTTTTCACATTTTCATAAAACAATAATTTTCAATCTTGACCCTAAAAACTTGTCAACACATAACTATCTTAATTAAAATCCGTTCCCTGCCATTTTTTTCTCAAAATTCAAATTTTTTCCCGAGTACGGCACCTGCACTTAGACGGTACTCGGGGACTTTATGCCGTCATTGACTTCGGGTCCCGAGGAATCGGTACAGGTGGGAACATCACTTCAAACACTTAACTTAGCAATAATTCCTGAACCATACATACAATAATCACAAAAATCAGTTTTTAAACATTTCACGAACCGTACTCTTTCCTCCACTCAAAATAATAATTCTTTTCAAATTTTAAATTCTTCACTTTTTAACACATAGCTCGAAACTCTATTTATTTATTTATTTATTTATATTTTTTTTTAAATCGTAATTTTCCACACATACGATTATCAAATAAACTGGATTCCTAAAAAAACACAATTTTCTCTTCTACTTTTCATAAAAATTTCAAACTTTACATGGAAATATATTGAGTTATTTCGAGTTTTTCATCCTATTTCTACTCTTTCTTCCCCTAGCAAATCCGGCTAAGACTAGTACTTCACACTAAAAATCAACTTTCATGTTATACCTGCTTCCCCACCCAATCATTTTTGTACACTTTCAGTTTGGTATTGTTTTTAACGTGCCACTTATTATCTAAGTTTCTAAAATCTCCTTACTTAGACTTAATCTTTTCTGCAGGTAATTTGAGATCAGCATTTAACTCGCACGCAACTTTCATCTTTCCATTTTTATTGTGCACAAATCTATTCTTACCCCTTTCACCAATTACCTTCGTATTGTCGTTAGTATTTTGTTCTTCCTCTCCCCGGCCTGGTCCGGCGTCCCTCTCCTGCCCGGCCCCAGTCTAGCTAGCATCGGCCACAGTTCTGACCCCTTTCTTCGTTTTTATTTTCTTCCCTTCCCCACTTAAAGTTCCCCTTTCTTACTTTCCCGCCTCACCTCGAAGCTCAAAGCTGCCTCTCATCTAGTCCATTTCCCTCCCCCTTGCTTTGCATGGCAAACACCCCCTCACTCTCTCCTAATTTACAGAAACGTGCTGCACAATGGTCGAGACATGGTGGCCTGTAAGAGGCAGATGTCGCTAGTGCCCAAAGGTCTGTCAGTTTTGTTATTTTATCTCTCAAACGTTATAATATTCTTAGTTAGTATTTGCCATAACTTCAGCCATGAGTAAAGTTGACAAGACAGCAAAATCGGAAGAAGCGGTATTTTTGCACCCTGAACAATCTCTTAGTCGAGCGGCTAGTAATTGCTCTTTGGTCTCTAACCCAGAACAAGCACACACAATAACCGGCGTCACCAAACACTCCAGACATATCATCGTCAAGATCGTAAAAAGACTAAACGAGAACTACCTTCCAGACCCTAAAATGATCCCAACGCTCAAGACAAATCTCAAAATCATAGATGAAATTGACACAAACACACAACAAGAAATGGAAGAAATCACACGTAAAAACGCGAAGCTCAGTGCAAGAATCCACCAATTGGAAGAGCAACTACATGAAGCCAGAAACAATTATCAACAGTTACTCCACAAATCCCCCGACACCACAGCCATCATCGAAGCCATAAACATAGCAGTCAACAAAAGACCATCAACACAAGAGTGCCTGGCAGACGACATAGATGCAACATCGGAATCCCACCAAGACAAAGATTCATCACCTTCATACAGCCAAGTTACACAGAAGCCACGCAGGAAAAAACTCCCCAACCACAACACAAGAAATACATTAATAATGAAGGGAGTACAAGACCTCAGCGCCAAAGATATAGACACAACACTTCAGAAAACATCATACACAGCCCCAATTCACCCCAACAAGATCACACGCAAGAGAAACCAAATCGAAATAGAATGCAAGACCAATAACGACCTAAAAATACTACAAAACGACATCCAGCAACACAGACAACTCAACAAGACACTCAACGCAGTACGCAAGTCACTCCCACAACAGAAAATGATCCTCTTAGATATCAACACCACAATAACAGAAGAAAAACTCAAGGAAGCAATTACAGCACACTACGAGATCACAACACAGGAAATAACAGTCCTAAAGGAGCTCCCCAACAGAAGAGACGAGACTACCAAAGACGTGATCCTGCTTCTACCTAAAACCTTGGGACACTCCATCATTACAGACGGGGGGCTCACTATAGGACTTAACACTCACAAGCTCCGGCCACACACCACAGTACCCCGATGTCTTAAATGCCAGGCACTAACACACGTAGAAAAGCATTGCCCGAGCGTCGCACCCTCTTGCGTCAACTGTGGAGAAGAACATACCAACCCCAATTGCGCAAAGTCTCCCAGTTGCGTAAACTGCAAATTCTACAATGAAGAACACGGGGCATATTTCAACACCAAACACCACGCGTCGGACTCATCCTGCCCTACATACAGGGAAAAATATGCAACCCTCAGAAGACGTCTGGATGAGGAATTTGCCCCAGTATCACCAACACCACCCACACTGAGAAACCCAACATACCAACAACAGCCACAGCCACAGCCACCACTACGCCAAGACAAAAACACATCATCACGACCACAAGAAGGCAGCACCTCGAGACCCCCACCAGAGGGAATCCTCCCACTGCAGACTCAAAACCAGGATGAATGGAGCAACTTCTGGTTCCCCTACTTCCATCCGTACTCCCGCTCGCCCTATCTTCCAAACCCCTTCAGGCCACCAATGGATCAGCTGAGCGGTCCCCGCAACTCACGGTAAACAAATTCAAACTTAATCTAGTAAGTGAAATCTTATTGCTTATTATCTTTAGCTTGTTAGTTAATTTATTTTTATTATCTGTGCAATGTCTTCTCCGTCCTCCTCCAATCCAGAGGACACCCCACCTTTCGGCCACATCAAAATTCTACAAATCAACCTTAACCACTGCAAAGTGGCAAATGCGACTCTTAAGGCGCATCTAATCGATAATAAAATAGATATAGCCCTGCTGCAGGACGCATACTGCGGGCCGGATGGCGCTCTTGGGGACATACCCACATCTTGGGCTATCTTCTCATCCAAAGCAAAGAGTGCACATCTAGTAATCCAGAACACATCACTACAGTACTCACATCTCTACACAGGCATGCACTGTGCATTTGTCACAATTACTGCAAAGGAGGACAAACTAATTGTTGGTTCCACCTATGCAGCACGTAAAACAAACTTTGAAGATTCCCTCGAGGAGTGGAGCTCACTTATTACGCAAAGGCTATTCTTTATCTGCAGAGATGATTTCAGCGCTAGCTTCACCTTATGGGGTTACGATCATGAAAGCCTTCGTGAGGATACCCTTATTGAACATCTGACAATCCATAAACTATCCCTAGCTAACATAGACAACACATCACATACCTTTGTCAAAACAAACACCAGAGGTGAGATAATAGCTCAGGGCTTCCCTGATCACACCCTGGTGAATTCCGAAGCACTCCAAAAAATCAGACATTGGCGTGTCTCAGATGTTCACACCGCCTCGGATCACAAATACATAGAATTTGGCTTCGAAATTACACCACTCTATACAACACAGCGTAGATTTAACACAACCCGAGGCAACTTCAAAAAATTTACCCACATTATCAAAACACAAAAATCACTCCTCACCAGTCAGATAAAGGACGTTACAAACACAGCACAACTTAACGAATTTACATCCACACTAATCAAAACCATGCAAACAGCAGCGCGAGCGTCCTTTAGACTCAAAAACACTCGCAGAACACCTATTTTTTCTTTCTGGACATCCGACCTCAAAACGAAAAGAAACCATCTCACGGCACTTCGTAAAAAACTTAAAGCACTGCGCAACACAGACCAAGACACTGAATACTTCCGCGATCTAAGTGCTAAATACAAACACCTTTCGGCAAAATACAAACGCAGTGTTCTGGATGCACGAACAATGGCTTGGAGAAACTTCTGCAGCAACCAAACAGATCCTTTCGGCACAGCACAAAAATTTTTCTCAGGCAAGTACTTCACGCCTGACGAAATAAAGCTCGAACTGCCGCCTAGCAGATCATCCAGACAGCATAATATGGAGCACCTCACGACAACCCTTTTTGGCTCATCACAATATCCAAACATAGATAACTCAGACCTACGTTTCGACTCACCTCCAGATAAACCCTTTTCAAAATCTGAAATAGCAAATGCACTCAAAACATTAAATGACAAAAAAGCTCCAGGCCCAGACTGTGTGGATTTCAAAATCCTAAAACTCACGCACAAAATTATACCCGGTGTTTTCACCAGATGGGCCAACCTGTGCCTTAAGCACAATTACTTCCCGCTCACTTTGAGACAGGGCGAAGTGGTATACTTCCTCAAACAAGGAAAGGATGCCTCTGAACCCACATCATACTGTCCGATTTGTTTGCTTCCAACTCTAGGAAAACTCCTGGAGAAACTAGTAGTCATCAGACTAGTTCACTTCCTGGAAAGCAACAATCTACTCCATCACAGGCAGTATGGATTCAGAGAGGGTCGGTCATGTGACAAGGCCCTATTTGACATCCTTTCTACATGCACAAAAAGCATAGAGGAAGGCAACTATACCTCGCTCGTCTCCCTCGATATCAAAGGTGCTTTTGATAATGCGGAGTGGCGGGACATTTTGTTACAACTAATAGAGATTCACTGCCGGGCAACATAGCGGGAGTCATCGCATCTTATCTAAGTAATAGGAGTATATTTATAAACTGGGGCTCTGGGTCCTCAGAACACCAATTGCAGAAAGGTTGACCTCAGGGTTCCTGCCTTGGGCCAATCCTTTGGCTAATAATTGCAAATATATTTTTAGTAGAATTAGAAAAATTGGGATTCGTCCTGTATGCCTTCGCCGATGACTTCAGCTTTGTACTCTCGGGCAGGAGGCGTTTGGACCTGGAAAACTCGGCAGCTCGAGCTCTCCCGGTCTTTTGTCAACTTTTGGAACGTCTCCCCCTCCAGCTCTCTACAGACAAAACACAATCCCTAACATTCGCAAAACCCAAGAAGCTTAAGCGCAAACCCATAATGAGAATTTATGGGAAAAGCGTATCACATGTCACACACCTTAAATTACTAGGAATCGTCATAGACAAACACAGGAGCTGGACGGAACACATCAACACCCTCAAGACAAAATTAACTAAGTATCAACACAATGCACGCAGATTAACTTCTAAGTCTTGGGGAATTACCTGCAATGTTAAAAATCTGGTACCACGCAATCATAGAACGGATCCTCTTTTACGGTGTGGGCGTCTGGGGAGGAAATCTCACCAAGGCAGTCAAGTAAAAGTTGGTTTCGATTCAAAGGATGTTCTTGCTGCAAATGGTGAGAGGGTATAGGACTATCTCAACGGACGCACTCACAGTACTAACGGGGATCCCTCCAATCTTAATATCACTAGAATACGAGCACCAGAAAAACAGAATCCTACACCTAGAATTTGAACCAACAACCACGCAATACTTTCCACAAACAACTATTCAGAGAAAAGGTCCAAGTTGGCACCTGCACACCGCGGAGGAGACATCACAATTACAGGTATGCATCGACAGGAACAGTCGCATACCCTCGCAGCATCCAACCATCTACACTGATGGGTCGCGCACTGAAACTGGCGTGGCCGCAGCCTTCTGCGCCATGGTAAATGGAGTGCCGACCTATGAGTGGGCCTCCAGAATTGGAGACGACAACTCAGTATATAAAGCTGAACTGTTTGCAATTCTGAAGGCTTTGGAATGGATTGCTGCCTCCCCCACGCAGGAAAATTTTAAAATTTTCAGTGATAGTCTTTCTGGACTTCAAGCAATTTTTGCCTTACGGACAAAACACCCTCTCATACTGGAAATTAAAATCAAACTTCACCAACTGAACAAAAAAGTAACCCTTGGCCACGTCACTGCACACATTGGTATCGCAGGCAATGAGCTGGCGGACAGCCTTGCAAAAGAAGCCACCAAACGCCAATCAATAGACTTCTCTCTTCCGGTACCCCCATCTTTTATTCGCAGAGAACTCAAATCTAAAATACTCCCCAACTGGCAAATCTACTGGGACACCTCCACAAAAGGTAGACACACTTACAACCTAATTCCAAAAGTTTTCAGAGAGCTACTTAACCTCACTCCCTATACAAGTGCTTTCTTATCCGGGCATGGCCCGTTTAAAAATTACCTCTTCAAATTTAAAATTTCACGAACCAATGTGTGCGAGTGCGGCGATATTGGTACCCGCCATGCATTATTACTTCTCCTGCCCACTGACTGTTGCTTGGCATCTTAGGCCTGCTCCTTCTAACCCACCTCCTTCTTGGCTGCTGAACATAATTACGCGTCCCATCTTAACTCATAAACTTTCAGAAATTTACAAATTACTATTAGACCTATCTAACAGAACTTAATCATTCAAAGCAGTTTTCTTTCTCCATAAATTAATAATAAATCGCTTATTTTAGTCATTAACGTAATAATTCCATCATTTTTTATCTGCTTAGCTTTCTCCTTTAGCTATTTTGCAGCTTAATTGTTTCTCTCATCCGCAAGTAATGTTCTCTTCCTAGCAGGGGCTGAGTCCCCATTAATTATCTATTCTTATCGGGAACCGCAAGTCTGGTCAGCAAGCAACGTATCGTCACCTCTAACACAAAGTGCATCCAGCCTCCATCCAGTGTGAGGGTTTCAGAGAAATTGTGTGGCGCTCTTGTCGCTTGGGAATCTCACACTGGCACCTCCACATCTCAAGTGCCGTCATTTACGAACTGTACAAATGGTACAGTCTTACCTAAGAACTGCACCCTTCTACTAAATAAGCGGACTGTACAACTGGTGCAGGCGCACCTGTGGACCTCGTCCACCCTGTCTGTCACTCCTTGTCACGTAGGAACGCTGGTTCCAGCAACAGACCCTGTAATTTTTTTTTGTGTCTTTAGTTCCTGCCACCTGTCGCGTGGGGCTTTGCCCGGCAGGACCCGCCATGGCGAAGTCTGTACTGCCACGTTTAATCCCTGCGTGCCGGGGAGCTAGCCGGGGAAGACATTAAACGCTCAACGACTGGGTTCGCCCTCAGCCGAGTGGTCTTCCTCAGGCATTAAAATATTAAAATATGCCCATCAGGAAAATACTGCTTGCAAGAAAATGTAATTCAAAATATTCAACGACTTAAAACTCAGATTCGGTAATCTTTCTGTCTGGAAGACTCCTTGGAATGACATTTGTTTCTTTTTGCAATGGCATGAAAAGGAAGATGTAATTTTTACAGAGAATATGTGTTATGGTATATATCTTTTAAATGTAATTTACTTTTATAAAAAAGATAGATATATAATTATTATCTTGTATTAATTTCTGCTGAATGGGATCAAAATAAGGACAATAATAGGAGAAAATCCAGGAAAACGAAATTGAAAACACGCATTGTTCCCAACATAAAAAATAAAAATATAATTTTCTTGGAATGGTATGTTGCATTCATTAGAGTTTCATGTAATAACATGATCATAATTTTATTTTTTTTAAAAATTGTATTACATATGGATGAACTATAATTGATATTTAGAAAACAAATAATAAAACTTCATTTAAAGATGTGTATATCATTTTTATGGGACAAAGCAAGATGAATTGAAATTTTTCTTGAACCCAAAATGGTACAAGAATCTTTAAACAATTTGCCGTTTAAGAATATTAAATCCTATCAGCGTATTTACCCATCGATCGGTCATTAAAGATGCACGATCCAAATTAATTGAATTACAATCATAAATAAAATCAATCACTCTCATCACTTAGAAAATATAAAACTTAACATCGATGAATCATCATGAGATGCGTTGATTAAAGAAGATGAAGTATGAGGCCAAAAAAAAAAAAAATAACAACATAATAAATAAAATTCTGGAAGATTCAAAACATGTTTCTTGAATACAAAATCTTTGAACTGCTAAAGTTTACATAAAGAAAAGAACATTTGTATTTTCATATATATTTCTTAGTTACAATGGTTAAAATGTATATATTTTTCTCATTAAGGTGAACAAATATATATTTTTTTTAATTTAAATTTCCAGACTTTCGATGAAAATATATGTTTAATTCACGAATTTAGAAGTATATTAAATTTATTAGTTAAAAACAAAAAAGAAGATTTTGAAATTATTTTCGAGAAAACCATATACATGGCGTTCCAAAAAGTCTGAAACGCGTTTTTATTGTTTAATTATCAAAACTAAATGGTCAGTGTAAATTGCAAAATTGTTCAAAATTTGGAATGAAATATGATTATGTTAAGGGGATCAGGAAAAGTTGAAATGATGAAAATTGACTAAAGTTTCTTCGTATATTAGGAAACCTATAATTAATTTAAACTATTACTCATTTTTCCGTTTAATTTTTTTTTTATAAATCACAGAAGTAAACAATGTTATATTGTAGAAAATATGATTTTTTTTACAATTATCTTTGCAAAAATAGTTTTCTAGTTTTTTTTTTTTTTTTTTTTTTTTTTTTAAATACAGGCTCCATATTTTTCAATCGTCATTTTTTTATACTGTTTATTACATTGTCTCTCAATTAAACCTGAAAAATAAACAAATTTAAAAATAAATAAATAAAAATACATAAAAAAATATAGTCCACAAAATTTTCACCTTTTTTTTTTTTTTTTTTTTTTTTGAAAAATAAACTTTAGCTCGCTGTCTGTTTGTTTTTTAGGTAAAGTATCTAAATATTAATTTCATTTTTTTAATTAAAAAAAAGTAATAAAAAGAAATAAAAAAGACACATGAAATCCGTTAACTTTTTAAAAAATTACCTTGCCAAAGCTGCTGAAAAACAATGTTTTCAGATAATTTAGTTTAATATGTTGTCTTCTCAGGTAACGCCGGTCTGTTTTGCAATTGTAATTTTAGGAATTTTGGTATGGGACCAACTATACGACATTCTTAAAGATTCAAACATTATAAAAATTTGTAGTAATAATAAACATGTTTTTCTGGATCCCTTAATAAAATATTCCTACATATAATTAAAACATGAACGAAAACGCAAGCGTCAAGCACAGATTATGAAACACTTTTCAACACATTCAGAGTGCTGTAACAATAAAACGTCGCAGTTTACTAAGTAAACAATTTAAAAAACGCCTAACACATTGGAAAACCCAATGTTAGCAATTACTACCCAAAGTCAAACAAACTATCCTAATTATTTTGTGCAGACCTGTATATGATATCTAGACGTATGTATATTAAACAGTGTGCTGAAATTTACTTCAATAAGGAAGTACATAGCACAATTGAAAATGCCTCTTCAGCAATATCCTTCAGTAACTGGAAATTTACTTACGGATTTTTGAAGAGCTCTGTATATGATCGAAAGAATTTATATGCAAACACTTAGTCACATTTAAGAAAGTGTACCTCAACTGACAACGAGCTACCAGCAGTTATTATTCATTGACAGTACTGTAACCAAATTCTTTTGAGTGTCCTTGTAAATGGACAAAACATTCTATGCACACCATGTTCTAGATTAGAGTAAGCACCTTATAGGGAACATCAGTGATATGTATCAATTTGCTAACTTTAAAATAGTGTAACAACCTTAAAATACGCCGCAAATGATTTTTCACCATAGACCGCAATGTAATGGAATTCTTTTGAGTGTCCCTGTAAGATAACCATAAATGCTACATACTTCATTTTCAATATCAAACATGTCATTGTAAATCCCAACAACATATATACATTTCAAGGCAATCCGAAAGTACATTTACGCGAGTTAGAGCATGGGCAGACGACAGACAGACGATAGTCAGGAGGCAGACATACGACAGACAGGCGGCAAGCAAACCGAATTCAACCATGTTGGAAAGTGTTAAAAATATTATGTTTAAAAACTTTTATACTACTCTCCTAGACAAAATTAATCAGTTAAAATTATTAATTTTTTTTTGTTTAATTTTACTCAATGTATACAAAATAATTCAGTTACATTGTGGTACATGGGGAAAATTTGTTTGTGCTTCATTTTGATGATGATACAATATTTAAAACACAATAAAATTAGAAATGATCACTGATGTATATTACAACATGTAGTCATGATACATTTTATATGAAGGGGTTAGAGTGACATTGTAGTAAGTCAATATTTAGTTATTTGAGTAAGGAATAGTTTTGTGAAACTTATCGCATTGCTTTTGCATTAAGTGGTCCAACTTCCTTTGCCCTCTAGTGACTGCATAAGTGAACTATGACTTATTTGAATGTCACACTGAACAGAAATTAATATACGCTCAGTAAAAATATGGTTATCTAGATTTTTCAAATTTTTGACTTACTCCACTCTCATTCTAATCCCCTTACATCATGATGTTGATATTCATTAATAACGATGATTAAAATGTTATAAATGATGAATAAAATGTTATAAATGATGAATAAAATGTTATAAATGATGAATAAAATGAAATGATTATTTTTTCTGGAACACGATGCATATATATATATATATATATCATTACAAAAATTCATGCTATAATCTTTAAAATTAACTGAATTAGGATAAATAGGAAAAGTCGACATCCCATTATTTCGTGTCATTAATTAATAGTATTTTAAAAATAATGATATTATTTAGAAAATAAATTGACAAATTAAATAAATGATTAAATTACTTTTCTGTAACTATTCTGATATTGAGTTTCATCCATCTTATTTTGTAATCATTTTAGAAGGCAGATTTAATTTGTATTCTTTACTCAATTTCTGGATTTAATCACGCAAGTTATCAGTGATCGATCTGACATCAAAGACGCCGTTTTCAGTTTAGATGAATTACAAACTTCAGTAACATCAATCACTCTCGTCACTTATAAAATACACAATTTATCATCCTTAAACGAAGGTAAGACGCTATGAATGAAGAAGATGAAGAAAGAGGTAAAAATTAAATAATAGAATATAAGTAAGAAATTCTGCACTTGAAATTACGAATAAATTTAGAAAAATTGAAATTTTTAGCTGTTACGTTTAAAAAAATATTATGTTTAAGCCAAATTTTAATGCCGTAAAATATTCTTTCTACGAAATTATTATTCCATTTTCAGATATTTTTAATTTATCACCGTATTATTTTTCAATAAGTTGTTATAATACGCTTACGAAGATTTACAACTGAATTCCGAAATATAAATGTTAGTATGTAGACAGTGATTTTTATTTTATTTTGATGAATAATTGTGTCTTCAAATCTTCAATAAGTCTTGTTTTTGATACCTAAAAAGAGCATATTATACAGAGAAATATAAATGTTCCTGCAGTAATCCTATTTTTCCTTCTAATTTCACGAAACTCTGAAAAATACCTTTAGTTTGCTAAATCAAGCAAGTGCGAAAATTCTTGCACCGGGTATAAATTACGAATTAATTTGTAACACTAACAGAATATTAATAAGAAATTTCCTTCTTTCAGACAATGGAATAGTATATATAGATAAGCAATTTAGTAAAAATCAATTTTCAGCAATTTCTGTCCATATCCGGTAATGCAGGAATTTCTGTCGTGCAGACCTGTATGTGTATATGATCTATAAAATATATACACACCACGTAATACACTATCAAATAGATAAGTCTAAAAATGCATACCACAACTGTCACAAATTATACACTGATGTCAAGAAATTAAATGGCAGTGAGCAATTTCAGACATTTCGTGGAATATCTATCTACTGAAACTCATGAGGAAATGCCCGAAATGCGCTTGAACTTTGAGGATGTAAAGAACATGTTTGACTTGGTGTTTTTCAGTGAATATTTTGTCGCGAGGAAAATTAAGGGGGGGGGGACGATAATAATTTTAATAATAAAATAAAATTTTAGGTCACCCAAGTAACAGAAAATGCTAACAAGTGGGTAAGTGTGATCTAAGATCACGCAAAGGGTTTCGTTTAATATTCCTTTCAAAACACTTTATCCTTTCTTTAATAAATCCAAATACATTTCATTTAGCAACCAAAAAAAAAGTCATGTTTTTTATAAAGTAAAAATTTACCGGTCTATTTTTCTCGTTTTTTCGAATATCTAAACCAGCCCGATAGCGGGCGATGCCCGCTATTATATTCTGTCATAATACTATCTGTCATGTGGACTAAATGCGATATTTAAAAAAAATAATTTCAAAATTAAACATGTTGTACACCTTCAAAATGTCAAAATATGCGAATATTTCCGTAATCGGGTTTTTATCATGATTCAATACGTTCCTCAAACTCATATATTTACTACATTAAAGACTTTAGTGTAAAACATCACAAATTTACTGAATGGTGTATACAAACGTTTTGTATACACCATTCTGTAAATTTGTGATATTTTATACTCGCGTCTTTAATGTAGTAATGTTTCATGGTGTAATCGTCCAGCATTTATATCATATATTTACTATTTTCTTTTACTCATATTGATACTCGCTTTGTATTATTCTGAAACATTTGAAAAATCCGTTAAACTTCCAATATGACGTCAGATTTTTTTTTTAATTCTCTAATGACGTGATATTAATCTGTGTACACACACATACTGATACTCCTTGTATTATTGAGAAATCTTTCCGTTTTATTACCACTATGACGTCAATCAATTTTATTTCATATTAATCTTTTTTTCAATTGGTGAAACTTTTTATTTCAATTTCATTTTTCACGTGTAAATCTCTGATAGAAAGTTAATCATTGTAGAAAGAATTTCATCGTGGATTTTTTAATTTATGGCATCTGCTATACCGAAAAATGTTTAAATTTAATGGGGAAAGGCTGTTAGAATTTTGGTTTTTTATCTCTATTTATTAAAATAATACGAATTTTTCAAGTTTTAATATTTTGAGCTCTTAATAGCTAGTATTCAGATTTATACACAAAGTTTCAACTCTGTAAGTTACATAGTTTTTGAGAATGGCTCTGTGACAGACAGACAACGGAAAGCGGGAGTAATAGGGTTTCGTGAGATGAAAGAAACCCTAAAAATGGTCTGTCACTGTAGCAAATGATTATGTAGGTCCAGTTCAGCATTTGTATGCATTTGTGTAAGCATAGCACGTATATTCATGAAGATGTTAACTTTTCTGTGAAAAATTCAAAAGTTTTTTTTTATAGCATGCAGAGTTTTCAACCGAATTTAACATCGTTTCCAAAAACTTGACAAAAAATTATAGAAATAGTATACTGCGATTAAAATATTAATATGTTGAATATTTGATAAGATATGGGTATTCGTATGAAATAAATTTTAAAAACTACAGCAAAGATTTTTTGTCATGATTTGATAGTCAATACTATAGGGCAACTCATATAAAAAGACCAGTGAAATATCGTGAAAACTCAAAAAGTTACAGCAATAACCAATAAATTGAAGAGGAAATCCCATATAATCGAATGGTTTTTCGGGAGCTGTGAGCAAGTTTGATAATTTTCTGTAATGAGTGTTTGTTTGATTTTTAATTATTATATCGGTTAATTATCAAAAAGGAAATTCTGATATTTAGGATCATTAGAATATGCCTTGAACTTCTTCATCTAAATACTCATGCCTGTACGCACATTAGATTTTCATAGCCATCGCCAAAAGTTACACACACTTACACCAGCCAGATAAACACTCTTCTTTTATTAGCATGGAGTAATAAGTATTCTTTTAAGAAATCGTGTAAACAAGGAGTATTAGGATTTTTAATAAAGTTTCTGCCTATCCAATTTTTTTATCATAATATGCAGACAAAAAAGTTAAAACGTAATTCTTTGTTTAAATTTAAGCGAAATAATCAATCGAAAACTAATACTTAAATGACGAAAGAAAATGTGTTTTCATGAAATACTTCAAAAAAGTGCCCGTTTCTTTAAATAGAAAAACCCCTTGTGGAAGAACTGACAAACACAATGCACGATTCTGAGTAGAGTCAAGCTCGAATGAAATGAAGCAGCGTTTTCTCTCTCGTATTTTCATTTGAAAGCATAGAATTGTGAGCAGCTGCTTGAATGGAAATGAAATATGCGGATATAAGGAAATGACAGCTGTGTTCGTCAAATATATAAAATCGAAGAACTTTCCTTGTAAAATAATAACTTTTGTTATTAAGAATAAAATTTCAAAACTTATTAAACGTATCGGATGAAAATATTTCAATTTTAATAATATATCTATTCATATTTGTAGGGTTTCTCAAACTTGTTATAATATTTTAAAAGCTAAAAAATGCAGTGTTCAAAATAAAGTAGGAAAAACATTATGATAATGAAATATTCATTTCTTTAGATTTAATCACGTTACACTTTTTAAATTGTATACCTTAGACAACATTTGCCGATTCGAAAACTTTTTCTTTGGCTCTGACAAAACCATTTAAATAAACTTTATACCATTATCTTTAATGATAGTGAATTATAATGAAGGGAAAATGTTGACTTTCATCACATTTTCACACTATCTGAAATGCTTCATTATCAGATAAATTAGGGATCATATAGTGTTTTTTAGAACACAAACATGTTAACAAGGGTGAAATGGTGCAAATCGATCTGCATAAAACTTTACACAGGAAAAAGTCATGTAAAAAGACAAATATATCGGAAAATCTTAAAAACATTCTTCCAGAAAATCAATTCACAAATTATTCTGAAATAATTTTCTAACTTTAATACATAACTGAGCACTTTTAATAAGGCTTCTAAAATATTTTGGAGTTTTCTGAACTAATATAGTTGCAAGAACTGATTATGGTATGTTTAAGCTAAAATGAACCGGGCGTGTCGTTACGAACCGTTTTTCACCTTCCTTAAAATGTCTCAGAAATTTAACTTTCTGCTATAATAATGTCTTCATTCACAATGTATAAGTTTCAACTAAGCATACCTCATGCTTTTAATGATAAGATATATGTAGTTTTATATAATTATCTGTTTGATGTAAAATTAATTTTTTCCTCCAATATTGTCTAGAGGAGCCGTACAAAATGTTAACAAGTATAATATTTTCAGAATAAGCAGCAGGAGTATTTTAGTAACAATCATATTTCTCAACTTATTTTGAACATTTAATGCAATTTACATTGAAAATATCTCCCCACAGGTTGTTCTCTAACAGTTATAAAAATAATTAAGCGAGTTTCAATCGTTTTGTGACAAGTATGCGAAACATATGGAAAGTTTTATTTTACAGACTGTGTTGACTATTCCACTATAAAAGTCAAATTGAGGAACAAATTTATGAAAATATACACTGGACAGATAACACTGGCCAACTCCATTCGATTCAGACAGCCTATAGAGATTCCCATTTGGTCTGCTGAGCTCTACCGTGTGGTTATAATATATCTCTATTTGAAGCACTCTGTAGCTTGAAGAAATAACCCGAATGAAACCAATATCGGTATACTTACTATTGGAGAAGGGGGAAGAAGAATGGGATAATATAAAAAATAATTGCAATAATCGCCGACAGATGGCGCTTTTGAGTGTGAAATGTAATATGTAATACAAGAACAAAAACTTAAGGCGTAAACCAGATGACAACCTAATTTATTGGAAAGTGTCGCAGTGAATGTGGTTTCTCTTTCGCATGGCGATACCGATAAAGTTCATATTCCACAAAGCCATTGTGCAGAAGGACACAATCCAGGAGGTGCACTCAACTGCGGAATGAAACGCATCAGGAGTGATGTTTCCCATATGTTGTGATACGTGATCTTTTAAGTCATTGAGGTTTGCGTCACCTCCACGGTACACAACAGCGTTGGCACCGTTAGGATCCTAGCGCCATCTGTTGGCGATTATTGCAACTATTTTTTTATTGTTCCATTCTTCTCCCCTCTTCTCCTATAGTAAGTGTGCCGATTTTGGTTTCATTCGGGTTATTCATTCAAGCTACAGATGGCTCCTAATAGAGATACTTATATTATAACCACCCTGTATTTCTGACCTGGACTCTTTTTTACTCGGTTGGAAATTTTCTACCCATATGATTTTTTTATCAGTGATTAACATTTTTTCTATTTTTTCTAATAGATATGATCCTTTCAATCAAATAAAAGGACTGATTATAGTTTTTATGTTACTTCTAGTTTTTACAGTTATATACTGGGAGTTTTCTTTTAACTGACGCTATTCAGAGCCATCAATAGCTCGTTATATTAACCACAATGGCAGTAAATTTGATAAGGTGAAAAATGACGCCATAGGAAAAATAGATTCCGAGAAAACAAAATTAGTTCAAAACACAGCCGATAGTGGAAAATGTGGCATTGTCTACGCAGCCGAGAATTAGCATAAAACATAGGTAACAAATGAAAATACAAATTTATACCTACGTATGCGACAACAAAACCAAGTACATGCGAATAGCTCCGAGAAACATTTCAGCTCAGGTTCAATATGTGTGTTCCTTTACCGCAGACTGTGTTACTTGTAAAGCTGTACTATTGTAATCCATGAAGTAAAACCACTGCTCTTCGCAAGTTTAGAACACTCAAAAAGCTACCCAAAGGACATTTATCAGTTAATGCATTGAAAGCAATGATTCTGAAGTTCGAAGAAACAGTCTCGTTAACAGTTCGATTAGGCAGAGGATGTAAAACGGTATCAGAAAATGTAACAAACGTTTTTACAACTGCGATCGTCGACATGTCACAGAGAACCGTTTCCACTTGTAGTAACAGCGCGCGGGGTATTGCGGGAGGACTGGATTTAAATGTTTTGACGGTATGGAAAGCGACAAATTCTCCACTACTAACCATACGAGATCAGCTGCTTCCAACAACTTCAACCCAACAAATTTTATAAACGGCTGACATTTGGTCTGTCGTTTGATGCCAGAATGGAGATCGATTATGATATCTCGTGGAAAATTCTACCGGAAGATGAGGCCCATTGTCATCTTAATGGGACTGCTAACACTCCTAATTGTCGAATTTGAGCCTCTGAACAACCCTATGCAGTTCTAAAAACTCTGTTGCATTCACCAAAATTCATTGTTTGGTGTGACTTTACAATAGAATTCATCCTTAGACTATTTTGTTTTGAGAACATTACTGCGACAGCACCATTAACGTGTACCGTTAACGAACAGAGAGGTATCACGAATTCTGACTCGTTTTGTTGTTCCGCACCTTCAGCAAAAACAATATCTGGATCAGACAATCTTTAAGCAGGATGGTGCTCCACCACACATTGGTATGACGGAACAACAGTTGTTGCTCCATCACTTCACTGATCAAGGGGTCATAAGTCACAGTTTTCAATAGGCCAGGCCGCACCGGTCTCTAGATCTAACTCCATGTGACTTTTGGCTCTGGGATTTTTTAAAGTGGAAAGTTTATCTTGGTGAGGTCACAAACCTGAGTACCTTAAAATACAACATAACACAGACAGTGAGGTATATTCTTTGTGACATGTTACGTTCGACCGTAGAAAATGTGATGCAAAGAATGCAAGGCGTAGTATGAGAGAACGGTGGTCACATTGAATGTCGTTGAATTCCTGCCAGTGAAGTTAATTTAGTGAATAAAACGTGATGTTTCACTAGTAAGATAATACTGTAATATGATGAAATCTTACGGAAATGAAAGATTTACTTCGGTAGTTTTTGCAATGGGATAAAAAAATATGCATACATTGAAAGTGTGCATTCTCACTTCCTTGTTTTGAACATGCTCTTAGTACACAAGAAAAAAAATTATGCACTAAAAGAAGAAATATTTTAGTGCAAATTAAGTACGTAGTACAAATTTGCCATTTTTAACCTAATTTAAACAAAGCGGGTCATAAAATTTGTTCGAAAAATTTTTGATAATGTATTTTTACTCATAAGATTTAAATTCATAAAGCATTCTGTAAAAGAAGCAACCGTTTAATGTAAATTAAGAACATACTATAATTTACATTTTATCATAAAATTTGTTTGTAGAATATTTATTAATGTATCTCTACTTACAACTTTTGAATGCTCAGATAGTGATACTTATTTCTTTTGATCGTAAGGACTATATTTTATCGTTGATCCGGAAATTATATCACCAACCTAAAAATATACGTTTGCCTGATTCTACTTTTTGTCCTTCTATGCTGAAATATGCCAATAAAATTTGAAACCCCAGTTAGACCCCAGTTTTACTTCGCATTTTAAAAGAAAATGTCGTAACGAGTATTTTTTTTTAATTGAGACACATCAAAATTCTTAATATAGGATCGTCTACTGCGTTTCAAACATGGACGAGATGCTAGAAAAATGGTGATTTTAAGTAAATGTGAATGATATTTATATAATTCCGAGTTGTCACATTATAAAGTGTGCTGTGTCAAACTATTGCTAAGGCACGTGAATTGGCTTACGATAACTAAATATCATTGCAATAAATTAAGAAACAATTACTAGAATTAATTTTTAATACAAGTAAATTCCAATCCAGAAGTGAAATTCGACCGAAACTAATGAATAACAAATAAATGGATTTTTCATTGCTAAACTGAGTGAGAGATGCCGAGTTGGAATAACGTTCCTTGTAACTCAGTGGTAGAGCCCCAGACGGCTATTCTGGGGTCCTGGGTTCGATTCCCGTCTTGGGACATTTTTCACTCTGTCGGTTTAACGCTTAGTTTATCAGTGAAAAATCCATTTGTTTTGTTACTTATTAATTTTTAATTCTTTCTTAAAACATTGCTTCTTAGAGCATATTTATGTTATTTATTCTGCGCATATATGCCTCACTTTTCTCACAGTATTCACTTACTTTTTCTAATAAGAAAAAAGAAAAAAACAGAAACATTCATCTCTGTCGATTATCTGTCGTTTAAAGTTTGACACAGGATATTTTTTTTAAATGCATACACATCTACATTTTCCGGACCGGATCTTCTTCATTAACATTATCGCGACGAGCGTCCTTTACAGAATTTTTAATCTTTTACCACCGGTTTTTCAAAACAGAAATTTTGGCCTAATTGAATCGCAGAAATGCTAAGCTTTAATAAGGCAAATCTTACAATAAAAAATAACTGGTGGGAAAAATCAAGGATTCTGAGCATCTTATGCGTCACGTATACGTGTCGCTCATCCTCAAGGGGTTAAAAGCTTGAAATAATATTGGAATGTACCATCTGCGTAAAAAGTACTTGGAATTCATCATTTCAAAGGCGCGCATAAAATATATCAAAACAATTTATTTTCTGTAAATTGTTACTACTGTACCGAGTTACGACACGGTGTTTGAACGAAATCTGTGACTTAGTGTGTTGACAGCAGCTGTTTTTGTAGTCATGCAATTAAGTCCTCTGCGATTTTCGACAACAGAAAAATTTGTTAGACAGAAAGTTTGCTTTAAATTATGTGTTTCAAACGAAATTTCGCCTAGAAAATCTCAGAAATTTTGTTTGGATTTCGCACCATAATAATGCTCACTCGCATAAAGCTATCGTTACGCAAGAGTCTTTGGTGGTCAAACAGACAGGGAATGTCATCGACCAAGCACCGTACTCGCCTGATATGGCCCCGTGTGACAGTTTTCTGTTTATGAAGCTACTCTCCCACCCGTTTTGAGCCGATTGAGGCCGTAAAAGCAAATTTGCCGATTGAGCTGAAAGCCATACCTCAATCAGTCTATGAAAAATGTACGGAGAATTGGCCACGCGTGGCATAGTTTTATTGGACTTGATAGAGCATACTCTGAAGGTGATAAAGTATTTTTTTGCTTTTGTTTTATTGAACAATTCCGTGTAGTTTTGATAAAGAATGTACTTTTTCCAATGTAACAGTTTTAAAATGGGATGGACGCTTCATTTTTAAAGTCATTCTTTGCAATTCGTTGGTAGAACAGATTTCCTTGGCTTTTCCCCAGTATTTCTACCTGGGTTTATGCGCGGTTTGTCGAAGAGTGAGGCAGCTGCATTTTTAATTTTCCAGTAACACTTTAGAACCACTTTCTTTTGTTCAAAGCTTAGTCCAGTGTAACGCTCCTAGTACCAAGATTTAATTTTTTGAGTGTTCTTAGTTTGGTATGATTTGAACCAGATATTAATTAAATTAATTCTATTAAATTTCTTCCAAGGTGTTTGTTTTACTTACAAGTTGTTTGTACTATATTTTCCTGGTTTGAAGCATGGAAAATTTCAAAACAAATATAAATGGGGGTCAATAAAGACACCAATGGTACTAGGAGGATTATGCTATTATGTACTTTCCGGACCAGGTCAGATACCAACTGCGCTAATAATACTAATTACAGTAACCCTTATTTTTTTCAACATGGTAAACAAGGAAATAATACTTTTCTTAAAAGTAGGCATATTCCCGCCGTGAAACAAAATGTCACAGTAAATCATTTGTCCAACTAGTAATTATTTATATGTTAAAATGTAATTCTAAATAACTGATTCGTATTATAGATATGTGTTATATATTCGTATCTTTAACTGTTAAAACTACAGACCTGATGCTATGCAATTAGTAAATGCGTACCAAAATAATGTTTTAGAATTTATTTTACATTATTTACCATTTCATATATTATTTATTACTCTTTCTTATTCATTATATGATTAATGATTTATTAATTTTAATAAATTAGTGTTATTTAACATTTTTAACAATGTTACGTATTTATTAAAGTACGTGTCAAATTACTGTTTTGAATGTCAGTTTCTGTGATAAATAAAATTGGCAACTGTCAAGCATTTTTGGCGATCTTTCTTCTGGCGGGGATAATACGCAAGTACCAGCTATTATTTCAAGTAAGCTAAAGATGGAAGGAAAAGAAGAACTTGCCACTTATCAGCAAATAAATTGAATATACGTTTTTTAAAACACACTGTGTGATTATGAATGGATTAATTGCGGCAAAATGGGTTAGCTTATGCATTTAATTTCCCTTCTAGTAAAATCCCTTTTCCAGCACGTAAATTTACAATTGAATTTATACATTAAAAAAGGACATGTAGTGTTTTTTAAAACAAACAGTTATTTATATATTATAAATAACATTAAAAAAAATTAACTTTTTTATCTAATTACTAAAGATTAAATTGGAAGCCTAATGGGTGATTAATTAGCTTTTGTAGTATCACATTATCTGTTGATTTAATGTTAACATTGCAAAAGACGATTTCCATGTCATAAAGTAGTAAAAAAATACTACATCATATTATGGAGAAGGTAGTTATTAAAGAAGAGGGTTGTTCCTTGTTTGATTGATAATTTAAATTTATTCCAGAAATCTAAATACTGCATATCTCATTTTATTTCCTTCTGTGTGGGAAACAGTACAAATTAATTTGTTACGAGCGTCGTCCATCAAACAACTGGTTATCTTTCTAGGGTTAAATACAATTATATGAAGAAAAACGTAACGTAAATAGTAAGACTATCAAATTTCTTTTATTTTGTTTTAACACTTTGCCGTCCAACAAAAGCACAGTGGTGTTGATCGTAAAGTAACTTAATTTTAATCCTTAAATGCTACATTAAGCGCCAGAATTGTGGAATGAAAAATTCCCTTTTATCACGTACATGAAGAAAAGATTTTACTTATTTTCGAATAAATTTGTTTCTAAATTCTGGTGTCAATCAATCATTTCAACATTTTACGAATAGAAGTATTTTTACGAGACATGCGGACGGTAAAGTGTTAACACGGAAGTACTTACGGGTTCTTTAATTCTTTTGTAATCTATTTCGCACCGTAATTAACATAACTACATTTTATTTTATTTTTCCACAATTTGTGTTTATAAACAAGATACAGAACTTAGTTATTGAAATATACAAAAAATAAAAACTTGTTAGTAACTCATTAAATATCGTGTTTAAGGTTTTAAGTATCCTATAATTTTTTAAATCATATGGAAAAAAAATTAGAACGAACTTTGAAAAACTAAGTAATAAAAAATAGAAAATACGTAATTTAAAAAATATATAAAACACATGTTAAATGAAATATAATAAAAATGTTTTGATAATATGATAAAAAATACTCTTTATCAAAAACTACCAAGTATCTGTATACTGCAAATCACATTTAAAGTGTAAAAGTTTCTTTAAGATTTTGAATTATCTTTAATTTATAAAATATACATGTATCTTGAATTAAAATGCACTCTCTCTCTCTCTCTCAATGTATATATATAGCTAGGCATTAACACGTTTCCAAATGAAAGTAAAGAAGTAATTAAAAAATTAATTAGTGTTTAACTAAAACAAATTGTTACATATTTTGCAAAGTTTTACACTGAAAATATATTATTGCAATTGAAATACTTAAAAAAATATTTTTTAATCCCTTTTGGCGTTATTTGTTTTAATGCGTAAAAAAAAAGATTCAAAAAACGATTGTAGTACGAACAAATGACATGTGTACTTTACTATACAGAATTTGTTTACAACAAAAAGATTAGTTTGAGTTTTACAACAAAGGATTGTTTGGATATTTAATTTTCTATTAAAAAACAGGAAGAGAAAAATGTATAGTATTTGAGAAATAATTAAAGTAAAACATTCGTTATGCATCCAAGAAAATTGCTTAAATTTTAAATGAATATGTACGAACTTTAAAATTGAGGTGATAGAGTTGATTTAAAAATTCATGGATCATGTCCGCTATTAAACTATATGTACAAAGGGGCAATTCATGTAATTATTTCTGACTTCTACAATTCTATCTGATTGTGGTATTTGACGTTGTATTATAGAGTATATGCAAATATAGATTAACATACTAATTTGAGTATTTATGTAATTTGATTGTTTGTATGGCATTATAGCACTATTAATATTTTAATATACATATTATGTACCAGATATGTTAACATTTCCTTTACTGCAAACATACTACAAAATACGATATTTATATTTTTCATCTGATTTTCGTACATTTTGATTTTTTTTTCAGACAAATTTTGTTACGAATAGAACAATATATGGCTTTCCAGTGGAATATATAGCATATTCTGAAAATATAACTTTTTTAAAACATAAATATAGTTATAATTTCACAAAAATTGCTATAGAATTGAAATTTTTAAGTTGAGAAAAATACTTTAGGTTATAAATTAATGCATTTAAATTCGTTATAGTAAAATTATTTCCAGTAAACACTTATATAATTAAGAAATTATTTAATAAATGTAAGTGTGCAAAATTATTATTAATGAAGCGTTTTTTTTATAAATAACATGCGATATAAATGTGAATAGCAAAATATATAAAATATCTAAAACATAATTATCGGAGCTACATAAAAAGAAGATATATTTCTCATAAAAATCGTAATTTAAATGTTTAGATTCTCTCTAGTCGATGCACATACGTGACGTTTAAAGCAATGCTAAAACAAGAAGTATGTTTAGTCAAAAATTTTATTTTCTAGTTACCGATGAAGATTGTGTAAAGTTAAAAAGGAATAGTGTCACGTTTGAAAGTATTTGCCGGTATATTTGTTCTAACATACTAGTAAATTAACGAAACAGTGAACGAAACGAACATTTTCACGTTACATGTTACATCTTATAAAAGATAAATATTTTTTTGATCATGTGGTGTATAAAAGTAAAATAAAATGGTTTCATGATTTTTATTTTCAAGAATATTTTCAAGAATAAGCATTTTAACTGAATTGCATTATATAAAAATCCCTGACGGCTCGGCCTACAGGCACAGGTAGATTTCAAAGACGCAGACCGTGGGGCGCCTGTTTTTTGGGAATTGTGGAAGAAAGGACCTTCATGCAATGATGCGGTGTTTGGAACCGCCCACTTTGAAACCTATCTTGTTTGCAGGCGAGACGGCAGGGGATTTTTTGTTTTTTGTTTTTATTTATTTATTTATTTATTTATTTTTACCGTAAGAGTTGGTCCTATAAAAAACTTGTCAATATAAAAGTTGCAGATAATTTTATGTAAATTTACAATAAATTTAAGCGGATTTGATATCTTGGGAATTAACGAAGTTATGATTTATTTTTTTCTGAAACCCCTATTCCCCCCCCCTTCTTGGGGGCATTTTTAATGAAATCAAAAATCTGTCATACAAAAGTTTTGGACCTTTTCCTAGAAGTAATAATAACTTTACACGGATTCGATATGTATAAAAATTAAGAAGTTATGGTTTTTTTAGGTTTTCCCGTCTGCTTGTGGGCGGGGCCAGCAGGGCTTTTATTTTTTATTTATTTTTTTTTTGCCATAAGAGTTGGTCCTATAAAAAACTTGCCAATATAAAAGTTGTAGATAATTTTAAGGATATTTACAATAAATTTAAGCGGATTTGGTATCTTGGGAATTAACGGAGTTATGATTTTTTTTCTTCTACCCCCCCCCCTCTTTTCCCCCCCTTGGGACCATTTTTAATGATATCAAAAATCTATCATACATAACTTTTCGGCCCTTTTCCCAGAAGTGATAATAACTTTAAACGTTATCGATACGTATCATAATTAAGAAATTATGGGTTTTTTTCTGTTTCACAAAAACCCCCCCCCCCCCCACGTTGGTTCGATTTTGCCCATTAACGAACTTGACCGAGATTTTATGCCCCTTGATTTTATGTATCAATTTGGAAAAGATTTGTGCAGAATTATTGCAGTTATCGTCTCCATAAAAAAGTGATATTGATAGATAGATAGATAGATAGATAGATAAAGTTTTGAACTGGGGGTGGTTTTGGGTTCTGGGAGTTATGATCGGCGTAGATCTGCAAAAATTTTTCAAAAATTTCAACTTAGGGGAGAATGTAATAGGTAGTATTTTTTACGAAATCTACCTAAAACTACATTCTTGGATACAACTTTTCGTGTTGGAAACGTAATTTGAAACTATCAAATGTATAAAGCAAAAACATTGTGTAGAATAACAATAGTTTAAAATGGATACGTTTATCCTAATCCTATCGTATTCCTAATCCTAATCCTAATAATATTATAAATACGATTGTGCGTGAGGATGTTTGGCTGAAGTAAATTTTAAAACGGAGGATTTTATGGCCATGTATAGTTGCATGTAGATGGAGTATAACGCAGAAATGAACATAGGCTCGATTTTGTTTATTTTATTCAAATAATTTTCTTAATAATTCAAAATTTGATTTATTTCCATCGTGAATCAATTAATATTTTTCATGTAAAATTTAGCTAAACATTTTACGTTGCTAAGCATTACCTTTGCCAATAAATACAAAGCCTGGAATAATATTTTCCCCAACAATAAATTTTCAATTTAACGATTTCCTCGTGGAAAATGAAACTTGAAAAAAAGATGAATTGCCGTAATATTTGAAACAAAAATATAGAGTGTTCGTTATTATACATGAAGTATGAATGTCGGTTACGTAGAGATGAGGTTTTCTAGCAAAAATACGTTATAAGAATAAAAGAAAAAATTAACAATAATTACAGTCGAACCCCGTTATAGCGAACCCGGTATATAACGAACACACGGATATAACGGACGAAATTTTTGGTCCCTTCGTTTTCCTATTGTATTTAATGCTAATTTATTCTTTTATAGCGAACCTCCGAAATCTTAAGAATCGTCTATAACGAACATTTTTTTCAGTCGACCATGATTTTTTTTTTTACTTTTCCGCAGTTGTGAAAACAGGACTCCAATTTCATAAGAAAATGTATGCCGGCTAGTGAAACATGGTAAAAGTCAGCGATAAGTCTTTTTATTAAAGGGTAGGAACAACTGCATTCTTCCTCTTTTACGATAGCCACTCTTCCTTTATTCCTGATCACAGCTGTGTGCAAGACTGGAGACAGAGGCGAAAATGAAGGTGGGGACGCGAAAAAGAGGAAAAACAGCCAACCCTTTGGGAGGGGGGAACATGTAAAAGCATGAACAGTAAGCACATACGTACCTGTTCTAGGTGAGAGGTGAGGGAGAAGTAAAAATCAGATCACGAGAACAAGGGAAAAGGTCAACTCCGAGTCGCGCCAGAACAAGTATTCCAGTCGTTTCATCTCGTTCATTCATTTTAATGTTTCTCTCTAGAGAGCCTGTGCGTCATAATCTCTGCTTCCAGACTGCAAAGTTAAAAATTTGCTTTTAAGAAAACATTAGGTCCATCATGTCGAGCAAGCGTAAAGCATTCTGCATTGAAGAAAAAGTAAGCATCATAAGAGAAATACAAAATGGAGGTAGCCAAGCTGACATTTACCGAAAAAAAGATTTATCGAAATCTACAGTTGGAACAATATGGAAAAACAGAGAAAGCATACTTTCTGCTTTCGAGAAAAATTTGAACTCTAAAACAAAATTGAGAAAAGCGGCTTTATTAAAATGGTTTAGCGTTCAAAGAAGCCGAAATTGTACCAGTTTTTGGGCAAATGCTTCAGTCAAAAGTCAATGAATTTGCCAGTAAATTTGGAATTCAATTTTCGTGTTCTAATGGATGGTTAGACAGATTTAAAAAGCGGAACAACATATCTTCCGGAAAATTTGTCGGAGAATCGGGAGGTGTTTGAACACCCGACATCGATACGTGGAAAGAAAAAGTTTGGAATGAAATCTCTCGTGAATACGACGAGAATGACATATATAATGCTGATGAAGCTGCACTATTTTGCAAGATGACAACAAACCAGACATTATAATTTAATGGAGAGAAATGTAATGGCGTAAAATTGTCAAAAGACAGAATCACATTTCTTGTGTGTTCCAATATGACTGGTACTGATCGTCGTAAGCTTCTAGTGATAGGAAAATCTAAGCACCCCAGAGCTCTGCCACACATCGAATACCTGAAATACAGTAACTAGCAGAACGAACCTGATGGGGTATGTAACCAGTATTTACTCGATAGATATAATATTTTGTAATAAAGAAAATACGCTCGAAATATTGAATTTTTAATTGTATAAATTTTCACATTGCTATCAAGACCTAAAATCAACAGAGTCAAAAAGTACAGGCCAGGACTTGAACCCGAATCAATGGCATCAATTGGTAGAGTATTGGTGCTATACCAATGACCCTGGTTCGAGACCTGGCATGGACACTTTTCCATTCTGTTGGTTTTTCGCCTTGCTAGTAATGTGGAAATTTATGCAATTAAAAATTCAATATTCGAGTATTTAAATGCTACAAAACTTATATCTGAAAGTATTTGATATATACAGAGCGAAAACGGATCCAAAATTAATAATAGTCTTTATCACAGCAATTAAAGAAAAAAGAAAGAACTCTACTGATTTTTATTATGGTATACCAAATGCGATGAAGAAACGAGAGAGGTTTCCTTATGCGAAGAAAATATTTTAAACATCTAAAGTTTGTACAGATGAAAAAAATATAAATGAAGTGATAAATATGCTTCCTTTATTTGGGGGTAGAAGGATGCATAAAAATACAACTGTTCATAGACTTGTACCATAAATATGTGTTTAGGGATATCAGTCACTCCGCTGTGTAATTCAAAATGCCACAACAGTCAACGTTGCTGAGCAAATCGAGTTTAAATATAATTTGATAATGTTGGAGACATTTTTGAAAAATAAATTTCATTTATTTCATGAAATTTTTAATTAAATAATTTAGCGAAATTCAGTGAAATATAAGAATTAAATTGAACATTATATAAAGTTATAAAGTTGTTCTAGGCTTCGTTTAAATTTAATAAGAAAAAGCGCTTTCTAGTCTCTTTGATAAAGAAAATGTACTGTGTAATCTGATTTAAAATTGTTTTTATTTGCTATTCAAGTCCCTCTTTAATTGAATAAAATAATTAAAATTTTAATGAATATACCAGATATCTGCATAAAAGTGTACATTATGTTAACCACTCATTTGCCTATCCTTATGCCAAGCTCATCAATCTTTTCAAACTTTTACCGAAATAGTTTGGAAAAAGCCTAAAATTAAAATGATTAGAAGCATATATCGGGCTTTTATCAAATTAATTTGGTAAATATTAGGATATTATTTATTAGGATATTATTTTTATATTATATACATTCACCGGACTTGGGACTTTTACGGTATCATATATAGTTTAGTACTTATGTCGAATACATTGTTTCTACATATTTTATATATTTAAAAACGTTACATATTTTGATACTTATCGTAACGTTGTGTTGCATAATTTGAACACAGTCACTGAAAGAATGTACTTTTAAACACAATAACCCTAAGTTAAATGTATAATAAAGTTTTAAAAGATTGATTCGAAGAGCAATCACAAAATTCCCTAAAACGAATTCTCATAACTCAGGTTTCTTAAATGAAACTCAAAAATTGACTTGATATTTTTATTTTTATAGGATATATTAGTAAAACCTAACATTCACCGGACTTGGGACTTTTACGGTAACATATATAGTTTAGTACTTATGTCGAATACATTGTTTCTACATATTTTATATATTTAAAAACGTTACATATTTTGGTACTTATCATACTTATCATAACGTTGTGTTGCATAATTTGAACACAGTCACTGAAAGAAAGTACTTTTAAACCCAATAACCCTAAGTTAAACTTATAAAAAAGTTTTAAAAGATTGATTCGAAGAGCAATCACAAAATTCCCTAAAACGAATTCTCATAACTCAGGTTTCTTAAACGAAACTCAGAAATTGACTTGATATTTTCATTAAATACACAACTTTATTCTCTCTGAAAGGCACTACAGCAAGAGTATCATTCTCAATATGACTAAATATAATGTCTGTGAATTCAACACAATCTTAATCTAGAATTTTATAAACACTTTGTACTTTTAAACTTGTTGCAGGTAACTTATTTTAAAATATAAAACGTCTTCTATTCAACACCAACCAACACACGATATTCTTATCTTTGAGTATATGAGAGGGTTAGAATAACAGTGGAGTAAGTCAAAAATTTTGAAAATCGAGATTACCTTAACGTATATTAATTTCTGTTCAATGTACCAGTCAAGTAAGTCATAGTTCACTTAGGGAGTCGCTAAAGGGCAAAACAAGTTGGACCACTGTTATGCGGTTGCAATGCAACAAGTTTCACAAAACCCTTCATTTCTCAAAACACTAAATTTTGACTTACTCCACAGCCATTCTAACCCCTTAATATATAAGAATTATGTAACAATTGTAAATTTGAGTATACTTTATCTTTAAAATCTCACATCCCCACTTGTTGCTAGAAGCAAGGAATATTGAAAAACTGGAATGCAGTAATAAAAAGGTTATATTTCTTTAGACAGAGATAGTTAATGAAAACAACACTTTCATATTCATGCTAGGGAATTCCATGTTACAAAAGTTTAATTTAGAAGAAGTCTTCAAAAACACATGTGTATGATTTTAAACCGGGTTAATATGTGGCTGTTATTCTAAAAGTGCAATGCGTTTTTGAGAAGACTAGGCTTATATATTATAAAATTAAATAGTTAATTTTGTTTTTAAATGAATTTTTTTAAAATGTTTCTTTATATCAATGTAAGGGCGGATCAAATGAAAACGGAACAATAGTTATAATTTAGTTTATTTTTGTATGAGTGTGGTCATACTGTGTGTAGAAGCAAACCGAGAAGTAAGGAAGATAATCCCTACTGCGGAGTTGAATTAGATAGTTAAGCAGAAGCACGTGATATGCGATGTCAGTCGATTAACAGTACCGTCCAGCCCGCAATCGGTTGTTGTTGTTATTGATCTGCTTCTCTGGAATGTTTGCGAGTGAAAAAGAGCAACGCAGTGTGATTCTTATTTAGTGGCAGAACGAGTTGGATTTTGAAAAGTGCTTCGGCGAATAAAGGCAGTGTATGGAGAATATGCACTGTCATTGAGTCGTATGCAGGACGAACACAGGCACTACCGCGATAGAATCTTGTAAAGTTTCAGTGGATAGTGTTGGAATACCAACCGTATAGCCTAGATCTTTTGCCATATGACTTTCCCAACATTGATCCGCTTAAAAAGGTATTGAAAGTTTGCTATTTTTCTCGGACAGCGAATTCATAGACAGTGCTTGAAACTGGTTCCTATTTCAACGAAAGGATTTCTACAATGAAAGTATTCATTACTTGTTGAAACAATGGGACACGTGCTTGTGTAGCTTTGGAGATTTTGTTTAAAATAAACTATGTAATTTCATTCTGTGGCTCCTGTAATGTTTGTATTTGATTCACCCTAACATATCAAAACATATAATTTTTTGTTGCATAAAGATTTATATTCCTACATTTTCGACATAAAAAGATATTTTTATATATTTGTATAAAATAAATGTTTATTACATGTGGCAGATTTTATGTGAGTATTTTCTTTTTCGACAGCTGTATACATTTACTAGCACTATTTAAAAGCACGCTTCTTATTAAAACATTATTATTATCATATGCATAATTGTTATTTAAACATTTAAAATACAATAAAGTTAATCGAAAAGCAAAATAGACTCTATTGTAAATATATTATTTTAATTTAAAATTATGTCAGCTTACAATATAAATCGATCATATTTTCTTATGTTAACTTTAGATAAAAATAAAATTTCCTCTCATGTAATAAAATATAAATATCAGGTATCATATCAAGTATGATAATATTAATACTTTTCCTACGTGATCTACCTTATTAGCTATTTATGCGAAAATATATATATAAGTTGCACATTTATCCAAATAGTTTTCAATGGCATGTAAAAGAAAAATTGTGCAACATAATTTTCATACATCAGAGTGCTTATTCTGTTAACAAGGTTATGAAAATTAATTATATTTTTAGCAGCATTCATAAAATAAAAAGAAATAGATAGACTTATCTAAAACTGTAAGCAGATTCTACAGATAAAAAATCATCCCTATGATCGGTATACATTTACATGCGCTTTTTCTCGCATATACAGATACTATAAATTGGCTTATGAGATTATTTTGCCGTGCCGCCTTTAAAATATAGAAAACAGTTTTCTAAGCTGTTTTTTTTATATGTTTAATTAAGTCTCAGTGGATTTAAACGTGGGCAAAACCGTTTTTATTTTAGGCAAAAGAAAATATTATACTTTTTCGAGGATCACTGAGATATTTGGAAATTATTTCTTGTACTATTTCATGTTTCTTATATTTTTTAAGAAATAAACTGTGTAAAAAATTAAAACAGCGCTACACGAAATATATAATAAAATATTTTTTATATTAATGTTCCGCAATTATCTATATATTTAAAATAAAAGGCTGTTTTCTAGTCATCTATTCCGAGATTTCTACTTAACCAACTTTGATAACTATTTTTTAAATGAAAGTTGTTCATTTTATTAGGATTATTTCACTACGGATTTTTCTGTCATCACCCAAAAATGGAAATGCACTTATAGATGCCCGACAACACCCAGTTTCTACTGTTGTATATATATAAAGGTAGTAGCAATCATCAAAAAAGGGAAAAACTGTAATTTTTAATGAAATTTATTTGAAAATTGCAGCTCAATTTAATGATTTTTGAAGTAATTTTCAGACATGAATTATTTTTTAAATCTACCCCAACAATGGCAATATGTTTGCTTCAATAATCTAAAATAGCTACTGGCAAAGATACCACAATTGGCAATGACCCGTAAGGTATAGCACATTGACACTAAACAGAAATTTATCACGGAAAATGCAGAATTTTATTTAATATTGAACATGAAATTAGTATGAAATTAACTTGAATTGATTGGAATATATAGTGTATCAGAATAAATTCGGAATTGTATTTTATTATATTTTAGGAGTTCCACTGTGTATGTAAGTCATAAGAGAATCCTCGAACACAGAAGAAGGAACATCCAACCAGAGTATGGAAAAGGAGCGAAGAAACCATACAAAGAATGAAATAGCTGCCTCATCTGCAGATTATGTATTATCATTGCATATAAATTTCTCAATTTTTACAGAAATATGCATTAGCTGAAAATAATGGTTGTGTTCCTGAAGGTATGAATTTGAAACGAACAATGACTGAAGAGGATACTTTTTTACTTCGTCGATATTCAACGGGTCCACCTCGTAAAATATTTAATGTAGAACATTTTGTGTGTCATAGTAAAATTTTTCATTTCAAGTATTTGTATTTTTAATTTAAATGCATTATATACAATTATTAAACTGTCTGTTTATTTGAACTGAAATATCTGTTTAATTATGATATTTTAATTTTAAAGAATAAAAGCTAATATGTATAATTAGCATTTATAATATTAATGTAATAAAAAAAATGTTAAAAAAGATTTATGCTGTGATAAAATCTGCCGACATTAAACGAGTTTGAAACATTTTTATCCAAATTATTCAATACGTTCAGCTTTATTTGCGTTTGTTTAAAGTGATGCTTCTGGACACTGGAATCAATTCAAGTAGCTTCGTAAAATAATATATTAACAATAGCAACACGCGATGTCATTTAACTTTTGTAGTAAAGTTATAGGCATCGCCCTAGTAAATCTTTCAAATGCACTGTAAATTTTCCTGAGAAAACCTGTGGCACCTTTCTGCCACAGGTTTTCCCAGGAATTTCACCAAAGAAATGCCAGGAAGCTTAGACAAGTCAGTTACACACAAAACATATGGAACTTCACACAGATCACCGATCACTCTTTTAGAATAATTGCGAAAAGTAACACTAAAGTTCAAAACTATACCTGAGAAAACTAAGGAATGTTACACACAAAACATATGGGACGTTTCACAGTTGATCAGTAAATTCTACTTTCTCAAGTATTCCGAAAAGTTACACAACATTGTGGAAGATGTTACACCAGATTTCTCGGTATTCTCGGATCAGCAGAAATAATCCGAGAAAACCCAGGAATGTTACACAGTAAACTTCAGGAATATTACGCAGATTTTTTAATGTGTGAGTACCACATTTTAGCGATACAACCATTTTTTACATCTAAACTTTAGTTCTTCTGGTACTGCGCAAATTTGATATTTATTGAAACTATTATCTTACGTAACTTAGAAATCGTCTCGAAAGAACATATTTGGGCTCTTCCAATACCTTCATAGATGCGACGGACTTCAGTTCCGTTTGACATGTACTTCCTACAGAACATCATCATTTTTTTCACCTTAGCAGGATTGGACTCAAGTGTTTTTCTATAGATCTTCAACTTGCAATGCAACACTTTATTCAGTTTTAAAGAATATGACGATGCTCAATATTTCCTACTTGAGGCACAAGACTATTTTTATGTCGTAGAGTGTAGGTATTAATCGAACTAGTAAGATGAATTGCAAGTAAATATAGTATGAATATATATTTTAATATTTAAATTACTATGTCTGCTGAAAAATATTGAAATAAATATTAATCTTCATACGTGTATGCAAATATGCAAATATGAAACACATCTAAAACTAGTATTTCCGTCAAGCTGACTTGTTAGATCTTTGTTAAAAATGCACAATTAAAAGGGGAAAAAAGAAGACGATTACAAATGCTCGAAACATTTTATTAGAAGACAGGTTTAGTAAGGATAAGTGAAAGTTGGATGCAACGGAAAGGATGATTTTTCTTCAAAAGCTTGTCAAATATGAGCAGTGAGATCGCCAAAATATCCCTTTGGGGGCTGGTTTATGCTCTTTGCAGCGGTGTTCATTATCATTCATCTCATTAAATCTCAATCTGATTCATATTATTCTGGTAGTTATATTAGAAAAAAATCGCCAACAGTCAAGATATACCTATTCCTACAAATAGCAAGGATTATATGGCGAATGAATAGCAGAGCGTGTTAAGATTAGTTGTCAGTAATCAATGATATAATGATCTGGATCTTTGACCGCCGAAGAACTCTTCGTCGCCACTACTTTTCTGATGAGGCGCCGTGCGGGCGGAATAGGAGGTCCCTTTCATTCAGTTACCGACAGGAATGGTCGTAGACCCGATCACGAAACTTACCACTGATAAAATTTAAAATCCAAGTCTAATAAGTTTAAGGTATCTGTATGTCTTTAAAGTGTCAATTTCGTTTAAACTTTCAACTTTTTGTTTTTTAAATTAATATAAATTTGCAACATTTTTCTTTTGATTTTCGTTGAAATTTGTCTTTATCTTATTTAGCAAAATAAGCTACAGATTTTTAAAAGTTGTTCACAGATAAATTTTGAAACGGAAAGGATGTAAAATTGTGTTGAAAAAACGTCATAACTCAAAAAATAGTAGTTACATTTCACATTTTTATAAATTTATTTTTAAATTATATATTCAAAGGAAGTAAATAAGTCTTATGCTGATTTATTTATGCAGCTTATATCTTATGCAGCTTATGAGTTACACAGTTTTAAATTATGATTTATTAACTTTTTCCAGATATTTTCAGCGTTCTTTATCTTTTTAGACTTATAATTTTTAAAATATCCACATTATTGTCATAAAAATAGTCTAGCTCCTGTATTACATTATTGTTTTCATTATGGAATTCATAAAATGTATTTATAGTTAATAGTTTTATATATAAAAAAATAATAAAATAGCAATTTTCGGTTAATTTTATACTATTTAAAAACATTTAGCTACCTATTTGTATGTTTGTGTCCCATTTTTAAGACGAAAATCAAGAAATTTTAAACTTGAAATTTACAAAAATTGAAAAACTTTCTTCTGAAGGCATACATATATCTTAACACATTGACCAAGGGTTTCGGCGAGCCGGGATATTTAATACATCAGACGGCCCCGGTGACTGCGAGTTTATTCTAGCTCTATAGCCGATCCAAGAGATGCTTCTCGGAAAAGAAGGCACGCGAGTGGAACAGGAGATACTTTTACTCCAAATACCGACCGAAACGGTAGCATTAAGCCGGATCACGTTAGATCCCACTGGAAAGTTTTTAAAGGTAATTTCTTGTGGACAGGGGCGTTTATTACGTGTTTACAAACTTTTTAGCAAACCTAATAAAAGAATGCTACAAAAATAAGTCGATTTTGATTTAAATTATTGAAAGAGTATGAAAGATTTATATGATAGTTTTATCAGACAATTTCCTACTAAAAGATCTTCTTCATACTAAAATATTTTCTTAAACATATTTTTCAGAGGCGATGCAATTTTTTATTCTCCGCCACTGTACACTCAAAACGAAAATTGAAGTTAATCAGACTATTGCATTTACAAAAATGCAAATAAATAAATAAATAAATAAATAAATATTAGTAATGAAAAATGCCTTTTCAAACTTTAAGAGTTGATAGAGGAAGATACGAGAATTAATTTTGGCATAGGAAACCAGAGTCGTAATCCCTCTATTATTTTAAAAATACAAGATCAACTTCAATCTAAACAAAAAATATTGTTCGCAGGTTCAACAAAAATAAAGATGATTTATTAAGATGTTCAAGGTATATTAATATCGACAGGTATATCAATATTGTTTTATATATTTTTAATTAAGTATTCATATATTTCAAGAAAAAATTTGTTTTTATCTTAAAATGTAGACAAATAAAAATACAAAATTAAACTTCTTTAAGCGTGAAGCGCAAACGTGAATGTAATTTAATACCTACATAAAAAGATGACTTTCTCATGAAATACTTCAATATAAGAGACACATTCCTTAAAATCTGAAGAAAAAGTTTGGAAGAACTGATAAACACAATGAAAGATTCTCAGTAGAATCAAGCACGAATGAAATGAAGAAGCTTTTTATCTTTCGATTTTTCGTAACGTGAGCATACGCTTGAATGGAAATGAAATATGTGGAAGTAAGAAATTGGCAACTGTGAGTAATTTAAACACATAAACCCGAAAAAGTATATCGACAGTAAAATGATTGTTTACAATATTTAAACATGGAAAAACGTGTGTTAAGGAAATGTTGAATTCAGCGACAAGCTGTAAAAGAAAATTTAAAAAACGAAAACAAACTAAATAAACATATAAATAAATATAAAGATTCATAATTTGATAACTGAAAAAAGTACAGGAACGCAATTAGAATTCAATAGATACTTTTATAAGGCAGAGAATAATACTGTATATGTAGAACTCACTTACCCAAATGCACCGCACCAGCTTTTAAACATTAGAGCGTATTGAATCATGTCTTATACGTATGGTGGCTGGCGCGATTCTCAAACCTAAGTATGCAATTCGAAAAACGCATAACATATTTGAAAATCTAAATTTCAGCAATTATCATCCATAGTCGGAAATGTATATTAATTCCAACTAAAGATGGTAAATTATATGACAAATCGTCATGAAGTGGATGCTGTGATTTGTATTCCCGATACGTTCAAGTACTGTATATGATCTATAGAATTATGTACATACGACATAGCATGAAAAAGTATAGTTTATTCAGGAAATGCATAACACAGTTAAAAATACCCCTTTAGGAATTTCCGGAAATAAGCTGAAACATATTCGAATTCTTTTGTGCAGCCCTGTATATGATATATATAATTTATACACACCAAGCTATATTCAAAAAATAGTTAAATTTTAAAACACAGTTTCAACAATTATTGCTTATAGACGACATAACCGAATTATTTTGTAGTCCCTTGTAAATGAATGATAAATGTTATGATCATGGTACAGTAACTGTTTGGTTGTGCACCTCAGTGCTCTACATGAATTTTCATATGTTAGAAATAGCATCATGAAAATACACTATAAAAGATTTTTGATCGTACACCATAATGTAATGTGATTCTTTTAAGTGAACCTGTAAAAGATTTATAAATGCGACACACGTCATTTGTGTTACTGAACATGCCATTGTAATCCACAATAACATACATCAATTACATGGAAAACCGGGTATATTTATGGGAGTTGAAGTGCTGCCAGACAAACTGACAAACCGATAAACTGCCAGACAAATCGAATTCAGAAACAAATTTCTTAAAAATGTTAAAAATGAGGGATTTCCTGAAACTGCCTCAAAAATATACATGTTTTTTTTTTCATACAAGCTATACTTTTTCAAAGGTAAGATAAAAGCTAAAAGAGTTTTGTAATGTCATTTATTATTAAAATCATCCTGTTATAATGTTGTTTTAAAGACAAAAAGTCCTTCCGGCCTGTACCGGGAGGAAAAGGTAGCTTTCCTATATCTTCGTTTTAAAATTTTAGCTAATGTTACTCGAAAGCAGCAAGCTAAAATGCAAAGAAACCTTTTACAAAAGATTCGTCAATATTGAATTTGAATAAGAAATTCGCCAAATTATTGAGCTATAGCCAAATTGGCTTCATTTATAAAAACTTATTTTGATCGCCAAATTTGGCTATATTTCGCCAAATCTTGCCAAATTTAGCGAGAAGTTGGCGCTAACGGATATGAATATATAGTTTTATGCGAATGATTGGGAAAATGATTACAACAATGAAAGAAAATAATTTGCGAGAAATCGCGTTCACTAAAACTCATAAATTAATCGTTGGTTTTTTGTAATGTGCTGCCTTGATTCAAAATTTGAAGTAAACAAAAATATTACGTCTGAACATATTTATATTTATATTAAAATCATTAAAATTACAGACATTACATTACAATTACATAAAACATTAAAAACATTTTAAAATCGGATTTGCATGAAAATCCCTCATCAGCAAACATTTTTCTTAACGTAAGTCACAGTTCTAAAATATCAACACATAGAAAACACATAGAAAGACATAACACGGAGTATTCATTCGGGATTGCACCTGCTTCGTTAAAAGGTAAATCTGTAATTTTCGTATACCAAGCTTCTAAGAAAGTACGAGTTCTGTAGTCGCTGCACCTCGATCTGATTACAAAACATTTAGCAAAATCTGGAAAATGGTCATTTTTTATTGCATGATCCACTATTTTGGAATATAAATTTTTATTATTTTTTATTTATTAATTTTTATTTTGATTGTTGATTTTTTTTTTATAAAAGGAAAGATTCTAATATGTCTACATTTTTTGGAAATATTTAAACAAAAACTCTTTTCTGTATCATTCTTGGTTTCTGTTCCCATAATTTTCGTATCAATATTTTGGACATACAAATTGAGAAAAATTGTATTTGCAGGATCATTTGTGTACTGAATTTGAAGGCATATAAATATAGACATATACATTTAATCTCGTAAAGTTATATAATATCAATTATATTGCGTCAAAACAGTTATTTACTTTTAAATATTTATTCTGAATTGTATATATAAATATACACTTTGGACAGAAATTACCTATAGACTGTTTATATACAGGATGAATATATACAATACACCATATACATTGTATATACATTGCTAGACAAATAATTATCACAGTCATATGTTTATTAAATAACTTGAAAATAATATGAATAAATTGACAAAACCATTGAATTTAAACTTTAATTAGAAAAAAAAAATATGAGATCTGCCATAAAAACTAAAATAAGTATTAACTACAGAACTAAAACTACTCCTTTTGGGAAATAATGCAGAAAAAAAACATGGTGCTACATTTTAGTTTAAATATCATTTAATAGTTTATATGTGAATACTTAGTACACTGATGTCCACAAATTAAGGGGAAGTGACCAATTTCAGACCTTTCGTCAAACATCTACTGAAACTCGTGAGGAAATGCCGAAATACTGTTGAACTTTGAGGATGTAAAAAACATGTTTTTCAGTGTAGATTTTGTCGCGAGGACAATTAGGGGGGGGGCAATAATAATTTTAATAATAAATCGATCACCCAAATAACAGAAAATGCTAAAAATGGTCTGTCATTGTAGCAAATGGCTATGTAGGTCCTGTTCAACATTATTTGTGTAAGAATAGCACGTATAACCGTGAAAATGTTACCGTTTCTGTAAAAAATTCTATTTTTTTTTCAACCGAATTTAACACCGCTTTCCAAACACTTGACAACAAATTATAGCAATATTATACTGCAATTAAAATATGAATATGTTGAATATTTGATGAGATATGAGTATGTGTATGAAATAAATTTTAACTACGCATGCGTGAACTACAGCAAAGATATTTTTTCATGATTTGATAGTTAATACTATAGGGCAACTCATGTAAAGGGACCATTGAAATATCGTGAAAAATCAAAAAGTTACAGCAATAATTGATAAATTGAGGAGGAAATCCCATTGTGTTATATGGGATTTCCTAAGTTTTTTATTTATTAGTATTTTAAATGAGTTTGCTTTTTAAAAATTTATAGCAGGCAATATTTTGCAGAAAAAGCAGTTGCAAGATATTATTTTTTCCAGCACAGTATTAAAATATGTGATGTGTATCATTTAACATATATTACGCATACTACATAAAATATGTTAAAAAAGGGGAATTTCTATAGCATAAAACAATTATTATTTTTTCTTTTCTAGCATTAAATAGAATCGGACTTTTTTTTTCGTAGTGAGCATACGTGTGCTTTGATTAAACCAACCATGACAATGATTTAAAAAGCTCTTTCTTTACTTTGAATGAGTATATACTATAATTAATATTTATATTCAGGTTATGTAATACAGTTTTAAAATCTTAAAATTATGTCTACTTCAAGCAGAAATGATTATTTTCGGTAATTTTGTTATCATTCTCAAATAAGCTACAATTATAAATGGCTGTTGTCTCTCCGTAGTTAGATAAACCTTAATATAGCAATATTAGCTTTATAAAAATAATTAAATATTTTTCGTGTTGTCAGTCCAAATATAATAAATGTACATTAATATGATTTAATTTCTAAAAATAACCTAAAATTTTATCTAACGCAAACATTTTTCACAATGTTACTATGAAAGGATACATTTATACATTTTAGTCTGATATTTGCCTATTTTAAAATATTTAGAATGAAACATTTTATTACGATTCTATTCGGATATGATCTATAAGTAGTATACGAAATATATTCATGTAACGTAGTATTACATTATTTTATTTGGAAATAAATATTGTTCTTTAAATTTAGAAAACCTAATATGAATTGAAATTTAAATATAATTTTCTTGAATATTACCTTGGTATATAAATCATTACTGTATATTCAATGTTAAACATAATACTCTTTGTGTATAAACATTTAGATAAGTTAGAAACATTTGAAAAATATGTGTATTCCAACTCTTTATTTACGATATGAAATTAATTTAGAGAACAATTGTATATTGTTTTACAAAATTCAAAATATAACGTTTGTATTCCCCATACTTTAGACAATATACTTACGTGTCTCTTAAAAGTAACACTAAAATAAGAAGTATGTATAGTCTAAAAAGTATTCTTTTAAAAAACGCCTCAAAAGAGTAGATAAGAAAAAGATGGAAAAGAGTCACGTTTCGAAGTGTTTGCAACATTATTTGTTCTAACATCCCAAAAGTAATTGCGAAAAACAGACAGTGGAACAAAACTTTTCTCGTCAAATATTATATCTTATAAACGATAAATATTTTATTGGCCACACAAGGGAAAAAATGAAATTGGTTCATGAGTTTTGTTTCTTGGAAGAACTATCATTTTAAACAAAATGCATTACGTGAAATATAAATTCATGGTAACTATGTTATACGCAATTTAGTAACATAATTTTAAGCTAATGAATACAGCAAGGATTGTGTAAATAGCCAATAAATATGAAAGCAAAATTTCTTTATATAAATTATACTGCTGTAATAAGTATTTTCATTTACGGAAGTACAATAAATAACTAAGTACTACAGGCTCACCATGTAAGAAGCGTGTATGATGATAACGTGTCTGCCTGCTGAATAACAAATAACGCTGTTCAACAAAATATGTTTTTCTCATTTTGTAATTATTAACACTTTCCAACATAGTTAAAAATTGTGTATCAATTCGGTTTGTTAAATTTTATTACAGCATGGTCGGTATTGAAAATGATGTGTGTAGCATTAATAGTTCATTTACAGGGGCGCTCAAAATAATTCCATTACATTATGGTCTATGGAGAAAAATCACTTTCGGTGCATTTTATTGATGTTACGATATTTCAAACATAATGAAATTAATATGTATTTATGAGGTGCAGTAAAGCATGCTTTTACCGGTACAAATATTTCCTTTACATTATGATCTATGTGAAAAAATCGTTTACGCTACATATTGAACATGTTATGATACTTGAAATATAATGAAATTTTAAAGGATCACTAAGATTCAATACAACTGATTTACTATGAATTATGGAGTGCGTAGGATTTACCGTTAAAATACAAAGACGCACAAGAGAATTTAGTTAAAGGACTGAATATGATCGAAAAATGCTAGAAGTACTTTCTTCACTTTGATATGCAATTTTATGTAACTTTCGTGTATTAAGTGTTGTTTACAAATTCTGTAGATTATATACAGGGCTGCACGAAAGACTTCAAATACGGGCAGCAATTGCTTAAAATGGATCTTTACTTATTTGTGTATTTTTTAATTGATTTTTTATATATCTCATTTCATCGTATTAAAAAAATTAATTTCTTAAGAAATTCTGTTCGAAAGTGTTTCATAATCTATGCCAGATGTATAATTTTTCGTTCTTGTTTTATGTTTAACGGTGTTTTGAAGAAGATTACGGTATTAAAAATTTTGCATCATCGACAGATTTAAAAAGAGTAATAAAAACAATGCAAATTCCAATACATTTTTCCATTGGGAAATGTAACATATGAATTTTGTCATTTGGATTACGTAAAACAAAATGTGTAAATGATCACTTACACAGCTGAAAAGTAGAATTACAATACTGCAAAATGGCAAAGCTATTTTTTTAGAAAAAAATAATGAGCAATTTTATAAACGCGAATGAATTAATGAAGGACTTATATATAAAATTAGAGAAGTAAAATATGTTTGTACTATCTTATTACATACTAGCACGCTACGCTGGTCAATTTCTCTTAACATACCTTTAATCAAACGAAGTATTGACCATGAATTTGATCTTGTGTTTTAAAACCATATGAACTTTTACATGGAACGTTCTTCAGCACTTCTGAAAACGATACGAACGCCATTCCGCTATTACGTTTTTAATGTGTCAGACAAAATTTGGGCTGTTAAGGACATATTCATTCCGTTGATCAATTAGAGTAGAATTTGGTAAAGAACGATAAAACGATATGCGATATACTAGGATACCAAGGCGCTGTACAAGGATGGTTACATCCGTGAAAACTCATCTAATTAACAGTGAAGGTTCCGTCAAAATCCATTCGGCAGAATATTTTTAAAAGGCTAAGCTTTCATAATCGGTTTCATCTGATTATAAAACTTTTTTTCATAAATCTATAACTAAGCAAAGTAGAACAATATACGAGATACTAAAACCATATCTTATAAATTATATAACTAACATCAGTGCAAGTCCCGTCAAAATCCATTCGGCAGAATATTTTTAAAAGGCTAAGCTTTCATAATGGGTTTCATCTGATTATAAAACTTTCTTCCATAAATCTATAACTAAGCAAAGTAGAACAATATGTGAGATACTAAAACCATGTCTGACAAATTATATAACTAACATCCCGCCAAAATCCATTCCTCGAGGTTAGTAGACATTTCCTTTTTGAATCAGCGAAAAATGTAAGTTATAACTTAATAAAAAATATTTACGATTCAAAAAATAGTAAATTAAAATGTTTTGCATGCTTACAATTAAATGATAATTTTCAAGAAACGAGATTCGAGTTGAATAAATAGCGAGGCACAGTGATTGGTACGGTTTAAAATTAAAATTATTTGCACATTCAGAGTTGACATAAATGGAGCATACAATATTAGCTTACATTTTGGCATGATGTTGGTATAACGGAAAAGTACCAAAGGGTATAACAAAAAACCTTCGTTCCAAATTAGGCCAATTCTCTGTAGACTCTATTATGAAATAGGTCAGTTAAAAAAAATGAATAATTGTGTTACATTATGGTGTCTATGTGTTTTACATTATGGTGTCTATGGGAAAAAAACATTTCCGTTGGATTTTAATGAAGTTACAATACAATACTTCAAATATAATGACATTGATATGCCTCACTGAGGTGGACTAATATATGCTATTTGTCGAGAATTAAATAAAAATCATGCACTCGTGACATCATAATTCACTTTTATATTTTAGCAGAATAATAAGGCTACTGTAAATTGTGACTCTTGCTATAGTCAGTATACATATGTCAGGAAACCATTATCATTATCTTTTTTAAGTGTGAAGGTTTCAGTATGGTACTCCATTGTAAAATTTGGTAATTTTTGAAATTCAATATTTGAAAAACGGCATAATCATTAGATTTGAAATTTATATCAAGAAAAATACAATTTTTTACATTTCTAATTCAGTTTGTCTAACAATTATCTGACAAATACTTTTCGAGCTATTAATTTTATCAGTAACTTAAAATGTTTCATTTTCCGAGATAATTCTGTGGCAACTATTAGCGAAAAATCCAGTCGTCAGCAACGCATAGCTTTTTATTAAAGAAGATTATATTTTAGTTAAATGTAAAGATCTGTGTTTGTCGATTAAATGCAATTAAAATAATAATGTAACTTTACCATAACTGCTATACAAATTTCCGTATATTGCAAATATTTAATATAAAATTGCATATAAGTGGAGTTTAATAGAAAATATTTAACAATAATTAATTTTTAGCTCTAATTTTTTAGCTTATGAAACGCGCAATGTATATTGAAAAATATATTCGTTAAAAATGATTGAACAGTGCCATTCAAACTTGAAATAAACAAGTGTATGCACTCAGAAAATATTTTTTTAGGTAACTAGCAAGTTATGTTTAAGGAAAAAAAGAATAAAGTCATGTTTAACTGTGTTTGCCACTATATGATGCCTAATATACTAAACATAGGGGAAAGTCGTCTAAAACGGGGACGGCTGGTCAAATGGGAACGAGAGAATTCTCACTCAAAAGTGTTGACATCTTAAGATCCAACGTGTTACTATCATTCCTGGTCGACAATATGCCATTTTGACATGTGCTATTGACAATTTTCACTCATCTGTTGTTTTCCACCAAGTTTTCAAATTTTGGCAGTTTTTCTTTTTTCGATTTTCGACGTGGACTGTATTGGAACATATCAAGAGTCATCTTTGAACATTCGAATTTGATAAGAACTGCAATGATTCTTCTAGATTTAAGTTACATTTTGACACATTGCTGGATAAATTATCTAACATCTATACAGGGTGACGTCGTACTTTTTAGCATACGTCATTGTCTGCTAAAACGGAGAAATTAGTGGTCTTCCAAAACGGTGACGTCACCGTTTTGGACACAACGGAATATGTTACTGTGTGATTTAATTTTTGGACAAATTTGTGGTATTATGATTTTTATTAAGTTTTTTAATGATGTATAAATGTTCATTTTGTTATAATGATTCATTATAAAGGTTAAAATAAATTCTGAAAAAGGGGAAAATGGCAAGAAGAGAGGTAAAACTGTTATATTAACATCATCTCCTTATAAAGCAAAACTGGAGACTATAAAGCAGAAGAAAAATGAAAAAAGTATAAAAAATAAGAGCATTATTCAAGAAATCCAATAATCCTGATCTCACAAATCCTAACTCTCAAAAATTGAAGAAAAGAAAATTGACTCATCAGTGATGTCATCTAATGTGGAAGAAAATGATAACGATGATGCTTGTATCTTTTGTAATGAACTATATGTAAATTTAAAGGATAAAAAAGGGTGTATTCAGTGTAGCAGCTGTAGAGGTTGGGTACATGAAGTCTGTTCAAGTGCTGAAAAATGGGATGATAATTCCATGTGGGACTTTTGTGAACGATTGATTTTTTTTTTAACAATAATAACAATGATACTTTGGTTTATATTATTTTTCTGTATTCATAACTTTATTTTTTGTTGTCCGAATAAACTTATTTAATGCAATTTCGCATTAGGCTTCAAAATTATGTTACTTTATATGGGTACCCCATTTTACACAACCGGTCGTCCAAATCGGGTATTTCACACATTTTCAATAAAAATATTTTTCCTGTATAACCTAACGATTTTTGTAACAAACATCCTTCTGTTCCGATGGTCTAGGAGTTACTCTAAAAGTGAAATAGCTTGCACGATTTTTTTTCAGTTATATTTTTTTTTCGGTAGGCCAAAATACATTAGCGTCCTAATTTTGGACAACTTTCCCCTAAATTGAGAAAAAAAGCCAACTGAACAACACTTTTCTCATCCAATGTTACAAATATACAATACATGTATACAATCTATGCATACAAAATTGCATGTGTACAATAAAATATAAATATTTGATTGCCTGTAACATACACAAAATCGTTTCATAACTTTCATTTTAAAACAGAAAGATTAGTTTAAAAGATGATAGATAGTTGAAGACAGATAGATGACTTTGTTTTGGATAACTAGGATTGTTTTCAACTGAGCAATATTTTTTAGCTAATACACGTATTGTTTAAATACATTATGTAAATATAGAATAAACAAGGGAAAATATTTAGGCGTGTAAATGCTATAACAACATAAAAGTTACTTACTACATAAACAATAACATAACAAAATCGATTGCAGTTCTTGTGTAATTTGGAATGCGTAAGTATCGATTGAAATATTTGAAACAACGTAAGGTACAGGGTGGCTTTCAAAAGCCTGGTCCTTGCATAAGTAACATGAGAAGAGAAAAGAAGAAATATATGATAATCATGTAAATACGACACTGGCCTGAAAACTTCTTCCAAGAGAAACTAAATGCTACTTAAGTTCACTTTCAACATTTAGTGAATGTAAGAATAATTGCATTGTTTTTTGCTTCATAGAAGGTTATATCTGCACACTTTGGAGGGGCCAGTTTTTCGTGATCTACCTATATATTAGAAATATATTTTGAAGAAGACTGGAATTCTATAACAATTCCTTATTGTAGTTTACTTCGTTATAACGCAAAGAATTAAATGAGTTAAAAATTTCAGAAATTTTCATTTTACATGTTTACATGCTCTAGGAATGTTAAGTGATAAAATTGCATAAACGAATTTGATTTACTGTTGAGCCTTTGTAATATCGCATTTTCGTTTTTTTAAAGGATACATTATCATTTATAGTATGCTTACATATATTTTGAACTATGACTAAAATTATTACAAAATATGTTAATAATTATTTTCAAACTAACCAAAACCAAATGATAAAGCATTGAATATTTTTAATCACAGAGGAAAGAGTGGAATCACACGGCGTTTTTATTTCTGTAATGAATCTTTTTATTCATCGAAAATGTGTAATGTCTATGCCACAATAAATACCAATCCTTCATAAAATGTATATTTTGTCGTTTTTTATAAACATACTTCGTATATTTAAATAACATTCTCTCTCTATATATATATACATATATATATTTGTTTATTTATTTTTCACAAAACAATAAGAATAAATTATATAAATCAACAATTAAGTAACTTTTCATGCATTCATCTTTTCAATCAAAAAGTTATTTAAAAATAAATAATTTTTTTCATTAATCTTGAATAAAAATATTTTATATTCCGAAGTTTTTCAAATATGCCAGGATATATGAATAATATATTTTGTGTTTCCAATTTAATATTCTCGCTAAAATTCAAATTCCAGTCTAAAATCCACTGTTTTTATTTCTAGGTATTTTCACAGATGTATTTGTAATTATGTATGATTGGTACACATGGTACAATTTTTAAATTTGCTTATGGACCTTAGAAGAATATTTAATAAATACATTTTTAGCAATAAAACATTTAATATGAAATCCTTCATTCATCGAAGATACTCCGTCATATCGTGAATGACGAGAGATAAAATTGAATATTATCCGCTATCCTGGGATGAAATTCTTATAAAGCATATTTTATAAAGCATATTCTTACGGAATTTTGATTTCTGAAAATGAAGAAATAGTGAATAAGAATTCTATGTAAGCTGTGAAATTTCTATTTTAGTTTAGCACAATTTATGTATTTAAATTAATTTCCTCTTCTCTAAATGAAGTTAAATACAGGAACACATTAAGTATCGCACACAGAATAGACCAAATTAACATATATCATGAATAATGAGGAAATTGCGCGTGGTTTTCCCACTTTTCGACCTTTCATCAGCGGTGCAAGTCAACTTAGTATATGCAAAATAGGAAACATAATTCAAACAATTATACATTCCAATACGACGTTGTAGACCTCCCCCTTCAATGTTTTTTTTATATTTTATAAATTAATATGCTATGTCAACGATGTTAGTCCATCAATGAACGTTTATAAAATACAATAGAATTTAAGTGCAATTTTAGAATATAATCATGCACTTTAAATACATGGATTATCTAGAAATCATTTTCAATTTGTCATTATAAAAACACAAATTGTTATAAAAAAAAAACTTTTGTTTTTTATTAGACTACGTTTCGTCATATTATGCATTATTTTTCAGATACGCATTACAGCAACATACCGTATTTTGGAACATAACGTACTTTTTTACCCAGATAGGAGCATGATGCCGCTTTTGATAATAACCAAAATGTTTCGTTTGTTGGTTGGTTTTGGGCGCAAGGGTCACATTATTCACAAGACTGATAAACAGACCAGAACTTCCGTTTAAAGTAAAATCCGACCCATTGGAAACATCCATGCCTAAGTTTGGTTCGAAGAAGGCTCCTTTTGTCAAACAGCCAGCGTCCTAATCACTAGACAAGCAGATGGGCTAAAATAATAATGGAATCAAATTGAAAACATCATCTTCTAGGAGTTTTTAGCCAAAAAAAGCTTTTAGGCGTAAGAAGAGTTAAAAATGAAGGTTTGGACTGTAGGGAAGATGATAATAAGTCTAAAAAGTGGTCAATATTGACACTGATCCGACTAATAAACATTCGAATCCTCTTCTGTACCAATGAGTAACCAACGATGAATTTATGAAAGAGTTCGCAAAACTGACAGGTAATTTCAGCAGATGACACATTCCGTGCATTCAAAATCTAACTGGGAGCAAGCACTTCACACGCTACGAAAAATTCAGTTTTTTTAAACATTATCGCCACCCACTACAAAACAACTACACTACTATTCTTACTAACACTGGCGTCTCCTCTTTGCGAGAAAGTTAAAACGACTGAGATAGTATGCGTACTCATGAGCTTGCACAACCTCTCTGGCACAATTTTCAAAATAACTTTTTTCTAGACGCTCTTTTATGAAACTCATGTGTTAACTTTGATGTCGCACACATGTTTTTTCCTGGCCTTCTAGAACACGTTATATACGCATAATTTTGCTTGACATGAATAGTTTAGCTTTTAGAGATCTTATGACAGTATTGCTGGAGTCCAGCACATGACGTTGAACGCCCTACTTTAAATCATCCTGTTCCTTACCTGATGGTACGGCAAAAGTATAAATTTTGATTTAGTGGTACACGCCAGTCTAAAAGCTTGAAAGCACCATTTCTAAAACAAATGTCATGGATTTTATATTAATGGGTTTTTTTTAAGTTTTCTTTTAATTTAAGTAACAGTTTACTCTATTAATTGCAAAATTATTAAGCTGATATTTGGCGAAATGCTGTGATAAATAAACAGAAATGTATAAGAAAATAAATCAATTCCAAATGTTTGATGTTTATGAAGCTATAAGCTTTATTCCAAAATGCATTAGCATACGAATCATAATATGTGTATTATATTCTATTTAAATATTAAATTTGCTTCCAAGTAATGAATTACTATAAATTTAAGATCACTTCGAAATATAATTATTAATATTTTATACGTGCGATCAATTTGAATTCTGAATTTTATTTGTTTATGCAAAAACCTATTATTTATAAGATACGCTTTCATAAAATATATTTACATATATAAAAAATAATTGCATAACAATTATTTTATTATTACTTCACAGAAATAAATGTATTAAATTATGCTATGAAAGTATTTATAATTTTCGAGATGTACATAAAATATAAAGGGTTTTTTACGAAATTCTATATATTTGGTATATATAAATACATGAGGTCCGTACAGGGGCGCATTTACATCCTCTTTTTTTCATGTCAAAAGGAAATATAAATTGGCTTATGAGATTATTCACTGTGCTTCCATTAACGTATGGAAAACAGCTTTCTGTTTTTAATTAAGTCTCGATGGATTCAAAAACTTGAATATCCTGTATTTGTAGGGAAATAAATATTTGATACATTTATAGCTTCTCTAGCATAGTTTTAAAATATTTTTCACCGAATTGAATTTTTTTAAAGAATAAAGCACATTGTGAAAAGAAAATATACAATACACTGAAGCTTTGATAGAACATTCTCCTTATTTATATAATTCAAATGTAAAAATCATGAATATAAACGTTACTGTTTTTTATGAGTATTGTGATATCAGCTATAAAAACAAAAACTGTATATATTTGTGTCCTCATGATACTTTAATTTTTATGACTCAATGCATCTGCTTAAAATTTTCTTTTACAGTTATTATATAAAGAAATGTATATTATGTTATATTTGTAAGTACTTGCTTGTAGGGTTTGAAGGGCTCGTTTTTATTCACTTGCTGAAACCCCTTGTTAAAAAAAAATATATCCATTTTTTGAAAGTATATATGTTTTTTGACGTGCGTGTTCTAAAATGAAATTCTTATGCGAGTTGATAGTATTAAATGAGTCGTATAAAAAAAATATATTTTTCTATTTATTATGTGTTTAATTTAGTACTACGTACGTCCCTTTGCTCTTTCTTACTCCCATCCGTTCATTCCAATGGAATCTTCCTCTTACTCTACAGATTATCCATTTTGTTTTCTTATTTATGCTTTTTTTTTCGAACCAGGTATGGCTTTTCACTTGATGAAGAATCATACTTAATCGATCCGAAACTGATATCTTGTGTTAATATATTTATGGTGTTCTTACACAAAGTTCATCAACCTTAATTATCTAACATCAGTTTCTAAGAAATATTTTAATATTGTTGTATATATGACCCACAATACAGCTTGATCTCATCTTTGTGGCAGCTATCAAACACTTTTTACACCATAATTCTTTAAATGATGATCTAACACGCCATATTTAAAATTTCATGAATTCAGCAGTGTCAGACATAGATTTATGATACTATTTATTCAGGCACTATTTATTCAGGTACATCTGTGAATTCACACACATCAATATTACAATAATAGTATATCAGATTAGGATTAAAATAATAAACTCCATAAACAGTATAGTAGAATATCATAAAGTGTCTTTTAAATTAAATACAATATAACTAAAGTATTTTCTCTTATTTATGCTGATATTCTCCACTTATCTTTATACGTATATGTTACAGGTAAAGCGTAGAACCCATTATTTCATAAAATACGCAGTTATTTCATGAAATAACTAAACAAGTCGGTTAAAGTGTATAAAACTATTGAATTCTAGGATTTAACTAGTTATTTTATAGAATAAAGATTGCCTAATCTTTAAAGTATTAAAGACTGCATCCGAACGCTGAACTCGCTATAGATGGTTTTAGATCACTTTTGAACCTGTTATGGCTGGTTTGCAATCAGTGTATTCTGTATTTCTGAAACATTTTAGTCCATTGCTAACAGTCATTTAGTGCCCATGTTTCGTCGATATGCATATTAAACTTGCATAAATTTGTAAACGGTGTACTTATGCTATCGTTTTTTCATTTTGAATTATTAACAAATATTTCAACAATCTTTTTTTAAATAATGTGTTCTACAGGAAGTTGTAAAAATTTAAGTATAACGATTCCTGTACTATATTCTGTTATATTGTTTTAGTGTTTAACTAATCTAACAATAATAGTACATTTTGTATTATGTTTTTCATTATTATTTATCAATTAATCTATCCTTAATATGAAATGTTTTTTGAGGGACTTTAACTATTTATCATTAATTAAATTATAAAACAACGGACTTGGTTCAAAGTCAAATAGTTTATTTTTCCCTTTAACGATTAGGCAAACGTTATTCTAGAAAATAACTAGTTAAATCACAGAATTCAATAATTTTACCCATTTTAACTAGTTATTTCATAAAATAACTAGGTATTTTATGACATATCTCAATCATACGCTTTAACGCTACCACACACACACACATATAAACGTATTATTTGTATTATTTATCGTATTCGTGTTTATTTGTATATATACATATATACAAATAAATAAACGTTGTTATTTTTGCTATTTATTTTAATGCTTTTCTGAAGGTTACACTGTATTAGAGAGGCATCGTTAATGCTCTTATTTTGTCTTAATAAAATGGTTTCGTAAGTTTGTAACATGCTTCACAGAATTTTTAACTTCAATTGAGGACACGGGGAAAATTTAATAATAAAAACAAAACTATCAAATCACGTTAAAAAATCAAGAACATATTTACTATTTTAAACATAATAAAACTCCTTTCCAATTCTTTAAAATTCCAAAATCCTATACTAATTCCACAATGTTTTTAAAACTCTTCCCTTTCCTGTAAACACAATCCTTACATAGTGTTAAGCAATTAATAGGACTTTATTGGATCAAATAACACTTTACTCTCAGTAGATGGAACACTAATTTTGAAACCACTCGCAGCCTTGCAGTAAATCAACTGTCCACGTTCAAAGCATCCCCTTCAGCACTTCGATGAAAACCAAGAAAGGTTTTGATTTCAGTTAGAGTACCTTGCGGCAATTAAGTTTGCAACTAACACCTCTCTATATATTGCCACTACATAAACCACATTCGCATAATTAACATATCTTTGCAAACAAACCGTGAGTAACAATTTCTGAAAATCCAGGAGCACTTTGCAAAACTGAAAGAAAAAAAGAATACATTTTTCACTCACGCACTCACAGATGTTAGCGATTGCTTTCAACACGCTCATACACCCCATCTCTCTCACAAAGACACATTCCTTAACCTTATTACCCTTATAGAAGTGAAACCAAGCGTCCTGCCACAAGGTAAAGATGTTAAGCTAGAAATAGCTTTATGTAACTTAAATTTTATATAATTTTCGCTTTTTAATATGTCGAAATTCAATTTTTATTAACATTATCTCATATAACATTCAAAAAACTTATTTTGTTTAAGTGACGTGGTACATTTTACAAGGGACCCTACATAAAAAGTACACACCAATTTCGATGAAATTTTATCATAGAGTGTACTCATGATATGATGAAGAATTATACCAATTTTACAGGCCATCGTCTAGTATTTTAAAAATATTTGTAAAATAGCTATGATGCAACTAACGAAAGTCGGTAAATTTTAATACAAAAATATCCCATTAATTCAAAACAACGTAATCGTCACAGAAATGATAATTAGTTTAGAAGTGAGAAAAAACACAATGAATTTTTACACAATCCGTAAATTATAAAATGACATTTTTCAAATTCATGACATTCGGTTTCATTACTTGTGCAATAATAATCCACTGGATTCTGCAAAGTCGAGTCCGTTCCTTCAAATTATCCACATACGAGGGTCGATCCAGAAATAAGGTTCCCATCAAATTTACAAATAGACAACATTGTTTATTCTCATAGAAATTTACATCGTTGGAAAGAAGAATGTTTTCTCTATTTCTCTACATAATCGCCATCTTTTTCTACGCAGTTTTGTAGACGGTGCTCCAATTTCTGTATCCAATGTCGTAGAACTCCGCCGCCAAGCCGCTGAGGAAGCGTTTCACCTCTTCTTTGACGTCATTGTCGCTCCGGAAGCGTTGGACACCCAAATGTTCGTTTATCTTGAGATTATCACAAGTGATAATCACTTGTTCCCCACCAAATGACCAAAACTTCCTTGCAATTGTTTGTTCCCCTGTTTTTCACTTCTTTCCATACAGTACGCAGTTTTCTAGATTTATACATATCCATAAGGACATTTAAAACATTCAACGATTTCAACTAATTGTAATGTTTGCACGCGTGAATCTGTAAACACAACAAAGTGTTGTGATATGAAATGTGGCATTGCCATAGAAACAGTTTTAAAAAAAGTAACATTTCAATTACAAAACTTCAATGAAAATTTCTTAGTTTCAATTTTAATGAACGTATAACTCACAGAAAAATATGTGGTTTGATACGAATTTGGAGCATGCTATGTAGAATTCGATGGTGAACCAAAGAACACTATGCAAATAAGTGGCACAGTAAACATCAAATAGCATAAAAAGGCGTCTTTGAAAGATCGGTTAGAGTTTTTCTGTAACCTATCCATCATCTCGTTTGATTGATATGTTCAAATATACATGATTAAAGTGCAAATATCTTGAAGAAAGGCTTTTGTAGAATCTAGTTGATTTTTGTTTCAGAAGTAATGGAACCGTGTGTCCCGAATGTGAAAATTTTCTTTTTATAATTTCTGGATGCTGTAAAAATTCATTGTGTTTTACACATTTCTATACTAATTACCATTTCTTGACGATTACGTTGTTTGAAATTATTCGAATATTTTTTAATAAAACACTTAGAGGTTCTCATCAGTTGCACGATAGATACTTCACAAATATTTAAAAAATTACTAAACCTTGACGACGTCCGATAAAGTTGGTATTATTCTTCATAAAATCATGCGGTCTATGATAAAATTTCATCGGAATCGGGGTGTACCTTTTGCGTAGGGTCCCATGTTAGTATATACAACAACTTAATTTTTTACTCGCAAAAATTTACTTTTAACTATCGCTTGAAACTTAATTAATTTCAAAATAAATATTTACTTATCATATTTTCTTTCGAAATTACTTCTAAATAGTGTGTGTACGCTAAATGTTATTAACTCTTATATTTATTTTATTAAATTGGAATCGATTACGATTAAATTCGCTATGAAATTGTTTTAATTAGCTACAATTATTATAATTTTATAGCTAATTGAATATTAAATAGATTTTTAGAAAATCATTAAGAACATTTACATTTACCTTATGTTTAAGCATAGACGTTTAAAACACCCTTTGACTCGAATACTTAATGTTGTCACAGTGTTGAAATGTAAGAAGTAGAAAATTGTGAATATAAAAAAAATTACAAAGTCATTTGTTAACAAATGAAATACAGATTCTGCAAACCTAATATCGAAAAAAATATATATATATAGTGATAAGGTTTATGTGAATTATAAAATGATAAAAATTTCGAAATTTTAGTGAATAATATTTTCAAACACTTCTACTTTTTAAGAACTTTCTCTTTATTATGAAAAAAAAATTAATAACGCAACCCTTTTAAAATTAAAATAAGTTACTTAGATTAAATTAATTTTTCAAAAAGGTATACGTGTATTTCTTCTATATAAATATTTTATATTTTGATGTTAGAAAAATCTGTGTCTTAATTTATGTATTTATTTAAGAAAATTCATTATCATCTTTCGAAATATTCCACAGTAAACGTTCATTATAAAATTTCAAAACAGTTGAGATAGAGAATTTAATTAAATAACCATATATATGCATTTGAATGATTTAAATATATAAAATATTTAAAATGTTTAATAATTAAAAAAAAATGTGGATGATTTATTTATTTTACTATATTTAAATTTGCTATCGCATTTTCTGTAAAAGTAATATTTTTTACGAAACATCATTACATCTTTTTACTTATATGCATTACAAAGACACTCATAAAAATAAAAAAGCCAAAAAAATATAAACAACATAACCTTGCTTTTTTCGTAGAAAAACTATTCTGTCAGATTTCAAACATTTTGACGTGCAATACTAAAACAAAAAGTTAGGTAAATTATTCTCATAGGCCTTTATTGAGTAAGAGACAGTGATATTGTTTAGCTTTTAATTTTTGGAATATATTGAACGTAATCTCAGTTACTATAGTCAAACTCAGAAGGCTAATGTAAGATGTGTATGGGACAATATAAGACCGTTCTTGTAACTGTAATAACACAATTCTATCATATAGCTTGTAACAACTACCATGAACGAAATCCAAATGAGAAAATGATTATGCTTACCCAAGTAGTACAGATAGTTAGTCCATCGTTGGTCGTTTATAGAAACCGTTGGGAAATTGGGAAGTTGTTAGGCCAACAATACGCCAACCGAGGACCCTCTAATTTGGAGTTTATTTCAGCCAAAACAAAATAATTTCGTCCGGCCACATCGAATTGTTCTCTTACCTTAGAAATTAGCGGTTGGGACACTGATGGGTAAACATTGACTCCGTACAACATGCTTGACGCATGCAGAGATGCAGAGATCCCACAAAGCAAAGGAATTTTATTTTACTGTTTATCTACGGACGCGCTGCCACCATTGTTCCAGATTATTGTTGCATCTGGAACCTGTTATAAGTAAATTACTTTTAGCATTTTCTATGTCTGGTGATTTTTAATTTTTTAAAGTTATTCTTTGTATATGAGAGAGAACACTGCATATTTAAAAATAAATTCTAATGAAATGTGATTTAATACTTTGTTCTGTTTATTTTTCCTTTGTAAAAAACATACCGTTAATTATCTAATGTATAGCTAAGTGATAATTTAAAAATAATTATATTTTATATTGTATATATGTGTAAGTATGTGCACATACGCGCGCATGCATGTGTTAATTAATACAATTGAATCATAAGTAAACTACTAACTGTCGTTGTAGCAATAGAAGATTTTGATTCAGTTTAAGATCTGCCATATATTTAAAATAACCAGATTATTCCTAAAACACTACTGAAATCTAAATATACACCAAATCAAAGATGTGTTTGATGAAACCTCAGTACTTAAATATTCATTTTTCGGGAAATTAAACGAGAATTTATTACAATTTATCTTTCAAAGTTAATAAAAATATATCATCAAATCATTGTATTTAAGTGTGGAAGAATAGTTATTTTGTGAATACATGATTAACAAAATGTAGAAAATCTTGCAAATTCAATGCAATAACTTGAATATGTACAATACATACCCATGAGAAAATAGTTGAGAAAAAAAAGCAACTTTTGAAGAATTTTCTTTTGAAGCAATGAAATATTTTTAAATTATCTTTTCTGTCAAATTACAGGTTTTTTACATTGGTTTGTGTATCCCACGTATACATCATAGCATACAATATTTAATTTATCAGCTTTTTATTATTTTTAAAGATGTTTAAAGTCCAAATCTCCCATCGCTTCTCCAGTCACTTTTCTGAAAGAAATTCTGAATATGATAGCATTTGTTCATTTATTTATATGAAGATTGTGGCATATAAATGTCAGTGCGTCAGGAACTTCATTTTGTACTTGGTGCTAAAATTGATTTTCTGTTTTCCTATCGATCTTCGATATATTAACATTAATATAAATTTTCGTTTTAAGAGTTAATCATGCCTGGTGTAAATAATTATTAATCTGAAAGTTCAAGGTTAAAATTGAAAAGTTTCCATTTCATACTGCTTCTATTCTTTCGAATGTGTTAGAACGTGAAAAGATTGAGATAGAACTTAGCAGTCCTATGGAATTGTTTTAATTAAAAGAAAACATAAGACAATAATTTCTAAACGTTTGAAGACATGTCTTGTGAGCTAGTATACAGGGTGGTCCTAAAATATATGTCAAAAATGTAAAGGTAGGTAGAGGGGACCTAAATAAGCAGACTTCGCATAGGAATGTGGGTGCGAAAATGAAGCGTTAGGGAAGTAGAGGTCGCTGTTAAGTTCAGCGGATGAAAGCGTTTTGCTTGCTTGAAACGCCATTCCCCGCACGGATTTCGAGCAATATGCATCGTTACACCAATGCGGAGCTAGCCGACATACATTTTATCTATGGAGCTACTCAAAAGGATGCGCACGTTCAACGGCTCTCGAGCTTGTCGAAGGACTATCCTCTATTGTGCATAATACTTCTTCTTCTAACTGCAGGAATTCTGCGATATCTTTAATGTCCGTATCACGCCCGGAAGCGTAAAACGAAGCACTTGTGCATAACTCCCGATGAAGACGCTCAAATGTTCGGCGATCCAGCAGGTTCCTAACCGCAAATCGCCCCATGTACATCCTTTGAGCAGCCGGTCCATTTCCTTGCGCAGCCCCATAAGTGAAATGCATGTCGGCATGATCCGTATTAGTGTAACGATGCATGTTTCTTGAAATCCGTGCGGGAAATGGCGATTCAAGCCAGCAAAATGCTTTCATCCACCGAACTCAATAGCGCCCTCTACTGCCTCAACGCTGCAGTTCCGCACCCACATTCCTATACGAAAACAGCTTGTTTAGGTCTCCTCTACCTACCTTTACATTTTTGACATATATTTTAGGACCACCCTGTATATGAAAGTTCACTATATACATATCTCACATATTATCTAATAAAAGTATGTAATTTTAAAAAATCAAGAAAACAAGTCTCCAGCGATTGCTTAGATCTTTTTATTTTAAAATTTCCAGGTTATGACACTTTCGAACGTAAAAAAGATAAACATCTAATAATTTTCCTATTTTATCATCCTAAGTTGTCAGATAATTAATGGGTTATTGTGGTCTTTGTAGAAATAGACCGTTGGACTTCTGTGGTTCGACTTTTGTGGCAATATTCGACTTTTGTGGCAATACATTCATGTGCCTTCGTAGAAATATGTCGTTTGATCTTGGTAAGCATAGCATTTGTTGATAAATGGTTCGTTGACCAATGGTATGGCAAGGTGGACATTTCTTATCGTTGGTTAATCGTGGGCTTCGACAATTATACAACGTTGGCCCAACGCGTTTTGCTTCTTGGTAATATTTGATCGTCTATTTGATTTCATATGCTCGTTATGTTTTTGTTTCTTTTTTCCATAGCCTAAAACTTTATTCTTCTCTGTTTATAACAGATTCGTAGTCGAATGACTCGAGGACGAAATTCTAGCTAGTTCATTTTACAAGTTAGTTTCACACCTCAAGGTAAAAGGGTATTAAAAATTAAAGCCTTTGCTTTTTAAACAAAGACTATGATGCATAAACGGTGCATAATTGAATTTTTTTATAATTAAAAACCGGAAGTAAGTAGGGGAGTTCATCCACAAACTATTATAAATGAAGCCAAAAAAAAATCAATGAAGAATCATGGAGATCTTTGGAATCAATGGAGATCTTTAGCTAAAAGCCCTAAACTTGATGCCAGAATTAAAAAAAAATAAATATGAACCTTTAAAGTTTAAAGGAAAAGCACTATCTCGAAAGGAAATTTTAGAAATCATGTGTATATTTTAAATAATGGGATAAAAATTACTATGTACTTAATAGTAGATTTCTAAGAGTTAAAAAAAGTCCTTAAAGTACGAAATTTGTAATTTCTTTTTAAGTTTTACACGTAAAGATACACGTAAGTATGCACATAATTATGCATGTAAGTATATACGTAAATATAGAATACTAAAGTCGTTAGACATTTTCATTACAGTAATGTATTTACCTTATATAATGTGTTTACCTTCGCGTATAGGTTGACTCCAAAAGTAGAATAAAATAACATGTCTTTCCTTTCGAAATCATTGTTTGCGCATAGTAATTTTCGTTTTATCTATTCACAACAGTTTATTAAGAATTCTAAGATTAAATAAGGGAAGAAATTTAAAAATTAATCAATAAGGCACAAATTCAAAAATACTGGTAATGAAACGGATGTACTTGTTATTACTTACCCATCATACGTAGTATAGGGTAAGTCTTGTAATCGTTTTGAAAATCGAAATTTTTTTTTTGGCGGATTTACACGTTTCAGACACTGGAGATTCCAAAAAACATATTTTAAGAAAAAAAAATTTGCCGTCCGTCTGTGTGTCTGTGTGTCTGTAAACACTCTATCTCCCGAAAAAATTGAGATAGAGACTTGCAATTTGGTATGTACTTAGTATGTAATAATGAGAAGAAGCCTATTGAATTTCAATAACCTCGATTAACCGGAACTATTTTTTTCGGAGAAATATTCGTTCTGATAAAAGGTACATAAAAATTTTCGAAATTGTTTATTTTCATAATTGAATATAAATGACAATAAAAAACATAAATTTTGCATAAAGCATGAAGTCTATCGGATAATGAGTTGCCGAGATATTTGGAATCCTATTTTGCACACTGTTTGTTTTTTCATGACCCTGTATTTCATCCAAATTTCACTTCAAATATATATTTTAATTGGAAATTTGACGCTTAATCAGATGCAATAAACTGCTAGTTAATAGGATTATTATTTTTGGAGTTATAAGGATGTTTCTTTCAAGCAATTCAGTAATCGAGCCTTTAAAGTTTATGACGTCATCAAGACACGATTTTATTTGAATTGCAATGCATTTTATAAGTAGTTTACACATTTTTATTTTAATATTTTACATTATGCATATCCATGATGGGTAAGTATTACGGTGGCCCCGAACGACTAGTTTTTCTTGAATTTCGGTGTTCACTTTTACGCGAGTATATACGCAATTTCGATAAAAGTGGGATTGCGTGATATGCTATGATACATTTTTTTTTTCAAATTATACAACTGGAATTAATTACGTAAGTGCATGAATATTTTCACAGCATTTGATTATATATTCATTTTTAAGAAGATTTTTTTTTAATTAGTGACAATATTTTTAAGACGTTTGCTTTTAAAAATCTATGAGATTTATGAATAAAGATGTAGAAGTGTGTTCATATTATTAAAGAGGCATCTTTGTCTGGTAGTAGTTAAAGCAGTCGGATGGACAAAAATTGATTTGTAGCAGGCGATTATACAACATGATATTTCTGGTGTGAGATTTCTGAACATGGGTGTATTGTTATTCTGCTTTGTGTGGAGGAGAAATCTTTTACCTGATAGGGATAAAGGTCTGATGAATGGGACTGGATTTCGCACAAGCTAATAATACTATATAATGACTATAATACTATATTGCTATAATACTATATTAATATAATATATTAATATATAATAATAATAATAATATAATACCATATAATACTAATAATAATATAGTATAATAATATAATGTTATGATACTATATGGCTATAATTGGTATAATACAACAAAATGTTTCTCGCAGTGCTATAGAATAAATAATCAATTTCGTTAGGCAGAACTTATGCTTGAACGCGCTTTTTTATGTCATGTTAAATTTTCAATTTACCTTTTGGACATCTAGGATAATACTTTCAATCAAAATATTCATGCTTTTTTAACATGGAAGTACGCATTTAGAAAGGAAAAAAAATCATTATTTTCCACAAATCTTTAAAATGAACAAAATTTAAAAATACATAAAAAATTTATTTGTCTGCTTATTTTAAAACTAGACATGCCTGTGTTTTTTTTAAATGTATAATTATTCAATTGAAATTTAAAATATGTACTAGATGGAACTCGTCAAAACTTGACGAATTGAAATACTATATATAAGAAGGGGAGCTATGAAACAATGTTTCAAAAATTTTATTTTGAAAGTCCCCCCCTCTCCCCCCAATGAAATACAGTACTATATTTGATCATTATTAAAATTTATATTTATTTATGAATTTATCTATTTTCTTTTTTTAAAAGATGAGAAAAAAAATCCTTTTTCATTCTGAAATGAAAATCTGATAACTGAGTTACACGTTGGAAGAAACTTTCAGTACTACTCTTATGTAGGAAAAACACTACCATAGTAAAAAAACATTAAAGCTTGATAGTTAATTGACAGTATCTTTTTTCAGAAAATATGCGAACATGATTTTTCATGAAAATAAATCGCATTTAATTTAACCATGAATTATTCATAACAATACGGTTCAAATCTGGCATAGCTAAAATAAGACATGCACCCACTCACCCCCTCCCACGAAAAAGTTCAATATTTATGCCGCATGGAATTTCATAAATGAATAAACCTTTAAAGAATCTAAAAAATTCTAAAATAAAAATTTCTAAATATTATTGAGCACTGTATATTTTATATTTTCTTGTTACTTTTATATCTATATCCAAAATTTACCCAAGTTTTGTGTTCCCAAGTATATGTTTGGGCACGCATTCTTTTATAGATTTTCATGAATTTTTTTCAGCGTCAGTAATGGAATCTTCGACTACGTTTCAAAAGAGCGGGGTGTGGGAGTTTCAGCTTATATTTTGAGAATTATGAGATAAAGCTAATGAACATAGGAAATGTACAAAAATATAAATATTAATTTTATTTGTAAAAAGGTATACGTTACGTCACCAGTTGCAGCAGTTACAAATCTTAAAATATATTTACTTACGTGAATATCTTTCATTGTTCAAACAATACTAATTCATGTATCAGCAATTTGTGTATGAAACCGGTGCAATGTATATACAGCGAACCTACAATATCGTGGGTCTAATCGAAGTCGATTTACCAGTATAACAGAAACATATAATACAATTTTTATGTCTGTAAGTAAAAGGAAACTGAGCAATAAATACCAGCAGAAGTTTCTGTTATAGTATTAATAACAGCTCTAAAACACCTCTTTAATCTACTATTGAAGTTGACGGATATTATTGACTATTGTTTTTTTATAATCGATATTAGATCTAATCATTAATATCCAACAGGTTCAATAAAACGATCAAATGTAAGTGGTACCATTATAATTAAAATACTTCTGAGTGATTCGTGTAAATTTGTGCGAAATTTGTAAAAAGCAAATAAAAGTGGACTTTACAATATTGAAATTAGAAAAATGCAATTTTAAAGTAATAATTTACATACACACATGCATTTCCCTGCTCCCCCTAAAAAAGAATTATTCAATATTAAATCCTGCTACCACTATTATATTGTAACATTTTTTTTTTTAGTTTCAATTTCTTTTTTCAGCTTTGTCATCTATACATTTAGATGATATAGAAATTGAAAGTAAACTTTATTGTCGGAGCAAAGCTCCGGCTTCCCATGAAAAATTACACTTTTGTGTACAGGATAGCGGCCAAAATATTTGCCGCATTGATACCAAAATTGGACTGGAAGTCGGTAGTGGCAAAATCTCGCCGGGGATTGAAAAACAGAAATATTCGTCAACTCTAACGCCCGGAATCGTCTGCTCTAGAATTTTCCATTTCCCCATAGAGATAACATTGCGATTGTTTGAATTAAATAAAAAGAAAATTGAAATAATTTATATTGTTGCCATTTTTTATCATGAAAAACTTTTGAATTAAATAAAAAGAAAATTGAAATAATTTATATTGTTGCCATTTTTTATCATGAGAAACTTATTTAAATAACAATATACTCGGAAACAACCTTTTAGTAAAAGCTCTTAATCTCGGTCCCATACATTCTACTTTTATATATTTTACATATATTTTACTCTTCTGAAATAAGGACCCCATACATTTTTATCTTAAAACACGTTCAATGAAGTTTAAATCGTATTAAGTACATGAATTTAGTTTTTTTTAAATCGAACTCAGCAATTGGTGTAATTAAACTTTTTGTTTCCATTTCAAAATATTTTTTTTTCTTTTCATTCAAGCTTATTGTATAAAAGAAGTATGAGAGTAAATCTGTTTATTTTGATATAGTCTAGCCAATGCAGGATAAAAAAATATATATATTAAGAAACATTTTATATATGAACGGATTATATGTTTTTATTATATAGAATTTGCAAGGATGCCAGTTAAGAGAAAGCAATCAGCTGAAATGAGAAGAATTGCGAATCGTAATTCAATGCGGAGAAGTCGCACAAGTCAGTTACCTTCAGATTTTTTGCCGAGTACCAGTATACTGACAACTCAAATGAATGAAGCAATCAGGTTTGATAGAGAGGTATCGCAAATCACCTATGTGTCCTGTAATACGTGTCACAGAGCTTTCCCTGATATCATATTAAATACTGCTGGGCTCTGCCAGACATGCAAGTGTAGAGACGGTGCTTTCAAGTTTTCTGCCACTAATTCGATGGACCCAGGTCCAGTTCCTATTTGTCTCAAAGATCTGAGCTACATTGAACAAATGATGATCGCTCAAATACATCCAGTGGTTTCTCTTTACCGTATACGAGGCTCACAGTATGGATACAGCGGCAATGTAATCAGCTTTAAACAAAATATTGAGAGTTTTATTTCGCGCCTGCCTGTCAATCCTTCAGATATGACTTCAACTGTGTTAGTGACAAAAGATACTTTATCAGGATGTGCAGAGTTTTCTGTTCGTTCACAACGCCTTCTAGAAGCACTCAGATGGCTTAAAGCTCACAATCCCTATTATTCAAATATCACAATTGATGAAGATTTGATCGCTACATTACCTGAGAATGGTGACGTATCTCAAATGTTACCAACAGCAACCGATATTACTGAGGATATTGATACTTTGAACAAGGAAATAAGGCGCGAGTCATTTAGACCACTACTTGAACCGGTAAATCAACACAACTTAATAAATGACGCAATTCGTGTGCCTCACCCTTCATTAAATTCACAGCCTATCAACGAATTTCAAGAAGAGGGTTACATAGCACGTGCTTTTCCTCATCTTTTTCCACATGGTACAGCTGACTTACGACAACCTCGTCAAAAAGCAGTCTCTCCTGATGAGTATTTTAAGTTCCTAATGAAGTATGAAGATGGGCGATTTGCTAAAGACCCCCGATTTCGCTACTTTGCCATGAATTCAATTCTTCGGTGGCAGTCTTTGGCTAAAGGGCGTTTTTTCGTTCAGCGAAATAGGTTCAGCAATAAGACGGTAGAGCAGATGCGTGATATTCTGAATAGGCAACCAGAAATGGCAAAACATATTATGATTTATTCTAGCAAATTAAGATCCACAAAAGGATACTGGCGTGCACGTTGTGGGGAACTCCTTTCCATGGTAGGACAAATTGGAGCACCAACAATTTTTTTTACACTGTCTGCAGCTGATTATCACTGGCCTGATCTTTTCAGACTTTTAGAGCCTAATAGAGATCCAAATGAGCTGACTGATACAGAACGCAGACAATTAATGCACGACAATCCTCTGTTGACTGGTTGGCTCTTTCAAAAACGTTGTGATATATTTTTGAGAAAAATCTTGACGCCGTTGTTTTTAATAGACGACTACTGGGTTCGTTTCGAATGGCAGTGGCGTGGAAGTCCTCACATGCATGGATTGTTGTGGTTAAGAGGGGCGCCAAACATGGAAACACTAGACATGACTAACGCTGAAAATGTAGCAGCCGTAACAGCATATTTTGAAAAACTATGCAGTGCTGTTAATCCTGACAAGGACGTCCTCGTAAATGATATACACCGCTGTCGAGTTCGCTTTTCAGACATTTCCAGTGAAGATCGTGAAAAAGATCTCGCTCAGCTCTTAAATCAAGTCCAACGTCACACAAGACATGGAGATTATTGCCTAAGGAAAAAAAGAGGTACAAATAGTTATAGCTGCAGATTTGGTTTTCCAAAAGCAGAGTGCGACTCTCCAAAGCTTCAAGTAGAAAATGGCATAATTAGCTTTTTGCCAAAAAGAAACGATTCTGAAATGAATACCTACAATTGCTTCGTGTCACAAGTTTGGAGAGCTAACACGGATTTCAGTCCTATTACATCAAAGGATGCGGTTTTGCATTACATTGCCAAATATGCCTCAAAATCAGAAGCAGCTTCTGTTCCTTACAAGGAATTGTTATCTGAGATTTTAAATAAGATGAACGAAACAAATCCAGCGGTTCAAGCAGTCCAAAAACTTATTTTGTCTTCTGTTTCTGAAAGGGATTACTCAGCCCAAGAGGTAGTACACATATTAATGGGATGGCCAATGTATCACAGTAGTCGGGAAGTAGTTACAATACGGCTTCATGATAAGAACTGGGAAGAAATCAACTTTTCAAGCGACGAAAGACCATCAAAAAGCATGCTTCAGAAATATTGCGCGCGGCCGGAGAAACTTATTTCCTGCACGCTTCTTAAGTTTGCAAAATCTTTCTCAGTAAGAGGAGTCGATTATCACCAAAGAAGAAAAGATGCAGTTGTCAGAGTTTTTCCTCTTACATCACTCAACCACGACCCAACTCTAGCCGAAGAATACTATAGGCAACAAGTATTACTCAATTATCCTTGGAGAGGTAATTCTGACTCTTTATTGCAAGAAGGCCTGCCGTCTGCGTATCACTCATGGGAGGAAGCATTCAATGATCTAAATATTGATGCACACGAAGAAATAAATTTTCCTGCTGTTAGCAGTACACATGAGACAGAAATCCTGCAAGAAGAATACCGCGAGATTGATCCATATATGGCAGCAGCTGCCATAGTTCCTGTGCAGACAAACGAGGATACTTTGGGGCAACGCGTGATTGATCATGCATGTGAGTGGAAAAGTGAGAGTTACAAGTACCCTGATCGCAATTTTACTTCATTTTTAAATTACTGTAAAGAACAACAACTTACAGTGCATCAAAATTACGATACGTCTGAGATCAGATTTACAGATGAGCAGCAAAAAATACTTCACTTATGCACGCAACAGCTTTCGTCTTTGCAATCAAGATTTATAAATTGCCCTAAACGTACTTTTATTATTGGGAAAGCCGGAGCTGGAAAAAGTACGGTAATAAAAGAAATTCGCAAAAGAGTTACCGAGCAGTTAGGACCGGAAGCTATTATGGTTTTGGCTCCAACAGGAGCTGCTGCAATTAATATCGAGGGCAAAACAATTCACTCTGCACTAAAAGTACCAACATGTTTTAAATCGTTTGCTGATTTAGGAAGTGAAGCAGCAAGAAATCTACAGCTCAGCATGAATCCAGTTTCATTTCTCATTATTGACGAATTTTCAATGATCGGATGCCGTCTGATGGCTGCACTTGAGCAAAGATGTCGCGAAGGTAAACCAGACAGCATTGAACCTTTTGGAGGCTTATTTGTTTACCTGATTGGAGATATTAGGCAGCTACAGCCTGTAAAAGACACACCTCTATATAGGAGACATTCTATAAAAGACATTTTGGCTTTACGTGGACAAACAGTTCTTAAGATGTTTGAAAAATGTTTCACCTTAACAAAGTCAATGAGACAAAGCGACGATCAGCAAATACAGTTTAGAGAGACTCTTGATTCGCTTTCCGTAGGCGAAGTTACAGGCGACCAATACGCATCCCTTATGCAACGACGTAAAGCTATACAGCCTCCGGCTGAACTTGAAAGATTTCAAGATGCCATACGCCTTTTTCCCACTAACAAGCAAGCTGAAGAACATAATCAAGAAGTACTTCGTAAATCAAAATGGCCAGTGGCAAGAATATTAGCAGACCACAATAATCAAATAGCAAGATGGAGTGAAGATGAGCACGCGTCTGGACTTCAGGCTGAACTTTTTTTAGCAATTGGATGCAGAATTATGTTGCGTACCAATCTGTGGACAGAGGGAGGATTGGTCAACGGTGCACTTGGTACGGTAAAAGATATTGTCTACGGACCAGGATTACGGCCTCCAGGCTTGCCACAGGCAGTAATGGTTCATTTTGATGATTATCGGGGACCATTTCTCACTGAAAGACTTTTTCCTGTCACACCTATTACAAAGTCATGGAAAGAAAACAATGTCTCATGCTCCCGTACTCAGTTACCTTTAACAGTTTCATACGCTGTCACCATACACAAATCCCAAGGTTTAACTTTATCAAAAATAGCTGTGGACATTGGTGAAAAGGAGTTGTCACTTGGAGCAACTTATGTCGCGTTTAGCAGGGTTCGACGTTTAGAGGATGTTCTGATTGAAGTGCCTTTCGCAAAGGATAGGCTAGACCAAATTAGAAGAATGGGGGCACTTGCTGATAGATTAGCATTTGAGCAGTATCTGAGGCAACTGTTGACCGAATAAACACTTGAAGATTCAACAGCTGTTATTGTAATTTTTCTTTTATACTATTAAACAGTAAATATAAAAATATAAAATAAATATTATATATTGTTAATGTTATATTTTATGTTTATCCCACTCAATGCTCCGACATTTCGGCCTGACGGATTCTAGTTTAGAAAATTCCCTTTATAAATATGAGCTTCCAAAACGAGAAAACAATATAAAATTTATAATATGACTGCTCGCCTAAAAGCAGCGTTTGACAAATGTGATTAGACACACCGATTATTGCTACTTATTAACAGACTATATAGAAGCAGTAAATTGTAATACAAATGATTTTGAAACCAATTATATATATATATATATATATATATATATGTGTGTGTGTGTTTTGAGAGTTTGAGAAAGATTTCATAATGGAAAGTCACGTAAGGACCGGTAATTGCGTGGCGTGCTGGTCCATGGTTAACTTTGGCTAGTTCAGTAAAGAAGTCAGAAAATAAGTTAAAACCAGATTTTATTTAACATTTGAAGGGGTAGGACCATCTTAAGTCTCATTCATAGAATTTTAAGTCGGACAGATGACATTCATAGAATTTTAACTCTAAATAAACCCACTAGAGAAATATACTTTACTACACCGTACGAACAACCACTTGAATAAGACGAGTAAATAAACTTTAACTTACGCACAGGTTACCTTTGCAGCTCTTACAATCTTAACTCTAAAACTACAAAACTATTTTGCTTCCACAGCTTTGCTAAACGATGGCTAAATACCTAAACTCAAAGCAGCTCGTGGCCGTCAACACACTCTTTATTGAAATAATAAATATAATTTATCTTATCACATCAATCTTCGACTTTAAACAAACTTCACATCCGGAGCGCAACCTCTTTCTGCTGATAGAAGTAGATCTTGAATTCCTCTGGTGCGAGATGCACCCAAATTAAACGATACACCCATTTGTCCTTGCTTAAATACATTGCTGACTGACCAGAAAAGCCAAAATTTGCATAAAACTGCTGCAAAACGCAGAAAACGCCGAAGGCACATGCATTTGTCGGAAGTTAAAGTAAAACAATCTACAGATGTCGCTGCACGCACACAGATGTAATTTTCACAATACGATCTCAATCAAAACAAACGACTGCATTTATGAGAGGTCGCGAAACCACTACAACTGTTTTTGTTTTATTTTACATCAATATATTGTAGTTAACCACCGGGATACAAAGTTGCTCTGCGATGTTACAGTAAAACAAAAGTGTTGTCAAAGAAATGAGCTCCAAACAGTGACAAGAATTAGGAATCCTAAAATTTCCTTCATGAAATGAAATCCTAAGCGTTTCAAAATTACATGATATATTAGATTCCTGGTTGTTATGGAATGCTGTTGAACTTGCTGTAATAGCACGCCTAGCAATGCAGGATGTTTGAATTGTGAATTTATTTTTTAGAACAAAAACTGAACCAAGATGTTTTATATTCTGCTTTTCACCATCTTAGTTTTGAAATCACACTGGTTGTTTTTAGAAGAGGGAAAGTTTCACAAAGCACTGGTGCAGATATATCCTAATTTAAAAGGTTCAAAAATCTGTAGGACAAACATAAGACAAAATATTTTACATGGCTGTTAAGTTCAAATACTGATGAGACACTGAATGAAGATAAAAATGTGATTTATATACATGCAAAAAGTCAAATTCAAGAAGGTAAATCCGGGGAACTTTATCTCTATAGATACTTTAGGACATTCATTATAATATTTCTTGTGGGCACTCAATCTCCTGCAGTATTATTTCGTCAACCTGGAGCCTTTAATATAGCTAAATGAATCGCCAAAGGAAGAAGAACAATTAAAGAGAGAACTATTAGAGAGAGAACTATTAGAGAGAGAACTATTAAAATTAATTTGAGGGCAAGAAAAGTCTTTAAAACGTATTTGATATTTCATAATAAAATGTTTTACGAAAGCATGAATTTCGGCTACAAACGGAGTCGAGGATCCTATAAATGATATTCATTTCTCAGAAAACTTGATTTCTTACAAAAATGGTTGCAAATCAGTTGTAAAATTAGCGATTAGAAAATATGTTAACTTTTTATGATATTGTACGGGCGAATGCTTAGTTCTAACAATATTTCACGAACTAATAAATCGTAAATAATAGAAATAATGTTTACTTCACAAGTAAATTAAGATTAAAATGTGTAGTAACCAATATTAAATTATTTTTAGAAAAAAAAGCAAATAAAATTATATTCACGTTGTAATAGAAAATCATATGTTTCCACTTACTTTTTTTCATAAATCTATCTAAAAAATAGCAATAATGACATTAATTGCTTTAGGGTTTACATTTTTATATTTTAATAATAAACAAAGTGTCTCTCTCAATCGATTTTTACAGAAGAAGCTTACTAAGCGATATTTTATTTGATTTAATCCTCGAGGGAGCAAAATAATCAGAGAACAGATAAATGTAACCTTTCTCATCGTTTTTAAAAAGCGTTATTCAAATAATAATATTTGATATAGTGTAACAATTGTTTTTACAATTTATTTTAACAATTAACAGATATTTTAAAAAAAGCAAAAAAATAATATGTGATGTATCTTTTAAAATATTTTTTTCTATATTATTTTTATTTGTTTCATATTATTTACGAATTAGTATGAATGTATTCATACAGTAAAAAAGCACAAATTGTATTGATTTCTAATAGTAAATATCATATAAGATATCGACACATAATAAACGTAATTTGCAAAGATATAGTTAGCATATTTCCTGAATATTTTAAATATTTATAGACAAACTATCTAGTGAAAGCGTAAGATAAGCTTTTTTTTTTGCTTTAAACATTTCAAATATGCGTATGAACACATGTAAAAAAAAAAATCATATAACGTTGTTCTTTGCTCGCGATCGTGGTATCTTAGCAATATTAAAACATTTGGTATTATCATGTTTTCAAAAATCCAGGTAAGTAAATACAGACACAATTTGAAGCAAAATTAGATAATGAAGAAGTAAAAATATGCTTTAATTACAGGGTTCGTATAATGCAGGACAAGTACAGAATTAAAAGTTCCATGGGTACGGTTGCTGGTGACAGTAGCATCCGGGATGCATTATATTACAGTGAATATTACACGTTGACTGTCAGACAGTAGGACAAAGAAATATATAAAAACCTTACATCAGTTATTCATTTTAAGATTTTAGCATTAGGTTTTGCGAAGGAACGTGAAACAAGAATATTCTTTAACCCCTTGGGGACGAGCGACACGCATACGTGACGCATAAGATGATCAGAATCCTCGATTATTCCCACCAGTTACTTTTTATTGTAAGGTTTGCCTTATTTAATGATAGCATTTCTGCGATTCAATTAGGCGAGAAATTCTGTTTTGAAAAACCTGTGGGAAAATATTAAAAATTCTGTAAAGGACGCTCGTCAAGAAGGGTTTAAATAGCAAAGCATATGTAATTTTTGAATTTAAGAAAAAAAACATGCAAGTTAGCGATGCGGAATTCCACCCAAATGGAATAACCAATAAGCCAACAATGTTTACAACCCTTTAAGAAAGGATATTATTGAAAATAGTGTTGATACTGATTACTTTAATAAATTGACTGTTATTTGATTTTCGTAAAAGTATGAGAATGTTACATGTTTTGAGAATAGAATTAATGTGTATCTTTTGATATAAAGTGATTTATATTTAGACATATTATAAAACAACATTTACCGTTGTTAGTGACATGATTATGACATGCGATAATTGTCTGAGTGCAACGAAGACTCATACACAGCGCAGTATTACTTTGCCCCATATATAGCTACGATGGATATTAAAACCTTTCGTCAAGCATAACTCAAAAAATATTTAACGGATTTCGTTCAAATTTTTACAGCAGGTACCTATAAAGGTGACAACGTCGTCTATTTATTACCAAGAATAAGTGTCAAACCGTTTGGAAGTTATATTAAAAAAATAGATAAAAAAGCACAATTAAAGTACATACGTCACTAAATTTTGTGCGTACGTCATTTTCACCGGCGGAGATTTTCGTAGACAATCGGAATTGAAAAGTTCATGGAATACATGGAGCAAAAAAATATGCAAGCACTAATATTCAGCACAATAAAATATATTTCAATTTAATAAAAATGGAAAGTTAATCTGGAATTTTTTCTATTTGAAAAGTATTAGAGATTAGTAAGAGTAGTATTAGTATTAGAGATTTGGCGTAAATCACACCATTAGCAGCTTTTTTATGTCGCGTGTGTATGTTAGGAACAATTCTTTGATGTTTAAATAAACGGTTTCGATTTGTGGCATTATTTCTTATTTTCTTTTCCTTTTTAGTATTTTAAATGGAATTAGTGAAAGGCGTGTATTTTAAATTAAATGAGTGAAAGACGTGTATTTTTAATGTATGTATTTCAAATGAAATCAGTGAAAGATTTATATTTAAATGAAATGAATGCAATATGAAGATGTTATGAGAAAAATATTTGGCGATTTATCAACTGCGCCAAGTTAACATAAACCAATACATATGTGGGTACTTCTCTATTATTCCGTCGACCACTTTTCATAACAAAAAACTATCACCAAATAAACGGGAGAACGTTGTCATTGAAATATCAAAATACATAAATAAATAAAATATAAGAATTTAAGGACACAATTGTTATTTTAATGAATGAAATAACTAATAAATCAGTAAAACATAATGAAAAATACACGCAAATGTCGCGTTAAAAACCACTTGATGACGTAACAAACACGTATAATGCTTCTGATATCAAGTAAATGGGACTGCATTTTTGGCGTTTAATCTAACAGTTTGGCGATAGTTTTTTGTTATGAAAAGTGGTCGACGGGATAATAGAGCAGTACCTCTATGTGAAATGAAACAAAGGCACAGATATCATATACGCACCACATTGGCGTGATTTTTCTCTCCACCAGCTTGGGGAAAACTTTGTTTTTGAATATTAGTTACAAATAGTGTGACAAATAGTACACGTGATTTTTTATTTCAATATAAAAATAAAATAACGTAATAAATGAAACAGCTTCTATTATTTTAAAAAAGGAAATAAAAATAAATAAATAATAGTTTGATATAAATAAAGACGCGGATGTCATATACGCACCACATTGGCGCGATTGCAACAAAATGGCAATTTTATGCCTCACATGGTAACCCGGTTATTTTGTTTCAATTGCTGTTTATTAACTTTTATTTTTTGTTTTAATTCTATAAATTGTTTTTATTATATATATCAATATTTATTTATATCAAACTATCATTTATTTATTTTTATTTCCCATTTTTGAATAATAGGAGCTATTTCATTTATTACGTTATTTTATTTTTATATTGAAATAAAAAATTACATGCTATTATTGTATGGTATTTGTAACTAATATTCAAAAACAAAGTTTTCGCCAAATTGGCGGGGGAAAAATCGCGCCAATCTGATGCGTATATGACATCTGTGCCTAAATTAATATTGATATACATATAAAAATAATCTATAGAATTAAAATAAAAAATAAAAGTAAACAAACACAACAAACAGTTTTCGCCAAAGGGGCGGGGGAAAAATCGCGCCAACGTGGTGAGTATATGGCATCTGTGCCGGGATTTTTACCCTTTTATCTGTGCTTTCGGAAATATAAAAAAATTAAAAAATTCTTATATCAGGTGTATAATGTTTTGCATTTTTATACGGACCACTTCTCCATTTTAAGATTTTAAATGCTATTTATATCAGATATTTCTTTCTTGAGATTCCCACAAGTTTTTTCCAGTAATATTTTTAGTTCGCTTATTAATTGTTTACAATTTGCCCCCCTGGCAATAACAATTATTTATCACAAAAACTGGGTACTTCTCTATTATCCCGTCGACCACTTTTCATAACAAAAATCTATCGCCAAACTGTAACGCTAAATAAACGGGAGAACGTTGCCATTGAAATATCAAAATAAATAAAATATAAGAATTTAAGGACACAATTGTTACTTTAATGAATGAAATAACTAATAAATCAGTAAAATATAATGAAAAATACACGCAAATGTCGAATTAAAAACCACTTGATGGCATAACAAATACGTATAATGCTTCTGGCATCAAGTAAATGGGACTGTATTTTTGGCGTTTAATCTTAGTTTCGCGATAGTTTTTTGTTATGAAAAGTGGTCGACGGGATAATAGAGAAGTACCCAAAAATGGCTTAGTTTTGTTAAATTTGTTTGTTATGTATTTTCATTTCTTATTAAAATATCGAAAATGGCAATAAAATTTTATTTTAGCACCGTACTTAATTTTTTTTAAATGGCTCAAAAACATGGTTTAATAAACGTATATTTGTAAATATTTTAAAAAACATGTTTTTCCGCTCTCTAGAAAAATTTGTAAGATTCTACAACTGCCTTTGGCACCAAACAGTACATGATACGGAACTTTTCCCTATTCAGATACACAGAAGAGGTTGGTCACAAACAAGAGTAATGCTAGCAACAATATTGTTTTAACTCTATAAGAGTTAGAAACAATAATGATATTAAATTCCCCGATTAGCTTAGGGCCCGATTACGGAACTTTCTCCTAGAAAAAAAACTGTAGAAGTCTTTTACATTTGTTTCGAATGAAGCTCGATCAACAAAGTATTAATTGATAATACAAACAACACTAATATTAACATGGGGGCAAAAGTTTGAATTTAAGTGTATATATTTGGAACCCTCCTCCCCGCCCCCCAACCACACACCAAAAAAAGAAAAAGAAAGTTACAGAAATGAATTTAAAATGGCGTGAAGCCACCCTTTCTGACATAAGAAATTGGCTGCGAACCCGATTACGAAACTTTCACTTAACTTAATAACATGTATCTAATAGCCCTGAGGACAATTCCCCTTCCCAGTTATACGGACCTTGGGGCTTTTTTAAAAAGCTTGACGCAGTTCGGGTTGAAGAAGTTGAGATTTACTGTCAAATGACATAAACTACTATGAAAATAAAACTGTTGAATTATTATGCTGGTTTATGTATGTATTTAAAAAAATTGCATCTGATTACATTCTTTAGATAAATTACTCCTGTTTGCATTTAATAACAGATAAACGGCTTCCGTTTACTAAATTGTTTAAATATTGGGAAAAGTTGGCGAGAGATAGATAGACGTGTAAACAAACGGGTAGACAGACGGGTAGAGAGACGGATAGCGACAGAGATAAGCTAACGGGTAGCGAAACGAATAGACAGACGGGTAGCGAGGCAGGTGCAAAAAAGGGTTGACAGAGGGGTAGTGAGATGGGTAGGGAGACGGGTAGCGTGGTGGATAGCGAGACGAGTACAGAGACGACTTGACAGACGGGTAGAGAGAGGGGTATATAGACAGACAGACGTGTTGATAGACGAGTAGTGTAACGGGAAGCGAGACAGGTAGAGACACGATTAAAGAGTCGGGTAGAAAGACAGACGGATACTGAGACGGGTATACAGAAGAGTAGAGAGACAGTAGACAGATGAGTTCGGAGAGAGACACAGCTAAGACATACGAGTAGTTAGACTGGTAGACACGTTTGTAGCAAAGCATGTTATCAATGTGGTTTGAAGTATACGAGTTTCTATAAATAGTTATACAAATAAACAAAGGAATTTTTTTTAATTCAAATATTAAATATTTGATTTAATATTTCAATATTTAATATTTTATTTTTTAATATTTTATTTAGATATTTGTGACAAAGAAAATGTTGCAAAAATTAAATTAAATTAGCGTTAAACTACGCTTGCTAAAATACGCTATTGGCTGCAAATCTGATTATGTGACTTTAAAAATATCGTTTTAAAAGATCCGGCGGGTTTTTTTTTAAGTTTTGAGCAATTCCCGCTTAAGAAAATGAGATTATTTGCCAAATGTTATAAAAAATTGCATATGAAAACATAACAGTATATGAATTTATATATGATATTTTGTAATTATATCATTTAATTTTCTATTTTTCATATGTTGTATCTTTATCTATCTCTTGTCTATCATATGCTGTATATTCACTTAGATTCTTGTTGATATCTTCTTTATATCGTAATTGTTAACTTTATGTTCTCAGCAATATCACTCAGACTAATCCCTTTGAGGGAAGTCCTAGTAAACATTAATCATCAGTGTTGGAACGCTATATACCAACCTTAGCGTCCTAACATTGATAACTAATATCACGAGATTTAGCGCAAAAACCCAATCTCCTGTATACATTAAAATTTTTATATAAACAACCACGCACTGAAAAATTAAGCTGTAAACACTGTTGCAACTGTGAAAGACATTAGTTCAATAAGTAATAATTATTAATTTGGAGACATTAACTAGTTCGTTTCAATTAAAAGTAATTAGTGAAATCACGGACATTTTAAGCATAACTCAGGGCAACAGCGACTCGAGATTTGTGGCAGGCAGACTGTTATCGCCTAAACTGGCATTGCCAAATAATAGTATGACAAATAAATTTATAACTTCAATTTACAACCGTCACCCCTTGACCTATGGACCACCTGTGCAATCTTCCCACATCAGACAGACAGAAGGCGATCCATAACCTTCAAATTTAAGATACGTCCGAAGGACTTTCGATACCATTGGACCAGAGCCATTATTGGACAACAGAAGCACAAATCATAAACCAAACTTTGTTATGTGTATAATTTTATTCTAATTTTATTTTGTATGTAAAAAGTATTATTGTGTATTTTTTTTATTCTTAGAGAGTATGCAGACGATCTATAGTTCTTTAGAGTATGCAGTCAATCTCTAGTTTGTGAGGAAGGAGCTGTAAGAAGATGTAGTTATTTTTACGTGAGTCTCTTTTCAAGGACTTCTTACGCCGTAAATGCTACTGTGCGCGGGTGCGCTTTGGAGATATTTTTTTAATAAGCCAAATGCATATACTCCTTAGCATTCTCTGAATGCAGAACAAGCTAATTATATTCAACAACATGCGGATTTAAGGCATTTTTTTAAGAAACGGACATTGTCTTTTCTAGGTTAAGTTAATTTTTTTAGTAAGTTTTTGTAAATAAATTTTAATATCTATTTTGTAAATAAATAATTAAGTTAACTAACTTAATTCTCTTTATTTACCACAATATGTGTGCCATAGTCATTTTGGCTTTAATCGCTTATTTTTACAGGTATTATTTTTTGGGGGGGGTAGTCATTTAGTTTGCTTCTTCCCGCCATTTCTTGTATTAGTGTTTTAATTTATGTCAATTTTAATATAAAATTTACGGCGGAAGATTCATAAATAACAAGCCTTCAAAAAAATCACAACGCAATTTTAACTTAATTTTAATCATTAATCTTAACGTGAGCGTTGTCTTATTTTATCCCTTTTGTCTCGCGTTACCTGTTGTTAGAATTTAGTTTACGATTACGTTAATTTATTTTGTAATAAGTATTCTAAATGCTCCGAATCTGTTCTTGGTGGCGGTTATTAAATGTATGTTGGACAGTCTTAACAACAATACCAACAAATAAATATAAGAGTACATATTCTGTCCAACAATTAGAAATATTTTCATTAATTTGGTAAGAAGAATAATTTATTTCTTTTATTTTTTTTTTCTTTTCAATGGAAACTGCTTTACAGGTTTAATTGTTTAAATGAAGAGAAATTAACTGGAGAGTAGATGGAAATAATTTGATTATTCTCTTATTATTTATTAAGTAATTAATTTATACATATTTTTTGAAGGAGGAGAAGAGGGGGTAAAGCTAAAATTGATCATTATATCTATCCTTTATGTAGAATATGAAAGCTATGAATTAAGAATATGAATGAAGAATATGAAAAATTATGTAGAATATATGGCAATTGCATCAGTGATTTATAGAAAAGGATATTTAATAAATTAAAATGAGATAATTTAAAACTATATGTGATTTCCCATCACATTCCAATATCAAATCTTTATTTCTAAAGAAAGACAAATAATGTATTTATCGTTCTAATTAATCACAGACAATGTAATAATTTAAAAATACTTCTCTTCAAAATAGAATTAAAAAAAGAAACGTAATGCTATCTTAATGTGGAAGTATAAGGTATTTATGTCGAACTTCTAATACTTACATCATGGAAAATTTATATCATGGATTTCAAAACTGAAATTCATGTCAGTGACATATAGAAGTAGATGAAGGAAAAAAAAATTATAAAACTCATTATTAATTAGAAAACTATATAAAGACATGACTTTTCCACAGATTTTATAAGAAAATAAATTGTGGGATATTTCTATAAAAGCTAAAAAACCGTGATGCTAATGTTTTGTAGAGGTGATAGGGGCGTCATAAAATTCAATACTTTAAATAATTAAAAAATGCGTTTTTATGGACTTTTGTTTATGAATGAAATGTTCACTAATTGCAATTAGAAGAACTACCGCAACAAAATTACAATTTAAAAAAATGCATTTTAAATGCCATATACAAAATAGTTAAAGTTGAAGAAGAAATCATTTTTATTTTCGGAAAAAAAAGTTCTTTTATTTAGCCATGTATGTGTCTTTGGACATTTTTACGATTGATTTAATGCGTAACTCAGAGAGGCGCACGGACTTTTGACAATTGCACAGATATAAAAATTACAATTTCACTAACAAATGTGTATACTAATAAGTATAAAATTTAAACAATGTATAAAAACGGTACAAATTTTCGATAAAATTATTTTATATATTACACTTTTGAGGTAAATCCGTATGAGGGCACACATTTAATATTAAAAATTGAATGGAAACAGATTTTTCCATATGTTAGAAAAATGAAAAAAATAAATGTTGCTGAATCAGTTCAAGATACTTTCTGAAAAAAGGATAAAAACACAAGAATCTAGTGTGTAGATTTGTATTAAATTCAACAAATTTAATGTGATTTAAGAAAGTGAGTGCATGTTGGAAATAAATGAAAAATAGCCAATATTTATATTACAATTTATCGGTAGTCACACTGTAAAAAAAATTGGTCGGTCTACTAAAAAAAATTAGTTTTTCTCATAGATCTTTGTAATTACTAAAATTTTTTTGTATTCTTACTCAATTACAAGAAAATCTGTAAGAATTACTACAAAACAGCTAGCAACGATTCCGGTTTTTAGTACCGGTTACTAAAAAAATCTGTGGAATACAAATATACTAAAAAATTTTTTAGTAACTTCAGGATTTTTTTTTTTACAGTGCACTGCATATATTTAATTTTTTTTGTTTTTTTAAAGAGTGTTTAGATACGTATTCATCGTTTTTTCTGGTGATGTATTAGTAAAGATAACTTAAAAAGTAATCTCTAGATATTTTTGTATGCGAAATTGCGTGAAAAATGCTTTTTATTGTTTTATTTTTATTATTTTCTGAAATATAAAATTACACACAAGTTATCAGACAGGAATTTTTTTTTCTTTAAATATCTTCAAAAAATCATTTAAAAAACACGTGGAATCATTAAAAAATACACGTATGCGTATAGGAGCAGACATAAAAGATTTCGACTTAATCACAAATTTTAACGCAATTTTTGCTTAAAATCGATTTATTTTTGTCTATAGTAGTTCAAGTTAAATCAACGAGGTGAAAACACGGATATATTGAACCTTCTTATTTCTTCATTTGAAGCTATAATCATTTTTTTAATAGAAAATTGAAAATGAAATACTAAGAGTACGAAAACTTAACTTCAAATTATTGCATGACAATTAGAAAATTTTATACTATACTATATGTATATATTTTTAAAAGTTTTATTTGTAACAAATTGCGTATGTGCATACTATTTATATATAATTTATTTTCATTAATTAATCACAAAATTTGAAAAGCAATTTAAACATAATTTAACTTCATTGATTTTAAATACAATTTAATTAATTATTCACAGTTTTATCCACTCAATAAAAAAGAAAAGGACAGTAAATGTTTAATTTATTGTTTTATAAAACCTTTACAACAAATATATATTTTTATATTTTAAGATATATTTTTTTAATGGATAACAGTTATGTTGAAAGATTTTTTTTCTTACGATGTAATGCAATAGCAAATGTATTGCATTCCTGCATTCCTTTTCCTAAACAAACAGAAAAAAATTCTTTTTTACAGGAAAAGAGAATAAAATAAGAAAATTCATGTTTTTACAGCTTCTTTTATCGCGCAGTATCACAAGAAGAAGCTTTTAATTTGTGGAAGCAATAAATGCGGTTGAAATACATTTTACGCATTTTTATGATATTACTGTGGAAAAAAATCTTAAATGTATGCAAGAGGAAAATAAAAAAGAAGATTAAGATACGAGTTTCATTTTATCAAACTAAAAGGATTTTCATTGGATTAAAGTTTTTCATATGGACTTACAGAGAAATGTTTTATCCGGATTTTTTTTAACTGAGTTAAATATTTATCTAGGTTAATCAAATCATACTCGGGTACTATATGATGGGATAAAATAACGTAAACATGTAAGTTTTTCCATACAGATTCACGGGAATGTCTGGAAAAATAAATCACAGACAAATAAGGAAAACAGGTTTTCTAGCAGACAAATTTGTTACAATTTATTTATAATTCAGATCGATGATTAAATACGAAAAAACATTATATAATTGTATTTGGGATTAATATTTCTGGGACTGTTATATAATATTATTTTAGGGGTAATAAATAGGTGTCTTCTGATGCAATGGATAAAAGCATACATGATGTCGTAAGATGCGGTTTAAGGTTATTTCTAAACATATAATACGGTAAACAGTTTGAAATAAAAATAATAATATGTGTATAACATAAGCTAACTTACCGCTATGGTACGGCGCCCGAAATTTCCAAATTTGGTTGAAATCGAATTTAAATTTCCCAAACATTTTTATTAAATAAGACAGCATTACCTTAATAGAAAAGTTTAAGGGTACCAATGTTTGGCGCCCAAATTTGACACTATTTCGTCGATTATGAGACGCATTTGCATATGTAAGCATATGTGTACATCCACAATTGAATTTACCAATTAGATTTAATTGTTTACCGCAGTGAAATTTATTCGATATAATGGCATGTTTTTCTTTTATATTCAATACTAAACAAGCACTATCGTCATTACGTCTCTCTGGAAATGTATTTTTCTATTTTTTAAATTTTTGATTTTGTTAACGATTTTGAAGGATTGGTCTGATCAATTCTTGAATAAATTGCAAGAATAGCTGCTTCAAAGCATACTGCAATGGTTAATTACGCAATTTTTCTTTTTTCATATTTTGTGTTTCTACCTAATATATCTTATTCCATATCTAGTGAGATTAAATGTCACTTTTTACCGCATTCACAAAACAAGTAAGAGGCCAAAACAAGTAAGAAGTTTTTTGACTGTGTGCGATGGGTAGGAATATCTACTGCAGGTAGAAGGATACTGAACGTAGAAGACAGGTCCTGATGCGCCTAAAGCTCAGATTTTTATTTTTTTGATAATTAGCTCAGACAATAATTAAAAAATCATAAAAAGCGAGCTTTTTTAACACAAATAGGTAGGCGCGTGCACACATGCTCAATCGCTGCTTTCCGCTGAGCACAGAAGGGAAGAACAAATTGCCGATTTTTTGTTTGCTTTTTGTTTTAACACACATTAGACGAACTATTTCAAATACGGAAAAACACACGACATATTCTTAAATGACGACTTTTTCGCCTTAAACGCTCAATAAATTCGAAAAATATCGTTGTTAACTCTGCGAAAAAAAAATTCAAGATCGTTTTCGCAGTTGACTTTTTCTCCCTTACGGCGCCGCTCCCAAAGAGCTCAATTTCAAAAGTACAGATAAACAATAAATACGATTTTAAAACAGAGTACTTCTTCTCTTCGACGGCATAATCGGTTTTCAAATATACTGTAGTTATTCCTTTGAAGATATTCGCGACCACAAATCACTTCGCATCTCATGGAGACGATATCTTACGCTAAATGTAACTAAACATTACTATTTCGGCAAAATCTTTTTAGAGCATCTCGAAAAATCGGATTAACATCAACTACAAAATGACTCGACTTTGGCTCATGCTTTCACTATTAAATTTGCATATATTTACACGAATTTTTAAAGAGGATTTGGATGCAGTTATATTTATAACCGATTCTCAGTTCAGTGAGTTGAGACAATATTTTTTTTTTTTTTTTGTTATGTTAAAGTTCCCGATGCGATAACAAAAAAAAAAAAAAAAAAAAAAAAAAAAAAGCGAGAAGAAAATATATGTAATTTTGCAACTAGATGTCAATATGTTTTCCCAAAATTTTTACACGAGCTACAAAACCGTTACATTTGTAACCGATAAAAATTTCAAAGAGTTCGGACAACAAGAATTTTTTTTTTTTAAACTATGAAACGACCTTACGTGAAAATACAAGAAAATGTCTTCTTACAACCTCTTTTACCACTAAATATGAAACTTTTTGTTGGAAATATTAATCTCATCCGTGAAATTAAATATAAAAAAATATACTTTCAAATCCTACTGCAATAAAGAAAATACAAAGAACTTGATGATCCAAAGAGGGAAAAAAAGTGGAGTCATCAACTAATTCTTCATCGCGTAGTGAATACAACTTATAAATATTAATAGCAATTCCCCGTCAAATAAATGATCAAAAACTACTCTTCATTTATAAACTGTTATTATGTGAAATATGCTGCAGATATAGGAACAATAATTATAGTAAGAAATAAATAACTTATTTGACTGATTTTATTCTTAAGTGAAAACCCTTGCAATGTGTAGATCCACTGACGTAAGTATGACGAACGTGAAAACTCTGCACTATGAACTTATGAATTTCATTTCTTCAGTCCTGTAACAAAATGTAATCGAGAATGTACGTAGAGCTTTTAAGCTCAGACAGATTATGTTAATATATTATATAATACTTTATCATTTAAACTTAAACTTAAATATTAAATTGTAATCAATTATTACCTACAATATAAAATATTCAAGAATATACAAAAGATAGATCTCCTAATTATTTAGTGTCCAGATATTAATCAAATTATTTAGTTTTCAACAATACTTCTATGTGCAGTGGTGATAAAATATAACCATGGATACCAATATCTTTATGGATAAATATCACAAGATACCATGACAAAAATCAGTGTTGGATTAAAAAGCACATGGGATATATTTACCAGGTTAAAGCACCTTCAGAAAAGGTAATATAATTTTCTTATCCTTTTTTCAAGTAACTGATATTTGTGGTGAACAGAAAAGGTCATTAAATAAACTTTCGAGACATCGCACTTGCACGAACTCCTCCTTCACGTTTTTCGAGAATTTTTCATTTAAAAATATAAATACATACGAAATAGAACTAAAAATACAAAATCACGCAACATTTAGTTTATTTTAGGTTATTATCACGGGTTAGGGCAACTCCAGGTGGTTCAGCTAGTTTCGTAATAAAATAATAGGAATAATTTATGCACCTAATTTTCTTTTTAAAAATGAAAATCCAGAGATTCGAAAACGATTTCATGGAAAATAATTGCATTTAGATACAATTTATAGTTGATTGAAAGCGGAAGACGAATTTATTTTTAAAAGTATTCCTTATTTCTTTCTGAACGGTATTTTTCATTGTATTTTTGTATATTACCTATAGAATTCGGAGCAGAATGCAAAAGTTTTTCACGACTTTTCCACATATTGCAGTTATCATTGAAAAGCATATTATTTTTAAATGCTAAACGTGTAAAATTAACAACATAATATAAATTAAAATAACTTTTATTAGTTGTTTTATATGTTTCGACTCTTTACGAGTCATTTTCAAAAACAAAATGAGGATATTCTAAAGTTGCACGGGCTTTGAAGTTATTATTTTCACGTACTTTTTTTTTTAAATTACGCACGTTACCTATTATTTTTTTCTTGGTTGTTTATTTTCATATCTTTGACCATGGAGTAACCCTAGCCACAGTTTCGGTAAATTAAAAAATGCCGCATCGTTACAAATTGTATTTTTGCGTGTTAGTATATCTATGGTTTCTCTTATTATGGATGGATAGTATAGACTGGAGGGAAATATTTTTTTACTTTCATTGAAATTTATTTGGATGCAATAATTTGCAATGATTTGCAAATGATTTTCATTTCATATCATGTGCAGTAAAATTGACCCAATTAATTTTGAGAATTATTCAGGAGTATATGAAATAACTTTTATTAAAGAAGACGGATCCAAGAATTACTACATAGGCATGACCAGCAGGAAATTTAATTGCAGGAAAAAAGAGCATATAGCTGATATTAAATACAATAGAAAAACTACAGCCCTGGCAAAATTATATCAAGACGAAACCATCCGAATAAATTTCAATGAAAGTAAAATAATATTTCCCTTCAGTCTATACTATCCATCCATAATAAGAGATTGTTATTGAAAAGCATATATTTCTTTTTAATCTTGTTTCGTCGATTACATTCCTAATTATTTGGGAAACTGTATTTGAATAAAATTATACTATTATCCTTTATTCTGTTATAAAAGAATATAGTTTAGTTATTATTATAAAGAAAACTCTTTAACTATAATCATTTATGATAGTAATATCAAAAATATTTTTAGAATAAAATATACTCAGACTATATCCCATTATACTTATAATACTTACATACTGTAGTGAATAATTACAGTACTAGTATTCAGAAATTAACTAGTCAGTTTCACAATACAATTTTTAATAATTATATTAAAGCTTGTTTTTCATTTAATATAACCAGACAATCAATTTTAAAGTGTCATAAAATTTAAGAAATATTTATTCCGTAATTTAAATTTAAACAGTAAGTTTTTTTCAAATTATTTTAAATGAAAATAGTTATAAATAGTTTCCTTTCAATTATGTCATACAAAATTTTTTCATGTAAATGTAGATGAACACAAATATTAATCAAACAACATTGTAAATCTATATTTATTATTTTGAAGTCCTATTGATAATTATTTTCTATGTACATTGCGACACATATTTAAATATATTTGTATATTGATATATTGAGGGGGACACCCTTTTTGAAAATTAAAAAAAATCCTTGCATTCCCTTTTAGTTTATAGTGTGTAGAATATATAGACCGAAAACGCTTTTTGAAATTATAATTCTTACAATATTCACAACGCTAAAAAAGCCTCTGAAGTTGATTACCATTAAACAAAACTTGAAACGACGATTTCTTATGTGTCGGTTTGATTGTTTCAGAACCACTCGAACGGTTTCCTGTAAATATTAATAAAAACTTTCAGAATTGAATTTCTTGAAAAACTACGATTTATTTATTTATTTAATATTTTCATTTTTCGTTTTTTACAAGTTTTTAAGGCTATTTATTTTTTATGGAGGATTTTTTTTACACTCTTTTAATATTGCTTTATTCCAGGACATAAAAATGGTGGATATCAGTAATCAGAGTACACTTACAAAGCGTTAAAACTTGCAAATAAATTCTAATATATAGTACTGGTGAGTTTAATAAATTTTTATGTCGTGGTTCTCCTAAATTTTTATGTCCTGTTAAATATTTAATAAAAATAACAAATTCATGATGATTCTAAAAACTTAAATAGATGATAATCAAATATTCAAAGTATTTTTGAAATTTGGAATAAATTTTATCGTGACTAAAATTAACTTTAATAAATATCTATTAAATATAAAAAATAGTGTCATTTTATATACGGCGTTTATCACAGACTTTCCAAAAAATCCATACATTAATATTTACAACTGTGTAACATTTTACTTTCTGATAGCTCACATTTCAATATAACAACAAGCATATACAGGGTGTCCCGAAAAACCTCTTGCGGATATTCAAATAATCCATACGCGATTAAGACAAGAGCAAGTGACATTTTTAAACGAGCAGGTGCAACACAGTAGTGATGTTTTCGGATAAATCAACGTAGAGATCGGAGTTTAGAATAAAGTGAATGTACGTGCAGCTGTCTGGTACACCTAAATAGTGTCAGTTTGTGTTATTCCTTTTCACTTTTCCAACAAGAAATATTTTAAAGAAGTGAGAAGACTAGTTTTTTGAGAAATCTGTTGAAAAGTATACTCTATTTGAATCAACAATTAACCGAATAATGTAGGGACTAAGCAATGATTATACAAAAATTTGGCATGCTCAAATAAATCCTTTTAAACATGATTAAACAGGCAAATAGGTATCTAGACGACCATGGTAGTACGTTAAATAGATTTTAAATGTGCAGTTAAAATTATGTGCAGTTAATGTGCAGTAAATTTAATGTACAGTTAAAAAAAAAGTAAGTTTTTTTTTTCATTTTTACTATTTGCTAGCTATGCAAGAAAAAGGTTTTCGATTCGGAAAAAGTTTCCACTTTCAGTTTTAGACGGATCTATACGTTTTAGAGGGTCATAAATATGATTTGTCTGTTTTTAGAAAATGTCTGTCCGTGAGTCTGCGTGTCTGTCTCTCTGACTGAATGTGACATAAATTTTGCGCACGGTCTAACTCATGAACTTCTTCGTAGAATAGACCTATCCTTATATAAAATGTTGCTGATTAGTTTCTGGGCAAAACTCCTCAAGAGCCGGTGCCGAAATTCGATGATTTGTTCGAAATACGCGATGCTTATATCAGCAGTTTAAATGCACAGATTTCAATGAAACTTCACGCTTAGCATCCTGAATATGGGAAGACATTGTTATTTAATTTTGGTTACAGTCATCTATGAAAAGGTACCGAAAAACACCTTATTTGCTGAATCGATGTAATTTCGTGTACTACTTAAATCATTTAAGGGATTTTATTTATACAGAAGAATGTTGTTGGATGGCTACAACATACTAGTTTTAATATAGTGTTTAATTTTAATAGCGTTTGTTTTGGAACACTCTCTATATTTATTATTAATAATATTTATGTATATATATATATATATAGATATATATTCCCATCTACTACACCTCACTGATGTGCTGCGGGCTTGAATGGCACAATTGCCACTTCAACAATGATCAGTCAAGCTAGACTGTCGATAACTATTCTTTCTTTATATTGCTACCCAAGTCGGATAGTTTAAAGGTGCGTACCCAGGCGATAATAGGTAATATGGTTCTCCAGAATTGTTATACCAGTTTACCTCGGCGTTGTACATAAAATTTTTCATTGAGTTAAAATAGTAAACAAGACAGGTTTTGGAACGCTGAAGGGAAATATCTTGGCAAATGGTGAATGATCTTTAATTATACTAACTATATGATTTTAAAATGTTTATTGCTCTCTTAGAAATGAAGAAGACAAATCTGATGAATTTCTTCAAATCTAAATTATAGTAGGAACAAACAAACTTGCTACAGCAGGAGGTCCTGTCAGGAATAGATAAAGAACAGCCAAATCAAACACAATTTTGAATTTTTACAGTGAAAGGTACTGGCAGTGAATACGACATTTGTTTGGAGAGAAATGAGTATTATTTACGTTTGTGCCCCGACAATTGATGCAAATGATGAGGAAAAATAGATTTTGGGATGTCCTGTTTCTTAGCAGTTCGTACACCAAGGTTCCACGTGAGCACTAATAGGTAAATGACAGGTATATTTAATAATGCCTCCCCCCAAAACAAAAATTTAACAATCTCAATCAAATTTGTATGCAATTTTTCTTGTCATTGTATTGAATAATTCCTGTACAAATATGAATACATTTAAAAATCCCGCGTTTTTCTCTACCTAGGTTCAAATTGTATATTGAGTTCTGTGAAATAAATGATATTCCTTCAGAACGTTGTATCTCTCCGGAAGGGTTATATAAACTATTGGTCATTGTCATGCCTGATGACGTCAGGTTTATGGCAACCCTTTTTTTTCTCTCTTCTACTGCGGAGTAAGGGAGACGGTAGGAGTGTTTGGCAGGAGGCCAAGTGGAAGGTTGTGTGCATGCGGTGGGCATGTTATGGAAATAAATTTAATTGTTTGATAGAAGGAATGGTAATGTAACTGCTGCTACTGTGCTTAATCCTTGTGTATATCTATGTGTGTTCTTCATGTTCTGTGTGACGTGCTGTCCCAATAAACTGGTTTATTGTCAAATTAGCTACATTTCTGTGTATAACGAAATCTTAAATACAAAAACGGTATTCGGAAAATACCGCTTTTAAATGATAAAAAAAGGTACGAATGTGGAAAAACCAGAAGTAAGGGTTATTAAGGATATCACAGTCATTAAAGTGTTAACAGCATAAAATTTAATAATGTTGGTTTACATGTTTTTGTAATTGTGGTTCAGAATGCTATTTCGGTCAATAAAAATGTTAAAAACCGTTTCATTAAACAAATTTGTATATTTTCAAGCACACATATTTAACAAAAACTACTTAAGTATACAAGTATTTCAGCATTTAGGGATATTTAATGCAAATGTATAAAGCACTTTATATATTCAAGATGCTTATATTTAACTATGTTTTATTCTGTAGTCTATTTTAAGTTTACAATGTTTCCGTTTTTCTGTGTTGTAGATAATTTTTTTTTGAAGCATGGAGGATGAACATTTTAAAAAAGAAGAATTTTGCCTCAGAACATCGTAGAAGATGAAATATTTTTCCTTGAAAAATATAAGTAATTAAAGCAACATTTTTCCTTCTACTTTCTATAAAGAGCTTTAAAAACCCTTTAAGTGTTTAAAATTCCATTGGGTAAAAACATACAAACATTCAGAAAAAAAACAAAGATTTACGTGATAAGTTAAATGGAGAATTTTCTTTAAACAGCAACATGAATTTATTTCTATTACTTACTTATTTATATTCCTCTAGCGATTACATCTTTTTGAGTGAAAGTTAAAAACATTTTTATAAAATAATGAATTATAGTAATTTTTGTGCTAGCTGGAAATTTAAATATCCCATGTGGCATACAATTTTTAGTAGTTAAAGTCTATTATCTTTTAAAACTGTTAAAATAGAGGTGTTTATAACAAATTTCTATTTTTCTGTATTAAAAAATTAGATTATTTAATTTCAAAAGTTCATTTGCATTTCAAAAGCATTGCGACAAGAGTAGTTAGATTTAATTTCTTACAAAAGGCAAAATCGTCAGATAGCACGAGACGTCAAAACCTCTTATTAAGTGGAAGCAAGTCTAAATCAGAAAAGAGAGAAGCTCCGGTTTTGAAGGCAGACCCGATCCCAATCCACCCCTTTCAACTCCAATTAGCGTGTTTATACATCACCAGACGATCACAGTAGGCTAATTAACATATAACAGCAACATATAACAAATAACATATAACAAACATATAACACATAACATATAACATTAACATATAACAAATTCAGCTATATACCCAGTTATACTGGTGAAACCAGAAAACAGATAGTGTCACTTTCACACGCAGATGTTATGTGTCGGACAAAAAGCTCACAAACTAGCATACCGTCATTATGTGTGCAGTCAGACACTGTTGCAAGTTGTTAATACCAAAAATGTAAAATATCTCCTGCAAAGAGATTTCTAAGTCAGTATTACGGAAGCGGAAAAAAGAACAATGTGAAAGACCCGGGCAAGCAATAAAGCTGATAATATAAAACGCGGGTTCTAGCAGAAATTGGTGAGAGGTAAGATCCCGCGTGTTTTTAGTGCATTTTATATAGAAAAATAGTGTTTTTCCTGAGCTTTAAAAATTGTTTTTAGAAACTAGACATGATTTCTTAATGTAATTCTTCATTTAAAAATATACTATGAGTCATACATGTGTAAACCTCAAAACATTTAAAAATATAGAAATAATAATGATCGGAATTTTCAAATAAAGCGGTCAATATAAAACTCGGGTTCTAGAAGAAATTGGTGGAAGGTAAGATCAGGCGTGTTTTTTAGTGTACTTTATATACAAAAATAGTGCTTTTCCTGAGCTTTAAAAATTGTTTTTAGAAACTAGACATGATTTCTTAATGTAATTCTCCATTTAAAAATATACTATGTGTCATACATGTCTATAATTCAAAACATTTAAAAATCCAGAAATAATAATTACGAAATTTTTGAAAACAGACAAATTGTTACAAAAGTCATTTCATTTGTATAAGTCTTATTAAATAACTGTCAATGAATTTGCTTATACACTGTAAAAAAGACAGATTATTCTCTATCTAGGAAAATATAATATAACCATAAGAGAAAAAGTACAATAACGCCTTCCAAGATACCGACGAATTCGAAAAAGTTCTTTATTTTTAAAAACCTCAGAACCACTCTATTTTCGATATTTAAAGAAGCATGTATAAAAATAAAGTTTCTTTTGCTGCCTATGAATTTTCAGAAACGATTCCGAGTAGTTTTTATAATGTATTATTCAGTTTTCTGAAAACACGGAGTATCGATTTTTCGGATGCTCTCAATGCTCATGAAAACATTTTCTCATGATCAACAAACAAGTTTCAGAAACAAACACAATAAGTTAACAGTTTTGCCGTTACCATTTATATTATTATTATTTTGTTACACTTGCATGTGTCAATTCATTTACATAGTAAACATACGCTGAAAAATAGAAAATGTTTCATTGAGAATTACTAGCATCCTAAAGACCGATAGTCTGGTTTGAGAAAACTGAATAATACACTATAAACACTACTCATCGTTTAAGCGTTAAGGTGTTTGCGAAAACCAGTGACAGCAAATAATAATTTTTTTTATATAAATGTTTCTTTAAATCTTGAAAATTTATTCGCTTCTGAGGTTTTTGAAATTAAAGAACGCTTTCATAATCATGAGCAACTTGGAAAATATTATATTATATTTTCGTATATTATGAAACATTTGTCTTTTTTAATATCTCATATTTAATGCCATATTTAATATTGCAACAGTTTCATGTAAAATTATTTTATATCTCTCTATTATTTATTTATTTATTTATTTATTTATTAGGTAGCTTTCATTACAAAAAGCTACCTATTGCAGCCGTTCGGAGGAAGGCAATCCCAAAAAATTTTGGTGTATTTTCACCGATCAGGACCCCCAGAACCACAAACCACCCTCCGTTCAAATATATATATATATATATATGTGTGTGTGTGTGTATAGGACAAACCAAGGTCTCGACCGAGTTTGTTGGCCAACTTTATCCGCCATCTTGTTTCAAAATGGCGGCCAGTTAAACAATTTTAAATTTAAAAAAAATCAAATAGATGTACAAAAAAATTATAAGCTAAAAAAGTTCTGTTAAGTGTTAGAACGTGATGCAAGGATTCTGGAATTTTTTTTTGTTTTTGCTATCTTAAAAAATGGCTGAGATATGGTAGTTTGAAATTCTAGGGTGACTGAGATTTTGAATCAATTTGATATTTGTCATGCTGTAACCCTCATATTTATAAACCGATATGAATGTAACTGATCATGTGTACAGAATATTCCAAGGTCTGAATGGAGTTTGTTGGCCAGCTTCATGCGCCATCTTGTTTCAAAATGGTGGCACGTTATAAATTGAAAAAAAAATTTCCGTTAACTGATCGTGATTCAAGGATTCCGGGACATTTTTTGTTTTGGATATATCTTTAAAAATGGCAGAGATATGGCAGTTTGAATGTTTAGGGTGGCTGACATTTTGAAACAATCTGATTTTGTTATGCTATAATTCTCATGCTGAAATTCGCATTTAAATTCAGTGTTAACGAAAACTGGGATTGAATTTTCTATAATGGAGTTCCAAGCAATTTACCTTCGGGTGTTTGAGTAAAATGAGGTGAATTTTTAAAAACATGGACTATGAAAACTACCCTTTCCTCCCGGTAAAGGCCGAAAGGACTTTTTATTTATTTATTTTACGCATATATGCTTTAAAACATATATATTCCTATCAGAAAATACATTATTAAAAAAAGGTTACTTGAATTACATTCATAAAAGTAAGTGTACTTACTAAGATGGAAACTTGATAAAAATCAATTTTCCTCAAACCCACCCTCGCGATTTTAGCTTACCAGATTTTACTGTACGTAATTGATTCAATTTACTCATTGGTAAATGAAATTAGTAAATTTAATGTAATTAGAAAAAGAATATTTAACAGATTTATTTTAAATTATTTGCTTTTCATGTAGAGATTTTTGTGTGCTTATTTATAATTGCTTTACATTAAATTATTTCATACGATAATCGCTATAAATATTGAATGTAACTTTTTTTCTTTCTAATGCATAATTGAATCTATCACATTTAATTGCGTAAGTAAATACAAAATGTTTCCTTTACTATATATATATATATATATAAATGAAATATTTTTATCGGATTTTTATCTTATTTTCTCCAGGGAAATATTTATTTTTTGTGAATAAATATTAAATAAGTTTGAATTTTTTAACTTATTAGGTATTTGTATAACTAAGTAGAACAGAAGTTCAGACTGAATAATTTAATCCATTATAAGCATGATAAAAATACTTAGATAATAATTTCAACTGATAAAATTAAATATATTCTTGTAAGGATAATGAATAAAGTGCTTTTATAACCGAAATAGTATTTATTACTTTTCATTAATTATTCAATTTGATTTTTATTTTGCTCATTTATAATATATATATATATATCTTTTACTTAAAGGTTATTTTTGAATTTATTTAGTTTTAGTTTTAGATATACTTTCTGATGATTTTGTATGTTTAAACTATTACGCAAAACTTGAAATAGAACCTAAATTAACCTTTTGATTGCGGGGCAGGGCTAGTGACTATTTTTATATTTTTTCGTACCACAATTTACAAAAAAAAATATTTTTGGTTGAATTCTCTTGAAAATATACTAGTGCATAGTTGCCAACCTCCCGATTTTTTTAACACCAGTAAAATCTTACAAAGATTTTCGCTTTATTAAATTTCAGAAGTTGCAAGATTAAATAAATCAAATATTTTTGCATAAAAATACTGGTATGAAAAAAATCGGGAGGTTGGCAACTATGCTAGTGTAAGAATATGGAGAGTAAGAATTTACAGAGACTGGTTTAAAACATTCTCGCATTAAGTTACGAAATTTTTATAAAATTCATGTATCATAGCTTAGTGAGTTTTAGCCGTAGATGAAATCAAAATTTGCAGTTTTAATGTTACAGAACAGTTTAAAAAATTCTCACTATAACTTAGAAACTCAGGAATCTTATAAAAATTTGAAAAGTTCATTTTCTTACAAGGATATTAAGAGCAAGGATTTCAATGATTACCGGTCTTCAAAAACGAAAAAAATTGAAGCGGGTTTCAATCAATTTTGAGCAACCTAAATATTTTATTAAGCAAACACATGCCAATGAGTCACACTGACATCATACCACCTGTGAGAACCATGTACCTAATTCATTTTTCATTTTTCACAAATTTAAATTTATCTGAACATCGCACAAGTTTTCTTTTTACACCGTCGAATATTGATAAAAATTACTTTCAAAAGCAATTTTTTTTAATAACTGTATCTCAATTTACTCGGTTTTTATGGTTTTTAAAATTATTTTCAAGCATGATTTTTTGAACAAGTTTATTTCTATCGTGTGTGACTTGATTACTGAATATTATTCTGTTTGCTCTTAAAAACATATAAATAGTTCAACGTTTGTTTCCGACGTATATTCTATAACGAATCTAACACTTATCAATCAATAAATAAAATAATATAAATAAAAAACCAAATTCAACACATATAGAATTGATCTACGAGCTTAGAAACTGAAATCAACAAAATCAAACAGACAGACTGCTGTAAGTATAAAAATCTTTGAAGATTTTTTTTGTCTCCTAACCTTTGGCATGTAGCTATTATAAAAGTATATTTAAAACAAACTTTCAAAATTTTATTTTTAATACATAGTAGATATTTTTCATATAAAATATTTTTTGGTGTTGTTATTGCACAATCTAACGAAATATATTAAATATAAAATATATATCAGAGTTTTCCATACAAAAAAGGGTTTTCAACTATGTTCTGTACACCGGGCAATATGTTCTATGACCCAAGAAGCTTTTGTTGGAAACGACTGATATAATTAAAAGAAACATTGTATAAAATATTATGTTTAAACAAATAAAACTATTTTGTATCAAGATAATACAATTCTAACATTTGGGGACATTTCCTAGACATTTGGTATTTTCGCGAGATAGATGGAAAAATGAGTCATTGGAGTATTCCCATAAAAATCAATATGATGTTATATATATGAGTGTGTGTGTGTGTTCTAAAAATAGATTTGTTATATTTTAAATACTTCAGAAAAGAGATAAAATGGGGGTAAATGTCATGCTGTTCAAAGTTACAGTGAGTTCCCGAGAACAGATATATAACTAACATGAAATTTCAGTACTCAAGTAGTGCAAAATGATTGGATCAATGTTGGTTAATTCTTGTCGAACATTATTAGCCCACAGTAACATATCTCCACTTTCCCGCAGCAATTACCAACGAACCATATGCCAATAAGACTCAACAATGGTCAAACCGTTAGATGCTCAGAATCTTGCTCAGATACGCTTAAAATTATAATTGATCGCTGTACCTACCTTTTTCCAATCATTTCCCAATGGTTTATGCAAACTGCAAACGATGGATCAACGAATTGTGTTACTGGGATAAAACATCGGAGACTTTGAAATGCGCCTTTATACTAAGCTGTACAGAATTCTGCGCAGAGGATGAAAAGTTTCATAGATGAGGATGGCAGTTAGATAAAAAAATGTTTATGACTTTTCCGTAGAAGGAAAAAACTGAGTAAAACGTGATATTTTACTGCATTTCTCTAATTCCGTTTGTTATTAAATTGTCTGCTTTTACTTATTGTTCATTTTGAAAAGTTTCACAACGTTCTGGGATGCAATGGGAAAATTGTTTATCCCAATAATTCTTCCCATGTCATTAGTAGTGTCACTAAAAATTTCAGCACTATTCTGGTTGTTAGATGGTGTTGAAGATTTATTTTATTAAGTCGGTTTAAATACAAATACACAGTATTATTAAGCTGTATAAAAATAAGAATATTGATAATAAATTCAATTTTTTTTGAAAAGTTGTTAAATATATTTATATATACAGGGTGATTATAAAAAAAAAAACTATCCCGATATATGAGTCCTTAATTATTACATCGTTCACAGAAACTGACTGAAATTTTAGTTTTAAGTATTTTGAAGTATGCGCTCAAGAATCGTATGAAAAACAACAGTTAAACTCTAACAGTTACGATTACAGTGACAAAATTTTGAAAATTTCAAATGGCAACACCTATTTTTTTTTACTGGAATGTGATCTTCATAGTGAAAAACCATAAAAAGCGTTGGAACGGTATCTGTAGCACGAAAATTGCCGGCGCTAGACAGACTAAGAAGAAAAGTGAAAACAACGAATAAGGACAGAGAATCAACAGAAAACAAAACATTTTATTGTGTTTCACAAATTTTCCACGTCACACACGAAGACACGTTGCATGCGGCAAATGGTGGATAGCACTGAATAATAAAATGTTTTACTTTCTGTTGCTTCTCTGTCCTTTATTGTCCTTATATCATTTTATAATTTTTTTTTGCTATATCTTAAAAGATGGCTGAGATATGGTAATTGAAATTCTAGGGTGGCTGAGATATAATAATTGAAATTCTAGGGTGGCTGAGATTTTGAATAAATTTGATATTTGTTATGCTGTAACTCTCGTTCTTATGAACCGACATGAATGTAACTGATCATGTGTATAGAATGTACCAAATTCTCAACGGAGTTCGTTGGCCAGCTTCATGCGCCATCTCGTTTCAAAATGGCGGCAAGTTGTAAATTGAAAAAGTTTTTCCCGTTATCTGTTAGATCGTGATACACGGATTTCGGGACATTTTTTGTTTTGGATATATCTTTAAAAATGGCAGACATATGGCAGTTTGAATTTTTAGGGTGGCTGACATTTTGAAACAATCTGATTTTGTTATGCTGTAATTCTCATGCTGAAATTCGCATTCAAATTCAGTATTAACGAAACCTGGGATTGAATTTTCTATAATCGCGTTCCAAGCAATTTAGCTCGGGTGTTTCAGTAAAATGGGGTGAATTTTTAAAAACATGGACTATGAAAGCTACCTTTTCCTCCCGGTACAGGCCGAAAGGACTTTTTATTTATTTATTTTACGTATATGTGGTTTAAAACCTATATATTCCTATCAGAAAATACATTATTTAAAAAAGGTTACTTGAATTACATTCATAAAAGTAACTGTACTTTTTAAGATGGAAATCTGATAAAAATCAATTTTCGTGACACCGACCCTTGCGATTTTAGCTTACCAAACTTTACTGTACGTATTTGATTCAATTTACTCATTTGCAAATGAAATTAGTAAATTTAATGTAATTTTAAAAAAGAATATGTAACAGATTTATTTTAAAATATTTACTCTTCCTGTAGAGATTTTTGTTTGCTTCTTTATAATTGCTTTACATTAAATTATTTCATACGATAATCGCTATAAATATTGAATGCAACTTTATTTCTTTCTAATGCATAATTGAATCTATCACATTTAATTGCGTAAATAAATACAAAATGTTTCATTTACTATATATAAAAAAAGGAAATATTTTTATCGGATTTTTATCTTATTTTCTCCAGGGAAGTATTTTTTTTTTTATTTGAATAAATATTAAATAAGTTTGAATTTTTTAACTTATTAGGTATTTGTATTACTAAGTAGAAAAGAAGTTCAGACTGAATAATTTAATCCATTATAAGCATGATAAAAATACTTAGATAATAATTTCAACTGATAAAATTAAATATATTCTTGTAAGGATAATGAATAAAGTACTTTTAAAGCCGAAATAGTATTTATTACTTTTCATTAATTATTTAATTTGATTTTTATTTTGCTCAATTATAAAAAAATCTATATATCTTACACTTAAAGGTTATTTTTGAATTTATTTAGTTTTAAATGTACTTTCTGGTGATTTTATATGTTTAAGCTATTACGAAAAACTGGAAATAGATCCTAAATTAACCTTTTGATTACGGGCCAGGACTTGCGACTATTTTTTTATTCATTCGTATCACAATTTACAAAAAAAAAAAAAAAAAAAATAATATTTTTGCAAGGATTCTCGTGAAAATATATACTAATATAAGTATATGGTAGATATTATTATTTTTTTTAAACATTGGTACGAATATAATAAATATTTGCTGGGACGATACACGCCCCAACCACGTAATCAAAAGGCTAATATTTTAAGTGGAAAATATTCTATTTTTTCTAATACGAGTATGTACAATTTTCCCCCCTCCAAAAAACAAAATAAATAAAAATAAATAAAAAAAAAAAAACGCACTTTATATTTTTTTTCTTACAGATAAAAATAGAAATTTAAATTGGAAAAACGTTCAAAATAAGCTAGGATATAAGATTATGTTAATTAAATAGTCCTGCTACTAATTTTCAAAATGTTATACTTTTAAAATTAGTATACGGTACTTGGGGCGCATAAACTATTTTTAGAAAACTTTTTACGCTGTCAGAGAAATAAAACAGTAACATTTTCAGTCTTCTACGATTAAAAATCACCGAGTTATAATACGTTTAATTTTATGAAATGTTTTTTCTCGGCATTAAACAATTGTCTGGTATTTTTTAATGCCTATAATTTATGAAATTTTATAAAATTGAATTATTATATCTTGATGAGTTTTAGTCGTTAAAGAATGCAAATTATACTGCTTTATTTTACAGAGACAGGTTTAAAAGATTCTCACGATAAGTTATGAAATTTTATAAAATTCAAGTATCATATCTCAGTGAGTTTTAGTCGTAAATGAAATCCAATTATTCAGTTTTACTTGTCACAGACTAGTTTAAAAATTCTCACAATAACTTAGAAATTCAGGAAACTTATAAAAATTTGAAAAGTTCATTTTCTTATAAGGATATTAATATTAATACAAGGATAGCAAGGATATTTCAATGATTACCGGTCTCCAAAAATGAAAAAAATTGAAGCGGGTTTAATTCAATTTTAAGCAACCTAAATATATTATTAGGCAAACACATGCCAATGAGTCACACGGACATCATACCACCTGTGAGAACCATGTACCAAATTCATCTTTTCATTTTTCACAAATTTAAGTTTATCTGAACATCGTAGAAGTTTTCTATTTACACCGTCGAATATTGATAAAAATTTACATTCAAAAGCAATTTGTTTAAAAACTGTATCTCAATTTTCCGGGGTTTTGTGGTTTTTAAAATTATTTTCAAGCATGATTTTTTGCACGAGTTTATATCTATCGTGTGTGACTTGATTACTGTATATTATTATGTTTGCTCTTAAAAAATATAAATAGGTCAAAGTTTGTTTCGGACTAATATTCTAAAATGAATCTGACACTTAATCAATCAATAAATGAAATAATATAAATAAAAACCAAATTCAACACATATAGAATTGATTTACGAGCTAAGAAACTGAAATCATCAAAATCAAACAGACAGATTGCTGTAAGTATAAAAATCTTTGAAGATTTTTTTTGTCTCCTAATCTTTGGCATGTAGCTATTATAAAATTATATATTTAAAACAAAATTTAAAAATTTTATTTTGAATACATAGTAGATATTTTTCATATAAAATAATTTTTGGTGTTGTTATTGCGAAATCTAAAGAAATATATAAAATATAAAATATATATTAGAGTTTCCATAAAAAAATGGTTTTCAACTATGTTCTGTGTACACTGCGCAATATGTTTTATGACCCAAGAAGCTTTTGTTGGAAACGTCTGATATAATTAAAAGAAACATTGTATAAAATATTATGTTTAAACAAATAAAACTATTTTGTATCAAGATAATACAATTCTAACATTTGGGGACATTTCCTAGACATTTGGTATTTTCGCGAGATAGATGGAAAAATGAGTCATTGGAATATTCCCATAAAAATCAATATGATGTCTGTGTGCTAAAAATGGATTTGTTATATTTTAATACTTTAGAAAGCAGATAAAATGGGGTAAATGTCATGCTGTTCAAAGTTACAGTGAGTTCCTGAGAACAGATATATAATTAACATGAAATTTCAGTACTCAAGTAGTGCAAAATGATTGGATCAATGTTGGTTAATTCTTGTCGAACATTATTAGCCCACAGTAACATATCTCCACTTTCCCGCAGCAATTACCAACGAACCATATGCCAATAAGACTAAACATTGGTCAAACCGTTAGATGCTTAGAATCTTGCTCAGATACGCTTAAAATTATAATTGATCGCTGTACCTACCTTTTTCGAATCATTTCCCAATGGTTTATGCAAACTGCAAACTATGGGTCAACAAACTGGGTTACTGGGATAAAACATCAGACTTTGAAATGCGCTAAGCTGTTATACTAAACTGTACAGAATTCTGCGCAGAGGATGAAAAGTTTCATAGATGAGGATGGCAGTTAGATAAACAAATATTTATGACTTTTCCGTAGAAGGAAAAAAAAAACTGAGTAAAACGTGATGTTTTACTGCATTTCTCTAATTCTCTTTGTTACAATCTTAGAAACTGAAATAATGAAAATCAATTATCAAATTGTCTTATTTTACTTATTGTTCATCTTGAAAAGTTTCACAACGTTCTTGGATGCAATGGGAAAATTGTTTTTCCCAATAATTCTTCCCATGTCATTAGTAGTGTCACTAAAAATTTCAGCACTATTCTGGTTGTTAGATGGTGTTAAAGATTTATTTTATTTAGTCGGTTTAAATACAAATGCACAGTATTATTAAGCTGTATAAAAACAAGCAATATAAAAAAAAAGTCAATTACTACTTTTTAATCATAAATATATAAAATAAAGCCGTGCAGCATCAATGTCCCAAGTTATCTTTATTGAACATTATTTTATAATCATCGTTGCGGTATTTTATTTCTGTGGCATCACTAATTTGAGATAAATCTTTCATTTCATTTATGAAAACAAAGGGAGGATTTTTTTTTCTCCCATTTAAAACTAAAATTAATTAATTAAATTTAATTAATGAATTAATATTTGAAAAATCTGTATTAACATCAAGTGTCATCCACTACAAGTTTTAAAAAGATTATTTGAACTTGAGTGGATGTATAGAAAATATTTTATTAACGATTGAAAATTTGAACAAGATATATATAGAGAGAGTGTGAGCTAATAGTAGGAATTTAATAAGAATATTGATAATAAATTCAATTTTTTTAAAGTTGTTAAATATATATATATATTTATTTAGTAATTTTATCCAGTTTAAAAAGCAGTCTGTTTTAAAAATAAATATTCCCATTACATATTCTTTTAAAATTTTCACGAATTTTTTTTTTATATAAAATGAAAAGAAGGTATATACAATTAATTATATAACTCTTTTCTATTTTTCTAATACTTAACAATACTGACGCCTGCGTTCAAAGACATAATTTATTTTAAACATTAACCACTAGAAATTTATTTTTCAGACATGCATTTCATTCCCAAATAACTTCTGTGAGAAGAAATTCAAGATTCAAATATTGTCATTCTGAATGTATATGGTTCAAATCACCTAAAAATATCTTTGAAAAAATTCAAATTCCATTTGAAAAGAAATATGGAATGTCATTGAAAATCTAATATCCCCATAAATTCAAAGAAAGCGTAATGCTCTTAACAGTTAGAAGGTTGTAGGGAAGATCTGAAAGGATTTATTTCGTAGACTTTTGTATAAATATTTTTTAGATTTAAAAAATAAACTTTTCTGTTTTTAACATATCCGATTTGCAATTTATTACTTTTACTGACACAATGTTTTGTTTATTGTTTTAATATAAGTAATTTTAGTATAAATTTTTTATACTTTATAGAAAACTATATTACGCTTATAAAACACATAAGGGTGAGTATGCCAAAACACAAGCGCAAAAATTGCAGTGTTTGCACACAGCGATACAAAACAGTACGAAGCAAAAAATTATGCACGGCTATGTTAATTTTGTTTATTTTGTATAGATATGTTCATTTTATTTATTATGTATAGAAATGCTTATTTAGGTTAGTGTGCTAACACAAATTGCTATATATGAGCATTAAGTCTTGTTTTCAACAGTTATGTGTCTCACTGGGCAATTATCGGCTTAGAATAGCATTATTAGTGCCCTCATCCTGCTAAATATTTAGTTAAAAAAGTATAATTAATCTAAGTATGATATTTTCTAGATAATATATAATAATAAAGCGAGATATAAAGTACGGGTGACCGAGTTAGTGTGTGTGCAGTTTGTAGAAGAGACACGAGATTTCTTACAAAAGGTACACAGATATATGGAATTACGCACCAGAATTTCGATTTTTTATTAGTTTTTTAATGAATTAAAAACACACAAAAACGCTAATTACTTCTCTATCAAGTACGCTCTCATACGATACACGATAAAACGGTTTTAGTCTTAGAATAATATAATTTTCACTGTTTTATTTCTCCCAGAATCGTTAGTAGGTATATAAATACAACTTATGGCACTGTATAAAGATAAATATATACAACTTTTTGAAAAATAATTTTAGGACAATTTATAAACATAAACTACATTGATACATTATTTTGAACACATTTGCAATTTGCATTTTATACCTATTTCGGACACGTAAAACATTACAGCGCAATTCCAAGATTTTTTGTGACATCCTGTATTGAAATACCATAGGCCGATTAGCTTTTCTCCGGTAAAAACCACTATTACTATTTAAATTACTCTTGAATTTAACGGAACAAGCATCGTTTCTGTGTGGTGATACGCATCCATCTTTGTATAAATAAGTATAATGACTATTTGGAATAGTAAATAAACCTCAACTATTCCTATAATATCAGCTGCTATGATGGTTGACTGTTGCTGATATGGTATTTTAATTAATGTAAATATATATATATATATATATATATATATATATAAGATTTCAGTTTTAATACTTCAATTGCTTTATGGTTGTATAATTTTTATCATCGAAGAAGCGTTGAAGTATGGAAGAGTCAATTAGGGAACTGGTAGGCCTAATTGGACTATGTAACAATAAATATATTGTATGTTTTATGTGAGAAGTGTAAGATATTTTGAAGAAATAACCAACGAAGTGTTGTGGAATTGATTTCCTAGAATGGTATTAAAGTTCTTGCTTTTGTTATATATATATATATAGATATATATCAGTAATAGGTAGGAGCGTGAAATTTAGGATAACAAATGTACTAAAAAATAGTTAAATATGTATTTCAGAAATTTTAGATAATAATACATCAAGGGAGTTACACTGTGTGTCGAAAGTTTCAGGTAATTGTGCCATATCTCAGCAGCAGTTTAAAATAAGAATGTGAAACTGCGCTTTACAAATATACAAAAAAGTAGTTAATCATGCATTTCATGCATTTTAGAGCTAGTGAGTTTGTGGACAACATCAGCTCTGAACCCAATTGCGGAAAATTAGACGAAAAAGAGAACTATTGCTATTTTATTATATATTTTGTGTGACATTTTTTTCAAGGAATATATTTTTTAATTTCCCATTTTATATATATATTTTTTCAATTTTCGTTTTATAGCGGTCGAATAAAAAATTTTAAACAAAATATTACAACTCCACCTTTTCTCAAAATACATTTTTTGAAAGTCAAAATTTGAGATTTAAATACTGATTCTCATATTTATGGTGATTACCGTATAGTCAGATTACAAACGTGCAACCGAATGGTCAAGTTAAAATTATTTCATTTTAATGATTTATGCACGCAAAATAAATGAACCATGTTATACAGATCGCTGCATTAACGATGTATGGCCAATAAATACACAGGGCCCGTTATTTTGATCGCCTCATGAATAATGTATGGGCATGACAGTACCCATTTACAGTGATCGCCATTTATCTTAGGCAATCCCAATTTTATTTATTTCATCTGAACGCTCTCCGCTCATCTTAGATAAATACGCACAAGGCCAGTAGTATTTTGTCAGAGGGATTACGGAAAAAAATATTATTAATGTCACGAAATATTTATTTACCTGCTTATATATATATATATATATATATATATATATATATATATATATGCACACACACACACACACACACACACACACACACACATATATATATTATTTAGTTGTTTTCGTATAGTTTAAAATAAGTATTTTATTTTAATTTCCCTGTTTGCATGTAAAATGCAATTTCTGGGCTCCAAGGGAAAGCAAGACAGTACGCTGCAAAATGGTATTTCGGCCCCACTCAGAAGCGACCAGCTAGTACATCTACTATATATATAAAACGCAAACGGAAATTTCGTTCCGTTCCTTTATAACTCGAGTTCCTCTGAATGGATTTTGATGGAACTTGTGTTGTTCAATAGATAATTTGTCAGGGAAGGTTTTAGTATATAACATATTGTTCTATGTACATTAATTACAGAATTATTATAGAAAGTTCTGTTATTTTGGCCAAAAATGTTACCATTGCTAATTTTTTGGCGACCATTATTGTTGCAGAAAGAAATGAAAAGGCTATACATCTCGAAAACTAAAAGAAAAACTGTTGCTAATTTTATTTTTAAAAAAAGAAAGTAAGTAAGAAAAAAGAAAGAGAAGGAAAAGAAAAAAGAAAGAGAAGGAAAAGAAAAAGAAAAAAGAAAGAGAAGGAAAAGAAAAAAAAAAGAAAAAGAATTTTGATGAGAGATAGCATTATAAAACGAAAATATTTAATTTAAACATAATTAGGAATGTTCGTAACACTTAAAAAAATAGTCAAGGGGCCAGATTGCTTTTATAACAAAATTTGGCGATTTAGCTTTTGTTTTTGGCAGTTTTGATTTTACTTTTGACCCCAAACAATTTGATTTTAAGCCAAAAGGTGTTTTTTTTGTTGTTGTTGCAGAAAGAATTGAAATGGCTATACATCTGGAAAAATAAAAGAAAAAACTGTTACGATTTTTATTTAAAAAAAGAAAGAAAAAAACAGTTTTGATGAGAGATTTTAAGCCAAAATGTGTTTTTTCAAGTACACCACAGCATTTTTGCAGTACTTTTTGGGGTACTTTTCGGTTAGCCGGGCGCCAGTGATATATATATATATATATATATATATATATATATATATATATATATATATATATATATATATATATATATATCTACGCAAATACATATATATATACATATATATGTTTATACATATATATTTATATATGTACATATATCACTGGCGCCCGGCTAACCTAAAATTACCTTTTTTTTATTCAAATACAAATTATATTAATGGCAATATACTTCTATTTACTTCTACATATATGAAATTTCGTTCAAGCTGCTTATTACTCGAGTTCTGCTGAATTGATTTTCGTAGAACTTAAATTGTAAGATAATTTTTCAGGGAAGGTTTTATTGTATAACATATCGTTTTACGTAGCTTAGTTACAGAATTATTATGGGAAGTTCTACAATCAGATCAATCCGATTATGAAAGATTAGCCCTTTTAAGAGATTTTGCCGAATGAATTTCGGTGGAACCTACACTGTTAGATAATTTTCTATGGAAAGTTTTATTATATAACATATCATTCTACGTTGCTTAGTTGTAGAATTATAAGGGGAAATATTGAAAATCGGGTAACCATTTTTTTTATCAAATATTAGCCTTTTCAATATTTGATTCCGATTATGAAAGCCTTCTGAAAAAGTTCTACTGGACGGATTTTGATGAGAATTGTATTGTTAGTTAGTTAGATGCTATTTCAGGAATGGTTATAGTGTACTACATATTGTTCTACGTTGCTTAGTCAAACAGTTATGTTTGAAGGTTATATAGTCAGGTGAACCCGATTCTGAAAGATTAGCCTTTCTGAAAGTTTTTACTGGGCGTATTTTTTGCGACTTGCATTGTTAAGTAGATAATTTGTAAGGATGGTTTTAGTATATTTCATATCGTTCTGTTAATTTTAGAATTATGTGGAAAAATTCTGTAATCAGATAAACCCGATTATCAAGAATTAACCTTTATAAAAACTTCTACTGAATGGAATTTGTTAGTTAATTTGTTTGCATTGTTAGTTCGATAATTTTTAGTAATGGTTTTAGTATATTGTATATAGTTTTATCATTCTTTAGCAAACCCTAATTGTAAATGACCAAATAAAAGAGTTGGTCCTTACCAGCTAAAATTTTGACTGCTCATTCGAAAATATGATAGCGGAATGACGTCATTTTTCAGTGTTCCAGGTAAATATACAGATTGCTTTCAAATACAAAGTCAAATTAAACGATATATTTCGTTTGATTCAAGGTTCATTTGTAGAAACCGACCAGCGCAGCGGGCATAGCTTGCTAGTATATATATATATATATATATATATGTGTGTGTGTGTGTGTGTGTGCGTGTGTGTGTGTGTGTGTAGTTTTGTGTGTCCCTATATTTCACTTTGCTACCACAACTACCCAACGCAGACCACTGGTGTTTGTGTGCATTTCGGTTGAATGTCGGTAGCTGTGGGGGTGTGACAGATATGGTGGTTGAAAGTGGTCGACTTAGGGCACTTTCATATAGATGTGTGTATCACTTTATTTCACTTTGCAGTCACAACTACCAATCGCAAACCTCTGGTGTTTGTGTGTGGTAGTAGCCTTGAGTATCCAATCGAGCACTATGGTGTTTGCATATCGGTGTCTGGTGATTGAAAGTGGTCAACCTAGGATATTTTCATATTTCGAACAAAGTGTTCTAAAAAATGTTTGGAATCTGCTTCTACGGGAGTTGGTTCATTCAACATAATATGAACTAAGTGAGATATAGGTATGTAAGTAAAACACAATATTTAAAATGGAATAAAGACCTTAGCAATGTTTCTTTTCGCGCTAAAAATGTTATTGTTTAACGCACGTTTTCCGCGTAATTTTGCCTATTGTATCCGCGACAAATATTCAACCCTATTCAGTGAGTATTAAAAACTCCTTCCTTCCACTTAGCAAGGTCAGATCACAGTTAAACGTGTTGTAATGCTCTCAATGTGATTATCTAGATTCAATGCGTCGTCTTAGTGAAAACATACACTAAACTTATTATGAAGCTAATAGTACATTGAAGCTAAAACTAAAACTTGTACGACACAAGCGTCACTATAAATTTTCCACATTTTTGAAAACATGCTCTTGATCTAAATCACTATACACTTTTTTTAAGATACGATAGTAGCTAATTCGTTAAGAATTTGATGGTACAATGTATGAAATATATACCAAGAAATTAAGTTATTTTAACCATTTCTTTACTGTTTCATGATATTTACACTTTTTATAAATAAGATAGAATATAACAATCTTCTTTGTTGTATTTCAAACATTTGAATACAAGGAAACCAATTAAAAATGAGGTTGCATTTTTTAAATTATTTGTTTTAAATTCGAAACTAAACAGCAGATTAATATACAAGGCATCAAATATTTTTTTCAAAATTATGCAAGTATGTGTTGTTGTTGTGGATTATCCTTCAACTGTCTGACGAAGTCAGACAAGATCCAATAGACTGTTAATCTTCAGAAAATCAAGAACCAGAAGGAGGGAAGCTAATTAGTCCTCACTGGAAAGACCCAAGCAGTCCAGGATGTGTTCTGCAGAGGCCTGTTGAGCTTGACATTTTAGAGCAGACTTCAAAGATCTTTCTGCCCTCAAAGAACGAGAGACTTTTCATGTGTCCACTTGCCAATCTTGAAATTGCCATTCGAGAGGCTCTGTCACAGTTGATAGCTAACGAAGAGCCCGGCGCCTTGCTCGCGTACCAGTGGTGGCTGGTAGGGACCTTCCACTCCTTTGAAATTTCAGATTTAACTCTAGATTGATGCTCTGAGTAGGTAAGGGATGAAGAGGAAGATATAGATTGACAACAACAATCCTTCGCCAAGCGCTCAGCTTGCTTATTGCCATAAATGTCTACTTGGGATGGAATCCACTGAAAATGAACATCATGGAGCTTTGAAATAATTTTAAGTTTAAGAAGGATGGAAATACTAGTTTTATCTCCAACTGTAATCATATTGTGAAGGTGTTGAAGGGAGCTGCGACTGTCTGAAAGAAACCACATTTCTCCGAAGTCCCGCTCGCTGAGAATACCCTTGAGGACATGTTCAATTGCAATAAGATCGCTTTTAAAGACCGAAAGGAAATCAGGGTTACGGAGACTGATGGACAAATTTTGCCCTGGTTTCTGAATGTAGATCCCACTACCAGCGTGGTCGTCCAGTTCACTGCCACCCGTATATAAGTTTATGGCGTTATCAGGGATCTCATTTATAAATTGTAATGCCAACTGCCTGAGATGAGCAGATATAAGATCCTTCTTAGTGACCGGAGCAAAAAAGCCGAAGTGGAAATGGACTCTGTAAAGCCTCTCTGAGGGACCCAGAAACGATTTTAAGGAGTGGGGCTCAAACCCACTAAAAGGCAAGTTCCGAAGTTCAACATGACTGAATGGGCTGTTTTTCTTCAGTCGCTGATTATTACGCCAGTTGTTTAGATATAGAGAGTTTTGTTATGTTGATCATAGCTAGAAAGTTTGTTGAAATGTTTGGTGAGGTTATCCTTCCTTCTAGTTTGGAGAGGTTGTAGGTCAGCTTCGTAGAGAACTATTTCTTTAGGACAGCTACGTCTAAGTCCAGCGATTATTCTCGCAGTACTGAGTTGAACAGTCTCCAATTTATTCAAGTTGGTGACTGAAGTACAGCAGTACACATGCAAGTATGAAGTCATTTAAATGTTTGAAGGTTTCTTAGTTTAAACTATAAATAAAATTCTATAAAATTATTACTTCTGTTTTCTTTTTGTCAAAAGATGCTTTCTTTCAAATGGCCCAGGTGTGTATATTCATGGTGAATTTGAATCAAAAAGATTTTCTAACAACTGTAAGTTAGAAAATTTCTTTTTTTTTAATTATTCTGCTGCCACATTAATTACAATTTCAGAAATAATTAAAAAATATATAATTTCATTTAATTTTGATGATATTTACTGTTTCAGAAATTGTGAAGAATGCAGTACATTAAAATTATTTTTATGTAGGCAATTTCTTTTGAAGATTCTACATTAAATTTTCAGACTTTTCTTTTTATTCTACATGATAAATTATTTTTGTCATAAAAAATATATTCAACATTATTATAAATATATCATACCATAAATATAATATACCAAAATAAAAAACCCTTATTTGATAAAATTCAATTTTTTCAAGAATTTTTTTTTAATTTCACACAATGTTTTTCCTTGGTAGTTTTCTATTAGTTATTTAGAAACTTAAAAAAATATGTTCTTTTTGGAAAAGAATAGACAAACATTAAAAATAGTAAGTTTTTTGTAGTTTTTTTTTCTAACTGATTTATTTCCCTCTTGCGATTACAGTTTGTGAGAAAACTTCTAAAGTAACGTTTAGTGAAAAATGTTATGTAGGAGTTACTGTGCAAATCTTAGTTTATTTTTTTGTTGGGTTTAATTTATATTATAAGCCATAGAAAAAGATTTATAACATTTAAACTTTAAAAAGAAATCCCTGTATTATTTTAAAAATTGTTTTTTCATCTATTGAAACAATATGTAATTAAAAGGTGCCTCAAAACCAATTTTGCAAGATATTTTAATTTTTATCACAGAATATCTAAAAGCGTTTAATCCACAATTTATTGTTTGGTTATATTTAATAGGGGTTTTCTGAAAAGTACAGACACAATGCCGCATACTCATTCAAAAAATTTTAATTGATAAAATGTCCATTACAAATTACTTACTGGAGTATGCCTTTTTTACATAGATGCAGTCATTGCCCAATCATTTGTTAAGTCTGGGTACAAGATTTTCTATCCTACAGTCATAGGAGTTTACCGCTTTTCGTCGAAACCACATAACAATTTTGATATTTATTACATCATCGTCGTGGAAGTTTTGCCCTACAAGATGTTTATTCCGGTAAAGGAAAAATTGGTAGTCACTGCGTGCACGGCCACTGGGGGCATCAGAGATCACAGATGGTCTACCTGTTCTGGGTTCTTCATGAACACTGGTCTCCAGAGTTCCCCAGAGGTGAGCACACCTCCAGAGAAAGCACAAAAGTATTTCGTTACATTTTGTCGATTCACTATGTTCCCATAGGCGGAAACAATTGCTTTTTGAATTATCCGCTGGATAATTTTAATTTTGAATTATCCGCTCGCCTTTTGTACTTCACATTTGGTCGGAATCGAATTTGTCGCAGCCATTATAAACACGTGCACAAAAAACAGACTCACCGTTCAAATAACTAATGGCTGCAAGTGAATGGTCAAATGTTCAAGATTACAACATGCGTTAACGAGCTTATTAAAAGTTTTTCTTTTGTGCTGTCTAAGGTGTATCTTTACTTCTCGAAAACCCTTCGTACAATTCTAAATATATATAAAACAAATAAAAAATATATAAAATGGCAAACAGCTGTTAAGAGCCCGTAAAGCTCCATTATTTGTGCCAAATTTAAAAGATTAAAAATTGATCCAAAAGTTTAAGCCATGTAGGTATGCTTGCATCTCCGCACGCGACCAAGATAGAATATTTTTTTAATTTGGCACTGATGATGGAGCTTTAGAGGCTCCAAAACAGCTGTTTGCCACTTTATATATTTTTTATTTGTGGTATTTTAAGTTGATCATTTATTTTAATATAACAGCACAAAGTTCAATCCACCCATTTTAAATAAAAATTTTCAAGAGCATAAATAGATTTTTAAATTAACTGATTCAAAAGTTTTATACCAGAAAAATATTGGTATACAAAAACAAAATGATCCTTTATAGCGGTTCTTAAACTTTGGGATCTCGCGGACCCCCTTTGATTTGAAATACATTTCTGGGACCCCCAACAATATTTTACGTAATATTAGATAAGAAATTATTTTAATGCATGCACCCTATTTAATTTCCATTACACATATTCTATGTTTAGTTTACAGTGTTGAAAAAAAAGCTGCATTAATAAGAAGGGAAATAATTGAGGGGGTCGGTGCAAAAAAAGTGCTAAGCCTCATTTTTGGTGAAATAAATCTAACACTGTTATCTGTTGCTTAATATTGTAAATTATAATATCCAATATATAATTTGTTTCTAATGTCACTTGGTGGCATCATATGTGAAAGGTTTCGTTTTTGCACTAGATGTTTATGCCCCCAATAAAGATAGCTAATTTACAAAAAACATAATAGTAATATCATTGAAGTAATGTTACTCAGAATATCTGAGATGTTACTAAGACATTGGCGAAAAAAATTTAGGTTATATATCTTGATATGAGAATTTGATCAAATTTTCAAACTGAAATATCTCAGAAGTTCAAAAATGTGGCTTGGTACTCTCTTGCCCCGGCCCCCTCAGTTATAACACACATTTTAAGACAATCAAAATATATATACTACTATTTGCTATGAGAAGGATGCTGCTGTTTTATTTCTACTTGATATTCAATATTTGGTTCAATGTTTAAAACATGTTTCCGCAAGTCTATTTCGACATCCAAGCAATGTCTACATTCGTTGCTCATGTACACAAGATTGGACAGAGTCTTTTCACACAAATATGCGGCGCAGAAGGTACGTAATTGCTTGGTAGTTTTTTCTGCTAGTTCTCCAGAGATATTTCTCACACGCAACCAAAAATTTGTAAAGCAATGGAAAGCAATTTACAGGCACCCATCGCATGGTAATTTGGAATGTTGTTCCTTCTCTAAAAATGTCAAGGTTTCGATTTCCAGAATCACGAAGAAAGGCGGCGCTGCCTTCGCAATGTATTTAGAACTTGATTGTTAAACAAAGATTTCTTGTGGAAAAGATGACACTGCTATTTTACCACTTTTTCTAATTTTTTATGACAAGAAATGTAATAGAATACAGCTTCAATTGGTATTAAATATGACTGTAGACAATAATAAATAAATAAGGAAATAAAAATAAAAACATGGGAGAGTAGTAAATAAATAAATGAGAAATTGCATATTTCACACTGTAAAAAAGATAAATGTTATATATATATATATATATATATATATATATATATATATATTTACGAAATTATAATATAACCGCGAACAAAATATACGACAACCTCTTGCAAGTTTCCCACGATAACTAAAAGTACTCTTTTCTCACCAAAGTCCTCGTCAACCAATATATTTTCGAGATTAAAGAAGCAGTTATAAAAAAAATGTTTATTTTGCTGCTTGTAAATATATGAGAAACATTTCCGAGTAGTTTTTACAGTGTAATAATCAGTTTTCTCAAGATATAATATAGATCTTTCGCATGCCATCATTTCTAAAGTTAGCATTTTCCTTCTCAACAAACATTTTTAACAGAAATCTGAAACATCTTAAAATAGAAGCAACGCATTAAGATTAATATTAATATATTTTGTTACTCCTGCTTGTATAAATTCAGTTTTGGAACACAAGTCGCAGACGCACCAGGATTGATGCAATTTTTTTTCACCATTTTGGTGAGAAAATTCCGTTTTGGATTAGCTGTTATTCGAAAATAGTATGTTAGTTTTACTTTTTTTTGAAACAGTTAATTAATTTAAAACATCGTTTTATTATTAAACATACACAATGATTAATTTATTACCGAAGGGGAAGACCGAGATACGGTCGATTAAAATTAGCTTTGTGTTCAACTCTATATAAGAATAAATTCTAACTGTATTATTGCTATAAAGCATTTTATTTTATAACAGTATTATTTGCAGAAACAATCAATATAAAAACTATGTACATATTTCAAAATTTTACGTTACTTATATAGTTACAAATAAAGAGCATCCTTCTGGTACAACAGGAAGCACTATTCTGGTAGTTGAGAGCAGTCTACAATTTACAGTAGACAGCACGAAATTTGGGGATAAACTTCAATCGTTTCGTAGAGGTATAAGTCTCTTTCAGATCGCATGATTCACTGTATAACTTCACAGTCTTTAGGTTTTCACCGAAGCATTTCCTTATATAGCTTTGGAATCTTTTTTCGAGAACGTTCTATCGCCTATGATTGGTTGAATCATGTATCTCGGCTCCTACTGGGAATTTTTAGAAAATTCCTTCAGATTTTGAAAGCGAATTTTTTCACCAAATGTCGCCAAAATTTGGCCTAAAGTAAAAAACCTCGCGACTTTCTTTCATTTGGCGCCGAAAAAGTGTTTTGGCATTGGTAATATTAAAAGTCGACTTTCCCGCCAAATCTCATCAATATCGCCAACATTTCGCCAAATATTGCCAAATTTGGGGAATTGTTGCTAACTTCGCGACTTCGTTTCCTGCCAACTATTCAACAACTTAATAACTGTTTCAACGTTCATTCCCATTGAAATACATTGATCCGTAGTGACTCCAAAATGGCCCACTAATCGAATATTCTCGAACATGTGACCTAATCCAATGGTCTTCACGGAACGGTAGGATACAGAATTTAGTCAAAGTCGTTAGAGCCGTTTTTATGTAAAATTTGCATATATACGCACACACACACACACACACATACACAAGATTTGCTCGTATTATAATAAATGATATGATAAAACACACACCATACTTCATTATAAAACACACACATTATCAAGAATACAATTGACTCAATTTATTTACGAGGAGTATTTTATTAATCTGCGCTACCTGGTCTACCGGGATCTATGTCGCAAAATTGATGGTTCAAAAATTAGTCGTTTAAATTTATAAAATAAAAAAATGTGAGTTAAAGTATATGTAATAAAAAGATTTATTTGAGAATTGATGGCATGCGAAAAAAATTTATTCCGGTTTAAAAAAACTTGTAAAAGCTATTCGTAAATGTTTCGAAAAATTTCAAGCAGCAAATGAAAAAAAAAAAAAAAAAAAAAAACGGAAAAAAAGAAAAAAAAATGTTTTTATGTATATATATTTTTAAATATTGGAAATCTATTGGTTGATGAGGTTTCTGGGGATGAAGGAATGATTTTCGGAATCGTGAGCAACTCGGAAGAAGTTATTGTATATTTTCGTGCGTTAATATATTATATTTTCATAGATTCAGAAATATATATATATATATTTATTTATTTATTTACAGTGTACACAAAACTGACAAAACTGTGTAAAAAAAGACAATATTACAAAGAGTCTCTGAGTATTTATCAGGGTTTTTTCTTTCCCCTGTATCTATAAATATACATCGGTAGCCAGATTACTTACCGGGAATGTTTTGATATTAATCCTGACCACATCTTACGATGCAACTAGAGGATTTTTTCAGTATATGTATACCTATATGTATTTGTTCAGTATATGAGTATATGTACTACATAAAATTACATATTTTTCTGATCCCAAATTTAAACCCAGATAAATTTTGAAGTGAAACCGTAAACTGATGAATTTATTTTATCCACTAAGAAAACACGTAGTATTGCAATTCAAAATAATTTTAGATATCTTTTTTTTTTCAGATATTAGTTATTTAGTATAATAATTTTATATATTAGATCTTTTATCTATATTTTGATAAAATCTTATTAAGTTTTATTAATTATTTAAAATGTTAATTCGTTTATAAGGGTAAACGTTTTTACATAATTTCAACAAATTTTCTTTTAAAAATAAAACTAATGCTGCTTTAAAAAATAAGTGAATAAATATGTATTAAATTAACAAGAATTAGGCGCGATATGGCGATATATATATATATATATATATATTACGCTGCTTAATGTAATAAAACTATTAGTCTTTTATAATTAAAATAATTCATAAAACCTTTACAAATATATTTAATTTAAGCAGATACAATGAAGAAAATATTTATTTCTGTGCAATGCGTTAACGCAACTATCACATTTAATTACATAAACAAACACAAAATGTTTACTTTATTGCACAAAATAAAGATAAAAGATGTAAATATTCGTTATCATAGTCTTTTTGTTTTCATAGAATATCAAAGTGAAATGGTTTTAATTTGCAGAAATAATAAATGAGTCTGAAATAATTTTCATACTTTTTTTAATTTTTATTAAACAGAAAAACAAATTTATCAAATGTATATGCTATTGCATCGAAGAGATGTTTAACAGATAAATTACATTTATTAAAATTAGGAATATTTTATTTTTATTTTTATTAATACATTTAAAATATTCCATTTGAAAGTAAATTATATATATATATATATATATATATATATATATATATATATATATTATATATATATATATATATATATATATATATATATATATATATATATATAATATATATATATATATATATATATATATATATATATATATAATAATATATATATATATATATATATATATATTATATATATATATATATATATATATATTATTATATATATATGTATAATTCCTATTAATAATTCAAATTATGACTAATTTTGAGATATCCTTGAATTAACTTTTCTTGTTATAAATGAGAAATTACAATTATAAATCGAACACATATTGTACAAGGTGATTTTTTTTTAAGTTGTAAAAGTAAAACCCTATAATAAAAGAACCACTGATCCAAATGACCTGAAATTTCACCAGTATACGCAAAAAGCAATGGGAATTTTTTAGGCGTGGTTAAAAATAACTTAAAATCGCACCGACAGACGGCGCTGTAGGTTAGCAGAAACAAAGAATACCGTCAGTTGGAGGAAAACAATGGACGATACTTTGAGAAACCATCTTTCGTAGTTCCTCTGTCGTCATTGGACCTTTTCTTAAATTCTTAAGTGTCCTAAAGCAGTAGCTGCGCTGTCATTATTCTGATAATACAGTTTCACTAGCAATGCACGGTACGTCAATGGCACAGTCATTTCGAGGATATCCGTAGAATAATGAACACGAGGTGTGCGTACTTCACGTTTGTATCGCCAATGTGCGTGTGTCGGGCGCAAGTTCGTCTCCCGACTTTACTGCATAAACAGCGCCATCTGTCGGTGCAATTTTAAGTTTTTTTTAACCACGCCTAAAAAATACCCACTGCTTTGGGAGCATACTGGTGAAATTTCAGGTCATTTGGATCAGTGGTTCTTTTGTTATAAGGTTTTACTTTCACAACTTTAAAAAAAATCACCCTGTATTTTAAATTGATAGTAATTATATAATGTTGCAGAATATTGCAGACATCGCGGTTCTGATTTACAAATATTCAAAGTATTGACATTGAAATGACAAAAGGTTTCTTGCCATGTGAAACACTCACGAAATGTGAACCACCCATTATCTGGTCAATATTGTATGACAATAATCAAAGATATCAGTAATACCGACAAAATTTAACCATCATTGTTTTTCTAAAAGCACTCATACTGAATAATTAGAAAGTTTTTCACAACTTTATATTACCACTTCTAAGTATTTCGAATGCAATTATACATGGGAAAATGAACATATATTTAATTACTTATATAAATAAACCTACTTTGGAAACTATGTTATGCAAATGAATAAGTTTATTAGCAATTAAAAAAAATTGATATCAAAAAATCAATTCCTTTTGGGTTCGAAATTCTGTGTATACCATTCACAGCATTACTTCATATTATTTTTTGTAAATTTTATTTTTAAATGTAGAAAATATACTGAATATAATATTCTTCTATATAGCGTTTTTTTAAGAATTCTAAGAATGTCAATTATGTTTCACTGCAGTTATTTTATTACAGCATATTGGAAGATATTTATATCCACAAAACGTAATAAGGATATTTTCGTCGTACATTTGAAAATATTCATGTTGCTCTGAAACAGAATCTGAGCTGTTTATGTTTAATTTTTTAATTTTTTATTATTTATTTCATTAAAATTCTTCTTATTCATTTGAGCACTCTATGGTATTATCGTTTATTTGATTATCTTGAATAATTAAAATGTGTTTTATGTATGGTAATTAAGAAATAGTTATGGTTATAATTAGATTTAAATAAAGTACTAGGACTAAAACTTTAATACTCAAAACTAGATTTAGATTATTTCGAAGGTTAGTAAAACAGAATGCGAGACATTCCAGTTAGAGAGAATTATCAGTTAGCTTGGAATTATTTAGGAAGGATGCTGCTGGGGAGAATTGATACTAACTCTAAAAATTACATTGTGCACTTGAAGACATATGAAATACATAAGCATAATAGAACATGCGCAGTGCATTCCACAGGTATATACAACAAACATATATCCTAACAAATATAAGACAAACTTATGAACTTTGTCAGATTATTAGAAACATATTCACTATTAAACTGGCAGTACTCGCGTGTCTGCCTTTTGTCGCTCATATGAGTTATATTCCTCTAAACCATTTATTTACCCTTAAAAACATAATAGTTACTAAGTAGCTGACCATAAATATTTGTTCTCTCCCTTAAAGTTATAATACATTTCTTTTTTTAGGTATAATTGAACCGTTAAATGCACGCCGGTGTACTGAGATAACCAATGAGTGAAAAAAAAACAGTTGTGAATTCTACAAGAATTACGTGATTACACTTACCCTCTTCCAAAAGATCCTTCAATGTTCAACCAATATTTAAATAGTCTAGGGGAAATGTACCAAAAAACCTTGCGTTACCTTGCAAAAGGTCGGGTAGAAGATTTTTTTGGTTGGTTGATTTATGACAGCTGATTATCTATACGATATACTATAAAGAGTGCGTATGGGGAGGATAGCCAAATAACTGCCAGCGAAAAGAAAAAAGACTTCTACAGCAGAAGATGGTACAAACTATGGTACGCGTACCAGTACTGGTGCACTCTGGCTATTGGTACGCAGATGTTCGATACAGTACGGTTTTGAGATAAAGCATTTTACATATGTTTTGAGGTGGTATATACATAAACATGTATGATGAAACTTGCAAGTGTGCCTACTGCGCTACATTATTGTCGCATTTAAAGGTATGCAGATTATTAGTACAGTTGTATCGAACCTATGTTAAATGCGCTAACGAAGCTTTGGATAAGAAATTCGTTTTTCATTTGAGACACCCTGCCACTGTGTCTCAAGAGAGAGGGGAGAAGTGAACTTATTCAACTTTCCTGTAATGAATTACTGAAGTCCACATTCAAAAGGATAGATGTAACATATATTTCGTTGGCGGGAATATGAGAGTACCGTCTGATATCGTCAAAGTCTTCTGGTGTTTAGCACAGCATATCTCTGTGGATGTGTTTCTTCCCTTTCGTTATATAAAAAACAAATACAGGAATAAACTAAACATAGGATCTCACTTATGACTAAAAATACCTAATAATGAGTCAGACATGAGAAAGCTGTGTTTGAAAAAATAAGTCCACCCTTTTCGTTAGCAATAGAAGCAAATTAGTGCAATCAGCCTACTGTAACATTATATGAATCACTGTGCACCAATATGTCATTAAGTACTGTGGATTTTTTCCTATACCAAAATACTGTATTTTGATATTGTATGCATTATTAAAATTTAATGATGATACTACTTTTTACTTGAATGTTATTATGCAGCAGTCAATCTTAGTAAAATTTTAGTAATGTAATCATTCATTTTTAAATAGAAAAAAACCTGATATGACGGAAACAAAAGATTGAAGATATATTTCGTTTTAGGCAGGTTCCTTTTTAGAGGTTTTTTTGTATGTTAGCTTTACGTTTGTCACCTAGTGGTACGCGAAGTATGAACTTAGTGGTACTGATTTAGTGATACGTCGGTCTAAAATTTTTTGAATCCCTGCTCTAGAGGAACATGGCCCTGATGTATCTTCTATTCAGGAAAAGGACATCCCTTTGAAACCTAATGTTAATAATCCTACAACAGTCCCATCAAAGAGAGAAAAATATTGTTAAATATCCCGTAGAAATTATTATTATTAAAATACATTTTTTAATTCAGCTTATCCAGTCATATTGCGCAACTTACTTTATTGTGTAGGGAAAGCGAACTTGAATGATATAGGGGATGAATGTAACAAAAATGTTTATATGGTCTACAATCATAAATAACTTGGTATTTCTTTGATAAATGGTAGCACTGAGATCATTTAACAGATGTAACAGTACGTATTACAGAAGAATGGAATATTCCACAAAGTGTATTTTTCAACAAGTTTCTCTGTTTGAGTTTTAAAGCATTTAATAGATAAAACCTTAAAATTTCATATAATTTTGCACGCTAAAATGTTATAATATCTGAATATATTTGCATAATATATGTGGAAAATATTGACAATATTTACTAAAACTAATATTTTGAAATTTTTTATGAAAATAGTGATCTCAAATATTTTATTGATAGAATTTTTAAATTTTACAAGAGATATAAATACATAATCTTGGTTAATGAAATAACCTGTTGTCATTTTTATTGTAGATATTTTATAAGGTAAAAATATTTGTTGCATAAGATATATTTATATTTTGAGCCCCCCCCCCCTTTTATATGGAACTATACTCCAATGCTTACTATACTTAAAACATTAAAACAAATGTCATCATTAATTGGTAAATGAAATGTACCATTGTACTATAGAATAAATTGTTTATGGAATAAATTAAATAATATGTATGCAATATAAAAATAATTATTAAAATTAACCAAGATATCTTTTATTGAAACTGTTGTGCCAAAAAGTTACTAAATACGGAAATATTCTTTTAAACAATACTTTAAAATTAAAAATTGTATATACTTAAAGTCGCTGTCTAAATGTGAAAATTGTATTATTCATCCACACTCTCCCCTACTTGTTAAATTATATAGATTTATTGAATTTAAAATATGTCTGTTGTGATAAAAATGAAGATGAAGGTGTGCAAATAATAGATAATTTACAGCTGTCAATATGTAGAAATTGACATACATCATTATATCCGTTCGGAACATCTGAATCATTGGGACAAAACTACGTTTTTCACGATTTTTAAGAACATTGAAAAAATTGTCTTAATTTTGAAATGCTGCACTGCGCTTGCAATTGAGTGTATAAAAAATTTGTAAATATGAAAGTTGTAGAAAATTTTGTCTTTTTTAAGATTGTAATTAACAAATAATACGCCACAACAACCGGTCTCAAAATATTTAAAACAAAAACAAAAAATGTCCCAAATGTTTGTTAGTTTTTGGCCACAGAAAATTCTCCCGAAGGAAACTTTGTTGGATAATTCGGTTTTTACATGTTGGCCTCATTATATACAAGTCTGAAAAAAATCTTCTGCCTGACCTTTTGCAAGGTAACCTGTACATTTCCCCTGGACGAAAAGTAGAAGTTCTGAATTTTTTCTGTTATTTTTCATAATTTGTATTGGTAAGTCACCACCGGTGTACGAGCTATCCAACGCGTGTAATTTTACTATTTATTCCATTTTCTTTCTTTAGTTTTAAAAAATCGAAGCATGTTATTTTTATACTAATACTAGACATTAGAAAATGTGACATATTATTACACGCATTGGACATATATGTCGAAGAAGCTTCAAATTTTGAGATAAAATGCAATGGCGATTAACTCTTGAACCGCTGAAAATGGAAACATACTTTCAACTACAAAAATATACAAATCACACACAACTTTTATATATTGCATTTCTTTTAGAAGTGGTCGTATACACTGTAAAGTGCGAAATTTACTGTTGTATGCTATCTTTTTTACTATAATTTATATTTAGAAAATTATTTCTCTAAATCTAAGAAAAATATAAAAAATAAGCCCATTAGTTTGATACCAAAACATATATATATATATATATTTTTTTTTTTTTTTTTTTTTGATGTAAAGTGAAATCCGTCCCTAAAGACACGTGTTTATTTTTATAATGCCAACAAACACTAAAGATTAATAAAATTCAATGTATCACAATCTAAATAAAGTAAAACGACATCTTTGTTCTTTTTTTTTTAAAGAAGATTCCTTATAAACAATAATTAATATACGTTTTGATTTTTAGCAATAATATCAACGATATGAAATACTTTTTCTTTTTTTTGGAACCAGATATTAGAACTCAATTACAGATTTTTTTATAATGAAGTTTACAATATGTATAGCTATGTAATTATATGTGCTTTATATAAAATTAACTACGATATAACTACGTCTTTTCAATAAAAAGAAACAATCCCCTGAACATTATATTATCTCGTTTTTATCTATTTATCATGCTACAAAATTTTCTTAAAAATTTTCTGATGAAAAGGAACATGGAATAGGTATATATTTAAGTATTATATAATTTTCTTTTCAGTTAAAGGTGTTAAAATGTTGATTATTTAAAACAAAATATATTTTATTTGTTTGTGACAGAATACAGTTTAGTTCATTTGGGAAAAAATAATGTCTATTAATATGCTTAAGTATATAAATAATTAGGCTTAGTTACACTCATTATAAAATAAGTTTATAATAAAATATTGTTAATATACATTATGTGTGTGTGTGTGTGAATCCTATTTAACAATAAATGCATTTTGGGTGTCTAACAACACAATACCGCAAAATCATTGTTATGAAAAGTGAAGGACTACGATATTTCATGCATGTTTTTGCTGTCTTAACGTGTAAAAAAATAAATTGTAATTTGTTTTTCATTTTTGTATGTCAGCCATACAAATGTGAAATTGCATTTTAAACATTAGAAAAAATAAGTGAAATTCGTTAGTTTAAACACACGTCTGCTTTTACTATAATTTAAAAAAATAGCTGAGGCGTCATATGATTTTTTGAACTACCATAAATAAGCGCTTTTTTAAATATCTTTACATAGCTAAAACATTTTTAGCAAAATTCACACATTACATTTTTCATTCAACGTTTATAAAAATGACCTAAACATTCTTTGAAGAAATATAAATACTATTTCAAAAGAAATATGAAATGTCGTTGAAAATCTAATATTATCATAAATTCAAAGAGATCACAATGTTCATAGCCGTAAAAATATCCTAGAAAGGCATTGAAAGGATTTAAATCGGCGAATTTTTCTGTAGATATTTTCTAAGTGTGAATGAATTATGTTTGGACGCAAAACGTTTTTCATAGCGTGGCCAGTATAGTGAGGATTGGAGATAAATATGCAAGTTATATCGTCGACATAATATTTCCAATACCAGAGAAATGTAAATAACATTAAAACTAATGTCGGATGTAAAAAGAAAAATATTTGAAGGTATGCCCTACGATGTTGTAAAATGATAAAAGACCAACAGATACCACTAACCGCATAGAACTGTCGACTGACTGTTGTGTTCATGTTTACGTTGTATATAGTTTATTTTGTGTATGTTTGTAATTAATGTAAATGTGTATTATCTCTTTAAATAAATAATCTTTAATAGTTAAAGATGCTTCTGAATGATTTCGAAGCTATATAGAGACAAGAACCAGGAACTTATGTGAGATTAAATATCTTCTTAATAATTTCTTTATGATTCCTTGAAAACGAAAGTTGATTCTGTTTTAGCTTGAGGCGTGACATCCGAATCTACTATAAAATAATTACCATGCTCTGGAATAGGAAATTATCGAATTGAAAAAATAATATAACTTATGAGAGCTTGTATTTCAAAATATCATTTAGTAGAACCTGATGAGTAAAAAGAAAATGTGACAAAAGAAAATATGTAAAAATATACATTGAGCAAAGTATTCAGCTGGGACAAATTGTATAAAAAAATATAGAAATTTCAAAATATCTTCCAAAGAAAAGTGTATCTGCCTATTGCAAAAGTTAAGGTAAAGCTAGGAGAGTCTGCGCACAATTCAAAAGAATAACAATAAAAAATCGAAATATGATTTTTTTGCTAAACTATCCATGAATAATTTTTACTTCATTTGTTTTTATGCATTTCCATTGTTATTTTGTTGTTATGTTGTAATTTAATAGAACAGTTGCAATAAAAACAATAAAGTTATTTTGCGCTATCTGTCCTTACAGGGTTGGTGTGATTACGCACATGGGTAGGAGAGATTGTTACTAATAACTACAACTAAATTGTTGACAATAATAATTACACTTAAATGACATTGTTGTAAAGTTTTTGTGAAAAAATATTATTGTATTAGGAGTGAATATTTCAACTTAATGATTAAAAAAGCAGAAAAAGGAAAGAATTTTGAAAACGATTAAAACATTTTAATTAAAGGAAAAAAAATTAAAGAATCAGAAAAAGCAAGTCCAGATAAGAATACAAAATAACATTAAGTTACTTGATAACACGTTTAACTTAAATCTAGTTCATTTTCATTTTTACTTTCTTTTTATGCAAATTTACCAATAAGCTGCGTAATCCCTCCTAGCATGGAAACTAATGGGAATAATGCGCCATCTCTCCTAAGTAGCAGATGCGCAAACTCTCCAATTTCGGTAGGAGAGATTGCGCGGCCTTTTATTTAAACATAGCCGCTACTAAAACGAACCGTAGGTGTCACACTGTTAGTCTAGATTAGTAGCTTATGAGAAATCTTTTAAGTTTAAAATGTTTTGTACTAATGACATTGTACAGAAATTCTGACGAATAGCTATGAAAATACAAGCACTTACTTTGGGAAAACAAAACAAAATAGCAATGCTTTACCTTAGACGCTCAAAACAATCAACGTACACTTTCAAATAGACACTCCACTACTGCTGTTGTACAACTACCTGGAGTCGCTGCGCGCTCACTCTACTCCTTCCCCTCGAACCTCTATGTGCGCAATCTCTCCGACTGCGCCATCTCTCCTGGCTTTACCTTATAGAAACTAAATGAAGTATACATTAGGAATTTGAAAACAAAATCTATGATAGCTACAAAATGAATGAGGAAAATAACCAATTGAGTAAAATCTGCGTCGTATTAACTACATATTACATCACTGTCTTACGAAGGTTTATAAATAATATAAAAATGATAATAAAATGAAGAAAAATACATGCATGCTCATTATATTTCCTTTCTTTCCATCACCGCTCAAATTCCAACCACTCAAATTCTCAAAAGTAATATTCTGGATCTAACTTGTAATTTTTTATGCTGATGTACTCGTATTTAAACTCAAAGAATATGTAATGAAAAAAATGCTTTAACAAAATAATTTTATGCTGAAATAGTTAACTTAATATACAAAGGTAGCATAAATAAAATTCTAAAATATTTTTATGATGCAATTAAATGTTCACATAGCTTATACGTTATTCAACATCGTTTTTTACCTATACACCATTTTCTAAAAATTGAGAATGGTTACAGAATAATAAAAATAATGTCTAATAAGAAACCTATTTTTAAAAAAAAATTGTATTTTTGATAAATGTAAAAGGCATTGATGAAATAAACATTATGTAATAATTTATTCATACCATTCCATATTATATACATGCATCGTGTTCACGAAATCCTATTAGCGATTATATGTGTTTCCCTTGCACCTGGTTCGTTAGTACGAAAAAATATCTTTACAATCAAATCAATTAAGAAAAAAAAGGCCTTCCAAAGATCAAGAAATTATTACAGAATTATATTGCTCTGAACTCACTTTCGTCAAAAAACGTATAAATCACAATTACCAGAACACCACCTTGATTTAAAGAAACTTTTTGTGATTTCACGAAAGTTTCTGTTTATGACTGGAAGTTTTCTAGAAATTTTTTGGATTAAGTTTGCGAAGTTTTTGCAATTTTAAGGGAAACATACATACAAATACCGCTTCTGAAATGGAAACGTTCTTTCAGCACAGGTTTGCACATATTCCACAGATTGAACAAGTGCGGATTAAATTGGAAAATTTGGATAAGTTTTAGCTAAGATTTGGAGTAATTTCAGTAATTTGAAAGTATTAAAATTAATTAAAATGGAAAATATTTGCAAATTAACGTGAAATAACTAGTAAATAGACAGATCACTGGCTCCAACGTCAGCTTTGCAAGTCAAAATCGTATTTTGATCTCACATTAAATAACATCCGATAACCTACAATCCACAATTTATTATTTTAAGTTAAACATATTTATGAGCACATTTTAGGGTTTTTTTGTAGGGGGGGGGGTGGAGACAAAAGTGAAAAATGAGGGGAAATTTATGTAAGAGACCCCCCCCTACCAAATAAATCACCAAAATTTACCGAAAAATCCCCGAAATTTCTTCAAAAAGCCCCCTTTTCTCAAATTTAGAAGGGGCGGGCCCCTCTCGACCTTGGTTGGCAATCCCCATGATCAAAATTACTAGACATTTATAAGTTATCACTAGCTATAATGTAAATTTATTTAATTGTAAACATATAATAAAAAATAAAAAATTAAAAAAACCCGGAAAATTGCAATTTTTGCCGTTTTAATCAAAATTTTGACCGCTCCTGCGGCGGTAATAGAAATGATTTCCCCATAATGATATTTTATTGGAACATTACTAACATCTTGATGTAGCTGTTGCATTCTATTTGAAATTGCATTGGTATGGGTGGATAATTTCTTTTTTTTTGATAAAAAACATTTTTTTTGTACTTTTTTAAAAGTTTGGCCCCCTTGTGGAGGTAAAAGATATTAACATTTTTGTGTAATATTTTGCCAATTTGTTTATTATTACCAATGGCAACTTTCCCGCACTATTACGTTTCGTTTATATAAATTTCGGTTTTTTCGACCCACCCTATTATAGGGGTCGGATTAATTTAAGACCTTGCATAGCGTAAATTTAGAATTTAGAATTATTTTTTTTAATCAGGTTACTAAATGCGTCATTTTCTTTTCAATGAATGAAGAGAAATGTATCAATATTTGAAAATCGTCTGAATTCCAATAGATTTACATTTTGACATGCAAGGAAATGTTCTATATTTTCCGAAATAATCTAATTTTATCACTTATTATCATTTTGGTGATAATCTAATTTTATCACTTATTAGTCCAATTTAATCATAAACTGTTTAACAATATCCGAGTACTTCACTAACATAGCTACTAAATTCAAAGCTAATTTGCACCCGCTATCGCGATACATACACACAAACAGAAAACAGATTATTTCCGGGCCTTCACCGTGATTCTACAACTGGCGTTTCAGCAATAGTTTAACATATTTCAAAATCGCTATTTTTGTCCAGTTTCACTTATCTGAGAGGCAGTATGCATCTTAATATTCTTCAGAATCTCTAAATTCTATGTATAGCAAATACCTGATTTTTATATAATTGTTAAATGTTATATAAAAGTTTATTAACTGCATATCAATAGTACATGCTGAACGTAAAGATGTGTTCAGATTGAAGACGCTCAAAAATGTTTCCAGATAAGGTGTAAAAGTCATCTTTAGATTATTGAATGTATTTTTTAACAAAAGTAAACAGCACGAAGATCAGCACCATTTCATGTACATATTCATTTTTTTATTGTAAATATTTTCAACAAAGATGCACTCAGTTATCAAGTCGGATGTGTCGAATTATTTTATATTCCGTCATGAGCGTTATTATGGTTTTGTAATAAAGTGTTAGAAAAATTATATTTAATATTAATTATAAATCAATTCAAGTTCGTATTTTCTAATGGAACCCAATGATTCAAAGATAAAAACCTTGCTATAGTTTTCTGTCAATGACCCTCTAATGAATATCTATTCATACAATAGTTTTTAGGTGCGTTCGTAATTATATAAATACGTAGCACCCATAGTCATCGTCTAACCCGTCTGCCTGTCCATCTATCCACCTATAACAGCTCAAAAACTACCCAACCGAATGCTTTGAATATTAATATAAATAACCGTGGCAGAATTTTGTCGAGTAATTTCAAATTTTATGAAAATCGATTTAAAACTTCAAACGATATTAATAAAGGTGTTCTTCAATATACAAAATCATATCATACGTAATTAGTTCAATGATATTCCATGATAGGTGATGATTCTATGTTGCCATGGTGACTACGCCGTATTTTAGATGGAGTCATCTTATTTCCGTATTAATAAATTTAAAAACCGAATTTGTATACTAAAATTGTTTAATTATAGCAATCCTATAATCTTCCGACAGATTTTTGGATAGATGTTTCTGGAGAGATAGATATTAAATGGAAAAAAGTGTCTAAATATGGATTTCAAGTTCTGAAAATTTCAAAGCTAGGCTTAAGTTTCCCATTGGAATTTTCAGTAAATTTCAACAAGAGATAAAATGTTGCCAACTTAAAATATAGTTATTTTATTACGGAAATTAATCATATCATATTTACAGACAGTATAATTCATTTCGCTGAAACTAGTTGTAGTACGAATGCACCTCATTTGTCACGTCTGACGTGCAATTTCCAACTTGTTAGTGATTCTAATTGCTTTCTAATTCTCAGTTTGATTTATTTAAGTTCGTTTTATTCATATACTGATAAATGAACTGAATACATTCGGGTACTTTTAGCAAACACTGAGGATTTTCTACGAGATTAAGCACTTGCAGCTGATATAAATTGTAATATAATATACTGTATGCGTTATATTGTAAAAGAGATATATATATTTTTCATTTATACTTACTTCTATTGCGTTAATATGCACAAACAAGCATAACCATGCACGCTTCTTCTACACCGCCAATACTCGAAGTCTAAAAAAATATGAGAAATTCTAGTTCTAAATGTAGCATGCATCAAAAGTTATCATATAACTTTCTTCATCTTTAATACTAAAAATGAAGTAATATAATGGGAAGCTTCATCGAGCAAGTGGTCTGCAATATGTGTGGATTTCAGTGCGATTTCCATAAACAAAACAACGTTTAAATGTTCGGATTCATCGATAACTGTCAGTACCACAATGCAGTGTATCTTTCCCATCATCATGATAAAAAAATTCCAGTTATATTTAAATACTATATTGTGAAATTTTCAACGCTGCCGTTATTTTAATGCTAGAAAAAGCTTTTAATATATAGGTATTTATGTATATTAGTTCTTCTACTAAAAATCCATTAAGTTATCAAAAAACACATTTAAATTTAGAAAATTCTTCAACTTTATAAAAGTTTGTTATGCACGAATTAAAAAAATAATCCGACAAATAAAAACTTTTCGTATTTAACAAGCATTTTATTATTTTTTTTTATTGTATTTTAAATTTAAAGCATTCTGCTTTATTTTTACTTTTTAAAAGGTTGATAAGTTAAGGAATAGCAGCACTATAAAAAATAAAAGCCTACGAAACAAACCTTTAAGAGATAAAATGCTATGTATTAAAAATATATATAAATATTTAACCAACAAACGTTATTTTTACTGCGTTCATTGAAGAACTTTAGAAACATTTAAAATTATGTTCTCTTGGGAAACTGTAAACAAACAATCAGAAAAAATCATTTTGAAAACAAAGCGTGCGTTCATTTTTAGTCTTCCATATCTGATTTATTTCTCTCTTTAGAATACTTTTTTGTAAGGCGCATTTTTAAACAATGTTTTTTGAATAATGAAATATAGCAATTATATCACTATTTATTGCCATACGTTATTTCTTTAAGTTTTTTTATTATTAACTTTCAATGTGTAACATTATGTACCCATGTTATTAAATTTTCACTTTTCAGAAAATTATTTACACCAAATGTGTAAAATAGAGGTTCCTGTATTAATTATTTTTTACATTTCTCTATTAGACAACTAGTATAAGTAATGCAAACTTTAATTTTTACTTTACTCTAATTTTGATGAAAAATAATGACAATAAGATTGGAATAAGTTTAAAAAATTTAGGATCATGTTTAAAAGGTATCGTGTAGAACTCAAATTGATATATATATATATGTATATATATGGGTAGAAGTCTGGATTCTTTTCGTAAATTTTGTGTTCATTATTTGTAACTTTTAGAGTAAATATACCGCCAAGATTTTTTTTTGTATAATTTTTCTTTTTTAATTTAGTCTTAGAAAAAACGTCAGTACAGATATCTTTAATATAACAAATAATTTAATAGATAACAAATATCTTTATAATAGCTTTTTGAAATGCCAAACTGGTTTATCTTTCTATTATTACTAATGTTCATGTGCTGATCTTTTACTGAAATTATTCACAGATCGTGTCAATACAATAGAAAAAATATAATTCATACATTTTCTCACGCAATTACTATTCAAAATTCTTACATTGAAAATAGTTTTCATAATCTTATTATTTCTTAAACTATCAGAGTATTAATTTTATTTCTGGCACCAATTCGAAGTTAGCGTTTTAAGTAGCTTTTTAAAAAATTGGCTTTTCTCTGTATGCAGTTTGAACTTTTAACTAATTTTTGTGTATCTTGGAATTTTACGATAGCTTTCATAATATATCACATTGAAAATACTAATCTTAGAAAATGCAATATCTAAGTTAAACTGAATGTATATAAAGGACAGATAGCCAGAAATTAAACAGAAACATTTTTATGACTTTTACATTAATTTGAAGAATGGAGTTTTACATTACATTGTGTGCATTTAATAATTCTCCCTTAAACATGAAGTATTCCAATAGACTATTTTACAATCTGTGTATTTTTTTAGCAGTTGAACAATATTGGGTAAGATACCAAAAATTCAAATTTACAACGAAAACAATAGCAATAACAGAGAATAACCTAAGCTATATTCTACTTGCATTTTGGTCAATTTTTTCAACAATTTCATGAAATATTGCTCAAAGTATTTTGATTTTACAAATATTAGTGGCGTATTCGAAAGACATGTTTCTCTGTTTCATTAAGAATATTTCCAATACAAAGACAGTGTTTCGGCACATTTGTAGTTTCATTACAATATCCCAGTCATTCAATATAAAACCATTAATTATACTTAATAGTAAATATCATAGCGAATATAAAGCAAATTTTTAACCAATATTGTAATAGTATATCATTGGAAGTAATTCCCACAAATTCAAACTTTTCCTTGTGTAACCAATGCAATAGATTTCGGTGTAGTACTATATTGTTTGAATCCCAGTATGTCAATGGGATACCAATTTTCTTTATTCAATTTAAGTGCGAAATTTGTAAGTTTAAAGAAATGAAAAACATAGTTGTTTATAGGAGATAATCTAAAAGGTGGATTAAAACTTTGTGCCGTTATATTAAAAATAAATGTGCAACGTTCAATTAGCACAAATTAAAATCATTTCTAATGGCAAACAGCTGTTTCAGAGCCCTTAAGCTCCATCTTCAGTGCCAACTCAAAAGGTAAAAACGAATTAAAAACTCCTAGGCCATGACCGCTTGCCTGCCATCTCTCGCCCCGCGGCCAGCTCTGGCCGCTATTATTATTTTCTTTTGAAATTGGGGTATTTGTAATATATTTATTTCCCTCAAAACTAATTTTACAATGAAAAAAATGCAGTACTGATTCTAGAATAATATTAATTTCCACACCCAGAAAAAGGAAGTGATTAAAACTACAAAACATGTTTTGTTGAGTACAATTTGGTTGTTTTAGCAAAATTCAAGTAAAATTGAACCATTTTACTTGAATTAACAAAACATTTTTTGTTGACGATACAATTTTTTTTTTTTTTGAAACTGCAAAAAAAAAAAAAAAAAAAAATTTTGTTGATTCAAACAAAATTTCCAATGACCTATATTTAAACAAAAAGTTTTGTTGAGTCAACCAAATTTTTGTTGATTCAACAAAACTTTTTTCTGGGTGTAGACGTGGAGTACACGAGATATTATATCACAAGTTTTACTTTTTATACTTAATGATTAAATCTATAAATACGCTTAAAATAAATATAAATAGTTTATTATATCTGCTACCACAAAATTCACCTTACCCACCTTTCACAAAGTTTCTCAAACATTTTATTTTCAAGTTATAAAAATATCAAAAATTTTCCTTATTTTAAATTATAATAGTACCATGGTGCATTAAATGTAAAATTACAGAAAACATAATTAATAAAGAAAAAAATATACAGAATATACATGTAATTAATAACTGTAAAATCTTCTTTAAAACATTGTTGAAAAAGAAATTTTGTAACATTTCTTAAAACGTACCATAGGCATAATTCTGATTATATATAATGATATATAATATTCTATGTATAATAATGTATTATTTTCTTTTGTTGATACAATAAAATATTTCACTTGGTAATGAAAATAAATTACGAAAAAATATTTTTCTACTATACATGCATTTTATGATTTAATAAGCATGCCCTGAAGAATGGAAATGTCTGCGTGAAAAATTTATATATTTTGCCGAATTTTATATTCTAGAAGCACTATAAATACATTTCAACACCATACAAAAAATATTGCTTTGAATGTTGACAGGTGCTTTGTTTTTTAATAGTATTTCAAATTGTATTAAAGAAAAAAAAACGTTTAGGCTCTTTTATTTTACTTTCTGGAAAAATTTAATTTATCGAAAAAAGAGTTTTTTCCTTACAGTTTTCGTCAGCACACAACAGAAAACTGTTTGTCGTAGTAAATTGAAAATTTTGTCACTCCCAGAAAAGAAAATGTTTTGAATTTTAAAAGAATCTATGCTTTTTATTGGTTTTGCGATTTGCATTTGATACATGAAATTGATGATTTTTCTTATCTTGAAAATGTGTTTTTCTTGTTTAAAGGAAAACAAAATGACAAACTTTAGGCCTTATTTTTTTAAATGATAAAATATATGATTTAATATATAATGAAAATACAAAAAAATTATATTTCTGGAGTAAATTATGGTTTTTCCACTAAGGGTGATGCAATTTACTGTATTTTTTGTATAAATTATATAATTACATAATAAATTTAAATTAAAATATATATATATATTTTTGTGTATATAAAAAGTACCTGTTTCTTATCTTTTAAATACTTATTTGTTATTTAAATATAATATGTAAGGAACTAAGTTTTTAATGCATAAAATTTATTTTATAACAAAAAAACTTGGAAAATGTCCTCATTTGAGGCAGAAAAATCTCAGTGCTTATTTTTGCATAACAAGTTGTTTTGAAATATATATATATATATATTAATTTTAAGTACTGTAAGCAACATAAAATAAATGATTAAATAACAAATGGAACGTCTCAGAATTTATATGTTTAGGAAGGTTAAATTTATTCGTTAACTTTATTGTTATGAAATTTCCTCGTATCAATTATATAATGCTTTACAAAAAAGCACACAATTTAATATTACGAAACAAATGCAAAAAAAAAATCTTTGTGCGTGTTAGAGCTTCAGTTTAATTTCATGCAAGGCCAAATACAGTTTTTTAGTAGAAAATTTTGAATAAAGTATTTTTTTTTGTATTAAGAATTCATATACATAGTACACATATTTTATGAGTTAGAGGTTCATTTTCAACATAAGAAATTTATGTTAAATATGAATAAAAATAAGTGAAATACAAAGTTTCATTCATTATGAAATATCAGTAATGAAAATTGAACATATTCATGCTCAGGGTATTGAACATCGTTAATTTAGGCACGTTTGCTAGATTATGATTTTTTTTGTATACTCGATATTTAAAAAACGTCAAAGATGAAGCTTATGCATATTTTGGGTTTAACGTTTTTTGAACGATTAAGAGGACAGTGGACGTTCAAAACCATTCTTTTCATTTTTCACTCAATTGTACTGAAATTTTGCACGCATAGTAATTCATACATTTTATAAGTAAATTAAGCAATTTTATTAAAAAATGTGTATAATTAATTAATTTATTAATTAAAATATATTGATTAATCACTCTAATTAAAAATGCTTCATGTGCATTAAATTTGGCTTCAGGAACATGGTGCTTTGTTAAATGGTAGCTTTATATTATTGCAACAAAAGTTGGTATGCGTATTAAAATTGTACCAATATATTGAGAATCATTAAAAAAAACTTCCAATATTTACAGTTTTTTTAAAAATTTTCAGGGAAAAAGTTATGTAACTACGAAATTTTCCTTTTATGTACACTAATGCATGCATATTAATACCAAGTTTTGAAATATAGTACACTGCTAACAATGATACTTAATATTATGAAATTTGGATAAAATACGCCTGGAACCTTTTCTATATTTTAACTCGACGGAAATTCTCATTTATAGAAAAAGCGATTTAATGTTTCATTTTTTAGTGTAACTCAATTACGGTGTCAAATTTGAAATGCTCGTAACTTTGATAGGAATATTTTCAATTGCATGCGGTTTTTTGCAAATGTTGCAGTTAAGATTGAAGTATAGTAATAAGCCAAAATAAGAAAAACAATTTTTTAGTCGTTTTTAACCTAACTGAAGGTCCACGGTCCCCTTAATTATTGACAAATAAAACTTCGAAAAATTCGTAAATGGGTGTTTTTTTTTGTTTTTTTTTTACAACCTAAAAAAATTGAATAATTTTCTAAAAAATTGAAAGTCGTTCAAAGGAAATTCTATTCAAACATTATTAGTATAATTAAAACCATAGCCCAACATCACTTAGAAAAATAAAATTTGTATACGTTATAATAGTATAAGCATACATTTTTAAAAACATGTTAGACAATTTACCGAAGTATAAATTCTTAAATATTGCAAATTTTTAGTATTAAACTTAAGAGTTGTTAGTTTTTGTGACAACTATATTAAATAGAAGAATATAATTTTAATTATATATATATATATATATATAATGTATATTTTAAATTGGACATGGATATGTTTCCTTTTCACATTTTTTTAACGTGGACATACCATGAGCTTCATTCTAAAAACAGGAAGATAGTTAAATTGTTTCTCATTTTAATGAAAAAAATCTCTAGAGGATTTTTTTATTTTATTTTACTGGTTCTGTTTAAACTGCAATGATATTCTAATGTATTAACGTAATATAAAAAGTAATAAACTGCGAAGGGATGATTTATTTTAATATATTTACTTAATTATAAAACATAAAAAGGAACTTCATTTTTTTTCAAAAGATATTTTATCCAAAAAGATACATATTATGTAAAATAATTATGAATTATAATTCTTAATGCTCTCATTTATTTTTTAATAATACTAATTTTTCCATTTTTTTAATGACTATGTCAATATTATGGTTTTTCCTAAGAGTTCATAAGTTTTTGTACACACTTTAAACATTACAATGTTCTTAACGGATTGATACATAATAATCTAGAAAGAAAAACGCTTGAATAAAAAAAAGTATGTGCAGTATTTTTTCCCGCAGTAGTATAGAGAAAACAGTCATGACCATACTTGCAAAATTCAGTGACGTGCTCAATAACATTTTATAATTAAAGTTTCTATTTTTAAAAGGATTTTTGAAAAACAAAAATGGATGTTTTTTAGCGACTATATTTCAACAATCATATATATACGATTATTTAAAGATTTGTGTCCCTTGTTCTATAATTTGCATATCTTAACTACATGTCATATACGTGTTTACCGTTTTTTTGATAAAGTATACGACTAGAGTAAAATGCATTGCATATCAGTTTAAAAATTGTAATGGACACAATTTAATTGTGAAATAATAATATTTTACAGAATGGCACAGGATTCAAAATGAAATTTTTATAATTTATTATGTAATATCAATATAATTTAAAGTTTGAATTATTTTAAAACTAAATTTATATTCTAATATGAGCCAATTTTCTTTCATCTTTACTCATTAGATTAGTTTTATACTATAATTGAAGTTGTTTTAATATACTATAACAAAATTATCGCATAATTATAAAAATTATACTTGAAAATATTTCACTTTCAACATTTAAATTTGAATTATTTAGAAAATATGTAGCAGAATTTAAAACTTAGATTCTATAAGGTCACTGTAGCAATATTCTTTTTTATAAATCATGTTTAAAAACAATTAGGAATTTTTTTTTATGTCCACCATCGACAGCACACTAAACATGGAGGACATAATCAGCATAATTAACTTGATTTTTTTTTTTATAAAAATCAAAAGTGAAATTTGCTTACACCTGAATACCAAACATGCGAAATCTTACCTTGCTAACTAAGATTAAACCGACAGAGTGAAAAATGTCCTAGCCGGGAATCGAACCCGGACCGTTGTAATAACGCTTCATTTCTCTATCGTTGTGCTACGAGGACGATACCCAGCTCGCCATTCCTCACTTATATCTGTCGGTAAATCTGCAATCGTACCACAAAATTAAAATGTCATCATGAACGTGTAAATTCCTTGGCAATCTTTTTATGACATACAAAGCCACGCAAAGCCTAGCATACGACAACACATAATTAATATTAATAAATTCTTCAATTAATCTTCAGTACTGAAATTCGCCCAAAATCATTGAATAAGAATCATATGAATTTTTACCTTGCTAACTAAGCATAAACCGACAGAGTGAAAATGTCCATATCTACATCCACTCAGTCGGTTTACAATTAACTAGCAAGGTAAAAATTCATGGACATTTTTCACTCTGTCGGTTTACGCTTAGTTAGCAAGGTTATTCAATGATTTCGGGCGAATTTCCCTGCTGAAAATTAATTGAAAAATTAATTAAAATTGTTTACACATGTTAGTTTCATTAGTATATGTGCATTTGCCTTATAATACTACATTTCTATGTGCAACGAGGCTAACGAAAAAGACAGGCTACCGCGGTACATTCCACTTATCCTTTTTTACAGACCGCTAGAGTGACATGGTGCTCCTTTTCTACACCTACATTGGTGCATTCGAGCATCACGTGACTCCCGCGGTCTGTAAAAAAAGATACGAGTAAAAAACCGCGGTAGCCTTTCTTTTTCGTAAGCCTCGTATGTGCAATTAGTGACGTATTTGAGCTGGTGATTGAATGAAATAAAATTACATTTAAGAACATCTAATAAAGTTATTTTTACACGTAAGACATCATTGCATACCAAATGAAGGTCGCACTACAACTTTGTAATTGACTTTTTTCCGTTCCGAGATATTAATGCTAACTCCACAGTTTTTCGTTAGGTGGCGCTTGCTGATACCACGTTTTACTATACCAAGGCACTACGTTCATGGTTGTAGCTAACTCGTTTCACCATTATTTGCGGGTAAACGGAGCTAACGAGTCTGTATTTATCACTGTTTTTATTTCTACATCTAAAATATTATATTTTTTTAAATGTACAAATGCAACTTTCGTAGACAAAGGAACAATTACATTTCATAATAAAAATATTGATTTCATCTATGTTTCAGATATTTTGATGTACTTAAAATAAAAACTTTTCATCTTTTTTTCACTCGAGGACTTGCACTCTTTTGCAGTGTTCTCATATAACATTATTTCATCTTTAAAATGTAAAATATATTACATATAAGATGATATATTCACACCTTGGTTTTTTCTATCTAATAATTAGAAATATGATTTTATTTTTATAAGCTATTAAACAGTAGCTTCTCCTCTTAATTGAATCAATTAAAAGTTACTCCTTAGAAAAAAGATATACATTTCTTATATATATATATATATATATATATATATACATTAGCCTAAAGGTAGATTGTAGTGGTAAGGAATTATTGATGGAGAAACACCTATCTAATTCGTCTAAGAAATTTTCCCTTCAGCTAATTGCTCAAAAAGTAAAATCGGTTTTCACTTATCACGTGGAGTAAAAGAAATTCCCTTAATTTTTATGTTCATATCAAATTGTTTTAAGATTTTCAAAATAAATAAAATTAATCCCATTCTTTGAATACTTGCAATATTTTGGTAAAATTATATACTATTTCTAATAAAAATTTTCCAATATCCAAACTCGAAAATTTAAAATTTATTTATCGTCAGACCTAAAATTAATTTTTCAAATATTTTTTTCATGCGTATTTTCAAAACATAAATACTCTTAATATTTAAAATATATATATATCCGTCTTAGAATTTTTTTAATGTTCTTTCTTTCCAAATAATAATAATAATAATAATAATAATAATAATAATAAACCTTGATGAACTGTTACTTCTTGAAATTCAGCCTTGAAAGTTGAAAATAAAATAGAATAATTTAATTAGTGCTCTTTGTTTATTATCTTCCTAAAAATTTAATTTATATTAAATAAAACAAGTTAATGTCTTGTAATTCACGCATTCAAATAAATTTTTACTTATTAGAAAAATACATTTTATGGAAAGTTATAAGCATTATTCAAAATTTTCTTCCATTCATAAATGTAGGTTAATGAAATTCAAATATGTCGTTCAGACTTTATAAATATAAATCATACATCGTGAATTTTCGCTTGTTCAAATTCTAATTACCATATTCCAGAGTACTTTTATCGAAGATTTTAAATTTTATTCCGTATTCATAAGTAATCTCCGATGTCACGTAGATACTTTTTGCCTTTTTATAGCCCAATTGTATGTTTATGAAATTTTATTTTAACCCTTTTTTTCCTAATCTCAATATGTTTTCATGCATCAAATATAAATTTATATATATATGTAAAAAAATTACTATAAGTTACATTTTGCATGTTAACATTCTATAAAAGAGACATTTTTTTATATACATGAAAAATGTCAGTAAACAAACGACTTTGTTTAGTTTTATCTTAATTTAATAATGTCAGTTAATTGTAGATATTTTTATGTTATATATGTATTTCTAATTTTTAAAAATATTAAAAAACGTTTAATACTTTAAATAGTACACAAAATTATTCTTATAATTAACATAATTTGCTTAGACTAGCATACATTCGTAACATTTAGATATGTGATTAGCCTTACAAATTTAGAAATGTGTAAAGAAAAAATATTAAGATTTGCTAAAACCTTTTTATTTAAAAAGTTAATTTTAAGAAGCTTTGTATGTGCAGGTTTCTACTTTTTCAAGAAATTGGAGTTTCTTTCTCATGCGAAAATAATTGATGATATGCTAACATTTCAACGTGCATCCACGTACAATAACAATGTACATTCACTATTAGAATTCACGAAAATAGAATTCAAATTAGTATTGCCGTTAAAGAATCTTGTAAGTCTCAACCAGGGGTCGGAAGTAGCGCGCTACAAGTAGCGAAACTATTGTAGTCACTACTTTTTACAGTAGTTTGTAGTGTAGCGCGCTACATTTTGAATAATGTAGTGTAGCGAGTAGCACGATACAAAAAATCAGTAGTTTGTAGCGAGAACCAACGCTACTTTTAACTCTACTTCAGGAAAAAGAAACATACAAAAAAAACAGTGCAATTCTGCAAATCACATGGTCTAAATTACTTCTTTTGGGCAGAATTTGTTCTGTGCAACAATTTCCGAGTCGCAGTAGTAATTCTCAGTATGCTGCAGTATATAGCAACGCATCGCGTGATATCATTGATTTTTTTCCCATTGAAACTTGCTGCTGAAATCAAGTACTAACCGACCAAAATAATTAATTTTCCTGTTGGCAACACTTGTCTATTTATTCGTTATTACGTCTTCATGTTTTAACGCCGGGTTTCTCATTCGGAATTGCTCTATTTACAGATTTATTTACTGTTTGCATTTAGGATTGTTTTTCTGTAATTTTCTAGTTTATAATGTATTTCTTAATTTTGCTACGAAATTTGTTGAGTGTGTATAAGCTAACGTTAACACAAAACATTTTCTCGTATGTTATCTTTTTTATTTTTTTTTTTTTTATGTCCTCGGTTATGTCGCATTTATTTAATTGTATCCTGGCAGACGCGATATAACGAGGGGTCACTTTATTATTTAATCCGTATCTTCAATTTCTAGTGTAAATTGAACACTTTGACAAAATTTGAAAGTAGCGAAGTAGTGACTACTTTTGAAAAGTAGTTTGTAGTCGCTACTTTTTAAAACAAGTAGTAGTTGTAGCTAACTACATTTCCGACAAAGTAGTTGTAGTTGTAGTTCGCTACAATAAAAAAGTAGTTTTTCCGACCCCTGGTCTCAACGTTCAAGCTCGTTTTGCGCTAAATTCATTTCAATGAACTAAAGTAGTTTTTTAGACACTTAATATATTTTTATAGTTTTTTTCATAAAATTTTGTATTTATTTATATTTTTTTATATTTTATATTTCTTTACAAAAAGTTTTTACTTTGAGTTGGATAAAGTTTTAGTTTCAGGATCTTGTAAAAATCCTGCTTATTCCAAATTTCAAAATAAGCTTTTGAAAATAACTCAAATATATAATTTTCTTAATAAAGCTAAAAGGTAAGAGAATAATTATCATCTCATACTTATAAATCGAAATATATATCAATTACACAAAAATCCCACAAGTATCGTTTAATGAGATTTATTTTGTTTGTTTTAATAAAACTCATTCTTTTGATATCAAACCTTAAAGCTGATTTACTCTTTTTGATCCCAATAGTCGCGTTTATTTGATTTACATTGACATTATTTATATTGTCTTCTAACATATCTATCGATAAAATCTCGTTATTTCTGCAGTATAATCTACAAAACATGTGTGTAAAAATACATTAAAATTGTGCATTTATCAGGTGAATTTGATGAATTTAGCTTTGGTATTGCTAAACTTTCACTGGACGTGCAATTATCAGTTCAAGATTTACTGTCATTTTGGTTTAAACATAGGAGGGGTTTAAAATTCATCCACAACAAAATTTAAAGCTGTAAAGGGAATAATTATTTTAACACCGATTTAGTCTAATCTTAATACGAACAGTCTAATTTTATTACGAATCAGAAATAATTTTACTGTTAAGCAATTTTTTTCACTATAATCATAGCATACATTTATTACTTTGAACATTTTCAGTTTATTATCCCCTTCAGGGGTAATTTAGATGTAAAACTCTCATTTGTATAATGTTAAAGTGCCACAAATACTACAAAAGACTTATTATTTTCTACATAATTTGTCTTATTCATTTGTCTTCGGTTTCACATGAGCAATGTACACGAAATTATGTAAGTTTTACATTTATTTGAACTTTTATTACATCAAAATGAAAAAAATAATTAAAAACTATGCACAAATTGTTTTTTTAAATCATTAATATATTTATGGATGTCATGAAAGCCATCCATTATTAAACGAGTATCTAATATCTTTTAGATATATCTAAAATAATGTAATTGTGAATTTATTGAAGCTAATAACTGAATATTTGAAATAAAAATCATTTGTAGATTACAAATATATATTTTTCAAACATGCATGCTTATTATTAAAATAACCGTCATAGTCTTGCTAGAATAAGTCTATAAATTTCTCAAATATAAAATACAGAAATCATGTAATACCTTATAAATACTAATGGTGTATTTTTTACATAAAAAATAACAAGACAATCAGCACAATCGTTTGAAATTACATGTTGTTGTAATATACACTAAGTTCTGCTTAACAAAATCATGTATTTACAGTTTATATAATCATCTATTTCCAGTTTATCACTATAAGTTCCAAAATTTAATTTTCATGGTTAATTAATCACCGTAATAAGTTGTTTGCTGACACCTTAAAAGTGATTCTAAAAAGATTACATAATAATCACTTTTGATACCTGTCAGATTTAAAGAGCTTACATTTGTACGGCTGTTTATTTTTGTTTAGCTTTAAATTTTCTCGCAGTAAGAAACGTGTATCTAGACATGTTTTGCATTTTGTTTTTTCATTTTTTATTAATAAGTGAAAGAAATAGTATAACCGCATTTTCAAATATTCTTTTTTTAATATTCTAAAAAATAAAGATAAAAAAAAAGATTACACTAGCGGTATTACTTTCAGTTTTTTCTTGTTGTTCATTCTGTAACCACATTTTAAAATAATTTTTAATACTCTTAAAAATAAAGATAAAAACACATATTACACTAGACGATATTACTTTGAGTTTTTTCATGATTTTCATTCTGTACAATGAATTTTCACATGTTTTATAAAAAAATGTAGAAAATCAAAAGGTTTCTTTACTTGATAAAGAAATTTTACTTGATTATTTTTGTTTTACCGATTACATTCTTAGCTGACACCAAGGTATCCATATTTTTAAAAAGTCCTTCCGGCCTGTACCGGGAGGAAAAGGTAGCTTACCTATATCTTCGTTTTAAAATTTCAGCTAATGTAACACGAAAACAGCAAGTTAAAATGCAAAGAAACGTTTACAAAAGATTCGTTAATACTGAATTTGAATAAGAAATTCGCCAAATTATTGAGCAATAGCCAAATTGGCTTCATTTATGAAGACTTATTTTGGTCGACAAATTTGGCGGTATTTCGCCAAATGTTGCCAATTTTGGCGAGAATTTGGCGCTAACGGATATGAATATATAGTTTTATGCGTATGATTGGGAAAATTATTGCAACAATGAAAGAAAATAATTTGCGAGTAATCGCGTTAATGTGCTGTTTTGTTTCAAAATGTCAGCCACCCTAGAATTTCAAACTGCTCTAACTCAGCCATTTTTAGGTAGCTTTCAATACAAAAAAGTATAAAGCTACCTATTGCAGCCGTTCGGAGGAAAGCAGTTCCGGAAATTTCGATATATTTTCACCGATCATGACCCCCAGACCCCAAAACCCCCCTCCGTTCAAATGTTGATTTATATATATATATATATATATATATATATATATATATATATATATATATATATATATATATATATATATCTGACCTATGTCATACGATAACGCTCGTATTTATAAATCAATTTTGATGAAACTAATTGTGTGTATTAAGCTCACCAATGTCTCGACCGAGTTCGTTGGCCAGCTTGGTCCGCCATTTTGTTTCAAGATGGCGGCCAATTAAAAATTTAAAACTAAAATAAATATACAAAAAAGTTAAAAATTCAAATTTATTTTTTACTTCAGTTTTAGGCCTTGAAACGAGGATTCCAGAGCATTTTTTGTTTTACCTCTATCTTAAAAAACGGCTGAGATAGAGCAGTTTGAAATTCTAGGGTGGCTGACATTTTGAAACAAGACAGCACATTACAAAAATTTTCATTGTTGTAATAATTTTCCCAATCAAACGCATAAAACTATATATTCATATCCGTTAGCGCCAAATTCTCGCCAAACTTGGCGACATTTGGCGAAATATCGCCAAATTTGGCGACCAAAATAAGTCTTCATAAATGAAGCCAATTTGGCTATTGCTCAATAATTTGGTGAATTTCTTATTCAAATTCAGTATTAACGAATCTTTTGTAAACGTTTTATTTGCATTTTAAGTTGCTGTTTTCGTGTAACATTAGCTAAAATTTTAAAACGAAGATATAGGAAAGCTACCTTTTCCTCCCGGTACAGGCCGGAAGGACTTTTTAAGATAGAGGTAAACCAAAAAATGCTCTGGAATCCTTGTATCAAGGCCTAACACGTAATTAAAAAACAAATTTGAATTTTTAACTTTTTGTATATTTTTTTTAGTTTTGGATTTTAAATGGCCGCCATCTTGAAACAAAATGGCGGACCAAGCTGGCCAACGAACTCGGTCGAGACATTGGTGTCCTTAGTACACATATTTAGTTTCATCAAAATTGATTTATAAATACGAGCGTTATCGTATGACTTAGGTCAGATATATATATGGATATATATATATATATTATATATATATATATATATATATATATATATATATATATATATATATATATATATATATATATATATAAATCAACATTTGAACGGAGGGTGGTTTTGGGGTCTGGGGGTCATGATCGGTGAAAATATATCGAAATTTTCCGGAACTGCTTTCCTCCGAACGGCTGCAATAGGTAACTTTATACTTTTTTGTATTGAAAGCTACCTAAAAATTCGGTATCTCATCTGAGTAATAAGTAATCGTTTCCGTATTAAGTAGCTTTCATTACAAAAAGCTACATATTGCAGCCGTTCAGAGGAAAGCAATTTCAAAAACTTTTCGTATATTTTCACCGATCCGGACCCCCAGACCACCCTCTGTTCAAACGTTGATTTATATATATCTGATATATGTCATGAAATAACTTTCTTATTTATGAATCGATTTGGATGTCACTGAGTATGTGTATAGGTCATTCCAAGGTCTCAACCGAGTTCGTTGACCAGCTTCATCAACCATCTTGTTTCAAAAATAGCGGCCAGTTAAATTTTTTTTAATTTTTAAGAATTCAAAAAGAAGTACAAAAAAATTATAAAATGAAAATATTGTTTCTGTTAAGTGTTAGAATGTAATACAAGGATTCTGGAACATTTTTTGTTTTTTTCTATATCTTAAAAAATGGCTGAGATATGGCAATTTGAAATTCTAGTGTGTCTGAGATTTTGAAACAGTCTAATATTTGGTATGCTGTAACTGTCGTATTTATGAACCGATATGAATATGACTGATCATGTGTACAGAACATACCAAGGTCTCGACCGAGTTCGTTGTTCAGCTTCATGCGCCATCTTCTTTCAAAATGACGGCAAGTTAATTTTTTTAAATTTAAAATGATATATACAATTTATAAATAGAAAAAGTTATTTCCGTTAAGTGTTAGGTCGTGATACAAGCGTTCCGGAACATTTTTACTTTTGGCTTTATCTTAAAAAATTGCAGAGATATGGCAGTTTGAAATTCTAGGATGGATGACATTTTGAAACAATCTGATTTTTGTTATGCTATAACTCTCATGCTGAAATTCGCATTCAAATTCAGTATCAACGAAAACCGGGATTGAATCTTCTATAATCGAGTTCCAAGCAATTTAGCTTCGGGTGTTTGAGTAAAATGAGTTGAATTTAAAAAAGTCCTTCCGGCCCGTACCGGGAGGAAAAGGTAGCTTTCCTATATCTTCGTTTTAAAATTTTAGCTAATGTTACACGAAAACAGCAAGTTAAAATGCAAAGAAACGTTTACAAAAGATTCGTTAATACTGAATTTGAATAAGAATTTCGCCAAATTATTGAGCAATAGCCAAATTGGCTTCATTTATAAAGACTTATTTTGGTCGCCAAATTTGGCGATATTTGCCAAATGTCACAAATTTTGCTAATTTTGTCGCCAATGTCGCCATTTTGGCGCTAACGGATATGAATATATAGTTTTATGCGTATGATTGGGAAAATTATTACAACAATGAAAGAAAATAATTTGCGAGTAATCGCGTTAATGTGATGTTTTGTTTCAAAATGTCAGCCACCCTAGAATTTCAAACTGCTCTATCTCAGCCATTTTTTAAGATAGAGGTAAACCAAAAAATGCTCTGGAATACTTGTATCAAGGCCTAACCCGTAAATTTGAATTTTTAATTTTTTTGTATATTTATTTTAGTTTTAAATTTTTAAATGGCCGCCATCTTGAAACAAAATGGCGGACCAAGCTGGCCAACGAACTCGGTCGAGACATTGGTTACCTTAATACACACAATTAGTTTCATCAAAATCGATTTATGAATACGAGCGTTATCGTATGACATATGTCAGATATATATATATATATATATATATATATATATCACCATTTGAACGGAGGGTGGTTTTGGGGTCTGGGGGTCATGATCGGTGAAAATATATCGAAATTTTCCGGAACTGCTTTCCTCCGAACGGCTGCAATAGGTAGCTTTATACATTTTTGTATTGAAAGCTACCTAAAAAACATGGACTATGAAAGCTACATTTTAGTTCCGGTAAAGGCCGGAAGGACTTTTTATATTAGCAACTATTTCTAAAAATTACGATACATTATTAATATACACAGTCTGAAAAACACCAATTCAAAAATTCTTACTGAAATATGGGAATCCTTCTATTGTTTATAAGAGTTCTCGTAATCAGAGAAAAAAATTTCAAAATGTAATATTAGGGCGATTTTAAGAAAACAAAAGTAAATATTTATTTTATATTTAAATGATTGAAGAACAAAAGTATAATGTAGTAATTAATTTTATAATGTGTGTCGTAAATTAAACTATTTTAAATCAATCAGAATTTTAATAAATATTTATTGAAATGGTGGTAATATTTCACTCAGATTGCAACTAGAAAGTAATAATGTTTGTGTGTATGTGGCTCTTAATATATTTGTTTACCAAATCAAATGAGTTTAACTTCTTTAAAATATCCAATAGTATTTGTAAGAATGTTTGCCTTCTTGAACACTTATAACAACACCCAATTTTAACTTAAAGATTTTAATATTTAAAAAAACATTATCATTTTGATTAATTAAGACGTCCTAGTATGGATTGGAATAAAAGAAAATTCTGTAGTATTTATACATTTTTAATCGGTATTTGAATTATAATAAAGAGCGAAAAAAAATTAAATGATATTTTATCTTAAGACTCAGGGTGATTTTTTTTTTAAGTTGTGAAAGTAAAATATTTTAACAAAAGAACCACTGATCCAAATAACCATGAAATTTCACCAGTATGGTCCCAAAGCATTGGGGATTTTTTAGACGTGATTTTAAAAAAAACTTAAAATCGCACCGACAGATGGCGCTCTAAGTTAACAGAAACAAAGAATGTCGTCAGTGGGAAAAAAACAATGGACGATACTTTGAGAAAAAGAAAACTTTATTACGCATATCAAAAACATACAGAATGCAGTAATTGGGAAAAGGAACTGCGAACACCTTCGCAGAAACAGAACCAAATAAAAATATGGAATAAAACATTCGTACAGAACTGCGCAACTAACGCATAAGATTTTCAATGCGCTGTCCACCGTTTTCAGCTACAAGTTAGAAACATGAAACCGCATGTGCCACAACAGAGCGAAGAGTATCCACTATGTGTGTGTCGTGCGCAAGCTCGTCTCCTGACTTTACTGCATATACAGCGCCATCTGTCGGTGCGATTTTAAGTTTTTTCTGAACCACGCCTAAAAAATACCCATTGCTTTAGGAGCATACTGGTAAAATTTCAGGTCATTTGGATCAGTGGTTCTTTTGTTATAGGGTTTTACATTCACAACTTTAAAAAAAAATCACCCTGTATTTGACACATAGACATATGTTGGGCATACTAGAATTATTCAGTTATAACAATGTGTTATAAGAGACATTTTCGTATGGTTTTTCCCATTGTAATTCAAGCAGGAAATAAATACAGGAAACTTTTTCATTGTCAATACTTACAAAAATAAAATGTAAATATTTTGGTGAAAACATGCATCACCGGATCTCAAAAATAAATAAATAAATAAATAAAAAGTAAATAAAAATAAGATTTAAAACAATAGATTTTAATGAATAACTAAATAAAAAATATTCCTATTCATTATTATTTTTTTTTGAAATCATGATAATTTTCTTGGAAAAACGAAGACCAATACATAGCGCAATAATACTTTGGGGCATATATAGCTATATCACACATTAAAACATTTCGGCAAATATAACTCAAATAATATTTGACGGATTCCATTCTAATTTTCACAGAAGGTACCTATGAGGGTGACAACGAGAACCTCCTGTTACAAAGAATAAAATTCAAACCGTTTGAAAGTTATGTTAAAAAATATTAAAAAAGAACACATTGAAAATTTATGCGTATCTCCTTCTCACCGGTCGGAGATTTTTGTAGACAATCCTGTTAGAGCACATGGAGAAAAAAAATTACACAGGTGCTAAAATTAGAGTACATTAAAACATATTTCAATTTGATCAAACTTGAAAATAAATCTGGAATTTTTTTCAATTCGAAAAAAAAATCCTGTAATAACTCAGTAGAATCTCACCAACAGCATTTTCTTTATCACCAATAAATGATTTTATATTTCGCATGTGTAAATTTGGAACATTTATTTGATGCTAAAGTTTTTTTATTTAAAGCATTATTTCTTCTTATTTTTTTCAGTATTTTAAGTGAAATTAATGAAAGGCATACATTTTAAATCAAGTGAGTGAAAGTCATGTATTTTAAATGTATGTACAGCCTGATTATAAAACAAACTATCCCGAGATTTGGGCACCTAACTATCATACCATTCACAGAAACTGAAGGAAATTTTGGCAAAAGGTGTTTTGAGGTATGCGTTCAAGAATAAGATGGAAAACAAAAGTGTCACTCAAACAGTTACGGTTACAGTGAGAAATTTTCGAAAAAATCAAATGGCAATTGCCATTTGATTTTTTCGAAATTTTCCAGTTTTCATCCAGTTTTTTGTATTGGGATGTGATCTCCATTCTGAAAAACCCTAAATAGCGTTGGAACGGCAACTGTAGCATGAAAATCAACGGAACTTTGCAAGAGAAAAGTGAAAAGGACTTTGTCGTGCACCAGAGCATTAATTTTCGTTTCATTTACGTCACAAATCACACCATTTCTTTGGCTGATATCCCAGCGTGATTAGTTCTACACAAAACGAAAAAAAGAAACCAAGAAACGCAAATTTCGGGTTCTACGTAAGACACAGTCATGACTGACGTCGTTACGCTAGGTGTAAGAAAAGGCACTGCGAAATGCGAGCCGCGGATGTTCCTTTCTGCCATTCCGAATAAGATGCCACTTTCAGGGAAAGAACGTGGGGAAATCGTAAAGATTTATTACCTGAATGGACAAAATGACACAGAGACATTGCGTGTTTACCGCAGAAATCATGGACTACAGCGAGGCCCGTGCACTGTCAAAGCTGTACGGGACTTGATTCATAAATTTGAAAAAATGTTTGCACATGCGATCGACCTCGGTCTGGACGACCTTCCGTTCCTATGGAAGCTGTTGCAGAAGACCTTCAGTCGATAAGCACAGTTCGTCCCGAAACTGCAAGCGGTGTTTCACGTGTTCTGGATCTGCAGAATTCAACTGTACGCAAGATTCTGCGCTCTGTTTTAAACATGTTTCCGTATCGATTCCAGCGTGTCCAGATGTTGGAATTGGGAGACTATCAATTACGACTGGATTTTGCAAATCAATTCCTTATCCTGTACGATGAAGATAGCAGCTGGCCTTTACGTATTCTGTGGAGAGATGAGGCGCATTTCAGGTTAACTGGTAACGTGAATTCGAAAAATTGTGTGCACTGGGCAGAGAATAATCCACATGATGTGCATGCACGTCCATTACACGAGGAAAAAGTGACTGTGTGGTGTGGTATAACGAGTACGTTCATCCTCGACCCTTACTTTTTTGAAGAAGTTACTGCCGGTGATCTGCAAACGTGTACAGTAACGAGTGCTTGCTATATGGACATGTTAACTCATTACGCGATTCCCGCAACGCAACGGCAAAATGCTCTATCAGAAGTTGTGTGGATGCAAGATGGCGCTCCTCCACATGTCGGGACTTCAGTCAAACGTGTCTTAACTCAATAGTTTGGTGACAGAGTTATCTCCCGTCATTTCCCGTTTCCGTGGCCACCAAGGTCTCCTGATCTGACACCAATGGATTTCTGGTTGTGGGGATATCTGAAATCCAAAGTGTATCAGTTTCGTCATCAAACTGCATTTGATTTGAAAGATGCCATTAGAACTGCGATTTAAGAGATTCCTATTGCTATGATAAGTGCTGTAGTGCTATCTACCATCAGCCGCATGCAAAGTGTCATCGTGTGTGAAGGAGGTCATGTGGAAAATTTGAGAAACACAATAAAATGCTTTATTTTAAGCTGCTTCTCTGTCCTTATTGGTTGTCCTCACTTTTAGCCTATCTACCGCCGGTGATTTTCATGCTACAGTTGCCGTTCCAATGCTATTTAGGGTTTTTCACAATGGAGATCACATTCCAATACAAAAAAATGGGTGTTGCCATTTGATTTTTTCGAAATTTTCTCACTGTAACCGTAACTGTTTGAGTGACACTGTTGTTTTCCAGACCATTCTTGAGCACATACCTCAAAATACCTTTTGTCAAAATTTCATTCAGTTTCAGTGAATGGTTTGATAGTTAGGGGCCCAAATGTCGGGATAGTTTTTTTATAATCACCCTGTATTTAAAATGCAATGAGCAAAAGGTTATATATTAAATAAAAGGAATAAAATGAAACATGTATTTCGAGTAAATCTCGGTCAACAAGGATTTAATTATTTATACAAACGAAAGTTATATAAACACAAGTTTTAATTACAATGTAAATTTTTGCGATCCCCCACCCTCCTCAAAAAGTTACACCACTGAAATTAAATTGGCGTTAAGGCAAGGATTATAAAAATATGCCATTGGCTGCAAACTCGATTGCTGGACTTTCCTGCACAACTTAAATTAAAAACGGTAATTTTATGTTAGCCGAGCTCATATCTCGCCAAGAGCATTTTTTTTTTCACTACAAAAGCAGTTTTTTCTTTCGCATGTGTAGAAACAATGCTTTGGTGTTGAATTAAAATGTTTTGGCTTGTAGTATTATCTCTTATTGTTATTTTTAATTAATGTTTTATTTGTTTTTTTAAATTAAATGAGTCGAATGTATGTTTTTTAAATGTATTTAAAATATGTATTGTAAATAAAAAGAATAAAATACGACATATGGTGATAGGAACAATATTTGGGAATTTATAACCTGCGCCAGGTTAACATAAAACTGCCTTATTAGCACGTATTTAATACCAGTTACAGAACATCACTGTTATCCGGGACTTGGCGCTTTTTTAAAAATGTGTTTCAGAAAGTGAGATTTATTGCCAAATGATATAAACAACTATGAAAATAAAACTGATTAACTATCATGCTGGTTTATGTTATTTAAAAAATGCACCTGATCACACGTATTAGATAAATTATTTCTGCTTGTACATCATAACTTATAAACAACTTCTGTATCTATACTAATATTATAAAGAAGTATATTTGTTTGTTTGTGTGTGGTAATCCCTGGAACGACCGAGCCAATTTCTAAAATAATAGAAACAAAATGCTGGTGATAATCTATGCTCAAACATAGGCCATATTTTATGTCGGTATAACAACCTCCAACGGGATGCAAGTGCGAAAACCTTTAAAAAATCGGAATTTCTGTGATATTGTTAGAGCTAGAAATTTGAAAATTGGCGTGGTGGTTATTTTTATGACGTAAATACTCGTTATGAAGGGTTCTTTTAAATATCGAAATTTAAAAGTCAGACATAAGCGGAAAAGAGTTCTAGAAAAGTTCTTAAATAAAATGTATTTGGACTATTAGAGTTAGAAATTTGAAGTTTGCCATGGCTGTTACTTTTTAGACGTAAATGCGCGCACACGACAGTTTCTAAAAAAATTCGAAATGTAAAAGGATGCAAAAAGGAAAAAAAAGTTTTAAAAGTACAATTTCTGTGACTAAAAACTTGAAATTTTGCATGATAGCTATCTTTATAATGTAATTGTTTCCAAAAACTTTTTCTGAAAAAAAAAATCGAAATTTAAATTCGTGAAATAAGCGGAAAGTGTTACATAAATATTCTATATTACAATTAATTTAGAACTGTTAAGACTAGAAACTTGAAACTTGAGATGACTGTCACTTTTAAAACGGAAATATTCGCAATAGAACAATTTCTAAAAAAATAAATATGTAAAAGTTTGCTAGAGCAAAAAACGTTCTACAATTTGTTATTTCCGGGATACTGCTGGGGCTAAAAACTTGATATTTTGCATGGAGTCACATTTATATGTAAATACACTCTAAGAACGGTTTCTAAAAACTTCGAAATTAAAAAAGTGAAATGACATCATGCAATTTAAAATCAACACCACGGTTCGCCACACTATAGGTTTTGTTATCATTAAATAAAGTGTGTAAATATTGGTAAAATGCTTGTGTGTATGAAACAGTGAATAGGTTGCCCGAAAGTACTTGTGAAAGTGTTTCTTCTCTTCGCTTTTATCTAACTCGCCAAGGCCGTTAACACAGGGAAATGCCGTCCTAACATTGATATACAGGTGTTTCACAAAGGACCCCAAACTTTAAAAATTACTAACCCGGAAACTGTGATAGATAAAAACATGAAACCAGTGGTATGTTTATTAAAAAAATCGTAAGAATCTTACACATAAATCTAAAAAAATTGTTAAAAATTGCGCCGATAGATGGCGCTGCGATAAATAGGCGTATCACATTAAAAGTGATTCCAAATGTGCACCTTTTACACATGTCGCAAACGAAGAATGAAATTGTCAGTGACTCTCTGCTGCCTGTCACCGGCCTGTCTGTTGAATTTTTTTGAAAAGCTCACAAATTGTTTTCCCATCTGGGCCTTTTGAGACTCGAAATCGCTTTTGAAAATTTCTCCTTGTGGCAGTAGGACTCAATTAGGTCCTCAAGTAGGATTTAATCGGTGGTACTCCAACACAATAAACACACGTTCCTCCACGGTATACATCACGTTCGGAATTATTTTCACTATACGCTAGTAGCGGTCAGATTAAAATGGCGAAATCTTCAAAGGCTATTCTTTCTATGCTTCTGAACTCTCTTTAGAAGGATTCTAACGCTCCCAGTGCCATCTATCGGTACAATTTTAACTAAATTTTGAGATTTATGTATAAGATTCTTACGATTTTTTTAATAAACATACCGCTGTTTTTATGTTTTTATCTATCACCGTTCACGGGTTATTGATTTTTAAAGTTAGGTGTCCTTTGTGAAACACCCTGTATATATTTTTTAGTATCACTAATCTAGAGATTTTACTGAAATGTCGTTTTCTCAATTGTCATTAGCAGATTGTTTATACAGTAACTTATATGGAGAAAGTTCCCTTATCGGGTTCATAATGTCGTAGTTTAGCTAGCATGATTTGTTGAGAAAATAAATTACTTGGAATTGCACTTTGGCAGTTCAAATGTATGCAGACGAGATATTCAGATCTCATGTCATACCTTACGCTGCAGCCATTGTCGATTTCTATCTCTTAAGGTAAGCTAATGCATAATACAACTCGACTTGTAAAGAATATGTTTGAAAAGAAAACAATACAGCGTATGTAGTGGTCACCATGCTCTTCTAAATTAAATCCGATCGAGCATGTCTGGGTCCCAATCGGATTCATTGTAGTAAGAGCCTCTGTTGACTGTCCTTTACTTTGATATAGCCCTTTTTTGAGAGTGTACGAGGATTCCTCAAATTCTTATCGACAGCTTCATCGCATCCATTAAAAATAGATGTGAGACATTCTTACTTATTAGAGGGGACCAGACACTAAAAAAATTATTTCATTATATACAAACAACATTTTTTTTTTAATTTATAGGGACTAAAAATGGTTTGAAGCGTCCATGCATGTTCTTGACATCATATCATGAAGTTAAAATTCCGTTATAACATTCTAAGTGTCTTATTTTCTGTATTATCTTTAAAGTATATGTACTTCCAATTTTATACCCATGCATGGCTCTTTTGCTTGGTATTTTCTATTTGTTTATTTGCTTCCCTGTATATGAATTTACATGAAGTATTTTATAATTCGTAGATAGTAGATATAGATAGTAGATATAATAGTAGATAGTAGATATAATAGTAGATAGTAGATAGAATAGATAGAAAATATAATAAATAAAAAAATGATAGTTTGTTTCCAGATATTGATATTTTACTTTCTTAGTGATAAAAATATCTGAATTTAATACACACTCACACACACACACACACACATATATAGACATTAGGGCGTATCGAAAAAATCCAAATTTCTTAGATCTTTTAGCGGTAGGGCGGAAAAGTTGTGAACTGCCTTTATTAAAAAGTGTGCGGAATCTTAAAACTGTGGGTTGATATCTTCTGTCGCCTCAGTGGGCCTAAAGTTCCAAAAATTGGATTAAAAATTATTAAAAATAAACAATTAATAAATAATCACAGATTTCGCTCATTGGTTTGAGGTAGTGCTTACAAGTTACTATTTTGTAACAACAACAACCACAGAAAATTGTAGAATTATAGTTTAATATCTTCTGTCGCCTCTTCGGCATCGAATTTTGGAAATTTTGACGCATTTTGGTAGTTTTCTGCATAATTGTTTACTGCTTACAATACACAATCGAGACAAACTGGGTTTGGCGGTCTTCCAAAATAGTGAAGACAATGTGGGAACCCACAAGGAGTGTTCAAATGCGTTTAAAACTGGACAACACAGTTCTTGTCAGTGAAAGCTGTGGTGTCTCCAACAGAGCCACGGCTGCTATTGCATAGCGTTTTATGCAAGATTTGGGTTTAATATCGGAATCAGACACCAGCCTCGTCACAGGCAAAAATAAAATATGAAGGGAAAAATCGAGAATTTACAAAAAAATTGGTCTTAAAATCAAATGAAAATCTTTCCACTCTATCTGGCCTTTATTTTGATGGCCGACATGACAAAACCTTAACATCGGAAACACTCGAGGAGGACAAGCAGTTCTAAAGAACAATTGTAGAAGCGCATTTCTGTATTGTATCCTATTGTGCCTGGTTCTACGTATATGGGACATGTTAACTTGAAAGCGGATCTAGTCTTGATATATATAATAGCATTTAAGAATGCGTAACAAGTGCTTTATTGGATGATTTTAACAACTTTATTGTTATCGGGTGTGACGGCACTGTAGTGAATACAGGAGTTGCAGGCTTGAATTGAAACTTCAGAGGCCATTCCAATGGATTATCTGCTTACTTCATTTCCATGAGTTGTCATTAAGACACCTGAGTCCATAGACGGCAAGTCATCTGGCCCCACATCTTACAACGGAGGCATTGGACGAAACCTCAAAGGATGCGAAAAGCTTTCAGTTGTTGCTTTTAATAGTATTCAATGCAAGTTGCCTGGCGTTTGTTGTTCTGATCTAGCTATCCGGGAACCGGGAACGTTGAATTTGCCCCGCTGGCTAACAACTTCCAATCGAATACTGAGGATATTTATATCTACATCAGACCCATCAAATGAGTTGCTAACATTGCTTTTATTCATTCTAAGAGTCTACGCACTCTCATGGTTCCGAATTAAGATTCGTCATTCCATAAAGAATGGTACTAGACACTTGTGGAATTTCATCAGCTCATCTCGGTAATTGCCGAAAAAGTATTGTGACATAATCAACCCAGTTATTTCTTGCAACGCTTACTTTGCGACTCAAATAAACATGATTTTGTCCATGTTATCTGATGATAGGTGCCGTATTAGGACACTTGCAGATCGGCGGATTATCAAGGCAAGAGAAATTACCCAAGACGGAAATTGTGTTCGCAAATTCGTTAATCCTATTGTTAACTTTGGAGCTACAGACTATGTAGATCTCATTGACTGGCAAGCTTGTTATGTGATATCGCCTCTTGTTCTCAGAGAGATCAGTTATCAAGAATTTCTGAAGATGATACAGGGCAGTATACCAATGTATTGTTGGGACTTTATTAAATTTGCTTCATACACACAAGCGTTTGAGCGGACTGTGAAACTAGTCACTGAAGCCTTCGGAAACACAGTTGGGATGCAGAACAGGGATAGATTTATTAGAACGACACTAGAATCCAGAAAACACATGTCAAAATTTGAGACCAAAAATGATTACAAGCAGTAATGCTTTTGTCATTTATATGTTCGAAAGATAAAATAAAGTTTGTGTTCGCATTAAAATGAGGTAAGTGTGACGTGTATTTATTTAAAATTTTGTCTTCATTTTCCAAAATTTGGTGTCGATGAAGCGGCAGAAGATATTAACGTATAATTCTAAAAATTTTTATGGCTGTTGTTGTTTCTCGGCGTGAAAATAAGGGTGTTCCACTATTTTGGCAGATCGACAAACCCAGTCTGTCTCGATTGTGCATTGTGCAAGTAGTAAACAGTTATGCAGAAAACTACCAAACTGCATCAAAATTTCAAAAATTCGATGCCGAGGAGGCGACAGAAGATATTAACCTATAATTCTACAATTTTCTATGGCTGTTGTTGTTACAAAACTGTAACTTGCAAGCACTACCCCAAACCGATGAGCGAAATCTGTGATTATTTATTAATTTTTGTATTTTAATCATTTTTAGTACAATTTTTGGAACTTTCGGCCCACTGAGGCGACAGAAGATATCACCACACAGTTTTAAGATTCCGCACACTTTTTAATAAAGGCAGTTCACAACTTTTCCGCACTACCGCTAAAAGATCCAAGAAATTTGGATTTTTTCGATACGCCCTAATATACATGCCTGAATCGCGTGCGTTTAAAAAAATCAACACAAATAACAGAAAATATTTCAAAGAATGTTTAAAAACTATTTTAGTGAAATTTGAATTTCACCCAACATAAGTATTCCAAGAAACGCCACATTTTATATTTCATAAACTTTTGAAATATACTTAACATAAAGCGATTTATATCTCAAAAACTACTTTCGAAATATAAATTTCGTGATTTCTAGAAAGTGCTTTTGAATGAAAGTGTTTCTCACTAGGTAATATAAGAAATATGTAAAAATTCTGAGTATTATGTATTTTCTAAGAAAGGATTTTCTTTTCATATTTATATATTTTTAAAAGCTTTTATATTAGTGAAGGAGATTTAATTTTTTAATAAAACTTTTCATCATATGTCGGGCATTTCTACAAGATTACATCCTAAAAATGTCTTTTTAGGCTATCATGAACAGCATTTTTACTCAAGAAAAACAATAGGCTACAAATGTAAATAAATAGCCTTTCTTGATTTTCTTCGTCTTCATCGAGGACAGTGATGTGTTTGCTTAACGTTTGCGAATATTTAAAATCACCTGTTACTTAAAATGTGTCCTGCTTACAGGAAAACTCTTTAAGGCAGTCTGAACTTCTCTTTTGATATAAATTGTCTAACTGGAAAATCATTTTATAACTCCAGAGAGACGCGTAAAGCTCTCGATACCAAGTAGGGGATGGCAGGGCATATCGACACAGCTCACATATTCGGGTGCGGCAATGACACTTTAACAATATGCTGCCATGAGCCGGTTAAGAATTTTAGTATCCTACGTCTCATAAACACTTTCGTTTTTGCAATACTGTTCTCACTACATTTTGCCTAAAATTTTACAACACATGCTCTCTATACTTTCGCTGCACAAAATTGCAGTCTTATTCGAGCCATTTGTTTAATTTCAGTCGTATAAAACCACATGAGAAAAGAATGACTCTCGTATAAAAATAGTATATAATTTGCCTCATTGATTCTCGATTTCTCGAATGGAAAAGAAACGTTTTAACGAAGAATAACATATTAGGTGTAATTAACCTTTAAAAAATAATAAAACTTTATTGCAGTCTTAAAAAAAAAAAGAAAATTAAAATGAGTATTTTTACACAGCGGCAGGAATGAATGCATCTTACTGAAGTTAAATAATGAATTTTATACTTAGGGATCCTTGAACTTAGTTTAAAGTTTGTATTTTTTACTATCACTTCAACGATTTCGTGAACAAAAAACGTTGATTAAATTATGAGTATGCCGCTGTCAACTTTCAGTTCGGTACTTGTAAATATATTTTTTGTATCGATCCAACAAATAATATGTAAAATAAATTACGATACTGTTTTGTTTCATATTTCATTCATTCACGTTCATAAACGAATATATTTAATTAAAAAATATAATTTATAATTTTATTTAAAAACGCGTGTCACATCATTATTTACGGTGTCGCGTCAATTCATCTCGCACAATTCATCGCGGAACAATTCATCGCGCACAATTCGTCGCAGCGTCAATTCATCGCGGCGACAATTCATCTCAGCGTCAATTCGCCGCAGCGTCAATTCGTCGCGAGCTCAATTCGTCGCGACGTCAATTCGTCGCGAGCTCAATTCGTCGCGACGTCAATTCGTCGCAGCGAAAATGTCTTTGAAGGCTATTATGATAAAAATAAGGATAATTTAGTAAAATTATTTAATAATAATTTGTTTTTTAGATATACAGAATTATAACTAACATTTTAAATGCAATTTCGGAGGAATTTTTTTTATAAGTGATTTTTTTGGGAGTTTCCTTGTTGTGAACAGGAAAGTTTAATGAATAAGAGGAAGTCATTTCTTATTTAAATTAGAGATAGAATAAATATTGCTTTAGATAACCGAAAAAATGCGAAGGATTTAGGATAAAATCACCCAGATAAAGAAAAAATGACGAATACAAATGCTAGAAATATTTTTTTAAAAATTATTAGTTGACATATGTGTACACATGGTACAACCCTCCCCCCTCCCTTATATTTGAAAGATTTAGGAAGTAAAAAAAATGAATTGTGCGCGACGAATTGACGCAGAACCATTATTTACAATCTTATCCGGAACTAGTTACAATAAAAAATAATCATAGTCACTTGAGAAAGTATAAACCTGTACTGAACAGATAAACTCAATTTTATGTTTGAATGCATATTTTTTTTCTGTGAATTACGCATGCTTGATTAAAAATCATTGATTCGGTTTCTTTTTCAAAGAAATGTAGCTCCAGGAAAATTAATGTGTTAATTACATAGACTCAAAGCAATCGTGAAATGTAGTCGGATAGATCATTCACGAGTACGATTAATAAAATATTTCAATAAGTATTTTTAAGGTCAAAATCAAGGTTAAATTGGGCGGGGGGGCGTACCTTTTGGCTTAAGCTCAACTAGTCCCGCCCAGCTCGTTCGTTTACCTAATTATACTAAGCATTACTAAATTATACTTTGTGATATTGAGCAATAATTATACTATTTAAAGCTGAAATACAAATTCTGAAAATACAAGATTCCAAAAATACAATTTACCAATCCTACTGAGCAATACTAAATACTACTATGTGATACTCAACAATAATACTACCATTTAATAATACTGTAAGATGCTAAAGTAGATAATAATAATGGACAGAAGTAAGTACTACATTAACAATAATGAATGAACCAGACGGCCCGTGCGAAGATTTCGCACTGAAATCTAATACCTTTTAGGTACTTCTCTATTATCCCGTCGACCACTTTTCATAACAAAAAACTACCGCCAAACTGTAAGATTAAACGCCAAAAATGCAGTCCCATTTACTTGATGTCAGAATCATTATGCGTGTTTGTTACGTTATCTAGTGGTATTACATTCGACATTTGCGTGTATTTTTCATTATGTTTTACTGATTTAGTAGTTATTTTATTAATTAAAATAACAATTGTGTTCTTAAATTCTTATATTTTATTTATTTTTTGATATTCCAATGGCAACGTTCTCCCGTTTATTTGGCGATAGTTTTTTGTTATGAAAAGTGGTTGACGGGATAATAGAGAAGTATCATTTTTTATCCATATTTAATATTTATTAGATGCAGGTTTAAACTTCTAAAGGAAAAGCAAGGATAAAAATATCTGCAAGCAACATTTAGTTGTTAGTCAAGCCAGAATATCATCTAATTTATTCCATCAAAATTATAGTAAAAACTGATCCAAGATTGCTAAAGGCACGCGCGAGAAAAAAAAAATTAACAATCGTATTTTGACTGCATTAGAGGATGGCGTCATCCGCTTCGGGAAAATCATGGGACTTAGAAATGTAAATCTAAACATTTCAATTTCAATTTCGCTTTTTAATCATAAGTATAAAATAAACCCGTGCGGTGTTTTTTATAATAATTGCTATGAGCATCATATAATGTGGTATTTTATTTTTCTGGCAACAATAATTTCATGAAAACCTTTCATTTCTTTCATGAAAACAATGCCGATTTAATTTTTTAATTTCAGCAAATTTTAATCAAAAACATGTTTTAACGAATTGTTAAGTGGGCTATGTCAGAAGCCGGTTCTAAAACCTTTCATATGGTATCTCATTCGTTGTTCTGCGTTTCATATTTTCTGAGTAAAAGGGATGTTGACAGGATAAATAATATATAAGAATAATAATATTTGAGTAAACAAATATAAATTATAAGCAAATTAAAATATACAAGAAATTTTAATCCAACTGGTACCAGACTTAAAATACATTTAATATGAATACGCGAACAAAGTTAAAACAAATTGGAGAAGATGCTAACTTAATATAAGAATTCAAGAAAATTACCTATGCTATTGAAGGGCTCAGCTGGAAATATGTGTAATTACAGAATAACAAAAGGAAATATTTAAATGTAAACAAAATAGTTTCAACACAAAATGAATTTACACAAATTTAAACTTATATAATAATAAATTATCAAAGTGTATATGCACTTTTAGACCTGTTACAGATTTTAAATTTCAATTTAGTCCTACTAAATCTTTCTGAATTCCTTATACTTACATATTTTATAGTCGATTTAAGTTACAACCAACTTTACTAAATTTTAGTAACTTATTTTTGAAGAATAACTCCTCACCCTGAAGATTTCATATTGAAACACTTCACAATTATTGCTGAATGCTGCATGAACGGTTGAAATTGGTGCTGTCTTTTTTCATGTGAATGGGAACTGTTTATTAATTTATGGCAATCAGAATTGTGTTGAAGTTCGCATAGTCTGCAGTTGTGAGAAGATGCAAAGTATGCACATCTTATAGGATTATAGTAATTAAGAACATTTGATTTTAATTAACAAAGTGTTGAAATAAACTACTAAATTTATCAAATTGCAGCACTGCATATTTTTGCTATCTAATTCTCTTCAAATAATTGTTTTGGTAACTATATGTTCCAAAGTATTGTTAACGAAATAACTGGTTTAGCCGTACATTTTCCCCATAATCATGAATTTAATGCTATATATGGAATTTGTGTTGTCTTGGAAAATACTAAAAAAATTATAATATAAATAATCGTGCAATATACAAATATCATTTTGGTGGCTTACTGTTTCAAAAAAAGAAAGTATTTTATATTTTGAATCATTTTTAAAGGAACAGAAATAAAATTATTCAAATTTTCAAATTTTAAATTTTGCGATCTAAATATATAACATATACAGGCAAATCCGAAAATAACTAATTTATATAGTTTCACGATATATAAACGATATCACGATATATATCCCTAAAGAAAGAATTACGGTTCTTAAAGAAACAATATCATGCACAGGGCTTGACAAATGCGGTCGCCAGGTCGCCACTAGCGACCAAGTTTCTCTATTTGGCCACCAAATTATTTTCTCTGACGTTTTTATTATTATTAGATGTTTCGTATAACAAATTTAATTAAGAATGTACTATGTTTGCGCTAATTAAGAAATGAGCAAAAACGGCATTTTGTCTCTTTTCGGCATTTTTAATTTGGTAAAAATAAATTCAACAAATGCAAATTTTAAAATAATAAAATGAGAATTATTTGACTGGCATTGATGCCCTCCAACCCCCCCCCCCCCCCGCTCATCAGATATAGATTTCGTATATCTGATTCGTATATCTAGATTTCGTATATTTTCAACTATCCGGACAATTGAAATATTCGTCAATGAGCATTTCCCAAACATGTCGGTTAATCAAGATTTTACAGAATTTCTCTTATTTCTTTTCATAGATAATTACTTGTGATATATTTCTAAATTATGTAACTATTCTAAATTTTATAACTAATAATTTTAAACCATGCTTGTTAGTATTTTTTTTCAAATAATTCATAAAAAAACTTCTGTGGTTTTTGAAAATCAGTGACGGGGGAGGAGGGGGCGGTGTATATTTTTTTACTGGCGATTAGAATTTTTTGCTGGCTACCAGATTTTATCAAATTTGTAAAGCACTGATCATGCATATATATATAAATATTTGTAGCGATTTTCAATTTTCTACATATTTAAGTACATGTTTTGTAAAATCTATTAAACTTAGAAAGGTTAAACTTTTCATGCTTGTATAGCTCAATTGTTTCTGTAGAACCATCTAAAATTAGGAATGAAACTATAATATTTGTGTTTATCTATATAGTCTATCTAAATGTCTATCTACTATATATCTATATCTATTATGTCTAATATAGACAGTAAAATATTAATTTTTTTTGTGATTTTCTAAATGTCTCAATAATTATTTTTTAACCTATCTTCGTTCGAGAAAAATTAAAAATGCTTTATATTATTATTCAATTTCATGTTTTTAGCATGCATGTAACATTTAATGTAGTTATCTTCTAATTCTATTTTAGAAAATTATCTTTAACCAAGTTATTGTCATAAACATGTAAGAAAAAATTATGCCCCTCATGCTAAGACTAGTAAGATTAGAAAGTACTGTACTCATCCGATAATGGACATGAAAAGGCTTTTAACTGATTCCGGACGCTGTTACAAAACACCACTCAAAAGACCAAGAGGGGCCAGAGCAAGTCCGGTTCCAAGCTAGGACCGTCGCATCATCGCCCTTGAGTTACGAATGGTACCCCATAGAAGCGAACTATTGGCCCATGAATTAGCAAGAAACCAGTACCTGATAATTACTCTACCATCAGTTCGGAACATAGAAGCCTACACAGGTGACAACTAGCCCCTTGAAGGTGGATCAACAGAAAACATACAAAATTAGCAAAAATACATATATAAGATGGCCGTCTGGAACACTGCTTAAGCAACCCTCCGAAATTTGTTCGTGTGGCTACGGCGTCCTCGTCTGAGCTCCAGATCATCCTCTTGCGCATAAGCCAGGTTGATTCGGGACCACTCAGAGATGCACGTGGCCTCCTCATGCTAAAATTATGCATGTAGTAAGTATAATTTTTATTGCATATACACTACAATATATGTTTTTTTTTTTTTTTTTTTAATCAGAAAATACTTCAACTCGCATATATAATTATAAACAGATTACACGATTTTAAACAGCATGATCTATGTCGTTCACACTGCGTCATCTGCGCGCTTAAAGTAACACAAATATTATAATTTTAAAAATCAATACCTTTATTCAGCTCTTTATTTATAAATCTATCGACAAAATATATGTCAATATAGAAATTTTCGCGCCATAAGTATGATGCAACTATATTAGAGCAATTTCACAAGATAAAATACATCGCTAATTATTGTTACGCTTGGTCAATTTGTTTTCTGCGAGTGACATTTGTATGAAAAGAACTTTTTCGAATAATTTTTATTTTCTTTCAAAATTTAAAGAATAATTTATACAATTTTATTAAATTCATGAGAATTAAAAATGTTTAATATTTTTCAATAATCTTCAAGTTTTATTTAAAACTGAAATTTTTATACACATACTTTTATGCACAATTTATGTATAGTTTTTATATTCATATGATACATATTTTTGAATGTGAAAAAAGTCTTATTTCCATTTATATTAAAGCAGAAAATAATGTGTACAAATTATGTATAAAATTTTATAAAAGTAAGCTGCACCACAGGTGCCCATGAGGGAGCGCACCGCGCGTAGACAACTACCGAGCCCAAGTCCTGAGATACTTTTATCGGGCCAGTAGCTTTGACTCGCTACGGCGCTTCGGCCGGTCAGAGGACTGATCCAATACGGACACTCTAACCTTGAACCCACGTGTCGACGACGTAGGCCGTTGCGATACGCGGTGCAACAACGGGGAGTCACCGCGAGACACTTGGAGACAAGCCGGTGTCCCATAACAGCTTCGGAACTGGAAACCCAGAATGGAACCAGGCCCTAGGCCCATTACAATGAATGTTTATGACACATGAAACGATAAAAAAAAATTAAGAGCAAACATGTTGATTAATAAAGATATAATACTAATCAAAAAATAAACATACTGATTATAAAAGATATAATACTAATCAAAGAATAAATATACTGATTAATAAAGAAATAATACGAATTGGCATTTTTCCAACTGAATTAAAAAGTGACCAGGAGTCCAACGCAAGACCGCCAGCATAAATTACCAATGCCCTTCCAATTGAGCTACCTGGACCGACAAAATTCACTCTGACACCCTTTTGGTAAAAGGATCTTGTATGTTGTCAGAATCAGCTTGTTGAAATATACTGCGGGTAATGGAACGCCATTAAATGATGGATACTTTAAAACAGTTTTTATTATTTTGTAATATTGATTGATAAAGATATTATACGAATTCAATGCGTAAGGCGATTAGTATGATTGGTTAAAATAATAAAAATCAGTCTATGTATCCATCATTTAATAAAATTTCAATACCTACAGTATATTCTGTTGAGCTGCTTCAGATTGAAATAAGAATACAATATAATAATTATCTTTACCTTACGTAGCGCATTAAATCTCATACAATTTTTGCTTACCTCAGAATGGGTTCAAAGGAACGCTTTTAAATGGAGAATCTTGATGCAAATTATTTATTTAAAAGGAAGATGCATGATTAAACGAAAACTAACATTTAATTCACAATAACCGTGCACTAGCACTATACTTAAATAGAATATTTACATAAAAAATCTTTTACTCATTTTTAAATCTACGTCATTTTTTTGCTCACAAAACCATCGAACAAAACTCTTTCATAAACAAAAAGTCTATTCAGTTAAATTCGTAGACATTTCGTCTGCGCCAAAGAGTCTCGTAAAAGAGTCAGGAAACCGCAACATCCCCCGGCCAAGAAAGATAAGCTATTTATCTTTATAATTGTCAAGATCCAGTGAATATAAATGTTGCACTGCTCACCGAATAAAAGTTTCTGTCGCAAGGCTTAAAGTGCAGGAACGAACTTTTCCATCTCTACCAGGATGGATATCTGTAACAATGCCTAGCTTCCATAAGAGCCTTTTCTGATTGTCTTCTTTAATATAAACAACTGTTACCTTTGTTACTTGAAAACTTTTGGCGCTCTCTGTTTGATGGGCAGATTTTAAATAAAATAAATAAAATGGTTTCCACTTTAACCAAAATTGTTGCACCAAGTTCAGTCTATATCTATATTTGCGAGTTAATTCACTTTTCGTAGAAATAGTGATTGGTATCCCTTCTGATGGAAAACTTTAAGTCTCTTCCTTACAAGGAAGTGAGATGGACATGAAGGGCTTGACATAATGGTTAATGGGTGGGAATTAAAAATAGTTTCTACTTCTTTTAACCCTTTGAGGGGCGGTGGTATATATTATATACCACCTAATCCGATTCAAACCAGAAACTTTTAATTAAATTTTACTTTTTTAGCTTTGATGGGAAAATGTTGAAAAATTGCTTTTCCATATTTTGAACTGAATTATTTTGTAAATTCCGGTGGGAATTCCCCATTACAAGAACACAATTGCTTGCGCCTGAAAGGGTTAAAGTAGTCTCAAATTCCTTATATTCCAATGAAGACAGATTACAAATAAGATGCGATTGTCGAAAGGTTGTCAGAGTGAACTGTATCAGCCAGTTGTCGGTCCAGCTAGCCCAAAAATCAGAGCATTAGCAATTTAACCCACAGGTCATGGGTTTAAATTCTGGACTGCACATTTTTTCATTCATTGGAAAAAATGTCTGTTCGTAAAAAAACATAGCCTTTGTATCTTAATTGTTGACAATTACTTCCATAGGCTGTATATCCATAGTATTGTGGGCGTTGAATTCCCCTACTTAAGTGTAATAAAACTAGCCTTATTAGATTACAAAATACATCGAAAAATTCTACATAAATATTTCTTTTTACCGTATTGTTACATATGCAAAGCATTTTATTTATTTTATTCAAAAACTAATTAGCTTTTTGAAAATCTGATCCGTAGAGTTATACAACACACTCGTAAAAAAATACGAAACAAATGCTTAAATTGTATAAAGAAATATGTTTAAAAAATTTTCTTAACACTTTCAAATATATTTATTTATTTATTTATTACATTTTTTATGATTAATTTTTTTTTCACAAATCCATTTAATAACATATAAAAAAATTATTGTAAAATATTAAGAAAAAAAATAGTTCAAAGGGTACTGAATCCTTTAATTAGGGTGTTTCCTATTATTATTTTTTTCATTCTAAAAGTATTTTTTTATTTATGAAGATAGTTTTATTTGAATAGCTATTTATCGGGATGAAAATATTTTACTTTAAACTTATTTTGTAAACAACACTTACTGAAACATAAATAATTTTGTAAACATATGGAGCTTCAGAAAAAAAAAATATATTCCTATTTTATTAACTTAATACTAAATGCAGAAATCCACCCCTTACATTAAGCGAAATTGAATTACCTCTCTAAATTAGATTATATCTCCAGGAGTGAATTTCACCTGGATAAAATATTAAGAAACATACTAATGTTGTTTTCTTTAGATGAAGAGAATTTAATATTTAAAGATTAAGAGAACGAAGATTTTGAACATTACACGAGAGTTAATATGTTTTTTTATTTTTACATTTAAAGGAAACATACTTCGTAATTTAGTAAAATTATTTGTATTTTAACGCGTTCAAAGAAATATTGAGATAAACAAACATTTGGCTTTTACATGAATACAATTTTATTATTTATTAAGTTAAATTCTTTTGATGTGAGTTTATGTTGCAACTATTGTACATGATATAAACTAATAATTGTGCTTTAAAATTTGATTTCTTCCCTCTAAACGCCACAAATCTTTAGAATAAAGTATGCATATCAATGTAGAAAGTGTAATCGTTATACTTATTACTGGTAAAAAATATTTTTTTATAATTATTGCGAAGTAATTTTATCACATTAACTACTATCAGTATTATCCATTTCAGCTGCTGTCATTGAACTCTCAAGATTTACATCAGTTTAGGACTTATTTAAAAGTAGATGGAATCTTGTAACAACAGCCGAGCTGTTTCAAATACACGTGTGTTTCGGCGTGCATATTATTGCCGAAACGTCAGTTGAGGTTCACTGTGGAGACGCGAAAAGGTTTTATTTTCCGCCTGTTTGTCTGTCTGTTCCGCTATAACTGCCGCAAAAATCGTCCTATTAGGTTGATATTTGGTGGGTATGTTGGAGAAGTACTTGGAATTAACTGTATAGTTTTTAGTTACATTTGGCTCATTCGTTCGGAAAATATAGAATATTTCTTTTTAGGTCATAATGCTTTCCAACGGGAATGCAGATGATTTTCAAATTTCATTTTTAACTGAAATAAAAATCGTATATTTGAATAATGGATTTCAACGTAAAACTATGTATGCTAAATTTTCGATATGGAGGTTTTAAATATATCCAATATATCCTTTTAAAATTTGCTGATACATTCATTACAATTTAAAAATTAATTGTTTAAATTATTGGAAAATTGTTCGCATCTGTTCGGGAAATATAAAACATTTTATTTTCATACTTTTACAAATTTTAAAATGCATTTATTTTTAATTTGCTCTTTAATTTATCAGTTGCTTAGCAACCACATTTCAAAGAATATCAAAATAATAAGATTCAAGTAACTCGCACTATTTTGCTGCAATATTTTATTATCAAAATAAGTTATTTTTGTATTTTATTGACATAAATGAAATTTTTTTTAATACAAGTTTATTTTTTTTTTTCTCAAAAGTTATAAGAGTAAGAAGTTTATAAGAATTTCAGAATATCATTGCATAAATCGTGTTTAATTTAACGCTTCTAATTTCTGAAGCCTCCGAAGTATTTTATATGCCTATAAATATGTATATATTATAAAAAAAAAATAAACTGCGAATTGTAAGATGCTAAATAATATGAAAAGTGAGATTAAAAAACAATGACTTTTAGAGCTGAAGTTGAGGCTCCTGATCTGCAGATTTACTAGTTATGTTTAAATAAGATTATTAAGACTAAATATCATTTGCAGCTGAAGTACATAAAGAAGAGAAATTTTCTAATCACCAATTTTTACTTTATTATTTTTAGAACCTATAGGCTCCTATAGACGTATAAAACTGTATAGGCTGTTTATAAATATATTGGAAAATCTTTAGCAGGTAATACCAATATAGAAAAATCTTCGAATTTTATAAAGTTATTGAAAGGGAAATTGGAAGTATTTTGCATTTCTTTTTATTTCTGAGACGAATTATTTTTGCAAAAATATTATTATAATATTATTAGAATCATCTAGAGCTGACGTTGAGGCTCCTGATCTGCAGATTTACTAGTTATGTTTAAATAAGATTATCAAGACTAAATATCATTTGTAGCTGAAGTACATACAGAAGAGAAATTTTCTAATCACCAAATTTTACTTTATTATTTTTAGAACCTATAGGCTCCTATAGACTTATAAAACTGTATAGGCTGTTTAAAAAAAAATTCGAAAATCTTTAGCAGGTAATACCGATATAGAAAAATCTTCGAATTTTGTAAATTTATTGAAAGGGAAATTGGACGTATTTAGCATTTCTTTTTATTTCATAAATGTATTCAATAATATTATTAGAATCATCTCTATGTGTTACTATGTTTTTTGCTATAAAAGGTTGTTTTGCTTGTTTGATTATTAAAACATCTGAAAACGTTTTCTACTGATTATGTTCAAAAATATTAGATATAATATATTTTGACAATTTTTAAGAAGTGGAACAGATCATCAAACGTTACTTTTAGTATTTCTCATATGTATTAGCATTCCACTATGCATTAAAGTAAAGTTATTAAGAAAGAAGAACGATCTAGGTATTGAAAAACAATCTGAGAGCCAGCGAAGATTTCCGGTCACCAATAAAAGTATCTACATACTCCCCACCGTTGTCAGTTTTTTGCCGACTTTTTATTTATTCATGGTTCTTTCAAATTTACTGAAATTACGTAATGAATTGATTGCAAATGCATAATCATGAGTATAGTAATAATATATCTTAAATTGGTCTAACCCTTCAACTCAATTAATAAATTCATTTTGAAAGTGAATATAAATTTAGTTTCTCAAAAAAACTTATAAAAGTTATAATTATAATACACACACACACATATATATATAAGAAAAACAATTGTATTTTACAAAAATAATTATATATATATATATATAAGAAAAACAATTGTATTTTACAAAAATAATTATTTTTTTCTAAGAAATTTATTTTAGTCTAAATTTCTTATAAGCCGAACCACTGACAAATATCCTTAAAGTATCGGCATTAGGGAATTTTATTTTATATAAGAGTTTCACAAATACTTTTTCTAACTGTTTTTCAAAATCTGCATTTTTTTTTCAATTTTTTGCTTAACTGAACTGTCACATGTCCTTCTGTATGTCTGTATTTTCGTAAATTTAAAGTACCACCAATCTAAAGCTTTCTCTAGTTTACGGCCATTAAATAAACCGTATAATTTTCTATACAGTTTTTCACAATATTTTTTTAGATTACTGAATGTTAATGCTGGCTGTTTTCAATTAAAATATTTCGATCAGCAATGGCAACCTGCTGAACACATTCGTTGTGACCTGGCTATAACTGTGGATTTATGTAATGCAAGAAATAAAGTAAACTGTAATATTCTTCCACGTAAACTTCAGTATAATTCTATGTAGTTTATTTTACCATAAAGAGCCATCTATACTAATAATGAAACTTGAACAAAAAATTTACAGATGTAGAAGTTTGACTTTTAGGGTGAAGATAGTGCAAGGCATGTCCGGATGCACCTGAGGCACATAATTTTTATTTTTTGATGATTAACCGAGATATTAATTAATAACTCATCGAAGACGTATTCTCTTTTTTCTGAAAAGCGGCTGGTCTTAACGTCCGTCGACCGAAGTGTTCGGGATACGACAAGAAAAAAGAAGAAATATTCCTAAATTTCGTACCTGTTGGGGTTTTTGTTTTCTTGCCTAGGTACTATTACCTTTTGCAAAAATTATGAATGAGTGCAAATTACCTATGACTAAAAATTGAAATGAATCCTGTCAATATGCACATCTACAAAATTATTCTCAAACTAAAATAAATTTTAAAAAAAAAAGAAAATGGATTAAATTAAACAGAAACAATTAAAATTTAAAGAATTTAAAATTACCTGAATTCTAAGTTTTGAATTCAAAATAGTATAAGAATTAATCATTTAAAAGCACTGACAAGATTCTCAATTTGCACTACATCCAATTCCCCAACAATCAGCATTGGGAATTCAAGAATTAATATAAAGGGTAACAACAAGGAATTTTCATAAACATAATAATTTTGACTGAGTGAAAATTTTGGATTAAAGGGGACAAAATCTTTCTTTTAAAGAAAGTACAAAAAGGGCAGGTATAAAAATTGAAGATAAAAGTCAAGCAAAATAATATTTAACAAATATTGAAAATGCAATATTAATTCCAAGAATTCACAACACTGAAGCTGTGATCGTATAGATTAATCCTTGTTTAAGAGACCATGAGTAAATAATTAAATTTTGAATAAGTAATTCATTACAATAAAACACTTCTCACAAGACTTTAAATTAAAATATTAAAATTACTTTATATATTAAATCAGACATGTATGTCCTGTAATTAATTAAAGAATAGTAAAAGGTTTCAAGTGATTAAGTAAATTTCAACATCCAGTAAATCAGTAGCTTATTTTTTTATTAGATTTGATGCTTGAAGATAATATTTAGAAATTTCATGACTAGAGAATACAATAATTTACTTTAATTAAATCTTAAGTTTTTACTAGAGTTAGTACTCAAATCAATTAGAGAAATTGAGTTAAAGATTACTGTGCATTTTAAACTGATAATTCCAATTATATATAGTATTCCCTATTAAATTTTAATGATTAACAAAAAGTAAAATTACTGAAGGTGAATCTTATTGAAATGACTAAAAAAAAAATTAATAAGGTAAAAAAACAAAAAAAAAAACAGAGAAGGAATTTACTACACAACAAAATTTATTAACAGGCAGCATTTTAGATTGTTTGTTAATCCTTCGTTAAAACATAAGTAAATAATTTATATAATTAAGTAATCAATATCATTAACGCAAACAATAATAATAAAACAAGATTTTTTTTTTACTCACATTTCAGCAGCAGAATGGGCATAACTGATATACACTTTATCACACCGATTATAATAAATGAAGATTTATGGACTACTAATTGACAAGTCATTCTTGGCAACCTTATCGTTCTCTGTTTGCACTCGCAATTTGAAATACCAGTCTAAGAATTTGGACCCGTAAAAAAAGGCTTTCACAACGACTTGTTCATAACGGCTACATGAAAGTCTATTATATCTTTCAACCTTACAGCCAAGTTAATGGATACAATGTCATTTTTTAGGACACCAAAAGGGGCTCATCCTCGTGTGGGACGCTTTTGGAAAACGCCTGGTTGGTGAATAGACGATCGCAATCACTTTCAGATAACTTCCAACGAGCTGCACGACGAAAGATCCTTAACAGAGAATACTGTTATATCGATGATCTTCCTCAGAACTTACAATGGACACAAGACCGGCGCCAAACACTCGAACATTAATCAATCTTTTCACGATCGTCGTCGGTGGGGTCCTCAAATCCATAGCACGCGCTACAAAGTTTTTCACGATTATACACTTCTGAGCCGCATCATGCATATACCATGGTATTACTACCACTCCCAGTTGTATTTACTATCTATATTAACCAGCGTAAGATGTAATTACTTCTGCGTGCATCTCTCTCCAAAAACTGCTTCTTGCTCTCTCTCCTCCTAGACTGACCGTACTTCACTTGTTAGAAAAAAAATCTAACACTCGGTGGAGATGCCTAGGTAAATACTATTTCATTCCTCCATTCTGCCTCGATCATCACGAAGAGTGCCTCTCTCTCGAAAATTTCGCCACTGCCTAACCGGCGGGGTGGGGGAAGGAACCCTTCACCCTCACACACCCCAACTATCCGCGCTTCAAAACATGACTGCCTCTACTAACTAGCTCCCCGTTTCCTTGGTAACGCTGGACCAGGGGGTAAAAAAAGTCAACGCTGATTGGTTGAGTGGGGGGAGAAAATAACACGCCTATTGGATGAGTTGTTACTAGGTGAAAAAATCCTAGCTTCAATTCCTGGAAATTAGCCGTCTGTTGGGTCCCAGGAAAAAAAAAGAAAGCACGTGCACACTTGCACCTGCTATTTCGTAAACAACGATCGAAAAGCAATATGTTGATGTTATCTTCGTAACAAGCCTTCGAAATAGTTTTATGACTCTCTTTTCTGGGGGTAATAAAAGTTGCACACAATACAACTGACAATAATGCTTCAGCTATTCTCACGACTTCTTATAAAGGCCTTTTGTACTTTATCCAATCTGCCTGTGTGTGTTTCGAATTTACGATCCCTTAAATTACGTGAGAATTTCAAGTAAAAGTTGTTTGCGTGGAAACTATCTCATAGTGAAAAAAGAAGATCCTGGGTGGTCTTGACTTACAGAAAAATACAGATGTTTGGATTTTGAAAATAAGAGTTTTAATTAATAATGTTTAAGAAAAATAAGAAAAAAGAGGAGGGGGGTTTGATTAAATATCACAATAGAATGAGTTTATAAAAAAGAAATGTTTTAAGATATTAATGAAAATATAAATATAAAAATTTAGATTAAATTACCTCTAACATACCATTACGTCTTAAACGCTGCAATCAGTTCGAAAAAAATACTGTTATTAACAGATAGAAAAAAAGGATCGTTTTCATTGCTGACTTTTTCTGCCTTTCGGGAATTCTCCCCTACGGCTCGATTTCAAAGGTACTGATTCACAAAAAATACCCGTTTAAAGATGAGACCTTCTTCTTTTCGACGGTGCAATCGGTTTTGAAAAATAAGAATTTTAACTCTTTCACAAGTTGCGATTTCAGTTCATTTTACACCTGTAAAAACTTCGAAACATGCGGGTGAGTAGAAGTATTTAAAAATAAATAAGATATGAGAAATTTTCGATGATAATGCTTAAAAACGAGATGTTTTGGCGCGGTTTCGGCTCATGTTTGCACTTCTTAATATGCAATGAAACAGTTAAACAGTTATATTAATAACCGATTAAAATGCGGTGATAAGACTAACTTTCGCCACTCTGTCACACAGTAAAATACTTTAGGATGCACAGCTATTTGGTAGGCAGGGTATTTATGAAATCCCCGTGAATGCATTAAAATCTTACTTCTATCCAAAAAATAAATCATCTTCAGTGAATGTTTTTTTCTGTCATGTGAAATCGAGATAAAAATTTTAAATTAAATATCATAAGGTTATATTAATGCTAAGAAAAGTGTCACTTATGAAAATCCATATTTGTTCGGTTTAAACACTAAACTGACATTTGAGTTCCATAAAAAGGCTCAAAACGAAGTATAAAATGACGCCAATTGTATCAAATAGAGTTACACAAAATGGTGATATTTGTGAAATTCGAAGTTTGTGTGTAGTTTCATGTGATGTTTCTTTTAGTGCAATCAAAAAACTTTTATTAATTAAATTTAATACTAAGAATAAAATAGAATGATATTTTTTTATGAAAACATAAATAATAATACGCCTAAAATAACACGCCTATTGGATGAGTTGTTACTAGGTGAAAAAATCCTAGCTTCAATTCCTGGAAATTAGCCGTCTGTTGGGTCCCACGAAAAAAAAAGAAAGCACGTGCACACTTGCACCTTCTATTTCGTAAACAACGATCGAAAAGCAATATGTTGATGTTATCTTCGTAACAAGACTTCGAAATAGTTTTATGACTCTCTTTTCTGGGGGTAATAAAAGTTGCACACAATACAACTGACAATAATGCTTCAAAAGTTGTTTGCGTGGCAACTATCTCATAGTGAAAAAAGAAGATCCTGGGTGGTCTTGACTTACAGAAAAATACAGATGTTTGGATTTTGAAAATAAGAGTTTTAATTAATAATGTTTAAGAAAAATAAGAAAAAAGAGGAGGGGGGTTTGATTAAATATCACAATAGAATGAGTTTATAAAAAAGAAATATTTTAAGATATTAATGAAAATATAAATATAAAAATTTAGATTAAATTACCTCTAACAAGAATCCCCCGTCTCTATTTAAAAAACACAATTTTTTGAAAAAAAAAATTGTTATTTAAGTAAAAAGTGCGAGTAAAAATTCAATGGATGCGGGAGAGATCACAAAATGGGGCCTAACATTTCAAACAAACCAGACTTCGGTCCGAAGAATTATCAAGAAACATATAGCAGCCTACCCCTCAAGGCATACAGTCCGGAATGCATAACCTGAGTTTGCATACACAAAACTCTCCTCACTTGTCAACAAAATCCTAGACACACCTGTAGAATAACAAAAAAAATTTAAAAGATGAACACAAGGCTGGACATTGCTTTAGTCACCACTAACCTTATCAATCGGGAAGGTTCCTGTATTTACCTGAACACTGTTTGCTAAACCACAAAAAAAAATTTTGAAAATTGCCAAAATAGTTTTTTTTTTTTTTTTTTTTTTTTTTTTAAAGCCAAATAAAAATTTGGGAGAGAACATTGCCAATCGAAAGAATCGCCAAATCCATTACAATAATAATGCATATCAATATAGGTATAAATTGTTAGCTCGATGTACACAGATATATAAAAACATACTAACTAGTAATGTATATGCATATAAAAACACGAACAAAAATAATAAAAATGGGTAAAAGGCAATCTGCACAATATACAGTTAATTCACAATAAAATACATTTCACTAATTAAAATTCAGTTAACACAAATTGTATCAATGTGTAAAAATTGAGAAACACTTTCTCCAGTCGACTGATATGCAAGTTGAAACTATGAAGTAAGTTATTTACATATGCACTTACAGCGACACTGTGCATATTGGAAGAGCAACCCATTTATCTGTGCTATAAACAATTGCCAAAATAAAAGCATAATGGGGCGAAGAAGACCCAAAAGCTATGGTGAAGATTATCACCATCAGAAACTTAATTCATACAGTAAAAAATAAATATTTTGACAAAAGAAATCCTTTAAAAAAGGGGAAAAAATAGCACGGAACTAGACAAAATTTTATAAATTTTCAATAAAACCACACCACTATACTTTAATGAAGTAGTGTAACTCAAGAACAAAATTAATAACCTCAAAAATTTTCAGGTAAAAAAAAATATATACACAAAATAGTACACTAATACTACCTTACACTACGAAATACCTACATATTATATCTAGTAATGAGTAAAATTAATAGTTCCCTCAAATATAGTATTATCCTGTAAATCCACTTATACTCATATACTGAGAACTTAACTAGAACATCAATTAAAATATAAATAATATGCAAATCGATGGATACTATCGTATTACATAAACAGGGAGTACTACATTAAAAAAAAGGGGAAAAATGCAAAGTCTCGAAATTACCCAAAAATCGAGAAAAACATAACATAATTCCAAAAGTATACCTGCGAAGAGGTTATTTGCACTATAACTATCTAAATATACCTTATTTACACTAAAATTAGCTATATAGAACATTAAATGTGATGAAAAGACAACCGCTCAGATCGCTACCACTAACCAAAACAAACGGTACAAGTACTCTAAAAAGCTTATTTTTCAAGTTAAAATACAATAAAAACTAACTCTAGACTATCTATATACATTATACAAACAAAATATAAGGTTATTAAAATAAAAATACTATAAATAATACTGTTTAAAGTTTATAATTGGGACGCTTGTCCCTGTTCCTGAATCCATAAGTATTTCTGGACGAAGGAATCGAATTATTCGTTTTCCGCTGAGATTCGATTAAAGTCGGAATACGACTGGTTGAAGGAATATCAGAGGATTGAGCTTCAACAACTTCGTTAGCTACCGCGATATCTGGCGTGTCCGTAACTGGATTTTCAGCCGTGGAGGGGGAGGGGGTGGTTTCAGATCGTGAGTTCTCGAACTCGGCTGAAGGAAGAGAGGGGGAAAGGGGTTCGTTGCTGGTGGCTAGTGAAGGCAAAGTGTTGGCTGTTGATTGCATGAGCAATGCTTCATCCCTGTTTACTGCTGATGCTGTTGGTATGATAAACGCGCGCCTGCGTTTTTTCGTCCGCCGTTCTGGGTTATCGTTAATCGATTGGTGAATGGGAGCAGTTGGATTCTGAATATTCGATTGATCATCGAATTGACGCTGCGGCAGTTGGTCATTTGTTTGGAAATCAACATGCCTGTTTTTAAATTCAGTCAGCCTATCGACGTGTACCACTTGCGTTAATTTTAAATTTGATTGGCGGGCGATTTTAAAGTTTACCTCATTTATTTTTTCAGTTATTGTATAGGGACCATTATTAAATTTAGATAGTTTTTTACATTGTCCTGGTTTAACAGCTGGTGTAAAGAGCCAAACTGAATCACCTATTTTAAGATTCTTAGAAACAGCAGTTTTTTCTCTGTATTTTTCTTGCTTCTCTGAAACTCCCACCAAACTACTGTGCACTTCAGCATACACTTTCTTCAAAGCAGGGAATAAAAGTTCACAATAGGTGGGGGCGTCATTATAATTTAAAGTTTGGGGGGTGGAAAAATGTTTATAGGGGAGATTTAAATTTCTGCCAAACATTACTGCAGCTGGAGTTAATTTTGTAGAAGAATGCACGGCTGTCCTGAGAGCTAAAAGAGCAAATTTTAATTTTGTATCCCAGTCCGACTGATTTTCATTGACAACATGGCATAGGGCATTAATTAAGGTTCTGTTTTGACGTTCAATCTGAGAATTTCCTGCTGGGTGGTAAGCTGACGTGTGAATATGTTTCATTCCAAAGTTTTTATAGACTCTCTCAATGGCTTCTGATATATGATTTCTACCCTTGTCGGAAACAATATAGCTAGGTGCGCCGTACCTTGAAACGAAGTCTGCTAGAGTATCCGCTACAACGTCTGAGGTGATAGAGGATACAGCATATGCTTCAGGCCACTTAGAAAAAGCATCGATATATGTCCCGATGAACTTGTTACCCGAAAAGGTTGTCGGTAAAGGACCAATTATGTCGAAATTCACTTTCGCCAATGGAAATTCTGGTGTTGGCATTCTCTGCAAAGGGGCTAGATGTTTAGGTCGATAAGCTCTTCTTTGTTGGCAACTAATGCTAGATTCTACTAGATGTTTAACATCTGCAGACATACCTGGCCAGTAAAAATTTTCGCGAATGCGATCAATAGTTTTCTGGAAGGCTTGATGACAAGCTGCTAGAGAATCATGTGTTAGTGCGAACACTTGGGGGATAAGTTCTTTTGGCACCACCAGTTTGGGCAATTTATTTAAAATGGGAGTGTCTCGAGTGTCCTCGCACATCAAGAGATCATCTCGGAAGAAAAATTTCATGTACTTTGGTGCTATATCCACTCCTTGATCTAGCTTCTGAGCAATTTGGCAACACTTTTTTCAGACTTTTGGAGTTCTTGAATTTTTTCAAGAAGATCAGTTTGGGGCATAAAAACATTCTCCTTTGCTATTTGTACACAAAAATTACAACTTACTGTATTTACAGAGATTTCATTAGAAGTAGTGTATCTAGAAAGAAAATCCGCAACACTGTTGCATTTGCCCTTGATAAATTTAATTGAAAAAGTAAAATCAGATAAGGTGCAAATCCACTTTGCCATACGAGAAGTTGGGTCCTGAATTTTAAGCATATAAGTTAGGGGGGCATGATCAGTGAAAAAAAAAGTGAGTGTTAGCTAGGTAACACTTAAAATGGGCGGTTGCCCAGACAACAGCTAAAAGTTCCCTTTCTGTGGCTGAGTACCTTGTTTCAGGGTCCTTCAACTTTCTGCTGGCAAAAGCCACAGGGTGTAAAAAGTTGTTATCATCCAGTTGAGATAAAACTGCGCCTAAAGCTTCACCACTCGCATCAGTATAAAGATAAAATTCCTTCGAAAAATCAGGGAGGGCAATACATGGCTTAGAAATTAAAGCAGCTTTTAAATCTTTGAATTCTGCTTGCGCTGCAGGGTTCCATGAAAAACGACCATTTTCTTTAGTTAATTCAATTAAGTTTGTAGCTCGTTTAGAAAAATCAGGGATAAATCTCCTGTAAAATGAAATTGTACCAATAAAAGATCTAACTGCTTTGCGGGTATCAGGGGGTTGAAATTTTTCAATTACTTCTATATTTTTATTAATGGGTGAGACTTTATCTTTATGGATTTCAAATCCTAAATATTTAATTTTATTTGATAGAAAAAGGCATTTACTGGGTTTTAATTTTAAATTATGCTGGCGAAGTCTATCAAAAACAGTTGTTAATTTTTCAAGGTGGGATTCTACATCTTTGCTAGCAATAACAATATCATCTATATATACAAGAATTCCCATATTTCCCAGATCTCCAAATATTGCACTCATGAGTCGTTGAAAAGAATTACCAGAATTTGATAAGCCAAAACAGTTTCTCGACCACTCAAATAGTCCTTTATGAGTTATGATTGCTGTTTTGTGTCTGTCCTCAGGACGCACAACTTGCTGGAAAAAGCCACTTGTTAAATCAAGCGTAGAAAAGAAATTTGAACCGGATAGTGCATCAACCGAATCTGTGATATTAGGGATGGGGTATGCATCTTTAACTAAATTTTTGTTTAATTTTCTAAAATCGACAGCCAATCTATAAGATCCGTCTGCTTTCTTAACCAAAATGACTGGAGCCGCAAATTCAGAAATGGAGGGGGATATTATATTAGCTTTTAACAGGATATCTAATTGATCTTCCATTTCTTGTTTAAGATTATGGGGAACTCTATAGGCTTTACATTTTACAGGTTTATCAGAAGTTAAATTTATTACATGGGGAATAGTGTCACAGCCGGGCAAGTCTAGGACTGATGCTGCAAACACATCTTTATTTTTATTAAGAAAATCCTGCATTTTAAGTTTAAGAGGGGGTCTAAATGGTCAAGATTAATATCTGAACTCCAGCTGAGATCAGCATGATCAAAATCAGCTAGTGGAGTGGGCACATTAACATTAAGGGCATAATTACAATTACTAGAATTACACTCAGAGTCATCGATGCACTTTTGAATTTTAGCAACCCTCATTCCCTTATTCAAAGTAACCTCATCATCCGAAAAGTTAGCAAAAGAAATATATAACCCGTGTTCCATAGAACAGATTCTTCTAGAGGTTAAAACACCATTACCAAATTTTTTCACTAGGGGTTCCAAAATAACAACATCATTATTATCAATAAAATTACTTCTCGAGCAGTTTACTTGAGCTAAAATTTTAGATTGGGGGGGGATAGTTACTAAATTTTTCAAAACAGCAAAACTAATTTTAATAATCTTAGACTTTTCACATGTATCACTTACTTCAGTTTCGACATCATTAGATTGTGACTTTTCGCTATCATTACAAATCCCTTGGCATACAGGGACATTGATTTCATTTTCACTATTCTTATTTTTCACTTCCCTGACAGTATTTACATTAAGTTCAGAAATATTATTTTCATGTACATTATCTGTACCAATCGCCTTATTTTCATTTAATTTATCACCACATATATTACTGAGAGTATCCTGATCATTTGTATTATTAACATTTCCTAACTGTGAAACATTTTCAGAAGATTTTTGAACAGAAGAATTGTTATCATTACTTTCACATTTATCTAAAATCACATTATTTTTATCTTCGCTACTACATTTTTCACTATCTCGAATCTCTATTTGTTCTCTACTATCCCTTACTTTGGCTTTTACTACAATACAATTGTTCTCCCTGTTCTTATTCTTATCAGAAATATTACTAACATTAGAAAAACATTCTACATTACCCTCAGTTTGACGTGACACATTTTTAAGGCAAGAGATTTTGTTATTTACAATAATTGGCGGTTTAATATTTACATGACATTCTGAAATTTTTGGAACATATTTACAAAAAGTTTGCTCATTAATACCAAGACTAATAGATTTGTCACTACACTTAATGATAGCCTTGTACTCACTCAAAAAGGGCATACCTAAAATAGCAGTAAATTCATCAGCGAGTTTACCTGCTACTACAAAAAATTCAGCTTGGCAGCTGACATTACTGAAATTGAAAGATAACTTAACTTTCTCAGTGAGAGGGACACATTCACCTGTCACAGTTAGAATGGGTACATTGCATGCCTCAGTTTTTACACCTGGGAATAAACACAATCCCTGTCGAGAAATTAAATTGATACCTGATCCCGTATCACACAGTGCAATTATAAAAATATCACCGACAGCAATCCTTGCAGTAGGGAGACTGCATGCTGATGGTGGGAAAACATTATATACAGAGGGGGTTTTGTCGTTCGGCTTCTCATGAGTCAGTCCGACTACTCCAGACTCAGCCATTACCCGTTTAAATTTTGTTGAACATTGTGTTCGTTGGCAGTGTTGTTATTCTGCTGGGTTACATTATTTTGATTACCCCTATTCCTATAATTACCTCTCTGGCCATTGTTGGTACCTCTGTTTCTATGGTTATTGCCATTTCCCCTATAGTTTCTTTGATTCTGGTATCGCCTGTTACTATAACTGCCTCTGTAGTTATTGTTAGGTCTGGCCATACCTCTACGACCATAGGGATTTTCATTATAATTTTGCCAGCCTTGATTTCTGGGGTTTTGGGGGCAGTCCTGAAAAAAATGGTTGGGGTCGCCACATCCAAAACAGAAAAAAGGGTTGTACTGGACATTTTCCTGGGCTGGTGGTCTCGCTGCAGCTGGTTGTTGAATAACAAGACTATCAATTTTAGCCTATCAATTTTTTGTTTGGAGTTCTATAATTTCACGGTTGGGATGGCTAACCTGGGGTGTAGGGGGGGTAAACAGCAGCACATGCTACACCTGAGGGGACCTGGGGGGCAATGTTTGCTGGTTCATAGCTGTAGAAGGGGTTAACACTCCTACAAGCCTTTTCTTCAAGTAAGGCAAACGTTAGTATTTCCTGAGGGGTCTTTGGATCTTTTGAAATGACACCCTTCCGAATTTCTGGAGATGGGTTACCTAGAAGCATAGAGTGCAGTATAGCATCTCTACTTTTATTTACAATGCCCTCAGCAATTCCATCGATGACAAGAGCTCTGCGTGACAGATCAGAGGCTCTGTCGAAAAAATCTTGTACAGACATTGAAGGCGTCTGTTTGAAGTTAAGAAACTTCGATAATGCCACATCTGGCGACTCCTGTTCCGTGAATCTGTCTTGTATAATTTCCACTAATTCCTTATATTTTTTGCCTTTATTAGCCTTAATTAATTTGGCTGCTTTCCCTCACAGTCTGTTAAACAGGGCGAAATTTTTTTCTTTTTCATCCCAGTTAAAGAAGGTGGAAATATCTGTGAACTTTTCAATAAAATCGGAAAAGGATATAGTAGAGTCCCCGCTAAAAGGTGGGATGTTGGATAAATTATCCATCAAAGACGATTTCTTCTGCAACTCAGCCATCTCCTTGGTAAGGGTCTCCGCCATATTCATGAAAAGTTTTGACAACAAAAAATTCAGCGATAAAAAAAAAATTTATAATTAACCCTACCTAAACCTTAAGCAAAGGTAAAAAAAATTTACACAAATGCAAAATCTAAATAAAATTACTGAGAGCTACACCCATGTATACACTAGTCGCCTTTGTCAATATATATAATCAATTGCAAATAAATATAAACAAATGGGAAAGGTATGTTAAAATTTCTAAAAATTCAGTGCGGGTGGGGTATTATGAAAAAAAAAATTGAACAGCACAGATATGAGGGTTAACACTTCATAACATATACTCAAAGACATAATGCACAATACATTTTGAAAAAAAATAGTTGCCTTATACCCTGAACTTTAAGTATACACAAATAAACATTAAAAATTTGAATTGTGCCACACAGGTAAGTGTCACGGCATCAATTCTTTGGTGGGGTTTTTGTTTTCTTGCCTAGGTACTATTACCTTTTGCAAAAATTATGAATGAGTGCAAATTACCTATGACTAAAAATTGAAATGAATCCTGTCAATATGCACATTTACAAAATTATTCTCAAACTAAAATAAATTTAAAAAAAAAGTAAATGGATTAAATTAAACAGAAACAATTAAAATTTAAAGAATTTAAAATTACCTGAATTCTAAGTTTTGAATTCAAAATAGTATAAGAATTAATCATTTAAAAACACTGACAAGATTCTCAATTTGCACTACATCCAATTCCCCAACAATCAGCATTGTGAATTCAAGAATTAATATAAAGGGTAACAACAAGGAATTTTCATAAACATAATAATTTTGACTAAGTGAAAATTTTGGAATAAAGGGGACAAAATCTTTCTTTTAAAGAAAGTACAAAAAGGGCAGATATAAAAATTGAAGATAAAAGTCAAGCAAAATAATATTTAACAAATATTGAAAATGCAATATTAATTCCAAGAATTCACAACACTGAAGCTGTGATCGTATAGATTAATCCTTGTTTAAGAGACCATGAGTAAATAATTAAATTTTGAAAAAGTAATTCATGACAATAAAACACTTCTCACAAGACTTTAAATTAAAATATTAAAATTACTTTATATATTAAATCAGACATGTATGTCCTGTAATTAATTAAAGAATAGTAAAAGGTTTCAAGTGATTAAGTAAATTTCAACATCCAGTAAATCAGTAGCTTATTTTTTTATTAGATTTGATGCTTGAAGATAATATTTAGAAATTTCATGACTAGAGAATACAATAATTTAAAGATTACTGTGCATTTTAAACTGATAATTCCAATTATATATAGTATTCCCTATTAAATTTTAATGATTAACAAAAAGTAAAATTACTGAAGGTGAATCTTATTGAAATGACTAAAAAAAAATTTAATAAGGTAAAAAAAAAAAAAAAAAAAAAAAAAAAAAAAAAAAAAAAAAAAAAACAGAGAAGGAATTTACTACACGACAAAATTTATTAACAGGCAGCATTTTAGATTGTTTGTTAATCCTTCGTTAAAACATAAGTAAATAATTTATATAATTAAGTAATCAATATCATTAACGCAAACAATAATAATAAAACAAGATTTTTTTTTTACTCACATTTCAGCAGCAGAATGGGCATAACTGATATACACTTTATCACACCGATTATAATAAATAAAGATTTATGGACTACTAATTGACAAGTCATTCTTGGCAACCTTATCGTTCTCTGTTTGCACTCGCAATTTGAAATACCAGTCTAAGAATTTGGACCCGTAAAAAAGGCTTTCACAACGACTTGTTCATAACGGCTACATGAAAGTCTATTATATCTTTCAACCTTACAGCCAAGTTAATGGATACAATGTCATTTTTTAGGACACCAAAAGGGGCTCATCCTCGTGTGGGACGCTTTTGGAAAACGCCTGGTTGGTGAATAGACGATCGCAATCACTTTCAGATAACTTCCAACGAGCTGCACGACGAAAGATCCTTAACAGAGAATACTGTTATATCGATGATCTTCCTCAGAACTTACAATGGACACAAGACCGGCGCCAAACACTCGAACATTAATCAATCTTTTCACGATCGTCGTCGGTGGGTTCCTCAAATCCGTAGCACGCGCTACAAAGTTTCTCACGATTATACACTTCTGAGCCGCATCATGCATATACCATGGTATTACTACCACTCCCAGTTGTATTTACTATCTATATTAACCAGCGTAAGATGTAATTACTTCTGCGTGCATCTCTCTCCAAAAACTGCTTCTTGCTCTCTCTCCTCCTAGACTGACCGTACTTCACTTGTTAGAAAAAAAATCTAACACTCGGTGGAGATGCCTAGGTAAATACTATTTCATTCCTCCATTCTGCCTCGATCATCACGAAGAGTGCCTCTCTCTCGAAAATTTCGCCACTGCCTAACCGGCGGGGTGGGGGAAGGAACCCTTCACCCTCACACACCCAAACTATCCGCGCTTCAAAACATGACTGCCTCTACTAACTAGCTCCCCGTTTCCTTGGTAACGCTGGACCAGGGGGTAAAAAAAGTCAACGCTGATTGGTTGAGTGGGGGGAGAAAATAACACGCCTATTGGATGAGTTGTTACTAGGTGAAAAAATCCTAGCTTCAATTCCTGGAAATTAGCCGTCTGTTGGGTCCCAGGAAAAAAAAAGAAAGCACGTGCACACTTGCACCTGCTATTTCGTAAACAACGATCGAAAAGCAATATGTTGATGTTATCTTCGTAACAAGCCTTCGAAATAGTTTTATGACTCTCTTTTCTGGGGGTAATAAAAGTTGCACACAATACAACTGACAATAATGCTTCAGCTATTCTCACGACTTCTTATAAAGGCCTTTTGTACTTTATCCAATCTGCCTGTGTGTGTTTCGAATTTACGATCCCTTAAATTACGTGAGAATTTCAAGTGAAAGTTGTTTGCGTGGAAACTATCTCATAGTGAAAAAAGAAGATCCTGGGTGGTCTTGACTTACAGAAAAATACAGATGTTTGGATTTTGAAAATAAGAGTTTTAATTAATAATGTTTAAGAAAAATAAGAAAAAAGAGGAGGTGGGTTTGATTAAATATCACAATAGAATGAGTTTATAAAAAAGAAATGTTTTAAGATATTAATGAAAATATAAATATAAAAATTTAGATTAAATTACCTCTAACATACCATTACGTCTTAAACGCTGCAATCAGTTCGAAAAAAATACTGTTATTAACAGATAGAAAAAAAGGATCGTTTTCATTGCTGACTTTTTCTGCCTTTCGGGAATTCTCCCCTACGGCTCGATTTCAAAGGTACCGATTCACAAAAAATACCCGTTTAAAGATGAGACCTTCTTCTTTTCGACGGTGCAATCGGTTTTGAAAAATAAGAATTTTAACTCTTTCACAAGTTGCGATTTCAGTTCATTTTACACCTCCTGAAAACGATATTTTTTCTACTTTAAAAGTAACTAAACATCGGTACTTCGATGCAATCATTCTAGAGCATTTTGGCAGACCGGATTCACATCACCTGTAAAAACTTCGAAACATGCGGGTGAGTAGAAGTATTTAAAAATAAATAAGATATGAGAAATTTTCGATGATAATGCTTAAACACGAGATGTTTTGGCGCGGTTTCGGCTCATGTTTGCACTTCTTAATATGCAATGAAACAGTTAAACAGTTATATTAATAACCGATTAAAATGCGGTGATAAGACTAACTCTCGCCACTCTGTCACACAGTAAAATACTTTAGGATGCACAGCTATTTGGTAGGCAGGGTATTTATGAAATCCCCGTGAATGCATTAAAATCTTACTTCTATCCAAAAAATAAATCATCTTCAGTGAATGTTTTTTTCTGTCATGTGAAATCGAGATAAAAATTTTAAATTAAATATCATAAGGTTATATTAATGCTAAGAAAAGTGTCACTTATGAAAATCCATATTTGTTCCGTTTAAACACTAAACTGACATTTGAGTTCCATAAAAAGGCTCAAAACGAAGTATAAAATGACGCCAATTGTATCAAATAGAGTTACACAAAATGGTGATATTTGTGAAATTCGAAGTTTGTGTGTAGTTTCATGTGATGTTTCTTTTAGTGCAATCAAAAAACTTTTATTAATTAAATTTAATACTAAGAATAAAATAGAATGATATTTTTTTATGAAAACATATTTACAAAGCTTCTTTTCTTACAACATCTATAGCATTAAATTTATATGTTTTTTGTACACGTTCAAGGAATAAAAACAGAAAGAAAAATGGAAACTGCTGTGGAAATGTTATAAAATAGAGTAGATAATCTGCCCAGTCATTGTTGTTTTTTATCTCAGATTTGTAAAAAGCAATATCATTTCATCCCGCAATATAATTTATTTTTTGATTTTCGTTCGTGACATACTCATAAATGAAGTGTTACAAAATATATGGAAGTTCTTTTTTTTTCTATAAATATAATAAGATGCTAAAATTAATGTATTTAACAACTGATAATGTTGTAGTGAAAAAAAATACAAATTTAACAAAATGAGTACGTGATATTAAGGATACATGCGTGATATTAAGAATACATCAATTAAATTAGTCTTACCAGTACGCCATAAGCACCTTTAAGCAGCTCGATACGATCCACCAGAGGATAGGATCTCCAAAATCACATTTCTCACTATGCTGTAAGTGCCTTTTAAACTCTGGAAGTCGAACTGGGAATACAACTAAGATTTTCATTATTATAAACAGTTAAAAGTGTCTTCCCCGGAAGAAATACATACTTTGAATATTAAAAGAAGTTTTCAGAAGAAAAAATACAATTATGTAAAGATGTGTTAAAAAAACTCAAAGTAAAAAAATAATAATAATAATAAAAAAAAAATTACATTCTTATTATTCAAAGCTCAGTTGTAATACCAGTAATTGGATATCGGTTATTTCATTAAATTTTATTACAAAGGTGAATTCATTTTTAAAATGATGATAAAAAATTATCTTTGAAAATTATTAATTTAGTTACATCTTTCTTAATAATTTAAATAAATTACGTTCGTTGCAAATTTAAGCTTTTAATTTCACATATGTTTTTCATTTTATTCGAAGTCATTACAATTCATTTTCCCAGTGAAAACTCAGTACGTTCTCTTATATTTAAAAACAGTGTTCAAAATATTGTAATAATGTTATAACAACCAAAATATAGTTTCTTGAAAAGTATTATTGCATTTCTCATAATAAAATTCCAATTGTGAGCCATCTTCTTTATCGGCTCAAAAATGATTTGACTGTGTTTCTTCAACTTTAAAACCATGCGCTCTTTTTATAAATAAATGATTCAGATCTCAACACCCAAAAATTCGTATGTAATGTAGTTTACTTGGCAACCCTTAAATATTGTCAAAGACGGATAGTAAGTGACGGCATCACTTACTATTCATCACTTACTAGATGACTGAATTTCTCTCTTTTGGATTACCTTGGTATAGAGTTCTTTAATATGTACTATATTTCTGCGAAAATTTGTTTACTTTATATCTGAGACATATGTATGCTACACTGTATTTCAAAATTATATGAATACCCAGTTTTTAAAGCATAAATGAACATTCTGCTAAAGTTAATTCTCAGGAGCTTTAGATTAAGCAGTTATATTTTTTTTTATAACAAAATATAATTTAAACAATCATTTTTAGATGAAAGAAACTGGAATACTTCATTTTTAAGTGTTGCATAATGATGATAAAATCATCCGAAGACACAGCTTACTAGCCAGTTTATGCACCAGCTTTTTTTATTAATGCAAAATGATGAGTAATGAAACTGACTATGCTATTTATTGTATTTTGGTAGATTCTATCCCAGTTGGAGATGATAGAAGCCTTTTATTCTGAAATTGTCGCATATTGTTTTCCATTTAAATAAACTGATCTAACCTTTAGACTCCAGAGGTTTTCCAATTAGTTTAAATAAGGAAAAGCATATGGTCATTGTATTACATGCAAACCATTATTCAAGAGCAATTCCCAAGTGCTCTTTGTCGTATGGATGGATGCATTGACCTGCTGAAACATATATAAAAAACCTCTAATTACCTCTGTAAAAGGACACAAGTTATTTTCAAATAGACCTTGGTAGTTTAATACATTCATTCGGCCAGAGAAAAAACCCAACGTTCACTTTACCACAAAATTCATATGCAGTCCAGACCATGATTAAGCTTCAAATCTGCTACCGTTTTGAAAATATTTTCGTTACTTTGCCCAGATTGTGCCACAATCAATACCAACAGTCAGGTTCATGCAAAGTTCCTTTCATTAGAAAGCATTTTTTTTATAGTCGATCTTCCAGGACATATGACCTTTCACCCAATCCAAGCAATTTTGCAGGTGCTTTTAGTCCTACTTGTTTGTGATTTTCTTTTCTTGTACTTCAATGTCTTAGAGCTGTTTGCTGCTAATGACAAAGTACTTTTTGAAAACGGTATCAGTCCACCTCTTGCCGGTCCGTCTAAATTTGTTTTACCATTGCGCAGTCTCTTTATAATGGCCCTTTTTGCCCTTTTGGACAGCTTTCACAGACATCCAGGAGATTTCTTATTTCCATAGTACTTTTATAATGACAGAAAATTCAATATTACATCTTTACTATATCGTTACTATTCCTATATATTTTCAATTTATTTGCAGTATCTCTTAATTAAATACCTCGACCTTGAAAGGCACAATTTTTCCTTTCTGAAATGCGCCTAAAATACTTTTACGACATATAGACTTTCATAACTCAATACTTTGCGATCTAGTTTGAAAATATCCAAGACTGCGAAGTGTCTTTATAGACTAAATAATTTTTCAGTTATTAGTTTTTGAATTTCGAAGTGGTATTTAAGAAGGTACTATTTAGATCCTGTACTGTTTACAGATGGACGTTTAATGGTAATTTTAGGCAATGTTCACATCATTTTGCAACGCAATTTTATTTAGATAATTTTGATTTCCATAAATTTAAAGTTTGATTTCCATTTTTTATGTATTATGTAAAATTGTATTTTCGGCCAAAAAGACGTTTTTTTTCATAATTATTTTTCTATTTTTGGCACGATATCACAAACTTACTGAGTGTTTATATTATTTTCAAACGCAGTGCACTTATACATTTTAGAATATTTAGTTATATTTTAAGTAAAAACGGAAACAACATTAACATATTAAAGCTGCTGAAATTCTATTCAATTCTGGGTACACGTAGTATACGATCACTACTTACAAAAAATAGTGCACCACTGTTAACAGATAAAAACAACTACGCATAAGAAACGATGTCCAAATTTGATGTCGATACATTTGAAAATTTTCCACACTACACATAAAAACTGATTTATTAATATCATATTATGATCACGCATTGAAATAGAGGCTCATTATCAATAAATAAATAGCTTTGCTGAAACTCCCTAGAGTACCTTTATAGGTCAGAGTAGTATCCAAAAAATATGTACTATCGTGTAACACGATATCAAAGCTGACATTCTCTAAATCTACCAACTCACAGCACATATGTTTAACATAATTAGATATTAAAAATTGATAAGTGAAGTAGTTCATTAAAAATTTTGAAAAAAAAAAGATCCATAATGTTTTACGATTGTCACAACACTAATAATGAAAAATTACAGTTTCTTCTCTAAATTAGCCAAACTATTATTTTAAGATCACAGTAAATGTAGCATTATTCTCTAAAATATTGCTTTTTTAAAATTTTATTAATCGACAATATTTTGCTTGAATAAAAAACTTTTCTTGTGTAACGTTTAAACATATAACTATTTTCATTTATTAAAAAAACATTTCTTTCAGCCGACTCAAACGCAGAATTATTTTTTGAGAAAAGCATACTATTTTTTCCCGTTTTAATTGTGACACGAAAAATCCTATTGTAAAATAAATATTACCCACTTTAAAGATATGGTATTTTCATATTAAAAGAAATTTAAAATATATATTTCTACAGATATTTTGAAATGGACCAATTATAATAGGGAATTTACCTTGACATAGTATTTATTTTAGATGCTTTAATAAAAAAATATTATTTTTAACTTTGAATAGCCTAACATTATTTCTAACGATTATCATTTTTTAGAAAAGTTTTATTCATTACGCATAAAAAACGTTAAATGAGATATCTTACTTTTTTTATTTCATGCATGTTAACTGCAATTCAGAAAATCATAAAATGGGTGTTATTTTCCGAAATATTGTAGTTACGTGTACTCGCAAGCATTTAAGTATTATACACATTTGTATAGATGTAAAATGCTAATAGGAAATTTATTGCATATGTGTTCTTCAAACTTACTTAACGAAAAAAATGAAATAATTTATTCTAAAATGAAAGTAAAAATAATACTTAATATTTTACAATAGCCACATTGACTAATTCCTGAAAATTAGATAGAAAACTCCTGTTTGTGTCCTATTAAACGTAGCCACAGATTCTGTAAAACATAGTTAAACTGATAAAATATTATTAAATATTATAGTAAAAATATAGTTTAAAAATATATATTTCACTTGCACAGGTTGAAAAAAATGGAAAAGTTTCAATTCAAAATTTTAAAAGTCTAGTAAATTTCACCACAGTTTTGTTATATGTACATGAGAAATAAATAAAGATCATCAATGATACAGATAGATAAAGCTTTCTAAAATTTGTCCTTTAGAAAAATGCGATTCTTTAATGAAGTGCTGAATGCATAAAGCCATTGATTTGATTCAGGTAGTGCATGTTACCTGCCGGGCTCTGTTAGATCACAGTGAAACAAATCTATAATTTTGGATATAATATGGACAGAATAACTGAGGTAGAAAACGGACAGATAATCTTTCCAGAAAACTCAACAGGATCGCAAGGCGGAAAGAATACTTGTTCCAATGTTTTAAAGGATAGTTCAAGTCGTAAACGATATGAACATCAATTAGAAAACAGTTCGACAAAGTATGAAAGAGATTTTTGAGTGCCAAACCTTACAAAATGTAACAGCGCCAGACACTTATGATGCCAACAAGAAGGTAAAATTTTAGAAAATGGTAGCAGAAATGAAGCGGGCAGCTGATGATCAATGTTTAAAAAATATTATTTTTTAACAATAGTACTGGGTCATAAGGGGTACAGCCACCGAATTTAGTGAAATAAATACTCTTAAACTGAGCAGCTTTTAACGAACATTGAGAAAACTCCGTTATAGTTTGAAATGGAATTTATTTAAATGACAAAGCATAGCCCTTTTTTTGTCGATGAAATCGTAAAAATAAAAGAATGAAACGTACCGTTAAAAATATCTTAGAGATCGTTTTGTTTTCCTGGGCACAAAAGCAATTGGGAAATGAAGAAGATCTCTATGAAGATTATTTCACACAGAAAAAGAAGTGTGCATTAGGGAAAATAATGGTTAATATTTTTTCAGTTAGAAATTTGCTATAATCGGTAAAAGTTGCTTTTTGGGATTAGAATGAAGAATCTAAAATTTTGTTGTTGTACTAAAATATTTTCAGGTGCCGCAAAGAGCTTCAAAAATGACTTTTCTATGAAAAAACGATAAAAATTGCCTTTTTAAAAAAAAAAATTATTTTCTTGATTATTAACATAATATATATATATTTTGTAAACAGAATATTCAAAATATGATACTTTTGCAGAAAATATTCCCATTCTATGTATTACGAATTTTTAGATGTTACTACAGAAAGAATTATTTTGTAGAATTTAGCGATTTTCTCCATATTAGTTTTTATTAATTTTACAGTAACATATTCTTATAGTACTATATTGAAATGAAAGTAATGCAATCTCTAATTATCGTATCTTAGTTAAACAAATCACACTTATTTAGAAAAACATTAATATATTGAAACCTCTGATTAACGGACATCTATGTGACCAAGGAAAAATGTCTGAAAAAGTGAGATGATTGCAGGAGATTGGTTGTTAGTTATAACGAGATGTTAATGTTCGCTGAGAAATTTGAATTTGGCCGCATGAGAGGGGTGACCGTATATAAATGTGTCCGTTAAAAGAGGTTTGACTGTATATTGTTTTTAAAGGCAAAACGTTATTTTAAAGAAACATTAATTTTTCTCTAATGTCCATAGCAATCACACATGGTCCATAATAATCACACTGACACATTGTATTTTTTTTTGTTTCAAATCTTGGCATGATCTTTTGAAAATTTATTTTAGTTTTTATCAATGCAACTCTTGCAGATGTGCTGCAAACTGACAACGATGACTCGGTAACTAACTTAACAATCCTTTTAACTGCTTGTGTGTGACATAGGGATACATTGAAGTTGACTTTCATTTTCAGGTTCTTCTGCCGGCTTTATTTACTGCTTTAGTTTGTCGTCAACAATATGCATCGTCATAAGAAGTTATGTTACTTTGACATCATGCCATTGAATCATATCAATATAATCCGTGACATCAAAGTTTATACATACAGAAATTTAAAAAAAAATCTGATGCCAACCTCATTTCCAGCTCCTGCTTTTACAATTCGGCGTAATGCAAACTCCTTAATTACTTCTATCACCTGGATAGCATACAATGGAGGACATTTTCATGTGCAACAAAGTATGCATTTCTTTGGCTGATTGGATCAATTACATTTTTAGGAGTGTAATTGAGGTAACGTAAATAGCTAACACGTTTTCACAAGTGCTTCGTACATAGATAGAAGATGGTTTCAATTTTATGTTAAACCAAAGAGTGGCATACACTTTCAAAATGTATTCAGTCAATATTTGGAGATTTTGTGAGGGATATTCTGTTCCCACGTACAAGCGAAATATTCTGTTTGCTAAGGTAATCTATGGTGAATGACAAATTTTTTTCTGGTTTCTCAATAGACAAATCAGAAGAGCAATTTCTAACGAAGATTGTGTTACACATTTTTAACAAATATATTTGGTTCATACATAAATTATCCCTACATTTTATCAATGGAATGTTATTTTCATTAGGTGAAAACTCAGTCACTGGAAGTTCATAACACTTTTCCAGTTGTTTCCTTATTTTCCCTCCAAATTCATTTAGATTTTTGGTTTTTCCATCTAGGAACGAAAATAGATTACGAATGGGTAGTTCATTTGCATGAAACAGACAAATCGAGCACTGCAGTGGCTTTCACAATTATTTTTCAAATAAAGCAATCGCACCGTTATTCAATCCAGTGTTCGAGAACTGACAGATCACAAGAAGTGTGCATGTGCATGTGCATGTCACATCTTCCAGACTTTTTCAGAGCCAAAAAATGGCACTTTTACTCCCTAGTTCTCAACCAGGTGGTTTATTTTGGATGATAATTTTATAGAATTCAGTTCGTTCTAAGGCCATGCAGGTGTTTTATTTCCGGAAAAATCTCTTCAAGAGGGATAGGGGAATACTGGAAGAACAGTTACGCTTTTTTGATGATTTTTCTTTATTAACTTCTACGTAAAAGAAAAATGCATCCACTTCGGAATGTTTACGTCTTTCTGTGAGTCATAGGTGTATATTTTGTCTATCAGCAAATTGATTTTGATTTCTGCAGTTATTAAACAATTGTAAGCTAAAAAGAACGAGTTATATTTTGCCACCTTGTACAATTCTTAAAAGATATTGTTTTACACTTTTTTTTTTAATTTACACCATAGTATTAAGTTTTTTCGTCCAAATTGAAAAATTAATCACTTTGTCCTAAATTTGAAAATATATATGATAAGTAGTATTCTTGCGTTGCCAAATTATGAATAAGACAAAACAAAAACTTTAAAATAGCCAAACAGTATTTTCCAGATTGCACTGCATGTAGGAGCACAATTATCTAAAATATTATTCTGTGTATAAAATATTTCGAAATATTCCAAAAAAATGTTTAGCCAAAATATTTTTTTTTTTCGTGTATAATTTTTTTTTGTTTATTGAAAAGAAAATTCTTCAGCCGACTGAAAATAGAAAAACGGAAGTATCCTTTGAATACAAACACTTCTATCTCATCTATTACTACAAATTTTGCCTCATTTTTTTTTCGTTTGAGACACAGGAAATCTTTTTGTAAAATAAATATAACCCACTTTTAAGAAAAGAAAAAAAAAATGAATTTTTGTATAAATGTTACGATGGAGAGAATATTGAATGAAGATTTTTCCTTAATAATAAATAATTTGTAAGTTTTCTACGTTTTTGCATCAAAAAATTAAATAAATATTTTACATACTTTAACTAGCTTAATATTATTTCTCATGGATTTTATTTTTTGGCTTATTTCTAAGTATTTCACTTCAAATATATTAAAGGAAAATTTTTAAAGATTCCATTTTTTATCCTATACTTTTTGATACAAAAAATTGTTAAGTGCAAATTTTGTAACGCAAAAAATAGACCATATGTACTTATTCTATTGATGATATATATATTTTTTAAACCACATCTTTCTAGAAAAATGTACATTTCCTTTGTATAGCGTCTAAAATTATAAAAGTTTTCGTGTTTATTGAAAAATTCTTTCTTACTGCGGACTCAAAAACAGGAAGACGGAAGTATTTTTTGAGAGGAAAATCTTCCATTCAATGTATTGCTGTTTTTTTCCTTAATTTCACATTTTGTTTTTTAAAGCAAAAAACCTTATTTTGAAATGCATGTAACCCACTTTTAAGCTAAGGTAAAGTATTGAATGTGAAAGGAGTTTTAGAAAAAATATATTTTATAAATAATTACAAAAAAAAGAAAGGAAAGGGGACAATCATAATATTTCTTCCACATTCTTTCAGAAAATAGAAAACAACATTTTAAAAACTTTTAATAATTTAGCATTATCTATGGATTTTATTTATTACTTACCCATCATACGTAGTATAGGGTAAGTCTTGTAATCGTTTTGAAAATCGAAATTTTTTTTGATGGATTTACACGTTTCAGACATTGGAGATTCCGAAAAACATATTTTTAGAAGAAAAAAAAATTGCCGTCCGTCTGTGTGTCTGTATGTCTGTGTGTCTGTGTGTCTGTAACCACTTTATCTCCCTAAAACATTTCTATGGTTATTAAAAAAAATGTAAGCTAAAAAGAACGAGTTATATATTGCCACATTGTACAATTAATAAAATATATTGCTTTACCCATTTATAATTTATACCATAATGTTAAGTTATTTCGACCAAATTGAAAAATGAATCAATTTGACCTATAATTGAAAAAAGTCCTTCCGGCCTGTACCGGGAGGAAAAGGTAGCTTTCCTAAATTGAGGTAGAGACTTGAAATTTGGTATGTACTTAGTATGTAATAATGCGAAGAAGCTTATTGAATTTCAGTAACCTCGATTAAACGGAACTATTTTTTTCGGACTCTCGAAATATTCGATCTGATAAAAGGTATATAAAAATTTTCAAAATTGTTTATTTTAAGGGGTGAATATAAAATACAATAAAAAAACATAAATTTTGCATAAAGCATGAAGTCGATCGGATAATGAGTTGTCGAGATATTTGGAATCCTATTTTGCACACTCTTCGATTTTTCATGACCCTGTATTTCATCCAAATTTCAATTCAAAGATATATTTTAATTGGAAATGAGACGCTTAATCAGATGCAATAAACCGCTAGTTAATAGGATTATTGTTTTTGGAGTTAAAAGGATGTTTCTTTTAAGCAATGTTTATGACGTCATCAAGCCACGATTTTATGCGAATTGCAATGCATTTTATAAGTAGTTTATACATTTTTTATTTTAATATTTTTCATTATGTATATCCATAATGGCTAAGTATTACGGTGGCCCCCAACGACTAGTTAAAGTTTTAATAAATTAATCATTTTCCATCTACAGTGTAATGGTATACTTTTCGTTATTGTAATTTTAATAGTATTGTTCGGTATTTATAAAAGGGTAAATTATTTTTTACCAAAAATAAAAAATAGTGATATATAATATTTTAGCCTTGTCGCAATGCCGTAATAAACAGAAAAGTATTTCTTTTTCGGTACAGAATGTAGCATCAAATTCTAAATTATTATTCTATTGACAAATTTTACCAAGATATTTCCGGAAAATATCATTGTACAAAGAGCAAACTTATCTTGCAAAACGCCTAAAAATGTACACCCTTCGTTTATTAAAAAATGTCTTCTTTGAGCAGACGATAAAAAAAAAAAAAAAAAAAAAAAAAAAAAAAAAAAAAAACTTTTTTTTTTTAATGTGTTATCTTTTGTGTGATTGTGTTCATTCTTGAGTGCAACGGCTTTTATCCAATTTATTACTATATATTTTATCCTTTTACTCCTCTTTTGAATTTCAGTGCAGAAAATTTTGTTGTGAAATACACTGTAAAAAAAAATTGCAGCAAAATTATGGACAGAGGCCGGCAGCAGAGATTCCAGTCATACCCCGTAAAAAAAAAAAAAAAAATCATGCCCGTAATTTTACGGGGCAAAGTAATATAGTATTATAATGCACAGGATATAATGCAGTTTAAAACACAATAACACTTTGCTTACTGTTCTGTAGCACGTAGCACGTTATATAATCATCCCAGAATCGCTGTTTTGGCAGATTAAAATTTTTGAAACACGAGTAAAATGAAAGGTTACACCCTAGCGGAGGACAATGTATGGGGTCGTACAGTATTTTTGCTAACATATGGGCTAGAACTGTAAGAATATGTGGATTGCTCTTAATTTTATCTAAGGGATCTATTTTAAGTATCTAAGGGATTAGGCCGCATATTTAGTGGAACAGACCGTTTTTATCAAATAAGGCTGTTGCCCGTGAAAAGTGAAGGGCAAACGCTCATAAATTTACAGTTTTTTCTGAGAGTGTACGGACCTCTTATAAACTAAGTTAATATCCTAAATGTAAAAATTACGTTATAACAAAAGTATTTAAAAAATAATTACAATTAGAGTTTTTGGAAATGGGAAATTTCTTACGTAATAAATTCCTTTTTAAACGTTTTTAACATTTTTTTTCATCTAAAAATTAAATAACTGTTTTCGACATTTTAAATAGCTTAATATTATTTCTCATGAATACTATTTTTTAAAGTTATTTTCTGAGTATTTCACATCAAATGTTTTACTTTAAAATAAAGCGTTTAAACATTATTTTTTTATCATAAACATATTCAATATAAAAAAAAAAAACAATGTTACGTGCAAATTCCTTTCGCAAAAATAGATTATATGTATTCATTTTTTTTTCTCTTTTGTCAAACCACTTTTGTTGAAAGTTAAGTTTAATTTGCATAATGTCTAAAAATAATACGTTTTTTGTTTATTGATAAAGTCTTTCGTTCAGCAGACTGAAAAACAGAAAAACAAAATTATTATCTTTTTATCATATTATTTTATAAAGCAGGAAACATTATTGTGTAATGCATGAATCACAACTTTTAATCTAGGGTAAAATATACAATGTGAATGAAATTTTTAAAAGAATACTTTTTATAAATAATTACAAAGAAAAATAAAATAAAATGAGAAAGTCCTTTGATAAGAGTTCTGTTTCACAAGACTTTCACATTGTTTCAGAAAAAAAAGAAAACAACATTTAAAAATATTACTTAGAGATTTTTTTCCAAGTTTTATTTAAATAGATCATAAAATACCGGGAGAGCTATAAGTTCGTTAAAATTTTAAAAATTCTTTAAAAAGAAACAAATGATGCTAAAAAATTACTATTTGCATGAATGGGATTAGAGGATGATCGGATTGTTTTAATAACAAAAAAATAATTGTTTAAAAAATTGCCGTTAGATGGCGCTGCATGCACAATAATGAAGCAGATTTATGAAAATCAGGCTTTCAATAAAACCCCTCAATTCATACAGATTCTTCATTCTATTCCAGTAGTATGCTATCTTTATCAGACCAAGCCCTGTTGGTTAAACCCTTTTACAAGTACAGGGAATCAGCAAGTGGCGCATTGCCAAAATTCCGCCAGGCAAAAGTGACTAGACACGAGGAAAGAGCCTGTTTCATATACAGGGCTACTGAAGCTTATTAGACGATTCGTAGAAATGGGTGTTTTTTCATTAGCCTAATTAGCATACATCTGCTTCATATTATGCATGTCAGCGTCATCTATCGGTAATTTTTAACAACAATTTTTTTTTATTAAAATAAATTCGATCTCTCTCTAATCCCGTTCCTGAAAACCGCAATTTTTTAGCATAATTTGTTTTTGTTTTTAATGAATTTTAAAATTTTAATGAACTTATGGCGCACCCGATATTAATTTTCTATATTCAGTGTAATAGTACACGTTTCGCTATTTTATTTTAAGTAGCGTTGTTCAGGTATTTATTTATAAAAGGGAAAGTTATTTCTGTCTAAAATTAAAAAATATGATATATAATAAACCCTTGTCGCAATGGCGTAATATACAGAAATATATTTATTTTTCGGTATTGAATGTAGCATCAAATTGTAAATTATTATTCTATTGACAAATTTCTTCAAAGTATGTCTTGAAAATATCATTTTACAAAGAGCAAACTTATCTTGCAAAACTCCTAAAAATATACGCATTTCGTTTAATAAAAAGTTTATTCTTTGAGCTGACTCAAAAATACAAAAACTTGTTTCTCAGTATGGGTTACTTCTTGTGTGTTTGTGTTCATTCTTGAGTACAATCTCTTTTATCCAATTTATTACTAAATCTTTTATCCCTTTATTCCTCTCTCTATGCAGAAAATTGTATCGTAAAATACAGATATCCCACTTATTAACTAAGTTAATATCGAGAATGTGAAAGTAACTTTTTAACAAAAATATTTCAAAAATTAATTACAATGAGAGTTGTTTGAAATGGGAATTTTCTACCATAATAATACTTTTTTAAACGTTTTCTCTCTTTTTTTCATGTAAAAATTAAATAACTGTTTTAGACAATTTAAATAGCTTAATATTATTTCTCGTGAATATTATTTTTTAAAGTTTATTTCTATGCATGTCACTTCAAATATTTTACATTAAAACCTTGAAAGATTATTATTATTATTTTTTTATATACATGTTGATTTTTTTTAAATATATTAAGTGCGAATTTCTTCCGTAAAAATAGATTACATGTACTCATTGTATTGAAAAATGTTATTTTTTAAAACCACATTCTTCTGGAAAAAGTTACGTTTATTCTGCATAATGACAAAAACTTCAGTCGACTAAAAAACATAAAGACGGAATTATTATCTTTTTGTCATTTTGTTTTTCTAAAGAAGAAAACATTATTGCGTTCATGGAATACACCTTTATGTTAGAGTAAAATATTGTATCTGAAAGAAAATTTAAAAAGAATATTTTTTTATAAATAATTACGAAGAAAAACAAAATTCAATGTGAAAATTCTTTGATAAGAGTTCTCTTTCAGAAAACTTTCACTTCTTTCAGAAAAAACAAAACAACATTTTAAAAACTTTGAAAACTTTAGCATTACTTAGAGATTTTTTTTTCAAGTTTCATTTAAATAGATCATAAAATAGCGGGTGCGCCATAAGTTTGTTAAAACTTTAAAAATTCATTAAAAACAAACAAATGGTGCTAAAAAATTGCGGTTTGCAGGAATGGGAATTAAAAGAGCTCGGATATTTTAAAGAACAAACAAAAAAATTCGTTACAAAATTAACGATAGATGGCGCTACATGCATAATATGAAGCAGGTTTATGAAAATCAGGATGGCAATAAAATCCTCAATGTAAAATATACAATATGAAAGAAATTTTTAAAAGAATACTTTTTATAAATAATTACAAAGAAAGATAAAATAAAACGAGAAAATCCTTTGATAAGAATTCTGTTTCACAAGTCTTTCACATTCTTTTAGAAAAAAAGAGAACAACATTTAAAAAACTTTGAATACTATAGGATTACTTAGAGATTTTTTTCTCCAAGTTTTATTTAAATAGATCATAAAATACCGGGGGAGTTATAAGTTCGTTAAAACTTTAAAAATGCTTTAAAAAGAAACAAATGGTGCTATAAAATTACTATTTGCAGGAATGGGATTAGAGGGAGATCAGATTTTTTTAATAACAAAAAAAAATAATTGTTTAAAAAATTGCTTATAGATGGCGCTGCATGCATAATAATGAAGCAGATTTATTAAAATCAGGCTGGCAATAAAATCCTCAATGCATATATGTTCTTCATTCGATACCACCTGTATGCTATCGTTTCCAGATCAAGTGTTGTTGGTTAAAATCTTTTACAAGTACACGGAATCAGCAAATGGCGCATTGCAAAATGACTAAACACGAGAAAAGAGTCTGTTGCATTTGCTGGGATACTGAAGTTTGTCAGATGCTTCGCAGAAATGGATCTTTTACTATAAGCCTAATTTTCATACATTTGCTTCATATTATGCATGTCCGCGCCATATATCGGTAATTTTTCCACCACAACTTTTTCGTTATTAAGCAAAATCCGATCTCACTCTAATCCCATTCTTGAAAACCGCAATCTTTTAGTATCATTTTTTTTTGTTTTTTTTTAATGAATTTTTAAAGTTTTAACGAATTTATAGCGCACGGGGTATTGATTTTCCACGTATAGTGTAATGGTATACGTTTTATTATTTTATTTTAAATAGTATTGTTCAGTTATTTATTTATAAAAGGGAAATCATCTTTATCAAAAATAAAAAAAATATCGATGTATATAATATATTATCTTTCTCGCAGTCCCGTAATATAGACCGTAATATCAGGAAATATGCGTCCTATATTTCCTGTTTCTATATTGAATTCAGCATTAAATTTTAAAATATTATTCTATTGACAAATTTTATAAAAATATTTCCGGAAACTATCGTTTTACAAAAGAAAACTTATCTTGCAAAACTTCTAAATATATACGCCTTTCGTTTCTTGAAAAATTTCTTCTTTCAGCAGATCCAAAAACACAAAGACTTGTGTGTGCGCGTGTGTTTTTTCTTTTGTATTTGTTTCTTTCTTGAGTGCAACATCTTGCATCCAATCTATTACTATATTTTGCATCATTTTATTCTCCTCTTGAATTTCAGTGAAGAAAACCTTACTATGAAATACAGATAATCCAATTATCAAATAAGATAATATACTGTATGTGAAAAATACTTTTAAAAGAATGTTTGTAAAAAAAAAATTATAATAAGATATCTTTGAAATGGGAACTTTCTTTCATAAAAAGTTTTTCCTTAGAAGTCTTCCACATGCTTTCTTTAAAAAGAAAGCTCCACTGTAGACAATTATATACATAATACTATTTCCCATGAATATTATTTATAAAATAAAAAGGTTTTCCTCATAGGCAAAAGAAAATACTTTACATATTTTGTTTAATATTAAAATATACTTTATATCCTACATTTTAGGTAATTCATTAATAAAGAGAAATTTTATTAAATTAATATACTTTTTCGTAATATTTTACCGCTGCCCCAAGTTCAAGATCCTGAAAAATGACCAAACAGATATGGAAGTAGTCATTAATTAGTTGTCCACTTTCGTAATCGAGTAATGTACAAAATAATAATTGTGAAGACAGATTATTATTGTTGTTCATACTAAGTTTTTCAGTCCTTCTTTATTGTTGAAAAAAACTGTTACGTTTCTTGTCTAATTGGGCATGCTTTTAATATATCTTACGCTTATATTTGCAGGAGTTATTTCCTGATTATGACTATATACTGAATTTTCAGCCCTAAATTTCAGCGTATAGGTTTATTTAAAGATCAGGTTTGCAGTCTGCCGTTTCTGAAATCCATACCTGAACTGAAATTAATAATCAACACCGCATATGGTTTGATCGACCTGAACATATCTGGAAAAATAAAAAAAGAATTTATTTACTTATGGGGTATTTGCATAGTAACGAAGGACTGTAACATTTATTATTTGAAAATAGAAAATTTTGGTGAGTTTAACTATCTTATAACCTTCTGTTATATTGTCATTTTTTTCTGAATAACTACGCTTAATAATCCTTTTGTTTTAGGCCAACAAATTTATGTCCAGCTGAATATTTTAATATTTAATGTATTGTTAAATGTCTCAAGAATTTTTTTTTAAACGTTACTGCATCATACATATTATAATTAATTACTTTAATTGTAGTTTATACAAATATTTTAAAAATAACGTTTGTTTGTGAATTTGTTTGTTTCTAGGGGTACTCGATGGAACTACCGAACCAATTTCAAAAGTAGTATTAACAAAATGATGGTGACAGACTCTGCTCCAATATACGCAGTATTTTATGTCTATACTACGACAAGTTTCTAAAAAAGCAAAAAACGTTCCAAAATTGCAACTTTCGTGATACTGAAGAGGCTAGAAGCTTGAAATGTGGCATGGTGATTACTTTTAAAATGCAAATGCTCGCTAAGATTGTTTACTAAAAAATTCGAATTTTAAAAGGATGAAATGAGCAGAAAACTTTCTAAAATTGTCCTAAATTACTACTTCTATGGATTTCTTGGGAACAGAAACTTGAAATTAGACATGACCGTTGCTTATAAAACGTAATGGCTGGCACAGAACAGTTTTTAAAAATTTTAATTGTAAAAGGGCATACGAGAAGAAAAGTTTTAAAATTGCGATTTCTGTGATACTTTTGGAGCTAGAAACTTGACATTTAGCATTAGTTGTTATTTATAACATGTAAATGTTCACTAGGAACGAAAAAATCGAAATTTAAAAGGGTGAAAGGAGCAGAAACGTTCTCAAAACGTTCTAAATTTCAATTTATGTGGAATTGTTACAGGTAGAATCTTGAATGGTGTTATGACTGATACTTTTAAGTCGTAAATGCTCGCTCAGAAAATTTTTAAAAATATATCGAAATTTAAAAGGTTGCACGAAAAAAAAATCTATTTACATTCTGATTCTGTGACCCTGTTGGGGTTCGAATATTTTCGCATGGTGGGTTACTTATACGATGCAAATTTTCGCTCAGAATGGTTTCCAAAAATTCGATATTTAAAAGGTTTAAATGAGTGGAAAATGTTTTTAAAACGATCTAAGTTACGATTAATTTGGATTTGTTATGGATAGAAGATGGAAATATGACATAGCTGTTACTTTTGCGATGTAAATGCTACCATACAACATGTTTTTAAAAGATCGAAATTTCACGACTGTACAAACAAAAAAAGTTCTAAATTTGCGATTTCGTTTTTACAGGAGGGACTAGATACTTAAAATTTTGCATGGTCGTTACTTATAAGATTTAAATGCTCGCTATGAATGGTTTGTAAACAAATCGAAATCTCACAGTGTGAAACGAACGGAAAACGTTCTAAATTACGATTTATATGTATTTGTTGGAGACAGAAACTTTAAAAATTACAGGGCGTATTTTAAGAAGTAAACCTACTTAGGAATTGTACTTACGCGGTGCGGGTTGCGTTCGAGTTAACCCGCTTTTTCAAAAGAATGTCCACAATTTTTTTTTCATAGTAAACATATGTATACAATAACACTTCCATAATGGACACTCCCGAAAAGTGAACTCCCCTATTTAGCGAACACATTTTTAATACCTGTCACTTATATATTTGTACGCTTATACCTTGGAATAGTAAGCACCTCCAAATCTATGCACACGTAGCATGTGTATATGTGCATAAACTATCCCAAATACGATGTATACGTTTTTGTGTGTATCATAAACGAAATCTTGTTAATGTTTTTCATATTCTGAGGAAAAAAAATATGGTTCTTAACTGCAACGTAAAGAAATAATAATCTACGATTACAGTTCTGATATACATTTTTCTTCTCATGCAGTAAGTTGAATATATACTCATTCATATGAGTATTTCTCATTCATATAAGTACTTATTTTCCTCTGAAACACAGTTGTGTTCAAACTTTTTGTGAAAGTTTCAACAATCCGACTTGCAAAAAACCTAAATATGACCCTGAAAAATTATTTTAGGGTGAACCCGACAAGCAGAAAGAAAATTAGATTCATCCCGTCCCGATAAAAGAAACAACGCGATGCAGGACTCTATTCAACGATCTCGTGGTATCCGCTATTCAGAGGTTTCAATATATTTGAATGATAAAGAATATAGATTTGTTCATTTTTCTATGTAAAATTGGTATTAGAGTTATAATTGTACATTACTTTTCATTAGCATTGCCACAGGATGTATTGTCCTTTCATTGTGGGTTCGGGTTGGGATGCGGGTTGAAGTATTTCGGGTTCGGGTTGAAATATGTCGGGTTCGGGTCGGGTTGCGTGCCGCCGAAGGTTATTTTTGCGGGTTCGGATCGAGTTGCGGGTCGATGCAATTTATTTTGTCGGGTTCTAGTAGGGTTGCGGGCTGACTTAAAATGGAATTTTCGGGTTCGGGTCGGGTGTACCCTGACCCGTACAGGACTCTCATTGGTATTAAAAGTAAATAAATTATTTGAAATATACGTATAATAGAATTTTTCGTATATTTAAATTATACTTTTAACTGATATATGCTTATACGTATCCGGATACGTTTAAATGTATCTTTTAATGTATACGTATTTCTTATAAACGTATTATACGTATATACGTATACTGGTTAAATATATAACTGAAATACGTATCGCTTCTGGAGCACTACTTTGTAGCACCAATAAAAAATCTCCTAACTCTCCCGTTAAATTTCCATCCCCCCACCAGACAAAGGGGGTATTTCTAGGCATGGGGATACAAAGAAAATTTTTATCTTTTTTTGCCAGCTCTCACTCCTGATTTTTTGATAAAAAAATTATTTTACAACATATTAATTTAGAAGATTTATATATACAAGGGACTTTTAGAGGACAGAACAGCCAAGCTCCAAAACAGAGGAAGTTTTTTGCTTTGTCTTCCCTTCCCCGCATATTTAGAAATGGAAATGGTGGAACGGATGGAGTGAACATTTCAATGGATTGATTTTAGATGACTGATATTTTGTAGTAAGATTAAACTGTTACTACAAAATAAGAAATACAGCAGAATTTTTGTGCAAGGAACAGCGGCAAAAAGGGAGATGGAACTATTGAGGAGAGATGAAAGTAATTTAGTTTATCATTTTTTACTGTTTATGACGAGCAACAAATGCAGCATTTTTTTTCAGTTTAAAGATTTTAAATTTTATATGTTGTGAGAATCAAAGTGGGACATGGACATTTTAAAGAGAAATAATTTATGTGGCGGTAGTAGATTAGCTACTTGTTGTTATTAGAGAGTAACGAATAGGACAAAAAATTGCTTTTTTAAATGAAAAGTTTTAAAATTTTAAACTTTGTATTCTGGGGGAGGATGGGGACGCATAAATTTGGGGGAGAAGAGCTGTACTTTAGATGAATAGTAATTTATTTATTGTTACTTGAGAGCAACAAGTAGGACATAAAATGTTTTTAAATAATTCTAAGATTTAAATGTTTTTGCTGGAGAAGCAGACTGGGCAGGGTTCGTCGCTTTTACCAAAATTTTGTAATAGATTTTTTGCCTTATTTAAATGCAGAAAATGCATAAAAGTATAACAAATCCTACAATTAAACAAGGCGACTACGATTTCTGCTATTTAAATATTGAATAGAAATTTTCTAAAGTATTGTAGTAAAAACGTGCGAACCCTGCAAATGTTTTTTTTTTTTTTTTTTTGCAGAGAGGCAGATATTGTGTGGGTATTGGGATAGTTTAAAGGACTGGTTATTTACTTATTGTTTCTATAGAGCGACAAATATAGAATATTATTTTAATAATGCGTTTTAAAGATTTTAAACTTTGTATGCTGAGGGGGGGGGAAGGGGGAGGAAAAATTTGGGAGCAGAGGGGTTTCTAATTTAGATGGTTGATTATTTACTCATTGTTACTACAGCGATACAAATATGAGAATGATCAGCGATTTCGAGTAGAGGAGTTTCATTTCATTAAAATTATTTAAAATAAACAAATATGTAAATCCTCTAAAAGATGGAAGATTATCTACCTTATAATATTAAAAAAACTTTTTGCTAAATAAATGTTTGGGGGAGAGTTGGGAAATAAGACAGAAAATCACAAATGCTTAAAAGTGAACTTACTTTCGAGGGGAAATTAAAGTGGGAATTTTCACATATTCCTGTTCACATATCCCTTTTCACATATCCCCGGTACATATCCCTGTACCCCTGTCGAATTATTTGTACTGAACTTAAAGAGAAAAAAAATAGGTGAAATACTTTTAAAATCGCATTTTCTGAATAAAATATTCGCTGGATTCCAATATCTTTGATTACTTCGTTCGTTGGCATGCCCCATTCCATAGAAAGAAGAAAAAAGTGTCTATGACAAATAGTATGCTAGCAGTAGAGGTGCCAAATCCCATTTTGTTCAGCCCGTGAAGTAAAAACTAGACAGAATACTATTTAATCATGAAAAATTGTTTGACAACAATTGGCGGAAACACATTTCTTTAATTTTTTTTAATATGTAAATTGTATATATATTTTTTTTTCCTTGTCGAGAAACTTTATCGTGTTTGTATGATTTTCATACATGCTGCAAAGAGGGATAACTGACTGTAGAATCTCCTTTATTAATAGTTCTCTTTCAGATGTCTAGTTAATTTATTTCATTTTGAAGGAATTATCATTTAAAACACTTTGAATATTTTAACATTATTTCACATGATTTTATTTTTTTAGCAAAAATTTATTTCTATGAATGTCATGCTTTAATTTATTCAAACAATTTCCTTTTCGCATTTTCTGAATAAAATATTCGCTGGATTCCAATTCTTTGATTAATTCCTTCGTTGGCATGGCGCATTCCATAGAAAGAAGAAAAAAAGTGTCTATGTCAAATAGTATGCTAGCTGTAGAGGTGCCAAATCCCATTTTGGTCAGCCCGCAAAGTAAAAACTAGACAGAATACTATTTAATCATGGAAAATTATTTGACAACAATAGGCGGATACACATTTATTTAAAAAATTTTAATATGTAAATTGTAGTTTTTTTTTCCTTGTCAAGAAACTCTATCGTGTTTGTATGATTTGCATACATACTGCAAAGAGGGACAGCTGAGTGTAGAATCTCCTTTATTAATAGTTCTCTTTCAGATGTCTAGTTCATTTATTTCATTTTGAAGGAATTATCATTGAAAACACTTTGAATATTTTAACATTATTTTCCATGATTTTATTTTTTTAGCAAAAATTTATTTCTATGAATGTCATGCTTTAATTTATTCAAACAATTTTCTTTTAACAGACTTAAAAACATAAATGTAAAAGTGTCTATTGACCACCGTGCTTTGTATCCAAATTTTTAATATATTTTTTAGCATTTTTCCCATTTAGAATTTACACACAAAAAATTTTATTTTCAAATACATGTAACACTATTTTAAGACAGACCTTTCAAATTGAAAGAAAAAACAATATTTGTATAAACAGAAAGAGTGAAAATTGTTTAGGAAACCGTCTATAATAATAGTTCACTTTCAGAAACGTCTTCCTTAGTTTTATATGAAACAAAATCAAATGCTTTAGTAGATCAATGTTATTTCTAACGATTATCATTAAATTAAATAAAGTTTCTTTCTTAAAATTTTACACATGATTTTATTTTTTTAGCAAAAATTTATTTCTATGAATGTCATGCTTTAATTTATTCAAACAATTTTCTTTTAACAGACTTAAAAACATAAATGTAAAATTGTCTATTGACCACGGTGCTTTGTATCCAAAATTTTAATATATTATTTAGCATTCTTCCCATTTAGAATTTACACACAAAAAAATGTTATTTTCAAATACATGTAACACAATTTTAAGACAGGGCCTTCAAATTGAATATATATATATATATATATAATATAATATAATATAATATATATATATATTTGTATAAACAGGTTGATTGAAAATTGTTTAATAAACCGTCTATAATTAGAGTTCATTTTCAGTAATGTCTTCCTTAGTTTTTTATGAAAAAAAAAAATCAAATGCTTTAGTAGATCAATGTTATTTTTAAAGATTATCATTAAATTAAATAAAGTTTCTTTCTTAGAATTTTTCACTGGCTCTTCAAAATAGATTTTTTTTTAAAAATTCTATGCGTGTTAATTGCATTCAAGAAATTGTTAAATATGTATGTATGCATTTTATATAACACAACGTATACTTAAATCTAGTCATTTTTATGACAAAGCCTTTCATAAAAATATCTTTCTAGAAATATAATCTTCACTAGTAGAAGGCCTAAAATATTTTTTCAAATTTATTGATTTTTTTTCAACAAGTTCAAAATAAAAAAGACGAACGTGTTTTTGGATCGATATATCTTGTATGCAATATGTTACTGCACATTTTATCAGTTTTTTCACTTGCATTTCAATGCAGAACGTATTATTATAAAAGACAGATAACAATCTCTTAAAAGTATCTTGAATTTAAAAGAAATTTCAAAAAAGAATGTTTGTAAAAGTAAATAGGAGACAAGAAAGTAAATAGGGAACATCCTTTAATTATAGAAATCTTTCAGAAGTCAACAGCGTTTTTTGATGAAAACAGAAAACTACATTTTAAAGTTTTGGAAGAGTTTAACGTTTTCGCTCATGTAAAATATATTAAATATAGTGTCTTTAATGTTTAGGAGTCATTATATGCGAATTACTTTATGGCATTCGGAAAATAGCTAAATTTTTATTTTTGTAACGGGGGAAATATAATTACTCTTATTCTTACGCCCTTAAATATTAACGCATATTTTAAAAGTTAATATTAAATAAAGCTTGCACCTGTCATTGTTATAAAAATTTGACAACTCAAAAAACGATTTACGAATTTAGCCGTATTACATTATCGTGTATTTTGTTATGTAAAATATCCTTCAAAATTCCATAAGCTCAAATTGAACTGAAAAAAATCAATGAATGGGACCATAACATACCAAGATTATGAAAATTATTGTCTCTATACTAGAAGCATCACTTTGATTTTTACTTTGTAATATAGAAATATGAAACAATATATATATATATATATATATATATAACATGTAAGGCTTCCACGAAAAAAAAAGAACTATAATAGGCAAAAGAAACCCTACAGGTAGTTGTAACTCCATTTCTAATAATTGCCAAATAAAGTCTTGTTAAAATTTCTTAGATGCTCTATAAAAATATATTTATCAACGAGCATCATTAGGAATATTCACTAATCAAACACCGATATATATTTTTTCCTTTTGACTCGTCACTCCGCATTTTTATTAAATACAATTTTTCATTTCTATATTTTTAAACGACTCTTTACAGAAGAGTAAAGATGCAGAAAATTTTGTTATTGTTGAAAAATGCATTTTGAACATTTCGTGATTTGCGGATAAAGTAATTAAATTGATGATATAACAAATATTGTTTAATGGTAATGATATTTCTCATCAAATAATCCATAAGTATACCGTTGACTTCCTATTTTTAGAATACATTAAATGGCCAGAAAGAGAGTTTCAATTTAATAGAAAATCTACTTTTCCTTAAATTACTCAATTTTGCATAACTCTTGATAGCTTCATTAAATTGGTTAAATCCACAATTCGTCATAAGAGAAAAAAAAATATTTTGGGGAATATCCGTTTATGCTTTAACTGGTAGTGAATATACAAATGTATGTTTTCATTTATTTATTTAATAACAACAAAATTAATGAACAATTAATATTTCTAAGTTATTTTAATTCATGTTATGTAGGAATTTTTAGAATTATCGGATAGACCAGAAAATATTGAATTGCATAAACTTTTATTCAAGTTATGTCTAAATGATGGTCATTTCATTTTAACATGAATTTGTTAATATTTTAATATTTTATATCTGAGTTAATAATTCTTCAAATTTGAAAAAAAAAATGTAAATATATGCTCTTTGATATGCTGAATTTGAGTTCGTATTGCTGTCAATGCATACAGTAAAACTTCAAAATAATCTGGGGAGGGCAGAAATAGTGCGCTATTTTTGGTGTAAGCTATTGAGAAAAACTTAGCGATATTCAGAAAATCACTACACCCAGAAAAAGGAATTGATTAAAACAACAAAACCTGTTTTGTTGAGTACATTTTGGTTGTTTTAGTCAAATTTTTAGTTCAAGTAAAAAAATTGGTTTTGTTGCTTGGACAAAAAAATATTGTTAACACTCGTACAAAATTTTAACAAAATTTCACCAATTTTACTTGAACTAACAAAATTTGTTTCTTTTAATTTTACAATATTTTTGTAATTCCAGCAAAATTTTTTTATTTTTGAAAAAATGAAATTCTTGTGTAGTAGCCATATCTCTCTTACGTAACTTGATTTATTTGACTTATATAGCTATATAATTACATGATTAACATAATTTTGGGGTAATTAAAACTTTTTTTCACTGGGACGGACAAAGGTAGTTTTAAAAAAAACCCTGTCCCATTTATTACCGGCTTCTATCTTTGCAAGAAGAAAGAATTGGATTCATGAAAATTTTCGATTTCCGGTTGTCCTGAACGCGATTTCGCTGTTTTTATCTCAAGAACTAATGCACGGAATTTAATAAAAGCTTTTATTCAGTTACTTTCTGATATAAATTGTTGCTGATTACTTTTTACTTTAAATCGCGCAACAGGTGGCGCTGCTATGTTGCATTTTTCGTGATTTCTGCAATAGCTCTATCTCATTTTCAGCAGTCCAATACGCCTGTAATCTTTGAATAATAACAAGGAAATTTTTATCCTGCTTTTTACAGGCGTAATTCACTGCTGAAAATGAATAAAAAATTAACTATGTGTTGCCGTATGCTGTGCTTTGTAGTGTCGTCTCATGTTTGCCGCAGAAATTTGCGTGCTCCTTATGACATTACATCTTGTGCTGCGATTGCAGCCGTTCCGACATATATAACAGTGAGAAATGCCGAACTCAGATATCGTTCCTGGTAGCGCAGTGGTAAAGCGTCAGGCTGCTGTTCTGAGGGTTCGGGATCGACTCCCGGCATGGGCAATTTTCATTCTCTCGGTTTGCGCTTGAAAAAAAGCCGGATAAAATTCACTTGTTATTGTTCAAGGTTTACAAGCGTAATTCACTGTTGAAAATGAATTAAAAAATAGTTAAAATTGCATATGTAGATTGGTTCATTTAACATTAGAACGCCGGACGGTGTCATTTCGACACCGAAGCGTGAAAGTTTCTTTCTAAAATCTGTAAATTTTGAAGGATCCTTTTTATTTCGCTCGACTTTTATTAAATATGTAGGTAGAACTCACATAAAAATTTTTGGCGAACTAGGTTTATTCAAACTTAGTTTACAGATAGATTTACCTATAACGCCGGTTTGGTGTCAGTTGGACACCGCAAAAATTTCACTTCCCCTATTTTAAATTTTGTTCTTCTGTGCGTTCATTGTGTAAAACAAGGGAGTCCTGTAAAGTTTTTTTTTATTTTTTTATTTTTTTTACATCTGGTCATCACGTGATTTGTTTCAGCTGCAACAACACCTGCCGCTTAGATTTCAGTTCTCACAAAGATAGTGCATACGCGGTTACTTGTGAGCTATGATTAGAAGAATTTTTCTGAGCTTTTCTTTCGTTCTTGTTATTTTCTATGAGTAAAATTTAAAATGGCTCGTAAGAGAGGGCTTACTACGGAAGAAATTACCGCGCTTATGAGAGAATTATCAGATAATGAATCGGAAGGTGGAGAATTATCTGACATGTATGATGAATCGGAGGTTGAAAATTTTATTCCTGTTATATCATCTGAATCGGAAAGCGATGAGGATGTTGAAATTGATGATTCTGGAAATCAGAAAGAATTTGTTGCTCGCGATGGCTCTCAGTGGAAAGAATGTGGTTCAGGAAGTGCAACCGGTAGATTAGAAATCCAAAATATTTTGCGAGAAAATAGTGGTCCAACTAGTTATGCAAAAAGAAATGTGAATAATGACAGTGTTTTGAGTGCTTGGTTGCTTTTTATAGACAGAACGGTTTTAGAGCTTATAATAAAATGCACAAACACAGAAGCTCGTCGAGTATTAGAAAATGATGTTTGGTCTATTTCAAAAGAGGAACTTTTTGCTTATATTTCGATTTTATATGCACGTGGAGTTTCAGGAGCTAGTAACCTAGAACTTCATTCATTATGGTCTACTTCATGGGGTATAAATTTTTGCAAAGAAACCATGTCCAGAGACAAGTTTTGTGAAATATCAAGATTTCTGAGATTTGATATCAAATCAGCTCGTCGTAATCGAACTCAGCAGGATAAATTCGCAATGATTTCGGAAGTATGGAATCGTTTTATTGAAAACTGCATAAGCTGTTACAAGCCAGGCCAGAATGTAACAATAGATGAGCAATTATTTCCTAGTAAGACTCGTTGTCCATTTACTCAGTTTATAGCAACAAAACCTGATAAATACGGACAAAAATTTTGGATAGCTGCAGATTTAGAAAGTAAGTATATTTTGAACGCATTTCCCTACCTAGGAAAAAATAAAGAACGAGATCAAAATCAGAGACTTTCTGAGTATGTAGTTTTAAAACTAATAGAACCCTTTAAAAATATGGGAAGAAATGTCACAGTTGACAATTTTTTTACTTCTCTTGAGTTGGCTAAGAAACTGAAGGAAAGACGAACGAGTTTAGTTGGCACGGTAAATAGGGCCAGACGAGAAATTCCAGATTGTATAAAGTCAGGAAAAGAAGTGTTATATTCAACAAAAATATTGAAAAATGAAGAATCGGGCACAACACTTACAGTTTACCAGTGTAAAAAGAAAAAAAAATGTGATAATCTTGAGTTCTATGCATTCAAACATTGCAATTGCCAATAATTCAAAGAAAACACCTGAAACTGTCAGTTTTTATAATGAAACGAAATGTGGCGTAGATATTGTTGACCAAATGGCAAGGCAATATTCAGTCAAAGCAGGATCAAGAAGATGGCCAATTCACACATTCTACAATATGTTAGACTTTGCTGCCATAAACTCATGGATTATTTTCAAACAAGTGACGGGGAAAAAAATATCAAGGCGTACTTTTATACAAACATTAGCTGAAGAATTACGGGCAGAATATATTGAAAAATCTGCTAAAAGACGCAGTAGCCATGAAGATGAACTGCGAACTGAAAATCCTTCTAAGCGTAGGAAATGCGAGGTTAAAAAATGTCATGGAAATGTGACAAATAAAATGTGTTCCTCTTGTAAAAGAATGACATGCGGGAAATGCACAAAATATGTCAGCTATAAATGTATTGACTGTGAGTGATATAAGTAATGTAAGCAGTTATTTCTCTTGTTTATATTTTTATATTATCTTGAAAAAATATTCTTATTTTACAGATATAATAATTATTCGTGTGCACAATGTATATGTTCATATCATCTTGCAATATTTTTCTTATTTTACAGATATAATTTTATTTGTGCGTAACATATATTTTTTCATATCATCTTGAAAAATTATTATTTTACAGATGTAATATTATTTGTGTGTACCATACATATTTTCATATAATCTTTCAAAATTATTCTTATTTTAAATATATAATATTATTTGTGCGTACCATATATATTTTCATATTATCTTTCAAAATTATTCTCATTTTAAATATATAATATTATTTGTGTGTACAATATATATTTTCATATAATCTTGTAAAATTATCCCTATTTTACAGATATAATAGTATTTATGTGTACAATATATGTATTTGTAAAAAGAATATTAAAATGTACATTTTCTTTGAAATTTTTGCTTACTTATCGACCAGTGTCAAAATGACACCTGGCCGGCGTTTCAGGGGGTAGTAAGATTTCAGGCGTTCTAGTGTTAACAAATGTTTTTGTAGTATAAACAAAACAAGTTCGTAACAAATGTTTTTGTAGTATAAACAAAACAAGTTCGTAATATAACATATTTTATTGATTAAACAAACAAAATATAGTTTGTTGAAAAAAGAAAATAGATTGTTAAAATAACACATAGCATATATCTATGTAACAAAAATTATTTTGTTAATTCAAGTAAAATTGAACCATTTTACTTGAATTAACAAAACATTTTTTTGCTGACGATACAATTTTTTTTTTTTTTTTTTTTTTTTTGGAATTGCAAAAAAAATCAACAATATTTTTTTTGTTGATTCAAACGAAATTTCCATTGACCCATATTTAAACAAAAAGTTTCGTTGGGGCAAACAAATTTTTGTTGATTCAACAAAACTTTTTTCTGCGTGTAGTAATTGCTTTTTTTTTCATTAATAGTCCGCAATTAACTGTATTATATAACTGTAATTTATCAGTAAAATTACATTTATTTTCTATACACTGTAAGATAACGAAGAAAAGAAAACAGAAAAATCAGCTAACAATTGGGATGCAAGCTTTTTTTTGGTTGTTGTTGTTGTTGCAGATAAATTGCAAAATCTAGATAGAACAAGACAGAAAGGGTGGAAGGTATATTATAGTTTAGGATACACTTCCTAAGAACACTATTTCAAAGTATTAATCTTTTGATACCGTAAAAGAAATTTGTACATTTGCATGCTAGAACCAGCCTGCAATTTATTTCGGAAATATACAATCACGAAGCACTAATCACAATTTTGTATCTTATATTTTATATATATATATATATATATATATATATATATATATATATATATATATTGAAAAAGATAACATTTATCTTTTGTGAACAAAATTAAAGTTTCCTAATAGTAGGTAAAAACATACAAAAATATAAATTTGGGACGTGGGGATGGATAATTCTCCTTTAAATAGAGGTTTCCGGTTTTCGAATGTGTCCGTTATGGCGTCTAAACTGTGTATATATAGAGTAATACCAAGTGTCTTTAATAACATGTATAGTCTTAGAACAAATTTTAAAGTAATTTACCATTCAACCAATATTTCCTAAGGTTGATATTATAACATTTAAATTTAGTTCTATAAACTAATTAACTGTACCTATAATAAAGAAGAAAGTTACTGTGTTTGTGTGTGTGTGTGTGTTTCTGGGCTACGTTCAGAAGAGACCGCTGCACGCAGAGCTACAACATTTGGTTGGAAGGTACCTCTAAACATGTAGTTTTGCACCTCGAAACCCGATTTAGGAATTTTTATATAGATTTTTTTAGCAATTTTTAGCGACTTTTCACGTTTTGCTGCGATTTTTCCATATTAGTAACAAGAATTCGATTCTAATCTTTTACTCCAATATAGTAAATGTTGTATCGTATAGTAAATGTTGTTCAATAAAGTTTATGCGGAATTCGTACTGCAATTTTTGAATTTTTTTCCCAGAATGCTTGATTGGTTCGTTGGTTGCTCCCATTTCAGTCTCAGTTATGCTCAGAATCGTTATTTGTTTTTTTCTCTTTTTAGCTTGGAGAGAGTTGAAAATTCTTTAGAGATAAAAAATCATGATTTTAAAAGGGTAGGGCGGGTTATTAATTATTCCGATATGGATTTTTTGACTAGATTTTTTTTATTTCGTTTATCATGCGTTTTTAATGGATTTTTTCATGTTTTGCAGCGTTTTTTGTTACAAATGACGTCAAAACCCAGCTAAAAAATAACCGCAGTTCTTATACAGAAGTGAAGTGTTTTTGAAGTTTTTCTACAGTCAACTGTATATTTTCTGTAGTGCAATCTCGGCTGTAAAAATACTTCAGTTATTTTGTAGCTAATGTGAAGTAATTTTGCAGTAGGTTATTTCAAAAATACTCTGAGCTATTATCTGCAAAAATACTGTAGTTTATGTGAAATCATTTTACAACCATCAATTAAAAAATAATAAGACTTTAGATTTGTTGTAAAACTGCAGTAAATTTGAAGTACTTTTACAGTTATTAATTCAGAAGTATATTTTCTGATGTATCTCCAGTATAACTGAAGTTACTGTGAGGAACTTACTTTATGGAAAGCTCGTGTTATATTTTCTGTAGTTTATCTGCTGTTTTAAAAGTGATGTTAAAGCTTTTCAGTTTTTGTTATTGTTGCATGACTCACTATTTACTTATTAATAATAATTAATTCTGTTTCCAAGACTTTATTTTAAGGACCTAATTTGAGCACCTGTGAACGTCCTTCCCTCCCCCCTTCTTTAAGTGAAACAAAACAAATATTCAAATATATTAAATTTTAAAATTCAAAACAAATATATATATATGTAAATCTATCAATGTTGTTTATCATTAAAATGTTAGTCCTAATCAGGGGACCGACTTACAGATTTCGGGGACCCTGGGCAGAAGCATAATAGCGGCCCCCTATAACATTTTCAGTGAAAAACTAATGCATTAAAACCATATTGTCTATTATACTAATTTACTATTCATGCAATATAATAACACTATCTTACGCTTTAATTTAAAAATTGAAAGTGCTATTAACCATAGACATATTATAATTCCTATTATAAATTTCAATTAAAACTTCTAATTATATAAAATAATTAAATATATATATATACTTAATCGTTTTCAAACTTAATCGTACAAAAAAATAAAACTAGTACGCAAATTAATTCAACTTATTTTTTAAATTACGTATTCATTTACAAAGCAACAACTAACTTTTTTATTTTATTCAAAAAATATTAATTATTAAAATTAAATTAAATATTTTTACAAGCTATAACAATATAAACCTGTCTCTTCGCAAAAAAATATGTATATATATATATATATATATATATATATATATATATATATATTAATACAACAGAAAAAAAATTAATTCAACATTTTTTTTAAAATTACGCATTAATATAAAAAGTACCAACGATTTTTCTTATTTTATTTAAAAGTTGTTAATTATTAAGATTAAATTAAAACCAGAAGGACCCGTGCGAAGCTTTCGCACTGTAATATTTGAAGTTATTTCCTGGTACGCTTTAGCACTAATTTTTAATTAATTGGTTTTTTTTAATCAAACAACGTGTTTTACGATATGTGGTTGTACTATCTCAGAAACTTGTTAAAAAACGTTTCGAATGATACCTCATTCACCATTGTATAATTTTGTATGTGCATATAAAAATTGAAACACTAAATCAGACGTTTAGGGAATTCATATGAGAGCATTTCCTCAGATTTTGAAAAACTGTTCTAGAAATGTCATAAATACATAAATCAGTATTTGGTACACCACAATTTTGCATGCCTATGGGAACTTAAACATGGAATGTTCAAACTTTCTGGTACAACAGCCACTTAAGTAACGCATCAGTCTATCAGACTTCGCTGGCTTATTAACAGCTTAATGAAATATTAAAAAATAAATATTTACAATTTTTGTGAATCCTAATAAAATGTATATGTAAATGGGAGATAATCCTTAAATTACGCAATCCACCGGTGCTCCGATACAGTACGCATATACACAACCATGAATAAAAAATAAAACAAATAAACAGTAGATGACGCACGCGTAAAAATTAAATAAAAACCCGATTAAAAGCTCGATATTTTTTCAAAAAGTACGCACAAGAAATAAATTAACAAATGTATTTTAATTGCATTATAGTAGGACGTCATCCGATAATGTAGTATTTTATTTTTGTGGCAACTTTCATTTGAGGAAATCCTTTCATTTCATTTATGAAAACAATGTCGATTTAATTATTAATTAACAGCGATTTTTAATCAAAAAACATGTTTAAAAAATGTAAGTGTACTATGTCGAAGCCTGTTCAAAATCCTTTCATATGGTATCTCATTCGTCGTTCTGCGTTTCGTATTTTCTTAGGAAAAGGGATGTTGACAGGAGAAATAATATATATGATTATTTCACAAGCTATAAAAATATAAACAGTTACCTTCACAAAAAATTATTAATAACCTTATCAATAGTCAGTTCACAAAATTACTATTAATAAAACAGTGTGCTTCCCAAAATTATCTAAATAAAATACGTCTCTTCACAAAACCTATTTTTATTATAACATACTATTTTGTTTAATAATTTTCATTTTCGAAATTACTTTTTATTATTTATTTTTCAAGTTAAAATATATAACTCATTTAAAAAATATATATTTCCTAAATTAATTTTGTATATAAATAAATATCCGCTAATATAAAAAACCTATTTGTATACAAAATATTATATTATACACCTATTTTTATAATAACATACTATTTTTTAATAATTTTCATTATTTTTTTTCAAGTTAAAATATATAACACATTTAAAAAATATATATCACCTAAATTAATTATGTATATAATTAAATATCCGCTAAGATATTTATTCCGCACCTTTAAATAATAAATTATTTTCTAAGTACACACGCCCAGAGTATTTTTAAAACATCCCATCTTTCACGCCGTCAAATGACCTATCAACGAAAAAAATTACTGCATTTCGGACCACCCTCCCCTTTTGATTCCATACAATCAAACTTTTAATAAGACCTACTGGCTCAGTAAGTAAGGCGCTCGACTTCCAAACATATCACCCTCAGTTCGAATCAAATCTCGGCAAGTGGGGAAAAATATTCTTTTAAAATATTTACAAATAATTATGCTAATATAACACATAGATGACGCCACTAAAAAACAGAAAGAAAAGCAAAATATTTTTTTTGCAAAATTACGACAGTGAAACTGTATTTTGCAGTTGTATCAACTTAAAAAAAAACTGCAGTGATTTGTGCCAAATAACCACAGTCTTAGAACTGCAGTTATTTTTAAGTTTCACTGCAGTTCATTTTTAGCTGGGAAATCGTCCATTGAAAGTCAAACAACGTTGGAGGGAAGTTGTGATTTTTAGCTGAGAGGTTTGTAGGTACAGTCGGTAGTCAAACTTGCAATTGTGATGGGCAGATGAAAAGGTCATCCTCTGATTGCAAATCGAAGAGCGATTTGTGAATTTTTCGCGATTTGTTTTATGCGGATTATCATGTACATGACGTCATTTATGTATTTGATTTCAGAAATTTGCAACGAAATTCTTACTGTATTTGTATGTAAAATCAAATATAGAAAAAAAAACGTCATTTTGTTTCTGTTTCAAACGTTAATGATAATGCCTAACTTTTTAAGGTTTAATTTGGTTTAATTATGTGGGGAGAGGGAATTGTCTGGTTGTAATTTAAATATCGCATTAATGCTCTGATCGAAATTCCCTTCTTTCCCCCTGCCTCCAAAATCAGAACTTTTTTATTATTAATCCGATTCAAACAACACCTTTTCTAACATTGGGCACTAGATAAACTTCGGTATCATTTTTGAAGCCCTTGGTTACCAAGCTTTCCGAGAATTAATCAAAAGGGAGGGGTATTTTCTCGGGTTCTATGGACCCAATTTCAACGAGAATTAGTTCATCCAACTTAACACAAACTAATATGATATAGATAACTATTTAAGATACAGATTTGCCGCCCCATGGCGGTAGAAAGTGGAACTAAAATCTTTTGCAGCACGTTTGCTATATGGTGTCGTAGGCAGCAGGGACACGTGCAGGAATTTCGATTGGAAATAGTTTGATTTAGAGTCCGCCTCCTAGCGGTGGGAATTGGAACTAAAATATTTTGCATTTAAAATTGGACCGATTCAAACAAAGGGCATGATTCAACGAGAAATGATACATTCAACTTAACATGAAGTAATTAAGATATAGATAGCTAATTAAGACATAGATTTGGTACCTCCTCACGGTGGAAAGTGGAACTAAAAGATTTCCAGCGTGCGCACAACACGCTTTCTACACTATGCCATAAGCACTGCCCGCGGAGATAAGTGCGGGATTTTCGTTCGGAAAGAGGTTTGTTTAAAATAGAGTGCACCCCCTGGCTGTGGAAAATGTAACTAAAAGATTTTGCCTTTAATCTTTTTTTCAGTTTGAGACGAAATATTTTCTAACATTGATCCGAGGTAACCCAGGTACTAAATAAACTTCGGTATCATTTTTTTCATCCCTTGGTTACCACCATTTCTGAAAATTAATCTCCAGGAGTGTGGTTTATTCTCTCGGGTTCTATGGTCCCGATTTCAACGGGAATTGGTTCATTCAACTTAACTTGAACTAATTAGGATATAGCTAACAAATTAAGACATAGATTTGGTACACCCTGGCTGTGGAAAGTGGAACTAAGATATTTTCCGAGCGTGCACAGCCCGTCTGCGACACACTATCGATAGCAGCAGGGACGAGTGCCCGAGTTTCGTTTGAAAAGATGTTTATTTAGGCAGAATGCTCTCTCTGGTGGTGGAAACGGCAACTAAAATATTTTGTAGCGTGTGCGCATCTCGTTTTCTATACACGGTACCGTAGACAGCGGGGACACGTGTCGGTAATTCGTTTAGAACAGAATGCACCCCCTGGTGGTGGAACTAAATTATTTTCCTGCGCGTGCGCCGCAAATGGCTATTTTTATTCAAACCGCAGAAGAAAGTTACCGCTTTGATAATCCCTGACAACGAAATATTATGGAAAAAACAAACATACACAATGGATAATACAAAAAATAATTCATTTTATCCATTAATTTTTAGATATTTTATTTTATCCGATATTCATTTTGTTTAAAAATTGGAGCATTGAAAAATACACAAAAGCAGACAAAATAAAAAGCCTATGTAAAAATTATAAAACTTCAAACATCTGTTTTAAAAAATATATTAATATGTTTTAGTTATATATTTACATTGAAACACATTATACATCTGAATCGCCAGATTTCGAAAAATATATATAAAAGATGACTAACAAAGTGTTATAATATGTGTTACTACTTAAAACTATCTGTATACCGAGAAAAATCTATTTCACTTGAGAAATACATCTGTAATTATTTATAATTTAACAGATTTTTTATGTATAAATTTTATTCATAATTAATGTTAATTTGTTATATTTTAATGGGTTGCTTTTAAAAAAACTTAGATTTTGTTATATACCTATAACCAACATATGGGTGATGTAGACTTGCTTAACAACTTTGTAGTGTGTGTAGACGTAGAGTAGGTATAAGGGTATGTATAATTAAAAATATCTGTATAGTGAGAAAAATCTATTTCACTTGAGAAATATATTTGTAATTATTTATAATTTAACAGATTTTTTATGTATAAATTTTATTCATAATTAATGTTAATTAGTTATATTTTAATGTGTTGCTTTTAAAAAAACTTAGATTTTGTTATATACTTATAACCAACATATGGGTGATGTAGACTTGATTAACAACTTTGTAGAGTGTGTAGACGTAGAGTAGGTATGAAGGTAGGTATAATTAAAAATCTCTGTATAGTGAGAAAAATCTATTTCACTTGAGAAATACACCTGTAATTATTTATAATTTAACAGATTTTTTATGTATAAATTTTATTCATAATTAATATTAATTAGTTATATTTTAATGTGTTGCTTTTAAAAAACTTAGATTTTGTTATATACTTATAACCAACATATGGGTGATGTAGACTTGCTTAACAACTTTGTAGAGTGTGTAGACGTAGAGTAGGTATGAAGGTAGGTATAATTAAAAATCTCTGTATAGTGAGAAAAATCTATTTCACTTGAGAAATACACCTGTAATTATTTATAATTTAACAGATTTTTTATGTATAAATTTTATTCATAATTAATATTAATTAGTTATATTTTAATGTGTTGCTTTTAAAAAACTTAGATTTTGTTATATACATATAACCAACATATGGGTGATGTAGACTTGCTTAACAACTTTGTAGAATGTGTAGACGTTTTTTTCTCTTAATTTATCATTAATATTTATAAAACAAAGTTTTATTTCATTTGTGTCAAGTATAAGAAGGTGCGGTCCTTAATGGGTTAAGTCGAATATCCACAGATCTTCTAGTTTCACCTGTATATACATTCTTGCAATAACAGCACGGAATCATATACACAACATTGGTTAATTCAGTTAAACGTGAACTTTAACTGAATCCAATTGTGTTTGATGTTTCGTTGTTGTGATTGATGTTAGTATTGAAGAGGCTATGTGATTAAATAGCTGAACGTGTGTTTTGGATTTTAATTATAATTGTTTTTAAGTATATATTTTAATTTAAATGTTTTTAAGTATATATTTTAATTTAAATGTTTTTAAGAATATATTTTAATTTAAAAGTTTTTAAATGCATTCAAGTATGTCTGATGTCTCATAATTAGTTTAAATATTGATTTATTTCAGTAAAATATATATGAAACTTAACAGTGCACCAATTCTTTGAAATATATGCATTTTTTCAATATATATTATATACACCTCAATTTGTCATTTTTTTAAATCAGAAATTATAAAAAAAAAATCACAATTGTAATACATACATTTTTCAAGCTTTTTCACGAATGGGCAAAAATTCTATAAATTTAATAAACATTAAAACCATTGGCTGTAACATTGGCAAAACATTAAAGGCTGTATTATTTATCTGTAGATATAGCTACGTCAATCGGTGGTATTGGTAATATTTGAAAATTCGACACATCTTTTTATAAAATTATATTTAATTTAATATCCTTAATTCGTCCGAACACTATTAGAAGAGAGGTGCTTTAAAAAAAATGCATGTGAAGTGTCGTAATGAAATGTCATGTGAGAAAATGCATTTCAGTGTCGTTACATCTGTACTATAAAGGGTATTCCACATTCTTAATTGAACTGTGAAAAGGCAGGTATTGTTAAATATGAAATCTGGTATGTCAACAAAAAATCTAATACAGCAGAAATAATTGAAAACGAATGAGAATAAAAATCGTCAACATACCTTTGAAACTGTAATAAATTTATGAAATAGCTGTATTCTAGATTTTTTTTTCTGTCACAAATTAAAAATATAAAATGAGTAAACCATTAGAATTTTTAAGTTTATATTTTAGTTTCATACATTCCATTTGTTACTTTGGATGTTACTTTTCGCCGTCAAGATTACTAACATTATTACACGTTCATTATTATACGTTTGATTCAAAACGAGTCAGTTTTTGGTTAAAAAAAAAGTTACCGTCTGATTTTCACAAAATTTGCATTTTGAGAATAAATGAGAGAAATTTTGAGATATTAAATTAAATATAATTTTATAAAAAGATGTGTCGAATTTTCAAATATTACCAATACCACCGATTGACGTAGCTATATCTACAGATAAATAATACAGCCTTTAATGTTTTGCCAATGTTACAGCCAATGGTTTTAATGTTTATTAAATTTATAGAATTTTTGCCCATTCGTGAAAAAGCTTGAAAAATGTATGTATTACAATTGTGATTTTTTTTTATAATTTCTGATTTAAAAAAATGACAAATTGAGGTGTATATAATATATATTGAAAAAATGCATATATTTCAAAGAATTGGTGCACTGTTAAGTTTCATATATATTTTACTGAAATAAATCAATATTTAAACTAATTATGAGACATCAGACATACTTGAATGCATTTAAAAACTTTTAAATTAAAATATATTCTTAAAAACATTTAAATTAAAATATATACTTAAAAACATTTAAATTAAAATATATACTTAAAAACAATTATAATTAAAATCCAAAACACACGTTCAGCTATTTAATCACATAGCCTCTTCAATACTAACATCAATCACAACAACGAAACATCAAACACAATTGGATTCAGTTAAAGTTCACGTTTAACTGAATTAACCAATGTTGTGTATATGATTCCGTGCTGTTATTGCAAGAATGTATATACAGGTGAAACTAGAAGATCTGTGGATATTCGACTTAACCCATTAAGGACCGCACCTTCTTATACTTGACACAAATGAAATAAAACTTTGTTTTATAAATATTAATGATTAATTAAGAGAAAAAAACGTCTACACATTCTACAAAGTTGTTAAGCAAGTCTACATCACCCATATGTTGGTTATATGTATATAACAAAATCTAAGTTTTTTAAAAGCAACACATTAAAATATAACTAATTAATATTAATTATGAATAAAATTTATACATAAAAAATCTGTTAAATTATAAATAATTACAGGTGTATTTCTCAAGTGAAATAGATTTTTCTCACTATACAGAGATTTTTAATTATACCTACCTTCATACCTACTCTACGTCTACACACTCTACAAAGTTGTTAAGCAAGTCTACATCACCCATATGTTGGTTATAAGTATATAACAAAATCTAAGTTTTTTAAAAGCAACACATTAAAATATAACTAATTAATATTAATTATGAATAAAATTTATACATAAAAAATCTGTTAAATTATAAATAATTACAGGTGTATTTCTCAAGTGAAATAGATTTTTCTCACTATACAGAGATTTTTAATTATACATACCCTTATACCTACTCTACGTCTACACACACTACAAAGTTGTTAAGCAAGTCTACATCACCCATATGTTGGTTATAGGTATATAACAAAATCTAAGTTTTTTTAAAAGCAACCCATTAAAATATAACTAATTAACATTAATTATGAATAAAATTTATACATAAAAAATCTGTTAAATTATAAATAATTACAGATGTATTTCTCAAGTGAAATAGATTTTTCTCGGTATACAGATAGTTTTAAGTAGTAACACATATTATAACACTTTGTTAGTCATCTTTTATATATATTTTTCGAAATCTGGCGATTCAGATGTATAATGTGTTTCAATGTAAATATATAACTAAAACATATTAATATATTTTTTAAAACAGATGTTTGAAGTTTTATAATTTTTACATAGGCTTTTTATTTTGTCTGCTTTTGTGTATTTTTCAATGCTCCAATTTTTAAACAAAATGAATATCGGATAAAATAAAATATCTAAAAATTAATGGATAAAATGAATTATTTTTTGTATTATCCATTGTGTATGTTTGTTTTTTCCATATGACAGAATATCTAATATCATCTTTAATTATTGCATGTTTTCAGAATTCAAGAGCATTTAATCATAAACGTACATGAAAATTAGGTAAAACAGCATATCTTTTTATTAGTGTTTTCTTGAAACCAGAATTTCTAACAGAATTCAGGCGTACCTGAACTGCATTTATTCTAGTACCATAATAATATTTTAAATATATTATTAGTTCATTATAGTTTGATAAACAAATTATTATATATAAAAAGTAAAATTATCCTGCCTTCACCATCCAATAGGTAAAACGCGCATCGTTATGTAAATTTTACTGGAAATGAAACAGTTTAGACTATCTTTTAAAAAGAAACACTATATTTTATTTTACAACTTCAACTAAAGAACTAAACGAAAAATATTTCAATTATAAGCATAATGATTAATTATTTAAAGAAAAAAGCATAATTATCTTCATTAAAATTTGAGAAATGTCAGCAAATAAGTTTACTTTTTTGTCTTTTAGAATTCTACCCTACTTTTCCATACATACACACACAATCACTCTCTTCAAATAACCTAATTAAACTGTTTGCAGTTAATTTACCTTTTAAAAAGCAACTCTACGTATATAAGTATAAATATGTAATTCTGTAACGTATCCTTAATCGTTAATGGTAAACAAAATCACCAGCCTGAAAAGACTACGCCACAATAGAACGGTATTAGTGACGTATGGAAATCTATAGTATAAGCCGTAGAATAGGTTTTACAATATGTACTTTTACTTAAAAAGCCTACAATGTATAGTTTTACTTTAAAAGCCTAACCTATATTTGTACTTGAGATTTAAATTTGTATTTGTGTTTTTAATTGAACTTTTTGACTTATAAATTTTACTACTGAAATCAGTAATCTTATACTAAAATCTGAACGCTATATTAGCTATTAAAAAGAATATTTCATGTCAATTACTTTAAGAATTGTGTTGAAAGTACAGTACCTTTCTTTAAATTACTCCTAACATTCTTGAATACCGTAGCATTTATTTGTTCTTGTATTTGTCATTGTTCAAATACAAAACCATCCCATTTTCTTAAATTTTATTCTATATCTACACAATCAACTGGCTAAATAGAGATATTTAAGTGTCCCAGTTAATCGTATAATACTAATTGCATACACTTTAGGAACTGAATGGAATCTAAGTGTCACCATGCGACATTAAAATTAACGACACGCGAATATCCAATTTAGACCATTACTAGCGCGCCTGTGGGAATTCCTCTAAAGGCGAATGCATGAATATTATATTCCGATTGATCATAAACCAGTGCAATGGGAATACCATTAGCTTAAACGTTAGATGTCTATTGTCGTGACATCAAATACAATGCAAAAAATCATCAATTAAATTAATGAGTCTCAAAATAGAATATCTTGTTTTCTTCCAACGGACACTTACAGAAATATGTTGATACAAGTAGTTTAAATTTAAATATTTTTGTACTCATTATATAAAAAGACACATGAAATAGAAAAAAATAAATATTAATCTTGAAGATATCTAGCTAGTCATGTATACTCAAGATTTCATATATTATTCCAATATTATATACAGAAGTGTATCTTTTAAAGCGGCTAAATAGAGATATTTAAGTGTCCCAGTTACTCCTACAATACTAATTGCATACACTTTAGGAACTGAATGGAATCTAAGTGTCACCATGTGACATTATAATTAACGACACGAGAATATCCAATTTAGACCATTACTAGCGCGCCTGTGGGAATTCCACAAAAGGCGCATGCATGAATATTATATTCAGATTGATCCTAAACCAGTGAAATGGGAATACCATTAGTTTAAACGTTAGATTCCTAATGTCGTGACATCAAATACAATGCAAAAATTCATCAATTAAAATAATGAGTCTCAAATTTGTATATCTTGTTTTCTTCCAACTGACACTTACAGAAATATAATGATACAAGTAGTTTAAATTTAAATATTTTTGCACTCATTATATAAAGAGACATATGAAATAGAAAAAATAAATAAATATTAATCTTGAAGATATCTAGCTAATCATGTATACGCAAGATTTCATATATGATTCCAATATTATATTCCGATTGATCATATAACAGTGAAATGGGAATACCATTAGTTTAAACGTTAGATTCCTAATGTCGTGACATCAAATACAGTGCAAAAATTCATCAATTAAAATAATGAGTCTCAAAATAGAATATCTTCTTTTCTTCTAACGGACACTTACAGAAATATGTTGATACAAGTAGTTTAAATTTAAATATTTTTGTACTCATTATATAAATAATCATATGAAATAGAAAAAAAATATTAATCTTGAAGATGTCTAGTTAATCATGTATACTCATGATTTCATATATGATTCATATATGTGATTGTTCATATCATGATTTTATATGTGATTAATTTTTCAAAATAAATCTTTAGGGTAACAATTATTAAATTAGAAAAGTGTTTACATGTATTATTTTTTAACTATGTTTCGAATTTAAAACAAATGTTGAAATATTTATTCTCGTTATGAGGATAAACAAGAACGAAAAATCATGCGTCAAGCATAGATTTTGTAACACTTTCCAACGCTTCCAAAATAATTTTACAAATCATACCGTTTAATAAGCTAAAAGATAACATCTAAGTAATCCGAATACTTTTATTCAGCCCTGTATAGAATCTATAGATTTGTATATATACTACATAGGATGTTAAATTTTAGTTCAGTTAGGAAACGCGTAGCACAGTTTAAAATTCTCCGTCTGGAGTTAAATAATACGGATTCCATTTGAAATTTTCAAAATTTTGTCACTGTAACCGTAACTGTTAGAGTTTAACTGTTGTTTTTCATACGGTTCTTCAGCGCATACCTCAAAATACTTAAAACCAAAATTTCAGTCAGTTTCTGTGAACGGTGTGATAGTTAAGGACTCATATATCGGGATAGTTTTTTTTTTATAATCACCCTGTATATATATTAATCTGTGAACATAAGAAGCAGCAATATGTAGCCCAATCTCTCGTAAAAAAAATTAAAAAATTGTTTGCACTGTAATGTAAACAAAATGCATATGAAAGCGATGCGTTTCATTAGAGCAAAAATCAATAATAGAAATTCAATATTCCATTTCTTCTATGACGTTACCGGAAATATGTTGATCCCAAGCTTGCCAGATTTTCTGAAAGCTTATTTAATGAACTAAAAATGCAAAAAAAAAGAAAAATAAAACGTCACATTTTTTTTGTTAATATTTACCAGACAACTGTACTGTAGAATATGAAAATGGATTGTACAAACGCAGTAGAAAATATATAGGATGTCCGAAAAGTCTTTCCCTGATTACAAAATGTAATCCTTTATATCATCTATATATGTATAAGGTAGAAATGTGAAACAGGTGTCAAAATGTTGGAAAACCAACTAAGTTTTTTGTTACAAGTTTCCGTAACGTGTCTGTAATGTTGCAGTGTCATTGAGCAAAAACTGGACCACGTGCCGAAAACTGGCCAGCCACCAACCTCAGCTGCAAAGGTGAAAAGTCTTTTGTGAAAAGTCCCAAGAAATTAGTGAGTACGATTTCCGTAATTTACAGATTTCAAAATGGTCTCGTGATGCCAGAGGACACACTGAGTATTTTCATTATTTGTGAACATTTCCGGTCTTCTGGATACTGACAGGGCTACACTACAGTCACGTTAAGGAAACCTGCAACAAGAAAACAAAACTTTGTTAGTTTTACAATAATTTGGCGCCAGTTGCAATTTTATGTCCCATATATAGCGGATATCAAGAAATGTTGCAATTACGGAAATAATTTTCGGATAACCTGTATATATATAGTAATAAAGAAAATAGTATTTAATTTGTTATTCCTTTGTTATATATTTGTCTTGTTATGAATAATGTATACAAACATAGAAGAATGATAATAAGGATAAAAGTCACGAAAATGAAAACATTATTGGCAGTTTTTTTTTCGATTTTAAATTATCGTAATCTTAGTTATGCATTATTACACGCTATTTGCGAATTTATTTTATGTTTAAGAAACAAAATATCAAAGAATAAATTTGTACAGACTCTATTTCAGATGCCCTAAAACAATACCCCTCCCCCATGCACTACCAGACTCTGTAAATATGGAACTAGTAAATGAATCAATAAAATAACATAACATGCAGATCTTGTATAGATCTGATTGACAAGTGTTTCTGAAATATATGAAGAAAATATTTAAATATATATATATATTATTTCATAAAGACTGAAATATCTAAATACAAAATTCCTTTTAACATTTGGCATTTTTTATTTTATATATAAAGAATATCTAGTTTTTTCGAAAGCAATATTTTTCTTATAAAACAAACATCTAATAATGATATTTATACAGAGCAAGAAATATATCAACGCTTCGTGTAATCGAACTGTGCCCAAATGTGTAGTTGTTATTTTCTTTCCATAAAATTAATCAAGCCGTACAATTCTCTGTAACAGCTTTCAAGCACACAATGCACAAAAGTGTCCTTGTGGGAAATAGAATAACTTACTCTAAGTAAAAGCGGAAGTTTTGCTTTATTATAAGCTGTTATAATTAACTTAGATTTGTTGATATAACGAAACTCTCACAAAAATAACACCCCTTTTACGAATTTACTGGTATTATGTTTAAAAGGCAATTTACAATTGATTTAGTCTTAGTTATTAATGAATTTATTATATTACAATGTTTCTAAAATATGCTTGGGGTGTTTTTTATGTAATTGCTTCTGTGGAAAAATATACACACTCACACACATACATTATGAGCATGAAATATTGCGAGGGGAAGACACTGATTAAAATTCATACATTAGCGAAAAGTATTGTATATACATTTTATTAGATACTACCCTAAAAATGTGCAACCAGATTGGAGGAAGTAACACCAGACATCCATCCTTTCATTTAGTTTAAGTTTTAGAAACTGCTAAATTAGTTTTCTAGTCAGCCAAGTCTACGGTTATAAAAGCCTTAAATGGTATCCATAGTTCGTTTTACCCTACCTTGATGCTTTTAACTAAGTTCTGTTAATTTAATTATAATGAATTTTGCGAGACTTTTGGAAGCAAAAAATTTGTTATTGTAAATCATGTATCATAAACAGTTTTACTAAAATTTACAAACGATATTTATTGATATTGTAACCTTACAATTTTTAGATAATTATATTACAGGATAAGAAACCTATACGAAAGACTGGTTAGTAGAATTAGTTGCTTTTATGCAATTAATAACTACCGACAAATATAAAAGTAGGTTATAATTATTTCTTTTTAAAGGTTTTAAGGAAACATTAATAACATGAATTTTTGATTCAGAAATAAGATTCATTTATATAACATGTATAATCCTTTTCTTTGCGAAATATTCATTAAAGAATATTTTGTAGTTTATTTTTCTAGTAACGCTGTATTTGTTATATGAAATTCAACTCGTTATTAGCCTTCATTCTTCGCAACCTTTTTGTAATAAAATGAGGCAAAAATTAATGTTAAAAAATTGTGGTACGCCACGTACCACAGTTTCATATGCAATCAAATTGCTGCATATTCAAAAACATTGCCAAGATAAGCATTTCCAGAGAATGAAAAGTTTTGTTGTTGGTCAGGTAATAAGTCTTGAAAGTTGTTTTTTGCAGGGGTTTACTCAAATGTTTTTCAGGCTGAAATCGAAACAGCCAACGATCACATTCAAAGGTGACTAAGGCAGTGCTAAATACAATAGGTAATCTATATATTCCATGAAGCAAAATGAAATATTCAACTATTAAAATATTTTGAACGATGGAATAAATTAAAATTACTCCCAAGAATTCAAAGCGTCCGCTACATCTTGTCAAATAAAATAAACGTTTCTGATGGAGCAGTAACATGTTTACATGAAACGTCTTGAATAAATCTGGTGCAAATAGAAGAAGAATGTCAGACGTGTGATATTTGTCCAGTAACCTGTTGTTATGTGAAGTTATTTTATCTTCATACTGAAATAAATTAAATAAATAATTCATTTCTAAAGTAAAAGAGTTCGTTGATTAGGACATGAGTGAAAAAGGTTAATGAGAATGCTGTAAAACATCGCAGTGTTGGGAATCAAACGAATTTATATTTAAAATAATAGTATATCCTAGCATCATTAACCTTAGGCAGCAAATAAAATTTATTTGACTCATTCACAGCCTTAAGAAAAAATAAAAAGAAGAGAACTCTCCTGACAACTCTGCCGTAAATCACTTGTAAAAATGTAACTAATACCAATCGATTAGTAATACAGTCTACTAATTAATACTCCACTTACATTTATTTTGTATTCTAGAATTAAAAGCACATATGAAATACAAAGAATTTGAATTATCACTTTACTAAACAGCGTAGAACCATTAGAGTGAAAAAATGTCCAGACTGGGGTTCGATCCCGGATCCCTTTGTGTAGCGCACCAAGTGCTTTACCAATTAAGCTATCCAGACGACATCCAGTCTAGCATTCTCTCATTCTTATATGGCAAGGTTACAAACACGCAGCACAAGATGGAAAGTCAATCATGAGCACAACACCGTTGGTATGCATGAGACAAATTAAACCCAGTATCGGTGAATATTTATACACTTATTAATTTTTCAGAAGAGCTGAAAATACGCTGTAAATTAATGAAATACAAAGAATGTGAATTATCACTTTACTAAACAGCGTAGAACCATTAGAATGTAAAAATATGTCGTCTGGATAGCTAAATTGGTAAAGCACTTTGTGCGCTAAACTAAAGGATCCGGGATCGAACCCCGGTCTGGACATTTTTTCACTCTAATGGTTCTACGCTGTTTAGAAAAGTGATAATTCACATTCTTTGTATAACATTAATTTACAGCGTATTTTCAGCTCTGCTGAAAAATTAATAAAAGTAAAACACATATTCAATGGCAAATAACTCTTTCAATCTGTTCTTTACATGTATGTATCATACTGGTACAACTGGAAATAAAAGTTTCGCTCGGGGAACGCGAATTTGATATTTATAAAAATATATAAAATTATGTGAGAGAGAAATTATGTTTTAGAATGATAATGTTGTATATTATAGTTTAATGACTAATGTATTGAATGCCCTCCTGGTTCATATGTTGCAAAAATATGATTTGAAGGTGGAAGTTCATGGCTTTTTAAAACTTTCCAACCGAGTTAAAAAGTTTTTATGACTTCGTTGTTTTTCTCATCCGTCCGTGCTATAACTCTCGAAAATTTATTCGGCTTGCCCTTAAATTTTCATGTGTTATTGACGTTTAGTATAGCACGATCCCTATTAAAATTTAAGTGTGTAGCATTTAAACTTTGTTTACAGGGACAGTCAAAAGTGTACCGCTAAACGGTAAAAACGGGAATTTTGATGATGTCACGCCGTTTTAAACACAATTAAATGGATATACAATTATGAAGCGCACTGAAACATGCTTTTTGTGGAGTATGGGGTACAAATGATTCATATTGATGATTTACAGGGCCACTCAAAAGAATTCTGTTACACAATTTTCTACGAGGAAATAACGTTTACAGTATAATTTAATGATGTTGCACTATTTCCAACATATTTGAATTTATATGCATTACTGAGGGGTACTAATTGCTCCCTGAAAAGTATGGTGTGCATTACGTTTATCGTTTATTTACTGGGACAAAATTCGATTACAGTCTAAATATTCGATTACAGTCTAAAAAATATTCGATTACAGTCTAAGTGCCATAATTACAGTCTATGTGGGATAAGTGCGTTTTGAACTTTGATTTGCGTTTTTAAGCTTTACTAAATTTTTGCATATTACGTGGTGTCTATAAATTCTGTTCATCAATATACAGGGTCAAACAAAGGAATTCGTAAGTATTACTGACTGGGAGTGAATTGCTGAAGGGTAATTTTTGATTATGTTACGCATTTCCTTCTGATCTATATTTAGTAGACTAATCGAAGTTTGTGGAATATAAATTAATTCATATACAGAGCTACGCAAAGAACAAGATAGTTTTAGGTTGCCTTATGCGTTTGTTTTTTACCTGTATTTAGTGTTTGCTTAATATGTGGTATGTACAAAAGCCTTTATATAATATATAGGGATGTACAAAAGCCTTAGAGTGCATTCCGATCGATTGGTGAAAATTGCTAATTGTGAAATTTCTAACTGAAAATTTGTGGATGCATAAAACACACAAATAGGAACACACACACATACGCATAACACAATCCATAGTTTCGGGTGTATCATTCATACAAAATAAATATCACTGAACATAAAGAATTAAAAGCTCAATCTTTTACTTTCATAAAATGAACTTTTATTTCTCTTATTACATGTAATAAATATTTCTAATACTATGTTACTTAGATATTATATTTCTAACTGAACTAACTTTTATCAAGCTTTATAATATGTATTCAAATCACTGGATTTTAAATGCTTTATATTTTTTATAAACTGTTTACTTAGATATTATTTTTCACCATATTTAACGGTGAAGTTTTCTTAATGTTTTTGGACGTCTTACGGCTGCTCGTCAGTAAACTTCCCGATTCCCCGGGCTAGTGTTATTCCTATGGCGTAGGATGCATTCGTATTTTTTAAAGTATCTCCCCAGGAAATTAATATTTTTAACTTCTGTTTTCTTTGTACTGTTCTTAAAGAATGTCTCTTTTTTTCTTAGTTGTCAAATTTTTTCTTAAATATATACTGAATTTTATATGAAATGTTGAAATCTTATTCAGTTTCGCTAAGATTTTAACACTTAAAAATATAAATTAAGCACATAGTTTAGAAATATTTTGATAACTAAGAAAAAAAGAGGCATTCTTTAAGAACAATACACAGAAACCAGAAGTTAAAAATATTAATTTCCTGGGGAGATATTTTAAAAATACGAATGCATCCTACGCCCATAAGAATAATATTAGCGAGGGGAATCGGGAAGTTTACTGACGAGCAGCCTTAAGAAGTGTTTAATAATTTGTGCTTGACGCATGATTTTTTGCTAATTTCCTTTTTGTGTGTGTCACAACCGCAACGTATAAAATCAAACCTATTAAAAAAATTATAACATAGTGTTAGAAATATTTATTACATGCAATAAGAGAAATAAAAGTTTATTTTATGCAAGTTTATTTTATGAAAGTAAAAGATTCAGCTTTTAATTCTTTATGTACAGTGATATTTATTTTGTATGAATGATACACCTGAAACTATGGATTGGGTTATGCGTATGTGTGTGTGTTCCTATTTGTGTGTTTTATGCATGCACAAATTTTCTCATTATTTTACCATAAAAAACGCGCATAATTGTATTTCTGTTTCCCACAGTTATTATGGGTAGAGTTTGACAAATGCGGTTGCAAGATAGCCATTGGCAACGAAGTTTTTTTTTAATCTGTCGACTAAGTTATTTTAATTTTCGGGGTTTTCTGATACGAACATTGACCTAAGAAATTATCACAAACATCATATTTTCTCTTCTCCACCCTTACTCGTGCTCGAAAAGTTGTGATATTCCTCTTCTTATGCGGAGAGCATGGGAGGTGTATTTTAGCAATGCCTATTACATAGTAACTCTTAAGTTATTTCACAAACGTAATTTGTTTTGATATTTCCAGATTGTTATTATTCAAGTCCGCTTAGTAAATAAATAAGCTTATTTATTTATAAGTACTATGTTACTTGCCTACAATTTCTATCAAGAGCAGCACCTGTTACTCATCTTAGTCATAATGTTAAATTGAAATTCTTTTAAGATGCCCCATTATAAAAGTTGCAAAGTTACAGAATATTCAGGAATAAACTTAGAAATTATATCCAAACAAAAAATACTTAGCGTTTTAATTTTAATTTGGCTAAAAAAATTCTAAAATCCAAATTATAAAATAGTGAAATCAGAATTATTTTACTGACTTCGACAGGAAAATATGCAATTTCCTTTTTCCTGATTTACTATTCCATCGATGCCCAGTTCATTAGTTATAGATTTTGTAGCCGGACAATTGAAGCATTCAATTCCCGAACAAGCCTTTTAATTCAGTTTCACAGTAGTTCTTTTTTTTTCTTTTTACGGATTTATAACTTTGATAAGTTTCAATAGAAAACTTAGTTTATATTATCTTTCTAAATTCTGAACTATTCTATGTAACTAATAATCCTAAACTATGCTCGTGATTATTTTTTCTTACTTAACTCATTTTTTTTGTGATTTTTGAAAAACAATAACCGGAGAGGCGGGAAAGGGGGTAAATTCTGGCAATAAGAATTTTTTGCTGGCGACGAGATTTTATCAAATTTGTAAACCCTTGATTATGGGATTGTATATTTTTATATATAGATAGAGACTTTTCTGCTTATACGTGTTCCATAGCATATGTTTTTATTTCTACAAATTAGATTGTACGTCCCCATGTCTTTAAGGATTAAAATACTTAATGTTGCTCATGAGAAATTTGGTCATCCTGGTATCCAAAAGCTGTTAAAATTAATCATCCCTAATTATTATTGGCCTGACATGACTCAAGATATAACCAATTTTGTAAAACATTGTGATATTTGTCAAAAGAATAAAAAACCCAGACAGAAAAAAATTCCCTTATTAAAAGCTATGCCAATCACAGATCAATCTTTCTATTGATACTGTGGGAGGATTCAAATAACTCCACCAAAAAATATCTACACATCATCATCGACCATGCAACCAGATATGTTTGGGCAATTCCCTCAAAAAGTGTTACCAAAGAAACATACACAAATTGCTTAAAACAAGTCTTCAATATTCAACTCCCTCAACAATTATTCTGTTTCAACAAAATTTTCAATATATAGGGTCCTCGAAAGGTATTAAGGAATGCAGCCTTTACTTCACCTAGATTTTAAAAAAATTTGCGGAATCACAATATTAAGCAACGTCTAACAACATCACATCACCCACAAACGAATGGCAAGTGTGAGAGAGTGAATCAATCAATAGTTACTAGATTAAAGTGTAAAGTTAATTCTACTACCTCCAAAATTCCTTGGACCAAACTCCTGACCGAAGAAGTTAATGAATACAATAATTCCATAACCAAATTCCTTCCTGCTTATTTACTTTTTGGAAAATTACCCAATGATTCCCCTCTTAAGCAAAATTATTACCCTCCTGTCCAGGAAGCCCTCAACATTGCTAAAAAACGCACTGACGAATTTTACTGGAAAAGTAAAAAATATTATCATAGAAACTATGTTGAGCCAAAATTTGAGATAGGAGACCTTGTTATCTATGAAGAATTCCATTATCCCAATACCAGAAAGCTCTCACAAGTTTTTAGTGGTACCTATCAAATCCTTAAAAAAGTATCTGATGTAAATGTTGAAATTAATAGGCAGACTCAAAATAAATTTACTTAAATAGTCCATATATCAAAATTACGCCCTTATTACACACCTGACAAACTAAAGTTATCACATGAGCAGCAACAAACTAATGTTAAATCAATAGCTTAATATTAAACTTAGTAAGTCAAAAATTAACTAAAATTAATGAAATCAAATTATATTTGACTAATCAATTCTCTTCTGTATAACAGTGTGTTCTTGAAAATAGGAAATCCCAAGAATATTACTGCAGAGATTTTTGCTTGAGTTAACTTTTTATGCAGGCGTAAATTGGTTGATTTGAGTTAAGAATTTCTTATATTGGATTGAATTGAATTAGAACAGTAAAGTAAATTAGTATAGCAAATTAGATTAGAATAATACATTAAGTTAAAATAAATTGAATAAACTTTCACTGGATTAAATTAAATTTTAATAATAGAATAAAATTCCCTATTAATACTAATAGTTAAACTTATTATCCACCATTCTTAAGAACACTTCACGGTTTTATTTTCATTGAACAACTTATGTTTCTCTTGTTTGACTGAAAACAGAATGAGCACATAATCCTACTGAATTGTTGATACTTTTTTCTCAGACATTTCTTATTTTACTATTTCTTTATTTTGTTTCCTTTGATTAAGTATATTTTCATTCCTCACTGATATTGAAAAAGAATGAGAATTAAATTATATACAGATGAATTGTTTCTTTAGTATTATTTTGAAGTTGTTTGTTATTGTTGATATGATTATGTTGTTATTATAATTGCTGTTGTTATTTATTATGTGATACAAGATTATAAGAGAGAATATTCTTGAGAATTGTGATAAAAGAGAACCATTGATAGTGAATTAGTTGATGATAAAAAATCACATCCTGCCAGCAAAACATCTAAAAAAGTATTAGATATCTAATTGACTGAAACTTATTAACTGACTGGAATTTACTTGATGAGTGCATTTTAATCGTTTTTTGAACTTAGTAGTTGATGGAACTTTCTTAGTTATTTGAACTTTCTGATTAACTGGAATTATCCTGCTAAAGATTCAATACACGGTATTGCAGTAAACTGTATTGCTGTCAAGTATTAGCCTTCATATCCGTACGAAAAACTTTTATTGGGAATGAGAGGTCTATGACTCAAAGACTTTTAACCGATTAAGATGACTATTAAAGAAAAAGTTTTAGGTAGATTTCGTAAGAAATACTACCTATTACATTCTCACCTAAGTTGGAAATTTTGAAAAATTTTTGCAGATCTACGCCGATCATGTCTCCCAGAACCCAAAACCACCCCCAGTTCAAAACTTTATCTATCTATCTATCTATCTATCTATCTATGTCACTTTTTTCTGACCACGATAACTGGAAAAATTCTGCATAAATCTCTTCCAAACTGATACATAAAATCAAGGGCCATAAAATCTCGGTCAAGTTCGTTAATGGCAAAATCGAACCAAGGGGGGGGGAAATGGGGGGGTTGTGAAAACAGAAAAACCCTCATAATTTCTTTATTTTTATATGTATCGAATCCGTTTAAAGTTATTATTACTTCTAGGAAAAGTGCCGAAAATTTATGAATTGAGATTGACATTGAATTGAGAATGACAGATTTTTGATATAATTAAAAATGGCTCCAAGGGGGGGGGAAGGGGGGGGGTTAGAAGAAAAAAATCATAGCTTCGTCAATTCACAAGATATCAAATCCGCGTAAATTTATTATTAATCCTCTTAGTATTATCTAAAACTTTTATATTGACAAGTTTTTTATAGGACCAACCATTATAGCAAAAAAAAAAAAAAAAAAAAAATTAAAAACAAAAAAATCCCTGCCGGCTCCGCCTGCAAACAAGTTATTTTTCGAAGTAGGCGGTTCCAACTCCCGCATCTTTTCGATACTGATACATAAAATCAAGGGGCATAAAATCTCGGTCAAGTTTGTTAATGGGCAAAATCGAACCAAGGGTGGGGGTGGGGGGGGAGCTTTTTGTGAAAACAGAAAAAAACCCATAATTTCTTAATTATGATACGTATCGAATCCGTATAAAGTTATTATTACTTCTAGGAACAGTGCCAAAAACTTATGTATGACAGATTTTTGATATAATTAAAAATTGCCATAAGAGGGGAGGGAAGGGGGTTTTAGAAGAAAAAAAATTCAGAACTTCGTCAATTCCCAAGATTTCAAATCCGCTTAAATTTATTATAAATCCTCTTAATATTATCTAAAACTTTTATATTGACAAGTTTTTTATAGGACCAGCCGTTATAGCAAAAAAAAATTAAAAACAAAAAAACCCCTGCCGGCTCCGCCTGCAAACAAGTTATTTTTCGAAGTAGGCGGTTCCAACTACCGCTTCTTTTCGAAACTGATACATAAAATCAAGGGGCATAAAATCTCGGTCAAGTTCGTTAATGGGCAAAATCGAACCAAGGGGGGGGATGGGGGGGACTTTTTTTGAAAACAGAAAAAACCCATAATTTCTTAATTATGATACGTATCGAATCGTTTGAAGTTATTATTACTTCTAGGAGAAGGGCCGAAAATTTATGTATGACAGATTTTTGATATAATTAAAAATTGCCTTAAGGGGGGGAGGGGGATTTTAAAAGAAAAAGATTCATAACTTCGTCAATTCCCAAGATTTCAAATCCGCTTAAATTTATTATAAATCCTCTTAATATTATCTAAAACTTCTTTGGAGACATGTTTTTTATAGGACCAACTCTTATAGCAAAAAAAAAAGAATTCCTTGCTGGCTCCGCCTGCAAACAAGTTTGGTTTCGAAGTAGGCGGTTCCAACTGCAGCATCATGGCAAAAAGGTAATTTCTTCCGCAATTACCACAAACAGGCGCCCCACGGTCTGCGTCTTCGAAATCTACTTGTGGCTGTAGGCCGAGCCGTCAGGGATTTTTTTGTGTACTTTATATTTATACTTTTCACTATTTATGTTTAAGGAGTGAAAAAATATTATTTGTAACTAAAATATTTATATTGTAATTGTATTTAAACAATTCCTGCAGGTTCGCGTTTACAAAAATAACTACTGATTTGACTTTAATAAAATCAGAGAATTTTTGACATTAAATAGAATACCAGATAACTATATTGTAATCCAAATTCTTGCTTTCCTTAAATGAACTTGTAGATCATCGGATCTACCAGTCATCGGATTTTTAGGGGGGGGGGGATAATGTTATACAGTAGACGCTCGTTTTTACGAACCTCTTTTTTGCGAATACTTGCGATTTTACGAACTAGAGCGTGGTCCCGAATACATTCCCATAGACGCTATGTAAATTTTCGCTCCCATTTACGAACTACAAATTATGAAAATCTCTTTTTTGCGAACATAACTTTCATAATTCTGCATTTTTATTTATTTATTTATTTATTTTAAATACCGAAAAGAAGTGCCAACGTTAATTATTCTCTCAACAGGTGCAAAAGACAGCAGGTGCATTTCAAGAATGTGTTATTCCCCCCCCCCCACGCTTTCGAGAGAGAGGCAGCGTAGCAATAAGTTTATTTAGCGTCACGTGGTTTATTACGTTTGACTGATTTTAAAGGCACGTGTCTGGAAAGCCTCTGACTGGCGAGTGAAACTTAAATGTACAAGCAGGTGTCATTGTTGAAAGAGGAAACGAAATCTTTTAAAAGATTGCATTCTGTAATCGTCTATTTTCTCATAACTTCTGGACTACTCAATCTGTGAAGTCTCGTTAGTCGAGAGGGAGATTGGGCCAGAACATTACAGAATTTCAGTATGTCGCAGTTGAAAAAACGCATGTGCTTATCCGTTGAGGTAAAGAAGAAAATTTTAAAAGAAGTAGATGAGAAAATCTTAAGTAAGACAGAAATTTCGAAAAAGTATGGAATTCCAAAGAACAGTCTCTCCACAATTTTAAAATCTCGAGAGAAAATCGTCGGAAATAGAAGCACCAATAAAAACCCCTCTCGTAAATATTTCAGAGAAGCAAAACACCCCCAATTGGAGAAAGCTTTGATTTCTTGGATGAGGAAAATGAGAGGACTGAACATTCCCATAGATGGTAATCTCCTTAAAGAACAATCGAATTCTTTTGCTTTGAAGCTGAATATCAAAGACTTCAAGGCTTCAGACGGTTGGTTACAAAAATTTAAGTCCAGGCACGGTTTGAGCTTCAGAAAATTGTGCGGTGAAAGTGGAACAGCAAATACGACTTTGGCAAATGAATGGAAAGAACGCGATTTAAAAATGTCTTTAACGCGGACGAAACAGGTCTGTTTTTTAAGATGCTGCCGGAAAAGACACTTACTTTCAAAGGTGAAAAATGTAGCGAAGGCAAAAAGGCTAAGCAGAGAATCTCAATCTTGTTGGCAGCCAACATGAATGGAACACAAAAACTGCCCTTGCTTTTCATTGGAAAAAATTTGAAGCCTAGATGCTTTAGAAATGTTAACAAATTACCAGCTGCATACCATGCTAACCAAAATGCATGGATGACTGGGTACATTTATGAAAAATGGTTAAGAGACTTGGATCGTCAATTTGTTTTGGAAAAACGTAAAATTTTGCTAATGGTGGATAACTGTTCAGCTCACGTTGAAGTCTTAAATCTATTCGTGTGGAGTTTCTTCCACCCAATGTAACTTCAATTTTACAGCCGATGGAGCAGGGTGTGATTAATAGTTTCAAGCGCATTCGCATATATAGAAGAGTGCTTTTGCAAAGAGTAGTCATGGGATTGGGGCTGAATCAACCATATGAAATTGATGTTCTGGGTGCAATGCATTTGTCAATACGTGCTTGGAATGATGTTCAAGCGACTACAATAGCTAAAGCATTTCAGAACGCAGGCTTTAGTACCTTAATTAATGAAAACCAAGAAAATGTAGCCGACGATATCAGTGGAGATGAGTTACTTATAAATGAACTACGAAAAAGAAATCCACTGTTACCTGAAATTTCATTCGTGGACTTTTTGAGTGTAGATTCAGATGTAATTTGTACGGAAGAAATATCAGATGAAGAAATTATTGCTGACGCAATAAGTGAAAAGGAAGAAGAACTTTCAGATTTGGAACAAGAAGAAAATGAAATAATCCAACGTCCGACTGTCAAACAAGCAGCTCAATGGTTGTCAGGGCTAAGGCACTTTTTTGAAGGGAACAATAATTGTGAAATGATTTCAAGCATAGATAAAATGGAAACATGTATTTTCCAAAATGTGATTTTAAAACAAAAAAAGATAAGTGATTATTTCCATTCCTAATTTTTTATCTACGTATTTTCATCCATTAAGTTCTAATACAGTCTATGTTTTCACATGTAATGTTTTCAAAGCTTAATACCATATTCTTCTGAGTGCTAATTTTTTTTTCTGTGCATAAATTTGTATTTTGAATTTTCTTATAATATTTAAAAAATATATGTATAACTTTATTTCAGAATAAATAATCTTAAAATATTGCATCATCTATGAAGAAGGGGGGATATTGATAAAAATAGACATAAATAATGTACATATTCATGTCATTTTTGATGATTTTCTATTTTACGAACTTTCTATTTTACGAACCATTTGAATGTTCCCTACGAGTTCGCAAAAACGAGCGTCGACTGTATAAAAATTTTATTTCTTTCGCATTTATTTCACATTATTCCTTAAAATAATCTAACTTCTGACATAGTCATTATTTCCATAATTCTTAATAATATTTATTCCTATTTAATGTCCTTTTAAAAGTCTAACACGTATATTAATAATTATCTTATTCCAAATCTTAATCTAAAACTTTAAGTTCATTCGTAGCTTTTATCAACTCCCTAATCTATAAAATTCTGAGAGACGCTTGTGTCATTTCGAATGTTTTTAAAAGCCATTTTTTTAAAATTTTATTCCATGCTTTGCTTCGCGTGCTGGGTATTTTTCTCTTCAAAATCAATGCACGGCTACGATGGGGATTCTTTCGTGTTAAATCTTCTCCCTCGCACCTCATTCGCTTAGCTTAAATTCGCCTCTCACTCATTGGATCGTGTGCTCGTTACGTCGTTGTCAGTAACCCTACGCGGCGTGACTAAAATTCGCTAGCAAGCATTTTGAGTGCAGAGTTTTGTCGTGTTTGGAAGTGCTGACCAAATGGTTATCTGGTGTTTAACTGACTTCGAATTTCATATCAGCTCTTTAAGATATATTAAATGATGTAGTGAGCCATCGTCAAGCCTGAGGGCTATAAGTTTATACCGGATACTGTGGGAACTGTTACTGGCATCGCTCCTGTTCATTAATAAACGATTTATCTTGAAATTGGCTGCTCCTTATTGAAGAAACTCTTGTAATGTCTCATCATTGCCTAACCTCCTCGCCATGATTATTGATTACGACTGCAATAATGCACCATCTTTAACAAACTAACATTTTCTCGTGGAATAAAAAATCATCTTCGTAAAAACTTCACACATATTGTATATATATATATATATATATATAACTATGTGTTACATGATTGAACCTGAAAACATTTATCCTAGAACTTTAAAATATTAGTATTAGTGTATTAGTGTTATAGGTTATGTTTATACAGTAATAGGTTTATCACACATTATTCGTATATTATATATTATATTTCTTTTAATTTTATTTAAGTATTTTAATTTGAATTTTAGTAATAATGTGCTTTACTTGTTTTTTAGATATCTACTCGATTTCGATTTGTATCAAACGACCAAATCAAATTCTCGAAAGTGCGAGGTGTGATGACTACGCATCCATTCTTCTACTTTAGCAGGGTCCTTTCTGTAAAAAAAACAAAAAAAATGCAGCATACCGGTCATAATGGAAATAACTGAAAATAATTATTTATGTTTATAAGTAGTTAATAGTTTCTGTGTTTGTATTGTGGTGTAACTTTATGTGTTTCTTATTAAATAACGTCGTTTTTACGATTTACTAAACTCCCACAATGAAACGGACTTGACAGTTATAAATGTCAGTACGGGATGTTATTACAGTGACTTATCAAAATCTTTGTAGCACCATGCTGGTGGAAAATCAGCAGAAGGGGAATATATAGAGAATAAATTCTAATAGCTCATATTATGTTCTAAAAGAAAAATAAAATAATTTATGAATTTGAAATATTTTTGATATATTGATTGCAACATAAGCTTTTACGTATGAAATATTTGCATTTCAGAATAATAAATGTTAATTTAGACACGTGTAAACATAATTTACGCCATTTCACCTACACAATTATAACGACACGTCGCATAAACATCATTTACGACATTTTACCTACAGTAGGTCATTGTACAACTCATTTGCGACTTGCGTATAATTATACAAATAGTGTACGATAACGTTTAACGAAAGTTCCACATTTCTAAACGTATAAGATTGTTTAGAAAAAATAGATGACAAAATAACTAAACATATGGGTCATGTATATATATAACCCATTTTGTAGTAACTACATACATGTTTTATGAGTGCTTTTTTGCAGAATACATCTTTATAATTGCTTAAATAGAATCGCCTAGTTCAATCTTTTGTCTTTTGTGCTTGCGAGGGTGAGTATAATTCCTTAAGCAGGACATAATGTATAGGCGATCAATAATAAAAACGGATAATATAAACATTGTGTTTCATCATTTGCGCACAATAACAGATTCACTAACGCTTATGGACTTATGAAAATCATATACATAATCTTACTCATATAACCATTATATTCAAAATCATATGTCTGTTAATATTACGTGCGCAAATATTTCTTATGTTACTCAGCCCCTTTTATTATTTTTCATGATTTCAATCTACAAAGTCATGCAAAATAATATATAAAAAGACTTCTTTCTAATATTTTTATTCAATATTTAGGATCCTTTTGAATTATTTTCTTAACTATCGATAATATAAGAACCAAATGAGTGCGTTATTGACGCTGACGTTATAAGGATGTTGGCTAAAATGTAATTTAAAAATTCTAAGAGTAACAGCAATGGAGTTCGTTTTGGTTTACATATAATGTTCGATTACTTTTGCTTACGATTATAATTGTTTCAATCGACAAGACTTGATTTATTGATTCAAGTATTGATGTATTATTATTGAATTATTGTCTTTATAGAAACTCACCTCTCTAGCTATAGACATGAGAAAAAGAGTACAAACAAAATTTTGACTTTTGGAATGTACTAAGTAATATATACAGGCTATCCCTTCTTAAAACACAACAGTCTCATATAGTCCATTTATATCCAATTATTACTAAACCATTGGTTTTAGAGGTATGGATCCCATTAAGAAAATAAAATAAAACGTTCTTTTTCTTCATATCGAAAGCCATTTACGTCAATACAGTCCTTGCTGTCGTGTTTTAGATGCTGTATCAATCGTTTTATTGATTTATTATTTATTTTTTTTTTTTACTTTCCATTTACATCGAACAAATCGAATATTTAAATTTTATATTTTGCATTAGAAATCGATTAAAATAAAAAAGAATTAGGTGAAGAATTTGAACTTTTTAAAATTTTTACGAAAATCCATTTTATACGATGTCACAAGTAAATTGTAGTATGAAAAAACATAAATAAGGAATGTTTGGATGCAAACATCTTACATGCCGAATAGAATAATCACTTGCGTCCTTTTAGTTTACGGCCAATTTACTTATACAACTGTCATCTTATACAGCTGAATATGTGTTAATATAAATTCCATTCTTATGTTTAAATGTGCTTCAATGCAATTTCTTTTATTTAGTAAAGTAAAAATTTTCATAGATAAAACATACGCTTTTCTCATATGGTTAGCAATTCTTTAAGATTTATAAAAGATAATTTTTAGAGCATGTTGGATTTCTAAAAACAGATAAAATGAAAGCAAAGAAAAACCTACCGTCTTTTCTCACATAATTTATAATCCCCACACTTTAGAAAGAAAATTTTAGTAAAAGAAAAAAATCGCAAACATTCCGCACTCTTGATTTTGGAATATCACTTTCTGAAAAAAACCCTGTTAAATGATATACGGGATAATTTAAAAAAAAATAAACAAAATTTCATTTATTTTCATGAAGTTGTGATTTTACAATCATATCTAAAATAAACTTACATCTAAATTCAAATGTACGTGGGATTTTTACTGCTTATAAAGAACCCTCAAATTTGTTTTTAATGCCCCTTCATTTTGTAAGTTATTAAATGCTACTAAAATTCTCTCGATAACTTTTTTATTATCCTCGAATAGTCTTAAAAACTAAAACAGTTCTGTGTTTGCCCTGTTTGAAAAAAATCACTTAAATAACTGCTGGAAATGTATTTTATTTTATTTCTTAATGTTAGGATTATTTATCAATAATTTATATCAATAATTATTTAAAAAATAATATGCATATTTTTTTCGTCCCTTCCTTTTGGCGCCTATAAAATTCGCAAAAGCGCATAGTCCCCAATTAGCGCAACAGTAATGTCCATACACCAATATGAGAGAAAATACTTTATTAAATCTTAGTAAATCATAAAAAAATAAAAATAGAAATAGAAAGACTGAGGGCCATTTAATTGTTCTTAATAGGTAATTTAAAATAAACGAGTTTCTTCTTGAGAGTTGTGTGTCATAAAAAGTTACTTTGTTCTTTTTAAGCAGTCAACCAATTGTCATCTTCTTTTCTTTTATTCTTTTTTCGTTAATATAAGTTTCATATACATTTGGTGTAACTTTTGAGTTTCTCTTAGAAAAGTTTTGCGGTTTGAATCACATAATACAGTCTTTTCTTAAACTTTCTTCAAGTTCATTTGTAATTCAAATATAACGGAATACGGAATCTAAGCTAGAGATGCGTAATGCACTACTTATCCGATATGAATAATTTATCCACATTTCAGACTTTGCGTTTTCAACCCTTGATGAAGTGTCTGAAATAATTGATTACGGTTGCGGAGTAAAAACTTTCATGCCTTACGCAGACAACGAAATATGCTTTCTTCATTTAGTTTATTAGTTAAGCAGAGAAGAAATATAATTTTTGGAAACTAACTCTTTACTGGTATGAATTTATATGCACAAGATAAAAAATGAAACTTTATGAAGACAAAATCAATTTTTTTACTAGCGAGTGAAGTTTTTTGAGTGAAGTTTTTTTAATAATTATTAATCATGTATCATTTTAGTTTAATGAATAACTGAAAATTTGAGTACTTAAATACTTATATATATATATATATATATGTGTATATGTTTCATCGTCTTTCATACATTCAGGATATGGTGACTCTTCAGTTGATTACTTGTTATAGAGGAAAAAAAACAATACATTGCAAAAAACTTTTCATTTTACGGTATAATACTGTCAGCTGGGATGCCAGTATTATACCGTACAATCAACTTTTTTTTTTTTTTTTTTTTTTTTTTTTTTTTTTGCAGTGTAGCCTTTTCATTATGCAAAAGTCTTAAAATATTTTCCCTTCATTTCATTTGTTAGGATTAAAAAATGAAAAAGACATTTTTGTGAAATATTTCGATATTCCAGTATGAGATTATTCAAACATGATATGAAGAGAATGTGAAATTGTCATAAAAGAACAAAGGTTATTTATAAAAACTTTTTTATTGTGGCATAAATGCGTGTTTTTAGTAGTGTATATTTAAATATGCCTGATGTGTAGTTTTAAAAAGAAATTTTTTTTTTTTTTTTTTTGTTTTTCTTTCCAATGTGAAAACTATTTTGTTTTTTAAAAGTTAATCTATTACCTTCATGCTTCTTTTTTTCGTTAATATAAGTTTAATATACATCCGCTAATACTTTTTTTCTTTTAGCTATGGAAATTTCTTAATATATACTTTTAATATTTATATATAATTTTAACTTTCTAATTTAAAGTCTTTTTAAAAGTTAAAAGAGGCAGAATAAGGAATTTTGAAAGAAGGTGAGCAATACATTATATTTTCATTGGAATAATTTAGCAACATTTCCCTACACCACATTTCGGAGATTTGTCTGAGGAATTTATCACAGGTTCCGGAGTGTAAAGAATATCATACATATTTCGCGAAGATCTTAAAACTTGTTCATTTTCATTTCATTCATTAGTTTTGTGAAGTTGAAACATAAACTTTGGGAAAAGTTTTCTATGGTGTAATACGTTGTACATGATTTGAATTGAAAATAGTTATGTAATATTTTTCATAAGGCATAAAAACATCAAATATTCAAATATAGTTGTAGATGATTAAATTGTTAAAATGAATAGGACATTTTTAAAAAAGCAAAAATTATTAATATACCCAAATAAACAACATATTAATAACACAAAATAAAGTTTTAGTCTAGAATTCCAAAGCTTTAAACAAGCTCTTTATGAATACCACAACTGTAAATCGAGATTAAATTTTTTTTAATTAAAAAATGTATATTTATCATATAAAAAGAGAAAATTTCCTACTAACTCTGACACAAGTCATTGTATAATAATGTGACTAGTACGAATCGAATCATCTGTTACTTTTACCTTTAGATACGAAAAGGAAAAAAAAATCTTCAAAGTGATTTTAGAATTAAGAAAGTTTAAAATGTGAACTCTTAAGGATAACTTCATTTTTAGTCATTGCAATACAGGTTACAATGCGGGTAGTTGTTTATGCAGAACTCAAAACGTAATACTTCACGAAATGAGCTGTGATTTTGGATTCACATCTTTGAAGCTCCTAGAAATCGATGGCTGTAAATAAATTCATCGGTTATTTTTTCACTAATAATTTCGAAAAATATATATGTGAAATTGATTTTCGCTTACTATACATGTGTATTAAGGTGGAGTGAAAAAAACGAAAGTTGGAATTTTGATTTCGGATAGCAGCCAAAAGTTGCCTTTTAGTACCTATAATATACGTGCAAAATTTTATGAATTTTGAAAAACTCCTTCAGGGCTCTACCACGACCTTTATATTTTCATTGTTTCACGCAATAGGTTTTTACCCTGAATTGTACATTTACAGTGTTCGTTGGTAATCTCGTTTGACATTTTTATATTTAAAATGTTTAGTGTAACTTCCTTTATCATTTCTAAACCTTAAATCTTTATTTTAAAAATTTTTAAACGTTTTATTGAGCTTTGCCAATTATTCTTTTCATTTTTAGCGCAAAAATGAGGGCAAGTGGAGGCAAACCGAAATTTACCATTACTAACGTGCAGTGGAATCTCTCTTATTTGGTGAGCCTTCAAAACTAAATTAAGTTGTTTTGCGAACAATAGCAGACGTTATAAAATGTTACTTATACATATGACAAGAATTAAAACAAAGTTAGAATGGTAAAGATCCACCAAAGTCATAGGTAATTCAAATCCTAAGAGAGAAGATCGAAGAAATTTGGAAGAAAGCATCAATTCTTATAGTTTACCAGAGGGGTATTGATCAAATGATAGACAACGATTTTTCTAAATACCAGAGTCTTATTCCATTCGCCAAATCCAAAAGAAATGATAATTACATGAAGAAGGTTCAGTTTTTCAAATTTAAAGCTGTAAATAAACTTCTAGACATTTCGGAGCGCAAATACAAGCCAATTCCTAAATGTACTTGTGAAAAATCAAGGAAGGTGCCTCCAAAAGAACAGGAATTTCTTCTTGACCAAAGGTCAGCACGAAAGAGGGTTATTGGTATGCTCGATAAAGCCTAGACAAGTAAATTGAGACAAAGAGAAGACAGGAAAACAAGGAAGTCGATGTGGGCTGAAAAGCCAAGTTTAAATTCTACAGTTAATCAGGGCAGTACAGTTGTTATGTATTTTGACAGTGGTGATGAAGAAAAAAGTAGTAGCTCTTCACCATGTTGTGACGATTTAATATCCGTATCACAAGCATATACTGCTAAAGAAGAGTCACAAAGACAAATGAGAACACATCTCCTACGGGTTCAAGGATCTCCGATCAGTATAGGGTTTCTGATAGATGCGTGGCAGCAATAGCTTCTGCAACTCTACAAGATATTGGCATTATAATAGAAAACTATTCATCACGTATAATTCACAGAAGCAAAGTACGCAGAGAACGAAAGAAAACTAGAAATTGTGCTAAAAAGATGATCTGAAAGCTTTAGAAGCGGGAATCGAAAGTATATATTTTGATGGAAGAAAATTTAAAACACTACATCAAGAGAAAATTGGAGTTAAATTACATCGAATAACTATAAGTGAAGAACACGTATGTCTGGTTGAAGAGCATAATTCACTGTATCAGGGACACATTACACCATCTTCTGGATCTGGAAAGCATATTGCAGAAAGCACTTTAAAATACTGCACTGAAAATAACTTAAACCTTGACAAACTATGGATGTAGGTTGTGACGGAACAGATGTAAACACAGTAAGAAATAATAGTGCTATTAGATATTTTGAAACAAAGATTGGCAAAAGATTGAAAGTTTGATTTTGAAAGATTCGTGAAATTAGTTACGCATGCAACTTTGGAAGTTGTAGGAGTAGAAGCAAGGAACGGATATATACGAGCAAAAATCAAATCGCGAAACATAATGCCTAGTTTTGATACCAAAGGCCAATATAAATTAGAGTGAATACTCAGATAGTTTTAGAGTCCATCGTATATATCCATTTTATTGTATTCCTATATATTTAGAAAATTGTATTTCCTATACATTCAGAGAACTATCTTTCATGTATATTCAAAACATAAAAGTGAACTGTATAAATAATTATTTTACTTTTTTTAAATCTTTTTCTTTAAAATTTACATTTTAGTGTGACCTTATCTTCAAGATCTCAAAACATGACGACACTTAGATTGATCACATGTAATACTTATATCAGTCATATTTTATGGGTTATATTACTAAAATCAGAGAAATTCTGCAAAAAAAATAATTTGAATACTTTACACTACATAGTGCATATCTTGGATTTTCACATATAAAGGGCATAATTTTTAAGAGTTGGTAGAGCCCTAAAGATGAATTCCAAATTAAATGAAAATTTAACCTAATAATCAGTGTGCCAATGGACAAATTTTGAGACCTATCCGAAGAAAAAATTCCAAAAAGAAAATTTCATGATTATTTACACTTTTTTGGTTTTTCACGTATAAAAGGCATAATCTTTAAGAGCTGGTAGAGCCCTAAAGATGAATTCCAAATGAAATGAAAATTTAACCTAATATTCAGTGTGCCAAAAGGCAAATTTTGAGACCTATCCAAAGAAAAAATTCCAAAAAAAAATTTTTAAGGCCATTTTCACTCCACCCTAATGTGTATACAGTGCGTGTAAAAATTTTAAGGACAGCAAAAAAAATAATGCTTTTGATAAATTTCAAATCAGATGAAAAAAAAGTTTAATGTATTGTGTATCTTAAAGTTGAAAAGCTAATAAAAAAATCATCAAAATTTATCTGCCAGTATTTTATTACGTAAATAAAATAATTAATACAAAAAACAGTGTTTCTACTTGTATAAAAACTTTAAGGACAGCAAAATAAAAACAATACAGTAATAAAGAAACAAATCCTTTATATGTTGTGCACCCATTATTGCTTTTAATAACCGCATATATTTTATCTCTCATGGACATTAGTAATTTTTGGCACAGTTTGGGACTAGTTTTGTACCATTCATCTTCCAACGTAGATCTAACTTCTGAATCTGAGGTAAAATACCTTACGTTTGGTAAACTCGTCTTTCTAGATCTCACCGCAAGCTCTAGATAGGGTATAGATCAGGACTTCTGGCGGACCATTGCAAAACTTCCATATTCTATTTTGTTGACTTCTGGAACCAGAGTTTTGTCCTACGGCTTGTGTGGATACGTGCATTATCTTGGTGATAAATCCATTTTTTCCCCCTGCTATGATGTTGCAACTGGTAAAAGGTGGTCAAAAAGGGTTTTTAGGTATGATTTGGATTAACTTTTCCTTAAAGAAATGTAAATGAGTCAACGACGGTAAATGAAAAACAGCCTCATGTCATAATGAATCCTCCAGCTAATTGACGTTTTTAGAAAATTCCTTTTTCTTTTCTAAACCCGTGACAAAAATACTTCCAGCTATCAGAACCATCTTAGTTCCAACTCTTTTCATCGGGGAAAGTAACCTGCAGCCTTTTGTTGTCCCAAATCATCAATTGTCCTGCACACTGCAAACACTGGGTTTGGTATCTAGTTAGTAAAGAGGGTTTACACAATTTTGCTAATGTATTGGAAATTCCCCGATCGAGTAATTGTATTTCAGATTGTTTTCTTCCATACATAGAATCCAGTCATTCCTAAAATTTCTTTACTTTAGTATTTTCCAGCTGCTACTAATTTTAAAAGTCTACTTTCATCTCTAAGGGACAAGGATTTTAGTCTTCTTCCAGCGATATTATTCCATACCTTAACCTTCTAGTCATAAATAATTGTTTATGACGGTTTTAAGTCTTCCTACATGTTTTGCAATATACCGACAAATCATTCCTGACAATGAAAAAGATTCAACAGCACATTTTTCATATTCAGTCAGTTTACTTGCTTTTGGCATCATTATAAAATTAACAAATCGCATAATAAAAAACGTCATTAAAATCACTATACACAAAAGTTTTTAACATGCAAATCAATAATAATTATATGTAACATTTCTATCAAAAAACAGTGCTGTCTTTAAAGTATTTACACAGGCGAAAATAGTGGTTTTTTGCATAATTATTAATTTTTCGCAATTAAAAGCTCACAGAGACATATTGTTGACTTTTATATTAGTATTTTAACTTTATGAACAACATTAAATTCCAATTTCAATTATCTCATTTTATATTTATGAAAATTCTTACAATTTTTTGCTGTCCTTAAAGTTTTTACACGCACTGTATCTTGTTATGTGTGATAGTAATAATATAATTCTTTTTGTAAAACTTTAACGTTTTATTAATGTACTGTCGATATTTTTTTTATATTCCCTTATTATATTTCAAATTTGAATGATTCATAATACATAACCCTACATAAACTTTACATACAATTTTTAGTATTCTGTATTATATAAAACTTTGAAATTTTATTTCGACCATAGCGACTGTATCGCAGCGAAATGAAAACAAGAATATGTCATACGCTTAAGCATGATAGAAACACAGATAAGCAGCGATGAATTTAGTAAAAGAAGAAATACATTATAAAGAAATATGTGTTTGAATTTTGGTAAAGCATTTTTTAGATAGTAGGAACAAGGAATTTGCTTTAAATGATAAATAGTTTTCTTAAATTGTAGCTCAAGTTTAAATAGCATTATTTAAACTTCCGAATAAGTTTATATATATATATATATATATATACAGTTTATATACCGAATAATTATAATTTGTCATCTTGAAATAGCAGATAAAAGATCTATTTATTTACTATAGTCTTATATACAGGGTGGTCATAAAAAAAACTTTGCCGATATATCGAGCTCTAGCGGCCGGTCCGTTCAACCGAAGATGAGATTTCAGAAATAGTTATTGACAAGTATGATCTCGGTATTCTGTGAACGGCAACAAATTGGCGCTCACGGTTACGGTTATAGCTACAGAAACTCGAAATTTTCAAATGGCAACGCCCATTTTTTTTCAGCGCATGCAAAAACCCTAAAGAGCGTTGGAACGGTACGTGTATCGCAATAAACGGACACTTTATGCAGGCATAAAAACAGCTCTGCGAAGGCAAAAAAAAACACGATCAGTGCGCACGAAGGAAATTTGCATATGACAGAGGCAAAACACGGAACGCCGTTCGCCAGATAGTCAGCGTAGAAATCGGATAAAATGTGGGGTGGGAATGTTAGTTCTGATGTCAGGAGCATGCACATGCCGACGAAATGACTCTTCCAGCGACAGTTTGCGGTGAATTGGTAAACTCTATTATCAAAATGGAATGAATGCTGCGAAAACCTTGCGTGTTTACCGTCGAATCCATCGCCAAATACGTGGCCCATGTAGTCCGCAAGCTCTTCGTGATTTAGTAAAGAAATTCGAAGAAACTAGCTGCACCTGTGACAGACCGCGATCCGGACGACCAACTGTTCCTGAGTATACTCTTATGGAATTGCATCACACAGTGACTACAGGACACATGCAAACTGCAAGAGATGCATCTCTTGTATTGGATATACCGAAATCAACGCTCCTAAAGTTACTGCGCTCTGTAATTCGCATGTTTCCTTGCCGGTACCAGCGAGTCCAGTGTTGGAAGTGGGGGACCATCAACAACGTATAGACTTTGCTAATGAATTTCTTTTGCGATATGATGGAGATAACGACTGGCCACTTCGCATATTATGGACGGACGAGGCACATTTCACCTTAACTGGCAACGTCAACACCAAAAACTGTGTGCACTGGGCAGGCATGAATCCACACGCTGCGGCACCAGTACCTTTATACGACGTCAAATTTACTGTGTGGTGTGGTATTAATTGGCACAACTATTATCGGGCCGTACTTCTTTGAGGAAGCAACACCAATGGGATTTGTAACTTGCTCCGTAACAGGCTCCCGCTATACGGAAATGCTGCAAAATTACGTCATACCAGAATTGCTGCAGCGAAATGCACTGAATGACTTCGTTTGGATGCAAGATGGTGCACCTCCACATATACCGAAGTCTGTTCGCAGGGTCCTGGAACAGCATTTTGGGACAGTGTCATCTCACGCTATTTTCCATTTCCGCAGCCTCCGCTATCCCCCGACCTCACACCTATGGATTTCTGGTTCTGGGGATATCTAGACTGTACATGTGCAATCCGCAAACTTTGCGGATTTGAAAGATTCTATTAAACATGAGATTGCAAACATCCCTCATGCGATGTTACGTTTGGCTGTATTGTCCACAGTCGCCCGCATGCAATGTGTAATTGCCTGTGATGGCACCCATGTGGAAAATGTGTAATCAAAATAAAAGTTTTCTTTTCAACTATCTGTGTTGTAATCAGTGATTGGTGTACTGAACTCTGTGTCATATGCAAATTTCCTCCGTGCGCCCCGATCTTGTTTTTTTTTATTTGGCCGTTCGCAGAGCTTTTTTTGTGCGTGCATAACGAGTCCGTTTCTTGCGATACACGTACAATTCCAACACTCTTAAGGTTTTTCGCATGCGCTGAGCATTTTGTAATGAAAAAAATGGGCATTGCCATTGAAAAATTTCGAGTTTCTGTACCTATAACCGTAACCGTGAACACTACTTTGTTGCCGTTCACAGAATACCGAGCTCATAGCTCTGAATAACTAACTATATCTGAAATCTCACCTCGATCGGTTGAACGGACCCACCGCTAGAGCTTCATATATCGGCAAATTTTTTTTAATAACCACCCTGTATATTACATAAATGTTTCTTCAAATATATGTGACACATATTATTTCTTATTAATTTAGTTATTACTAACATTTTGTAAGCAAAATTGTGTTTTAACAATTTATGTTGTTATTGGAGTTTGTGGTTAAAAAATGTATATTTTAAATTAAAAACATGGTGTTCCGAAGACACACAAAAAATTGTACTAATTGAATGGAAACTCTTATTCCTAATCAGAGTTTACAAATATTCCTACAATTAACGAACGGTGGCTCATGCGAAATAATTTTATTGGGCATAACAAAAAAAATATTGATTGTTATGTATTCTGAAAACATAAGTTTTCAATACGTGCTTATGCAGTAAATTTGCAGTATCCCGTAAGCATGTCCTTATTTGCTAGTATGTAAAATACCTGAAATTACTGAAAGTGAATTTAACGTGTTCTTCTAATAAATTGTTATTTAAATGGGTAAATTAAGAAAGTAACCAAAATCATTTACAGGCGTTTTGAAAAAAAACTGCTGTTAACAAAATCTGAAATAATAATATTTTACGACAGTGAAAGGTGTTCAAATAGGCTGCTGACAGTACACATGCACGTTAATTCGAAAATGTAAAAATAATCCTGAGAGATGTACCATTAAAGGACATGACCACCGTGAAATGGCATACAAATTTATAACGTTTATGGCATGCTTTTAACATGTTCCAATGGCTGCGGTGACAATTTATTCCTTATGTCTTTCAGCGCGCAGATGAGGATGCCAAAGTTTCTTGGAGTATATTGTCGATCGGCAAGAAGTCGCAGCAAGGTTTCTCAACTATAGCCCAGAGTGCTTATTGCCTAGCCGAGGCAATGGCATTTCTGGTTGTCGTCAATGAAATGAAAAATTCTGCTGAAAGAAATTCGGAAGTTAGGAGCATAAAATAGCGGAATTTCTTTAATGAATCGATATACTTAATCTTTCAGATATAAGTATATGTACATTTCTGAGGCCGCTGACGACACGAAGCTAGCCCACACCGAGATGCTATAAGAAATACATAGTTACCTTTTATGGATAGTTTATTGAAGTTACAAACTACCATTAACTTGCTCGATTAATTTATAAGAGGATTTATAAGATAAGATAATTCATAAGAGGATAAATAAAGATTGCCATTTATTTCACGCAAAATTGTGACTAATTTTTTCGAGATATATGCGAAGTTGTGGCTTCAAGAAATTTGCATAACACTTGGTCGCAATGTGCCGGTTTTTTTTAGTCGTTTGTAAATGACAATGTATAATCTCGCTAAAGGATATGCACCAACCCATACTATTTTGAACAACATTTCCAAAATGCTAAAAAGTACCAGTCAATAGTAACATCTATTTTGCTTTATTTTTAAAGCATTCTTAGGCTGTTTATTACTTATACATCGTAAGATGAACAAAAACTTTACATATTTGAAGAGTAACCTCAAATGTGCCAATAAAAATATCGTCATCTATAAATTAGCCTAAATAAAAATTACGCTCGCACTTGTATCATTAGTTTTAGAGATTTTTCTATAAAGACATTGTTCTCGGGATTTTCTATGAATTTTTATGCTATACATATTAAGAGCATATGGACATCGAATATGTATTATTTATCATTCCCTAATCCTGTACCATATATAGATTCTTAATGATAAATAAAAAAAACTCTTTTAAGTGACAGCTAAAATGTTGTTTAAGCGTATAGGAAGCATTTAGCAATCTAATGCAGTAAACGTTGTGGAAGTTTAAAATTCATAAATTTATCGAATACTAATTTAATAATTGATAGTTTATATTACGGGAATAAATCATAGAAATTGCAAAAAAATATTTATGGACCAAAATCAAATAGGTGTGATATTCGGCTGATGATATCTGAAGATATCTGATTTTTAAAAGTATCATATTGTGATCAATTTAAATTTTTACTAAACACTGATATATTGCACAATAATGATTAGTAGATAGACACAAACATTGTCGAAAATAAAAATAATATGAAAGTTTTCATCCTACAAAACACAAATTGTAAAGGACAGAAGTGACAGGTACAGTAGTGTCATTTTTTGCAATTTTGCCACTTTACTTGAAAAAGAACATTTCTGGAATGTTGTATGCACTATTTTCAAAGACATATTAAACATAAAATTAAATGGCTAATTATTAGTTTATCTATAAACATCAATATTTAAATTAACTATGGGCACAGTAGTGACGGTTAATAAAGGTATGCCGTACCTTTTCCCCCTTATTTGGAATCCAGAAAATCTTCTTTGTGAACAAACAGCAAGCCATGGCTAATTTTAAGACTCCGCTACTCGAAACAATACTGCAAATAACTGCATACTGTCATCTGTTGGAAATATGAGGAGAGTCAGACACCTGGACAGAAGTGACCAAAAAAGTGAGGGACACAACTTTAAATCCAACAAAAACAAATAATATACACAAAACAGTGGTCATATCGCCAAACCATAATGTTGCTAATTATCTTTCAGTAATTACTTTAAATATTATTTTAAAAATCGTAAGGGTAGTAGTTATTGTAAAATAAATTAGCTAAAAATTTAAAAATGTGCTTATTGAAATGGGAATTATTGCCACAAATTTTACTAAATCTAATTAACTGATTAATGACAATATTAATATAAGCATTTTTATGTATAATGGATTAACAATGAGACATGCTTCTGATAAAAAAAAATAAAACTGTTTATTTTGTCAAGTAAATCTAAATTTAAATCATCATACGAAATAAGCACTTGGAGCACACATATATTAAGCACTTGGAGATACTCTGAACCATCGTTTTACAGAATTTTAAGAATTCTCTCTTTGACAAAATTAAAAGATATAATATTCTTTAAAAAATATAATCAACAAATGTATTTTTATTTGTCTGTCATTAACGTATTTTATTCGTTAAACATTTTGTTTTATCTTACAGTAAATTGTTTCAAAAATTTTCATAAAATATTTTTTAATTTATTTTTTCGAAAATGTATAATTGAAATATTTAATGTTTACAATGAACAAGATGTTTAGTTTCGTATAATGCAGTAATAAATCTCTCACATTTAATTGTGTAAACAAACACAAAATGTTTACTTTATTACATTAGATAAAGATAAAAGAAGAAAATATTTGTTTTTAGTATTTGTTTCTCAAACTATCAAAGTAAAAAGCTTTTAATTTACAGAAGTATTAAATGAGGCTTAAATGAATTTAGTGTTTTTGTAGGTGTTAACAAAACGATAAATAAATATTCTCAGTTCATATGCTACTAGGTGAGAGGTAGAGTGTTTTTTCATAAATAAATTTATTCTTGTTATACAGGGTGTTTTTAAATGAATATCGGGGTTTTAACGCTTGGTAGTATTTATTACATACAACTTAAAATCATAATTAATACATGAAATGAAAGAGCAACTCAAACAGTTTTACCTACAAGCTTACAAATGTTCAATGTGAACATCTTTCGTCACACAGCACACATGAAATCGATAGCTCAGTTCTTCCCAAACGTTAATTAGTGTTTGTGGGGTAATTGTTGCAACAGCTGCCTCAATCCTGTTTCTTAGGTTGGGTAGGTCAGCTGGTAGCGGAGGCACGTACACTCGATTCTTTATGATCCCCAACAGGTAGAAATCACATGGCGTCAGATCGTGTGATTCTCTGGCCGTCAGATCGGTGAGCGTAGAGTGGCGTTTGGGAAGAACTGAGCTATCGACTTGATGTGTGCCGTGTAACGAAAGGTGTTCACATTGAGCACTTGTAAGCTTGTAGGTAAAACTGTTTGAGTTGCTCTTTCATGTTATGTATTAAGTATAATTTTAAGTTTTTTATAATAGATACTACAAAGCTTTAAAACCCCGATATTCATTTAGAAACACCCTGTATTTAGATCTTTATGTAATTATGAGTAAAACATTTCAAATAAACTCAAATTTAGTACTATAATTAAAGGACATATATTTTCAAATGTGTATTGAGTTTTCAAACTTAATAAAATTTTAGTTTATAATGTGATATCTATTTAATGGATCATAATGTCAAAATTCTATAGATGTTTTACAGGGCTGCCCACAATAATTCGAATATAATTACCACCGTAACAAATGCTGAAAATGTGTTTTACAGGTGAACTAAATTAATTGGTTTGAATGTAATATGCCGTATTTTACGGTGTATAAGACGCACTATGTTACTCTTATGATGGCCTAATTATCACCTTATACTTTGTTGACCAAAATTTAAATCCCCCCATCTATTTCAATATGATTGTCATATGACAAAACCTAAAACTTAAACTATTTCCTTATATATTCAAAACCTTTACTAATGTAAAATCTGAGAACATGCATGTTTTACTTTGTGATGACGTTGTAAGGATAAAGTCTTTACGTGCCTTGGAGGCCATTCCCATGGCACGCCTGTGCTAACTTTTAGATCAGCGTTTGCGAACATTTTATTGACATGTCTCACCAAAGCATCTGTAAAGTCAAGATGACAACACCCCCCCCCCCCCCCCACCAACGCACACACATAAATAACTCTTATTATTACAAAAGTCAACTCTATTCACATGGAAGAAGCTTAACTGAGCCTTAAAAATAATTGTTTATTTCACATCGTTTAGCTTATCGAAGAAGTGCATTTTATGTCACAAATGTGTTTTTAACATAACTCTATAAGTGCAATTAGACCACACTTTTTCAGCATTATGCCGAAAAGTGTTTCATTGCTCCTCGTCAACATACCTCAATGTTTAACAAAAGTGTTATATGCTCGTCGCATATTGTCTTGAGAGGGTTCTCACATTTTCAAATAAAATTGATAGCATTGGTACATTTTATAACTAATTTTAGTAAGTCATTAGGAGTTGGTGGAAAAGTTTTGGATATTAAATTTTCCCTGTATTGATAACACAATACACAAAAGCATTTCAAGATTTTCATCTTTATCAATTTTTAGTAGCCATTTCCCCCCATCATAACACTCTTTCTGTTTAACATTTCAATTATCGTCCGTTGACTGGCAGGTATAATCTAATTTCAAAATTTATGATGTATATGGCATTATGTGGATTTATTTACGGTGTAGGAGGCCTGCACTAGAGCCATACATATTTACTATTTCCTCCTTTCGTTTCCTAACGATAATTTGGGATTTATCAATTTTATAAGATTGGTAGTAAATTGTTCAGACATTAAAAATATTTTTTAAGTCAACCCTTTCGTTCCCATACCGGCCGAAACCGCCCGAGTTGCTTGGATCCCATAGCGCTCGAGAAACGGAATTATATATTTCTCCCCTCTCTTTTGCGAAGTTCAAGTTGTGGAACATGGATTGGGCGAGACTGCTTATTCCGCTTAACGACAGTAGATCGGAACACGTAGTAGTAGAAGAACACATACACAATGGGAATAGTTCAACAGTAGGTATTTGGAGGTGTTCGCTACTGACAGATAAAAATGTACAAATGTATAGATGTTCGAGATCGGGAAAGAGTCCACTGAATAGGGAGAGATTTAATCTAAGGAAAATAGCTTGTGTACAGTAGAAAAATCAAATTAAATAATAAAAAGTTTTAATGAATATTTTTGCTTCTTTTATAATTTTTCACATTTATTTTTAAATCTTTAAGTAATAAGATATAACATTATAAAAGAAATCTTAATATCATGTCAATTTATAACACAGAATCTCAGGCATGAAAAAAATATTTAACAGTTTAATTCATACAGTTAGTTATTTAAATCCCGCTTTTTTCACATAATTCATTACATGCAGCGATTAAATCATAAGTGTTGTTATGGACACATGAAATTTTGATAATCTGTTCTAATACCACCATCTGTAATCATTAGAGAACCTTTTTTAAGTGTTTTATATTTTAATGATTAAATCTTATTATATTTTGAATAAAAAATTATCTAAATTCTTAAATTGATGAATTAGTCAAGGGGCTATTCAAGTATTACATAAGCATTTTTAATCATTTTGTATCCCCTCCCTCTCTTGTAAAGAAAAATAAACAAATGCTTGACCCCCCCCCTCCTGCCTTGCTCATGTAAAATTATAATATTTTGTACATAAACACTTTTTCCAAGAAGAAAGCAATTACGGATAAATTACATTGTTAATTGTCGTAACTCCCCCCCCCCCTTGTCGGAAAAAAGCAGCATCTGCCCTCCCCCCCCCTCTCCCATTTGGCTTACATAATACTTGATTGGCTCCCAACAGTAAAATGACTTTTCCAACTACCTTCATAAATAAAAACTATAAGTGGACGAATATTTTAAAATAATAATTATTTTTTTGCATTGCCCTTTTTTAAATATATTTATTTAATTGACCGAATTATTTATTAAATTTATTGTATCCATTGTTATAGTAAGGAAAACTTACCTAGAAAAAATTGTATCAAATAAAGTTAAAAATTTTTTTTTAAACATATGAATATTTATGTAATATAATTTATCACAAAATTTAAATTAATGTACAAATGTTTCATTCTTAAACATATTTCAGCACATAACTTTATTTGGAAAAAAATAGATATTCTGTAAGAATATGTTGTATAAATAGTTTAAAAATAAATTAATTATTTTGATTTTTTCGAAAAATGTGGCAAGCATAAATTTTAAAATTTAAAATATAGGTTCTGCTTTTTCTACCAATAAAACAAAAAGCTTTTTAATATTATTACAAATATATATGATTAATTTACAAGTAAAAGTTATGTTTATAAATAATTTATCACTTCGCGTAGCAGAAGATAATGGGAAAGCAAAGCTATGGGTTTTACGGTTATTGGGGATAAGGGGGATTTGGATAACAAAAGGTAATACAATAGCTTTTTCTGTGGGCACATACTACAGCAAAGGGGTTGAACGATAGTACATTAATTTCAATAGCTAAAGCGTGCCTCTATATATTTTTTGGGGGGTGACATCTCGGGCGTTTGGCTGGGACTCTATTGGAGTTAAAAATTTCTCTGGTGTGGGACATAAAGAGTTAAACATACTCAATATAGAACGGTTTTAAATATATCGATAAGTAATTCCATGTGTAAAATTTCGTTATGCGACATATAACAGAGAAAATAGAAACGCAAGGTTTAAATCTTAGTTTTAGTTTTACCAACCTTCAGGCATTAATATGTACTTTTTTAGAGCAGTAGTAGTATAAATATGTCTTTTTGCAGTACTATTATCGTTAATTAACATTATATTTCTCTTAAATAAATTTATTTGTATTTTCAGTACAATATATACATTAACAGTTATCATTAAAAACATAGTTATTTTCTTAAAAAAAAAACACATTTGTTATAGTTCGACGTTTAAAAAGGTATAACCCATACCTAGTTCTTCTGCCCACATTACTTTTAACAGTCATTCATTTTTTTTTTCTTTCCTATTTTTAATTTCAAGTTTTCCTTGTTTCTATTCTTTCGAAAAAACTCTTATATTGCATTTTAAGCATGCAGACTAGGGTGGAGTGAGAAAACGAAAGTTGGAATTTTAATTTCGGATAGCAGCCAAAAGTTGCCTTTTAGTACCTATAATATGCGTGCAAAATTTTATGAATTTTGAAAAACTCCTTCAGGGCTCTACCAGGATCTTTATATTTTCATTGTTTCACACAATAGGTTTTTACCATAAATTGTACATTTACAGTTTTTGTTGGTAATCTCGTTTCACATTTTAATATTTAAAATATTTAGTGTAACTTCCTTTACCTTTTCTAAATCTTAACGCTTTACTTTACAAATTTTTAAACATTTTATTGAGTTTTACAAAATGTTTTTCCCATTTTTGGGACAAAAACGAGTGTGAGTGGAGGCAAACCGAAGTTTACTATTATTAGAAGTGGAGTGGAATGTCCCATATTTTGTGCTCCTTCAAAAATAAATGAAGTTGTTTTGCGAAGAATAGCAAACGTTATAAAATGTAGTTTAATACAAGACAATAATTAAAACAGAGTAGAAATGGTGAAGATCCAACAAAGCCACAGGTAATTCAAATCCTAAGATAGAAGATCGAAAAAATTTGGAAGAAAGAATCAATTCTTGTAGTTGAGCAAATGATAGACAACGATATTTCTGAATATCAGAACCTTATTCGATTCCCTAAATCCAAAAGAAATGATAATTACATGGAGAAATTTTGGTTTTTCGAAGTGAAAGCTGTAAGTAAATGTCTAGACATTTTGACGTTCAAATGCAAGCCAATTCCAAAGTGTACTTGTGAAAAATCAAAGAAAGGGCCCTCTAAAACAATAGGAGTTTCTTATTGACCATAGTTCAACAAGAAAGATGGTTATTGGCACACTCAATAATGCCGAGACAAGTAAATTGATATAAAAGGAAGACAAGAAAACAAGGAACACTATGAGGTCTGAAAAGCAGAGTTTGAAGTCTGCAGCTAATCAGGATAGTAGTTTTTATTTATCGTGACAGTGGTTATGAAGAAAGAAGTAGTAGCTCTTCATCAGGATGTGAAGAATCTGTATCGCAATCATCTGCTTCTAAAGAATAGCCACAAAGACAAATGAGAACACATCTACCTATGGTTTCATGGGTCTCATATATGGTTTCTGATAGATGCGTAGCAGCAATAGCTTATACAACTGTACAAGATGTTGGCATTGTAACAGAAAAAAAATCATCACATATAATTGACCGAAGAAAAGTACGCAGATAACAAAAGAAAACTAGAGAATGTGCTAAAAAGATGATCTGAAAGCTTTAAAAGCAGGAGTCGAATATATTTTTTGATGGAAGAAAAGGTGTAAAACACTACATCAAGAGAAAATCGGACATAGATTCCATCGAAGAACTATAAGTTAAGAATATGTGTCTCTTATTGAAGAGCTAAATTCAATGTAGCTGGGACAGATTGTACACTCTTCGGGATCAGGAAAGCATATTCTAGAAAGCATTTTCAAATACTGCACTGAAAATAACTTAAACCTTGACAAACTTGTGGCTATAGGTTGTGACGAAACAGCTGTAAACATTGGGAGAAAGGATGGTGAAATTAGATTTTTTTAAACAAAGATTGCCAAAAGATTTAAAGATGAAAAGATTGAAAGTTTGATTTTGAAAAATACGTGAAATTAATTAATGAAGTATCATTAGCAGTTGTAAGAGTAGAAGAAAGGGACGGATATAAACTAGCAAAAACGAAAACACGAAAGATAATGCCTTTGATGCCAAAGTTCTGATACCAAAGGCCAATATCAATTAGAGTTAAATGTGAGATCGTTTTACAGTACATCGTATATATTCCTTTTATTGTATTCCTATATATTCAGAAAACTATCTTTCCTATATATTCAGAAAACTATCTTTCCTATATATTCAGAAAACTATCTTTCCTATATATTCAGAAAACTATCTTTCCTATATATTCAGAAAACTATCTTTCCTATATATTCAGAGAACTATCTCGAATGTATATTCAAAAAACAAAAGTGACCTCTATAGAAAAATATTTGCTTTTACTTTATCTTCTTTGCGAACAATTCACATTTTAAGGTTATCTTTACCTTCAAAGTTTCAAAACATGAAGACACCTGGATTGATCACAATTAATACTTTAATTAGTCATGTTTTATGGGTTATTTTATTAAAATCAGAGAAATTCTGTAAAAAAAAAGATATAATTTGAACACTTTACACTACACAGTGCAAATCTTGGATTTTCACATATAAGGGGCATAATTTTTAAAAGCTGGTAGAGCCCTAAAGATGAATTCCAAATTAAATGAAATTTTAAACTAATATTCAGTGTGCCAATAGACTGATTTTGAGACCTATTCGAAGAAAAAATTCCAAAAAGAAAATTTCATGATTATTTACACGCCTTTGGTTTTTCACGTATAAAGGGCATAATCTTTAAGAGCTGGTAGAACCCTAAAGATGAATTCCAAATGAAATGAAAATTTAACGTAATATTCAGTGTGCCAAAAGACAAATTTTGAGACCTATTCAAAGAAAAAATTCCAAAAACAAAATTTATGGCCATTTTCCCTCCACCCTAATGCAGACACATCCACACTACGCTGTTTCTCCTGAAAAGCATGTTCACTCTTATATCTGGAGCTTCTTTTGTTCAAATGATGTTCAGTTTCAATTACGTTTTTCTTGGCGCGATATTCATAAAGCCCTTCCTTATTTCTTTTCATTTTTCCCCCGATTTCTCCTTGTCCTTCAACATTTCCCGCCAACGGCTGTCAGTGGTTGCCATGAATAGATATATTTTTCCCGCCAAGCAAATTTCAATCTATTCCCTCGTTAATGTGCTCTGGAGATTGTCATAATTAACGATTTTTTTCTATTTTAATTGAATTTAATTGTATGGGTGTTCTTATACAGGGTCATTCATAATTCCCTCCGGGGTTTCGAAACGTTATAGTAAAAAAACGAAGACGAATATGAAAAAAAGAAACATATGAAATTATTCCGAAACTATTCAAGTTTTACTTACATACATTACAGGTGTTCTATGTGTGAACCCTTGGTCACACAGCATACATCCATGCGATAGTCCAGTTCCTGCCATACTCCGTTTCTTTAAATCTGAATCAGTGGTGTCAGTTCAACAGGCCTTTCGTAATAAATATCGAAAACAGGGACCAACTGACAAAACAATTCTTGTGTGGTACAGGAAATTTAAAGAAACGGAGTATGGCAGGAACTGGACTATCGCATGGATGTATGCCGTGTGACCAAGGGTTCACACATAGAACACCTGTAATGTATGTAAGTAAAACTTGAATAGTTTCGGAATAATTTCATATGTTTCTTTTTTTCATATTCGTCTTCGTTTTTTAACTATAACGTTTCGAAACCCCGGAGGGAATTATGAATGACCCTGTATTTCATCTCGCAATAGCTGTTGTTTGATTGTATTATTTGATATCCCGTATATGTTCCTTGAATCTTTCTTCAATTTTTCTTTTCGTCATTCCTATATGAGTTATTAGGATGAGCGAAGCGAAACCTCTACCAGGCTACACAAATTACATTTTGTCGTACACTGTACAAAAAAAAAGTATTTTGACTTGAAATTAAACATAAAAATAAATTATGATCTGTAGATTTGCACAATATTAATTTCTTTACAGAATAATCTTAAAAAAAATTATTTTAATTAATTTATTTTACATGTTTTCCCATTACGGACGCATATTTGCAAATAAAAAATGAAACACGCATATTTTCAGAAGAAAAAATAAATCATGTAGTTAGTAATTATAGATAGAATCATGATTAATTAAATAATAAAGTATTTCAAAAATTGTTTTTTAAATTTAATTAAGGAAATAAATATTTTTAGACTTGATAGAAATAAAATACAATCTGTAGATTCCTCCAATATTATTTTCTTATCGAATGATTTAAAATAATTTCCATTCTACGGATTCATTTTTGTGAACGATAATGAAAATTGCGTATTTCTTGCAGTAAATAAAAATCCTTCAGTCAGTAAAAATGCATAAAGTCAGGAATGATTAAGTACGTGATATATTATCGTTGTATCAAAATCTCTCATTTTTTTAAAGAAAATAATTAAATAAGGAAAGAAACCTATATATCTGCATTTTGCGAAAACGAAATATTTTAAATATTGAAAATAACTGCAGAATTTATACTTCAAACCGTAAAAGAACATTAAACTTTCTTATATTAAAAATGTATGTTATTTGAGAACAAAATATACATTTTAATAGAATACTTTATTAAGATTGGTTGGAAATGGCGCATATTTTGGTGCTCATTCATTTTAATCATATAATAGTTTCACGATTTCTTTTATGAAAATTTTAAAATAACTTTTTTATGAAAATTATAGCATATTTTTAATGAATTAAAATTTGTGAAAATTCCATTATTTACGTTCAATTATAAAAGTATTTTTCAGTGTTAAGAATTCAAATACACAATTTATTCTCATTATGTGAAATAATTTACGCAGACGATACTTACACATTTTAAAAGAATTATACTATGATTGTTTTTGTAAAATGGCAACAAAATAGTTGTAAACAAATAAAATTAATTGTTCAATTCGTTATATAAAATGTTATTCGAATTCGAAGGTTGAAAATTGAACCAAATGAAACATATTTACTATTAAGAAGTAATTACTATTAGTATTATTTTTAATATGTTTGTCGTTTAACCGTTTAAACGCCGTACTATGAACGGATCTTCCTATTAATATAAAATTTTAGAATTATGCTTCTTTAAAGCAGCTTTATCTATTACAATAATAAAATTTCGGAAAAAAAAATTCCTATTTTTTTGCTATGTTCCATTATTGGAACATTGGCGTTTCGTGGGTTATAGTTTTATACAAAATTTTCAACAGAAAGAAATATTCAATACAGAGAATATTTTGTGGTATTTACTGAGTATATATATGTATTATTACACAATTAACATGTATTATTACATAATTAATTAATATTAAAATATAATAAAATACCTGATTTTGGAAAATCTAAACAAAAATCTTCAATTATATTCATTTCTATTGTCCATTATATGTTAGGAAACAACTTTGATCAATGCGTTTATCGCACTGAAAACATTTCTATGTTGTGTTTTTTTTACAAACTACGCAACGTCCTTGAGATGTAGGTACAATGTAATGTCCATCAGATATTCTTACTTCTTTTTTTCACCTGACTACGGGGTCCATGATGAATGACCAGACGCTCTTTTATCAGTAGAAGAAAAGTTGTAATTTGCCTACGAAATTCCAAATGCGATACTTTGATGTCATTCACCTCAGAGTGTATAATCAAACTTGAAACAACTGCCATATTTAAAGAATTTATGAAAAGATTCCACCACCATTTCTTACTCCTCATTTTTGGCCTATAACTGCCTAAAAGTTTATCCAAAACGTCAACGCCTTCATTGTATTTCTTGATAATATAAGGTTGTGTAACATCAATTTTGCATTTATTTGCATTTGAATATATTTTTGCTGTTCCAACGGGTTCATGCGTGTAGCAGTTAGATGCTACTGTGACCACTGCATTATCGTTGTAACTGCAGATATATGCCGCTCCATCGGAACGAAAATCATAATTTCCTCTGTCTTCTTTAGCGAGTTCTTTTTTAGATTTCAATGGACAAAGGGCAGTGCAATTTTCACTAATTGTGCCTGTCGCTCGTATTCTACGTTTTGCAAGCTCCGAAATTAAATCGTAGGAAGTAAAAAAGTTATCGAAGTATATTTCATGCTTTGAATTTTCTTGCAAGTTAGATAATAATTCGTTCACAACTCTCGATCCTAACTGTACAACGGACAAGGACCCTTTTCTTCCACTGTATATCTCCATAGCGTATGGATATCCAGTTGATGAACACATCATCCATATTTTAAATCCAAACCTAATAGGTTTTCCTCTGATAAACATTTTGTATGTATGCCAGTCATAGTACGGGACCATTGATTCGTCAATGCTCAACTTCTCGTGACCATCAAGTGAAAATACTTCTTCATCTTTCTAAAGCGATTGCGGGTCATAGCAGTTGGAACAATAGGAACGGACGTATCTTCCGCTGTGCTCCAATACATATCTTCAGTAGGAACAGAATGATATCCACTTAGAAGAGGTAGACCAAAAAACTGCAAAATACCTTTAGATACTACTTCAGTATCTTCTCCTTTTTGTAAAGCGTACAATTTTGTCATTTTAGCGAGGAGTTCAATATAGTCATGAGGCAAAATTTTAAAAAATAGGTCGATAGGCGACAGATTTACTAAGTTAGGAAACGTCTGCAAAATTATTTCGATTCTGTTTGATATAATAGGTTTTATAAAAACACATATTCTCTTCCATGCAATTTTCTTTTTAGGAGGTTTTTTTTTTACTTTCTGTTCTTTTTCAGAAGTCGGAATAATATCTGTAGATTCCAACTTACGTTTTCTTCCCGGAAGTTCATTTTTTATATTCGAAGACCGGCTTCTGTATTGTGTATCACGTTTTCTTGGCAACTAGTATCATCGTTTTTGCAAATTACGTCTATCATTCCAGTCACGTCAGCTGGTATAATGGGCTCAAAGTCATTTTCCACAATATTCTCTTCATCTGTTATATCGCTTGGTTCATCTGGAGGGAACTGGCATATATCAACATCGGATAAATCTGAATCCGAAAGAGTTTCTAAATACGCTAATGCTTCTTCTACAGTTAAAATTTTTTTCGACATGCTTTATAATCAATATATATTCTACTAAAAAAATATATTCTGCTGAATATTATATGTATTCTACTAAAGAAATCTATTCTACTTTAGCTTCTAATAATGTTACAAATTATTCCAACTGCGAGTCAACAAAACACGAAAGTTCCATTCAAATAAAGGAAAAGAAAAAGTTTTTTTCCTCTTTCTGTTTGCGCCACTCCCTTCAATTTACACTTTACTTACCTAATAAAATAAACTCTTCCGGGTAAATGCTTTGACACGGTCTGGTCTTTGACCTTGACGGTACCAATGTTGAAGTGTTGAATCAGTCAACGGATTATGTAATGAGATTTGAATTACTTATTTACACGATTACTCTTTTTTAAAACTTTATCGCTAAAGCGCCAATGTTCCAAAATCGGAACATGAGTTTTTCAAACTGCGTCAGACATTTATATTTTATTTTAGATAGTTTTTAGTAGCATTTTTTTACAAGTAGTAGTTCTCTTCTTATGACTATAAAAAATAATTTAAAATTTTTTGCATAATAAATGTGTTGGGGAATGTTATTTGAAATAGTGAAAAATACCTCAAAAATAGGAAATTTCCAAAAATCATAAAAAATAACAAAAATAAAATTTAATTTTTAATATTTAACGAAAAAAATATTTCATAATCATTCTTATCATTATGCAAAAAAAACGTAATAATTCGAAAATTATTTGCATTTGTAACATTTAGTTAAAACTTCTGTTCCAATTTTGGAACATTGGCGTTTAAACGATTAAAAACAATTTGTGGAATGTATAAGTTCTATTATAAAAAATGTCGAGAAAACGTACACTTACTGGTCGAAAAGAACACGAACATGATTTAGCTTTAATGCAAGAGGCTAGACATTGGCGTAAAAAACGACGACATGACGAATCTCTTCTGACAAAGAATGCATGTGCTCGGAAATATGCTTTAAATTTCGAAGATGCACAAAAAATTTTAAATTATATTTTTGTAAAATTTGTCATCGTCGTTGGTTTTACATGCATATTCAATCTGACGGATCTTGTAAGACTTGCCATAAATGTATAGTAAATAATGAACTAAATATTTTTTCTGTAGCTAATACTAATTATGGATTCCGGTCCACAACCCGAAATATTGAAGAACTTAACTTTTGTTAAGGAGCAATTAAATGCCCAAGTTCATCAAGTTATTACTGTTTACTGCATTAAAGTGGTCCTGAATTTACATTTTTAAAATTAACATGCTACAAAGCATAAAATAACGTTTTTGTTTAATAAAGATTCAAAAATAATATTAATAAAATATTGTTCCACTAAGGCACGTCTTGTCTTGAATAAATTCGTACAGATATAACATCTGAAGAGGTTTTTTTCTAAATGAGAGTTCATATGACTAAAGAGTACAGTTTTCCTGGAGAACGTTTTACCACATATGTAGAACAGACGAAAGGTAAATTCTTCAATCCTGATGAAGGAGGCTTCGTTTCCTGTTTCGAAACAAGCTTGTCTTTGAGATGAAAAGCATGTTTTATATCTTCTTTTATTTTTAGGGACAACTTTGCTAACGAGTCTGAATGCATTACTTCATCACTAGACATATTTTCTTTAGAGACTCACTCGCGTAAAACTCGCTATTTTTTGTTTTATTATTCAATTTAGCAAACTTTTTATTCGATGGCAACGCTTTATTCATAAAGACGCCTCTTCAAAAATCTCGTCTCTCCCGAAAAAAAAAATATCGACTTTCCTTTCTAATTCATTAAAATTATTTTCGAAAGTATTCAAATTAATCCAAACTATTGTACGTGATATTTTTTTTTCTAACACCCCAAAATTCTTCCTAAAAAAAAAAAAAAAAAAACCTAACATTTTCTAACTCACAATAAAGACTTTTTTTTTTTGAAAATATTCCTCTCGAAAAAAATGTTTTTTTTTTTTTTTTTTTTTTTTTTTTTTTGCTTAAATGTTTTCTGAGTCTCCCAAATTCAATCCCTTTTTTCCGAAAAATCACAGACGTTTAAGAGTAGACGCTCGCTTATCTCCACTTCCACCACCAGCATGGTACCCTCCAATGACAAGCCACATCACCACCACCGTACACCACATTCCACCATCCTTTACGCCGCACGCCGCAGGGCGCCAAACTCTCCAATCTACAATAATTTTATTATTATAATTTTTTAGTTGCTAATAAAACTCAAGTGATTTATATCTGTGAATTTTACTATATATTTTGTATGAATAAAGTGTAGATATTTGTAATATTTTTTCAAGGGTAAATTAAACTGTTTCTATCTTAAATTTTTGATTTAGTAAATTGGTGGTCTATGTGATATTTTTTAAATGCTGTTAAACGCTAGTGATGCTTTTCTATGTCTTTTTAAGAAATATTTTTTTCTGATTATATAATATTTTTCTCTGATGTCTTTTACAGTGTCTATTAATTTCTAGTGGTACTTTTCTATGTGTTGGCACTATATATTTGCATTCAGAAAAACCTTGTAAAAGTAATATTTACACATTCGACTTAAATGATGTGTATTCAGTTAAGTTTAATAGTCCGATATAGTTTTAAATTAAATTAAATGAATATATGATTTATTTGTAGTTTTTAAAAGAATGAAGTTGTGGAAGTTTCGATTAATGATGAGAGGGGGGGGGTGTAATAAATGACTGCATTGGTGCAACATACATCTACTATATATATAAAACAAAACATTTCGTTTCGTTCCTTTATAAATCGAGTTCCGCTGAATGGATTTTGATGAAACCTGCAATTTTTCAGGGAAGGTTTTAGTATATAATATATTGTTCTACGTACATTAGTTATAGAATTGTGATAGAAAGTTCTGTTATTTTGGCCGATAAGGTTACCATTGCTAATTTTTTGGCGACCATTACTGTTGCAGAAAGAATTGAAAAGGCTGTACATCTCGAAAAATAAAAGAAAAAAAGAAAGAAAAAGAAAGAAAAGAAAAAACCCACAGTTTTGATGAGCGATAATATTATAAAACGAAAATATTTAATTTAAGCATGATAGGGAATGTCCGTAATGCTTAAAAAATTATTCAATGGGCAAGATTGCTATTGAAAAAAATATTTGGCAATGTATCTTTTGTTTTTGGCGATTTTGGTTTTACTTTTGACCCCAAACAATTTGATTTTAAGCCAAAAGGTGTTTTTTTGTTGCAAAAAGAATTGAAATGGCTATGCATCTCGTAAAAAAAAACTGTTACTAATTTTATTTTAAAAAAAAGAAAGAAAGAAAGAGAAAGAAAAGAAAAAAAAGAAAAACAGTTTGGAGGAGAGATAATATTATAAAACGAAAATATTTAATTTAAACATGATTGAGAAAGTTCGTAATGCTTAAAAAATATTCAATGTGCAAGATTGCTATTGAAACAATATTTATTGATTTATCTTTTGTTTTTGGCGATTTTGATTTTATTTTTGTCCCCAAAAAATTTGATTTTAAGCCAAAAGTTGTTTTTTCAAGTGTACTGTACGACAGCCTTTTTGGAGTAATTTTTTTGATACTCTTCTTTGAGCCGAGCGCCAGTGATATATATACGTGTATACACACACATATAATATACCATATATCTACATATATATATATATATCTATATATACATACATATATATATATATACACTTATATGTATGAATATATATATATATATATTATATATGTACATATATCACTCGCGCCCGGCTTACCGAAAAGTACCTTTTTTTATTCAAATGTAAATTACAGTAATAGCAATATACTTCTATTTACTTCTATACCATATATATGAAATTTCTTTCGGGCTGCTTATAACTCGAGTTCTGCTTAATGGATTTTCATGGAACTTAAACTATAAGATAGATAATTTATCAGGGAAGGTTTTATTGTATAACATATCGTTCTACGTTGCTTAGGTATAGAGTTATAGGGGAAAGTTCTATAATCAAGTGAACCCGATTATGAAAGATTAGCCTTTTGAAAAATCTTTACTGAACGGATTTTGATGAGAATTGTATTGTTAGTTATATGCTATTTCAGGAATGGTTTTAGTGTACTACATATTGTTCTTCGTTGATTAGTCAAACAGTTATGTGTGAAGGTTATATAGTCAGGTGAACCCGATTCCCAAAGATTAGCCTTTTTGAAAGTTTTTACTAGACGTATTTTTTGCGACTTGCATTGTTAAGCAGATAATTTTTAAGGATGGTTTTAGTATATTTCATATCGTTCTATGTTAGTTTTAGAATTATGTGGAAAAGTTCTATAAATCAGATGAACTTGTCTATCAAAGATTAGTCTTTATAAAATCTTCTACTGGATGGATTTTGTTAGTTAATTTGTTTGCATTGTTAGTTTGATATTTTTTAGTTATAGTTTTAGTATATTGCATATAGTTTTATCGTTCTTTATTAAACCTTAACTGTAAATGACCAATTAAAAGAGCTGGTCCTTAACAGCTAAAATTTTGACTGCACATTAGAAAATATAATAGCGCAATGGCGTCATTTTTCAGTAAAGTGGAAGGATATTCCAAGTACATAATTACAGATTGCTTTCAAATTCAATGTCAAATTAAACGATATATTTCGTTGATTCAAAGTGCATTTGTAGAAATCGACCAGCGCAGCGGGCGTAGATTGCTAGTCTTAAATAAGATCCTGGTGGAAAAACCTGGAGTGTGCAGAAAGTAAAAATAAATGCACACATACACAAAACACAGTTAAAATTGTGGAAAAATTTTTGCTAAAAGCAAACTTATTTTTCAACAATTTTAACTATTTCTCAGATTGTTTTACCGTTTCTTTGTACATAATTTCAAAAGCTTAATTGGGATCATTGCTTTCATTTCTAAATATTAGTGGTTCTGTGTGATCACTGTCACATTTATGTGAGATTTCGTACAATATTAACTTTAAATAGCTTTTCTGTGATTATCGGTGATTTTAAATTCACAGTGTTAAAGTTAATTTTCGTTTAGTAAAATGTTTAAATGTAGAGGAATTCAGAAAATTTTTTTTCAACACAAAAATTTTAAACAATAAATTATATTGTCTCTAAAAATATAAATATATAAAACAACACATATATATTTTTTTCTAAACGCGGCTCTTTATGGAGGTTTAGAACTTATGCTCTCTTGGGTAACGGAATAAAAACAATCATAAAAAGTAATTCGGAAAATAAAGTGCAAGTTATTTCTAGCTTTTCTGAGCTGATTTATTTCCCTCATGCGAATACAGTTTTATACGAAGGTTCTGGAATAATATTTAATAAATGATGAAATTTAAGAAGTTCAACATTTCTTATGGGGCATAAATTATTTCTTTAAGTTTAGAAAACTCTTATATTAGCTTTAAATGGAGAAAGCGATGTTCACGTGTTATTAATTATTTACATTTTCCCTGTTGGATACATAATTTTTTAAATGTAGAACTTTTTCTCCTTTATAATATTAATGAAAACATATAAAAGTCTAAAATTTATTTCTGTTTTAAAAAACATCAGGTCGACCTCTATTTCCAATACCTAAACAGATATTGACTAGACGTTTAGTTTATATGCTCCGTTTTACGCTCTTCTTAAACATTTGTTTTCACATTTTCAAAAAATAAATAAACTAGATGGAACCCGTCAAAACTTGACGCAAAAAAATACTATTACAATATCAGTAAAATAAGCTTCTTTTTATTTATGAAGGGGTGCGTATAAAACAGTCTTTCAAATATTTTATTTAAATTTTTTTCCCCAGTCAAATACAGTACTATTTCCGATGCAAACTCCAAACAAACAATCCGTAAATAACTGTGTAATGCAAATCAGTTTGACATTACCACCATATTCCCCACGGCAAGAAAAAAAATTCATGGACCTATGAAGTATATACAAATAGTATATTCCTACGTTCATATCATATTCAGTAAATAACAGAACATAGTAAATAAAGCACACATCTCTGACCCCCCTGTGATAATGCAACCGAATGAGCTCCTATGCGCATGTGCATAGCATCTGCCCAAAAGCACCGTCGAAATTCGACGTTAAAAAAGTTTTAAAATGATTAAATTAAAAGTTTTAAAATGTCCTCTTTAATCATTGTTCGTTTCAAATCCATATCTTCTAAAATGCATCCATTGTTTTAAGCTAATCAATTTTTATGCAAAGATTAAGAAGTTTTTTACAGTAATAAATCTATCTGCAGATGAGGGAGATTTTTAATGTTTTCAAGTGTAATTTATTTGTATGATTTCTTCGGTTCCTTGACATAATCAGGATGACAATATAAAAAATTATAACACCTTGTAAATGCTAAAATTGCTTGTAAATTTTAAATGCTAAAGGTGTAAAATTAACAACTATAATATAAATTAAAATAACTTTAATTAGTTGTTTTACATGTTTCGACTCTTTCTGAGTCATTTTCAAAAACAAAATGAGAATATTCTAAAGCTGCACGGGCTTTAAATTTATTATTTTCATGTACTTTTTTTAATGTTTTTTTGCCGAAGGCATCCTTCAATTTACCGAAACTGTGGCTAGAATTACTCCATGGTCAAAGATATGAAAATAAACAATCAAGTAAAAATAATAGATAACGTGCGTAATTTAAAAAAAATTACATGAAAATAATAACTTCAAAGCCCGTGCAGCTTTAGAATATTATCATTTTGTTTTTGAAAATGACTCAGAAAGAGTCGAAACATGTAAAACAACTAATTAAAGTTATTTTAATTTATATTATAGTTGTTAATTTTACACCTTTAGCATTTAAAAGTAATATAATCAGGATGATTATCCCTTTTCCATCACAGTCGGGGATATTATTTTTCCTCTTATACAGTTGGCAAATGTAAAAAAATTAAAAAATGCAATTCCTAGCATATCCTGATATCTGATGGGACATGTTCCAACCCAAATGTTCATCAACGAATTCAACATATCAATTTTATGTTCAACATTAACTAAATTTTTTTTTTCTGACAGATTTTTGTTTAGCGCCAAAATGTTCTATCTTATGGATAATCTGATCTTATGATTTATCACTTTAAAAAAATATATATTATTCACTTTTTATGATGGTTAGGGAAATCTATTTTCAATTGTGGCAACTTTCACAGGAGCGATTTTACATTATTGAAGTAAACTGGTAGTCATTGAAAATTTTCATGCTTGAAAATTATTTAAAAAGTCGTTAAATTAATCGGCAGTTTTCAAATAAATTTCAATCGAAAGCTAATTTTTTTTCTAATTGATGATGTAAGAATTGAAATTGTAAAATGTAGTAAAAAATAGAAATTTGTAGTATTTCGAAGTGATGTAAGCGCGATGAAAGCTAAAGCGATAGTGCCTTTGTTGTCACAACTGTTGTACATTTCTAAAAATTGCCACTGTATTTTGGCTGGCGTCCAAAAGTGGAAAAACATTTTTTGACATCGAAAGAGAAATTCACAGTGAAAGAAATAGGACTTTGCGCTAATAAGGAATTGTTAAATGAACTTATAATAAATCTACCAAAATAATTCCTATGAAATATTAGTTTAACATTGTTTATTCTTGCTAAAAATACAATCATTATTTCAAGATTTTTTTCTACCATAACACTATTTTTAATAACTTTAAATTTCCTGATATCCTTTACTTTTGTGATTTTTTTTTAATTAAAAAGGGAAATCTTCTATCCTATAATTTAAAAAAAAGCAATTGGTAAGATGTAATCAAGGTATGCAATCAAGATGAAGAAATCAATGACGGCTCTAATTCTAATCTTTATAATTATGAATGCAAAAATCAGTAAAATTATGTCATGTTAACACAATCATATACATTTTTCTCTTTAGTTTTATCAATATTAAAATGCACTTCAAGCTAAGTATAACGTCATTTTCACCGGCGCAAACTTTTCACACGTACTTCATATACCTTACATTAATGCTTAAACACCATGCACACAAATATAAATATATTTTGTATTTAATTGTAATGAAAAATGGCATCAACAAAGTTATAATGCATAATCATAAAATAAACCCAATGGACAATATTTCCGTGACGTCACAATAAATATGAATTTGTATTCGCTTATAAAACACGCGGATAAGTATTTTTACCGACATTTAACTTGCAAATTAACAAATTCGGCCTTAAAACCGCGTGCTTTTAATATTTATTATTTCTCTTTTATTCAACCACAGAGTTTAGAAAATAAACCCTGTGCTTCGGAACAGTAGCAGTTATCCGATTATGACGTCATTAGCAGAAGTAAAAGTTTAATTGAAAATTACGGTTAATTAATTAAATTTTCGAACAAACGAATGCACGATAACAAATCTGTGTCCAAATATCTTTCATTTAAAAAAGAATGATGTAATTTGATGCAGTAGTTTGTTCTCACGGATTGTCGAAAGAAATCGCTTAGCGTTTTAAATATATAGATAATGTTATCATGCTCTTAGCTATTTAGCCAAAGAATAAAAAAGAAGCTGGATTTTGAAAATTCCAACGTTGTAGAGATTTCTCAAAGTCTTAGTTCCGCATTCAGTTCTGCAGACAGATGCAAGGTTTTTCTGCAACATGTTCTTAGATTATAAGGCAGAATAATAAATATAAATAAACCAGAACTTTTAAAACAGCAGCGTCCTAGAGATTTAATTGTTCTATAAATATCTTATAGTACACCATAACATTAGAAAGTTCGGACCGACTTTCATTACGTTTATAATTAATATTCCTGTATTGTATTTTTTACAGAACATCTTTGTCTGTGAACATATGAGAGGATAAATGTTAAAGCGAATTAAAAACTGAAATTATGTTTATATTTTCCGAGGCATTTTCTTTATAAAATCCTTTCTTAAAAATATTTCTTTGTAATATTATTATATAATGTAAATTTTTGTCATAAATCTAATTTTAATTTTTTAACATTGTGCACTATTTTCAAATTATGTTTTGAACAGTTTTTTTTTTTTATTTATTTATTTTAAACACCTATTTTCGGTTAGCAACTAAAATCAATGTGTCTTACGTTTTGCTTATAATACGTTTTTTTTAAATTGTATTCATGTTACTACATCGAAAACAGCGAATAATAAAATACTGGAATTTATATATATATATATATATATATATAAATTTGAATGTTTATAAATAATAGATTTTTCGAAATTACAGAGAAACAGTGTATAGCAGATATATAGAAGCCAGTGAATGAGAAATAAAGTTTATTTATTGTATAGCAAGTTTGAATTTTAAAATAATCACTTAACCAGAATTTATTCCCTTTTGTGGTTTCACTATCTTTATACGCCGCATTGGTGCAACCACTATGCACTTTTTTAACAATAGTACTAGTCTTCGTTGTTTACGGGCTCTCTGCCATTTTAACCTATATGATGAGCTACATTGCTTGCTTCTTCCTCCACTGCATACACTCATACTTTTGTATGATATACTAGCAAGCTACGCCCGCTACGCTGGTCAATTTCTCTTAACGAACTTTTAATCAAACAAAATATTGACATTTCATAACTCACTCTTATATTTTAACAGAATAATAAGACTACTATAATTTGTGACTCGTTCCAATATACACGTCAGGACACGTCGCCCTTATCATTATCTTTTTACGCATGAAGGTTTCACTATGGTACTCCATTGTGAAATTTGGTAATTTTTGAAATTCGGTATTTGAAAAATGGAATATTCATTAGCTTTGAAATTTATATCAAGAAAAATATTGTTTTTTTACCTTTCAAACGCAGTTTATCTAACAATTTTCTGACAAATACTTTTCGAGCTATTATTTTTTTCAGTAATTTCAAATGTTTCCTTTTCCGAGATTAACCTGTGGCAACAATTACCGAAAAACCCAGTCGTCAGCAACGCATACCTTTTAATTAAAGAGGCTGTTGGAGCAGGGATTGTCACCATCAATTTGCCACCCTCAGTTTTGAAATCGGTTCTGTAGTTCCAGAGATTCCATAGAAATTGTATTTTAGAATGATTTTAGAACACTTTTCGCTCATTTCACCCTTTTAAATTTCGATTTTTTTTTATTATTCTTAGAGAGCATTTAAAATTATAGGTAACAACAATGCCTAATTTCAAATTTCTAGCTCTTCAGTAAAAAAAATTGCAATTTTAGAATGTTTTTCGCTCCTGCACCCCCTGGGATTAGTGGAACCGACATAAAACATAGCCTATGTTCGAGTAGGGATTGTCACCATCAATTTGCCACCATTACTTTTGAAATCGGTTCTGTAGTTCCAGAGATTCCATAGAAATTGTAATTTAGAATGTTTTTAGAACGCTTTTCGCTTATTTCACCCTTTTAAATTTCACCCTTTTAAATTTCTGTTTTTTTTTTTTTTTTTTTTTTTTTTGTTCTTAGAGAGCATTTACATCTTATAAGTAACTACAATGCTTAATTTCAAATTTTTAACTCTTCAGTACAAAGAAAAAATTGCAATTTTAGAACGTTTTTTGCTTCTGCACCCCCCTGGGATTAGTGGCACCGACATAAAATACAGCCTATGTTGGAGTAGGGATTGCCACCATCAATTTGCCACCATTACTTTTGAAATCGATTCTGTAGTTCCAGAGATTCCATAGAGATTGTAATTTAGAATGTAGAACGCTTTTCGCTTATTTCACCCTTTTAAATTTCGATTTTTTTCTAATTTGTTCTTAGAGAGCATTTACATCTTATAAGTAGCGACAATGCCAAATTTCAAATTTCTAGCTCCTTCAGTATACAAAAAATCGCAATTTTAGAACGTTTTTTGCTTCTGCACCCCCCTGGGGTTAGTGGCACCGACATAAAATATAGCTGATGTTGGAGCAGGGGTTGTCACCATCAATTTACCACCATCACTTTTGAAATCGGTTCGGTAGTTCCAGAGATTACCCCCTACAAACAAACAAACAAACAAACAATCTTTACTCCTTTATAATATTAGTATAGATTTTAATGTTTTTAACCTTGAAAAGTTGATGGCGTTTTAGAAGCTTTGAAACAACTGTCTGCTTTCTACATCTATTATTTAATTCCTGTGCTGCATTGCCTAGATTTAGGTGTTATACTTTTTTATTAATAAACAATTAATATGTCTTCATTATTTCTAAGCCTAACTGAATTTGTTTGATTTTTATACCCAAATTAAAACCAGATGATGCGTAAAATGAAGAATAAATTAATATTGCATAAAATTTTATAACATTTTATTTTGTCCAAAAAAATTACTTGGAAATTGACAGAAATATATAAATGGATATTTTAGAACAAACCACATGTTAAATCTTAACAAATTATCATATTTAGCAAAAAAAATGTTTTAAACTAAAAGAACAAATATTTATAATAAGGAAATTTGCTAAATATATTCATTCGTCAAGAATAATATTAAAGTAACTAAATATTACATGAATGATAAAACATAATTATTTCTGTGACTTACTTTTTTCAATTAAAAACTTCATAGAATAATGTGTAAAGTGCAATTACTTTAATTATTAAACTTTGTCAAATAAAAAATATATACACACTATTTCACGTAATATTTGATATGAGAATATACTGAAAAAAAAGATTCAATTTTTTAAAAATTTTTAATCAATACAATTACATAGAGTTAATTATCAATGTCAATTAATTTTTTTAATAAAAAACAATAAAATTATTCCATGTATTCCATTCCAAATATTTATAAATTTGGATTTCTTATAGAAAATGTATATTCTTGGATAAATAAAATAATCTGTTATTCCATCTGCATTAATTAAATTTCAATGCAATTAAATATATCTTATTATTTTTCAAAGAAAACATTATCGAACTCAAATGATCAGAAAATATTACACATAAAATACAATGTATATTTAATATTTTATACCGATCCACATATACTTTTATAATGAAATGGTATATTATAACGTGCTAAAAATTGAGCTTTTAGAAATGCATTTCTTACGATTTGTATTGTTTCGTTTGACAAATATGGTTTAGAAAATTTTCTAAGTTTTAATACATCAAATATTTCAATGTTTTTTCAGTGCACTGTAAAAAAAGACATGTTTCCAAAATATTGCGAGATTTAATACGGTTTACGAAATACAATATAGCTTTTTCAGAATAACCCACGAAACTGAAAATCATTTCTTTAGCTTCCGAAACCTCAGAAACCAATAGATGTCGGAGATTGAAAAAACTATTTCTAGAACAAACTTTTCTTTTGATGGCCATAGTTTTCGGAAATGTTTCCGAATAGTATATATATTGTATTATTCAGTTTTCTCAACACGGAATATTAATTCCGAAGTAAACATTTTTAGCTGCAAAACAGAATTTTTACATGCAATTATCATGTAAAAATGCTAATGTTGATGCTAAACTGTTTTGTTGAACTTTATTATTGAACTGTTAATTTAGTATGTTTGTCTGTTGAACATGTTTGTTGAAAATGAAAATTGTAACTTGAGGATTGAGGGCATACGAAAAAATTTTAATCCGGGTTAAGAAAACTGATTAATACACTATACAAGCTACTCAGAAAATATTCCAAAAAAATAATACAGGCAGCATAAAATCCTATTGCTCTGACATGCTTCTTTAAATATCAGAAATCTATTGGTTTCTGGTGTTTCAGGAGGTAAAGGGTCACATTCAGAATCATGAGTATCTCAAGAGGTATTATATATTATATTTTCGCAAACAGTATTAGTTTCTTTAATACTTCGGAAACATCTGCCTTATTTTACAGTGTATGCTATGAATGTATTTAAATAATCCTGAAATATTTTTATTTACTTTTATAAAAAATAAACAGGTGATATTTTCAGAAACGAATCCCAAATATGCAGAACAGTCGGAATTTAACACTCTTTAACCCATTTTAGGCCAAGCATAGAAATTTTATAAAATGTGGTATTATTTGCAATAAAATTTGCTTAAATTACATTCATTAAGACACCAAAAAAGTTTCGTGCATGAAAAATAATATTTTATTTAATTTGACGTTACCATTATTAATTTACCATTAATAATTTACCATTAAAATTAAATAAAAAAATTTAAGTTTTCTTATGGCATTTGTTTTATTTTTATTTTATTTACAGAATTTGCAACTTTACTCCATTATAAAAACATATGATTAATCTCAAATGGAGTAATTATGCATTTTCAAAAAGTCGAATGTGTCAATAACTGTTTCAAGTAAAAAACCAGCGTATTTTGAAAATTTCTCAACAGAAAATGATTACTTCAATTGAATTACTAATATTTTATAGATGTCTCCAAAACCCTTAAAAATAGCAGAAAAATAAAATTAGTGAAAAATATACGTCACAGTGTTAATAAAAATATATTTATTAAAATGGTGCGCTTACGCACCTTTGGCCGAAAATGGGTTAAGCCGATGTCAGAAAAAATTAACTCATTTTTGTCTCTTAGTTATATTTTATTTGATTTGTTTCTATGAGCAAATTCTAGATTTTTGTGAATTATAGTCAGTATTATTGTGATTGCGCCACAGGGGTGTTTACGACCGCAAACATTCATTTGCTTGTTACATGAAATTTTGACAATTGTATTCAATGGATGTATAATTTTCTGCACATTTAGATAACCACAGTTGAATTTGGAACGTCAAAGATCGATGTTTTGTTCAAATAAATCGATATTGTTTGTTTGAAAGCTATTTTAAGCAAATCTGAAAAAAAAAACCCTAAATTTGTTGCGTTCATGTACATTCAGAATCAGAATAAAAAACAATAATTGCTTCTGAAATATTGAGAAAACAGACTACGGTCAAAACCTACAAATGTTAATAAATAATTAATATATTAAAATTTTAATTGCTTAATAGGCGCATATCCAACATAGTGAAAAAAGTACCCAAGCCGGGAGCCGAACCCGGGTCATCAGATTAGCGCACTGACATTCAAAATTGTTGAAATTTACATTAAAACACAATAACAAAATAATAAGATGATTTTCAGTTTATATAAAATTAATGTACAAAACCTTCAATTATTTTGTAATGTAAAATTAAATCTTTTTCCTTTTTTTTTAATTTACTTTATTCATACGTAGAATATAACTGCAGATTTTATAAATTTATTTAGTTTTTATATAATTTTAAGAAATAATAACTTTGTTTTTCTCAAATTAAAAAAATACGTATTGTATTATAATTTAATTATTTATTTCTTTTAGAAAATTGAATTAATTTCCACGGATGCACTTAAAAAATCTTTTAATAATATTTTAAAAAAAAATCTTGGTTGATATGATTTTTAATCGATATGTTCGCGGACATTTATTTAAACTTTTGACATAAAACTTGGTTTATTAAGTGCTTTAATTTTCCATAAAATCGTTATTTTCCATAAAATCTCTTCTGAAACATGCCACTTAAAAACTTATTAGAGAAAGCTGTATTAGATTTTTGTTATGATATATTTTTTTAAAGAATGAAATAATTAAAAAATATATAACACATTATTTTTCATCAAAATGAAAAAACGTACACTGTAGAAATAAAGTTCTGTATATATATATAGAAGTTGTGCTTCTTTTCCATTTGCCTTTTCTGTTTAACTGTAGAAAAACTTAGTAAAAATGTAGTACTAAGTAAGAAAAATAAAAAAGTGACCAAATTCCATTTTCACTGGCCATATTATTAACTGCGACAAAAGTTGTAAAAATTTTAAGCTTCAAGTGAAAATAAATATTGTTTACAAAACATAAAGAGCACTAATGACCTCTGGATTCTTATTTATTTTTTATCTGTATCACAATCATTACAACTAAATTTGATATAAGAGTTGTCCTATTTCCAGTAATTACCTTATATTTTGCATGTAATGTGATTGAACGGTATATTTCAAGAAATAAAGATGCATTGGTTTTGTAGTTATAGTATGCCTATGTTTCAAGAAGAAAATTTTATTGCAATTTAATCATTCTGTCAAGGAAACATTTAAATAATGTATTAACCCCTTCGCGACTAGCGTCCTTTACACAATTTTTAATCTTTCGCCACCGGTTTTTCAAAACAGAAATTTTCGCCTAATTGAATCTCAGAAATGCTGTCATTAAATAAGGCAAAGTTTACAATAAAAAGTTACTGTTGGGAATAATCGAGGATTCTGAGCACCTTATGCGTCACGTATACGTGTCGCTCGTCCCCAAGGGGTTAATAGTAATGTAATTACAATTATTATCTATAATAAACTAACGGTAATTAAGTTGTACGAGGGTAAATCATTAAGTAAGTCACAAAAGATAGTTAAATAATAACTTGAACATCAACCATACAGCTTCGGCTTAGCTCCAAGCGATTTTCATTTGTTTAGTCCACTAAAAAACCATCTTTGAGGAAAGATGATTTTTGAGAGCTTTTTCAAAACCGCCTCCGCAACCGTAACACATGCTTTGCTGCTTGCAAAATGTCCTCGCAATGGTTTCTTAAGTTGAGGAAACAGCCAGAAATCGCATGGAGCGAGATCAGGACTGTATAAAGGGTTTGGTAAAATCTCTACGTTGTTCTGCTGCAAAACATCCTGTACGCAACGAGCAATATGAGGTCGGGCATTGTCATGGTGTAATAGGAAGCCATTTCGCCATTCTGCGGTCCTCCTTGATGATAACCGCAGCTGTGTTAATCATTGTCTCTGTGATGGACGTTGAAGGTCGTCCCTCATGTTAAATATCCTCCTCATTTTGCCTTCCTTCCTTAAAAGCTTTATGCCAGCGGAAAATACTTGCCCTCGACATTGCTTCATCGTTGAAAGCTTCACGTATCATGTCAAAGGTCTCCGAAGCTCACTTTTTTTCAGACGAACACAAAATTTAATCGCATAACGTTGTTCCATCGACGCTTCCATTTCGACAACTGACCGCTCTCGTAGGCGCCCGCAACGCTTCAGTTCAATCACGTGATACTCAGGAACATGAGCCTGTACACTCCATTTATCGGCAGCTTTTGTTAATACAGACAACAAACTTTTCTTATGCCACAGAAATTAACATTCCGATGAGTGGTTTCGCGGCAGTAAAATTAGTCTTATTACTTATTGAACAGCCTACATATATTACAGAAGACGTGGATGATAGATAGAATGGATCCATTTGTCTTAATGAGCAAATATTATTTTGAAATTTCATGCAAGAATCAATAAAAATTTACATTACATATTTTTAAAAATAATTTATTGCTTATTGCAAAACAGTACGCTGTTCAAGCTATTAAACGGTGCTATCATATCAAACTTCACAAAATTAGACTATCGTCTGTTTCCTCTAAACATTTAATTCGAACGCCAGAAAATAGATATTAATATTCTCATTAGAACCCAATATAACAAATTAGAAATTATTGTCATAAATGTTTCGTGGATTTCCCACAAGTACATTAATAATTGCACAACAGGGATACTGATGGATCATTATTGATAATGTCCCATGGGGAATGTTATACTCAATATAATTATGATATTATGATATTATTACTGTGTAAGTACATGCAGGGACATACGGCAATTTAATTCAACGAACAAAAACTTATTACATGTACTCACTACTAAGAATAGCATAATAAAAAGAATATCGTAAAACTATACAGAGGCTGTTTACACAAATAGGGAACGATTTTGACAACAAAAATAAAATGCATAAATTAAAACAATTATTTTTTTAATATGTTCTATCGGGTAGCCATTGTTATGGACTATCATATTGCAGAGGGATTTCCAAGATAGTAGGGTTTTCTGTAAAACTGGAAGTGTAATTTTGTTCCATTCCTCCACCACAGATTTCCAGAGTCCACTCAATGTAGTTAGTTGGTCTGCGTATAGCAAGAGCTTGATTTAATAGTCAAAAGGTACAGTAATCCATTGTTGAAACATCTTGACACTTGGTTTATATAAGATTAAACGGTATACACTTGATTACAATTTATCTTGTCAATTTTTCGAGAAATGCGACTGTGCTTCTGGATGTATAGCTGCTCCCTTTATCCTGGTGCGGAACTCAACATTTTTAACGCTCGTCGGATAAAGTTTTGGAATTTCTTCTTTAAAAATAGGAATTAGAACATTGTTTTGATACTAAGTAGAGTTATTTTCGACATTTTTCTAATCTTTTCTGATCTGTGATTTTCCGTTCTAAGAGATTCCAGCAATTACCATATATAAATAAGGAAAAATGTTTTTGCGGTATTTCAACCAAAGTTTTAAGTCTTTTTGCCTTCTTTTCCAGTAATAAATCGATCTAGTTTTATTACAGTATTTAGATAAATCAAAGCTTCATCAGTTATGACAATTTTTTTCCTCCTATCACCTGCTAAAGAATTTTCATATAACAGACTGAATCATGTCTTTCTGTCAACAACCTGCCTTGGTAGCAAGCGATAAACTTTATATATATATATATTTTTGTTTTAATTAAATTCAAATCTCCAATAATTATTTTATTTACATTTGCTGCAGATGTACGAAAAAAAATTGCGATAGATCTTTGAGATTTTAGATTTTACATTACAACCATAGAGCACACTTTAGAAATGTTATAGAGAGGGTACGTATCTTTTTCGAATAGTTCTTTTGGTGTTTTCTTTTCGATAGCTTTAAAGATTGACGATTTTCTCCTTTTCAATTAATAATTTCATTTAATTTATACTTCAACATTTTAAATCATGCTTTTCGCAACATTTTCTAATCACGAAATATGAATAATTCTCTTCGGAAAGAGCAAATATATAACCTTCAAGTCTCCCTCTTCTTTTGCGTGCCATTTCAGTAGCAGACGATATTTTTTTCATAACAGCCAATGTTGCAGTTATCACGTTATTACATGTTGCCAGATTTTTTCCCCTGTTGTTTCTCTTTTTGTAACACTTTCAAACATGAAGAGTTTATGAATTCGGTTTGTCTGTCTGTCTGTCTGCTGCCTGTCTGCCGTCTGTCTGCCCGTGCTCTAACTCACGTAAATATTCAATTGATACATGATATCGATGCTTACAGTGGCATGTTCGGTATTGAAAATGAAGTGTGTAGCACTTATAGTCTTTTTACAGGGACACTCAAAAAATTCCGTTACATTGCGGTCTATGAGGAAAAATCATTTGCGGTTTATTTTAATGATGTTACACAATTTCAAACATATTGAAATTAATATATATCACTGAGGTGCATTACAAGAAGCTTAATGTGGAATAGAGTGTGCATAGCACTTATAGTTACTTTACAGGGACAATCAAAAGAATTCCGTTACATTACGATCTATGAAGAAAAATCGTTATCAGTTTGTTTTAATAGTTTTTCACCATTTCAAACACATTGAAATTGATGAATATCACTAAAGTGGATTACAAGAGTCTTACTATAGAATATTGTGTGTATAGCTTTCATCGTTCATTTACAGGGACACACAAAAGAATTCGGTTAAAGTACTGCTTACTAATAATAATTGCTGGGAATGCTTTTTCAGTTGCTGAACGCATTTTTAAATGTAACTCTTTTTTCGTCTATTACTTGGTGTGTATAAATTGTATAGATTGAATACAGGGCAGCACAAAAGTTCTCAATTACATTTCCGTTTATTGTCGGAAATTGCAGTAGGAAAATTTTAAACTGTGCTACGAGTTTTTTAATTGAACTAATATTTAGCATTCTATATAATACATATACAAATCTATAGATCATATACAGGGCTGCACAAAAGAGCACGTATATTTTTCAGAATATTGTTGGTAATTCCTGAAATTGGATTTTTAAATATGTCATGCGTTTTCAAAACTGTTCTTCATCATCTTACACCTTACGGTAATGATTTGCAAAATTATTTTGGAAGTGTTGGAAAGTGTTACATAATCTTACATTACTTCACGGATGATTTTTCCTTTTTGTTTAAGTTAACATCAAAATCGTTCCCAATATGTGTAAACACCCTCTGTATATTATATTTATAAAAATTAACTATTTGTCAGAAAAAGTCTTTTCGGTTTAGTGATGAGCTTATTATAAGTATACACTTATGCTTTGAAAATTAATACAGATCAATATTTTGGTTCTGAACGTTATAGTAAATTAAAAATTGTATAGGAAACAATAAAATATGTATTTCATAATACCGGGAATGCATCGATTTGAGAGATTAGTATGAAAACATACACTAAAGAAAAATTTATATATCAATTACCAAAAAAAAACTCTTTTTTATCTATAAAAACTTTTACCTTTAATCCTCCAGCCGCAGGTAACGCTCCTATCGCGTTTCACTTATTCCATACAATTCCGCGGATAACGCTATTTTGACGTTCCCTACAATTTTTATAGTACTTAAGCATCGGGGGATTCTATTTCTTCGTTGAATCTATCTTAGTTTATTTAGAAATAGAGAGATTCGTTTACAAATTATAATACATATATCATTTCATTTATTAGGTCATTCTAAAAGTTCTGCAGTTTTTGAAATATTTTGAATCCATAAATGCCACATTGTCACCGGAATTTTGAAATAAAACTTTGTTTTTATAATGTACATGAAGAAACTGCTTTTACTTATTTAAAAATAAATTTGTTTGTAAATTCCGGTGACACTCAATCCTTATAACTATTATAAGTGACGAATAAAAATAGGCAGCGGTTTTATATAAGAAAATGGAAACATCGCCCATGGCTAGAGGGTTAATAAAATTAATTTTATGTTGAACAAAACAGTATACACGCAGTAGTAAATCTAATTTTATTTCCATATTAAAAATAAGAACTAACCAATAATAAAATAGTAATTAAATGGAATACAATGTGACTTAAGAAAAGGTGAGTAATTTTTATATATTTTAATTACAACTGATGAGAACAGAGCAAAATTTCCGCTTTAACTCGAGCAGAGTAAGTTGCTCTATTTCCCTAAAGGACACTTTTGTGCATTGTGTGCTTGAAAGCTGTTACAGCGAATTGTACGGCGTGATTAACTTTATAGAAAGAAAATAAGAACTGCCCATTTGGGCACAATTCGATTAGACGAAGCGTTGATAACTTTTCTTGTTCTGAAAAAGATGTCATTAATAACTGTTTTATTTTTTCTATTATAATACATTGTATTAAAAAAAAGTAATATAATTACTTATAGTTTAAATACATAATAAAAATTTCTAATTGTCATTTAAAATCTTCATTCTAAACATTTCAAATTTCTTTATACTTACCTTTGCTTTTGAAAAGATAGTAGATATATATTAAAAAAATACTGTTACAAAATTTTGAAATATTATACTTTTTCTTGTTAAAAAATTATTTTATTCATAAATATGGTCAAAAACTCCACACTGTTAAAAATTTGCAGCAAACTGTCCAGCCATTTGAACGTTTTTACATAACATGGTTACATAACCATAATCTAACTCTATTCTGACTATAATATGGGCAATAATATGGACAGAATACAGTTAAATCACGTTTATGTCACCGTTTTCTATGAAAACGGTGACATAACTGGACAGTCTGCTGTAAATTTTGACAAGTGTAGTATTTTAGTTGTGTTGTAAAAATAGATTCGTCATCGTCCAATAAGAAGACTAGAAAAGTGCATGAGTGTTTTTTTCTTGAACATCCTAGAGATTTCCCAGAAAATTAAATTCCTACATATGAGGATGTGATGCGTGATTGCTTCAAATATAGAATGAAGTTATCAGCTCTTGAAATGTGTCACATGCTTGCTACAGTTCATCAGGTCAAAAATAGCCATGGCCATTCCGCCCCCTGTTTCGTCACCTAATTCATTTTAGACACCGGTTCATGAAGTATGAAAAGCTGCCAGTAGAAGAGAAACAATCGATTGTACAATTTCTGAATTGGACCGATAAAAACAAATATTAAACAATTTTTCTAGATATTTGCCTTGCAGTCAAAACAGTCAAATGTCCATAATTAATAGTCTAATCGTAACAACTGTTCTACTTACGTTCCTGATGGCTCACAAAAGCCCATAGACTCCTATTACGTGAGTGTCGCGAGTCCTTGAGATGATCTAAATGTCGTAGTTAATTATATCACAAATTCATACGTCCCAGTTTAGTTCAAAATTAAAGTAAGCAATAACTTTAGATATTACACTATGTTTACCAGTGAAATTGCTCGATATTTGCCTGATAACCTGAAAAAAGCTGTAGATCCCGTGATCGAAAAAATGCTTTCTATCCCCACCATGAAAATGTATTAGTGGTTTGATTTTTGACAAGAGGCTACATATAAATTAGCATGGTCTGAGAGTAGTTTTAAAAGCCGTATAATTTGTTTTGTAAAGGAAGTATTAGAAACTTTTGTATTAGAAACTTTGTTATCCGAACACACAAATTTAGCGCCCCTGAGTATACTGAACTCATTTATTGGAACTCAGCCAAATTATTACCTGTACCTCTACTTCCAAGCATAACTATTGATGATATCAAATCTTTAATGCAATATGGTGAAGTACCAAATGAGATGTAACAAAGATCCCCTTGTACACTCTGTCTGTGCAAAGATGCGTTAAACTAGTTTCAAAAGCATTACTAAATGATTGTGGAGCAAACTCAAGGGATGGTTATATTAAAACAACGCCACAATCCAGACCAAACATACATGAGTTTTCACGAAAACACACTATAGAGTGGTTTCCGTTAAAAAGACAGTTTAAAATCGAAATACTGGTGACTTGAAATATGACAATATTATGATTATGGATAATTTTGTACAGGAAGTAGTAATGTATGTACTATATATTACATATTGTAGGTTGATAATAATATTGTAGCCTTGTACAGGGAAGGGTATGGGTGGAATTCGAAGTATACTGGACATCTCCCCATGGTCAGATCTGGGTTGTTTTGATAATGCGAAAATGGTTCATCACTTTAATTATATCATGACAAGTGAAGAGCTGCGCGCTTAGCCTATGCTGTGTTGAGGTTTGTCGTTAAAAAAATCAAACTATATCGATCAAAAACAAACTCAAATATAGTGAACATTTCGTCTTGCTAAATAACATTAAATGTATATGCGCTATCTGAAGATGTTATCCGATTTCAAAATTATTTTGTTTAATATTTTTTCTTAATGCGATAAACAACTGCTCTATACTATAGAGTGTGGATATATTACAGGCGTTATGTTTCTTTTGAATACTAAAATATGTTTCAAAATCTTACATTTTAGGAAATTTTAGGCAATATGCGTATTTGGAAGATATTATCTGAATTCAAGCATTGTTTTTTTTAATTTTTTTATCAGTGTCATAGGCAAATTTTCCACGCTATAGTGAATCGGAAATATATATTTAAAATTTTTCACACTACCCTACTGTACATTCCACAAGACATTTTACTAATTCATATAAAAGATAATTAGAATACTTTTAATAATATTAACCTAAGCGATTTGACATTTATGGGTCATAGAACATATATATCTGCATTGTTTTAGTAAACGTATGAAGCTAATTTTTTTCACCAATATTGGAAGTTTTCCAAATGTCACGTTTATTGCCAAGTCGAATGTCTCTATGTTTAAAAAAACATGTAAACTCATTACTGATCAATGCCTGTACAAATACATTTACAGCAACAATATTGTAAGTACAGTGAAGACTTATTTGGAAATATATACCAGTTAAAAATTAAATCATTATAAAATTGCGTATAAAACTTATTAATCATTTCAAGTGATATATTTCTTTAAATGAGATATTTTGTACAATGATTATCAAAACTATATATATAAGACTCATGAGAAAACATATTACAGTTTAGTTCAACTAGTATATAATATTATGCGTATATAAAATTATATACGCATAATATTTTAGGAAATATAACTAAAAGTATAAGCATATTCAGATTGTTTTTTAAGATATTTCTGAATATCAACAGAATTATATATTATCAACAGAATTATATCTGAATATCCACAGAATACATCTTTCGCTGCAAGTTATATGATATATTTTGTAATGTACATAAAAATGTAGACATTTAAAATGCATTTCATGATGTTTACAGATTTTTATAAAGCGTAAAATTCAGACGAGTGCATCATAAAGAAGATATATTATTTTGAAACTTAATATCCTAATCCATAAACGTTACATTGTATGTGATTTTGAAAGAATAAAATCTCACGTTAGAGCTTATGATACTCACATTGTATTTATTTAAGATTACTTGGAAATTAATGTTCATACATGCTTCTTTTCTGGAATTTTTATAGGCTGGTTCGTAATGGTCAAAATGGAATATTTTGGTACGTTATTAATAATGCCCCATAGCGAAGTTTAGATTCTATTGTGATACTAATATATGAACATATATTTGAAGGGATAAGTAGGGTACTTAACGAGCTTCATTTAATGATTTAAATAACGAAAAAAATGAATAATATCTTAAAATGTGGTATTTGAAGATTTAAGATATATATATATATTTTTAGAAAACTGCTAGGATAACTTTTTTTTTTTTTTTTAAATTCCTGCTAAACAATTTTAAAAAGGATTGTATTCTAGTAACTTACGTTTTTCAGTGGGATTTATGCGCATCTTGTGTGTCTGTGGAAATCTTTTTACATTTAATGCTATTCATTTTTAGGTAAACATCGCATTATTGATACTTATTATACTATAAAAACAGTCTATTCACGAATACAGCAGTTTCAAATTCATCTCAATTATAGTCTAAAGATGGGACATACGTTTGGGCATTCCTGGAGTTCTAAAAAAACAGTCAATAATTGTATAAGATTCCTTACTGTGTTTTCCTGTCGAAATCCCCTATTCTCAAAACCCTAAAATTGAAATAAAACGAATTTCACAAATGAAAGCTTTTGAAACCAGCAGTTTTCAAATGTTTCGTGACATCGCAACTTATCAGTTCAGTTAGTGCAAATTATCGAGTTGATTATTGACGATGATAAATTTTTAAATTTCTTTTTAAATTTCCTCAAGAGATCAAGTATTATGGGACAGGAGGAATCACTTTATAACAAACTCCATATCTTAAAACATTAACTAGAATAATGACATTTGACTGAAAATTTTATTTGATTCCTCGATTATCATTTGAACGGTGCCCATAGTGTTTTGTGTAGATATCTAAATTTTCAAGGTAACGAGAACGAGTTTACACTTTTCGAACGTTAAACACACACGCAATAATTTGCGAAAAATTCTGACTAACTCTAAGATGTGAATTTTGAAAGCAAGATATAATAGTAAATAAGTATTAATTGAAATATTTTTTCAATTACTATAATGAATGTCTTGTTGCGATTTATGCATAATGAATAAAAAAAAAACTTTAAAAGAAAGGGTAAACCCTGTTCAATCGCTGTATAAATTCGTTTATTTGAAAATTACAACTGAATGAAGGATTCATCAGAATTGAATGAAATCTATTCCACAAATTACCTGTTTCGGGACAAATAAATGATTAAATTTACAAAGCAAAAAACCAAAGTTAAATGTCAAAAATCAGTTTTTTTTTGTACAGTAATTATACATTGCAAACGGCGTCACAAGCGTGCCATCGACCAACAAAATATCCGAAACATGTTCAAATGGCGACATATCCGATGAATCGGATGTCTAAGGAAGAAGCTGTTTCTGTTGTGCTGAAAAGAAGGTTTGACTATTCGTAGCAATATGTGGACGGTCATTTTCCTTTTAAAATACACCACCATGAAGACGTTGAAGGCAGTGTAAGATTTCGGGATTCAGAATGTATCTGGTGTACCGGTTTCTGTTGAGATTACCCAAAATTCTTAGCTGCTGAGATTGCCCATGGTAACCAATAGCACCTGAACAATCCTGCGTGGCGTTCGTTCAGTATCACATTGGATGACACACTCCGGAAAGTGGCGGTCACTGGTTCAACGTCTAACGCGTATGCGACCATCCTTGTAATCCGATTTAAAGCACGATTCGTCGGAAAAGATGAGTTGTTTTTGACTGGCACGCCAGTGTCCATGTCGACTAGCCCATTGCAGCGGCAGACGCCAATTGTTTCACGTCAAGGAAATTCAATACAAAGGAACTCTTGCATTTAGTCCAAGATACAGCAGACTGGCGAATTGTTTCAGTAGACAATGACACACATGCAGAAGTTCTTCAACGTCAGTGGCGTAGCGTCAAGGGGGGCACGATCATTTTACTACCAGTAAAATTATATACTACATTTAGCCTTATTTAATCTTTGAACGGTATGAATTAAATAAGGCCAAATATAGTATATAAAAATACTGGTAGCAAAGTGATCCGTGCCCCCCTTGACGCTACGCCTCTGTTCAACGTTCTGTGAAGAGTCCAGATTAAACTGTATGTTCCGTCACTGCATGCAGGTGAGTTGCCTGTTATCCTGAGCTGACGTAATATTTCGTCATCCACTGCCAGATTTCCGGCTCGAGCGGTTCTCTAGTGTCCACTAGTTCCACACGCACATCACTGTCGTAGCTCCATACGAACTGCTGTTGCACAATAAGAAAATATCCCTTAACGTCGGCCAACATTCTTCGCCGTTTAAACACATTAGCTTGCTGAAATGGCGCCCTCCGTCGTCATCGAGGAATAGTGACTTCTTATAAAAAGCTTCATGTTGCCAGACAATCATATGTAATTTTCAACGTCTCACAACAGATGTGTATTATACGGCTAAATCAGCAGTTCAGAAGTACTTGCTCAGCCCTTGCTTTCGTGGTGACTTTGTAATTCTAATAATTTAAATAAAATACCCTAATTTATATTTGTTGTCAGTTTTAGCTTATTGCTATGACTTCTTCATGGAGTGAACATTTTCAAACAGAAGTTTTTAATTCCAAAAACGAGAAGTTTACATGTGGGTGTATTTGCGATGTTTAACCAACAAACAGAATATCAGTGCCGTGAATAAATATTTACTTTTCCAAATTCAAATTTCAAATTGATAGGAACAGTAGTCCCCGTTAATACTGCAACTTGGCCACATTAAGAATAAATTTGTCATTTTACAGAATAGAAACAATTGTATTATTTTACACTAGGTAAAAGGAATTTCATTACACGGAAATATATGAAAGAAAGACAATGTCCTGTAAAATCACTATTCCAGAAAAAGTACAACATCAGCATTGAGAACAGTCGAGATATTTAAACTATTTAAAATGCTTTTCAGAAAAATAAATGTGTTTTAAAAACATTGTAAGTTTAACTAAATACATGAGTTTTATTGTAATGGAAAAATCATTCCTTCCCTCTTAGGTTTCTTTATTACGCTTGTTTGGAGCGATCTAAATCAATTTTTTATGTCATCATGTTGCACATCTCCAACTTCCCAAAAGTCAGTATTAGTTCCACACTGAGCTTACAAAGATGATTTTAATGATTGTTGCTATCTCCTAAAAATGCAGATTATAAATATTGTTCGTAGAATCTCCAACAAATGTTGATACTGTGTTAATAATTTATACAAATTTAAATTTAAAAATTGAGATGTTTCAAGTTGTTATTGCTAAAATATACTTTATGAATTTAGTGAAATGAAAAAGGCTGTAGACATCCAGAAATAGAATCTTCACAAAGGTCAGTTTATATAGTTTGCAATTTTGAAATAGAAAATTTACAATATTTATGAGAAATATGTAATTTTCTTCTTGTTGCATATACATGAAACAAGCACTGTTTTTTCATAATTTTTTTATTTTATGCTCTACATTTTCTTTCGTATGTTTTACATTCATGAAATGATATATTCCCAATTCTGAGAACATATTTTTCAAATCAAGATTGTTGCGAAACCAGAGGATTCAACTTGTTTTTTCCACTACTCTTCCTCTTCTTAACGTGAAATAATAAACTATTATTTTTGTTGTTAAATTTGAATCATTTCCACCTTTGAAGCTAACAGCCCTAAAAGTGTTGTTACAATTGTAACTTAATGGTATAGACAAAATGCTATTAAATTTCAGATGTATGTTGCTAAAAAATGAAATAAAAATTATCCTGCCATAAAAAATATACCTTTGTTAATTATAAAATATAATCAGCAATCAAAACAAATTCAAATAAAGGAAACATACATAAAATGCATTTAGCCATGTTTCTTTAATTTATTTCTTTAATCATTAAGCTATCTAATAAAATATAAATACATTTTTTAAATACGCAACTAATATCATCAAGGGAATTCTATTTTAAGCAGATATTACATCATTAAATCCGGTCTTTTGCCTCGTAATATATTATAATTATTTACGGAAACTTTCAGCTATATATTAGTTTTATTTTTATTAAGACTCCGTGTTGTCTAACATAAGACCATTATTGGTATGTGTATAATTAATTCTTTTAGAAAGAGTTTGTTGTTTTTATCGATTTATGATACATTATCTGCTTACATGAAATTCAGTTATATCGATCTTCTTTAACAACAAACTAAATTCTGGTTTACTGAGAAAGCAATAGTTTTATTCTGCATTAATATTTAATAATTAAATATTTTAAAGATATGCATTTTTCCTATTAATAGGCATTTTAATAAAATTTTCAGAAAAAGTATCACAGAATTATACAGTTAAAGTTATATGAAAAGTGGTGTTTTTCTCAAAACAATTATTAAATTATAGTTTTATAAAATGATATAAGTTGACTACTTTAATCCTTTTTCTTATTAATAGCAGAATGTTAGGAATATGAAACAACAAATACACAACAGGATGATTATATGATAAATCTTGACGTAACAAACCTTTATCCAGCAATTAACCTAAAAGAAATGACACCAAAAATTAATGATACTGTAAAAAACCACGGATACGAAACTCATTACGGATATCATTACTACTATATGGATCCGAAAATCATTAATACGATACAAAACACGACAAACTTGATATTACACGAAAATTATTTTAAATTGAAAAACAAAATATACAGAGAGCTAAAGGAAGTTCCAATGGTGTTCCCCATATCCCACGTGATAGCCGATTCAAAATTGCGAAAACTTGAAGAAACTATAATAAATGATCACAAAAAGCGAAATACGCCTATGGATCAGATATGTCGAAGATATTTTTGTTAAAATAAACAATAAAATAAACCTCACAATCCTATTAAACGGAATAAACCTATACGACGAGACGATCCAATTCACAATAGAAGAAGAAAAAAGGCGATTATTAGTCTGCCTTCATGTAAAAATAACATCAAAATAACAAAATATAAACTACTGTTAACCGGAAACTTACAACCAATCTCGCCATAATCTTAAGTACAGCTAACACTTCCATCATCTTAAAATTTGCAGCATTGAATGTACACATTAATGGGGCTATCTATATAAATTCGATTGAGAAATTATTCAATGAAGAATTAAAGATACTACATGCTAAGATAATAGTACTTGATGCTGGGCATACAAGGAAAACAATTAAAAATTAATAAGACAAGACACCGAAAGATTTAACTCAGTGGTTCCCAATGGGGGGTGGGGGGAATTTGAGAATTTGGCGAAATTCAGACGTCTTCTCTTTAAATTATAAATCAGTTTGAATGATTCTTTAAAAATAAAAAAATAAAAAATAAAACAAAAATTTTAAAAACATTTCGCAAAATAAATTTTCTTCTTTAACACATTTTTCGTTTTAATTGTTTCAAATTGATACTTGGGAAAACACAAGAGTCTAAGTGTTACCGTCAGGCACATGAAAAGCATTTGTTTAGAGATCTTTATTTTAGGATCCTAGATAGCGAATATTGGATTCAGGCAGGGACAAAACATTTCATTAGTTCTGGGAAAGAATTACAAATATCTCAATTCAGAGGGAACGGCGCCTTATTCTGGGCGTTACCTAGTAGTAATATAAATACAGCAGGTTACTTACAATAAGTTCTGAAAACTGTATAATAACATTTTATATCCGTTAATTATTTAATGATATATATATATATATATACATATATTATGATGCCTTAAATATTTTCATTTTAACATATTTAAACGTTTCCTCTGTTATATGAGGGGGTTAGAATGACAGTTGAGTAAGTCAATATTTAGTAATTTGAGAAATGAAGGGTTTTGTGAAACTTGTCATATTTCCGTTGCATTTAGTGGTCCAACCTGTTTTATCCTCTAGCGACTCTCAAATTGAATTATGACTTATTTGACTGTCACACTGAATAGAAATTAATATACGTTCATAGAAAATATGGATATCTAGATTTTTCAAATTTTTGATTTACTCCAATATCATTCTAACTAACCATCACTAATATTATGGAGGTAGCGGTTTAACTTAGCACTGACTGAAATTACAATATTTAAATAAAAATTTCAGTTCTTAAAAATATTTTCTATGATATTTCAATTAATAAATTTATTTTTTTTATTTCAAAAATTTTTAAACTTAAATTTATTGAATTGCATGATATTCAAAGTTTTTATTCCATATGAATTTTCGAGTTTAAATTTTTAAAATAATCTTTAATACTTACCACTTCTCTTCTTATAATTCATACTGTTTTCGTGATACGGTTTATTAACACTAGAACGGCCGGCAATTTTGACATCCTAAAACAGCCGCCGGTGTCTTTTCGACACCACTAATTTAATTAAGCAAAATGGACGCTATAAATTCTAATTTAACACTATATTTTGTCATTGTACTTTAATTAAGCTTATATCATTAACTTTTCACAAGAGAACGATGCTTTATTTTACAGAAAAATATATTAAATCAAAACGGCGGACAATTTCGACATCCGAAAACAGCCGCCGGTGTCATTCCAACATCACTAATTTATTTATGAAAAATGGACACCATAAATTCTAATTTTACACAATATTGCATCATTGTGCTTTAATTAAGCTTATATTGTTATATTTTCACAAAAGAACGAAGATTTATTGTAAATTCTGCTTGGTGTCGAAATAGCACCAGCGGATGTTCTGGGTAAATTGAGCTGTAATTTTTTTAAAAATCGAATCACATAATGAAAATTTCGACAGCGTGCTTATTACGTAAAATGATTAAAAGTAATACAATTTGAAGAATATAGGTAAAAAAATGTGATAGAGAGATAAAGCTAAATTCGATTTGGTGTCGAAATGACACCAACGGACGTTCTAGTGTTAACATACATTTTATTCTGATTGATGAATAGAAATTGCGATGTTCTGAAATAATCAGGTTCCGTTAATTCAACTATTCCCGTAATTTGTTTCTTGTTTGTGTTGAACACAAGTACTATGTGGAATATATAAAACTCGATTAACACATATGTTAACTTCCACCTCCCACGACAATTATTAAAATAAATGTTTATATTGAATCGCAAATTCTACTATTAAATAAGGATATTTGTATTTCTTTTTAAGAGGAATAAGTTTGTAAAAACCGTAAACAGGCCCATAAATTAAATAAATGATTTCATTCTTTTCATTTTTTTTTATTTTGTTCATAAATACGTGCGATTTGTTCTGAATACGTGTGCAAATTATTTTGTGCTGTGTATTCAGCTATTGTTTTTCAAATCTGTTTCTGTGGTTTTCTTTTATATTCCTCTGTGCCAAATTATTCGATAAAGTCTTCTGTTTTCTAACCTTTGTATTTTTTGGCATGCAACAAATTAATTAATCCTATTTTTATATATTTATGTCTTAATATGCTCTAGTTAACTTTAGCTTACTTCACTGTACACATATATATTCAAAATATGCAAATTTTCTGCACGCTGTTATGAAGTCAGCAGTTAACTAAAGCAGACGATAACCGACTTCATGCATTTACAAACATGCCACGAGGTACAGAGTGCGCCAGCACATTTTATAGCATTCGTTAGGTCTTCGAGACATATAAACTGCCTCACATTTCGGTAAACCTCACGAGCTAAGATCCCCCGCAAGTTTTCGATGGGATTTAAGTCTGAGGAGCTAGAAGTCCACAAAAGAACATTGATACTTTGCTCTGAAAGCCACTTTTTTGTTACGTGTGATGATGAATCGACGTGTTATCGTGCTGGAAAGTGTAGTTTTTGCCACAAAGAAGTTCACCGTATATTGCTAGTTGATCTTTAAGAAGATTCTGATACTTTTCGGAATTCATTCTTGAATGCACAAAAACGATATTGGTTTTCCCTTGAGTCGAAAAGCAAGCCCAAGCCATTGCTGAGCCTCCACACATTTCGCGGTTCATTTGTACATCAGAAGACTTCCGTAAATCATGCCAATAATAGGAATCCCGTCAAGACCATCCAGGTTAAACTTTTTTTCATCAGAAAATAACACAGAGTACCATTTGGAGGTCCAAGCCATAGTTTATTTAGCGAAGTTTAAACGGTCCATTTTGTGACGTCTTAGAAACGGTGGTTTTTTCTAAAATTTTTTTAATTTCGCATAGAAAGCATTATGCAACACCCTGCGAATGGTTCTCATTGAACAATTCAATTTTAAAGTATTTTTAATACCTGTAGTGGTCATCTTATTCTGTGTAGCGAGTGAAAGCACATGGCGTCTGTCTCTCGAGGACAAGCAAGAAGTACGTCCAGATCTTTTAATCACCGATCCATTATTTCCTCTTTTCAAAACATTTTAAATTGCACATCTAGAGCGTTTAACAAATTTTGAAATATTAGTAACTGCAGCACCAGTTTCATTTAATTTCCAAATTTCGCGAATTTTACTTTCTTTTAATTCTGTACCTCGTGGCATGTTTGTAAATGCGTGAAGTCGGTTATTGTCTGCTTTAGTTAACTGCTGACTTCATAACAGCGTTCAGAAAATTTGCATATTTCGAAAAAAAAAACAGGTGTTTTAATTAAAATGTTAGGGTGTCTTATAATTTTGTCCATGGTATTTTTAATTTTTTTTTATTAAACTCTATAAAAAATCCTTTCTGTAAAACAATTACGTGTGATAACAGAATAAATTTATGTTTTTGATGTACTTGATAAAGCATTCTTAAGCTCTGAATCTTTTCTTTCACTGTATGTCAAATTAGGTAGGTGTCTTATAATTATGTCCACCCAAGCAAGCCCAATATATCTTTACTCATTTCTAAATCTGGAAAAGACCGCACTATAAGTGAAAATTTTACTAAACCATCAATATAAATATTCCTTAAAACAGTCCTGGGCAAAGCTGACAAATATGTGAAATGCAAGCGACGTAGTAACAATACTGTTAGTAGAAGAAATGAAATGAGTGAGGACATTGAAGCACAACTTGTTCAAAAGCTGAAATCAATAAATTTCTCCATACAACTGGACGAATCAACTTTAAGATACATTGATTTCTTACTTATGTAAGGTACATTGATAGAGGTGAATTTACTGACGAATTACTTTTTTGTAAATAACTAGAGGGCACCTGTACTGCCTATGATATTTTTAATACATTGAAAAATTACTTAGATATAAATAGTATACCAATGACAAATATAACACCTTGCGATGCAGACGTGCTCCAGTTATGATGGATAAGAGAACTGGATGTTTAAAACTAATGAAAGATGAGAATCCAGAAATGCTTTTTGTGCATTGCGTCATCCAAAGAGAGAGTTTAGTGTCAAAAAACATTTCACCTATGTTTAATGATATATTGAAATTTGGTCTAAGATGCATCAACTCCATAATATCCAATGCCAAATGTGAGCGACTACTGAAGCAGTTTTGTGAAAGCAAAAACGCTGACCATGTTTCTTTTTTTACTTCACACTGATGTAAGATGGCTCGCAAAGGGGAAATGCTTAAAAAGATTGATGGAGTTGTTTGATTTTCTGGGTGAATTTTTAAGTGAGAATGTTTGACATGAAGCACATACAAACCATTGATGGAAATGCATTTGTTAGTTATTTAGCAGATATTTTTGAAAAACAGAATTCCTTGATAAAATAATTTCAAGGAAAAATAAAACATTTGTTGATGTAAAAGTAAAAATATTTGGCTTTATTACATTCAGTGAGGTACGGCAGAAACATATTTCTGAGAGAAAAGTTTACCTATTTTGCTGGTTAAAAAATGCGAGATGACCGATACGGCTATGACTGTGATTGTGGATCATTTGAAAATATTGGCCTCTCATTTGAACGATACATTTTCGGATTTAAAGCAAATGGATTTCTCATCATAGGTCATGCAGCCAATGTTAGTGGAGGTATCATTTGATGATTCAATACAATTCCCAGAAGAACTCTGTGAAATTCAAAACGATGAGTCAGTTAAAACATTTTTCAATATAAAAGGAGTCATGGCATGGCTTTGTACTGAGACAAAATCTAAATATCCAAATGCATGAAAATTTGCAAGAAAAATATTTTTATTATTTTTATCATCATACCTAGTTGAATGTGGTTTTAGTGCAGTAAATGATTTACTGCTGAAGAAAAGAAATCGACTGGACGCAACTAAATGAGGGGACGTCAAATTAAAATTGACTAAATTATATCCTGATATAAAAGCTCTCTGCAGCCATCATGAAGCACAGTGATCTCGTTATTTTATTCTCGTCATCTTGAGTCTATTTTGAATTTATTAGGTACTTTTTTTTTACTGCCAGTAATAAAATTATAAAAGCATCATAGAAAAATATTCTATTAAAATGAAAGTTTTTATTTATGTATCTCAATTTGCTATTAAATATTTAAAAAAATAATTTGCTTTTTTACATAGCTGCATATTATTACTATTATTATTATTAACGATTTCTTTATAAATTCTTTCTTTTCGTTTGTTTGTTTTTTTCGTTTGTGAATGTACTGTTTTTTATTTAGATCCAATAACAGGCGTTTAGGATTTCTTTTGTGGGAATAAGAATTTAGTTTTTATATCATAAGAATTATTTGTCACGGGCAGATGGAGGGGGGTAAGCATCAAGGTTTAAGAGATGATTTAAGGGGGACGGAGGGGGCATGAACCCAAAAAGGTTCGGAAACACGGATTTAACTAAATCCAACCAGCACAGAGGAATCAGGAATATTTACCCCCATCCCATTCATGATTGGAATAGCACTGAGGATTCAAAAAGAAAGAAGAAAGCTAGGGAAACACGTGTTAATTACACGTAACACATCTTCAAAATTATACGTAACGATATTGAAGGATGCGAAAAATTAAAAACGGTAGGAATTTATAAGATTAGCTGCATAAATTATAAAATTAAAGAAGTATGTTATATAGGAATGACGAACAAAAAAAGTAGAAGAAAAGTTGAAGGAACACTTAAATTATAATAATCAAACAGCAACACTCGCAAGGGCTAATATTACAACCCCCATAAAATTGATTTAATATTAATAGAAACACAATATTACAATATCACATGACGGCCTCCACAATACATTAATTAGGGAGCCATCGAAATAAACATAGCAAAAGATGGAGTATGTAACGACATGACCCACGCGACTTTCGTTGGTGCCAAACTCTAGGTGAGAGAGGGAGGGCGGGTAGAAAAGAGAGGAAAAAAAGAGAAATATTCCAATCTCACCCCAAAAAGGAAAAATGAAAAGTAAGTCATTCGAAACCGAAGAAGCTTCAGGTGACATGAAAATGTTTTTTTTTTTTTTTTTTTTTTTTTTTTTTGTAACAGGAATGTAAACTGACAGGATATAGAACGTATCTGTATAACTACAACATGTATTTATAAATGTTTTTAATGGATAAAGGCACAGAATTTCGAGTTAAAAAATGGAGGAAGTCCGATAATGAATTTTTTAACTTTTTTATAAGTTCATAAATATAGAATTATATCTTATAGACATCAGGATAAACATAAGTTTTTAAAAAATGATCGAGTGATGATAAATGTATTTCTTAAGATGTAATTAAATCTTTTTAGAAAAGGAAAATTGTATATTTTATACTAAAGGGAATAAAAATAGATGAAGCTATGGGTTTTGTTCTCTTTTCTCTACGTGATAATGACTGATGGTGGATTGATATATTTTTAAAAAGTATAACAGAATGTCATAATTATAGAAGAATGAACGCATTTAAAAATACATAATTACAATACGGCATTTTGTAAATACAATATAATCTTACATAGTTTTTTGTAACTTTGTCACACAAAACACGGTTTTCATTCTCAATAACTATATTTTAAACATCAGGTGATATTTTTTCGATTATGTAAGTTCTGGAAAATTTTAACACTGATATCCACTCTATGATGGTAAAAATAAGCAATCAACTTTTCTACTAACAGAGCGCATCGATCGACAACTGACCGAAAAAAATATGGGTGAAAATTGTGGCGACCATCATTTAATAAATTTATAAACCACATAAACGCAGTGTTTTTTAATTTTTTTATAGAATATTCTTTAATTTCGTTCCGAAACTTATCACATTAAGATTACAACAAATTCCATTGACTGAAAAGCGTTACTGCGTCCGTAAATTTCTTCAATGTAGCGCACGGAATTTTTTTAACAATAAACAATTTTAATTAAAATTGTTTGTTGTAAAACATAATAAATATATACTCTATTATATAAGCTATATTTTTCAATAACACAGATTTTTTCCTTACATTTTTCATATAAATTAAATGAAAATATTATATCTATGAGGAAAATAAAGTAAAAAATTCTAACCAAACATCCACCCAATTTTATTTTTTTCTTCAACAGGAAAATAAAATCTTTCATCTTAAAAATTGTTATGACAGTAAAGAAAGTGAAACGTTGTCAAAATATATGTTATTTTTTTAACGACGTCAATATCGGTTAAATATTTTTTTTTATATGAAACACCTGTAGGTCCCAATACGTGAGCGGTGATATTACGTTGATACAAAAAATACAAACGTCAAATAAATTAAAAAAAATATCTTATAAATATGGAATAATTTTTATACGTATGAAAAGGAACAGTTATAAGATAAATTCGTAAAAAATGTGAATATATAAAAAAAGTTTATTTTTTAATAGAAATAGCATTCTAAAATTTGTTTTTATAATACATAGTAAATTTTTACAAATGAAAGTTATAAAACTAAGCACTCAAATTTTTAAAATTTTTAATCAGTTTTTGAGATATTACCTTTTTTTACTTTTGAACTGCATTTCTATAAAGATGACAAATAAATTACTCCATTCTGTGGATAAAAGAAGAAAATAAGGAAATGAAAGATTTATATTATTTTCATTGACTTAATTTTTCTTATTACCTTCTCTCTCACGAATTATGTACAAAAATATTCTGTGTATTGGTGCACTTAATGTTCTATAAAAATAACAATTTGTTTAGCCTGATCTTTTTAACACTTTATGCGCCTACGATACTTTCGTGCACCATAAAAGCAAAATTGTTATAAAACTTATTTATTGCATTGATGATAACAGGGATGAGATTTCTCCGACTTTTTTTTTACCAGTATAATCTTAGAGAAAACATTTTTTTATTCAATCGGAACATTCTGCGATTTCACTGAACAACATTTTCTCTAACATTATATTGGTATGCAAAAAAGTCGGAGAATTCTCATCCCTGTAATAAATATATTGCAAGAATATAATTGTAATAATATAATACATATTGTAATAATATAATTTATTAAGAGTTATAAGCAGGGCTTGACAAATGCGGTCGCCAGATCGCCACTGGCGACCAAATTACTTATTCTGGTGGGGGGGGGAGTTCGTTTGTTTGTTTTGAATAACTATTATTTTCATTTTTTATTGATTTTTTACAAAAATGTAGCTACGAAATGAGTACAAATAGCATTGTTTTCTCTTCACCTACTAGTGCGGGACAAGAGGTGATATTCCTCTTTTTTCGCAAGTTTAATGTAATAACCAAGTTAAAAAGGCATTTTCTATCTCATGCACAGGGAACGCATTATTTTCCGCTCTAGTCAGCTAGTATGCCATAAAATTAAAATGCTTGTTATTAATTATTTCTCAAATAATTCTTAAAAAAAACTTTTGTGCTTTTTGAAAATCAAAGACGGTGGCGAGGTGTTAATATTGTTAAAAGGCGACTAGAGTTTTTTGCTGGCTACTGATTTTATAAAATTGTTACAGCCCTGGTTATAGGTATTATACTTTACCGTGTAATAAAAAGAATAATCGTTGCACGAATAAAAAATGTATAATTTCTTTAGCTTTTGTAATGTTGAAAACATAGACTGGAAAGTTTCAGTTCTGAATAAATCCTGTGCTGTAAAGTTTTATGAAAAAACAGCAACAAATAAAATACACCATAGACATAAAGAGAGAAGGGCTCAAAAAAAGCTTTGAACTGCACAGGATGGCATCGATAATTAAACTTGGTTACTTGTGCTGGCGTTTCTAACTACCGTTCCGAGTAATTAATCCTTTCCATCAATCCATGTGTCGTTTTTTTCTAGCTTTTGGCTTAGTCGTGGGAAGTCATATAGATGGCGCGATATTACCAAGACACTGGAATTCACCACGATGCTCGGTACTATTTTAATGTTCAATATTTGTACATTTTTAATAGTTGTCGTTTTTTCTTATATGTCCATGGAAGCAACATATTTAATATGTAAGTATCTAGAAAAGTAAAAGTTTGTTGCAAGAAGTTTTTAAACCGCTTTAGTCTGGCAAATAAATTCTTAAGACACAAAATGACACAGAGCAGGAAATCAGTTATTTGAAATACCAAAATTTTCATTGCAGAAAAAAAAAAGAAAAAATATGTGTGAATTTAAAAACTTTTATTAGCATTTTTTTTTTTTTTTTTTTTTTTTTTTTTTTTGCAGGCACAAATTGTAACAGTTTCTATTTTATAAAAAATATAATGTTATAAATTTGCTGTTGTAAATTTTTATAATTAACTTAAATTTAATCTTTGCAATAAGTATTGTCTAAATTTCATTTTAAATGTTCCTGTAATTCTGAAAAAAAAAATGTTATTTTGGATTTTAATTAAAGTGTCAGTTTTAATAATCTTGATAAAACATTTAGAATCCACTGTCTACAGAACCATGTATGTGAAATGTTTTTTATTAAAAAGTTAAGCAAATTTTTTAATGATTCTTTAAATCTTGAAGCAAATTAATTACAAAAACATGCAAAACCGCATTTTATTAAAAAACAATCTTGCTTTAAACTTAACACCCGCAAAAATATCAGCATGGAATTATAGCAGATTAGGCAAGATTTCCCGACGTTTTCAAATCTTTTCTCAGAATATTTAACTCTATGTTTAATGTTTTGTATCTATACCATACTAATTTGTTTGAAAACATTATGACACACTAAAAAATTATAACACGAGATTATCATGCTATAAATTCTCAATTAAACATTTTGAGCGTAACTGAATTTATACATGGAAGAATAACAAAGTGTCATTAATTTTAAGGTTAATATGAAAGATTTTAATTTAACATGTTTCTCGGTAAAACACGTGTTTGTGGAATATTAATATTTTTACTTGACAATTATTTGTATCTAAAAACCGATATATATAGCATTGCGAAAACGCATGTATATACTATAAAAACTATACAGAAACGTTTCCTAATATCAGTGACAGAAAAAGAAACTTTATTTTTGTAATTTCTTCTTAAAATCTGTAAAATATATTGGTTTCTGAGGCTTTTAAATATAAAACATGCGTATTGGAATTGAGGGTAATTGGTAAGATGTTATTGCATCTTTTCGTTTGTGGTTATAGTGTATTTGTTTTGATTAAGAATACATGTGTCCTATTTTATAGTGCACCTACACTCTAAAAGAATTCGTGAATTCTTTTTTTTTTCTCTTGCCTTTTTTCTTTGGTTCGCCAATGTCCCTCGAAAATACAGAAAACTAGCAGACTACACACATTTAGCTTGTCGATTTCTCCAAATGAACCTCGAATGATTAAAAGAGCTTTTAGTTGCACCCCCAGGGGACTCATTCTGTTCTAAACAAACATCATTCCGAACGAACTTCCGGAACGTGCCCCCGCTGTCAACGGCGCTATATAGCATGCGCGCTAAGTATGCGATGCAAAAATAAATTAATTCCACCTTTGACAGCCAGAAGGAGCTAGATCTATATGCCTTGAATATTAATGCGATATTTAAATTAAGACCCAACACCACTTATCAAAATTTAACCAATGACCTTTAACATAAACCGACATAGGTAACGTTTGAAACAGAAACAATATGAAAAATTTTTTTGGCTTGACTTCGCACATTATTTTCTTTTTACAAAAATTGGATTTTTGGGTGCAGAAAATTTTTCTACATATGTGTGGTGAGTGTTAAATCTCTTTTTATACGGAGGTTAAATTCGCTTGAATATTTGTGCATTCAGGACTCTAATATAATAGCAATTAGTGGATAACAATAATTGCGTGTAAAAAAATAGGAAGGTAAGAAACACCTCGTTTGTTGTTTACAATTTCTAGCTTACTCTATTCCTTTCACTTTGTTCCATATTTCAAAAAATCTTAGTTTTTTTTTTTTCTTTTTATCCAGATTTGTCCCCTTACTAGTACCACTGAAAAGCAATACATTTTTTTTTTCACAAAATAGAAAATTTTCATTATACCGCTTTTAGATGTTCGTGTTAAGGTTTAAATTGCACTACGACGACAATTTACCTCTACGTTTGACACTTGCAACACAGCACGGATTGTAAAATGATATAACTACTTCGAGTTCGCGGAAAGGGAACTGCTTCCCCAATCACCGTAAGAATATATATACAGGGTAACAAAAAATAACCCGTAAATATTTTAATATTTGGAATTATAAAACTCTACTAAGCTTCACTACTTAGTTTAATATACAGTGTGTCCCAAAATTGAGAGATGGATTTTGAAAGTCAATAATAACATTAATAATAATAAAACGGAATGCGATACACTGTTAAAAATTTGCAATAAACTGTCCTGTCATTAGACCGTTTTTATAGAAAACGATTGCATAGCCGTAATTTAACTCTATTTCGACCATATTATTGTCCATATTATGGCCAGAACAGAATTAAATTACAGTTATGTAACCATTTTCTATAAAAACGGTCGATACGGACTGGGCAGTTTGCCGCAAATTTTTAACAGTGTAGAAATGTATCATTTGCGGCTTCATGTTTGGGAAACCAGGGAGAGTAACCCCACAAATTTGCAAAGTTAGTTAACATTTTCGCCAAAATGTGGCACTGAAAATAGCGGTGATACTCCTAAGGAAGAAATATCCGCTGTACCAACGGATAAACCATTTTCAATTGTGTATACTCTTTCAAAAGCACTAACTGATTGCGTAACAAAATACCGAATGAAGATGTGACGGATTCAATTTCTATGCAGCTCTCGCATACCTGCAGCGCCATATTTTGGCGAAAATGTTAACTAAATTTGCAAATGGGTGGGATAAAATTCCCTGGTTTCCCAAACATAAGTCCACAAACGATATAGTTCTATCGCGTTCCGTTTCTTAATTGACTTTTAAAATCAGTCAGTCATTTTTGGAACACACTGTATCTACATGAGAAATAAAGTTTGATGCTAGCTGATACAGATATTTCAGTCGTTGTAACAACTGCCTCGAAAAATAATTCGATTTTTGAATTTCATGCTAAATAAATTAGACAGTGAGAGTAAGTTTAGGTGTTGAAAGATTCATTTTAGGTTGTGTCGGATATCTTGGAACCGTTCTATGTGCTTGGACATAATAGGAAAGATTAAACAGAGTTAGAAAATGAAGAGACAAAATTTGTAGAAAACGCAAAGGGAGGACAGAAAGCATTCCCAGTGTTACGAAGAAAGAAGACATAAACGTGATGAACATCAACGCAAGACAGTTCGACAAAGTATGAAAGAGCTCTATGAGTGTCAGCCTTACAAAATGAAACAGTGCAAAATACTTGCGGGAACCAAAATTGAATAGTACCAAAGGTACGGGCCGCTGATGATCAGTATCAAAAATATTTTTCAAAATTTTCACAACCAAACTAGGTTGTACTCGATAGAACATTTGAATTCAGTCTTTGGATGTTCTTATTCTACACCCATTATCAAAAGATCCAAGTCTGCTATTGTTTTGTATGGGATTTTTTAACTGACAAATCATCGCCGCACATCATACATAAAATGTCAAAATTAAAGATTTAATGTACAGTAAAAGCATCTTAATGAGTATTTTGCTTCTTTAATCGCAAGAGCAAATGTGAAATTAAGAATCAATTCCTCAATTAAGAATTTGTTTAAGAACACAGAACAAGACGATCTCAGAAATGGTTCACGTTACTTATGCCAGAATTCTTGATAGCCCAAAAAAGGACCCTGATCTTTATACTTCTTAATCAGATGAGTTATTTTGAATGATATCTTACCGAGCGGAGTTTGCATTTTTCTAACCCTAACGCGGGAATATTAGTCCCTGAAAAAATATCTTCAGCAAGAATGGGAGGAAAGATTGGAAAGTCAGTTGCAGCCTTTTGCAATTTTTTTTTATCAATAGATTTCTATTCTGCTTATAAGCAAAAGGCGGCCACTTCGGAAACTACTAATTTTTCTGTAAATCACAGTTCTCTATTTTGTCTAATAGCATACTGATTTCCAGGTATGTGTTTATATAAATAATTATAAGCTACAGCTATTGCTAAGTTATTTTTTGCCACCTTGTAAAAAAATTGCTACATTTTGGGACGTTGACATTGAAGCAATTGTTAAGAAAATACCTATACATAAATTTAACTTTTTGTTTAAATTAAATACATTACAATTGCGATATAAAATAAAATCTTGAAACTGATACTGTTGTACTGTATTTACATGACATTTTGTGAAAAAACTCTTATATAAGAATTGCACAAAATTATAAATTTTACTTATTCGGAATCATCAAAAATAAAACAATTAAATACATACTTTACTTTATTATACTACTATAAAATATTTTCATCTCTATACAATGGTATCGTCAGTACGAATAAAACATCAAATTATTTTTAATGATAATGAATCTTGGTGTGTAATATTTTAATTTCGAAGCAAAAGTAGCGTTTAGAATTTTGTATAGAGAAATAACTTTGTCTTGTATATATAAATATATTAGAAATACGATTCATAACAAATTCTACTGAGTTTTTTAAAGTGTTTATAACACGTTTTACTTTCTCTTTGAATTAAGGAATATGGAAGATCCAAATCAAATATTTTCCTTTTACACTTATTTATACAAATATTATTTTGCATTTTCTTAATGCAAGATATTACAAAACTCTTAAAGTGGGTTGCACGTATTTCACAATAACAGTCCCTTTGTTAAAATTCAAAAGAATAAGAACAAATAGAAAATGTAATATTAGATTGGACACAGAAGGTTGCGCTCAAAAGATACTTTTATATTTCTATTTTTGTATTTGCTGAAGGAAAGTTTATTTCAATAAACAGAGTGAATTATGTTTTTCTAGAACCATTTTTCTCTGAAATGTTTAAAAATATTTTATGGGTTGAATTTTATCTTACTATTTTTTTTGTGTTACTTTCAGTACGACGATGCCGGAAATCTTTTTCTCTACGTTGCGTGATTGATATGGTGGAGAAATAGCAATTAAGTTTTTCTCTTTTAGAAAAAAATAATTTTTTTTTTATTACGTTTATGAATGTATGTGTAAAAGAATGAAAAAAAGAGAGAAAAAAAGTAAATTATATTTGAAATGTACTTTTTTTTAACACCTTGAAGGGCGATTGGATATTATATATCCAACTTAATTTTAATCCCCAAATAACACAATGCCACCAGAATATTAAAATAAAATTTTCTTTTATAATGTATATGAATAAAAGCTTTTATTTGTTTTCGAATAAATTTATTCATAAATCATGGTGCCATTCCATCACTTCATCATTTTAGCAACAAAAGTACTTTGCCCCTCAAGAAATTTTTTTAATGGTTGGAGTACATAAATATGAAGGGAATAATTGTAAAAAAGGATTTTAACTATTGTAAGGAGTAGTATTTCCTTGATTAAACTTACCGAATGTTCGAATAGTCAAATGTATCTAACAGTGATGGGTGCATGATATGTTCGATATAAATAATTTAAATTAAGACAAATATGTATTTTTGATTGAATGTATGTATTATACTTTTCTCAATAAAAAGCGCTTATTTAATTATTTATGGAATTGGATTATAGTATAAAGAATAAAAGAATAATTTAAAAAAAATCATGTAATATATTTGATGCCAATAGTTTAAAAAATAAACTTTGATATAAAAGATAAAATTCATTAGAAATACTTTCATCTATTCAATGTTTATAAAATGTATTTTTTTAAACGGAAAAAATAAGAGTCAATACGTAAGAAAGGAAGTTTTACTAAATAAATTTCACCATTTATTTTTTCTTCCAACGTGTTTATAGAAACATTATTTTAAAATGTTTTTGATTCATCATATTAAACTAGTTAAAACTGGGTTATACGTTTTTCATAAAAAGAATTTCTGCATTAGAATTCAAAAAGAAAAAAAATTGCAAAGAATATATCAACATATTGACAAGAAGATGTGATAGAAAAATAGTTCTTTGTTTCTTTTTTGAGTTTTAAGAAAAAGGATATTTTTTAATAAAAGAAAAGCATTGCATTTGTAAAAGGTACACAATAGAAATTTTCTCTGGAAATCAATAAATATGTGATTTCTATTGTTATATTCAACACTAGCTTATATATTAAAAAATATATACAGTCGAACCTCGTATACGCGAACACTCAAGGGGAAACTTTTTTTGTTCGTGTTAAAAGAAGTTCGTGTTATCCGAACTTAAGTACATTACATACAACTGGACGGGGCAATCGGAAACAGTTCGTGTTAAAAGTAATTCGCGTTAAGAGTGTTCGTGTTAACGAGGTTTGACTGTATTTGTATAAATAGTAAAGTAAGGTATAGAATTTATATTAGAAAGCAAAAATATGTCCGTGACCAACGCTGACGTCAGTTTGACGGTGGAAATACATAACCAATAAATTTCTCTTTTACTTCATTATTTTTAACTTCTAAACATTGCTCAATGCTCAATTGTAATTTTTATTCCTTCGAATAGGCAAAAAATGTTCTTTCAAATGCAATTTGTTTGAAAACTGATTTCAATTTACGGAATTTTTATGTTTCTAAAAATAATTTTCAAGCATGATTTTTTGTGAAAATCTCTCTCTTTCACGGGCAGCTCGATTATGAAGGATTAACACGTTTGACCTTAAAACAAAAGAAATAGTTCAGCATTTGTTTCCCGTTTATGCTATAAATAACGAAATTAAAACTTCAACAATATCTATACCCTGTTTGCGTGTGTGTGTGTCTCTGTCTTTGATGCCTATCCAAATCTACTGCCCCTAGATATATGAAAATTTGGATTTAGGTAGTCCAAGGTAGGTCCTGATGCACCTGATGTTCAAAATTTCAATTTATTGATAATTAACCGAGATATTATTTAAAAACTCATCAAATACTAATCTCTTACTTTCCGAGTCGGCGCGGCGAAGGCGTTAGCCCATGCCCAGAACTGGATTTCAGCAGCGGACGAAAATGAAGAACTATTTGAATGAAGAATGCGTTTACTTCGCCATTCTCTTTTGATTTATATCAATTAAACTGTTAGGTCTATTTAAAAGCGAAAGACATATTCTAAAAGATCGCACTCCTCACATTATGTCTCAAAGGCCGCAATTAATTTGAAAAAAATTGGTGTTAACTATTTAAAAACATTTTTGAAAAAGGGTAGTTTTTCCCCTTCCGCAATGTCTCTACAGGACGCAGTTTTTAATACAGAGACAAACGAAATATATGCTCTTAAAGCCAAAATCTTCTTCTAATCGACAGTATAAATGCTTTTTAAAAATACGAATTTTAACCTTTTCAAAAATACTGGCGAACGGAGGTCATTTCGCGTCTCACGAGACGATTTAAAAAAAAAAAAAAAAAATTAACGCTAAAATGAACTAAACATCTGTATTTCGACATAACATTTTTATAGCACATCGGTAGACCAGATTTACATCACCTACAACAATTTCGAAGCATTAGGACGAGAAGAAACATAAAAAAAAAAAAAAAAATCTGAGAAATATTAACACATAATAACGGGATGTTTCTGCACGGCCACTCTCGGCATCAGGTAACGTTTTCACTATTTACTATGTATATATTTTCAGAAAATTTTATAGAGGGTTCGGATACAGTTATCGGATACAGTAACTACTAAAATTTCAGAATTGCGACGACGAAAATCTTTTTTTATATTATGTTAAAGGACCCAGCGCGTTAAAAAAATAAAAATTAAAAGCGAGATGAAGGAGTTTAGACAAAAGGAACTATTTTTTTAACTGCGTTCGGACGACGAAAACTGTGTTTCTTTGTTATGTTAACGGAAAAAAAACGAGAAATAAACATATTTATTTTACAAGAAGATAACGATGTTTCTGACGTAATTTTTACACGGGCTGTAAAACCATTATGTTTTAAACTATTAAAATTTTAAAAGAGTTTGGACAAAAAAAAAAACTATGAAACGATCGTACGTGAAAAAAAAAGAAAGAAAGTGTTTTCTTACGAGCAATTTTATCACTATCAGTATTTTTTCGTGATTTTGTTAGTAAAAATATATATTCATATAAAATTGGGTTAAAGATATAAATTAATAAAAATTTGTGGTATATTTAAGCTTATTACAGGGGTGCGGGTAACGCCGGGAGGGTCAGCTAATCTATACTATTAAACGTATACTAATAAAATAAAGTTCCGTTCTGTGTGTGTGTGTGTGTGTTTGTCTGCGATTGCTAGTGAAATCTACTGCACGTAGAAGTCTAAAATTTTATGTGAGGATAGTCTAAAACCGGTCCTGAAGCACCCGAGTCTCAGATTTTTAATTTTTCTTTTAATGATTATCCGAGATATTTATTAAAAACAATTTAAGAACTCATCTTTTTCTTTGCGAACCGGTAAAAATGCTCACGCGTGCTCAGAACCCGATTAACTAGTCGGGAGAAAATTAAAAACCGAACGGTCTTTTGTTTTTGTTTTCGTTTTTGTATTATTTCGTGATTTTAAAGAGGTCTAATTTGACCAACCCGTTCAGTACAGATTAAATTGGAAGGCATGTTCAAAAAATTGTCGCACTCTTACGTCTTAAATTTCACAATCAATTTGAAAATATATCGTTGTTAACCCTTTGAAATAATTACCAAAAATTCATTTTAATGAAGGGCATTTTTTCCCTTGCGGCAACGCCTCTCCAGGACGCAATTTTAGAGGACCCTCCAAAAAACGCTCTTAAAGCTGAAACCTACTTCTAATTGACGGTGCAATTGGTTTTAAAAAATAAGAATTTTAACACTTTCATAAACACCGGCGAACAGTGATCACTTCGCGTATCACGGAGAGAATCTTTTTTCAACGTTAAATGTAACTAAACATCCGAATTTCTTTAAAACCTTTTTCTAGTACCTCGGAAGATCAGACTTACATAACCGACAAAATTTTTGAAACATTCGGATGTGTAAAAATATAAAAAATAATAAGAAGAAATCCTAGAAATTTCGAAAAAAAGCAAAAAAGACGGAAGTTTTTAAATACATTTATTTTTTTACAAAATCTTAAACAGATCTTGTACACGGTTATATTTATAACACACTAAAATTTCTGAGAATTCAGAAGATAAGAAATATTTTTTTTTTACTGTTATGTTAAAGGAACTGACGGGAAAACAGAAAAAAGAAGCGAGAAGAAAACATTTTTCATTTACAACTAGATAGCAATATTCCTTCACGAAATTTTTACACGGTTTTTAAAACCATTATATTTATAACAGATAAAAAATTCAAAGATTTCGGGTAAAAATGACTTTTTGTTTAAAAAATATGAAACGACTCTAATTGAAAGAACAATAAAATGTCTTATTGCGAGTGCTTTTATCACTAAATATCAATATTCTTCCGCGATTTGTTTCATTTAAAAATATAATTTCATACAAAATCATGAAATCTTGTGGTTTGTTTAAATTTTCTTAGCACGGGCCCAGACAACGCCGGGCTTGTCAGCTAGTGCATAAATAAAATATGCATTTAACAGGCAGTTAATTACACTACATGTTTAAGCTACTGAAATTACAAGAATAAATAGTATGGAAATCTTTGGCTATTAAATCGTGGTATGCGGTTGATACGAAAGCAACGCTTTTAATAAATTTTCAAAACATCTTTTGAATACATTGTTTACATTTTTCAATTTGCTTTTTGGTAATGTTAGTGGGCAATTAAAAATAATTTATTAAATGTAAAAATTCTATTAGTGAAAACAAATTTCACATATATTCTGTAACCGGAGAAGCCCGTGTTAAATTCACTAGTTTGGTCATTCCTAGCAAATTTTCTAGTAATAATCTTGTCAATGCATAGTTGTAATATACTAAGATGCTTTTTTTTCATAACGCATTTTATAATCTCCGAATGTATAACTTCATTTTGTTAGCAATTAATGTAAGAACATGTTACAGTGTTGCCAGTGAACTAATATCTCATATTTAAATTTTTTTGATCGGTACCACATTTTTGAAATAGCAGTGATCTCATTATCTCCGTCTTATTTAATCTGTCGTTAAAAAAAGTAAATTTTACGTTTTCAAATACTAGGTAGCAATCAAGTAATCTGAATTAAAAGAAAATAGCGGACTATATTTTCTTTCGGGATTTTTCTAATTTTTCTTTTTATGTGATACAGATCGTTGCATTTAGTACCACAAACTTTATCCTCAATTCTAAAATAAGCATAATGCATATTCACGTTGTGTGTATATATATATATATATACAATAACCTAAAATGTCAAATAAAATGCGTTCAATCTACTCCCAGTAATTAATTTTTTACAGAATGTTTAAATTTCACACAGTGAAATATATTGAAATTATCTTTAAGACATCTCAAAACGTATAAATTTGTAAAAAAAGGGCAGTTAATTTTTTTTTATAAATCCAACACTTTTTCACATGAATATTGAATACAAAAAAGAAAGAAAATGTAGTAGAAGATTGGATATAAGATGTTGTGTTCAAATTTACCCCCGTCTTTTGTCTTTTTCACCTTCTGTAAGAATTATTTTTTTTTTCAATAAACGAGATTCCTTATATATTATTTGTTTTATATAAATTTGTCTGTTTGCCTGGAAATATATCTTTATAATATTTTAAATAATTTTCTGAATATAATTATGTTTTATGGCATCAAGTTGCTACATTCAATACGACTGAAAAAATAGCTTTTTATTACTCTCATGACATCGTTAATGTGATTGTAGCAAAATATTATGTATAATCACTGATTTCAATTTGAGAAAGATATGTTTTATATTTACTTTTTCGCTAACTAATTAAGAAGTAAAATGCACAGTAAATTCAATATTATTTTTAATTGGATGATGCAAATTTAAGTTCTATTATCTGCAACAAAATCTATCCTACAATATAGTATAATTTTCCGAATACAATTAACATGCATAGAATAAATAATGAACTTTGAAAACCTCCATTTAATATATATGATAGACAATTCCAGGAATATCATAGAAAATATTTTTGTAAAGTAGAAAATAAAAACATTCGAAATAATGTTAAGCTGTTAAAAAAAGTGTTAAATGTTATTTTATTATAAAGACAAAAAAAAAAAAATTGAATAAATAGCTCCCTTGAATTATCTTCTTTATAAGCAGTATTACACAATTTATTTAGATATTTTTTCATTCAAGACATTTTTTCTTACATTAAAAGTGGATTATATGAATTTCACAATAAGACCTCCTGCATTAAAATTGAAAAAAGTAAAAGAAAATTTATAAAACATTAATAATATATTTGTTGAATTATGTTGCTATCAAAACATAATTCGGTGTTTCTTTTTCCGTATATTATGAAAGAAATGTATTTTTTTTAGTAATCGGAAGTCATTTTACTTTTATGTGTTATACACGGGAAATTTATTTTTTACAAACATTTTTTGTAATATATTCAAATATATTCTTTCAATAAAACACTATTTTTAACATTATGCTCAATATGACCCGGAATATAACGATATGGTTAATTTACGTTACGAGTCCTATCCAAAATCTTGCAGATATTATTGGATGGCATGAACTCTATAGGTTGGTAACAGAAAAACGTAACATGAAACGTGTTTGTGCGCGGTGGAATCTAAAACTCCTTATGCCCGAAAAATAATAGGTTTACCTGTAGGTTTGATCTCAATTAAAAGTGATTTTACAGTCGAGATGTAGACCCATATTGTTTATTGCATCTTACGACCATTAATCTTTTAACTAAACTCTTCTAAATATTCACATCTGCGATGCACGCACAAAATAAAAGAAAGCAAAATAATAAAGATACCTCATAGTCATTACACATTAAAACCCTCTCCGGCGCGGAGCAAGTCTGTTTGTAAAATGTTGAAATAATAGACTGACACCAGATTTTACTTACGAATTAATTAGGAAATAAAAACTTGATTATTTTCCGATACTTAATAAAAGGAAAATTTTAATTAAGTGTTATTGGTGCCGATTGTCAATTTTGGAATGAAAATTAGGTGTCCTTTTTTGTGGACACCGCCCGTTAAAGGGTTAAGCTAACAATTCAATATAGGATTATTCTCTATTAATCAGACCTCTTGCAATGGGTAAAATGTTCAAAAGATTTAGTGTAAATACTATTTAGACGATGGGAAATATATTTCATAGGTAAATAATTAGCTTAAATTTCTGCAATCACAGATAAAAAATGGATTTCTGGCTAAATTTGGGCGGTAAAATAGGTTTGTTTTAAAAAAAAGGAAAAAAATACTTTTCGCGTGATTCTTTGGTACTTTGTGAACGTTATCCTATTCTATGACTATTCGCTACCATAGGATGTAAAATATGAACGTTTCACGTGATGTCTAACGTTTTAAGTATTTTTTATTCATATGCTTTGAAGCAGTACAGCTGCCTTCGTATATAAAATCTGGACAATTTTTGTCTTGATTTCTCTTTTCATTGATATAAATGGTATTTGTAACAAATTTTGCTGTGTCTTTAACACACTCTATTTAATTATTGCATCTTTCTAATTAATTTTGCTGGTTTCCTTAAATTAATTGTAAGTGCGATGCAACTCAAAAAAAGAGGAAAGTAAATTATCATTTCATATACAAAAGGTACTTTTTTTAAAGAAAGGCTAATAGTTGTATTAGAAAACAGAGGTATAACAATCATACAAAATTTTTATCCGTTACGTAAAGACTGGAAGTTATGACATAATAAGACATGTAAGACATAATAAATTACTAATTTAGAAACACGCTTCCTGACATAAAACAAATACATTAAGAATTAGTAATTCATTATTATTTAAAACATTACAATTTATAGATTCCGTAAATAGAACTACAGTTTTAAGACTTTGTTGGTGTCGCTTCTACCCTTCTTCCTGTGTTGAAATCGCCACTCGCGCAAGAAAATGGAATTGATAATTTAGTAGTATGATTTCGCTGCCAACACCGGTATGGACCGGATACATGACATGCTGATAATTGAGTTCTTCAATTGAATAATCAAATATTATTTTATTGATTAAATTTGTATAATAAATACAGATATTTACAGGAACAGAAGTACTCGAGTACTCTGGATAAAGGACAGTCTATAGTTCTTTCCACAATACAGTACACTTCTCGCTCATCTAAATAAACATTGTTACACCTTCTCTTAGCGATTGATCAATGCAAATGAAAAAGGCGATCTCCTTGATAATACGCTACATTTCATCTCATTGCGAGGCCCTATCATAAACAATCTCTGCTGTACTATCTGAGAAGCGATTCTTATCGCTCTAAATTCACTCACTCAGCCTATATTTGGCTGCATTGAGCACATGGTGCTCGTTACTGCACAGCTCCGTGTTCTCTAAAAGCGTCTCGACAACAATCCGATCTACGCTGCTCACGCCTCTACTGCGCTCTCCGCTGCTACACTGTACGCTGCACCCCATGATCTACCCTCTCGTCATCCTGTTCTTCTCCTTTTCAAAAACTAAGAGTCTTCTCTTTCTTCATTCACGGGCATCCCCCACGTGTGCATCCCTTTCTATAGAACATTTGTCTCCTCTTTTTCCACCTTCCTATCTTGACTCGCAAGGAATTCCACGGTGATTGTGTCCGCATTCCAATGGGTTATAATCCCTTCTCAATGGAACTGCGAAGGTCCCAAAAATTGCCGTGGATATCTGGGGAGATTCTTTTGATCAACCATAATATCAACCATACAAGACGTAGGTCTTATTAAAGCCCGAAACCTGACAGATATTGCCATACAATATTGGCTGAAAAGGAACACAATTTAAGCAAAGATCAAATACTTTGTGCGAATTTTAATGCATAAACCAAAACCAATTACAACGTTATAACGCACAAATATGAAAAATGGCACAAAAAAAACGCATACGGCCGTTTCAAGGATGCATCGATCCCCTTCCTCAGTGCGAAAAGAAAATAAATAAATAAATAGAAAAATAAAAAATAAAAAATAAAAAGAATAAAAATAAAAATAGGTTTAAAGAACCCCTCGGTTATAGCCCCGAGTACTGGCTTGAATGAAAATGCTAAAGCAAGAGTTTATATATACCAAAGAAATGACGTAGTTGACCGGAAATAACTGAAAAAATTAGTCACTGCGCAGGATCCCTCCACACGTGCGAGAGAAAAGGGGTGCTGGTCATATCATTCACCAAGGATGAACCATGTTTGTGAATAAGGTAAGCTTCGTAGAAGTCGAGATCTATAACTGAATTACATTTTTGGATAATTTTAGCTTCTGAATAATTAAACCTGTGGTTGGAAGCAGGAGTATGAGAAATCTACAATAGCTAAACATTGTTGGGATTCCAATCACAGGTTTAATTATTCAGAAGCTAAAATTATCCAAAAATGTAATTCAGTTATAGATCTCGACTTCTACGAAGCTTACCTTATTCACAAACATGGTTCATCCTTGGTGAATGATATGACCAGCACCCCTTTCCTCTCGCACGTGTGGAGGGATCCTGCGCAGTGACTCTTTTTTTCAGTTATTTCTGGTCAACTACGTCATTTCTTTGGTATATATAAACTCTTGCTTTAGCATTTTCATTCAAGCCAGTACTCGGGGCTATAACCGAGGGGTTCTTTAAACCCATTTTTATCATTTTTTTTCTTTTCACACTGAGGAAGAGGATAGATGCATCCTTGAAACGGCCGTATGCGTTTTTTTGTACCATTTTTCATATTTGTGCGTTATAACGTTGTAATTGGTTTTGGGTTAGGAACACAATTTATTCGTCAGCATAAACAGTCATTTAAAAAATAAACATTTGTTTCCTAAGATCTTTTTCTTTTGTTAGTTCTATAACATAATAATACGTTGGGATATTAAAGATTTATGTAGTAGACATCACTATTTTCATTCTTACAAGTTTAGAAACAATATCAACATAAATCACGGATATTATAACACTCCAAAACTTCTTGTGTAATTACAAAACTACTTTAATATACAGGTTTAGAATTTATACGTTTTTGTCACGTGTAGGGTTTTTTTAACAAAACTCTATAATACTCCCTTCATTTTTGTTAAACAGTTGATGTAAACGATGTTTTTTATTGAGTTGTCATAAAATAGTAATGTGGGGTGTGATAAAAAAGCATATTTTTTCTATTTAGATCCAATAAAAATTAAAAGACTTTCCCAAACAGAATTTCAAATTTAATCTGAAAATCATATTCACCAGATTACACGAAATATTCAGTAAAAGACAGTGACAAGGAGTTTGTGTTATCAACATTTTCCGAGGAAAAAACTCACTTCGACTTTCACAAAAGTTCAGAAGCGCTTAAGACGTTTTACCATACCGGATATTTCATCATTGGAAAAGTCTATGGTAAGACAAGAGCTCCTATACCACAGGCAGAATCATACCGCCATTTAATAACCGAAAGAACCATAAACCAAGCGAAAAACGGTTAGCTTACCATAGTAGTGGATGGTGAGTGACAATGACAGGGACGGCAAACACCTGCTCAGGTGGTTTCCTAATGCTGAGCTGGGTTACAATATGGCGGTTTTTTTTGGGCAACAAGATAGATATGCGTCAGCCCCTCTTATAGGAGTCTTAGATAAGACCAAGCTCGTAGTCATGCTCTATGCTAGTAAATATATATAGGGGCCACTGGAACAAGAGGATTTTTTCGTAAAATAATTCAATTAAATGATTAGACTTCTTCTCAATACATATCAGTACCACCAAAACATAAGAGCACGTATCGAATTTTTTCCCCGTTAGCAGGTTGCAAAGAAAGAAACAAAATAGTCATACGCCTACAGTAAGATGTTTTTTTAAAGTTTAATAAATGTTTTGATACAGTAATAACTAATTTTAACAATATTACTTATGAGTATGGAATATGCAATCTATTCATTTGTTAGAGATAAATAGTTAATTTGGAATAAGCCTAAATTCAGTTCAAAATGGTATGGGGACTAATGGAATATGTCATACTGATGATCCCGTCCTTTCTAAAGTAGTTATATATCTAAACATTGCATCTAAAATTTATTTTAATTGATACATATTGTGTGAGAAAATTAATATATCTTCTTCTTTTATATTTGTTAAATAAAAAAAATACCAACTTAACTTTCAGTAAAAACAAGACCTGGTAAGGAAGATCTGAGTTAATTTTCTGTCAGTAAGTTTTAAAAAATTAGAATACAAAAATTAGTTATATATATATATATATATATATATATATATACATACATATAACCATTAATGAAACATTACCGAAACACCAACAAAACCATGAAATTATGAATTAGTATGTCATAATTAATTGACAACAATAGTGTTCCTCATCACTCTGAATATAGATTCCATATATATAGTTAAAAGAAGAAGAAATTAAATTAAAAATTGATAAAATGAAATTTGTGGAAATTAGACAGAATCTTCAGGTCCCAAATGCCTAAATACCACAAATAAAATGTGTGGTTTCCTCATCATATAAGCCATAACATTGCTAAAGAATATGATTTTGGGACTACCACACCAAAATAGAGAAATATTCTGTGAAAAAATCATAAAGTTCAAAAAATAAAAACAATATTGAAAAGGAAAGAAACCTTACCCATAAAAAAGATTAAAAAAAAAACTATGAAATATAATCATAAAGTTCAAAATGCAACAAGATTAAAAAGGATATAGGGAAAAGAAAACAACAGTTACCAGATAGAACACATGATCCATACAGGAGTCATCACATAACACAGACAATGAATTGCACAAAATCATTACGTGTTGCCAAAATAAGTTTTAAAAAGATGATTGACCATGGGATATTATTGTACAGCAAAGCCAAACTCAAACCAATATAGAATCAGCTCCTTCTGTAGAAAATTTAAAATAGAACACATACATATATATATATATATATATATATATATATATATTCATTTAACTTATAATACTGTTGATATAAATCTCCTATTTGGGAAACATTTATCTTCAGTTAATGTGTTCCATTAGACCAGTCGAAAGTCTCATAAAACGAGAGAGTCAGAGTCTAATGAAAAAAAACAAAAACAAGTGGGTAAGTGTGATCGAAGATCACTCAAAGGCTTTCGTTTAATATTCCTTTCAAAACACTTTATCTTTTCTTTAATAAATTCAAACAAATTTCATTTAGCAACAACAACAAAAAAAGTCATGTTTTTTTATAAAGTAAAAATTTACCGGTCTATTTTTTCGTTTTTTCGAATATCTAAACCAACCGGATAGCGGGCCAAGCCCGCTATTATATTCTGTCATAATAATATCCGTCATACGGACTAAATGCAATATTTAAAAAATAATTTGAAAATTAAACAAATTGTACACCTTCAAAATGTTAAAATATGCGAATATTTACATAATCGGATTTTTATCACGATTCAATATGTTTCTCAAACTCATATATTTACTATTCGCTATTATTTATATTGATACTCGCTTTGTATTATTCTCGAACATTTGAAAAATTCGTTAAACTTTCCATCAATATGTTTCTCAAACTCATATATTTACTATTCACTATTATTTTAGTTGATACGCGCTTTGTATTATTCTCAAACATTTGAAAAATTCGTTAAACTTCCCATATGACGTCAGATTTTCTTTTTAATTTTCTAATGACGTGATATTAATCTGCTTTGTGTACTTACACATACTCATACTCCTTGTATTATTGAGAAATCTTAGACATTTTCCGTTTTATTACGACTATGAAGCCAATCAATTTTATTTCATATTTTATCTTTTTTTTCAATTGGTGAAACTTTTTATTTCATTTTAATTTTTTCACGTAGAAATCGTCTGATAGGAAATTAATTATTGTAGAAAGAATTTCATTGTGGATTTTAAATCTTTGGAATCTGCTATAACGAAACATGTTTAATTTTAATAGAAAAGGCTGTTAGAATTTTGGTTTTTTATCTCTATTTATGAAATTAATACGAATTTTTCAAATTTTAATATTTTGAGCTCTTCACAGCTGGTATTCTTCTATATACACGAAGTTTAAACTCTGCAAGTTATGTAGTTTTCGAGAATGGCTCTGTGACGGACAGACAACGAAGCGGGAGTAATAGGGTTTCGTGAGATGAACGAAACCCTAAAAAACATTTCACAAAATAAGGCTATTACTCTTTCAATAATTAATCTATGACTAACATCTTTTATCTATATATTAAAAACTGTTTAAAGTAATTATTTGTTACACAAACCTGGCCATTTTTGTAAATTACATATAATACAGTCTGAAATCTAAAACATTCATTCTTCCTTATCCCCAAAATGACAAGAATTCAGTTTTATATATAAAGATTTCTCGAACTTGTAAATTTATACAAAATGAACAATGAGCAATTTTAATTTGCAAGACACTATGAAATGATTAATCCCAACAATAAAGTCTATATGAAAGAGAACTCGATGAAACAATATGTAAATCTTTAGACTTTACGAACATAATAAATTTCGAGAATGATCCCAGTAATTTGTTTTTAATTATATCAAGAAATACATTTTCGTTTTCATGAAAGTTACATTTATTTAACAAAAAATAGTTTTATGTAACTACATTTCTTCTCTATAAAATATTTTGCTCATAGTCACACGTCAAAGTAGTTACTTATTCCCTTTGGTCACACACAGTACAACTATTATTGGCTTTATTAGGCATTTCTGTTCACTTCATTTTGCGGAGAGATTAAGATCACTCCTATATATATAATTAATAGTTCATTTTTTAAAATTTATGTTGTTATGCTATTAAAATAAGACGATAAGTCTAATTTGTTTTTGCTTTTAAAAATATTTAATGATCTTTCGTTAATGCAATATTTAATATTTTTAAATATATATATTTAAAACGTTTCCTATTTTCACTCCATGCTACAGTACGTAGGAAAAAATTTAAAGTTTCTGTTTAGCTCTTCATATATATATATATATATATTTTAAAACAAATATTAATAAAAACTCTACATACGTAAATTCTAAACATAATTTCAGAACGAAACCAATATGAAATTTAATTTTCGAACAGAAATAAGGCTCTTCCTCTTTCATAAAATATCGATATATTGTTAGTAATAAAGTGGAATGGGCTTTTAAATTTTCATTGATTTTTAGACTTCTTTTATTAAGTTTGGTCGAAAAATTGATTTTATCAAGATTTTAAAAACGTTTTCTGTATTGTTTTCTATTTCTTTTGTTGTTTCTTTTTTTTGTCCCATTTTTGAGGCATTGTTAAATAGAAAATTATCTACTTGATAGCATTTCTTTACGTGCGGTATCAATATATACTTACATTATTTGCATAATATACAATGGTTTTGGTCTAAAATATATGAACTAAGTTTAATGAACTTACATTTTATATGTTTCTTTTGAGAGTTTTATAAAATCTACATGGGTTGAAATATTCCGTCTGAGTCAGCCCACCCCGACTTAATTTCTAGATAAATGCACATAAATCTTAACAAACATTATTCTACAATTTCAAATAGGCTTAATCAAGATGTATGATACTGAAATTTAAATGCATTTAAATAGAATATTACATAAATGTTTATTAAAAAACAAAACAAAAAAAAAAAGCAAAATATATTTTTAGCTCATACATCCGAAAGAAATAGAATACGAAATAAAATCATTGGTGATCACTTGTAGAATTGCATTCAAATGAAGACTGATAGAAAGCATTGAAGTAGATTTATATAAAAGGAAACGAATGTTAAAAAAATACAATTTTGCCGCGTTATAAATTTTATAAATGGTAGATTTAAGAAATATATATTTTCTTTAATTTACTTCACCAAAATGATACGTGTTCTAAACATGGCGTTAAAAAATCTACGATTTATTTATTATCTGCACCGATAAAATTAAGTCGGAGACCTGCACCACCCGAGTCCTCGAAGAAATTGTAGGCTCAAAACCAGTACTGCATGAGTCTAATGAATGAAAATTGATTCCGGGACGGGTTTTCCAAGAGACCTGCTAGTGTATTCCATAAATCAGATAATTGTTCCTCCTAAATGTTTTGCTTTTTGAGAGAATTCTAGAAACAGTCACTTGAGCGGTCTCCGCTTTCCGTGCATCCAATCACACTCCATAACTGTGATTTTGGTTTGAGAACGTAAGCTAAAATATTCTAAACTAGGTTTGTATTATGCGTGTACTCCAGTATATGCGGAATAAAAAATAATGGGTAGCACCTATACATGCGTGTTAAACAGTATATATTTTTATTTTTTATAACTTTTTCACTGTTATTTAAACATTGCTGAAGCATAGATTAAATGTTCAGAATGTTTTTGGTTAGGAACAATAAAGTATCTTTTCAGTCTCACATTGTTTAATATTTTCACAAGCAAAATAACTATATATTCCTGACACTAACATTTTAGATAAATATATAAACTCATTGAAACGTTAGACTATCAAACAGAAAATTCAATAAAGAACCTATCACTGAATTGATACTTATCAAAATACATGCAGCTACGCAATTGTTAGTTTCATATAATTGTTTGTTTAAACATTCAATCTTGTTTATTAAACGAAAAAATTAAACGTTAATAAAATCATTATTAAACGTTAACAAAAATTAAACGTTAGACTATCAAACAGAAAATTCAATAAAGAACCTATCACTGAATTCATACTTATCAAAATACATGCAGCTACGCAATTGTTAGATTCATATAATTGTTTGTTCTAGATTAGTATTTAAAGCTCATGAAAGTGAAATATTTTAAAAATTAAATAAAAATAAATATTTTGTTCATTTTTCATATAAAAATAAATGGTATATGTTGAAACAAAATAATAATTTTTTTTTTTCGTTTAATAAACAAGATTGAATGTTCAAACAAATAATTATATGAATCTAACAATTGCGTAGCTGCATGTATTTTGATAAGTATCAATTCAGTGATAGGTTCTTTATTGAATTTTCTGTTTGATAGTCTAACGTTTAATTTTTGTAGTTTGTTTAATTAGTTTGTTCTAGTTATGAATGTTTAAACATTCAATCTTGTTTATTAAACGAAAAAATTGTAGTTTTGTTGTTTTGTAGTTTGTTTAATTAGTTTGTTCTAGTTATGAATGTTTAAACATTCAATCTTGTTTATTAAACGAAAAAAATTAAACGTTAATAAAATCATTATTAAACGTTAACAAAAATTAAACGTTAGACTATCAAACAGAAAATTCAATAAAGAACCTATCACTGAATTGATACTTATCAAATTACATGCAGCTACGCAATTGTTAGATTCATATAATTGTTTGTTTAAACATTCAATCTTGTTTATTAAACGAAAAAATTAAACGTTAATAAAATCATTATTAAACGTTAACAAAAATTAAACGTTAGACTATCAAACAGAAAATTCAATAAAGAACCTATCACTGAATTGATACTTATCAAAATACATGCAGCTACGCAATTGTTAGATTCATATAATTATTTGTTTGAACATTCAATCTTGTTTATTAAACGAAAAAAAAAATATATTATTTTGTTTCAACATATACTATTTCTTTTTATATGAAAAATGAACAAAATATTTATTTTTATTTAATTTTTAAAATATTTCACTTTCATGAGCTTTAAATAGTAAAATCTCTTCATCCGTGGAAAACAACATTTGTATGTTTCACAAAATTTTATCCAAATTAAATTTACTCTTGAAAATAAAAATAAATATTTAGAGGGTAATTAAAATTATCTTCCTATTAATGGAGAAAATGCTGGCTTATAATAAAATATTTAAAAGAAATTATTTTATTCGTTTGCAGATTGATATATTATGAAATTTATTAGAGTTTCTCGTTAAATGTTGTTTTAATAACAAGATTAAAGAAAAATATTTTCAATGAGTTGTATATCTATAGCAATAAATTTATTATAATATATTTTTAAAAAATCAAAGGAAACACGCACTCCAAGACACTGGAAAATCTGTAAACACATATATGAATATGTAACTTGCAAAACATTGCAAATAGCACTTTTCAGAGTCCCGTGGTTTCCAACTTTACTTTATTTGAAAAACACTAAAAGATAACCTGTTGCCAAGACAACACGCATCTCAGGTAAGGAATACTAATACGAATTTACTCAAAAATGATGTCGCAGCAAGAGTCTTGATAAAGCACTGAATTTGCTTTATTTATTTTTCGTATTGGACGAAATCTGGCAATATCTGTTGGGTCCAACTTCTACACCCGCATTTATACTTCCCAGCCGACCACAGTAAACTAATTAGCATGTCACTGCATACAATAAACACGACGAGCAGATTTAGGTATATATAATAATACTTACGAATAAAGGGAATGACAGGATAGGTGCATTCAAGCACAAGTGTAAGAAACGAACAACACGTTAATGACAAGAGCTCAACCATCCATTTAATACTAGTCTACCATCATAAAGAAAGTAGTCAGGCACTATTAACATGCCGTTTTAGATTATTCAGTGTTTTGTACGGATGACTGTATTCTAGCTGAAATAAGTTTATTTTACTAAAACACATCGCCATGTGTTCGGAAATCTTGGATACGTTTAAAAATATTAAATTAAGACATAAATCTCAGAATTTACATTTATAAATTTATCAGAAGTTAAAATATACACCATAGGCAAATATAATTTATGTATAACTACTATGATCGAATTATATTATATTTAAAGCGTATTGCAGAGTTGAAAAAAAAATCCAATTTGTATCCAATTATAGTAGTACGTGGAATATTGTGTACGCTATCGTGGCACTAATCAACAGATATTTGATACAATCCCTCATCTTTTTGCTTCTTTTTGGAAATAACGGATTTCGAGCTTATTCTATCGACGATAATTTTCAGAATTTTCAAGTTATGCTTTTGAGACTTTCACAAAAGTTGCTCTATATACTTATCTAATACATTATGCATATTATATTTTGATTGCATTGACGCATGCGCAGTGAAATAGTTTTTAGTAAATCTGCTCATTTTTCATCCAATTTTTATTATTTTTTAATTCAGATTGCAGCGTATTATGTACAATGTTGTTTGATATATTTTCTCAAAAAACATTTTTTTATATTAAGAACTCTGCAAATTAGGAGCAAAAAACTAGGCGAAATTTGGGACTGTTTTTAAAAAACCGCAATTTCTCTGCGAGTATACATGCTGTCCTCATAAAAATCTCCTCATAAAAATGAACACAGTATATTACAATAAGCCACTCATTAATAATCTCGAGTTTGAACGCCTTTGCTACGTTAGTTTTTACAGGGTTATCCAAAAGATATTCGTTCTTTTTCAATTTGTTGACAGTCCCCTATGGGGTTTCGGGAAAAAATCTTCATGGAAATATATAACATATACTATACTGTTTACACACCTGCAGTTTCAGGTTAATTCCTCGTGTATTTTTCTAGATAGTTAACATGTCTAAAATCGCAAGTGACCGGTCACCTTTGGCAATATAGTGTATTTCATTTGATGGCAGTGCGTAGCCAGACAATCGAGGAACAGGATGGTTCCTTGTTTCATGATTTTAGAGTGGGGTTTCAAGTTTTTGAATATTTTTATCTAAGGTAAGTGACTCATATTATATACTATTAACAATAACCTGCTGTACTTGCATTTATTGATTGAATGTGTAAAAAAAGAACATGTTTTCAGATTCACATTGAGGGGTGAATGGTCTTTGTCTATTCATTAGTTTCCTTGTAGAATAAATTTTCTGTCATGACTCCAAAACGGGCAAAGTGGTCAGGGTAGTGACCGTTTTGACCGCTAAACTGACCACTTTTCCCATTAATCTCGAGAAATCAAATGAGCTTAGCAATTCAGTAATTGAAGTAATGTATCAAGTTTAATGGTATTCTTGATAGATATTGAACGATGTTGTTGTAAATCTGATAATTCTATGAAGTAATTAAACTAGTAAGTAATCCTGTATATTTATTGTTTCTCTTCTTTAAATTTATTAAAACGTTTGCGATTCATTTTATTTTGGTTTCAGATTATGGTTTTATTTAAAAGTCCCAGATCTTATTTCTGATTTTCTTTCAAGCAGAAACGATGGTGTACAATTATAAGAGAACCAGTGACCAGCAAAAATAGGATCCAGCTGCAATGCAGAGAGAAATTGACGCAGTAAGGAACGATAATATTTCGTTTAAAACATCTGCCTCCACATTCAACGTCTCAAGAACTGCATTGAAAAGAAGAGTTCTGAATAAGAACATCGATGCAAAGGAGACCACATAGGTATTGGGCAAATATCGTCCCGTTTTTAATGCAGTTCAGGAATAGATGATCTTCGACCATGTTTAGGATATACAGATAAGATTTTTTGGAATAACTGTCGTTAATCTACGATATTTAGCATATCAGCTATATCGTCAAAACAATATACCCCACAACTTCAACAAGGATAAAGAAATGACACGCAAAGATTGGGTGGCAGGATTTAAAAAACGTCACTAGGAGATTGCATTGAGCAAACATGAAGCAACATCAGCTGCAAGAACTCGGGTATTTAGTAACGAAAATGTCGACAAAATTTTCAAGATTCTAAATAAAGTTCAAAAAGATAAGTAATTTCCTGTCCACGGGGATTTTATTGTTGACGAAACTGGACTAACTACAGTTCAAAGTAAAATCTATTCAGTTTTGCTCTCAAGGGAATACGAAAAATAGGTAGTTTACCATCAGATCAAAGAGGGATTCTTGCAACATCTTCCATTTGCATGTCAGCGGAAGGGAGTTTCGTTCAACACAAAAAACTTGGTCTTTATTGAAAAGGCAATTGCTAACCACAGCACGCTTGTTTGTATATCACCTCACTGTAGCCACAAATTAAAACCCCCAGACTTTCCTTTATGGTCCCATTAAATACTTATTATGTTTAATTCATTGAACGTTGGCTACGAAATAATCGTTAAAGAACTGTGGCAATGTTTCAAGTCAGCCAGTTGCTGAGAGTGGCCTTTTCAGAGCAGCAACTCCAACAGTAACCATCGATGAGTTTTGAGCAAGTACAATAGTGCCATTAAATCCAGGTGTGCTGACTGAGGCTGATTTTGTTGCTGCCTAGACTACAGATATTGTCCTTGAAGACACATATGAAGAAGAACTAGATGATGAGGGAGCCATTCCACATCAATATGATACATAAATTGTACCACAACCAACTCCACCTACACCAACCCCTTCAACATCAACAGAATCCTTTGCAGTCTCCCCTAAGGATGTCATTTTCGTGCCCAAAGCTAAAAAAATTAAACGCTCGTTAAGAAAGAAGGAGACGTCGGCTGTATTCACTTCCAGCCCTTACAAAAACGAACATTTGAAGCCAAAAAACTTCGAGACGAAAAATAAAGAACTAACCCATTGAAGACAAGCAAGAAGGAAGAAGTTAAGAAAAGCATGAAAATTAGGTCTACATGCGCAGTTGTTGAATACTCTGGCAATTGCAACGATGATGACACACCAGGTCTTTACTGCGGAGAAACCTATGCTGACTCCAGGAGTGGTGAAGGATAGATCAGGTACAATGTTTGTCACTTCTGGTCTCATCAGGCCTGTTCAATTTGCGAAGAAGGTGACGGGAAGTTCATTTGCGAAAAATGCAGTGTTTGATTTTGATTTATTATTTTTTATTTGGATTTGTCCAAATCTTATTGGATTTTCATACCATTTTTAATCTTCCATTATGTTTCATCGATTTGTTATGACAAGAAAAATGTTCTAATCGTTTAAATATTATTTTTAATCTTTTTATACCTGTCAGGGAAAGTGGCCATGGAGTGACCAATTTCCCCGTTTATGTCGGGCAAAGTGGTTATTTTGACCTTTTTTTTGAAAAAAAAACAAATTCTTACTTCCACTTTCATTTTTCGTAAAAATTATAAATATCCTTACATTTCTATGTTGTCACTCTAGTTCTATACAAATTATCTGTTATTTATATGTATTTTAAATGTAACAAAACATCACAAAAACCTTAGGGTGACCACTTTGTCCTACCTCCCTCTATATATTTATTGTCCAATTACATGAAAGATAATTCATTTTATGAAATATTTGATTTCTTTTTTATACAATGAATCTTTTACCTTTCTTTTAGATTTTTCGTTCAATTTGATTTTTTTTAAATATACAATATCCGTTACTTAATTTGAAGTACAGGCATATAATGATGTATATTTCTTCTTTCTTCTATATAAAAATAATATTTTAAAAGAAACTCCCTTACTTACAGACACAGTTTCAAACATTTTTTAAACAATGTATTAAAAAACGAACATCATTAAAAGACACACATATTACAAAAGAAAAACTCAGTTGTGTTCACATTTCTATTTTTAATATTTTACATATTATTAAAAATAATTTTTTCGTACTTCGTCTTATGGAATATTTATTTCTGTAACATTTTTGGTAATCTTATATTCTCTGAAACAGTATGGTAGAAATTTACAACATCATGAAAGAAAATGTACATAAATGAAAGAAATAAACATAAAAAAATTAATAAAAACATAAGATTTTTAAGAATTTGTTTCATTATGTCTTTGAGTTGATCGGTAATTTTTTTTTAATTTATTTTTTATTTATGTATTCTGAAAAAAAAAAATTCAATCATTGATTCATTTAAAGAAAAGATTTCTTTAAAATAAATGTTGTAAATGCAGTGTATAATAAACGTTTCATTAAAAGAAATTTTTATTACATGAAATTATTTTATGTAATATTTAGTTATTTACACTTAAGTTAAATTGCAAATCAAACTATGAGTTAATATTTACATGTTTTTTGATGATTAGGTAAAAATTACCTCGATAGAAAAAAATGTGTAAAAGTACACACTCAAAATCAGCGGTAAGTTGTATCCTAAAAAAATAAAAAAAAAATCATGATACAGATATTCTCGAAATTTTTTTCCCCTTCTTTAAATTAATACACCGTTTTGTACAAAACAGCTAAATGAGTGTGGTATTTTAAAAACTTTCAAACATTGTTTATGAATTCGGTTTATATGTCTGTCTGTGTGTCTGTCTGCCGTCTGTCTGTGCTCTATCACGCGCAGATATACTCGGATTACCTTGGAATTGATATATGTTATTGCTGTTTATTTACTATGGCATGTTTAGTATTGAAAATGAAATCTGTAGAAATTATGATTCTTTTTCAGAGACATTCAAAAGACTTCTATTACATTACGGTCTATGGCGAAAAATCGTTTGCGGCGTATTTTAATGATGTTACACTATTCTAACCATATTCAAATTGATACATACCACTGAGGTGCACTACAAGGTACTTACTGTAGCATATGCTGTGCGTAGAATGTATAGCTCGTTTACAGGGACACTAGAAAGTATTTAGTTATGAAATTAGGGATCTTTTACTGGGGCACTCAAAAGAGGTCCGTTACATTACTCTCTATTGGGAAAAATCATTTGCGGCGTATTTTAACGATGTTACACTATTTTAAGTATATTCAAATTGATGTTTATCCTGAGGTGCCCTACCAGGCACTTACTCCAGAATATTCTATGCATATTGCTCATTTACAAAGACAATCGAAAGATTTTGGTTACAGTACTGTCTATGAACAATAATTGCTGCTATCTCATTTACAATTGTTGCACGCGTTTTCGTATGCCTTCAGTTGCTGTACCTAAGTTTTGCATATTATTGATGCATATAAACTTTATACATCATATGCAGGGCTTCTCAAAAGATCTCGCGTAAACTTCCATTTATTGGCGGGAATTGCCGAAGAGATATTTTCAGTGCTTTGTATTTTCTAACAGAAGTAAATTTTAGCATACGGTGTAGTATACATGCAAATCTATAGATCATATACAGGGCTACAGAAAATAATTCGGATATTTTGTTTGACTATAAGTAGTAATTGCTGGAATTGTGTTTTTAAATGTGTTCTGTGTTTTCTAAATTATTTACATAGTAAACTGTGAAGTATTGTTGCAGTATTCTGAATGTGCTGGAAAGTGTTTCATAATCTATGCTTGACGCATGATTTTTTTGTTCTTGTTTAAATATAATTCACGTGTTTTTAATAAATGTTTCAAACTGTATAGATACATTTTTTGTGTTTCTAAAACATTAAGCACATTGCATTTTTAAAGTACATTTTTGTTTTCTGGAAATAATTATTCTATACGTTTATTAGGTCATTGTCTTAGTAAGATAATATTTTGGTAGCGGTGACTCCATGATGACCGAAGAAAACACAACAGTTAAAAGAATTCGTTTCTTTGACAATTCTTCGGAACTCATTATTATTATGAAACATTTAAGAGTTCTAACAACACTCTGGCGAGATGATGCAGTACCATAATTTATTGAATATAGTAATATACTCCACCACCCTGTTAATTTAAATTAAATGTGCTTAATTAATATTTGCCCCTGAAGGAAATATTTGCTGTAAAGATTTCGACAATTGCACTTCTGAACGATTTGTACGAATACATGTCTTTACTATTCGATAATATTTATTTACGCTTGAAATTGTGATAATTCTTGCATTGATTTTCCTAAAGCTGTACTTATTAAAAAATAAAAAAATAAATAAAACCTTCTAAGCTTGCGTCCCTAAATGCCTTGAAAAAATTATATGAAATGATTAAATGTTTAATACAATGTTCATACTGACACATCCAAATTTTTTTGTTTTGAATTAGAATTATTCCTGATAAACATTAGATGAAAACCATTTTTTAAAAAACTTATAACTTTAAAAATTAATGAAATTTTAAACGAAAGAATGACTTCGATTTGTTGCATTTAATATTATTTTGATCAAATTGCATTTATGTGAATCCAAAATTAAAAGCTGATAGCATATATGTATAAGTTTCCTTGTATGAAATATTTCAGAAGAAACACAAAAATTCCAAAATTATTGAAGATAAAATTTCCAATATCTATGCTTAAAATGTTCATTTATAAAAGTTTCTGCATGATTTATTTTTAACATAATTTCTTAGTATATTGTGGAAAAATTTGTTATTTCTAAAATATTAACCACTGTACTGTAGGAAACTCTTAAAACAAAATTTGAAAGATATTTCAAAGAAATTTGAATATTACCTTACTTAATATTTAAAAATACACAACATTTATGTATGGTATAAATTTTTGAAATCTACTTTACGTAAAGCAATTTTTATAGCTCTAAACTACTTTCGAAATAAAAGTTTCGGCATTTCTGGAAAGTACTTTGAAATAAGAAAGATGTAACGCTTATAGTTTACACAACATTTATTTACACCCCTATAGGTTACACAACAATACATAGATATAAAAAGTATATGGTAATAGGGGAAATAGGGTTGAATGGGACATTTTCACAAAAATATTTATTTTAAATATTTTATTTAAGTTATTATTAATATTATATATCGCATTTCATACATTAGGTGTTTGCCTACATCTTATGCACAATATTTATTCAAGATTATTATTATACAGAAATATATTATGAAATACAAAAAAAGTTCCTCTCTGTCCCAATCATCCCCACAGCAGGGATGAATGGGACACAAATATTTTCTTCTCTATATTCAATGATATCAAATTAAAATTTATAATTATAAACTTATATGTAATTATATTTGTAATATATGATTTTATATGGCTGTTATATATCAGTGTTAGTAGTCTAAGAAGCGAAAACACAGTTAATTATGCATTAAAAAAACTGTAATTTATATTATATATTTTAACTGAATTTTTATGGAATTACAAAGTTAAAGTTGTACGAGTGTGCAAATGTCAGCTTGTCAATTTTGTCAGGTGCAAATGTCATGTTTTATCGATTCCTCTTGTAAACTATAAATCCTGTTAATATTAACACAACATTTATTTACACCCCTATAGGTCACACAACAATACATAGCTATAAAAAGTATATGGTAATAGGGGAAATAGGGTTGAATAGGACATTTTCACATAAATATTTATTTTAAATATTTTATTTAAGTTATTATTAATATTATATATGTCCGAGCGACAAATTTTACCGACCAGTGTGCGCTTTTTGACACACTTTTATGACATTTAACTTTATAAAATTTATTTATATCAAAAACATAGCTTAAAAATACTGTTAATTCACAATTAATAGCAATGAAATTTGTCATTCTGAAACAATCTTTGGATATCTAGATTAATTTTCGGATGAGAAATCGATATGTTCATTTTTACATGTAAAGTAAGGAAAGGAAGAAATAAAAACTATCTAGAGCAGCGGTTCCCAACCTGGGGTACGTGGAAATATTATTGGTTTTGGCGGAAATTTCAAAAATGGTTCAGCTGAAAACACATAAAGAAAGTTGATAGTCTTGTATTTCAAAGTTAGTTTCATGGGTAACTTCAATATGTTATATTGAAAATGGGAGTAAAGGCAACACACATCCTCTTGTAGGATGTGTTGGTAAAACCCTATTAAGACTTAATAATTCATTGATAATAATTCAATGTCACTTGCTCCGCCCGCTGCTAATCATATTGCATGAGTAGTTTTACATTTTCCCCAATCTTCGTGAAAACTGACATCGACCATTATACAATGTTCTTTCCCTCCCCCCCTTTTTTTCTTATTGTTCCGTTTTTAATAGTAATTGCAAAACCCCTAAATTACGCCATGGCTTCTGATTTTAATATTTTATTTTAAAACGTGTTAAAAACAGGCTCGTATTTTCGCCTATGGATGCTTCCTTACTTTTAATGAGTATTTAATTTGAAGTGTTTGCTTATTATTTGAATGATTTGGTTTTATGTTTAAAATGCATAACTGGTTGAAATCCGGAACTCTTAAGAGTACTGCAACTGCGATTGAAATTCAACATGATGATTCGGGAACTGCAAGTTCTTCCAAACAATCTGATTATTAAGAATAGCAAGAGAATTCTCAAGTTAATCTGAGTGCAGCTGTTAATAGGCCTGTTCTGACAACTGATAAACATAATAATTTATTCTGATATCCGATGGAACATATACATCAACGAATTCAACTTATCAAGTTCATGTTATTCATAAACTAATTTTTTTGACAGATTTTCGTTTAGCGCTAAAATGCTCTATCTTATGGATAATCTGATGTTATGATTTATCACTGTTTTTATTATTATTATTATTATTCACTTTTTATGATGGTTTGGAAATTCTATTTTCAATTGTGGCAACTTTCCCAGGGGCTATTTTATATTACTGAAGTAAACTGGTGGTCATTGATAAGATAGAATTGAAAAACTTTTCATGCTTGAAAATTATTTAAAAAATCGTTAAATTAAGCGGCAGATTTCAAATAAATTTCAATCGAAATCTAATTTTTTTCTAATTGATGATGTAAGAATTGAAATTGTAAAATGTTATAAAATGTAGTAAAAAATAGAAATTTGTAGTATTTAGAAGGGATGTAACCGCGATGAAAGCTAAAGCGATAGCGCCGTTTGTTGTCACAACCGTTGTACATTTCTAAAAATTGCCACTGTATTTTGGCTGGCGTCCAAATGTTGAAAACCATTTTTTTGACATGGAAAGAGAAATTCACAGGGAAAGAAATATGCGCTAATAAGGAACTGTTAAATGAACTTATAATAAAATTACCAAAATAATTCCTATGAAATATTAGTCTTACATTGTTTATTCTAGCTAAAAATACAATCATTATTTAAAGATTTTTTTTTCTACCATAACACTATTTTTAATCATTTTAAATTTCCTGAAATCCTTTACTTTTGTGATTTTGTTTATTAAAAAAAGAAATCTTCTAACCTATCATTGAAAAAAAAGTAATTGGTAACATGTAATCAAGGTATGCAATCAAGATGAAGAAATCAATGACGGCTCCAATTCTAATCTTTATAATTATGAGTGGAAAAATCAGTTAAAATTAAGTCATGTTGACACAATCATAATCAAAACATTTTTCTCTTCAGTTTTATAAATGTTAAAATGCATTTCAAGGTAAGCATAACGTGATTTTCACCGGCGCAAACTTTCCACACTTACTTTATATCCGTTACTTTAACGCTTAAACACCATGCATACAAATAAAAATATATTTTGCCTTTAATTGGAATGAAAAAATAGCATCAACAAAGTTATAATGCATAATGATAAAATAAACCCAATGGACAATATTCCCGTGACGTCATAATAAATATGAATTTTTATTCGCTTTGAAAACACGCGGATAAATATTTTTACGGAAACTTAACTTACAAATTAAAAAATTCGGCCTAAAAGCCGCGAGTTTTTAATATTCATTATTTCTCTTAATATCCTCGCAACCATAGAGTTCAGAGAATAAACTCTATGCCTTGCAACAGTGGGCGTTATCTGATTATGACGTCATTAGCAGAAGTAAAAGTTTAATTGAAAATTACGGCTAATTAATTAAATTTTCGAACAAACGAATGCACGATAACAAATCTGTGTCCACATATCTTTCATAAAAAAAAAAAAAAGGTTGATGTAATTTGATTCAGTAGTTTGTTCTCACGGATTGTCGAAAGAAATCGCTTAGCATTTTAAATATATAGATAATTTTGAATTGAAGATAAAATTTCCAATATCTATGCTTAAAATGTTCATTTATAAAAGTTTCTGCATGATTTATTTTTAACATAATATCTTAGTATATTGTTGAAAAATTTGTTACTTCTAAAATATTAACCACTGTAATGTAGGAAACTCTTAAAACAAAATTTGAAAGATATTTCAAAGAAATTTGAATATTACCCTACTTAATATTTTAAAATGCACAACATTTATGTATGTTATAAACTTTTGAAATCTACTTTCCGTAAAGCAATTTTTATAGCTCTAAACTACTTTCGAAATAAAAGTTTCAGGATTTCTGGAAAGTACTTTGAAATAAGAAAGATGTAACGTTTATAGTTTACGCAACATTTATTTACACCCCTATAGGTTACACAACAATACATAGATATAAAAAGTATATGGTAATAGGGGAAATAGGGTTGAATGGGACATTTTCACAAAAATATTTATTTTAAATATTTTATTTAAGTTATTATTAATATTATATATCGCATTTCATACATTAGGTGTTTGCCTACATCTTATGCACAATATTTATTCAAGATTATTCTTATACAGAAATATATTATGAAATACAAAAAAGTTCCTCTCTGTCCCAATCATCCCCACAGCAGGGATGAATGGGACACAAATATTTTCTTCTCTATATTCAATGATATCAAATTAAAATTCATAATTATAAACTTATATGTAATTATATTTGTAATATATGATTTTATATGGCTGTTATATATCAGTGTTAGTAATCTAAGAAGCGAAAACACAGTTAATTATGCATAAAACACTGTAATTTATATTATATATTTTAATTGAAATTTTAATGAATTGCAAAGTTAAAGTTGTACGGGTGTGCAAATGTCAGTAGCACAATAAATGAGGTCTGTTTAAAATGTTCTAAATGTGGTCTGTCATTCGCATAAGCTGGTATAAAATCAGTTTCAATGAATGTATTGGCTGTTAAAAAGGAAAATGGCAGTTTTACTAAAACCACTGGTTATGTTTATGTTGCTAGTACTAAAAGCTGACAAAGATGCCTTCTTGGTAAAAGCTGAGAGATTATAAATTGTAATATGCTCCCCAAGATTATTTGTCAGCCAATCATCTTGGACTGATCTCAGCTTTGCCTTAAAAGGCTCATAAACAGATACATTCAATGGATGAAGAAGACGGTAGCTATAATGAGGAGGACATGTTAAAAGAATAATTAAAAAAATTCAGCATCCTCTAGGGATGAATGAAGCAGTCCCATTCATCCCCATTTAAAATGTCCCATTCATCCCCATGATGCATATATTCAATTGTCAGCCATTTTGACTCAGAAATTATTTTGTCACAATAGTTAATATTCATTCATTTTAATTACAATATTGAGCCTTGAAATAAATAACTATAACATATCTTAATTGCTTATAATGCATAAACTATGTAAACAACTTCAAATATTAAAAAAAGGAAATGCAACTTTGAAGGAAATTGAAAACAGCCATGTGGTCTTGCTTTTGGTTTAATTCATAAAATTCCATACACATTTATTTCTTAAAATATTTTTTCTTACAAAATAAATTAAAAATATTTCACTGTGAGTAAAAAATAAAAATAAAATTTAGTAAAAACAATTATACTAAATTAAGTCACGTTATGGTAAAACTTGGTTTATTTAATCGACATAAGATGATTGGAAGGAATATAAATAATTTAATTTAGATATAAGAGAAAATCTTTATTAGTTATCGTCAAAGAATAGCTGAATAACGCTTAAAAATATGCTTTGATACCAAATCCGTTGGGATGTGTTACCCAACCTCTAAAGACGAAACTACATGAGTATATATGATACATTCTACAGAGAAAGTAAGACAGAGAAAACTCAATTACATAGGCATTACTTCTAGGAAATTTGAAGACAGATGTAAAGCATATATCTGAGACATAAAGTATAATAAACCTGCAACAGCTTTATCAATTTTAAAACCAAAAACAGGATATCGACATAGATTTCAGTAAAGCAAGAAGAATAACCCGTACTTCACATTACTACGCTTCAATAAATCAGATAATCTTTAGACATTTTAAATCAAGGAAAGAACTTGCCATGATATGCTCTCGTACAATGAAGTAACAGTTCCGTACTGAGCGCACTAAATATCTCTGGTGATTTCGGAACATAACTATCGCATTTCCCTTCCCCCTTCCTCCCCTCCTTTTAAATAGACTCGGCTTCGACTATTTAACCAACACATTCATGAGCATTCATACCTCTGAAATTCACCTGATGACGGCTATTTTGTAGCAGTTAAAAGCGCTTGGATTTTTAACACATTTTAACATCTTTTGACCGTTTTTATGTTTTAAAAACTTTTTATGTATTTTAGCACCATTTTAGTAAAATGAATCATAAGTTTCAATTCTTAAATGTTTTATTGAAATTATCTTTTTAACTCACTGTTTTTAATTGATACAGAATTAAATGCAATGCAATGTATTAAAAAATAAAACAAAATCTATTTTGCGCTTTTTTAATATTTAATGATTTTTTGTGTGCGTGTGGTAGGGAGCTTCAGTTTATTACTTCCACAAAAGACATAAGACAGTTAAGTTGTTTAATTAACAATTCACTTATTTTCAACAAAATGTTATGATGATATATTATTAACTATTACATAATCAATAGAAGATGATTTCTTTTATTTTTGAAACTGATTTTTCTTCGCATTTCAACAGAACAAAATTGTCTGTACTGCAAAGCAGAATAAAATGTACAGATAATAATTATTCTTGAAGACATAATTTAATGTAACTTTGTGTGCATACGCTGCTTTATCCTTACAGTATGATATAGAGGGTGATTATAAAAAAAACTATCCCGATATATGAGCCCCTATGATACCGTTCACAGAAACTGAATGAAATTTTGGTTTAAAGTATTTTAAGGCATGCGCTCAAAATTCAAATGAAATTCTAAACAACATTTTAAAAACAAAACATTTTATTGTGTTTCATACATTTTCCATTTCACACACGACGACACTTTACATGCGGCAGATGGTGGATAGCACTGAACAATAAAATGTTTTACGTTCTGTTGCTCCTCTGTCCTTTATTGGTTGTTTTCACTTTTCTTCTTACTCTGTCTAGCGCCGGCGATTTTCGTGCTACAGGTAACGCTCCAACGCTTTTTATGGTTTTTCACTGTGAAGATCACATTCCAATAAAAAAAGTAGGTGTTGCCATTTGAAATTTTTGAAATTTTGTCACTGTAAACGTATCTGTTAGAAGTTAATTGTTGTTTTTCACATGATTCTTGAGCGCATACCTCAAAATACTTTAGGCCAGAATTTCATTCAGTTTCTGTGAACGGTATAACAGTTAGGGGCTCATATATCGGGATAGTTTTTTTTTATAATCACCCTGTAAATTTAAATATATGACTAGTTCACCACACTTTTATATATGCTTATAAAAAATCGAATCATCCGGTCTTACTTCCTGGTAAAAGGGCTGTTGATATTACAGGAAAATAACTAAAAATAGGTTTACTTTCACAAATTAACAATTGTATTTTCAATCTTTGAATTAAACTAATAATATGACAATTGAGGGGGTCGGGGCAAGAGAGTGCCAAGTCACATTTTTGAACTTCTCAGATATTTCAATTTGAAAATTTGATCAAATACTCAAATCAAAATATATAACCTACAGTTTTTTTCGCCAATATCTTAGTAACATTTGAGATATTATGAGTAACAATATGGCATTACTATCATGATATTAATATTACGTTTTTTTTTTCTAAATTATCTATCTTCACTGGGGGCATAAACATCAGGGGCAAAAACGAAACATGTCGCATATGCTACCACCAAGTGACATTAGAAACAAATTATATGTTGGATATTATAATTTACAATATTAAGCAACAGATTACAGTGTTAGATTTATTTCACCAAAAATGTGGCTTGACAATTTCTTGCCCCGACCCCCTCATATGTCTAATGATATAACTCATCCAGCACCCGATTATTGGCACGACCTATAATTTAGGCATCAATTGGCAAGTTTCCAAAACCTACCGTGAATCACTGTAGCGACGACAGTTATTTACCACAAAATGAAACAACGCTGCACATTTGAATATTATATATGAGGTACGGGTAGTACGTCCTGTACTACGAAGTCTACTATGAAGTCTGGCTACTTCAACAACCTACTATGAAGTCTTGACGTACGCAGGGTACGGTGCTGAAGATGTAAATACACATTATATTTATCTTTATTACAATCTAAACAAAATTACAAAATATGTTCACCACTTTATGAGCATTATAAAAATTACATTACCTTTTTACCATGTATTTTTTATTGCCTTTCTTCAGACGTTGTTTGCGCTCTCTTTAGTTATTTTTTCCAGTATATTTGTTTATCCTACATAGTATACCACAAGAATAGGGATCTCAAAAGAAGTTATAACATTGCACCTATAAATGCCATTGACAGTTTCGTTGTACCAAATGAATCCTTATAAATAGACATAGCAATATAATAAGTTTCAATAACTTCATATTTAGGAATTTTGCAATCTAGCAAACATTAAAACCAAAAATGATTAAAAGAAAGTCCAACACAGAAACTACACAAATGTCAATATTGAGATGCCGTTGTGGCTATTTCCTCTTCCTGCCTAGAGTGAAGTATTTCAACTATTAACCGTTCATGTGTTGCTCTATTTGAATTAAACTGAAATAGGTCGTCTTCACCAGACTATATATCTTTTCACTACATTACCAAAACAAAATCATATAAAAATACCTGTCAAATATATTTTTAATAGCATTCATCGCATTTTTTGACAGACTTTTCTGCCATCCTCAAAAAATCGTATCACACTTTTGGGCAACTGCCGAAAACCAGTAGCATTTTTTATATAAATGTAAAACGATGGTGGCAACGACCCGTTGTTATGGAGTAAGACTTCAATTCTGTCACATCAGTCCAAAATGTTACATAATTTCAAATTTAACACAATCGAATAGGGAAAAAAAGCAATTTCGGGTGAAATTTTCTTTGGAAATTATAGCTCAGTTTAGTGAATTTTTACAGAGTTTTCAAGCATGATTTTTTAAAATCTTTATCCACAACATAAATTTGTTTGCTACACTAATGAAATTTAGTTAGTGCGAAACAAGTTGCCACAATCGTCATTGATTTCCCAAAGCAAATTAAAAAGTTTTTTCATTCTTTTTTTATATTACTTTTCCGTAATTTAATACACTTCCAATCTTTATGATCACAACTACAATGCCCTTTAAAAATGATTTAAATATCATTAAATAATTTAAACATTTTCGTTCATATACGTCATTAAGCTATGAACCCTTTTAAGGATGATTGATAATAAGATGATATTCACCCCAAAATACAGTCTTTTGCCACTAAACTGAAATCTGTGAACAAAACGACAGATATATTTTTTGGTTTGTTTCTTTGTTTTAGTGAATTAAATCTCAACTTCTGCACTTGTGTTTTTTTAATAATATCAAATTTCACATTAAAGTTGCTAAATCATTTTTACAAAACAAAAATGCCATTCTACTCTTTATTTAAAACTCTCAAGAATATCTTGAAATGTTGTGCTGACTTTCTGTTCCTCGTTTTTGATTTGTATATTATACCAAGTTAAAATCCCTTCAACAATCTCATTTGAAATAAAATATTTTTGTCACGTTGTACTTTTAAATATACATAAATTTTAAAAGTAACCGCACTACAAAAAAAAAGGAGCAAGTCATAGAAACGAAGGGAAATATTTCTGATACTTAATAGTCCATACTACTTCAATCTATTTATTTTAAAAATATTTGTATGTTTAAAAAGAAAGGAAAATCCTGCGTCAAACATAAATATTGAAACACTTTCAAACACATTGAGAATGCTGTAATAAAACTTCACCTTTTAATAAAGTAAAAGATTTATATCTAAGTAAACAATTTGGAAAACGCATAACACATTTGAAAACACAATTTCAGCAATTACCTTGAATAGTCGGAAAATCATCAATATCCGAATTCGTTGGGGAAGCCCTGTATATTGATTTGTATATATGCTACATAGTGAAGTACAATTTAGATCAAATAGGAAAAGCATAACACAGTTGAAAATCCCCCATCAGCCATTTCCATCAATAAACTGAAATTTACTGGAAAGCTTTTGTACAGCACTGTATAAGCTCTATGTAATTTATACGCAACAAGAAATATGCAAAAAAGTAGCTAAATAATAATAAACAAGAACAAAAAACCATGCGTTAAGCATAGATTATGAAACACTTTCCAACACAGCCAGAAAACCGTAACGAAACTTCACCGTTAAATAAAGAGAAAGAAGTTATGTAAGTAAACAGTTTAGAAAACATATAACACATTCAAAAATACAGTTTTCGAAATTACCTTCAAGTGTCAAAAAAGTAGTCGAATTATTTTGTGCAGCCCTGTATATGATCAATAAATGTGGATATATAGCAGGATGCAATGTAGTTCAGTTAGAGTATTCACATTTAGCAATTTTCGCCAATCGGTGGAAATGCAATCGAAATATTTTGTACAACCCTGTATATTATCTGAAGACATAGACTCACACATAGACTGTAAATATCGCACATCTACTTTAACTGATATCTTTTGTGTGTCCCTGTAAATAAACGCAATGCACACCACACTTTCAAGAGAGGAATTTATACTGCACCTCAGTTGCATATAATTTTCATTATGTTTGAAATAGCGAAGTATCACTAAATTACACTGCAAACGATTTTTCCCCTTAGAAAAATGTGTAAGAGAATTCTTTTGTTTGACCCTGTAAATGAATAATAAATGCTTTGTACTCCATATTCTACAAAAATTACGTTTTAATGCGCTTCATAATTATATATCATTTACATCTCGTTTTAAATGGCGTGCATCATCAAAATGCGCTTGAAACGATTTTTTTTCCCATAAGCTGTAATGTAACGGAATACTTTTGACTGTCCCTGTAAAACAACTATAAGAGCTACACACTTCAGTTGAAATAGGGAACATGCTATAGTAAACGAAAATAACATACAAAAATTTCAGGGCAATCAAAGTATATTTACGCGAGTTAGAGCACGGACAGACAAACCGAAGTCATAAACACTTTTCAACTAGGTTGGAAAGTATTAAAAAACATATCACAATTATAAACGTATTTCCAGCAACTATTATTCATAAACAATACTCTAACTGATTATATTTTACGCGTCCCTGTAAATGATAAATTCTATGTACAAAATAATCTATAGTAAGTATTTTGTAGAGCAGCTTAGTCATTTATGTCAATTTCATAATGTTTGAAGTATTGTAACATCATTTAAATATAATGTAACGATTTTTTCCCCATATATCAATATAAAATGGAATACTTTTGGGTGCTCTTCAAGCGATCTTTAAATGCTACCCACTTCGTTCTTAATACCGAACATGCCTCGTTGACCTTCAATAAGATATATCAATTACATGGCAATACCATAATATATATGAGTCGCACGGCTAGACAGGCAAACGACCAGACAGGCGGCCAGACAAACCGAATTCCTAAGCACTTTATAACTATGTTGGAGAATGTCAGAGACATCAGCATTCTGCAAAACAAATATTTTTTTCTCTGAGAGTTACTTCAAATTAAAGGCTTTAAATTATCAATTCCCTCAACTTCTAACAGTTTTTTCAAAGGACATGTTTCCATTCTTTACGAAGTCCAATAACATTCAATTTTCAATATTTATTATTTAAGTAAAGTTTCTAATAAGTACCTATTTGAAAAAAATCATTATTTTTTAATTCGATTATCTAGCATAAAGTTTTACTCATTCTTCGAAACCATTTTAAATTGTCTATCTGACTTTTCTTTCGAGTTCTCAAAATGTCGTTTTTCGGCAAAATATTTTCTTTTTACTTTCGTAAGCGCTGACAATAAATGTCATTTTTATTTTTTTTTCCTGCTTGAATTACAAAAGGCCTTTCGAAAATGTGTCTTATAATGGATTGTTATGATTCCATTATTCTGGTAAAACCATCATTTTCGTATGTGTCACCATTGTTCAGAGAAAATAGCATTAATTCTATTTATGTATTTTCTATCTATTATATTTAATAAACAGATTATAATTTCTTTAATAAATGTTACAGAATTACTTATTATTTTTCGATTGTCTTAAAAACTAATCCTTCATAGAGCATTGTTAGTAATAGTAATATTATGGGTTTTGCTTTAAAAAATCAGTTAAAATTGAAAATATATAAAATCGTTTGAATGAAAACAGATTTTTAAGGGTTATATCGAATGTTTTATTAAAAGCTCTACACTCATTAAAAAATGAAACGGACAAAATTGTATAACTACGCACAAATCATAATTTATTTTTTAAACATATAATTTTTTAAGTTGAAATCTGAGAAATATACACTGTAAACAAAGACAAATATTTCTTAAACTATGGAAATATAATATAACCACGAACTAAAATAAACAATAATCTCTAGCGAATAGCGAGTTATTCACGATTTCGGAAAACGCTGTTAAACTTTAGAGACCTCAGAAACCAATTTATTTTTTAGATATACAAAACCATTTATAAACATAAGGTTTATTTTACTGCCATTATTTTTCGGAAACGTTTTCAAGCAGTTTTCACAGTGTATTTATAAATTTCCTCAACTTGGAATATAGGTTTTTTGGATGCCATCAACACATAATTAAACATTTCCAGTTGCCTAATTGAATTTATTGAGTAACGGAATAAAATTAATTTTAATGGTAACCTTCTCACCACCATGAACTGATATATCCGTTCACTTTGCTGTACGTTTCACTACAATAGAAGCATTGTTTAAACTAATATAATTCAACAAATAAAATGTAGTTTTAAAACTCTGAGTAATGATTAATATTCGCAAGGATCATACTCAGATACACAATTAAGTATTTTATATCAAGTTTAATAATTGATTTTTTGGTATTTTTAAAAAAAGTACAAATTTGCCCTTTTGCTCGGCGGTCAAGGTGTTTTAATGTTAATTCTGTTAATTTATCGTGTTTGTCGGTGAAACATGTTTGTTGAACATGAAAATGTTTACTTTAGTATTAAGACCAAACAAACAACCTATATGTTTTGTTTAAAAAAATGATTAATACACTATAAAAAATACTCGGAAATGCTTCCGAAAATCAGTAATAGAGAAAGAAACCTTGTTTTAAAAATGCTTCATCAACTAGCGAAAATATATTTGTTTCTGAGTTTTCTAAAGATAAAATAACGCTTTAAGAACAATGAGCAACACGGAAGAGGTTAAAGTATACTTTTGTTAATGGTTATATTATATTTGCCTTGATAAAGAAACATTTGTCATTTTTACAGCGTATAGTATGATCGTTTCCTTTTTTTTAAGATTTTCAATTATTAGAAATTATTTCATTTTTTAAAACATGATATAATACATGATTTATTTATTTATTGATTCTTTAGAACAAAGCTTTATTTTTTTAAGGTTTCGTTCATCTCCCGAATCCCTATTAGTCCCGCTTCGTTGTCTGTCCGTCACAGAACTGGTTCTCAGAAACTATATAGCTTACATACTTCAAATTTTGTGTACTTATAGCTGAATATCTACTATGAAGCTCAAAATCCTAAAATTTGAAATAATCGTATTATTTTAATATAGGGAGGTAAAAAACCAAAAAACCTAACAGCTTTTTCCTATTAAGTGCAAACATTTTTCGTTATAGCAGTTGCCAACAATTAAAAATCCACAATAATTTTTTTTTTCTAAAATAATTAATTTTCTATTGAAAGCTTTCCACATGAAAAATGAAAAAGAAATAAAAAATTTCACCAATTGAAAAAAAAAAAGATTAATATGACTTCGTATTGGTAATAAAACGGAAATTTTCAAACATTTCTCAATAATACAAGGAGTATGAGTATGTGTAAATACAGAAAGCAGCTTAATGTGACTTAATTAGAGAATTAAAAAGAAAATTAATTTGATGTCATATTGGAACTTTAACGGATTTTTCTCAAATGTTCGAGAATAATACAAAGATAGTGTCAAAATGAGTAATAGAGATAGTAAGTAGATATGACGTCAGCAAGTGATTATAACGTCATATGAGTTTAAAGAAACGTATTGAATCATGATAAAAACCCGATTATGGAAATATTGGCATATTTTAACATTTTGAAGGTCTCTATACAGCCTGTTTAATTTTGAAATTGATTTCTTTTTTCTTTATTTTTAATATTGCATTCAGTCCGCATGACAGAGAATAATAGCGGCTAAATTTGGTAGATAGAAAAAAAAATGACCGGTAAATTTTTAGTTTAAAAAAACATGACGTTTTTTTTTCTTTAATAGAAACTTATTTGGATTTATTAAAGAAAGGATAAAGTGTTTTGAAAAGGAATGTTAAACAAAACCCTTTGTGCGATCGTCGATCACACTTACCCACTTGTTCTTATTTATTTCTTTTCCTTAAATATAGACGATTATTAGAATTAGTACACTGGCAAATAAAGCTATTTTAGAGCTTATATTTTTATGCTCAGATGCTATTTTTTGAATTATGTGTAACAGACAGCATATTTTCCGTGTCACTGAATTGACTTAGCTGTAATATAAAAATTATGTTAATTTTATGTCAGCTGATTGCATACAGTCAATAGATAAAAGAAACAATGAAGAAATTTTTCTTTTTTAAAATTTTCGATGCCTTATGATTCTCCACATCTTTATTAAAAACAGTTTAAGTTTAAGCGTTTAGTACACAGACAGAAAAAAATTCAAATGAATAACAAAATGTGGACTATTAATGTTTTCTTTTTTCAAACACATTTAAAACTCTATAAAAATCCTCTTAAACGTGTTTTAATACTTTCCAACATAGGTGATATGTGTTTATGAATTCGGTTTGTCTGTCTGTCCGCCGCCTTTCTATCCGTGCTCTATCTCACGTAAATATGCTAGGATCGTCATGAGATTTATATAAGACATTTAGGCTCACTGTGGCATGCTCGGTATTGAAAATGAAGTGTGTACCACTTATACGGTTTTTACAGGGACACTCAAAAGAATTCCGTTACATTGCGGTCTATGGAGAAAAATTATTTGTGGTATATTTTAATAATGTTACACAATTTGAAACATATTAAAATTGATATATATCACTAAGGTGCACCACACGAGACTAATTATAGAATGTCCTGTGCATAGCACTTATAGTTTCTCTGCAGGGATGTTCAAAGAATTCCGTTACATTGGTCTATGAAGAAAATCGTCTGCAGTTTATTTTAATAATGTTTCACTATTTCAAACACATTGAAATTGATATATATCACTAACGTGGATTACAAGATGCTTACTATAGAATATTGCGTGTACAGTTATCGTTAATTTACATGGACACACAAGATAATTCGGTTAAAGTACTGTCGGTTAAATCACGTATCCAGCGTTTACTGGAGTTCCATTACCTGCGATTTATTCTGTTGAGCTGATTAAAATATCAGACCAGATGCTATGATCAATAAGGTTAACTGGTTGAATTATGCCCTCCAGATTCGACCGGGATAGCTCAGTTGGTAGAGCGTGTCAGCTTCAGCCACGATATCCCAGGTTCGAATCCTGGCCCGGACATTTTTCGTCCAGTTGGAAAATTACAACTCGTGTGATTTCTTTACCAATTTGAATAATTGTGTTAAAATTATTCTAGTGTAAAGTACTGCTTATTAATAATAATTGTTGGGAATGCTTTTTCAGTTGCTGAAGGCGTTTTTAAATTTAACTCATTGTTTGTGTATTACTTGGTGTGTATAAATTGTATAGATTGTATACAGGGCAACACAAAAGTTCTCGAGTACATTTCCGTTTATTGTCGGAAACTGCAGAAGGAAAATTTCAAACTGTGTTGCGTGTTTCCTAACTGAATTAAAATTTATCATTCTATTTAGTATATATACAAATCTATAGATCATATACAGGGCTGCAGAAAAAGGCTCGGATATTTTTCTGAATATTGTTGGTAATTCCTGAAATTGGATTTTTAAATATGTTATGCGTTTCCAAAATTGTTTAGTTAGATATCATCTTACACCTTACGGTAAAGATTTACAAAAGTATTTTGGAAGTGTTGGAAAGTGTTACATAATCTGTGCTTGGTGCATGATTTTCCGTTCTTGTTTAATTCTGCATAACTACATACGAATGAATACAAAGCATATCCAATTACACATTCCACAAGTGCGATAAAATAAGGGAATTTAAAGTATAAGAAATATAAACAACCTTACAAATGTAAGCCGTTTAAATCTGACATGTATCAAACGTAATTATTTTTTAATCTTTCTGCAATCACTTTTAAGGAATCACCAAACGACTTCATGCGTTCAATAATTAACCATGGAAGTTGGTTTGTAACACTTAAATATTAACCAGACCGAAAAAAAAAAAAAAGGATTTAAAGCAAAACAAAACTTAAAATAGTAAACAAGTATGATTCCTTGAAGAAGATATGTCATTTGCCTTACTTTTTCAGTACTTTCAGTAATTTGTTAAAATATTATTTATTGTGTGTATTTTGTATGTAATTTACGATTTATGGATTTCATATTTTAGAAATTTTTAAAGTTGTTCAAAACCCCGCAGTTTCCTTCCCTTAAAATAAAAATAAAATTTTAATGTAACACATTTAAAATCTGTAAACACATTACTTTTTTTTCCATAAATAGGCTGTTATTAAATGCAGTAATTGTCCATAAAGTTGATTTTTTATTAGCTATGTTTAAAAAAAATTAAGATTTTGTGGCCTTGCGTATCAGTAAATATACAGAGATTTCTGATGTACATTGCATTATCAAGTCTCGTCTTCGCTGGTTAGAAACTCGTATAATCAATGGATTTCAGAACATAGAATTATGCATTAGTAATTTAAAACGTGTCAATTTTTATTTTAAAATATTATAGAAAAGAAAGAGAAAATTATGATTTACCAAGAGGAAACAAATGAAATGTTTTGTAGTACAATGTGAATGTTTACATCTGCCAAAATATTAGATTGTATCATTTATTTCCTTAAAATTATATTGAAATGGAAAATGCTTTAATTAAATCTGTACGGAGATATTTTAATAAAGTTGACTATGTATTTAAATATATATATATAAAATATTTTCAACGATTGGAAAATTTTATTTAAAAAAAACATTATGTTTTAAATTTCGGCCAGATAATCATTAGGAAACATTTTATTTTACGAATGTATAATAGAACATTATATATATTTGCGCCCGTGCTGCTCCAAATGAAAAGAAAAAAAAATAATTGCTTATAATTGCTTATAACACATAATTGCCTATAATATAATATACATTTCAGCTGGCAAGCAAAATTACTAATAAAGGGATTGCCGAACATGATGCGCCCAGATTTTGATAATTTTAAAGTATGTTGTCGGTGTCATACCCTTAACTATTCAGGTCAAAGGTTTCCTTCAAATAGGCCTTAGTGTTTTAGAAATATGGGGTTAAAGTTCACAATGCGTTTCAAATACCTATTATTTTGTCGTTTGGAGCAAGAACTCCGTGGCGCAGAGCTGGCGTTCGCGTTTCCATTCACAGAGGTGAGGGCTCTGTCCTATCCTGTATCATTTTTCTTCTCTAATTAATTTTATATTTTTGACGCGTTACACGTTTCTGAAAAAACTAAGGCCTATTTAAAGGAAACCTTTCACCTAAATAGTTAGAGTTATGACCCCCTACAACATACTTTAAAATCATCAAAATCTGTGGGCATCATGTTTCTCGGTCCCCTAGTGAATAAAATCCTTTTTCCAAAACACAAAGAATTTACGAAATATGTGCTCGTTGTTCTGTCCGAAGCTAAGGAATTCCGTCTTTTTCTAGGGATTCGAGGAAGGAATAAATTTGAACACTGATCTTTGGGAACTGAATCTATCGCACTCCACCAAATTATCATGCTTGTTTCCTTCTGTCCATATAAACTCAAATATATTGTTGAAAATGCCATTACTTGAAAGGGAAATCCTTGAGAGCCAGTTTAAAAAATAATTAAAATTGCAATTTAAATTTCTTGTTCACATAAAAAACGAAGATTAGATTAGTGTAGATTTTTACTAAACTCCAGCTTGTTTTAATTTGTGAGGCTCGTTTTATTGTTAAAAAGTATTCTATATTTCAAATGTATTTCTGTCTGCCACGAATAAATAATGGAGATTTTTTTTTTTTTTTGTTTCCCAATTTTGATTGTTTATTTATTTGGCAATCATATGACACTAGAAAAGTATTGCCCCAATTGTATTTACGTTTCCTACTTGTATTCCCAAAGTAATGCACGTATTGATAAAACGTAGATTGATGTAGAAAGAACTTACAACAAAATTCCAATATTGCAGAAATATTGGTATTACGTTGAAAATATTTGCATTGGAAAACCATTAATGCAAAAAAAAAAAAAAATATGATGGAAATATTTGTAATAAAATGCCAACATAAGATAAAAATTAGCATATCTTACCAAAATGATAATGAAATATTTATTGCTCATGATGGAACAATATATCCCAATATTCCAAGCCGCATTTGGCCAACAATATATTCAATATTCGTTCATTACTGTTTTGGGAAGTGGGAAGTTTAGGTGCATCAAATCATAATGAATTATGATTCACTGGGTGGATATAATGTATGAAAAACATCCTTCTTAACGAAATTTATCGTTAGTTGATATCAATATTTTTATTTATCAACTTTCAATTGAGTCGATTGCTTAGGAAATTACAAAATACATTGTGTCAAATGTGACTAAACATTTTTGCATTTCGATACCTTTCTCATTAGTGTAATGCTATTTATTTTTTTCATTCGGATTTTTTAAACACCCTGTTTCGACTTTCATTAACTATTTGAAATGCTTTACTTTAACAGTCGCACTATATTCAGGGAAACTTTGCTTTATGTTCATCAAACTATCAGTTTTTAGTTTCGAGTAAACCTGCTTTTGTACGTTGTTCGTTTTGTCAGTTTTATAAATCAACCAATTACTAATCTTCATTTTTATAATTAATTATTTCTTATAATTATCATATCTTCATAAAAAGGACTGAAATATTGGATATTCGTCTTTTCATGAGAATAAAATAAAACAACAAAATCAACAACAAAAATATAACGTAGCTGTATCTTTAAGATATTGGAACGTAGTGGTAGTATATAAAATGGATTATGATGTTTCAGGTTTTATATTTTAGCAAAATTAAAAAAAAAAAGAAAATTCTTGCTTTAAAATCATTTTAAAAAGCAACAAGAAATATTCAATTATGTTATACTTAAAAATAAAGTAATACTTTTCTTCATTTTACACATTCAAATAATGATAAAATGTGTAATTTCTAAAATATGGTCATAACGCTGACAGCGTGTTACAACTATCTCATTATCTTTTTTTATTCTCAAAACTCAATTCTTCAAATATTATTAACATTATTGTATTTACTAGTTATTGTAGATTAATAATTTATTTAAGTATGTTGTGTATATAAAATATAATTAATGTAAACATGTTTGCATTAGCCTAATATTTGTATCAGATTTAAGTTGAATGGAGATTCCTTATTATTCACTGTGTCTTTCATTTTTTAACTAGAGTTGTTTCAGCTGTTCAGTTTGATATATCGAGTCTCGTTACGATGGCGGTTCGAATACACAATTTTTTTCTGTATTTCCTCAAAATAAACTCTATTTATACTTCAATTTTAAGTAATTTTATGCAATGTCAGCAACAATGCTTAAATTGTGTATTGTTAATTTCATTAAAAATTTTGTCAGTGTGTCTATAAACCGATATTTTTCAGGTAAAGATAAATCATTTAGTTCTAGATTATCCAGGACGAACTTTTTTTTCTAATGAATTTTGTGATCTTTTTAAAAAATAAGATGAGCTATGACTCTTTCAAGAACTTTTTTTTTAATTTGTGCATTTGACTGTTCTAGGATCAGTTAAAAAAACTGTTATGAAGATTTTCGTGCTTTATGAACAGTGATAGCCATATCAGCAGCCTCCTGAAGGACACCGTATTTTAAATTAATTTGTTAAATAAGCCAAAATAATCTTGGATGCTGCTTTTCTTTAGTATTTTTAGGTACATCCCAGTGCTCCCACCAGCAGGCGCTTTACTTTTGACTTAGTCACCTGAGGACAGCTGAATTATCAGGAACGGCCGAATATGTAGGATCTTCATTTTGAAAGTTCTTTAGCAAGCGATACAATCAGATGGAGCATTTACGTGTTACGTCACGAGTGCTGTAAAACATACTTGAGGTATGCGAAGAAAAACTGCACATGCCAAGCGAGTCAGTTGAGTTCAGCAGAAGCAACAGCACATGACAGGTGAAACAGGTGTTGAAAGTTAGAAGAATTGGATGAATCGGTTTATGGCGGAATGTTGCTGCTACTCTATTTAAAGACGACAACCATCATACGCTTGTATATAGCTGCTCTGTATATAGCCTCTTTTACTTCTTCAATATATTTCTTTTAAAAGTTTAGAGCTGTTTTTGTCCAATTATTTATGTGTTGTCTGAGTGAGTAAATTATTCTCTCTCTCTCTCTCTCTATATATATATATATATATATATATGCATGTGTGTGTGTGTGTGTGTGTGATGATGTGGTCGCAAATTGATATGACTTTTTAAAAATTTAATAATAAGTAAACAATGACAGTTATTTATTTTTGCAGGACACTGATATGTGAATTCAAAAATTCCTTTAATGCGCTCACCGGTTTACTTCCAAATATGACAAATAGATGGTCCCAATTTAGTACAACGTCAAAATAACGTGTTTAAAAATATATAAAAATTCAGTAAACTTTAAATTGTTATACTATTTCGATTCGGAAAAACTAATAAGCTTTAAGATGCACAGCTATTTTGAACAATTGTGCTGTTTAAGACACTTCAGAATTATCTATTTTAATGTTTAAAACTAAAATAAAGAGCACAGCTTTCAGCATTAATTTCAAGATCTATATTTGTTTAGCAGTTATTATATTTTTGAAACGATCCTTTTATTTTAATACACCTTGGATATAAATTTATGTAAATTTATAAAAATCATTACTTTAGTCATATAAATAAGAAATTATTTTATATAAATATGACAATATTTTGTTAAGTTGTTTATTAAAACATTAGAACGTTCTACTTATGTTATTCATCAGTAAAAAAATGTGGTAATCATGGTAAATCATGTACCATGTCATCATGGTAATGTGGTAAGCATCAGTATAGTGTGGATGAAACACATTTTTTTTTTAAAATTTAAACTAAGAATCATAGTTTTGTGTTTCTTTCTAAGAGTTTGTGCGTTCATTAAATGTTATTAAACACATAATTAATTAAAAATTAACCGCAAGAACTTTTAAAAAATGTAAAAAATCTTAAAATACTTCTTTCATGACATCAACAGCTTGTTTATCTGCAACATGAGTTCTCTGCCGTGGGTGAGTTCAGTTTTAATTCAGATTTAATTCTGAAGTCTATTCCTTTTACGGCTATTCTTTTAATGTGCTCTAATGTTTCTATGGTCCCTACAGTTCAATTATATTTCTACAAATTTTTATTTCCATTTTTTTACTCTGAGTCTCATCTTAATTCTATTTTCATGTTTTAATTTCCTGCCGCCCCTTGCTCGCGATTATGGCGGAATAGTCTTTACAATACTATTCTTTTTTTTAATTATTTATAGTTATTTTTCTATATTTTCAATAATTTTTCTTGTCTTACTACTCGCATTTGTATTAGCACACTTCATGTCTACTCTTACTTATACTAGCATATGATATCTACTCTCACGGCTTCCCACCCTCTATCGTGTGTTTAGGTGGGTTAAGTCGTCCTCTTACTATATATCCTTTTAAGCTTGGGGAGGGGGGTTGTAAACACTCGGCTGGAGTTTAAGAAGCCCCTTCATCTGTTGGAGACACTATGCTTTAAAGACTTGGTTTTGCTCGTCTGATCTGTCACCCTTAGGCTGTCAAACAGCACAAGTAATAAAGTAACAATTTCACGAAATAAATAGAAAATCTACACTATATATATAAAATCCTAATGAAACGAATTTGTGAAACGATTTTATGAAACGAATTTATGAAACGATTTTATGAAACGACTGATTAAACGACTGATTATGTTTCAGGGCTATTTTTAATAAAATATTAAACGTTTGATGGTGAAATTAATATCAATTGTCCATAAAAATCCGCGGATGTCAAAACTGGTAATAGAATTTTGAAATTGGAATTAGTTTTCGAGATATTAATTTTTTTTCTAATTTTAAATGACATTTCTGTAATGATGGCAACTAATTACTCAGTTTTTTTTGTGACAAAAAAAGGAAAAAAAATGAAAAGGATCCCGATAGGGATTATTGATTTCTTTTTATTTGAATCTACTTTGAATCTATATTCTTTTTACTTTGAATTTATCTTTTATTTCTATCATTAATGAAGACAAGATTGTGATTAAATTATGTTTTTCAGGAAAATTTGGAAAAAAAATCACATTTCTATCGTCAGGATTCAAACGTCTGTCAGCATTTAATTTTTTTTATTCGGTGCTTTTCCACTTTATGGGGCCTTGACGAAATAGGGAAAATAGCCTTGGCGGAAAAGGAAATTTGGCAACATACTTTCTGTCAACTTATTCACTTTGTCATTTCGTATACAGAAGCATTTTTTCAATATTTATACAATTTGTTTAGCGTAAAATGTCATTTATCTTATTTTATATATAATCAGAAGTATTTTGATAGAAAAAAAATAATAATATACGTATAATTAAAATACGCATATAAACAAAAAAATCGTCGAATTTGTATCCATGGCTGTTTATGTCATTTGGCACCAAATCTCACTTTCTGATGCCCGAATTGCGCCAAGCTTTTTAAAAAAGCGTCAAGACCCCTATAATAGAAAAGCACCAAAAGTTCATTGGGTTTGTTTTCATAACTTTTGGCAACAAATATATGTATATTAACGAATCTATCCCTTTTTGAAGCTCGAATTACGCCAAACCTAAAAGCAAAGGATCCTATACTGGAAAAGTACCCGATTTTCTTATGGACAATATTCAAGTGACATAACATGGTGTAAAATTATCGCGATAGCAAATTTGTTTAAATATCTCATCAATAGATGCCAAATAAATGCAGTCATGCATGCACAAAATATTTAATTAATTTTGTATGATAAATAATCATTAGAAAATTTGTATATACATATTAATTAAAATAAATAATTTACATATTTAAAATAACATGAAAATATGCATGATGGTGCACTAAAATAGAGAGAAAATTAAAACCTGTTACTGAAAATATATATAACATAGTACTTTTCAATACCGTGGTTCTTAATGTTATTCACAAGCAGATGGAATTTTTTTCATCCTTAAACGCAAAGGAAGAATAGAATACAGAGCGTTGTTATAAAAGTCCAAGAGGTAGCCACAATTTAAACCTAACCATTTTATACAAGCTGGTTTTAAGTTGTAATTGATTTTACTTATCAATCCCGAAAACAGTCGTCAGTTGTTGTAACAGCTGTGTATGAGGACATGATAATCAAACAAGAACGAAAAATCATGCGTTAAGCATAGATTATGTAGCACTTTCCAACGCTTCTAAAATAATTTTACAAATCATTACCGTTTAATAAGCTGAAAGATGACATCTAAGTAAACAATTTGGAAAACGCATAACATATTTAAAAACGTAATTTCAGGAATTTTCAATATATACAATATTCGGAAAAATATCCGAATACTTTTATGTAGCCCTGTATATGATCTATAGATTTGTATATATACATAGGATGCTAAATTTTAGTTTAGTTAGGAAACGCGTAGCACCGTTTAAATTCTCCTTCTGGAGTTTCTGTCAATAAACGGAAATGTGTTCGCGAACTTTTGTGCTGCCCTGTATAGGATCTACAGAATTTATACACACCACGTAATAGACAAAAAGCTAGTTAAGATTAAAATCGCGTTTAGTAACTTAAAACGCACTTCCAGGAATTATTGTTAACAGACAGTAGAGAATTCTTTTGTGTGTCCCTGTAAATGAACGATGACTGCTATACACACACTATTCTGTAGTAAGCCTCTTGTAATGCACCTTAGTAATATATATAAACTTCAATGCGTTTAAACTAGTGGAACATTATTTAAATAAGCCGCAGACGATTTTTCTCTATAGACGTAATGTAACGGAATTATTTTGACTGTCCCTGTAAAGTAACTCTAAGTGCTATACACCTACTATTCCATATTAAGCTTCTTCTAATGCATCTTAGTGATCTATATAAATTTCAATACGTTTACAATAGTGAAACATTTTTAAAATAAACCGCAAATGATTTTTCCCCATAGACCGCAATGTAACGGAATTCTTTTGAGTGTCCCTGTAAGAAAACTATAAGTGCTACACACTTCAGTTGAAATAGGGAACGTGCCATAGATAACGACAATAACATATAAAAATTGCAGAGCAATCCGAGCATATTTACGGGAGTTAGAGCACGGACAGACGGCCAGACGGCCATACGGCCATACGGCCAGACAAACCGAAGTCATAAGCACTTTTCAACTAGGTTGGAAAGTGCTAAAAATGCCCCATTAAAACGTTAAAAGCATGGCAACCCAATTACAGATCGACCAATATTTTTAAAACAAAGCACGCTGCCATGTTTTTAGAGGCCTCGAAGTCTGAGTGGGGGTTGGCGAGCGTACATCGCAGGGGGTAGGCCCCCTAGTATCTTTATACTAAAGCATACAAATAAATAGGAGTTCTGTATTGCATAAGTATTTGCTGACCAGAGATGGCAGCTAATCATTAAGGGGTCCCTGGAAGAAGGGGGTAAATAGAAAATACAATCTATAGTTTCTATCAATACGCTACATACAGCAACTTTTATATATTTATGGGAACTTTGACCGAGGGTATCCTTTGGGAGTGGGGAAGGACATTAAATAAAAGACAAAGAAATAAAATATTTTGAAAACTGATATTTTTTTTTTTTACTTTTACAAAGTAGGAGAGGGCAGAGTTAAGGGGAGCAACTGAAAATATGAGTCAAAATTTGGAGATTTGGTTCAAAAAAACACAAATTATGCAACGTACGAAATAAAAATGTTTTTCCAAAGGTGATTTGAAAGAAAATTTAGGATCTAAATTAAATGGTTGTAAAATAAATAAATAAATAAATAAATAAATAAAATAAAATAAAATAAAATAAAAAACATTTTTTCCTGGTCAACAACGAGAGACTTTAAAGACATGAGTTTTTCATTTTTTTCATTTTTTGACAAACGAAGTCTTGAGTTATAAGTGAATTTTTTCCCATGATGCCATTTATCGGGCTGTCGCATGCAGAAAGTCTATTCAAAACGACAACTTGCACAGCATTTTCTTAAAAAACTCCTGCATTTTTCGAAAAATCTGTAGTTTCTAAATAAGATCGTATTTCCATGTGTTTATGAACGAAACTGAATTCAGAAATCTATCAGAAAATAATCTATTTGGATTCCAATATAGTTGAAAAAATTATGCGATTTCTCTATGGGCAAGTGGGGCATTTTCCCAGAGTCCCTCATAATTTAGAGCTAAAAAATTAGAAGTAGTTGCAAGTTTATTAGTATACTTTTCTTTTCTACTTTATTCGAAAAACACAAAAGACATTTTAATATATTTTATGTGATATCTAAGTATCCTCTAATAAAAGTATTGTTTTAACTATATTTGTCATATAGTATTAGTACTAATTCTAATCATATGTCCATTTGAGATGCCTATGTGAGATATGTGGGTAAAAAATTGGATTTTCAAGATTTAATTTGTCATTTGACCAGTATGATTGTGCAAAGTAAAATAATAATAATAATAATAATAATATTTTGATGATATATAATGCTTTCATAATGTGTTATTGCTAGAGTCTGTATAATAGTGATCCTGTTTTTACTTATATTAAAAAAAAAGAAAAAAAAAGAAGACGATATATTTACACTTATTCATATCTGTTATTTTAATTGCATTTAATCTACTGATATTTGTGAATAATTCGATACTTGTACTGCGCATTAGCATCTTATTAAATAATAATCATATATAGTTACAGCTTTACAAAGAATTTTTGGTGAGGGAGTCCGAAGAAATTTTTTGTTTTCAGAAAAAAGTATTTTAGGTAAATATGTACTAAAAGCAAAAACACTGGCATAACAAAACAATAAAAAAGGAACGTAAATAGTTTTATTATTCAAAAAGCAAGAAATAGAACAGTGTTTCTCTTTCTCCTATAAGGGCATGTGGTATTTTGAAAGTATATTATCAAGTTGATATCTTATAAGCCAATTTTTAGCACATAACTTTCAGAAAAAGGTCGGCATCGGGTAGCAATCAATTATAATTCTGGGGGATCAATTATAATATGTAGGGGAAAAGAAATATATTTTCAAATCTTTTGCAACTGAATATTAATATCTGAAATTGTCATGCACCTACATATAAAAATGAGTTATATTTGAATATGTCGCATTGTTTAATAAAATAAAAAAATTGTGAACACCCGTAAGGAACTGAACCCAGTGTCCAAAACAACTCGTATTAAATATAAATAAATACAATTTTTAAAATATATTAATTGGGAGATTATTTAATAAAATATAATTCACAGTTCGTAAAATAATTAGACTTTCCAAATGTTCTTAATAAAAATAAATTTGTTAATAAAACACATTGATAATATAAAAATAACTTATTTACCGCTTTAAATTGTACCGTGAGCGATTTGTGATTATCTCTTCTATTTTAACAAACATGATGTCAAACATTAAAGATATTATAATATTTACCGCTTTAAATTGTACCGTGAGCGATTTGTGATTATCTTTTCTATTTTAACAAACATGATGTCAAACATTAAAATTTCCATAAAAATTTAAGAGTATAGAAGACAATTTATCAATTGAGTTTATATATTTACAATCAAAATGCTTATTTATGCGGATATTTTTCTGTGTATATTTCTGAAACAGCTTCTGTAAACATTTTGTATACGACAAAAATTGTGTCCGTATATCAAATAAACTCGACTTTTGGGATTATCCAAAACAATAAATTATTAAATAAGCATTTGATATCAAAAGAATGAGTGTTATCAAAACAAGCAAAATAAATCTAACTTAACGGTACTTCTGGGATATTGGCGTAATTGAGATATATTTTGATTTATTAGAATGAGAAGATAATTATTCCCTGATACTTTCGTGATAAGCTAGAATATCATATATTTCGAAAATTACTTTTTAAACATAGTAAAATTTGTATGATTTAGTAATCTAATCAGATTCTAAAGCATAAATTTATACCGACTTAGACCGTAAAGACATTTCTAGTTAGGAAGATATGTACGACTTTGTTATATTTTCACATTAAGGAAACATGTTTATTAACTATAAGCACAGTTTTACACATTTTACTCTTATTCATTATTTTAATTTTGAAAAATAATATAATATCATTAAAAATATATCTTGACATATTTAAATAAATATTTTTGTTTACGCTTCAATGTTGAGTTGTTTCTGTTAATCTGTATATGTAAAAGCCGTTCTTGGTATGTGTGTATGTTTCTTATACAAATCTACAGTTTTTGTCCAATTTGAACGAAACTTGATGTATATAAATAAGCTTTAGAACACAAGTAAAATTACTGTCAACTTTGAAAATTTCTCAGACCATTCTTTACCCTTTTTTCAAATATCTCCCATACTTTTTCATTACAGATTTCTTTTTTTCAATTTTCTTTCCCGTTGCCACAAAAAGACACTGCGTATGGACAATAGTTTTGTAAATCAATAAAAATTGAGATTCACTCACTATAATTTGAAATGCGAAACTTATGTCATTCAGTTAAGATAATGTGATTTCATCGCATATTAAAAATATTACTATAAGTGCGTTTAAATGACATAATACATGTTTATTTAAATGTGTTTGGAGATATAAATAAATAACGTAGCACCTAATTTTACAAAGGTAAATTAATTACACTGATTTGTTAATATTAAAGTAAATTTTCCAAGAAAAAATAACATATTTTTAGCGCATTCAAACTTCATGATTCAATTTATTCTACGTAACCAAAAATCGTCTGTCAAATATTAAAATTTAGAAATTATTACATCGTAACTTTTATCAGCTTTAGCATTTAAGCTCCTTGAAGGTGGATAAAAATTGCCCAATTTTGGATTTAATTAGAAAATTGGATTTAAAGAAAACAGTATAGTATTTTCCATTATTCTTTAAAGATTGATGTTAAAAAAAAAGGATTAAAAGTAAAATTGTATATCGGGAAAAAAGTTTCATAATTTTTTTCATGGAAAGCATTCATTTTAACTTTAAAAACTACTATATTTTTTATGCGTTTGACAAAGTGGTGTCATTTTTATATCACTAGCATCGAAATTATTGTCCAATTCTTAAAAGAACACTACATTTTTTTTAGAAATAATGTTTTGCTGCAAAAATTACAAACTTTCAAAACACATTTTTAGAAAATTCTGTTTAAATTACATTGTAAATATAATTTCTTTGTTAAATTTAGTATTTAGTAATATTAATGTTTAAAATGTTTCTATGAGTACAATAACATTCGATTTCTATAATGTTTATTTCATGTTTTAAAAAGATAATGTTCATGTCACGTCACGCTCTCATGTAAAGGCATACTTATCAAATAATTGTAGACGAAAAGTAAAAAATCTTCCAGAGTTCGTAATTCATAATGTATTATTTTCTGCATATAATACAATGTATTATAACTACATGAAAATTAGGAGAAATTTAGCGAAACTTCAAACAATTTAGCTCAACGTTTTGCATACTTTAAGTTGATTAGACACCGAACAAACGAGTTTGTTGGCAAACATGCACATTATCTATAAAAATAAATGCATATTTGTACATGATTAATGAAATGAAAGAATTTTTGTTAACTAGACATGTATCAGTTCATAGGAAAAACCATCCACGGTGAATGCGTCGTCATATTTTAAATCATGTGCCGGTTTTCATTCTAAAAAAATTAGTATATTTTACCAATTACACAAAGTAGCCTAATTTCCACAGAATGTATTGGTTGTCAAAACACAAGTTTAGCATATTTTTACCGTACAATCCTCCAGAATTTAAAATTCCGATACAATTTAATATTAAATATATATATATATATATATTAAAGCCAATTTAAGAGTTGTTACATATTAAATTTTCATTGGAGTATAGGAAATGGCTTTGTACCCTTCACGTGAAATTAAAAGAGTCGATGCCGCTAATTAAACCTGAATATTCTCACTCCTACTTTTTAAAGGAAGCATGATTATGTAAAAGCGCAAGAGAAATTCCAATAAGAAATCCAGATATTATCAGTTATCTTTCTCGGATACTTATATAATTCCTTATAATTTTAAAATGTCTACATCTCTAGTTAAAAATATCTCTGCAGGGTAATTTTTTCCATTCACTGGAATATATCGCTGTCAAATTTCGTAAGTCCCATAATCCTAAACTAACCCACAACAATCAATATGACAATGTTTATCCAAAATCGGGGTGCTTTTTTCAGATACTTTTCGTCATTGAAATAAATAAGCAACTCTATTGCTTAACAAATAAGCATTTAGGCTTTGAAAGTGTTTGGAGAGTGGTAAACATTTTGATATTGTTGGTAGATCTGCAGCTGTTAAAAGTGTGACACTGTGAAATAAAAATACAATAAATATACGAGGGCTAAAGTTAATGTTTCTACTTATTTTATATATTTTTAAACTTTTATGGTCCACCACGTTTTAATTTCTTTTTTAAATGTCATATAACTTCATTTTGTTTTAAGATGTGAAGTGTTTTGGAATATAAACATAATTTATATTGACTTTTAGGTTATTCTAATCAAATAAAAACCACATGTAAAGAGACATGTTAATTAACAAATTTCCTCAAAAATATTTACTAATATAATCATTTCAAAAAAATACTCATTGAAACGAAACTTAAATTAAATCAATTTCTATGAATGGAAGAAATGTGAAATAGAATAAATAGAAATGTAAAATAGAATAACAAAGAAAAAAATGCATTCAATACTTAATCTTAGTGAAAGAGTATGAAATTTCAAGCTAATAACAGACATTTAAATGATCATATATATATATATATATATATATGTATATATATATATATATATATATATATAAACAAAAATACGCAAATTGTGATTATCAGAAGTATGCCTACTGTAAAATGAGATAAAGAGTTTGTTAACTGTATATGTTTCTTTGTTTAATTAATGCATTAATTTTCTATAAATGTTACGTGAACGTAGTCACGGGTAACAGCTAGTAATAAAATAAATACTGGGACTTAAAGATATAAAATATATTGCAATTTTGATATTTGCAAAATAAGTTATATAATTTAAAATTATATCTGAATACTTGCAAATAATTGCCAATTAAAATTCAGGAATAGACTTTTATGCCTTTTTCTTCTTTCATGTATACAAAAAACACTGTTGTGCACGTTATTGCATATTAGAGTTTAAAGTTTAATTTGCATATATTTTATGTATTTATACTAAATATAAAAGTAAAAATAGCTTAAAAACACTCTTTTATGCTCTTTCAATGTTTATCTTGAAAAACACGCCTAATTTCATATTAAAATTCATGGTTTTTTTTTTAATCAAATATGACGAGGGCACTAAACCTAAGCATATGCATATACCGATTTGATTTACGCTTGATAGAAAGCACGAGCTCGTGAATTTATTTTAAAAATTGTGATTTCTGCTCTGTTTCTTTTTAAGATATGGCTAAATGGAAAGAAAAGCAAACAATATTTAAACTATACTTTTATGATTTCTAAATTTATTCCTCAACATAAAATCATAATTCAATAAATATGCAACTATTAATTGATAAAAGCATGTATTTTTTTAATTGTTACTTGCTATGTTTTATTTATATTTTATTTTCCCCTTTTTAGTGTTTAGAATTCCATCGTTGCAGTTTAACAGACAGTTGGTCTACTTTAGCGAGCGTTCTTTAGCACTTACAATTAAATACATGTTGTTGCAACTCGTATGTAATTTTTACCCTCAAGAATATAGCGTGCGAGGGGTAAAATTTAAAATGCTTGAAAATTAATGTATTAATTTAAAATTAATTTATAATTATATTGCAATGTTGTATTGACATTGGACACACACCTATGAATGTAATGTTTTTAATCCTATCATATGAGAAAATTAGTGAAGAATCGATTGAGTGTAAAAATATTTTTCTTGTCCTTAAAAATCATATACTTCTAAAATATATTTGTAAGATTATATGCGTGAAAGTATATTTGGAATAGAAAAAACGGAAAATGCGTTGCTAAACTACAAATCACAAATATAGAAAAAGAAACACCGAAAAATCTATGACGTCTGATATTACATATGGAACCGAAAGTTCCTATCCATGTTAAATAAACGCGCCAATATAAATACTTTGAAGTATGGTAATCATAGCAATAAAAAAAGAAAATATTGATTCATGATTTATATTTCATAGACTCTAAACAGAATATTTGAATTTTATTACCCTACATAATTTAAATTATGCAAGAATAGATTGAATAATCTTTATATCATACCATAAAGATATTTTTCTATGACGTTTAAAGATATTTAAGTACGTAGATTACCGAATGTTACATTCTTATGTTAAAATAAATTTTGTTTGTTTCCAAAAAATATAAATCTATTTTTTTTCTAGATTTCAATAAATATGTAAAATAAGCTATTTCTGAACCGGTAAAATAAAGGAAGGAATAACGTTTTGTATATATAATTTTAGATTCTGAACGAGCAAACACACACACACACATAAAATGAAATCCTAAATTCATTTTGAGCAGCACAAAAGAATTTCACTCATCGTTCACATACTTAAAACCATTTAAATGTACTCCAGGCATACTCAATCATGATTTTAGCATATGCATGATAGAATAGCTGCACTAGCATTTTATTTTTCGTGTCATCCAAAATCTGTCTTACATGGTCTGCTCACAGAAACATTTTGTAGAACGACTGATTTTCTTCGATTTTTATGTTGAATTAGACTTCTTATAGTACATGCGCCAACATTCTGTCTTTGCCTCTGTATTACGTTCTAAGTAAAAAAAAAAAGATTTACTATTTGTATATCTTTACAATTAGTTGTTGGTACTAGTTGAGGTACAGTTGAATAGCAGCGTTCATAGTATGTTTAAAAAGGAATTCAAAATTACGAAATGTTTATAAAATTTATAGACATTTTATTTTTATTCTATACATTATTTTCAGACTAAATATGAATTTTGTATTAAAAAATGTTTTAGTATAATGATATGATAATTAAACATTATTTCATATAAAGGGGAAGATACTGTAAAATCATTTGAAGTAGAAAAAATAACCTTTCAAACTGTCAATATATGAGTAAAATATAAGGCATATTTTTAAATATTTCTATGGATTCAAAAATCTAACTGAATTTTAATAGATTTTTTTTTTGTTTCTTTTGCTTATCTGAAAATGGCGGATGTTATTGTGTTTTCAATGTTTTCAGACAAAATGCAACAGTGACATGGTTTATTTATTGTCAAATCTAAAATATTTCTACAGAATTTGCTAAGAATTTTTATTTCTCTAAACAAAAATTTCGATTTTTTTCAATGGAATTTCTCAGGGTATATACAGGGTGATTTTTTTAAGTTGTGAAAGTAATACCCTATAACTAAAGAACCACTGATCCAAATGACCTAAAATTTCACCAGTATGCTCCCAAAGCAATGGGTATTTTTTAGGCGTGGTTAAAAAACTTAAAATCGCACCGACAGATGGCGCTGTACATGTAGTAAAGTCGGGAGACGAACTTGCGCCAGGCACACGCACATTGGCGATAAAAACATGAAATACGCACATCTCGTGTTCATTATTCTACGGAAATCCTCGTAATGACTGCGCCATTGACGGACCGTGCGTTGTTAGTGAAACTGTATTATCAGAATAATGACAGCGCAGCAACTGCTCTAAGGAGATTTAGGACACTTAAGAATTTAAGAAAAGATCCAATGACGACAGAGGGTCTACAGAAGATGTTTTCTCAAAGTACCGTCCATTGTTTTCCTCCCACAGACAATATTCTTTGTTTCTGCTACCTTACAACGCCATCTGTTGGTGCGATTTTTAGTTTTTTTAACCATGCCTAAAAAATTCCCATTCCTTTGGGAGCATACTGATGAAATTTTAGGTCATTTGGATCAGTGGTTCTTTTGTTATAGTGTTTTACTTTCAGAATTTAAAAAAAAATCACCCTGTATATATATTTGTTTCGAGGTTGGTGATATATTTTATATTTACTTATTTCATTTTAACATTTTTATCTGTAAAATACTAAATCATTTAAAGAATTACAATAGTTACAAGGCTTCCATAAAATTATAGTACATAAAAAAATACATAGGTTGTCTCAAACGTCCTTGACACATTTTAAAATTCAATAAAAGATCAAACAATTAGCGTCGGAGAGTGCGGTTTGGACGAAACTCCTTCTTATTAGCTAAAATTTTGTTTAAGAGAATGAAAAATGTAGTTCAAAAAATTTCTCATAGATGGCGTGCTTCTGGAAAGTTATTGATTAGGTAGAATGCTATTATACATAATAATGGCAAAAAAATGAAAATACATATGCATAGTTTTTGTCCAAACTATGGTAACAGACATTCCAGAAGTTAACAATACTCGTCTATGCATCCTCACTCGTCTAATCGGACTCAGGAGTGCGAATATTGTTAAGTTCTGGAATGTGGATAGCTATAGTTTGGACAAAAACTATGAATACGTATTGTGCGTCTTTCGCCATTGTTATGTATAAAGGCATTCTACCTATTCAATAATTTTCCAGAAGCAGCACATTTACGAGAAAATTTTGAAACTTGTTTTTCTTTTCTTAAACAAAAATTCAGATCATAAGAACCATTTTCGTCCAAACCGCACTTTCGTACGCCAATTACTTGATATTTTATTGAATTTTAAAGTATGTCCAAGCCTTTTCGGACACATATAATAATAATTAATAAATTAATAATTATCGAAACAAAATAATACAAAACTATATTTTTCTTAAACAAAACAAAAAAATATTCTAATCAGCTAACTGAAAATATACGTATTTTAAAACTAATTTATTAATTATGATTATATAATAGAGATTGCTGTTTTCAAACTTGATTTTTGTAAAATTTCCTGAAATTTCAAATGCATGTAAATTTTGTGTCATGAAAACGATGCACCAATTTTCATTCGCAGACCGTTTACAATAAAATCAAAAGAAATGAGTCAGATTAGTTTCTAAATAACGTCTTCTTTTCGAATAAGAATGTTACGTTTTTTTGCACCTTTTATAGTCTACGTATTAAACAGTGTACCAACTATAATTTTTAAACTGGGATCATCCATTATTAATCATTCACATACTTTTTTACCTTATTTGAAACAAATCATCTGGAAAAAATATGTAGTTTATGGGTTTTTTTTTTTTTTTTAATCTTTATACAGTAGGAAAATCATATATATTATTTCTCCTGTCAACATCCATTTTTCTAAGAAAATATGAAACGCAGAACAACGAATGAGATACCATATGAAAGGTTTTAGAACCGGCTTCCGACATAGCCCGCTTAACAATTCGTTAAAACATGTTTTTGATTAAAATTTGCTGAAAATCTATATATATATTAGGCTATCGTACGTGGCACAGAAATCGCGATTATTTCTTTTTTGCCTGTGGCAACAAGTGTTTTGTTTTCACTAATTTACAAATATTAATAAAAGTATTTGAGGTATCGATTTAAAACTCATCACACATTATGTAGAAAAACTTTCTGCATCGAAAATGCGATTTTTGTAAAAATGGGGCTGTATTTTTTCTTATTTTTTGCAAAAAACTAGCTATTTTCTAAAAAGGAAAGAAAATAAAGTGCGAAGTCAAACCAAAAAACGCACCATTTTGTTACCAATTTAAACATTATCTCCATTGTTTACCTTATGCAATTTAACCTCATTGTTGTCCGCATCTTTATGACGTCAATGTTACTGATGCACATATTTGTGAATTATAATATAGAATCGATAATAATAAATGAATAAAATAATCTTATAGAGTGGAGATTTCCATCATGTCCTACCTCTCAGTTTTAGAGATTCAAAATTGCTAACAGTTTAGCGTTGCATAAAGATGCATAGACTTTGTTCTAAATTTTAAATTTTGAAACTTACAGAAAATATACGTACCCTTAAAACAGAGAGAGAGTTAGCAAGGTGGCTGTTACAGTTTGGCGAATGTCAAAGAAGGTGGGGGAAACTATTAAGTTGCCTCCAATTTGCTATCCAGATATACATGATCCAGTGCATCAACTTTTCAGTGACATCGGTTTTAGGACAGTGACACCTCAAAAGCGTAAAGGAAGAGCGATACTAACAGCGACAAACAATTTGTCACTTGAAATTAAAAATAGTGTTTTACAATGTATGCTAGGAACGGAAAGGGTTTATGAAAGCATTGACATGATCATAAATTATGATCTACAAGATCAACTTGCATATACTGGAGAATTTTTAAACAGTTTAACACCAATTGGAATGCCACCTCATAAACTGAAATGAAGGCCAGGGGCCATCATAATGTTATCAAGAGATTTAGTACCTTCTAAAGGTCTGTGTAAGACTTATAGTTAGTAACTTACAGAATAATGATATTGAAGCAAAATAAATTGATTTCAATATTAATGCAACTTTTCTTACCCCTCGAATACCACTTATTCCATCAGAGAATAATATGCCTTTTACATTTAAGCTTATACAATTTAGTATCTGATTAGCTTTTTCAATTATTATAAATAAATCCCTGGGTCAAACTTTTGAAAGAAATTGCTTAGATTTGTCAAATCCAGTTTTTAGCTAATGGTCAGTTGTATGTTGGTCTTTCAAGAGTTAGATCTTTTGATTCAGTTATTGTATCATATGTGAGCTTTGAAATTTACAATTGTGTGCATAAAGAAGTTTTCGATGCTGAAAAAAAAGATAAAAATATTTTGATAATTCTGAATGGTGTACATACTTTCGATATAATATGTATACACTTTTTTAATTTTAAAGAGTATCCAGTAACTTCGTGTGCACACAAAGGTTTTTATATGCATGATGCTGAAAAAGTACCTCTGTTTTCATATTTCTAAATGGCGTCCATATCTTATGATGTGTATATATTTTTTTTTATTTCAAAGTATCCAGTCCTAAGTGAAGAAGTTTTTATGCGTAGTATTTATACATATAATGCTTAGATTCGTATTCTAATATGCTTATGTTTAAAAGAGTAGACACTAGAGCGCAGATGCTCTGCGCGGGATCGACTAGTTAAAAATGAAATCGGCATTGTTTTCATAAAAGAAATGAAAGGTTTTCCTGAAATTATTGTTGCCAAAAAAATAAAATACCACATTATATGATGCTCATAGCAATTATTATAAACAAAACACCGCACGGGTTTATTTTATACTTATGATTAAAAAGCTAAATTGAAATTGAAATGTTTAGATTTATATTTCTAAGTCCCATGGTTTTCCCGAAGCGGATGACGTCATCCTATAATGCAGTCAAAATACGATTGTTATTTTTTTTTTTTCTCGCGCGTGCCTTTAGCAATCTTGGATCTGTTTTTAGTCTAACTTTGATGGAATAAATTAGATGGTATTCTGGCTTGACTAACAACTAAATGTTGTTTGCAGATATTTTTATCCTTGCTTTTTCTTTAGAAGTTTAAACCTGCATCTAATAAATATTACATATTGATAAAAAATGATACTTCTCTATTAGCCCGTCGACCACTTTTCATAACAAAAATCTATCGCCAAATAAACGGGAGAACGTCGTCATTGGAATATCAAAAATAATAATAATAATAATAATAAAATATAAGAATTTAAGGACACAATTGTTATTTTAATTAATAAAATAACTTCTAAATAAGTAAAACATAAGGAAAAATACACGCAAATGTCGAATGTAAAACCACTAGATGACGTAACAAATACGCATAATGATTCTGACATCAAGTAAATGGGACTGCATTTTTGGCGTTTAATCTTACAGTTTGGCGGTAGTTTTTTGTTATGAAAAGTGGTCGACGGGATGATAGAGAAGTACCTAAAAAATATTAGATTTCAGTGCGAAATCTTCGCACGGGCCCTCTGGTGTTTAAGTTAATTCTCGTTACGAATTCCAATGCATATCTTCTCAAAAATTAATCTCAATGAAATGTCTTTTTTTAATGAGATACACTGAATAGACCCAAACATAATTTAATTATTTTTTTACTCAAAATTATGTATATAAATAAAAAAAAAATACTTCAAAAATAATAAAAATTTATGAATATTGTACATCCATCGATTTCTTATTTTTTAAAGTCTGTGAAATGATATCATTTGCGAAATTAATATATATAAGGATTTTGCTTAAGGGAGACTTAAGGGATACCTTCGGGATTAAGAAGCAAGAAGCACTTGTTAAAATATTTATTTTTAGCCTAGAAATAAAAGAATTACACCCCCTGCGGTGATTCTGTTTCCTTTGACTGAAGGAATTATGCATTTTGGTATGCTCATTTCGGGCAAAACACTCAAAGTATACACAAGACGCGAATGAACATGACGCCAGAATAATACTGATTGATGCAAAGAAAACAATTGGAAATAGTGAACATGAGGATAAAAAGATTGCGTCTAGTGTAGACATCTCTCTTGAAAAAAAATCACATTATAATAAAATTAGGATCCAAACACCGCTTCCCAGATTAAAGAATATAGGTGAAAACATTTTTTTAATTGAAAACTCTAATAGATTTTTTAGATTTATTATATATTTTAGATTGCCCACAAACAACACCAGAAAAAGATTTTTATACAAAAAAATACCAATAACGCACAGAAATAAGGTTTTGAAGTTTATTTTAACTGATACTTTCGTATTAGCCCCCAGCCAGTAATAAATAGATGAAGCAATCGCCAAAGATTTCGCTACTCTGATAATTTCAGTTGTTTAAGCACGTTAATGTGATTACATATACTTTAATTTGTCTTTCAGTTATTTATTCTTACATTATTTTCATTTTTCATTAATCGTATATATTATTTATCCTGTCAACATCCCTTTTTCTAAGAAAATACGAAACGTAGAACGACGAATGAGATACCATATGAAAGGATTTTTGAACAGGATTCTGACATAGTACACTTACATTTTCCTAAAACATGTTTTTTGATTGAAATTTGCTGATAATTCAAAATTAAATCGGCATTGATTTCATGAAAGAAATGAAAGGTTTTTCTCAAATTACTGTTGCCACAAAAATAAAATACCACATTATATGATGGTCAGCAATGATTATAAAAAACACCGCATGGGTTTATTTTATATTTATGATTAAAAATCGAAATTGAAATTGAAAGGTTTAGATTTCTATTTCTATGCCCCATGTTTTTTCCGAAGCGGATGACGTCATCCTCTAATGCAGTTAAAATACGATTGTTAATTTTTTTTTTTCTCGCGCGTGCCTTTTGCAATCTTGGATTCTTTTTTTACTCTAAGTTTGATGGAATAAATTGGATGATATTCTGGCTTGACTAAAAACTAAATATTGTTTGCAGATATTTTTATCATCACTTTATCTTTAGAAGTTTAAACCTGCATCCAATAAATATTACATATTGATAAAAAATATTAGATTGTAGTGCGAAATTCTCGCACTGGTGAAGTTTAAATTTCGTTATGGAATATTAGCCGAAAATAAATGCTGTACAATTTATATTATTAGCCGAAAATAAATGCTGTACAATTTATATTATTAGCCGAAAATAAATGCTGTACAATTTATATTATTTTAAGTGAAACGTTGAATCTTTCGTAACTGCACACGCGAGAGATAGATTTAAAAAAAATCATGCATGAAAATTATTTTAAAAACTGTAAAAAAATCAGTAAATTGAAATACAGTTGTCAAAAATTGTATATATTTTTTTCCTATTCGAAGGTGTAAACAGTGAAATTGTGCGATGTTTAGAATTTTAAAAAAAATGCAGTAAAAGGGAAATTTATTGTACAGGTGTTGCCACTCTCAAATTAGGCGTCAGCTTTACTCACGGATATGTTTTTGCTTTCTAATATACATATTTCACTTTATCACAAATATAGAAAATGTTCCTCATTAATAAATTGTAAGTTACAGCTTAACGTTCATTCGTTGAAATTTAATGCTATTTCGTTATATCGTGCGCGTTATTTTACTAGATATTCATCATAATTTTGTCAAAAATCCTTTCTGTAATAAAGGATAAAAGCTTGTCATATTTTAACTTAGCGCATCGAAAAATGTTTGAAGAACCTGAAACCGTGAAGAAAAGAATTTAAATTATTAATTTGCAGGTATTTGTTGTTAAGTTATCAAAACTTTGTTTATGTGCGATGTGGTTGCGAAGCGTTGTTTATGTGGAAGCTATGTTTGTGTTATTCAACGAGATATCACAGTACCAAAAAAAAGATCCATATGTTAAAAATAAAGAGGAAAACTCTTTTAGATTTTATTGTACAGGTTAGAAGATTCCTTTTGTATATAAAATTATTATCTTAAAATGTTATAATATGTTAAAAACGTTCTTGCAACAAGATTATTACCTGTTTAAATGCTAGAAAATATATGAGATGACTTGCGCTTGTTTATGCGTTTTTGGGTTGTCTCCATCTGTGGTGGTTGGATGATAGTTCCTTTTTTTATACAGTTGAATCTTGTTAATATTCCAAATAATATATATTTGGGCTTGTGATCAAAAGAATATAGTGAGTACATATATTGTTATGGCCGCAAAAGACCACTTCGACATGACATTAATTATTAAATAAATATTCGCTAAATAAATTATTCATGCAAATTTATAATCAAGAACAATGAAGATAAGAGTAAAAATTGTTACCTGCAGTCATCTGAAAGAAATAAGATAAAAAGCAAGCGAAAGAATTTGCACTGCAAATTGTCATCTTTGAATAAAATCTTTATTTATAAAGAATCTTGAAAAAGGAGTATTTCTGAGGGAATCACTTCTTTATAGATTCACCTCTATTTCTTAAATTATAAGTACACAACTGACGTTTTAAATAAACACCATCATAAAGAAATTAATGACATTTTTTCTCTTGGGAAACTCGGATATATTGATTTAAAAAACAAAACAAAAAAAAACAAACATACGACTTTATCAAGCAATTTGTAGAACAAAAAAAGGTATCACCACTCGAATGACAATAAGCCATTTTCGCCATATATGCCAGGTTCCAGTGAGCTACCATCACACACAACCGTCTTTTTAGCACTTTCCAACCTAGTTGAAAAGTGCTTATGACTTCGGTTTGTCTGGCCGTATGGCCGTCTGGCTGTCTGTCCGTGCTCTAACTCCCGTAAATATGCTCGGATTGCTCTGCAATTTTTATATGTTATTGTCGTTATCTATGGCACGTTCCCTATTTCAACTGAAGTGTGTAGCACTTATAGTTTTCTTACAGGGACACTCAAAAGAATTCCGTTACATTGCGGTCTATGGGGAAAAATCATTTGCGGTTTATTTTTAAAATGTTTCACTATTGTAAACGCATTGAAATTTATATAGATCACTAAGATGTATTAGAAGAAGCTTAATATGGAATAGTAGGTGTATAGCACTTAGAGTTACTTTACAGGGACAGTCAAAATAATTCCGTTACATTACGTCTATGGAGAAAAATCGTCTCCGGCTTATTTAAATAATGTTCCACTATTTTAAACGCATTGAAGTTTATATATATTACTAAGGTGCATTACAAGAGGCTTACTACAGAATAGTGTGTGTATAGCAGTCATCGTTCATTTACAGGGACACACAAAATAATTCTCTACTGTCTGTTAACAATAATTCCTGGAAGTGCGTTTTAAGTTACTGATTTTAATCTTAACTAGCTTTTTGTCTATTACGTGGTGTGTATAAATTCTGTAGATCCTATACAGGGCAGCACAAAAGTTCGCGAACACATTTCCGTTTATTGACAGAAACTCCAGAAGGAGAATTTAAACTGTGCTACGCGTTTCCTAACTAAACTAAAATTTAGCATCCTATGTATATATACAAATCTATAGATCATATACAGGGCTACATAAAAGTATTCGGATATTTTTCCGAATATTGTATATATTGAAAATTCCTGAAATTACGTTTTTAAATATGTTATGCGTTTTACAAATTGTTTACTTAGATGTCATCTTTCAGCTTATTAAACGGTAATGATTTGTAAAATTATTTTGGAAGCGTTGGAAAGTGCTACATAATCTATGCTTGACGCATGATTTTTCGTTCTTGTTTTTACGTTGGTGGAGAAGATTTTTATTGTTGCCGTACTCAGAGTTAACTAGTAAGGAGGTCAAATTCATCATAATTTCTTTTAAAAAAGAAATATTTTTTTTCATATCGTAGCTTTAGACGCATAACATTTTTTTTACAGCCAGGCAAGTCATCACGTTACACTCTAGCAGCCAACATCTCTGTGTGAGTGTCGAAAGCGAGCAGTATCCGCGCTGACAGGGCACGAAGGGGAGGGGGTGCCAAACATTGAAAAACGCCAATCTACAGAGATAAAAAAATACGTATTAAAAATATTTGAATTTGATTGGCGGGGGGCGGAGCTTAGAACAGGAAGTGAGCATAGGCAAAGAATGATATCGAAGCTTCTAGTAAAATCCAACTCCGGAAGTGCAGAAATAACAAACAACGATCATTTTTTTTTTAAAGCGAAATGTTATGCAAGAAAGAAAAGTTTACAGGGGAAGTTTTAAAAAGGAAAGAATTAAAATAAATTTGAATGTGAATTTTAAAATTAAATGAATAATGACTAATAAAATATTTCTTAAACTGAATTAAAATATGGCAGTGGTTGAGAAACCACAACACCAACTCAATAAGAGTTTAAAGAATTATATATTAAAATAAGGAATTCTATGTTAAATTAAAGGAATTATATGTTAGAGTGTGACAGATAATTATTTTAGAGATGCTATGGTGGTGCGTGTTCAATAAAAGGTTGAAATATGGTGAACTAAAGTAAAGGCTCCGTCTCCGTAATTTTCAGACCCATATAAGAATTATTTAAGAACGGAAAAACATGGAAAATGGGAAATAAATTCGAAAAACAAAATCCTGCGGAAAAGAATATCCCAATTTCATGTGTAACTACTCTTTGAAAATTGGGTACAGAACTTTGGCGTGCTGAAGGAAAATAGCTTATAAAAATCTGCACCGTTCAATGAAGAAAATCAAGGATCGATTATGGCAACTAGTAATGAAGAACATACTAGCATGCTTATGAGGAAGTTTCAAGTCCACGTAATTAAAAGTATGGCCGGTTTGGACGTGAGATTGTAACAGTCCGAAAACATAGCGCTGTCGCAACACAAAACCCATGGTTCTCTTCCCGTGTAAAGATGCATATCAAGAAAATATAAAATAAGCAAACGATATCCATGGAATTCGTTTTATTTGAAGAAAATGAGAGTTTAAAAATGAAGCGGCCCACCGGCACTCAGAATCTGTATCACTTCACACCATGAAATTTGAGGATCAAATGCTCTTGTTGACATGCCAACAAATTTATCTGTATCGATGCATAGTGCTAAGAAGACTATGTCGTTAGGAAGAATGCATATTATTAGTTATTTGAGCCAAAACCCGCCAAATCGAATTACCATATTGGCACCTTTATCAAAATATAAAAACTAACCAGCAGACCTTAATATGTGCATGAGTTTAAGCATGCAGATGTATCCAGAAATAAACGTTACATATAATTTTTTTATTTTTTTTTGTGAGCAAAGATCAGTGCATTAGGAAGGCAATAGCAAATTGATAATGATTTCATTTCTCACTTGAAAACTACAATCTCATAACAGCTTTAAAAAGAAATAAGTATACCTATACATCAACAAAGTGTCATTTTTAGCTGTGATAAAGAAGAATGAAAATTATCGAGTTTTGAATAAAAAGAAAGATATTTTCTTTTAACAGGAAGTGCGATAGAATGACAATTACCAAATGAGGAAACACAATTAATTTATAAAATTTTAACTACAAATATATGAATCACCAATACCACTTAACGACACTTATTAACAACCTTCTTCATGGTGTTTAGAACACGAATGTACATCTCATATGTGTAAATATATTTTTTGAAATTTTATCATCGTACCAATTCTACAATACAACTCGCAGCTGATAGAATAGCAAAAGAGTACCTAACGGGGTAAGACTACTAACCTCACACACAAGAAAGTTTTGCGTGTTCCTGAATTAAAATATAATTTGCTATGAACATCAGAATTAACAGCTAATAACACGTATCTGCAGCAATAAAAAGTTTCTTTATAACTCTTAGCTACTGTTAATGTAATTTTTAATGGTGAGTTTGAAAATGACAATAAAAGGAATGTATCAAGAATTATTATTGATTGAAGTTAATTTTATCATGTATTAGTTATACTTCATTTTTATTATTGCAATTACAATACCCAATTTAAATTATAATTAAAAAAATTAATATGAAATTTTGCTATTTAAAAAAAAAATTAATATATGTTCAGTGAATTCAGATGTTTTTAGCATTATATATGATTAGATGGCAGAACATACTGCATGATATTAAGTAATTCTGAATTTGCGACTTCATTTCTATGTCAGGAACGAAAATTATTTTTTATTACATAAAAGGAAAACTTTAAATTATTTATTTTGAACGGATGAACGGATTTAATTTAAAATTTTGTACATGGTCTCTCTTGTCATCCGTCTTTATTAGTTTAAGTTTATAAACCGCGTTAAAAACGTCTTGAAAACCTTTATATTATATAATAATCTTTTTAAATTTCACGATTTGGATTAAAATAAAATAAACATGTTACCTCCTAAAATATCTACTTCTTCGTATAAAGCAAGATATTAGGAAATTACTTTTTATTTATTTCGGCTTGGACAGTTAGTTTACTGTGAAGATCAATGAACTTATTATGAACTATGGCATCGGTAAGCGATTTTGTAAAATGGCATTCTAAATTTGGTCATTTAAATTAGACCCATTTTTACAAATGTCTAAATCTAAACATATGGTCAAAGATTAAAATTTGAATGCTAATTTAGATTGTAACATTTGTATTCAAGATATACAGACTGTGCGTTTACTTCCTAGAGAATCAAAATTTGAGAGTGATTAATTATTAAATTTTATTTACTGAGATTTATGTGGACCCATGTGAGTATCATCCCATTCAGTCTCGTGATGAACTTGTAACCTTGATAAATCACTTTATAGTGCTGCAGTTTTTTTAAAACTAAAGAAGTGTCTAAGAATGCATATACAGGGTGGTTAAAATTAAACTAATGGTACACAGAATCTCATAACTCTGGTTTTACTGATTTGATCAGAATGAAACTGCAGATATATGTTATGTAGATCATGTGGCCAAGATTTTCGTAATAATAAAAAAAAAGTTTGAATTTTTGTGATCAGATGGTGCTGTACTCTAAGAACCATATGAAAGTGAGTAGTTAGTGCAATTTCGCTATAAAAGTATATGTAAGCAAAAGTGTTGTTCAAAGAAATCATTCATCCGCAGTGAACAGGCCGCTGAACAAGAAGCAACGCGCTTTGATCGTAGAACTTTTTTGTGCAGAATGAGAGCAATGCTTCGGAAGCCTTCCGTGCTTATCGACGGATGGAAAACGTAAGGAGAGGACCCATGTCCGTAAATGCAGTTAAATGCATGATTCGTAAGTTTGAAAAAACTAGTGCTCTGGATGTTGCACCGAGAAGAGGACGATGTGCAACTCAGCAGGCGATTGTAGAGGAAGTTGCGATTGCAACAGCTGCGGCATCTGCAAATTCTTCAAATGCTACTGTAAGTGGTCGCTCAATAGCACGAGTATTGGGCATTCTGTGGGCAATCGTGCGCATGATTTTACGTAAAATTCTGAAGCTCTAGCCTTACAAGATGCATATCGTGCAACAGTTGAAACCGCAAAATCACTATGTGCGTTTTGATTTTTCGTTGCGTTTTCTGGCGAGGATGGAAGTAGATGGGTACTTGCCAACGCACATCTTATGGACAGACGAGGCTCATTTTCACTGAGATGTTGCTGTGAACACCCAGAACTGCTGCGTATGGGGTCCCACCAATTTTCATGCCGTGTAACAACAGCAACTCCATTCCCCATACGTCATGGTTTGGTGTGGGTTTACGGAGAATTTTATTTTGGGCCCGTATTATTTCGAGGAAGTCACAATGAACGGATTTGTTAGGCGTATATTAATATGTGACCGATAAAGCAGACTCCTGGAGAATCATGTCGTCCCGCAGTTAAGTCAAAGAGGCTGTTTGGCTTCCACAATATTCCTGCAAGATGGAGCAACTGCCCATACGGCGAGATGTGTAAAGAATGTAATTCAAGCCACCTTCTCTGATGAACGTGTCATCTCGCGCACTTTCCCGATTTCCTTGCTAACAAGGTCACCAGATCTGATCCCATGTGACTTTTGGCTGAGGGGTTTTCTTAAAGATCATGTTTATCAAGGACGTGTAACTAATTTAACGAAATTGAAAGCTAGTATCTTACACCAAGTCTCCCTCATTCCTACTGATATGTTGCGTGCAGCCATTGATAAAGCGGTAGTACACTTTCAGCATATTGTTGACCGCCAAGGCATGCACATAGAGCACATAGGTGTGTAAATAAATATAATATTCCGTTATTCTTTGATTTTTTAATAATTTTCTTTCATTTTACATTGTTAAAACGCCACCCAGTGGCAAAATTTGAAACTTTTTTTTACAAAAACCTCGGTTGCATGATTTACATAACATTAATCTGAAGTTTCATTCGGATCCGTTCTGTAGAACCGGAGTTATGAGCCTCTGAGTACCGTCTGTTTAACTTTAACCACCCTGTATTATACACAAATCAGCATTCGAATAACGTCTAGGAATGACAAAATAATTTGTATTGAAAATGGCTTGGAATATTGTGGTGAACAAGTTAATAAATATATTCAAAATGACGGTATAGAAAGAGAATTTTCAGGCCTTTTCGACTTCACAACGAAATAGCAGAGATAACAAGACTTTAACTGAGATAATAATTTGTTTACTATTTCCGAGCAATTTCCCACAATCGTTTTGGACAAAAGTTCTTTGTTGTGCCATGCACATACGTAGTCGTTGCTTGTCACGAAGTTTTAGTGAAAACAAAATATTATATGAAATATTCTTTCTCATCAAGCCAACTTGATCATATTCCAAAATTTTTGGGCAGTATTGTTTTATATTTAATAAAAGTCTTAAAAAAGGAAAAGAAAAAAAATATCTTCGATCAGGAGAACATATTTTTGTAGGATATTCTAATGAATCGAAAGCGCTATATGGAACAAGTATTCCAGGAAAACTATTATAAGCAGCGACTTACATTAAAGCTTTAGTCATTGCTTACGGGGATGATCTAATAATTCTTACTAAATGTAAACGAAATTATGAATTCATTAGAGATAAACTATCACAAACATTAAAAATGAAAGTTTTGGGCCTCTTACACTGCTGTCTTGGTAAAGATATTATGCAAATCATGAACCGTAATATTATTACTCAAAACAAGCATATTGAAGATAACATGAGAAAATTTAACCTGCACGATTCAAAATCAATATCTACACTTTTCTATAATAATTTGTAGCCTAATTAAAGGTATGTGTCTGAAATCTTTTATCGGCCGCATCTAGATCTGATATCGATTTGTGAATTTTCTGAGTCAATTCAACAATAATCTTGTAAAACACCATTTTATAGTTGTAAATAAACATAACAATATACCTTAAATTTAACCAAGATCACGGACTGATTTTTAAAGTAAGTCTATAGCAGCATTTTTTGATGTCGATTGGGCTTCTTACGTAAACAACATAAAGTCCTACACTTGGTAAATAATATTTTAAATTAACAAAAAAATACAGAAATAAAAATAAAATCTATATATCATGTTATTCTTAACTATGTAAACATTGCTATATATTTCACCACGAATTTAAATATATATTTTTATCTATTAATTGTGTATTTAAATTAAAATATTACAACATAACTTAATTTTCATTATGTAAAAATAATGTGTTTTACTTTAGCTATTGAATTTAACAAATCTTTCAAAGATACCAAAAATGTCAAAGTCTTTGAATAAATTTATATGTTCAATTACCTGTCCATCACATTTAAGCATATTAAAGCTATGTATTTTAAGACCATGTGAAACTATTTCGAAGTATCTTATTCTTTGACAGATGAAAGTAAAAGAAGTGACTTCTCTTTCATCAGGTATTTGACAAGGTAACATATTCTCGTAGTACTACAGAATCAATTTATATATTTAAATGTTTCAATATAAAATGTAAAAATATAGATATTTTTTAATATACAGGATGATTTTTTTTTAAGTTGTGAAAGTGAAATCCTATAACAAAAGAACCACTCACCCAAATTACCTGAAATTTTACTAGTGTGCTCCCAAAGCATTAGGAATTTTTTAGAGGTGGTTAAAAAAACTTAAAATCCCGCCGACAGATGGTGCTGTATTTGCAGCAAAGTCGGGAGACGAGCTTGTGCACAACACACATACAGTGACGATAAAAGAGTGAAGCACGTACACCTTGTGTTCATTATTCCATGGTTATCCTCGCAATGACTGTGCCATTGACAGACCGTGCGTTGTTAGTGAAACTGTATTATCAGAATAATGAGAGCGCAGCAATTTCTGTTGGGAGATTTGGGACACTTAAGAATTTAAGAAAAGATTAAATGACGATAGAATGTTCACGGAAGATGGTTTTGAAATTTGAACAGACTGCGTCGCTGAGCCTAAAACCCGGTGGAGGAAGGAAACCAGTTGCTGTTTACCTGCAGCGCTATCTGTCGGTACGATTTTAAGTTTTTTATTAGCTACGCCTAAAAAATCCCATTGCTTTGGGAGCATACTGTTGGTCATTTGGACCAGGGTCATTTTTCAGGTCATTTGGACCAATGGTTCTTTTCTTATAGGGTTTTATTTTCACAACTTTAAAAAAAAAATCACCCTGTATTTTAATACTTTAAGTAAAAGTTTCATAAAACAGGTTGCATATGGTATGTTCTTTTAAAAACCGATATTTCCAAATAGTAATTGTTCTTTGTTTAATTGCAGAAAATCATTACGAAATAGGCTAATAAATGACACGAAGTTAAAAAAAAAATAATATTTTATCACCGAGATATCAGCATTGGAAATGTTTTATTATATTTCAGTACATATAAAATCTGAATCCCCCTTTATACATAACCAAGCATAAAACTCATATGTATAAATTTTAGTGGTGAGCTTTTATCTAAAAAACTTGAATTTTTATCCTGAACACAAGCACTCCATTTCTTCTGAATGGAAACAGGAATATGCCATAAACCTAAACACGATAGAAACTCAAATAAGTAAAAAGAAATGTTGTAAAAGAAGAAATGTATTACAAAGAAATATGAGCCTGCGTATTTTGGTAAACATTTTTCATATAATAGGGATAAAAAAATTTAAAGCCTGTACATTTTTTTGGTAAATTGGCGTTTTTTCATTTTTAAATCAGCATTTACTTTACATTTTTTTAAAACTGCACATGAAACATTTATCTAATTTCAAAAATTTGTTTAATAATTTTAATAATTAAATATTAAAACTTCAAAAATGTAAATTGAAGAATTTTTATTAATATTAAAAAGTATAAATAAAACTTTGCTTAAATGTTTCATTTATTGACTATTTATATTGCATTTTCAAATTCATGCTTTCTTGAATATCGATTGATTTTTCAAATCGTCTTCACAAGTTATTATTTTCAGTTGTTTTATAGTATCAACTTTATGACAAATAAATTTAATTCCTTACTTTTCCGACACATTAGTTGTCATATACAAGTTGAAGAATTAGACATTAGAAATTTTAGAAAATTAATTCAAAACATATGTGACTTTAAACTCTGATATTGAGTGGCTCGGAACTGCTAGTTTACTACTTGAACAACTTTTGAGATATGAAACTGAAGATATGTTTTCTTTTAAACAAGAATTCGATGCTCTTTATGTAAATACTCCTGATTAATTAGAATTTTCTATTAAATTCCATCCTTTTAAAATGAATACATTTTCAATCGGAAACAATTGTTATGAAAAGCACTAATAACTAAATGAAACTGACTCTCAGAAATAATCATTCAGTGCAAATTTTAGTAACATGCAGCTAGATGATAGTAATTAAATTATAGTAATTCAAAATTTTTAACAATGAGAAATGAAAAATGTGAGAAAATAAGGAATACGAATTGCAATCGTTGCTTTTTGAACACAACTTGAACTTATACATTTAGGAGCAATATATTAAAAGTTGAAGAATTCCTTGAAGACAAAAGCTTTAAAAATGTAAAGCTTCCGTTGAAACAATGTGTCAGGCATAGATTATAAAACACTTTCCAGCACCTTCAAAATACAGTAACAAAATTATTTTATTATTGTGAAAAATGATGTCTAAGTAAACAATTTTTAGAATGCATAACGCATTTGAAAACTCAATTTCAGTAATTACCATACATAGTCAGAAAAATATATGAATTCTTTTGTATAGCGCTGTATATGATGTATGGATTTGTAAATATGCTACATAGTGTGCTAAAATTTATATCAGTTTGGAAACGCATAACGTAGTTGAACAGCCCATTTCAGCAATTTCCGTCTTTAAACGGAAATGTATTCGAGTTATTGTGCGCAACCGTGTTTATGATCTATGAAATGTATACACACCAAGTAATATGCAAAAATTTGCTTACATTTAAAATCCCATACAACTGAAAAAGCACTTTCAGCAACTATCGCTCAAAGGCGGCATTGTAAAACTGAATTATATTGAGACTCCCTGTAAAGGATGAATTCTATGTACATGATATTTTACAGTAAGTATCTTATAGTGCAACTATGTGATATATATCAATTTGTATATGTTTTAATTAGTCTAACATAATGAAATACATTGCAAACGATTTTTATCTGCAGACCATTATCTGATTGAATTCTGTTGAGTGCCCTGTAAAAAAAAAAATCCTGAGATTACTAAAAATTGTTTAGTATATTTGTAATCTACAGATTATTTTAATAACCGGTATTATAAATCGGAATCGTTGCTAGCTGTTTTCTAGTAATGTTGCTGGATGTTTTCGAGTAATGTTGCTAGCTGTTTTCTAGTAATGTTGCTAGCTGTTTTCTAGTAATTCTTACAGATTTTCTTGTAACTGAGTGAGAATACAAAAAATTGTTTAGTAATTTCAAAGATCAATCAGAAAAACTAAAATTGTTGTAGTAGATCGACCCATTTCTTTGTACAGTGTGTCACCGTAAAAAAAAAAAAAAAAAAAAAAAAAAAAAAAAAAAAACCTACAAATGTTACATATTTTTTGTTCAGTATGGAACATGCCATTGTAAACCCCAATAACATATATCAATTACATCGTAATACTAGTATACTAGCGAGTTAGAGCACGTAGAAGCAGGCATCCGACCACACAAACCGAAGTCATGAGCATTCTTCAACTATAGTTAAAATAAGGAAAAGATGAGGAAAAATTAGCAAAACGTAAAAGGATCAGGAATTTTTAGCGCAAAATAAAGGTAAATGTTTAAAATCATGTCGGTAGGGAAAAAATTCCTGAAAATAAATTTAATAAAAATTTTAGCATAGTTTTTATTACAATTAAAAAAAAAAAAAAAAAAAAAAAAACATTGCGTTATGTTTTTAAACAAAGAAGAAAAATAACATGTCGCTCGAATTATATTCAATCCCAAACATAATAAGATCCTATTAAAAAAATATTACTAATATTTTGCAAAAATAATTATGTTATCTCTTCACGTATTTCTTATTCATAACAAATGCATGAATGCACAAATACGCGTTATAAAAACTTCAGAATAACAGTTAATTTAAATTGGTTTTCTTCAAATAAGGTGCAAGTGATTTGACAGAGAGTTCTTTCAATTTATCACGAAAAGTGAAACTTGTTGTCCAGGAACGCGAGTTAATGTAACACGTTTCGGTACTATTATTTTGTAAAAAAATTGTTCCAAGAAATAATATGTTACGGTATATTTCTCATTGGTACACCAAGTACGTAATGTGATATTCTTAATCCAATAATCTAAAAATAGCGTTCTTTAAAAATAAATAGGTAAATTAATAAATACTAGATTTTTAAATTAATGCGGTATTTTATGGCTGATTTAAATTTAAAAAAAAACACAGCTTAAAGTGATATTTATAAAGAACACTTTTTTAAAAGTTAGAGGAGAAAAAAACCAACATTTTCTTAAATTTTTATGCAACGGTATTTCACGTAATATATCTAAACTGATAAAAGAAAAGTTTCACTCTGTATGTGTGTATGTCTGTATGCCAGAGAAAGCTAGGGAAATCTAGCACACGTAGAAGTATGGAAATTTGTATGAGGATAGACCAAGACAGATCTTGGTGATACTGAGGCTCAGATTGTTTAGTTTTTGATAAATATATGATATGGTAATTAAATACCCATTAAAAAATCGATATTTTTATAAAAATCGTCAGACGCGGGCAAACCATCCCAGAACCCACTTTACCTAGCGGAAGTGAATCAAATACTGTTTGCCCGATCTTTTTCACCGTTTTGTTTTAACCTCCTTCGCACCAACTGTATGGTTTTCTTAAAAACGAAAGGCATACTCTCAAAGAACGTTCCTTCCTGAACTCTCCTCTTCCGTCCCCGGTCTGAAACGCCGCAATCAGTGTGGAAAAATATGGTTGTTCACCCATTGAAAATGCGTGATTTTTTTTTTTTTTCAAAAATAGTCCGGTGGACGTTTTTTCCTTTACGGTAACGTCCCTCTAGGCCACAATTTGACCGACAAACAAAAAATATTCCCCTAAAGGTGAGATTCTTGTCGTTTTGACGGTGTAATCGATTTTCTAAAAATACGAATAGTATTCCTTCTAAAAACGTTCACTCCGCGCCTCCAGGAGACGATCTTTTTTCTACTCGAAAAAGTAATTAAATGTCCGTATTGCGACAGAATCTCTGTAGAGCATCTCGGCAGACCAGATATACATCACCTACAAAATATTTGAAACGTTCTGAAGAGTCGCAGTATTTAAAAATACGGGAAATTTTCGATGATAACGGCAAAAACGTGGCCTTTTGGGAGTGGTTTTGCTCAGTTTCGGCTCATGTTTGCACGACTAAATAAGCATATTTTTTCAAGAAATTTTAAACAGAGCTTGGATAAAGTTATATTTATAAACGATTAAAATTTAAGGGAATTCGGAATGTGCGAACTATTTATTTAACACTTTCCAACCTAGTTGAAAAGTGTTTATGACTTCGGTTTGTCTGGCCGTCTGCCATCTGGCCGTCTGGCCGTCTGGCCGTTTGGCCGTGCTCTAACTGCCGTAAATATGCCCGGATTGCTCTTGAATTTTTATATTGTCGTTATCTATAGCATGTTCCATATTTCAACGGAAGTGTGTAGCACTTATAGTTTTCTTACAGGGACACTCAAAAGAATTCCGTTACATTACGGTGTATGGGGAAAAATCATTTGCGGTTTATTTATATAATGTTTCACTATTTTAAACGCATTGAAATTTATATATATCACGAAGGTGCATTAGAAGAAGCTTAATATGGAATAGGGTGTGCATAGCACTTATAGTTACTTTACAGGGACAGTCAAAAGAATTCCGTTACATGACGTCTATGGAGAAAAATCGTCTGCGGTTTATTTAAATTTTTCACTATTTTAAACGCATTGAAATTTATATGTATCAGTAAGGTGCATTACAAGAGGCTTACTACAGAATATTGTGTGTATAGCAGTCATCGTTCATTTACAGGGACACACAAAAGAATTCTGTACTGTCTGTTAACAATAATTCCTGGAAGTGCATTTTAAATTACTGAACGCGATTTTAATTTTAACTCGCTTTTTGTCTATTACGTTGTGTGTATAATTTCTGTAGATCCTATACAGGGAATCACAAAAGTTCGCGAACACATTTCCGTTTATTGACAGAAACTCCAGACGGAGAATTTTAAATTGTGCTACGCGTTTCCTAACTGAACTAAAATTTAGCATCCTATGTAGTATATATACAAATCTATATATCCTACACAGGGCTGAATAAAAGTATTCGGATATTTTTCCGAATATTGTATGTGTTGGAAATTCCTGAAATTATGTTTTTAAATCCGTTTTGCGTTTTCCAAATTGTTTACTTAGATGTTATCTTTTAGCTTTTTAAACGGTATGAATTGTAAAATTATTTTGGAAGCGTTGGAAAGTGTTACATAATCTATGCTTGACGCATGATTTTTCGTTCTTGTTTGTTTTGTTAAAAAAACGAAAACAAACAAACAAAAAAAAACGAAAATAAAACATACTTCTTTTACACTTTGATAACAATATCTTTTACGAAATTTTTACACGGGCTGTAAAAACCGTTATATTTGCTGATAAAAATTTTAGAGTTCGGACAACAAGAACGATTTTTTTTCTTAACTGTGAAATGACCATACCTGAGAAAAACAAGACAATGTCTTCTTACGAGCGCTTTTGCCACTAAATATCAATTTTTTTTCGCGTATTTGTATTTCGAAATATAAATTTATACTAAATGGGGTTAAATCATACAAACTTGAGGTTTGTTTATGGTTATTATCATGGGCCCGGTCAGCGCCGGACGGATCAGCTGGTGTTAAATAATGTCCATGTAAAAGGAAATCACTGCGTTTGCATAATGTATATATGGTGGAATCTGTGTTCGATGCCATGTCGTTTTCCGAAAAGACAGTGTCTTCTACTGCATTTTGATCCGAAAGTTGAACTAGGTCTTATTTCGAGAAATGTCCATTTTTATACAAAGTAATTTGCTTTTATTCATTTACAATCATCTATAATCATTGATATATTCATTTGAGAGTGTCCAGGGTATCTATACATTATCATATATATATATATATATATATAGTATATGATACATACATACATATACATATACATATACGCAGTATTTATATATGTATAAATTTTTGAAAAACAGGATTTTCATAAACCATTTCACTGTAAACTTCTATACAGTTTTCTTCATTATTTTTCGAATATCTTATTCTTAGTTCCGTTAAAATACTTTTTTTTTATTCAAGGCACCCAGAAAAAGGAATTGATTAAAACTACAAAACATGTTTTGTTGAGTACATTTTGGTTGTTTTAGCAAAATTCAAGTAAAATTGAACCATTTTACTTGAATTAACAAAACATTTTTTGCTGACGATACATTTTTTTTTTTTTGGAATTGCCAAAAAAAAAAAAAAAAAAAAAAAAAAAAAAAAAAAAAAATGTTGATTCAAACAAAATTTCCATTGACCTATATTTAAACAAAAAGTTTTGTTGGGTTAACCAAATTTTTCTGGGTGGACTTTTATTCGAATGTAAGTCCGGGGACTTACAAATGTCTTTTCGCAGTATGCATGCCAATAATGACATCACTACGGGACCGTTTAGAGCAGTGGTTCCCAACGGGGGGCGCACGCCCCACAGGGGGAGGGCAATTTGAGAATTTGGCGAAATTCAGACGTTCTCTCTTTGAATTCCAAAACAGTTTTAAAGATTCTTTTCAAATATAATCTTATATACAACATTTTGCAAAATAAATTTTCTGGTTTAAAACATTTTTTATTTTAATTGTTTCAAGTTGACGCTTGGGAAAACAGAAAAGTCAAAGTACTACCGCCAGACACATGACCAGAAGTTCGATCAACAAATTAAAACGCATCTTTTTAGAAATCAATATTTTGAGATCCTAGAGAGAGTATCTGAATCTGGTTGATATTAATCTCTTCACCTCTAGAATATTTTGAATTTATTAGGCACTTTTTCTTACTGTTAGTAATTAAAATTATAAAAGTATCATAGAAAAATATTCAATTAAAGTTTTTTATTTGTGTATCTCAATTTTCTAATCAATATTAAAAAAATAATTTGCTTTTTTACATCGTTGCATATTATTATTATTATTATTATTAATGATTTCTTAATAAATAACTTCTTTTTGTTGAGGTGTTTTTTCTTTCGTAATGCGTTGTCTTTTATTTAGATTTAATTAATAGCATTCAGGACTTCTTTCGTGGGAATAAGACTTAAATTTTTATAAAATAAGAATTATTTGTCACAGGCAGAGTGAAGCGGGACTTCAAAGTTTAGAGATGATTTTGGGGGGGGGGGGGGGGGGCATGGCTAAAAAAAGGTTGGGAAACACTGGTTTAGAGTATTGTGTTGAGCAAAAAACATGTCAACGCGGAGTCGCATTCAAACTTTGTAAATATTTTTCTTGGCACTTGTGTTAAAAAAATGCTTTGTTTTAGCTACGCGACTTACTCTTCGTGCCTTTTAAACCAACAATATGGCTTGAAAAATTATCTTTTAAATAGTTTAAAATAACACACATCTATTCAAAAATTTCTATAAATTTCAACATGTCGTGAAGTATTTTTATTCCAATTAAAGTTAAATAATACAAGATAAAATTCTTTTTTGTTATGTAAAATAATAATTTCTCATTTGTTTTACTTTGTTTTATTGAATTTAATAAATCTTTCAAGGATACAAAAATGACAAATAAATGTGAATGATTAAATAAATTTATATGTTCATCCACTTTTTCGTCACAGTTGAGTATATCACTTTTTTTATTCTTTGACAGATGAAAAGTAAAGAAGTGAATTTTCTTTTAACAGTGCTTTGTCTGAAATGGACAGATTCTTGTGGAACACATGAATCAATGTATATATTTAAAACGTTTCAAATTAAAATATAAAAAAAAATGAAATTAAGTTTAAATTTTATAAATAGCCTAATCATTCATTTATTTTACAACTTGGCCCTTCTTAAATAATCACTTGTGAGATTGAAGCAAATTACTGTCACCTGAAAACGTGAGGAATATAAGAAACTAGTCGTTGGGGGCCACCGTAATACTTACCCATCATGGATATGCATAATGTAAAATATTAAAATAAAAATGTGTAAACTACTTATAAAATGCATTGCAATTCAAATAAAATCGTGGCTTGATGACGTCATAAACTTTAAAGGCTCGATTACTGAGTTGCTTGAAAGAAACATCCTTATAACTCCAAAAATAATAATCCTATTAACTAGTGGTTTATTGCATGTGATTAAGCGTCAAATTTCCAATTAAAATATACCTTTGAAGTGAAATTTGAATGAAATACAGGGTCATGAAAAATCGAAGAGTGTGGTAAATAGGATTCCAAATATCTCGGCAACTAATTATCCGATCGACTTCATGCTTTATGCAAAATGTATGTTTTTTTATTGTCTTTTGTACTCATTTCTTAAAATAAATAATTTCGAAATTTTTATATACCTTTAATCAGAACGAATATTTATGGAGTCCGAAAAAAATAGTTCCAGTTAATCGAGGTTATTGAAATTAAATAGGCTTCTTCTCATTATTACATACTAAGTACATACCAAATTGCAAACCTCTATCTCAATTTGTTCGGGAGATAGAGCTTTTGCAGACACACAGACAGGACGGCAAAAAATTTTTTTCTAAAAATATGTTTTTCGGAATCTCCAGTGTCTGAAACGTGTAAATCCGTCAAAAAAAATTTTCGATGTTCAAAACGATTACAAGACTTACCCTATACTACGTATGATGGGTAAGTAAAATAGTCATCAATAAATTTGAAACTAAAAATTAGAAAAGGGTTTGTTTGCGTTTTCAAAATACTTATTTCAAATCCATCTTGACTGTTTTCTGACATATTCATACAAAGATTTTTATTCGTAAAAGCCCTTAAACTTCTGTTAAAGAAATAACTTTAAAATCATTAGTTTAAACTAACTATAAATTGTTTGAAATTATTTTCATGATTGTCAGGTTTTGTGTTAGTTAATGACTATTTTAACAAAGTTAAACAGGCTTATTACTTACTCATCATACATACTATAGGGTAAATCTTGTGATCGTTTTAAAAATTGGAAATTTTTTTTTTGACGGATTTACACGTTTCAGACACTGGAGATTCCAAAAAATATATTTTTAGAAAAAAAAAATGCCGTCCGTCTGTGTGTGTGTGTTGTGTCTGGTTGTCTGTGTGTCTGTAAACGCTCTATCTCCGGAACAAATTGAGATAGAGACATGGAATTTGGTATGTACTTAGTATGTAATAATGGGAAGAAGCTTATTGAATTTAAGTAACCTCGATTATTCGGAACTATTTTCTTCGGACTCTCGAGGTATTCGTTCTGATAAAAGTTGTATAATTTTTTTGGAAATTGTTTATTTTAAGGCGTGATTATAAAAGACAATAAAAAACATAAATTTTGAATAAAGATTGAAGTCGATAGGATAACTAGTTGCCGAGATATTTGTAATCCTATTTCCACACTCTTCTATTTTTCACGACCCTGTATTTCATTCAAATTTCAATTCAAAGATATATTTTAATTGGAGATGAGACGCTTAATCCGACGCAATAAACCGTTAGTTATTAGGATTATCCATTTTGGAGTTATAAGGATGTTTCTTTTACGCAATTCAGTAATAGAGCATTTAAACTTTATGACACCATCCAGACAAGATTTTATCCGAATTGCAATGGATTTTCTAAATAGTTTACACTTTTATTTTTTTTCATATTTTATATTATGCATATCCATGATGGGTAAGTATTACGGTGGCCCCTAACGACTAGTATTTAATGCTTTTCGGTTTTTTTTTCGGGATAGTATTATATTACATCTCTCTTAGAAAAAAAAAATCATGCTAAATCTTATCTCCGGAAAAAATAGAATTAAAGTAAATTAATGTGCAATATGATATAGTAAAATTATTGAATATTGAACTTTTTTTGACAAGCGAAAATAAAAATTTATCAGATTTTATTGTTTCAAACGAACACAATTTACATAAAAATTCTTGAAATAATAATGTAAAATTTTCTACTTATTATAATAAAGGGTTTTTCATCTGACATTTAATATCATAAAAAAAAAAATGTGTCTTTTATATAACAATCGTTATTCTACTATGCTATACATAGTAACTGAAAAATTCAAAAGAAACAGATTTCGAATTCTTCGAATCAAAGAATGAAGGGAACAATCTATGGTAGCGTTTAATTTCCGACAGAAACTGATTTTTTCTTTTGTTCTAAAAATCCTTTTTTTTACAACTGGGTGATTTATCTACTTTTATTGCTTGTTAAAAATAATGAAACATGTCGTTTTGATTGTCAAAATAAGTTAAATGAAGAATGAGTAAGAAATGATTGAATTCATTTTACTAGTATATATAAAGTGCTTGCATAGTTTTAAAATTCAACGATTACAAGTAAAAGGTGCACAGTTCCACAAGTAAAAAATGTAAACTACTATTTTTGTAGGAATGTGTGTGAGTGTAGGAATTGCTTATAACACTTCCTTGTTTTAGTACTGTTAATGCTGTACTCGTACTAACTAGTTAGTACTAGTAACAAAACAATTCTTTCAGTGATATTTCATAAGTAAATAGCCTGGAAGTCAAAAACTTTGTGAAATTCGATAACTTTTCATGCATCAGTTTTAGATGCATTTTATTCTCCAGTAAAGATATCTTCCATAGCAATCCGTATACTTGTTGTAGAAAGTAAAAACGTTTAGCTATTTTTAGACATGCCTGTATAAATAATCTGTGTATTCTACAATAAAAAGAAGATGGTAAAGAACTAGAAAACTTTAGAAAATTCAAGTTTAATTATGAAAAATTGTTTTTATAAAACATAATATTAAATGAGAAGTTTTTTGAAAGCACAATTTATGTAAAAACATTTTCAACACTATAGTTTTCAAATAAATATCAGAATTAAGATTTATATCTAGAATTTATAAGTAAATTTATATTTAACTATAAATACTAATAATCTATATAAATTTATATAAATTATTAGTATTATATTATATATTAGTATTAAAATATATAATAATTTATAACTATATATACTATACATTTATATTTAACAATAAATTTATATTTAACAATAAATTTATACTTAACAATAAATTTATATTTAACAATAAATTTATATTTAACAATAAATTTATATTTAACTTATAAGAATGCATACTGCTGCTATTAAAAATACGATCTAATCCTATGCCAGGAAAAAAGAACGTTATCTTATATATTTTGTACAATTATTTACATTCAGGTATTAAATCTTTTTACGTAAAACTACGAAAATATAAAATATATGATTGATAGAAACATTTTATTGATACATATACACGTGTTGTTTTGATAGATTATGATTTTAAAAAATAAAGTATTTACTAATCTTAGACTCTCAAGCGAGTAAATAGAATTTGCCAATAACGCAATTTTGGCATCTATTTTATATAATCACTTTCATTGAGCAGCCCATCTTCTGTACGTAATCGCGGTAAGACATTAAAATTATGTCTTATCTGTAACTTATTTTCATTTTATTGAAACTGTGGGTTTCAAAAAATATATCCGTAAAATAAAAATAAAGTAATAATATTAGACACTCATGCACGTTAATGAAATCAGTCAACAAGACTGTATTCTTATACGTATTTTTATAAACGTTCTAAGTTCTTCTTGCTATTATTGTACTAAAATTATATATAACATTAACTACTTTGGATATATTCCTAAAAAATTTTTTTTAACAATGTTGTTTGGACAAACAATTAGTCATTTTCCAATTAACCTGCTCTTTTCACTAAGCCCGAAATATATCCGTCCGATCAGACAAACAGTTAATTTAACAATTAGTCTCACTCTTTCCAGTAAGTCCGCGATATATATATATATATATATATATATATATATATATACTGCTCAAAACAATTAAAGGATATTGCAGTTTTAGGTGGATTTTGTATCTGGGAAACTTTTTAGCTGATTGATACATGGTCGACAGACATAGTAGGTTATATGAGAATAAATTACACATGTTTGGCAGAAAAAAATGCATTTTATTGCGCATTTGTGTACAAAAGGAAAAAAACACAATTTGTGCATATGAGGAAAAAAGAATAAGAAAAGGTGTTTTCTTCAAAGAAAATCATTTTCAGTAGTGGGTATGGTTTCCACGGGCGGCCAGCAACGTTGAACACCTTTGAGGCATGGACTCAATGAGGCTATTAATGACGAGTTGGGGTATTCTGCCCCACTCTTCCAGAAGAGCTCTTTCCAGTTCTTGGAGAGATTGTGGGGTTTGTTAGCGGCCAGAAACTCGTCTTCCTAGAGCGTCCCAAACGTGCTCGATTGGATTCATGTCTGGAGAACACGCTGGCCATTCCATTCGAACGAATCCTTCCTCGAAAAGGAAATCCTCCACCAGGTTTGCACGATGTGGCCTGCAGTTATCGTCCATTAAAATGAAGTTATCTCCGATTGCTGCAGCGTAAGGGACTACAATAGGTCTGAGGATCGCATCCCTATATCGGCGACCAGTCAGAGCTCCATCTCGAATGATGTAGAGGTCAGTGCGCCCGTCAATGGAGATGCCACCATACACCAACACTCCTCCACCGCCAAATATAACACTTTCGAGCACGAACGCAGGATTATTCCTACTGCCACGGTCCCTCCAGATGAAAATACGCCTATTATCCGGATGCACAGAAAAACGGGACTCGTCAGAAAACAGAATATTGCTCCATTCATTTCTCCTCCAGTTGATATGCTCGGTTGCCCACTCCCTGCGGTCGCGACGATGCCTTGATGTTAATCTAACACATACCATCGGTCGGCGAGCATACAGACCTACAGCATGGAGCCGGTTTCGGACAGTCTGAGTTGAAATCGTGGTGCCTGTAGCCGAGCGAAGGTGTTGTTGGAGAAGAGTAGCGTTCATGTTTCGGTGTCTCCGAGCTGTTAACGCTAAATACCGATCTTCATTGGGCGTTGTTGCCCGTCTACGACCTTGCCCTGGTGTTCAGCCTGCACATTCACTCTCCAAAAAACGGTTCCAGATCCTGGAAATGACACTTTGTGACACTCCAATGGCTTGCGCTACTGTGGCTTGAGTTTGGCCCCCTTCCAACCTACCAACAATTCTCCAAGCTTCTGAATCTGTCAAATGAATTCGCTGAGACATAGTACTCATCGAAACAAAGCAATCACTGAATGCCGATCATCCTTGTCTTCATTCTCTTTTATCTAGTTGAAAGTCAAATTTCATTCGCTGCCGCTGAAGCGACGTTTTTGACGTCGAACTCAAAATTTGCATACTCCACAGTTTGAAAACCAGAAAAATTCACATTTGCGATTCTCTTCTTCTATTTTCGGCAAAAATAATTTCGTTTATATCTTTATTTTATATAAAACTTCAAATATCCTTTAATTGTTTTGAGCAGTGTATTATCTCCGTGTGTAAGTCTGAGTGTGTGCTATATACAGGGTGTTTCATAAAAGATGAGAAAAACTTTAAGAGATTATAGTACACATCAAAACAAACAACCTTCATCAAATAATGCAAAATCGGAAATAAAACGCAAAGATACTGACGCATTTTGTATCTTGGTTAAGCTTCGTTAAAGCTTCGTTCATATAGCGAGTTATCGGGAGAAGACCGACACTAATAGCATGAAAATGTGATATAGGGAGAAGAAGGATGCATATGCAGAATATTGCCTCGATTCAGACATTAAAGCCGCTGATCAGAGTGTGCAACTGTCAATCGTAGTAGGAACGTATCGGAAGATGTTACACTTCACTAATAGGTAAAAGGCTGATATGCATTTTACCTACGGAACTGGAAATGGAATGGCTCAGAGGCTCAACGATTGTACGGAGAGCGGTTACCTGACCGTAGAACATTTGAGGGTTTGCCCCGACAGTTGTATGAGACGGGATCTTTTCTCGCTTCCCAGTAGGATGCAGTTCGTGCAAAGACGGACGAGACGTTAGTTGTGGAAGAAGTCATTCTGGATATGGTGGTTGATCAGCCAAGTACTAGTAGACGGGCAGTTGCTAGGCAATTACATGTATCACACTGCAAGACATGGTGAGTACTGATCGATGACCGTTTGCAACCTTATTATGTTCAATGTGTCCAGGAACTGACGCAAAGGGATTATCCTCGTCGTGTGGATTTCGCCCGCTGTTTTCTGCAGCATAACCCGGTAAATTCAGATTTGGGGGCAACTGTGCTTTTCAAGGTTTAATGTACCTTCACACGTGAAGGTGCATTTTACACCCACATTCATGTATGGGTGGATGTAAATCCACAGGCAACTTATTCACATGCTCATCAGCGACGCTTTTCCATCAAGTCATTCCAACTTCAAAAGTAAACAAGAACGAAAAATCATGCGTCAAGCATAGATTATGTAGCACTTTCCAACGATTCCAAAATAATTTTACAAAACATACCGTTTAATAAGCTAAAAGATAACATCTAAGTAAACAATTTGGAAAACGCATAACATATTTAAAATTATAATTTCAGGAATTTCCAACAGATACAATATTCTGAAAAATATCCGAATACTTTTATTCAGCCCTGTATATGATCTATAGATTTGTATAAGCTAGGATGCTAAATTTTAGTTTAGTTAGGAAACGCGTAGCACAGTTTAAAATTATCTTTCTTGAGTTTCTGTCAATAAACGGAAATGTGTTCGCGAACTTTTGTGCTGCCCTGTATAGGATCTACAGAATTTATACACACCACGTAATAGACAAAAAGCGAGTTAAAATTAAAATCGCGTTCAGTAACTTAAAACGCACTTCCAGGAATTAGTGTTAACAGACAGTAGAGAATTATTTTGTGTGTCCCTGTAAATGAACGATGACTGCTATACACACACTATTCTGTAGTAAGCCTCTTGTAATGCACCTTAGATATATATATATAAATTTCAATGCGTTTAAAATAGTGAAACATTATATAAATAAACCGCAGACGATTTTTCTCCATAGACGTCATGTAACGGAATTCTTTTGACTGTCCCTGTAAAGTAACTCTAAGTGCTATGCACACCCTATTCCATATTAAGCTTCTTCTAATACACCTTAGTGATATATATAAATTTCAATGCGTTTAAAATACTGAAACATTATTTAAATAAACCGCAAATGATTTTTCCCCATAGACCGCAATGTAACGGAATTCTTTTGAGTGTCACTGTAATAAAACTATAAGAGCTACACACTTCCGTTGAAATAGGGAACATGCTATAGATAACGACAATAACATATAAAAATTGCAGAGCAATCCGAGCATATTTACGGGAGTTAGAGCACGGCCAGACGGCCAGACGGCAGACGGCAGACGGCCATACGGCCAGACAAACCGAAGTCATAAGCACTTTTCAACTAGGTTGGAAAGTGCTAAAAAACACTGAAACTATTGAATACTAGTTGTTACAAGTGACGTCGTTCACTCAATATTGAAAGAAAAATAAATGTATTAATTAAGCAAAATATTTCATTCCCGATAATTAAAAATTTAAATAATTTTTAAACCCTTTATCACATTTCATATAAGGCAATACGGTATTTCTTTTTTATAGGGACCTGGACATAACACAGTTTTAAAATTTAAATTTTGTGCCAAATAATCTCGAAAATGAAACTACAACAAATGGAAAAGGAGAGCAAATAAAATCGTGGAAATCGACGAATTGGGTAAAATCAAATGTCAATTTCACCTGATTAACCATATTACTTTTAACGATTTTGTGAGACGCTTTAACAGTCATCCTTCAAAAATAATTAATTGAAAATTGTATAGGCTTTTTCTTTAAATTCAATTCTTGTAAATAGGGAGCGATAATTTGTACACCTAAATGCAAGGATCTGAAATTTACCTACTTGGTTTAATCGATAACTGAAACTAATCTTGATTTCTAAATGACAGTATGTTGACAGACGATGTTTGTTACAGAATAACTTGATTTACAGAATAACTTGATTCATAAAGTTTGAAATGTGGAAATATGTTTTCATTTTTCGAAAATTTTACTGTAATCAAGATTTTTGTTTTCATCATCTATTCAAATTTATATATTTTTCTTTCAGTTGTAATGAGAAAATGGCGTCAAAAATATATTAATCTGTTTTATTTTTCCTTTTTATCCACAAAAATGGAGAAATTTGGTTGCCGTTGTTAGAGAAATTTCATTAACATTTACAAAAAAAATTAAATTTAAATTTAAATTTAATATTCTGGAAAACAATTCAAAATTTTAACTTGTGAGAGTTTATATGACATTCTCAGATCAGTGATAACCGGTTGTTAACAAAATCATGTTGCGTTCGATAATCTAAGAGGAATTGCGAAATAGACAATCAGTTTGTAATATAATAGATTCGTGGTCATTTTTCTTTTCCTAATAATCATTATGTGAATTTTGGCAGAAAATTCATCTGTAAATAACTGATATTTTCCTGCTTAATAATCAGTATAGTTACAGTTAAACAAATATTTTAATTTTTCGTTTTAAATATGGCGTGAAACTCATCTGCTTTCTATACTTACTGATTCTTGCATTATTAATGTATAAAATTGATTGACGCTCTTTTAAAAACAAATTTGAAAATTCCCGTTTCATTTCAAATATGACGTCACTTTGTTCCCATAGAAATATCTTTTTAACTATATAATTATTGTTAATTTTCTTTTCCTGTCAATCATAACGTGGATTTTGGCAGAAAACTTACATTTGTATCTAACTGACATTCAAGCTTATTACTTAGTGGCGATAAAAAATATTTCAGTTTTTCATTTTAGATATGTCATCATTATCCATCTACTTTCATTATATACTGATTTTCATGCTCCTTGTATTATTACGAATATTTTAAATACATGTTTTATTTCCAATAAGACGTCATATTCGTCCAAGCCAAGGAGAATCCTTTTCATAGTTCCATGGTCCAGAAATATTTTCTTTATAACATAATTATTGTTCATTTTTTCTTCTAATTATAGCGTAATTTTTGCTATAAAATCTCTTCTCAACGTAACCGACATTCATACTTCATGTATAATAACAAACACTCTATATTTTCGTTTCAAATATTATGGCAATTCATCTTCTTTTCAATTCTTTATAATTTTCATATTTCAGATGGAAATCGTTAAATTGAAAGTTAATTGTTGAGGAAAATATTATTCCAGGTTTTGTATTTATTGACAACGATAATGCTTAGCAATGTAAAATGGTTAATTAAATTTTACAGGAAAATATTCATTGATTCTCTATGAAAATAATGAAATTTTGGCTACGGTTTCAGAGTTTTAATTATTTCAGACATCAAAGCTCAATCTGTCGGTTCTATTTGAAACTAACACAAAGATGGTTTGTAAAAAAATTACCGCCTTTGCACACATTCTCTCTTCGCACATATTCTCTCTTCGGCAGAGAAAAAAAACAGAGATAGTTTTTTTTTCTTTTCCAAAATGTACGCTCTTCTTTTTGAGTTTTAATATAAGTACTTTGCAATAAAATGATCAGGTATGTTTACAGAAAATATTATTTTACAAATGTTAATTTATTCGTATACAATAACCTCATCAAAATTGTGATTATTACAATATTGGCATTTATTGCAACTCATTTGGTCGTTTTATGGAGAACGTTAATTAAGCAACGAGACAATGCTATTTCTTTTTATTTAAATGTCGTTATATAATATCCAAGTGATAGTTAAATATATTTGTTTACAGTTTAATTTCATAACAATCATTATTATTTTAAATTTTCTTTGGTATTTTTAAACAATGTCGTATATATTTGAAAAAGCGTTTAATTTTTAAACTATAATATTTTGGTAAATATATTACGACAACATTGTATAAATATATCATTATTTATTACATATATTAAGTAGCGAGACATTTAATTTAAAACAAGTATACGAAATTGTTTTATTAAACAGCAAATTTAATATATTTAACTAAGGAAGTTTCCACTTCAAAAAGTTTTAATTATTTAATTAAATTTCTCTGTCCAAACGTATGTGTTACATGATTAAAATCAATGATCATTTTAACTGTACATTATACCTCGAAGAATATTTAAACAGATTTAATTATAGTTTCCTTGGTGATAATAAAATAAACAATATTAAAATAATCAAAATAAACATTAGATTTTAGTTACGATAATTTCTAACATAATTTAGTAATATGGTATATAAAGTTCAAAATTCCGTTCATTTAAAAACATTTCCCGTAAAAGAAATAAGTACGATAAGAAATAAGTATAAAAGAAATAAGTTTACATATGGTTCTCACATTGCCATATATCGGTGGTATCTACCATATGATTATATTATTACGTTTATTATTAGATATTGTATATGCAGATAAATTATCTGCATGCTATTTGACGGGCAGGTTTTCGCAAGTTATGAAGTCGACTAGTTTCGTTCATTCTGTCACTGTCTTAAAGAGTTACGGGCAAATACCTTTGCGTCCACACACTGCAGATTCTTTTCCCAGTGTTTCAGCCACTACGTATTTTGCGGAACTTCTGCAGGCTGCTTTCTTCTACGGCTGCATGCGAAAGGGTTTTCTGATACTGTTTTATTTTTGGCAACTTGCATTATTCAAATTTTTCGGTAAATGTGTGGAGAACGTAATAGATTACTGCATGTTTACAGTACAGCTTTTTATCTATTGTATTGGAATGTAATGTCATAGAAGGTGGTATGTGATTTTAGTTTCGTCTTGTTTGCAAAACCTGAAGTGTCTTATGCAACAGTTTGTTACTATTTTAGATTATTAATGTTTTTCTCATATTGTTATTCAATTCTACGTTTTAAGTTTCGACTTTGAAGAAAATACGTCTGATTTTCTTTTTAAATTGCGAAGTTTTCAGTCAGCTGATAACATTCTTCATCTTCACTGTGCTTAACTCTCTGCTCTGGCTCTAGTTTAAGTTGTTTTAACCAACTCCTGTTACTATTCAATTTTAAACGGAATTTTCTCAATTTTTTTAAAGATTGTCAAAAGTTTCTTTTACAGCTATCAGACTTTTGAAATTTGAAACTTAAAATTTTGGACTTTGAGACCTATGTTAACATCATGTTCAATGGAAAGAACGTCACTCGACTTCTATTTGAGAAATATATAAATGAGCCGACAGTCGCAGTTACCAAGAGAGACAAGAGTACGGCCAATAATCTCATTGAACTATTTGAATCAGGGATAATTTTGGAAACAGAAGAAACACTTGTCTTGCAAATGAAAAACGAAGAATGACCGAAAAATGAAATTAACTTTGAGTGTACGGTACTAGCGGATGATGCAGCTCAGACGACGAAACATCTGAAATTGCATCAACATAATCTCAAACGGACCCTAATTATCAATCGTCATTGAACCCATCAAAGAAAGCGAAGATCAATTTTCGACTACAATTCTAACTAAGACGTCATTAAAGTTCTTAACAATGTAAACACATCAACTGGTAGATGGAAGAAAGCGTCGGCCCTCAAGAATCGATCCAATAGATCAGTTCCATTCATCCTAGATAAATCCTAGATACATCTCCTAGAGAATCAAAATTTGAGAGTGATTAATTATTAAATTTTATTTACTGAGATTTATATGGACCCATCTGAGTACCATCCCATTCAGTCTCGTGATGAACTTGTATCCTTGATAAATCACGTTATATTGATGCAGTTTTTTTAAAACTAAAGAAGTGCCAAAGAATGCATATACAGGGTGGTTACAATTAAACTGATGGTACTCAGAATCTCATAACTCTGGTTTTACTGATTTGATCAGAATGAAACTGCAGATATATGTTATGTAGATCATGTGGCCAAGATTTTCGTAAAAGAAAGTTTGAAATTTTGTGATCAGATGGAGCTGTACTGTAAAAAACATATGGAAGTCAGTAGTTAGTGCAATTTCGCTATAAAAGTATATGTAAGAAAAAGTGTTGTTCAAAGAAATCATTCGTCCGCAGTGAACATGCCGCTGAACAAGAAACAACGCGCTTTGATCGTAAAACTTTTTTTTTCAGAATGAGAGCAATGTTTCGGCATCCCTCCGTTCTTATCGACGGATGAAAAACTTAAGGAGAGGACCCATGTCCGTAAATGCAGTTAAAAGCATGATTCGTAAGTTTGAAAAAACTGGTGCTCTGGATGTTGCACCGTGAAGGGGACGATGTGCAACTGAGATGGCGATTGTAGAGGAAGTTGCGATTGCAACAGCTGAGGCATCTGCAAATTCTTCAAATGCTACTGTAAATGATCGCTCAATAGCACGAGTATTGGGCATTCGATGGGCAATCGGGCGCATGATTTTACGCAAACTTCTGAAGCTCTAGCCTTACAAGATGCATATCGTGCAACAGTTGAAACCGCGAGATCACTATGAGCGCCTTGATTTTTCGTTGCGTTTTCTGGCGAGGATGCAATTAGATGAGTACTTGCCATCGCACATCTTATGGACAGACGGGCTCATTTTCACTTAGATGGTGCTGGGAACACCCAGAACTGCTGCGTATGGTGTCCCACCAATCCTCATGCCGTGCAACAATAGCATCTCCATTCCCCATACGTTATGGCTTGGTGTGGGTTCACTGCGAATTTTTTTTTGGGCCCGTATTTTTTCGAGGAAGTCACAATGAATGGATTTGTTAGGCGTACAGTAATATGTGACCGATAAAGCAGACTCCTGGAGAATCATGTTGTCCCGCAGTTAAGTCAAAGAGGCTGTTTGGCTACCACAATATTCCTGCAAGATGGAGCAACTGCTCATACGGCGAGATGTGTAAAGAATGTAACTCAAGCCAACTTCTAAGATGAACGTGTCATCTCGCGCACTTTCCCAATTTCCTGGCCAACAAGGTCAACAGATCTGAACCCATGTGACTTCTGGCTGAGGGGTTTTCTTAAAGATCATGTTTATCAAAGACGTGTAACTAATTTAGCGAAATTGAAAGCTAGTATCGTACGCCATGTCGCCCTCATTCCTACTGATATGTTGCGTGCAGCCATTGATAACGCGGTAGTACACTTTCAGCTTATTGTTGACCGCCAAGGCATGCACATAGAGCACATAGGTGTGTAAATAAATAAAATATTCCGTTATTATTTGATTTTGAATCATTATCTTTCATTTTACATTGTTAAAACGCCACCAAGTGGCAAAATTTGAAACTTTTTTTACAAAACGCTCGGTTGCATGATTTACATAACATTAATCTCAAGATTCATTCGGATCCTTTTAGTAGAACCGGAGTTACGACCCTCTGAGTAGTGTCAGTTTAACTTTAACCACCCTGAATTATACACAGAGGCATTCGAAAAACGTCTAGGAATGACAAAAGTATTTGGTATTGAAAAGGGCTTGGAATATTGTGCTGAACAAGTTAATAAATATATTCAAGACTACGGTATAGAAAGAGAATTTTCAGCCCTTTTCGACTTCACAACGAAATAGCAGAAATAACAAGACTTTAACTAAAATAGTAATTTGTTTACTATTTCCGAGCAATTTCGTAAACATTGCTATAAATTTCACCACGAATTTAAATATATATTTTTATCTATTAATTGTGTACTTAAATTAAAATATTACAACATAACTTAATTTTTATTATGTAAAAATAAAATTTCTCATATGTTTTACTTTAGCTATTGAATTTAACAAATCTTTCAAAGATACCAAAAATGTCAAAGTCTTTGAATAAATTTATATGTCCAATGACCGGTCCATCACATTTAAGCATATTAAAGCTATGTATTTTAAGACCATGTGAAACTATTTCGAAGTTTCTTATTCTTTGACAGATGAAAGTAAAAGAGTGATTTCTCTTTTACCAGGTCTTTGACAAGGTAACAGATTCTCGTAGTAATACAGAATCAATTTATGTATTTAAATGTTTCAATATAAAATGTAAAAATATAGATATTTTTTTAATATACAGGATGCTTTTTTTTTTAAGTTGTGAAAGTAAAATCCTATAACAAAAGAACCACTCACCCAAATGACCTGAAATTTTACTAGTGTGCACTCAAAGCAATGGGGATTTTTTAGAGGCTGTTAGAAAAACTTTAAATCCCGCCGACAGATGGCGCTGCATTTGCAGCAATGTCGGGAGACGAGCTTGTGCACGACACTCATACAGTGGCGATAAAAGAGTGAAGCGCGTACACCTTGTGTTCATTATTCCATGGATATCCTCGCAATGACTGTGCCATTGACGGACCGCGCGTTGCTAGTGAAACTATATTTTCAGAATAATGAGAGCGCAGCAATTTCTGTTAGGCGATTTGAGACACTTAAGAATTTAAGAAAAGGTCCCATGACGATAGAATGTTCACGGAAGATGGTTTTGAAATTTGAACAGACTGCTTTGCTGAGCCTAAAACCCGGTAGAGGAAGACAACCAGTTGCTGTTTACCTGCAGCGCCATCTGTCGGTGCGATTTTATGTTTTTCTTTTAGCTACGCCAAAAAAATTCCCATTGCTTTGGGAGCATACTGTTGAAATTTCAGTTCATTTGGACCAAAGAGTCTTTTCTTATAGGGTTTTACTTTCACAACTTTAAAAAAAATCACCCTGTATTTTAATACTTTAAGTAAAAGTTTCATAAACAGGTTGCATATGGTATGTTCTTTTAAAAACCGATATTTCCAAATATTAATTGTTCTTTGTTTAATTGCAGAAAATCATTACGAAATAGGCTAATAAATGACGCGAAGTTAAAAAATAAATGTAATGTTTCATCACCGAGATATCAACATTGGAAATGTTTTATTATATTTCAGTATATATAAAATATGAATCCCCCTTTATACATACCCAAGCATAAAACTCAGATGTATAAATTTTAGTGGTGAGCTTTTATCTAAAAAACTTGAATTTTTATCCTGAACACAAGCACTCCATTTCTTCTGAATGGAAACAGGAATATGCCATAAACCTAAACATGATAGAAACTCAAATAAGTAAAAAGAAATGTTGTAACAGAAGAAATGTATTACAAAGAAATATGAGTCTGCGTATTTTGGTAAAACATTTTTCAGATAATAGGGATAAAAAAATTTAAAGCTTGTACATTTTTTTTTTTTTGGTAAATTGGTGTTTTTTCATTTTTAAATCAGCCTTTACTTTACATTTTTTAAAAACTGCAAATGAAACATTTATCTAATTTCAAAATTTTATTTAATAATTTTAATAATTAAATAATAAAAACTTTTAAAATGTGAAATGAAGAACTTTCATTAATCTTAAGAAGTATGAATAAAACTTTGCTTAAATGTTTCATTTATTGACTATTTATATTGCATTTTAAAATTCACGCTTTCTTGAATATCGATTAATTTTTCAAATCGTCTTCACAAGTTATTATTCTCAGTTATTTTATAGTATCAACTTTATAAAAAGTAAATTTAATTCCTTACTTTTCCGACACATTAGTTGCCATATACAAGTTGAAGAACTGGACATTAGAAATTTTAGAAAATTAATTCAAAACATATGTGACTTTAAACTCTGATATTGAGTGGCTCGGAACTGCTAGTTTACTAGTTGAACAACTTTTGAGATATGAAACTGGAGATATGTTTTCTTTTAAACAAGAATTCGATGCTCTTTATATAAATACTCCTGATTAATTATAATTTTTCATTAAATTCCATCCTTTTAAAATGAATACATTTTAAATCGGAAACAATTGTTATGAAAAGCATTAATAACTAAATTAAATTGACTCTCAGAAATAATCATTCAGTGCGTATTTTAGTAACATGCAGCTAGATGATATTGATTAAATTATAGCAATTCAAAAATTTTAACAATGAGAAATGAAAAATGTGAGAAAATAAGGAATATTAATTGCAATCTTTGCTTTTTGAACACAACTTGTACTTATACATGTAGGAGCAATATATTAAAAGTTGAAAAATTCCTTGAAGACAAAAGCTTTAAAAATGTAAAGCCTCCGGTGAAATTTAAAGAAAAAAGAAAAATAATGTGTCAGGCATAGATTATAAAACACTTTCCAGCACAATTTTTTTATTATTATTCTGAAGAAGGATGTCTAAGTAAACATTTTTTAGAAAGCATAACGCATTTAAAAACTCAATTTAAGTAATTACTATATACAGTCAGAAAAATATACGGAATCCTTTGTATAGCACTGTATATGATGTATGAATTTGTAAATATGCTACATAATGTGCTAAAATTGATATCAGTTAGGAAACGCATAAGGTAGTTGAACAATCCATTTCAGCAATTTCCGTCGTTAAACGGAAATGTACTCGAATTATTGTGTGCAGCCATGTTTATGATCTATGAAGTTTATACACACTAAGTAATATGCAAAAATTCGATTAAATTTCAAATCGCCTACAACTGAAAGGGCACTTCCATCAACTATCGCTCAAAGACGGTAATATAAAACTGAACTATTTTGAGAGTCCCTGTGAAGGATAAATCCTATGCACACCATATTCTACAGTATCTTTTAGTGTACCTATGTGATATATATAAATTTCTATGTGTTTGAAATAGTGTAGCATAATGAAATACATTGGAAACGATTTCTATCTACAGAGCATTATGTCATTGAATTCTGTGGACTGTCACCGTAAAAAAAAAATAAAATAAAAAAAATAAATAAATAAATGCTACATATTTTATATCTAATACGGAACATGTCATTGTAAACCCCAATAACATATATGAATTACATGGTAATACGAGTATATTTGCTCGAGTTAGAGCACGGCGAAGCAGACAGCCGACCACACAAACCGAAGTCATAAGCATTCTTCAACTATGTTAGAAATAGTTAAAATGAGCAAAAGATGAGGAAAAATTAGCAACAAGTACAATTATCAAGATGTTTTAGCCCTAAATAAAGATAAATGTTTAAAATCATGTCGGTAAAGGAAAATTTCTGAAAATAAATTATAAAAGTTTTTAAACAAAGAAGGAAAATGACATGTGCGAACACGAATTATATTCAATCCCAAACATAACAAGATCCTATTAAAATTATATTACTAATATTTTGCAAAAATGATCATGTTATCTCTTCACATATTTCTTATTCATAACAAATACAAAGTGCATTATACAAACTTCAGAATAACAGTTAATTTAAATTGTTTTTCTTCAAATAAAGTGCAAGTGATTTGACAGATAGTTCTTTCAATATATCACGAAAAGTAAAACTTCTTGTCCAGGAACGCGAGTTACTGTAACATGTTTCGGTACTATTATTTTGTATAAAATTTGTTGCAAGAAATAATATGTTACATTATATATCTAGTCATTGGTACACCAAGTACTCACTCTGATATTTTTAATCCAATAATCGAAAAAAAATAGCGTTCTTTAAAAATAAATAGGTAACTAAATACTAGATTTTTAAATTAATGCGGTATTGCTGATTAAAATAATAAAAAAAAAAACATAGCTTAAAGTGATATTTATAAAGAACAATTTTTTAAAAATTATAGGAGAAAAAAAAACAACATTTTCTTAAATTTTTATGCAACGGTATTTCACGTAATATATCTATACTGATAAAAGAAAAGTTATGTCAGAGTATGTCAGAGTATGTCAGAGAAGGCTACGAAATCTAGCACACGTAGAAACATGGAAATTTGAATGAGGATAGACCAAGACAGATATTGGTGCAACTCAGACTCAGATTATTTAGTTTTTGATAAATAGCTGACATGTTAATTAAATACCCATTAAAAAATCAATCTTTTTTTATAAAAATCGCAGACGCGGGTGAACTATCCAAGAACCCACTTTACGTAGCGGAAGTGAATGAAATACCGTTTGCCCGATTTTTTCACCGTTTTGTTTTAACCTCCTTTGGACGAACTGTATGGTTTTCTTAAAAACGACAGACATACTCTAAAAGAACGTTTCCTTATGTCTAAAATGCCGCTATCAGTTTGGTAAAATATGGTAGTTCATGTCATCCATTTTCACCCATCATTTTTTTTAAGGGTCATTTTCTTGGTGGACGTTTTTCTCCTTACGGTAACGTCCCACTAGGCCGCAATTTCACCGACAAACAAAAAATATTCTCTAAAAGTTGAAATTTTTGTCGTTTTGACGGTGTAATCGATCGATGGTGTAATCTAAAAATACGAATAGTATTTCTTTTACAAACATTGGCGTCTGGAGGTCACTCCGCGCCTCCAGGAGGCGATATTTTTTCTACGCTAAAAAGTAATTAAACGTCCGTATTTCGACAGAATCTCTTTAGAGCATCTCGGCAGACCAGATATACATCACCTACAAAAAATTCGAAACGTTCCGAAGAGTCGGAGTATTTAAAAATTAAAATACGGGAAATTTTCAATGATAACGGCAAAAACGTGGGCTTTTGGGGGCGGTTTTGATCGACTTCGGCTCATGTTTGCACGACTAAATAAGCATAATATTTTTTCACTAAATTTTAATCAGAGCTTGGATAAAATTATATTTATAAACAATTAAAATTTCTGGGAATTGGGAATATGATAACTGTTATTTTTGTTTTGTTAATTTTCGCGAAACAAAATGAAACAAAGCGAAAACAAAATAAAAAACGAGAAAAAACATGTGAATTCGTGAAATTCGTGAAAAAAAAACAAACAAAAAAAAAACAAGACAATGTCTTTTCCCGAGCTCTTTTGCCACTAAATATTAATATGTGTTTCCGCGATTTTTTCATTTAAAAATATAAATTCATATAAAATGAGATTAATTATATAACATCATACAAACTTGAGGTTTGTTTAAAGTTATTATCACGGGCGCCCGGTCAGCGCCGGGCGGATTAGCTGCTGTTAAATAATACCCATGTAAAAGGAAATCAGTGCCTTTGCAAAACCTATATATATCTTTCAGTATGAGTTCGTTGCCATGTTGTTTATTCAAAAATACAGTGTCTTATATTGCATTTTGATCCGAAAGTTGAACTAGGTCTTATTTCGAGAAATATCCATTTACATACAAAGTAATTTACTTTTATTCATTTACAATAATCTATAATTATTGATATATTCATTTGAAAGTATACAGGGCATCTATACATATTCATATATATATATATATATATATATATATATATATATATATATATAGTATATGATACATACATACATATACATATATAAAATTTTGAAAAACAGAATTTTCATGAATCATTCCACTGTAAACTACTGTATAGTTTTAATAATTTTTTTTTCTTTCTTCGTTTATGTTATTCTTAGTTCCGGGAAAATACTTTTTTTAATTCAAAGCTTTTATTTTATTGAAAGTCCGGGTTCTTAAAAATGTCTTTTCGAAAATCTATAGAATTTCATACTGGATTTCTTTTTTTTTTTTGTCTATCATGAGAACTACAGCAGGAAAACCGTGGTTAGCTTTAAACTATTAACTGCAAGAAGAAAAAATAGCAATGCACATAAATCTCCAATAATCCTCAACTTGCCTATACTTAGAATTAGAAGAAAGAGGGAGTCAAAGCGAGAGCTTGTGTCCGACGTCAGAGGAGGGAATTAGCAACTGCACAAAATTGTGGTGGCCCCTACCGTGTATTCTATATACGATGAAAGAGTCTACCTATAGTCAAGTGCAAAATTGTGCCCTTATTAAAATAGTTTAAGAAAATTTTCCACAATTTACATACATAAAGTTTTATTAATAAGAGGAGCTTTTAAGAAAATGCTGGCTGCAGGAGGGGAATTATTGGGTTGGGTTGGGTTGATTGTTGACGGCCAATTATCTACACATGGGATATAGCCCCGGGGGGAGTGCCCTTCGTGGGGGTCTTTCTAAGGGAACCTAACCCGTATTTACGCATGGATAAATCCACGGTTCGAAGAAAACCACGAAAACTCCGATCGATTAGGCCGACGGGCGCGATTGGGATCGAACCCAGCACCTCCCGTCTACCAGCTTCGAGAGCACAACCTATCCGCCACTGGTGGGGCGGGGAATTATTGGAAATGCAGTTTTAATTTTCGCCTTTCGTAGTATGCATGCCAATAGTGACATCACTACGGGACCGTTTAGAATATTGTGCTGAGCAACAAAACATGCCAACGCGAAGTCGTATTCAAACTTTGTAAATATTTTTATCGCGCACATGTTAATAATATGCGTTATTTTAGATACTCGACTTACTCTTCGTGCCTCTTAAATCAACAATATGGCTAAAAAATTTACATTTTAAATAATGTAAAATAACACACAAAATAAAAATAAAATATTTTGTTTTTCAACTATGCAAAAATTTCTATAAGTTTCAACATGAATTGAAGGATTTTTCTTACAATTAAAGTTAAATAATACAACATAAATTATTTTTTATTATGTACAACAATGTTTTCTCATTTCTTTTATTTTGTATTATTGAATTTAACAAATCTTTCAAGGATACAAAACTGACAAATACATGTGAATGCTTAAATAAATTTATATGTTCATTTACTTTTTCGTCACTTTTGAGTACATCAAATTTTTAATTCTTTGACAGATGAAAAGTAAAAAAAGTGAAATTTCTTTTAACAGTACTTTGGCTGAATGGATAGATTCTTGTGGAACACATGAATCAATTTATATATTTAAAACGTGTCAATTTAAAATAAAAAAATGACTTTAAATTGTATAAATAGCGTAATCATTCATTTATTTTAGAACATAGCCCTTTTTAAATAACCATTTATGGGATTGAAGCAAATTACTATCACCTGAAAAAAGTGAGGAATATAACTAAAATAGTCATCAATAAATTTGAAACTAAAAATTAGAAAAGGGATTTTTTGCCGTTTTCAAAATACCTATTTCAAATCCATCTTGACTGTTTTCTGACATATTCATAACACAATTTTTATTCGTAAACGCCCTTAAAGTTCTCCTAAAGAAAGAACTTTAAAATCCTTAGTTTAAACTAAGTATAAATTGGGAACAGATGTGTTACACTGACGCTAATATGTAAACAAAAGATTGGTGACTGTTTGGTTGGCGCGATTTCCAAGACTGCGCCAAGCTACTACGGTAACTAAATACAAGCTTAATAGCCGGGTTGCCATAAAAGAAAAATAGTCCCCAAAGTTTGGCGACTTTTTTCTTTTTTTTAACCGATTAATTTTTTTTTTTTTTTTTTTTTTTTTTTTTTTTTTTTTTTTTTTTTATAGCGTCAGTGTAAAGCATCTAAGCCATAAATTGTTTGAAATTCTTTTCATGATTGTCATAGTATTATGTTAGTTAATAACTATTTTAGCAAAGTTAGACAGGCTTTTTACTTACCCATAATGCGTACAATAAGGTAAATGTTGTAATTGTTTTAAAAATCGAAAAAAAAATTGACGGATTTACACGATTCAGACACTGGAGATCCGAAAAATATATTTTTAGAAAAAAAAAAATCCCTGACGGCTCGGCCTACAGGCACAGGTAGATTTCGAAGACGCAGACCGTGGGGCGCTTGTTTGTTGGGAATTGCGGAAGAAATTACCTTTTTGCCATGATGCGGCAGTTGGAACCGACTACTTCGAAACCTAACTTGTTTGCAGGCGTAGCCAGTAGTTATTAGTTTTTTGTTTTTTGTTTTTATTTTTTTTGTTTTTTGCTATAAGAGTTGGTTCTATAAAAAACTTGTCAATATAAAAGTTTTAGATAATATTAAGAGGATTTATAATAAATTTAAGCGGATTTGAAATCTTGGGAATTGACGAAGTTATGAATTTTTTACTGCTAAAACACCCCCCCCCCCCTTGGGGCCATTTTTGATTATATCCAAAATCTGTCATACATAAATTTTCGGTCCTTCTCCTAGAAGTAATAATAACTTCAAACGTATTCGTTACGTATCATAATTAAGAAATTATGGTTTTTTTTCTGTTTTCACAAAAAGCCCACCCATCCCCCCCCCCCCTTGGTTCGATTTTGCCCATTAACGAACTTGACCGAGATTTTATCCCCCTTGATTTCATGTATCAGTTTCGAAAAGATGCGGGAGTTGGAACCGCCTACATCGAGAAATAACTTGTTTGCAGGCGGAGCCGGCAGGGATTTTTTTTTGTTTTTCATTTTTTTTTGTTATAAGGGTTGGTCCTATAAAAAACTTGTCAGCATAAAAGTTTTAGATAATATTAAGAGGATTTATAATAAATTTAAGCGGATTTCATATCTTGTGAATTGACGAAGTTATCATTTTTTTCTTCTAAACCACCCCCTCACCCCCCCCCCTTGGAGCCATTTTTAATTATATCAAAAATCTGTCATAGATACATTTTCGGTCCTGCTCCTAGAAGTAATAATAACTTTAAACGAATTCGATATGTATCATAATTAAGAAATTATGGGTTTTTTTTATTCTGTTTTCACATAAAGCCCCCACCCTCCCCCCCTTGGTTCAATTTTGCCCATTAACGAACTTGACCGAGATTTTATACTCCTTGATTTTATGTATCAGTTTCGAAGAGATCTGTGCAGAATTATTGCAGTTATCATGTCCATAAAAAAGTGACATAGATAGATAGATAGATAGATAGATAGATAGATAGATAGATAGATAGATAGATAGATAGATAGATAAAGTTTTGAACTGGGGGTGGTTTTGGGTTCTGGGAGTCATAATCGGCGTAGATCTGCAAAATTTTTTAAAAAAATCAAATTTAGGTGAGAATGTAATAGGTAGTATTTCTTACGAAATCTACCTAAAATTGCCGTCCGTCTGTGTGTCTGTAAACGCTCTATCTCCCGAACAAATTGAGATAGAGACGTGAAATTTGGTATGTACTTTGTATGTAATAATGGGAAGAAGCTTATTGAATTTCAGTAACCTCGATTATTCGGAACTATTTTCTTCGTACTCTCGAAGTATTCGTTCTGATAAAATGTATATAAAGTTTTTCGAAATTGTGTATTTTAAGGCATGAATATAAAAGGCAATAAAAAACAAATTTTGCATACAGATTGAAGTCGATCGGACAATTAGTTGCCGAGATATTTGTAATCCTATTTCCACACTCTTCTATTTTTCACGACCCTGTATTTCATTCAAATTTCAATTCAAAGATATATTTGGATTGGAGATGAGACACTTAATCCGACGCAGTAAACCGCTAGTTAATATGATTATCCATTTTGGAGTTATAAGGATGTTTCTTTTACGCAATTCAGAAATAGAGCATTTAAAGTTTATGACGTCATCCAGACACGATTTTATCCGAATTGCAATGCTTTTTATAAATAGTTTACACATGTTTTATTTTCATATTTTATATTATGCAAATCCATGATGGGTAAATATTACGGTGGTCCCCAACGACTAGTTTTTAATGCTGTTCGGGTTTTTTTTGGGGATAGTATTATATTACGTCTCTTCTGAAAAAAAATCATGCTAAATTTTATCTCCGGAAAAATATAGAATTAAAATAAATTAATGTGCAATATGATATAGTAAAATTATTGAATATTAAAATTTTTTTGACAAGCGTAAATAAAAATATATCACACTTTATTGTTTCAAACGATTACAATTTACATAAAAATTCTTACAATAATAATGTAAAATTCTCTACTTATTATAATAAAGTGTTTTCCATCTGACATTTAATAACATAAAAAAAATGTGTTTTTTATATGACAATCGTTATTCTACTATGCTATACATAGTAACTGAAAAGTTCAAAAGAAGCATATTTCGAATTTCTCGAATCAAAGAATCAAGGAAACAATCTATGGTAGCGTTTAATTTCCTACACAAACTGATTTTTCGCTTTTGTTCTAAAATTCCCTTTTTTACAAATGGGTGATTTATCTACTTTTATTGCTTGTTAAAATTAATGAAACATGTCGTTTTGATTGTCAAAATAAGTTAAATGAAGAATGAGTAAGAAATGACTGAATTCATTTTACTAGTATATATAAAGTGTGTGCGTAGTTTTAAAATTCAACGATTACAAGTAAAACGTGCACAGTCCAACAAGTAAAAAATGTAAACTACTATTCTTGTAGAAATGTGTGTGAGTGTAAGAGTTGCTTATTACACTTCCTTGTTTTAGTACTGTTAATTCTGTACTCGTACTAACTAGTTAGTACTAGTAACCAAACAATTCTTTCAGTGATATTTCATAAGTAAATAGCCTGGAAGTCAAAAACTATGTGAAATTCGATAACTTTTCATGCATCAGTTTTAGATGCATTTTATTCTCCTGTAAGGATATCTTCCATAGCAATTCCGTATACTTGTTGTAGAAAGTAAAAACGTTTAGCTCTTTTTAGACATGCCTGTATAAATAATCTGTGTATTCTACAATAAAAAGAAGATGGTAAAGAACTAGAAAACTTTAGAAAACTCAAGTTTAATTATGAAAAATTGTTTTTATAAAACATAATATTAAATGAGAAGTTTTTTGAAAGCACAATTTATGTAAAAACATTTTCAACACCATGTTTTTCAAATAAATATCAGAATTAAGATTTATATCTAGAATTTATAAGTAAATTTATATTTAACTATAAATACTAATAATCTACATAAATTTATATAAATTATTAGTATTATATTATACATTAGTATTAAAATATATAATAATGTATAACTATATATACTATACATTTATATTTAACAATAAATTTATATTTAACTTATAAGAATGCATACTGCTGCTATTAAAAATACGATCTAATCCTATGCCAGGAAAAAAGAACGTTATCTTATATATTTTATACAATTATTTACATTCAGGTATTAATTCTTTTTACATAAAGCTACGAAAATATAAAATATATGATTGATAGAAACATTTTATTGATACATATACACGGGTTGTTTTGATAGATTATGATTTTAAAAAATAAAGTATTTACTAATGTTAGACTCTCAAGCGTGTAAATAGAATTTGCCAATAACGCAATTTTGGCATCTATTTTATATAATCACTTTCATTGAGCAGCCCATCTTCTGTACGTAATCGCGGTAAGACATTAAAATTATGTCTTATCTGTAACTTATTTTCATTTTATTGAAACTGTGGGTTTCAAAAAATATAAAATAAAAATAAAGTAATAATATTAGACACTCATGCACGTTAATGAAATCAGTCAACAAGACTGTATTCTTATATGTATTTTTATAAACGTTCTAAGTTCTTCTTGCTATTATTGTACTAAAATTATATGTAACATTAACTACTTTGGATATATTTCTAAAAAAAATTTTTTAACAATGTTGTCTGGACAAACAATTAGTCATTTTCCAATTAACCTGCTCTTTTCACTAAGCCCGAAATATATCAGTCGATCGGATAAAACAGATAATTTAACAATTAGTCTTACTCTTTCCAGTAAGTCCGCGATATATATATATATATATATATATATATATATTATCTCCGTGTGTAAGTCTGAGTGTGTGCTATATACAGGGTGTTTCATAAAAGATGAGAAAAACTTTAAGAGATTATAGTACACATCAAAACAAACAACTTTCATCAAATAATGCAAAATCGGAAATAAAACGCAAAGATACCGACGCATTTTGTAACTTGGTTAAGCTTCGTTAAAGCTTCGTTCATATAGCGAGTTATCGGGAGAAGACCGACACTAATAGCATGAAAATGTGATATAGGGAGAAGAAGGAAGCATATGCAGAATATTGCCTCGATTCAGACATTAAAGCCGCTGATCAGAGTGTGCAACTGTCAATCGTAGTAGGAACGTATCGGAAGATGTTACACTTCAATAATAGGTAAAAGGCTGATATGCATTTTACCTACGGAACTGGAAATGGAAATGGCTCAGAGGCTCAACGATTGTACGGAGAGCGGTTACCTGACCGTAAAACATTTGAGTGTTTGCCCCGACAGTTGTATGAGACGGGAACTTTTCTCGCTTCCCGGTAGGATGCAGTTCGTGCAAAGACGGACGAGACGTTAGTTGTGGAAGTAGTCATTCTGGATATGGTGGCTGATCAGCCAAGTACTAGTAGACGAGCAGTGGCTAGGCAATTACATGTATCACACTGCAAGACATGGTGAGTACTGATCGATGACCGTTTGCATCCTCATTATGTTCAACGTGTCCAGGAACTGACGCAAAGGGATTATCCTCGTCGTGTGGATTTTCGCCCGCTGTTTTCTGCATCATAACCCGGTAAATTCAGATTTTGGGGCAACTGTGCTTTTCAAGGTTTAATGTACCTTCACACGTGAAGGTGCATTTTACACCCACATTCAGCATGTATGGGTGGTTGTAAATCCACAGGCAACTTATTCACATGCTCATCAGCGACGCTTTCCCATCAAGTCATTCCAACTTCAAAAGTAAAAAAACAATGCAACTATTGAATACTAGTTGTTACAAGTGACGTCGTTCACTCAACATTGAAAGAAAAATAAATGTATTAATTAAGCAAAATATTTCATTCCCGATAATTAAAAATTTAAATAATTTTTAAACCCTTTATCACATTTCTTATAAGACAATACGGTATTTCTTTTTTATAGGGGCATGGACATAACTCAGTTTTAAAATTTAAATTTTGTGCCAAATAATCTCGAAAATGAAACTACAACAAATGGAAAAGGAGGGCAAATAAAATCGTGGAAATCGACGAATTGGGTAAAATCAAATGTAAATTTCACCTGATTAACCATATTACTTTTAACGATTTTTTGAGACGCTTTAACAGTCATCCTTCAAAAATAATTAATTGAAAATTGTATAGGCTTTTTCTTTAAATTCAATTCTTGTAAATAGGGAGCGATAATTTGTACACTTAAATGCAAGGATCTTAAATTTGCCTACTTGGTTTAATCAAAAGCTGAAACAAATCTTGGTTTCTAAATGACAGTAGGTTGACAGACGATTTTTGTTCTGCAGAATAACTTGATTCATAAAGTTTGAATATGTGGAAATGTGTTTTCATTTTTCGAAAATTTTACTGTAATCAAGATTTTTGTTTTCACCGTATATTCAAATTGAAAATAATTCTTTTTTCAGTTGTAATGAGAAAATGGCGTCAAAAATATATTAATCTGTTTTATTTTTCCTTTTTGTCCACAAAAATGCAGAAATTTAGTTGCCGTTGTTAGAGAAATGTTATTAACATTTACAAAAAAAAAAATTAAATTAAAATTTAATATACTTGAAAACAGTTCAAAATTTTAACTTATGAGAGTTTATATGACATTCTCAGATCAATGATAACCGGTTGTTAACAAAATCACGTTGCGTTCAATAATCTAAGAGGAATTGCGAAAGAGACAATCAGTTTGTAATATAATAGATTCGTGGTCATTTTTTCCCCTAATAATCATGATGTGAATTTTAACAAAAAATTCATCTGTATGTAACTAATATTTTCCTGCTTAATAATCAGTATAGTTATAGTTAAACATATAGTTCAATTTTTCGTTTTAAATATGGCGTGAAACTCATCTGATTTCTGAACTTACTGATTCTTGCATTATTAATGTATAAAATTGATTGACGCTCCTTTAAAAACAAATTTGAAAATTCTCGTTTCATTTCAAATATGACGTCACTTTGTTCCCAGAGAAATATCTTTTTAACGATATAATTATTGTTAATTTTCTTTTCCTGTCAATCATAACGTGGATTTTGACAGAAAAATTATATTTGTATCTAACTGACATTCAAGCTTATTACTCAGTGGCAATAAAAAATATTTCAGTTTTTCATTTTAGATATGTCATCATTATCCATCTACTTTCATTATATACTGATTTTCATGCTCCTTTGTATTATTACGAATATTTTTAAATACATGTTTTAGTTCCAATATGACGTCATATTCGTCCAAGCCAAGGAGAATCCTTTTCATAGTTCCATGGTCTAGAAATCTTTTCTTTATAACATAATTATTGTTCACTTTTTCTTCTAATTATAGCGTAATTTTTGCTAGAAAACCTCTTCTCAACGTAACCGACATTCATACTTCACGTATAATAACAAACGCTCCATATTTTTGTTTCAAATATTACGGCAATTCATCTTTTTTTCAATTCTTTATAATTTTCATTTTACAGGTGGAAATCGTTAAACTGAAAGTTAATTGTTGAGGAAAATATTATTCCAGGTTTTGTATTTATTGGCAGGTTTTGTATTTATTTTGTATTTATTTTATAATGCTTAGCAATGTAAAATGGTTAATTAAATTTTACAGGAAAATATTCATTGATTCTCTATGAAAATAATGAAATTTTGGCTACGTTTTCAGAGTTTTAATAATTTCAGACATCAAAGCTCAATCTGTCGTTTCTATTTGAAACTAAGACAAAGATAGTTTGTAAAAAAAATTACCACCTTTGCACACATTCTCTCTTCGCACATATTCTCTATTCCGCAGAGAAAAAAACAGAGATAGTTTTTTTTTCTTTTCCAAAATGTTCGCTCTTCTTTTTGATTTATAATATAAGTACTTTGCAGTAAAATGATCAGGCATGTTTACAGAAAATATTATTTTACAAATGTTTATTTATTCGTATACAATAACCTCATCAAAATTGTGATTCTTTCAATATTATCATTTATTGCAACTCATTTGGTCGTTTTATGGACAACGTTAATTAGGCAACGAGACAATGCTATTTCTTTTTATTTAAATGTTGTTATGTAATATCCAAGTGATAGTTAAATATATTTGTTTACTGTTTAATTTCATAACAATCATTATTATTTTAAGTTTTCTTTGGTGTTTTTAAACAATGTCGCATATATTTGAAAAAGCGTTTAATTTTTAAACTATAACACTTCGGTAAATATATTACGACAACATTGTATAAATATATCATTATTTATTACATATATTAAGTAGCGAGACATTTAATTTAAAACAAGTATACGAAATTATTTTATTAAACAGCAAATTTTAACTAAGGAAGTTTCCACTTCAAAAAGTTTTAATTATTTAATTAAATTTCTCTGTCCAACGGGTATGTGTTACATGATTAAAATCAATGATCATTTTAACTGTACATTATACTTCGAAGAATATTTAAGCAGATTTAATTATAGTTTCCTTGGTGATATTAAAATAAACAATATTGAAATAATCAAAATAAACAATATATTTTAGTTACGATAATTTCTAACATAATTTAGTAATACGGTATAGAAAGTTCAAAATTCAGTTCATTTAAAAACATTTTCCGTCAAAGAAATAAGTATGATATAAGTTTACTTATGTTTCTCACACTGCCATACATCGGTGATATCTACTATATGATTATATTATTACGTTTATTATTAGATATTGTATCTGCAGATAAATTATCTGCATGCTATTTGACGGGCAAGTTTTCGCAAGTTATGAAGTCGACTAGTTTCGTTCATTCTGTCACTGTATTAAAGAGTTACGAGCAAATAACTTTGCGTCCACACATTGCAGGTTCTTTTCCCAGTTTTTCAGCCACTACGTATTTTGCGGAACTTCTGCGTACGGCTGCATGCGAAAGGGATTTCTGATACTGTTTTATTTTTGGCAACTTGCATTATTCAAATTTTGCGGTAAATGTGTGGAGAACGTAAAAATTACTGCATGTTTACAGTACAGCTTTTTATCTATTGTATTGGAATGTAATGTCATAGAAGGTGGTATGTGATTTTAGTTTCGTCTTGTTTACAAAACCTGAAGTTTCTTATGCAACAATTTGTTACTATTTTAGATTATTAATGTTTTTTTCATATTGTTATTCAATTCTACGATTTAAATTTCGACTCTGAAGAAAATATGTCTGATTTTCTTTTTAATTTGCGAAGTTTTCAGTCAGCTGATAATATTCTTCATCTTCACTGTGCTTACCTCTCTGCTCTGGCTCTAGTTTAAGTTGTTTTAACCAACCCCTGTTACTATTCAATTTTAAACTGAATTTTCTCCAATTTTTTAAAGATTTTCAAAAGTTTCTTTTACAGCTATCAGACTTTTGAAATTTGAAACTTAAAATTTTGGACTTTGAGACCTATGTTAACATCATTTTCAATGGAAAGAACGTCACTCGACTTCTATTTGAGAAATATATAAATGAGCCGACAGTCGCAGTTACCATGAGAGACAAGAGTACGGCCAATAATCTCATTGAACTATTTGAATTAGGGATAATTTTGGAAACAGAAGAAACACTTGTCTTGCAAATAAAAAACGAAGAATGACCGAAAAATGAAATTAACTTTGAGTGTACGGCACTAGCGGATGCTGCAGCGCAGACGACGAAACATCTGAAATTGCATCAACACAATCTCAAACGGACCCTCATTATCAACCGTCATTGAGTCCATCAAAGAAAGCGAACATCAATTTTCGACTACAATTCTAAGTAAGACGTCATTAAAGTTCTTAACAATGTAAACACATAAACTGGTAGATGGAAGAAGGCGTCGGCCCTCAAGAATCGATTCAGATGCATTTTTTCAGCTTCTTTCACAAATAGAACTGTGTATAACAAGCTTCGTCGAATGAAAACGCTTACTGGCAAGTAAGGATCATCATTCTAAAAATATCGACAATTTCATTACATCACCAGGAAGGAGTTTGAGACAGCTCTCCTTAAAAATATAGGAATTCACGACAGTGACATTCTCATTTGGGATCTTTGAGCTAAGCACGTCGTCAAAGAACCGACTTTTAATGCGTCTAGGGCGTGTATTCTAAAGTTTAAAACCATGAGTCGAGTTGTGAGTCGTAAGATCACTAGCCTCAAAACTCGCATTAATTTCAAAAACGAGCCCACTCTTTGAGGACAATGTGTAGATTTTGTCGCTAATGTCAAGTCATTATCTAAAGAGATTTCCTCTGCTTCCATATAAAACAGTGATCAGTTTTCTTTAAATTACGAAATGCATTCCTGAAGAACTTTCAAAGGCATACAAGACGTCTCTGTTTCAATTCAATTCAAATGTGCCATGACTCTTTCGTACACCATCCATCCTACAGTTTCAATGAATGATATTCTTTCTATCGATTTTCAAGAAAAAAGGGGGTCTCATACTAAACCTCGTGTTTCTCTTTTGAAGCAAAACAACGTATACGTCGTCTGCTCAATGTCAAGAAAACTAACGAATCCTCTATTAAAATATTTCTACAACAGCCTATTTGTGCCACAGGTGAGACGTGGAAGTAAAAATGTTGTTCTTATGCATGATGCGACAGATTTTTATTCGAATCGTGCTTCATTTCACGAAGAAGATGTGTAAATTAATATGCTGTATATGGTTACAAATTAAACTAGTTTAATTCAACCATTGAATTTGATGTATTTCCGTCCTTGGAAAGCCTTTTTAAATTCATTAATGACTACATTTTAGTTAACGAATCAAATATTTCCCTCATGACTATAAATAATGTTATCAAACTTCAGTCACTGGTACACTATCCGTTGGCATCAGTTAAGTTCATCCCTATGCTCAAGTATGGATTTGCCAAATAAGGCTATATTGATAAAGACGAAAATTACATCACCCTCACAGATTACTGTTTTTAAATTCAATAAAGGATGGAGACTTGTTTTGAATGAATCGTCGAGTCAGCTGAAGAAGAAGCCTTTGATGGTTGTACTGAGAGAAATATTTTTACTTTAATCACTTCTTCAGAAAGAACAATGCATCAACAATAGATAATCATCATTGTATGGCAATGCAAATACCATAGTTGACGTCATATCGCGCATGTTCTTTGGCGGAAATGTTTTTGAAAAACTAAATTTTGAACTTTGACGCAACCCACTTTCAATATTAAAACTCAAAAGCAGATATGCGAGGTATCAAATTACAAAGCTCAAATATATTATGGTAAAAGTTAGTTCCGTTAGGAAACGCATAGCACAATAATTTTTCTCTTTATAAATTTTTGTGAAATAAAAAATGTATTTTTTTTTGTGCATCCTTGTATATAGAATTTGTTTTCACCAAATAATATGTAAAAAAGGAGTTAAATTTAAAAACTCGTACCACATCTGAGAACTTACTTCCAGCAATTAATGTTTATAGACAGTAATGTAACCGAATTATTTTATGTGTTCCTGTAAATGAACGATGGAAGCAATGCACACCATATTCAATAGTAAGCATCTTGTAGTGCACCTCAGATATATATATTAATTTGAATATGTTTAAAAAAGCGTACCATCATTAAATTACACTTCAAACAATTTTTCCCCTTAGTGTAAAGGAATTCTTTTGAGTCTCCCTGAAAACGATAATTAAATGCAACAAACTTCATATTCAAAATCAATTAATAATGTTGTAAACTTTCTATTGAAAGTAAAGAAATTACAGAAATCAAGAAGAACTATTAATTATGATTTCAACATTCATTTTCACTCAAAGTAATGACACCCTTCTAAAATTAAAGATAATAGTAACACTCTGTATATCATGTAGTATTTAATTTAATTTTACATTTAATTCTAGACTAATATGTTTACGAATGGAATATGAAATTTATACGTAATAAATATAATACAAAAAATGTATTCGCTAAATTTATAGAGTCTATAGCAAAATATACACCATTGTAATAAAGAATTTTCTATATAAAAACAAAATTACTAAGATATTTGAAATTTTAGTTCAAAAAGATTTACAAATTAATGCTATCAAATAATCTGAATATTAAAATAATTGTTTAGTTTTTTTATTTTGTTATAACTATTATATGAGGGTAGACTGAAAGGTTGAAATATGAAAAATCGGTGGGATTAGCGGTGGCCGCTTAATTAAATATGCGCCCTCATTGATTGCCGTCTTGAATTTCTCCAACAAAATCCGTGGCATGTGGCAGCCACGGCAAGCTGAACTCTTTCTATGGTGATCCAGTCTCACTACGGTTGTCGATCTCGCGAGAACATTTCCGCGTGATGAATTTTTAGAATTTAAAGTAGGTTTAAATGACAAAGTCTGTTTTAAAAATATGAAAGGCTTTTCCAAGTTCTCATTCTTCTTATGCAATCATATTTAGATGACTTTGAGAATTTAAGCATGGGAAATCTTATTTAAAAGATGTCGGGTGAAGTGAAAGGCACTCAACGGCATCCTGAAATAAAAATGCTGAAAAGGTAATTTAAGGATATAACTCACACATTACAGATATATTCAGCAGAATCTGAATATTGGATCGGCAGCAATATTTAAGTTGCTACATGAATATTTAATAGTCAGGCAGTTTTGAACCAGATGGGTGTCTCATGAGCTGACCCAAGAATAAAAGCATACAACAGTATCACGATGGAAAGAATTATTACTAAAATTTGATTCTGGCACCTCCAAACGTCTTTATGAAGTTGTCACAAGAAATGAAACATCGGTTTACTAAGTAGATCTGAAAACTAAAAGATAATCTTTAGTTTGGGTGTTTGAGAATGAAGAACTACCAACAGAAGTCAAACGGTCAAGGTTCATCGGTAAAGAAATGGTGGCTACATTTTGTTTAAAAAAGTGTCCATATTGTCTCAGCTGTTTTAAAAGATCTTAAAGCAGTTACTACCAACTCGTATTGTCCACCAGGCGTCAATGAAACGTTGACAGAAAAACGACAGAAGACAGGAACAAGAGGCATTCTTCTTCACACACCCCAATGCCTTATCACATGCCTGTGTTTTCCTGCAGGTTTAAATCCGGCTGAATTTTGTAATTTTTTTAAAATTTCAATAAAGTGAACGGAAGGGACATCAATGCTCTACAGACTTGGTTTCCTAATCTGAGAAGTCCATTTTAGACAATTTTTTACCATCCTTGATGAAATAAGCCTGGCTCAGAAGAAATGTTTTTTAGCTCACAGGCTATCAAAGCCTGAGAGCTAATGTGCTCGCCCGTTCTGTATGTATGTATGTATGTACGTATGTACGTAACGCGGTAACTCTTGATAGAAATATCCGTTTTGCTTCAAATTTTGTTTATAGGTTCATTGTGATAAGGCGCTTCCCTGATTAGTTTTGGGGTTTCATTGGTTAAGTATAAAGGGGGGAACAGGGGGCAAACTCCCCCTTTAATTTAAATAAATGGGTTTTACATGCAGAATTATCATATTTGCTTCAAATTTTGTATATAAGTTCATTGTAATAAGGCGCTTCCTTGATTAGTTTGCGGGTTCATTCATTAACTATAAAGGGGGAACCGGGGGTTGATTCCTCCCCTCCTTAAGCTAGATAAATTGGTTTTTCATGCTGAATTATCTGATTTGCTTCAAATGTTGTATATAGGTTCACTGTGATAAGGCGCTTCCCTGGTTAGTTTTGGGGGTTCACTGGTTAAGTATAAAGGGGGGAACAGGGGGTGTTAATCACCCCTTAATTTATTATTGATTTATTTATTTTTCGATGGCATTATTCTTTGAAATAAGAGTATAATATACAATTAATGTGAGTAGCCTGTGAGCTCAATGCCATCAGTTTAACTGGGCTCATTTCTTTTTATTATTTTTGTTTCCACAAGGCGGAGGACTTCTATAGCAAGTAAATTATTGGATATTTTGTCAATTTTAACTTTTTCTTGTAGGTATGGACGGAGACCGGCTGCTTTGCTTTCATTTTAATTATATTTTACAGTTTAATCTATATAACTTTATTTAATTTTAATAGTTTTGATTATTTTGGCTTTATATTTTAAATACGTGCATATTGTAATAAGTTTTTAATGTGTTTTCTATTATATAAGTAACTTTTGAATTGTATTTTAATTTGCTACTAATATATTTTTTTAAAGATAGATTTGTTTTGAATGCAAGGTTAGTTCGTGTTTCAAAACCTACAAGTTTATATTGAGGGGAGGGGTGATAGTGAATTCTGTCTGTCCGTCTACTGATGAGAAACAGACAGTCTTTTGCCGGTGTAGTTTTTATGTTGTAATGTTGTGCTTATAGTTAATAGTTAATAGTTATATAAAAGTTTTATATACACCTTCTTTCATAAAATTCAAATATTTCATATTTTGAGTAACTATATATATATATATATATATATTTGCGTATATGTATATATACATCATATGCCCAAATGTCACCAGAAGCTTTCGAATTCAGACGTTTTGTCGTATATCTAAGGAGATGCTTGGAATTTTCAGGAATTTCAAGAATATATAGAAGATAGTTTTCAGTATACGTCATTTTTTTCAGTGCGTGTTTGATAAGGAGAGATATTAGGGAATCAACAATAAATTCCATATTAAAATGATATTGACGACCACTCTGTGAAATAAAATGCTTGAAATGTTCTGTAGCTACATAACTATGTGAATCTTGTATAGCATTATTGTGTTTTGTGTAAGAATAGCACTGATATTTATGTAGAAATAAAGGTTTCTTAAAACTAAATCAATAAATTTTCAACGTGTATGTTGTAATAAAAACAAAATCGTACAGTCATCAATAATTGAGAAAAAAGCACAAAAACACAGCGTACTATCTTTGCAATCAAAATTTAAAATTAGATAAATAGATAGATTTCTAATAATGAATTTTAAATATTTAAAGGATTTCGGCGCATTTTTACATACTAGAAAGTAAGATACAGCTATAATGTTCACCGCAAAAAGCATAAGACTAATATTCTGTAATGGTGTCATAAGCAAAAGGTGGCGTAAAATAATGAGTGATTCTGGCACTAATTTGGTTAAACGTGGATAAGAGTTATAAGAATTGAGATAATAATAAAGCAAACAACTCTCGCTAAATGGCATCAATTGAAGGGGTTAGAATGACAGTGGAGTAAGTCAATTTTTAGCAATTTGAGAAATGAAGGGTTTTGTGAAATTTGTCGTTTTGCCGTTGCATTAAGTGGTCCAACTTTTTCGGCCCTTTAGCGACTCCCTAAATGAACTATGTCTTATTTGACTGTCGCACTGAATAGAAATTAATGTAGGTTCAGTGAAAATATGGCTATCTAGTTTTTAAAATTTTTTGACATAATCCACTGTCGTTCTAAGCCTCTCATTGATTGTGGAACTGATTGGGAATCTTTTTCCAAGCAGAATATGGCGGCGTTCTTTGTTGAGTGCCAATATCAGGAATTTACGTAAAGTCACAGCATAGAAGCATCACCTGTAGGGAAATATACACCAAAACATCTTCAACACTAAATTATGTGAAGCTCTAACACATCATGAAGTTTGATGAAATTCCCTGCATTATTGCTTGAGATTTAACTATCGCAATAATTGGGTAAAGACAGCTTGGCAGTTTCGCCTGTTCGGCAACAAACGTCAAAAAAGTAATAAGCATCATCAGCATCTATATATGTCAAGGTCTAAGATAATACAAAGTTTGGTGAAAATCCATGCATTACTTCTTGAAGTAGAGGGACCAATAGAATTGCGTTAAATACAGACTAACAGACTAACACATTTTTCAAAAGTAGTCAAATCGTGTCCAGGACATGCTAAAACATGTAAATGTATGAAAAATGGAAGTCAAAAATCTGCACGATTTCAATACTTCATTTTTATGTATATAGAAGAAAGTAAAAAGAGTCAAATCGTGTTCAGAGCATCCAACTCTTATAAATTCATCAAAAATTTTCAAGATTCTAATACCGTCTTTATATATAAAAAGAAAGTAAAAATAAATAAAGTTAATTTCAACATTCCTTGTCCTAAGTAGCTATATGGTCTAATTAGCCGTCATAGTAATACTATGAAAAGGGGCATTTTTTTGTTGCATAGCAAACATTTTACTCTGTAGAACATCGAGAAGCAACATATTAAAATAAACGATTTTTTCAGGTCATACGGAAATAAGTCGTTAAAATCTTGAATCACTCTTTTCTGAAAATTCATTAGTAGTTTTTTTTTCTCTCATCAAAATGTGAAAATTTTTAAATAAGGGTGTCAAGGTATGATATTCAAATATAAAATGGAAAATCCCTTAGAACTTTCATCGAGATTTTCATGATATAGGCTCCGGAAGGTTAAGATTTTTTAAAAGGAATCAGTGTTTAGATTAATGTTTCACAATATACTGATTGTTCGATATTATTTTTTCTATATTATATATAGATAACACATGAAAATATCACTTCTTTTATTACAGAAAATTCTTAAAATATTATATTAAAAATTTGAAAGGATTCTTCAAAAAATTATATAAGTAGGTTACAATTTATCTTTCTAAAATACTTACGTATATTTGATAATTCATTATGAAAGTAATACGAGCAAAGCGATATCTTAATTGAGATTATCTGAGCCCTCATTATAACTAAAATGTGAAACATTAATGTAATTAAAGGGTCAAGTATCCTTTTACAGTGTCAAAAATTCGATTTTTAATTAGCTTACAATTAAATATTATTCTATAGCAACATTTTAAAATAAACCCCATGCAAAAATTCCCTTTAGAAGAGAAGTTATGTATAAAACAGTCTAAGCTCTTTTTATAATGATCAAGGGGTAATTTGATCTTTAATGTCAATTTTCTTAAAACGGTGATTTTGGTCAATGCGCGTTTTCCGAAAAATGGTTGGTTAGAATTTCATGAAATTTTGATTAAATGTATTAAGCGTACCAATTCATAAAATGACCTATTATTATGTTTCTCAAGTAACAAGTATAGAATTCATGACTACTATTGCATTAAAAAAACTCGATATTTTGAATTTCTCTAAATATTTTTTTTTCAGGATCTTCACATTTTATTTTTTTCATCGTACGTCATTTTGAGAACAGATTGTATTTGTACTCATTAAAAATGTTTTGGCTGGTTTTAGCCATTCAAATGCAAAAAAACTTTTTGTTTTGTAAAAGTGCATTAAATTTTTAAGTAAATTAAAACTTTTCTATGAGTGTATATATTTTTTGACAATTTTAATAGATTCAATAAACTTTTATTAAAACGTTTTTTAAATTTTATAATTCAAAGCCAATTAGATACGGAGTTACTGTATTTATTATAGAGGTCCTTTTTTCATGTATTTTCTGAGTTCAGCGGGCCCCTTAAAAAAATACGTTGGGAAAAGTTTATTGCTGTTATCCCTAAACCTTTCTGTTATTACACTGATAAACTATTCCATCTTATTTTTTTTTAAGTTTACATTTTAAAGAAATAACATATATTATTTCATAACAATAACGTATTTATAAATTGAAGAAAAAAATTTATATTTATATTCCACTTGCAATGTAAATAATGCTTTTATTATTTCTCATATTAGATTGTTATTTCTCAAAATGCGATATTTTACAGTGAAATAAATTATATCACATTCTCTTTTTTCACAAAAAAAATACACACTTAATATTTTTTCACTTAATACGTTAGAATTAAAGAAAATATATAACTGCATTTAAGGGTTTTTTAATCTACTCATGTTTTGACAATTTCAAAATTACTACACCATCTATTTTTGTTTTAGATTTTTATATTTCATTTATTAATTCCTTTTTTCATAAATTCCTTTTTCGTATATTTAAAAAAATATTTTATTATTATAAAAATCAATTATAGCATATAATAGCAGATTTAAAATATATTAAAATAAATCCTGAAGATGGTCTTATAATTCTTTCCTTATAAACATAGTAAGATAATTAACGAAAACAAGTTTGTGTGCCAGCAAGGATGTCATTATGATAAAACTGTCAAGTAAATTTATCTTCATTAGGTAGATATTTTTCATTTAATCTAAAAAAAAATCTTATTTTATGTAAGAAATATTTTAATTGTTAAACAATATCTATTGTTACCCAAAATGAAAACAAAAAATTGCATAAATAACTAGAAATATGTAGATAAGCCTGATATATATGATAATAAGATTAATTAAATATATAAGGACAAAATTATATTATAGTATATTTTTATATTAAAAGTATTTTTTTAATATTTTGAACAGTAAAAACATTTATTTGTTAAATTTGCTATTCTTTTTTTATATAATATATCAGATGTACAAATTGATTATTATATAGGGTAAGTCAAAATGAATATAGTGATTACAAACGGCTATAAATATTTAATGGAAAAGAATTTATCGATAAGATTAACACAGAATGTAGACGGAACTTCCAAATATTGTATACGTACGTCATAGATGTTCTATGTGACTTCCCTTGGTCACACGGACAACATCTAGGCGGTAGTCCATTTCACGCCATACATTCTAAAGTGTTTGTTCAGTCACCGAAACAATCGCATTACAAATGCGTACTTTGAATACTTAAATTGTTTTGGGCATGGAAGGCACGTATGTCTTTCACATAACCCCATAGATCGGTCGAAGTGGAGCCGACGATGTGTTCTGCTCTTGGCCATCGAGATCTCCGGACTTGACATCCTGCGATTTTTTTCTATGGGGTTATGTGAAAGACAAGGTGTATGTACCGCCGCGGTGAGCGGCCAAATTGCATGCGCAACCGCCGCTACGTCCCGTATCTTATACTCTCTTGCGCAAAGCGCAGCCGTTGCCAAGCGGCCAAGAGCCCCATCAAACAACACTACCTACAACCCGAATATTACACTCTCTTGCACGAAGTGCTGCCGCTGCCAAGCGTCCAAGAGCTCCGCCAAACATCCCTGCGTGCGAGCCGTATGCCATAGACTCTAAATAGAAAAAAAAACTTAAAAAAATTGATTTGTACCGGAAAAACTTCAAAGTTTAATCTACCGAAGGACCCTGTGTACTTCCCGAATACATATGTCTCGGAAGGCGGTTAGGGGTAGGTGGGTGGGTCAACCGCCGCGGTGAGCGGCCAAATTGCTTGCGCAACCGCCGCTACGTCCCGTACTTTATACTATCTTGCGCAAAGCGCAGCCGCTGCCAAGCGGCCAAGAGCCCCATCAAACAACACTATCTACAACCCGAATATTACACTCTCTTGCACGAAGTGCTGCCGCTGACAAGCGGCCAAGAACTTCGTCAAACATCCCTGCGTGCGAACCGTATGCCATAGATTCTAAATAGAAAAAAAAAACCTTACAAAAATTGATTTGTACCGGAAAAACTTCAAAGAAAAGAAGCTTCAAAGAAGTTAAAGACACCATAAAACGGGAGGGTGGGATCGTGAAGTTTAATATACCGAAGGACCCTGTGTACTTCCCGAATATATATGTCTCGGACGGCGGTTGGGGGTGGGTGGGTGGGTTAAGGAAAAGTACTAAGCAGCACAGTTTCCGGAACACCCTGTGATTTGACGAAAATTCAGCTTTAGACAGGATGATTTAAATAAATTTTACGTTCGATTACTGAATTTTCTGTATCCTTTGGGGAGGAAGGCAAAACAAAGGATAAATTGATGTTCTAACTTAATGTAATCAACGGGAAATTTTGTTAAATTCACGGATTTTTTTGACAGTGTGATCTAGAAAATCATTTGATGTCGATTAAATTGTTTCGTTCTTCATATATTGATCAACGCGACTGTCAAGCTGTGACCCGCAGGACACGGTACGAATACGCATACTTTAGATTGTCGTAATGTAAAACGTCTCTGTAGCTCGAAAAATGTTTATAAGAACGAGCTGCAAATTTACACGCCCATGTTTTTCAGTATTCTCATTCTTTTTATACAAACATTGATGTAGATTATAATTCATAATTTTACCCTCTTTTAATTCATACCTCATAACATAAACACGCAGTATATTATAATTATTAATAAATTTCATAATTATAAAAATGATGTTGACTTAAAAAACAACAACTGAGGTATGTTTGGATCTATTAATTCCATCTCATAGAAGTAAAAAAAAATATGCGTGATCTTCTGTGGAAGATGTAAATAAAAGTTTGCCACGTTGATTTAAGATTAACCTCTTCCAACTTAAAAAATCCCTAACTTTGTACTTTTTTAGTTTATACCTCGTGATTTAAAAAAATGTATATAAACTTTTCCTTTTTCAGGGCTGCATTTATACAAAGAACTCTAATATGGAGCCAACAATGGATGTTACCATTCGAAAATTCGATGTCGAAAAAACTTTTTGTACGAAGATGCGTTCTATTTAAAAACAAAATGTACTATCATTATAAATATAGACATAAATTCCAGTCTGATTGTTTCTTTTGCATCTTTATGCAACAATTTGTTGATAAAAATGTATGGGGTGATACTTTCTTTTTCCCGGACTGTACCTAATACCTAATATTTTTCGCCTCGTTAAGCTAGGCAAAAGCCTGGCAGGTAGGGGCCTGGTCAGGGTCTAGAAAAAAAAATACTTTTCGCCATGTGTACGAGTATACCTTATGCTCGTTGCTAAAGAAAAAAGTATTATTTTGAAAAGTCTGATTTATTATAATTAAGATAGTTAATATTTAGATATTTATTGATAATGAATCTGTTCAGATTCCTTTGTACAAGTATCGCGGAACAATAGCCGTTTTATTTAAATTATTATTTCTGCCATCTTGATTCTATGCTTTTTGATATATTTGTACAATTTCTTAACTTACACTAGATTAATTTTAACACAATTATTCAAATTGGTAAAGAAATCATACGAGTTGTAATTTTCCAACTGGATGAAAAATGTCCGGGCCAAGATTTGAACCTGGGATCTTTTGGCTGAAGCTGCCATGCTCCAACAACTGAGCTATCCCGGTCGAATCTGGAGGGCATAGTTCATCCAGTTAACCTTATTGATCGTAGCATCTGGTCTGATATTTTAATCAGCTCAACAGAATAGATCGCAGGTAATGGAACTCTAGTAAACGCCAGTTATCACGTATCCAGCGTTTACTGAAGTTCCATTACCTGCGATCTATTCTGTTGGGCTGATTAAAATATCAGACCAGATGCTACGATCAATAATGTTAACTGGATGAATTATGCCCTCCAGATTCGACCGGGATAGCTCAGTTGGTAGAACATGGCAGCTTCAGCCAAAAGATCACAGGTTAAAATCTTTGCCCGGACATTTTTCGTCCAGTTGGACAATTACAACTCGTATTCTTCACTTACGTTAGATTCATTAATTTAGGTTGATTTTTGAAATGACGCTCGTAATTTTACAGCATCTGATATTAATATTTTTATGATTAGTTGTAATTTAACAAGGTGGGAGTTTTGCGAGGGTTTTCAATGAGCTTTTCAAAAGACTTTATGCATTTTAGAGACTGATTAGCATAAAAAAAGTCTATGTGGTTGTATAAATTATGCTTATAAAATTAAAATGTTGTCTCTCATAAAAGTAATTTTTTATGATCCTGTAAATTATTACTATTAGAACTCATTGATAATTGTGTTGAAATCAATAATTAATTATTTCAAGAACATGCAGGTATTTCGCCAATAATTTTAATAAAATTGAAGGTATACTAACAGTATATTTACAAGTTTATTTTGTGCAAAATTCTGACATCATAAATGATGGAAGCAGAAAAAATTCGTCACAAATATATGCATGAAGACTGTTTATTTCGAAATATGAGAGAGAGATAGTACATTCAACATTTCTGATATATACGCAGAAAACTTGTTATAATGTTCTTACATCTTACAGAAAGCGAAATAAATCTTTAAAAACATTCGGAATAGTACTTTCACATTGTTATCGGTAAAAACAAAAGTATCTTCTACAGGAAGAACGTGATGAAGTAATCTTTAAAATATTAAGGAATATTATGTACCATATTTTGTAAGGTATTATTGTGATTTTATCAGTTGCATAATTTATAACAATTTCTGATGTTTCCAATTTTAGAAATCATTAAGTAAAAGGAATAAAAATACACAACAAAGAAATTTTTCTTCCCTTTAAAGAAAAGGCAAAAAAAGGAAAAACAAATTTTAATTAACATTTTTTGTAAGATTAATGTTGAACTATGTTTTAATATAGAATATATATATTTTTTAATTTCTTCTTGTAAATCATTCTTAGTCTTGAACATTTTCCTTGGACAAATTAATAAAAAAAAAAGAGTTTAATATGATAGTCATTTTAAGTAGACACTCAAAAAATTGTATAATTTTTCTAATAAAAATAGGGAGACCTTATTAACCAAACAAGTTTTTGTGTCAGCAGGGATAACATGATGATAAAGCTGTCAAGTAATTTTTTCTTCATTACGTAGAAATTTGCGTGGCATTAGAATAAATTTGTCGTATTTTATAAAATATTTCATTTTAGAAATATTTTGTAAGGAAAAATGTTCATTCTTAATGAAATATTCAGATTGTTTTAGATCTATTTTACACTCATGTAAAGTTATGATATTATAAATGAAATTCCTTAGCCTAATATTCATTATTTCCTTTCTAATATATGAAAAATAAAAAGTAATATAATTTTTTAAATATATGGTCTTGTATTTTAAATCTAAATCATATATACAGCAATCTTTTTAATTTACTATAGTATGATAAAAAGAGTTATGACTCGGTTAGTATACTCGTATGTTATTGCGTCTCCGTAAGATGCCCAGTGAAATCGCATATTTTCCATGAAGTAACGTGTAATTAGATTTATTTGAATCATCTGATAAAAAGTCAAATCACGATATGATAAATCAAATATAGCAAAAATATTATTTTTCACATAGATCTCTATTTATTATCCAAAAATTCATATAAAATTCAAAAGGCTATGTAAATAACAATTAAATATTTCTTATTCTATGTTTATAACAAACTTAATGAGAATTTAGCCATTGATAGAGTTGCAAAGGATAAAAAAAACCCGGTTTAAACCTGGGAATAAACCGGGTTTTTTTGGGAATAAACCAGGCCTTTTGGCAATAAACCGGGTCTATTGGAAACAAACCTGGGAATAAACCGAAATTTTGCAACTCTAGCCATTGCTACTCTCTGGTTTATAATACACCTTATATGCAAAGGAATTTAATGTTCCGTTTTGACGCTGACGTAAGCCAAATGTTTTCATATTTTCAAATTCATAATATTATTAGAATTAGGATAGAGTAAAAATTTTGTGGCATCTGGGACAAAACGGTGGTAAGAATCTTAGACATTACTCTTTCTAGGGGTGTTACTGTGTTAAATTAACACTAATGAGTCACACTAGAAATATATAAGCATTAGCACTACAGCGCCATTCATTAAATTATAACAGTCCAAAATAAATTAATATTGATTTGGAAGAAATTTAATTTTAAGGTGGAACACCAAGCTCTTCCTCTATTTAGCATATTTTCTACTTCAGATATTCAATTTACCACAAATGTTTCAAACGCAAAGAAATGTGTCAAACTATTTGACTTCATTTACATATTCTTTTTATTTCCTATCATATTCGGAAGCTTCAAAACTAGGACTTTCAAAACTATTCGAAAGTATTTTGTATGCTGGTATTTTTCGACACTGAAAACTAGGAAAATTCACTTTTCTTCTACAAGTATTTTAATTTCATATTACGCATGATTTCTTTTCCTTTCTCACTAAGGTAACATCTTTCCCAGGCTTTCTAGAATCAATATATATGTAAATTTGCAAATTATGAAGATAAATAAAATGTTCATTAATTTTTAAATTCCTAATCAATTGTGTAGTGGAAGAAATGCTCGTACTTCGAATTTATATAAGGTTTGAATTTTACACTTCTAATAGAGAGGAACAGATTGTCTTTTATAGGCATCATATTTTTTTTAATTTTACGACTCCTAAGTTATTTGCATTAAGAAACATTTATTTTTAAAATGTATAAAAACGACATATAATTGTTTAATTGTTTTATAATAAAACAATCATCTGAAGTATAATGTAAATTTATTGATAAACTTTCTAAAACAATTACGCGTATGTTCGGTTGATTTGATGCGAAATTTCAGTCTTTTGAGTGGAAATCGTAACTTATTCAATAAAGAACGGAAAAATTTCGTCTTTCTACCTTATTTGATAAATGTCAATAAAAGAAAATGCTCCTTCCTAGGCAGACAAATTGAAATATTTCTTTGATTATAATTGAGAGAAAAATAAAAATAAAATCTAGTTAAATACTTTCAATTACAAATTTTCAGCACAGCTGAAATTACACCGGTACTAATGAATATAAGAAACATATATTCTCCGATGTTGGGATCTAATTTGTCTCATGTATGAAACTAAATATTTGTGATCATGATTGACATTCCATCTTGTACTGCAAAGTTGTAGACTTGCCAACATATAGTAGTGGTAAAATGATAGACTGGATGTCGTCCGTATAGCTGAAATGGTAGAGCATTAGTGCGTTATACAAAGTGTCCGGTTTCGAATTTCGGTCTGGACATTTTTCACTCTTTTTGTTGTTCCCTGCGTAGCAGGTGAAAATTCACATTCTTTATTAAATTCTAGTTAAAGTTTCGTAATTAATATTTTTGATATAACCAAGTGGTCAGATGTAGCCAGTTATTGCAGCAGACAGATAATTCTAATGGCGAGTTTCGAGGTTCGAATCCGGAGGATGGCAAGATCGAATAAAACGTGTGTTATAACATGCAATTCAATAACACCTTTTTGTAAATATGCATCAGTACATGTAATTTTTATATATATTGTACATTATATATATTTTTTTGAAATTGTGCTATTGTTCATATTTATTTCTAAAAATTGAAATTTTCCGACTCGAATAGTGTAAAATTCCAATCTTGAAACGGGGAATGAAAAAAAGGAAATTTTGCGAAAACACGAAAAAAAAAAAAAAAAAGATGGCAAATTTATTGCCAGTACAGTTTCCGTTTTTCACGCTTCTTTTTACAGTATAGCTTAAAACCGTTGTAGATAAACTATCATAAAAACATTTAGTTTATTTTAATAGTAGTTTTAATAGTTTAAGAATTAATATTTCACGATATTTTGTTTTATCTTTTTCGAAAATATCTATATAATAAAAGCGCAAAGCATCTGACTGTCATCAGCAATTCCGGGATGCCCGCTTCAATTTTTCATATGCCAGGCATTTATATTTTTGTACCGTTGTTGAGTTCATTGTGAATGTTAATATTGTATTATTGCATTTTATAGACAAATATTGTTACATCATCATTATAAACAATGTTAACACATCTGAGGATTTTTTAAACACGAAAGATTCCTTCATCGTGAACGTTTAAGATATTATACCATGGACATAATCGTTCACGATGTAACCTGGTGTAAAAATAATACGAATTAAATCAGCAAGGAAGAGTGCCGTGCGCGACGTCAAACGGTATAGCTAAATTGCAAAAACATTTATTTTATACATAATTTTACACTTATTTGAATTGGAAAAGGCGATTAATATATAGATACTCAAATTAGATAAGTGGTTTTTTAAATGCTTGCGAGTGCCAATAAACCAAAAATGATTTTTTTACGTATTTTGTGAATTTACTTTTTAAAGAATTAATTAAATTTTGTTTAAAGGAAAACTTGCGTATAATAAAAATCCATTGTTTGTGCTTCTACAAATTAACTTAGTTTCTTATCAAATGACGTAATACGATTACGCCTTTCATTTTTTATAATGATACGATGAAACGCCAAGTTTGCTTTATTTGCAGCATTTAGAGAGTAATTCAAACGAAATCACGTGCGTTTTCAGTTTTCTGACGGTCTTGACAAGGATCGTGTAGACGGGCATAGCCCGTCTAGTTTATTAAAATAAGAATGTAAATTTAGGCATTTTGTTTAAATAATAGAGGTTTATTTGAAATATTTTTTTTAATTTCATTCATTATATTTACTCAAATAAACTCCAAATATCTTGTTACAATTTTAGCAATTAAATATATCTTGAAAAAACACCGACTGCAATTAATTAAGGTTTACTTTGTAATGCCTATCGCATAGGAATAACTAATGATCCCGCTTTTTGACGAAACAAACTATACTATGTATATATTTCTGTACATGCAGGCATTGTTGCTCGATGTTGTCTTCCCTATTACGAAATCCATACGAACTGTCAGATAGACGAAGAATAATAGTGCTGTAATATATATATATATATATATATGACATAGAAATTATTGAAAGTAAAAATGTTTCGTAATAACTACGATGACATGGTCATCTACATATCCCCATACCACACAAAGTATGTATATAGATGACATTCTACGAAGTGTTTGAAAGTAAAGAATTGACCTTAGGATTAAAGAATTGACCTTACTTCAAATACAATTTTTGATAAACAATATGAAACATTTTTTCTTAACATTATTTTTTTTTTACTCAAATAAAATCTGAACATATTGCTACACTATTAGCAATAAAATATGCCTTAAAAAAAGCCACCGATCGCAAATAATGTTTGGTAACTTTGTATGCATATCGCATAGGAATACCTAATGATCCCGCTTTGTGATGAAACGAACTATACTATGTATATATTTTTATACAGGCAGGCGTTGTTGTTCAAAGCTGCCTTCTCTATTACTAGATCCAAACGAACTATCAGATAGACGAAGATCAATAATATTGTAAATATATATATACAATAGGGTGGGCCGAAAAAAACTTTTTTTTTGATTTGCTATACCGCGGAAAACTTGGCTTTAGGGATGCTTAGTAAAATAAAATTTAAAAAAAAAATTATTAAATGTTAATTTTAGCGGCAGAGCAACTAAAATAAATTTATTGAAAAGCAATAGTTTTCTTTCCTTTTTTTAAAGCTATAAAAGAAAGAAAAACACTATAGTGAAAAATCTTTAAAAGAAAGATATAAAAATACATTATACTAAAAAAGAAGCAAAATTACTTCATTTGAGGTAGCGCAAAGCATTTAAAAAATCCTTAAATTAACGCAATCAAGTTGTATTCACTCAGTGAATGTTGGCCGGATTGTGGGGCGGGTCTTTTATTTTTTTTATTTTTTTATTCCCTATACCGAAAAAAACTTGCGTCTACACTGTTAAAAATTTCATCATAAGAAAACGGTCATTTGAACGGCAGCAAACCGGCCGTTCATTTTACCGTATTTTAAGATAGCGGTTACTTAACCGCATTAAAGATATATTGTCATATGACCGTAAAATATATTTGTATGGTCATTTGACCGTATCAGTACATAACGTTTACTTAACCGTATTATGAGTTTATTTGCGTATGACCGTATTTTTAGAAAATGGTCATATAACCGTATTATGAGTTTATTAGCATATGACAGTGCAATATATGTGTACGGTCAGTTGACCATATTTTTAGAAAATGGTTACACAAGCGTATTATGAGTTTATTGCTATATGACCGTAAAATATACATATACAGTCATTTAACCATATTATGGGTTTAGTTCCAGATGACCATAAAGCATATATGTACGGTCATTTGACTATAAATTTAGATAATGGTTAATTAACAATATTTTGAATTTATTGTTATATGACCTTAAAATGTATATGTACAATAATATGCCCATATGCCCATATAATATAAAAAAAATCATAATTGTGTGTAACAAATGGGAGATAAAAAGTCATATTTCCATGTAATAAAAATATCACAAATAAATGTAAAAATATACCCAATTACTTATTAAATTAATTTTATTCTTTACAAATGTATAGCATCTTAAAACAAAATTTAAATTCTTCTCTAATAAATAGATACTAATAGAAAAAAATATAAAATTTATAATAATTCATAATGTTGATTATGCCTGATCAGAAGCCCTTTTTTTTTTTTTTTTTGGTCATGTAACAATAAATTCATTATTGCACTTAACTGGACTTCCTTGATCATATAATATATGAACATTTTTCTATGGGCATCCTATTTTACCTTTATTTATTAAACAAGAACTTAAATTTATACTTAAAGATTACATACATTTTCAACAAATAAAATGAAACTAATAAATAACTGACCAAAATTTATAAATTACTTCTGACACTCTGACATTTTCTTCACATGGAAATTAGATTTTTTTTTTTTTTTTTTTGAAAAAATCATATAAATTTATCTTTTCTTATCTTTTTCCCAAGTTACATACTTAAAACTACCACTGTGCAACAAATAAAACCTTTGCAGTTTCTTCAATATTAAACAATAGTGTTTCATTATTCTTGCAAAACTTGGTATAAAAATATTTTTCAATAAATCAATTATTTATCACTGAATTGTATATGAATATATGGTGGAATTTTAAAGAAATCAGTAGAGAGTATATAAATTTTAGAATATTTTTTTAGTGAAATAAATTATGAATATTTAGATTTTTGGTTAATGTAGAATGATTACAGAAATTGCCATACCCATATATTTTTCAAGCAAAAGTTCTACATACCGTATTTTTCGGCGTATAGGCAGCGGCTCAAATACTTATACTCAGTAAAAACTCGGAAATTTTATATATTAATTAAAGTTAAGTATATTTCGAGAACAAAAAACTAATATTTAATCAAATACAATATCTGGGTCTAAAATAAATTATTTGAACCACAGATTATGGGCTGAAAAATACGGTATAAATAATTAGATGAGAAATATTTCTGGACAACTATAATGACTGAAAAATACCATTCCATTTTTTGTTATTTTCTTTCATTTAACAAACTTAATATATCTGTAAAAAAAATAAAATAATTTCTAAATATTTGCAACTTACTCCAAAAATTACTTAAATATAGGTGTAGCAAGACTATTGATTGTTTCAAAGTTATTCAAAATCTGATTAAAATTATAAAAGTAATATTACATTCATATTTAGAAAAAAAGTGATGAAAATAATGTTAAAAATTTATTTGACAATAGAAAAATAAGATATGTAATGACAATGAGTATATCATAAATATTTTGAATTTTTGTATGTACAGTTAAATTGTAAACAATCATTCTAGCTAAATTAATATTTTAAGAAATTTAGGAAATGTATTATAAATTAACTTATCAGTAAAAATATATTTCCTTATGCTTTAAAATACAACTTGCATTAAGTATCAAGCTATTTATATTGGAAGATTTAAATTCAGAAATAAGAAAATAGTTAAGTATTTTTGATAAATGTTTTTCATGATTGCTTAACTAAAAATGCTTATAATAGTTTTTTTTTTCATTGTGTACAGGTTATAGAACATAAAATAATGTATTTTTAATCACTTACAAGATTGGTTTTAATTATTGTTTTAGAAATTAATTCAATCTGATAAATTACAGTAACAATATTGGTGCACATGTATTCAGAAAAAAAAAGGAGTAATGTGATTCACAAATAGTCAAAACAATCAATTAAAATATAGAAATACATTTATTATAATATATAAATTACATTAATACAATACATTACAATATATGCATAGCAACAACAGTTGGTTTGGCGATATATAGCATGAATGCTGCTATTTGATTTGCTGTAGTCTGTTCCACACACAGAGTTGATCAACATTAAGTACCTTAAAAAAAAATTAAATGCATTTACCATGGATATAAGCATTCATATACATTTTTAAGAAAATACAAAAATAGAAGTTGTCATAAAACCATTTTAAGGCTATAAGTTAGAACAACAATGAAAAAGTCAGAAATGACTAATGGAAAGCACAACCCTTTGTTCAATAAATACTTTAGGCAGTGCATTATCTGAAAAAGCAGCAAAGAACTGCATGTTTTTTGTTTTGTTTTTTCTGCACTATCTGTACAGTTTTTCACAACATTATGGAGCATTGCAAGAACCAATAATTTCTGTATCACTTACTCCATCTTCAAAAGGGTCTTGTTTAAATTGCATCTCATTCACTGGTACAATAGAGATTCTGCAACAGGTCAGATGGAGATAAGGCCTTTGAACTGCATGTAAATCTGTTTAGAAATACTACTTATCCCACACTGTTTGATAATAAGTAGCAATGCTCTGAAAATCTCTGATATAAAAATCCATAGAAATAGATATTTTACAAACGGATTGGCCAGCTTGCTCATTAGTCTGAACTCAACTGAGCATGAATGGAATGCAATATATCGCCAAAGTATAGTATGCAAAATGTATTGGACTATCTGCATTTTATATCAAAAATAAATAAGAATGGAATATAACCTAGCATCAGAATCATTAGCGATACAGAAAACAGACTTATTTTAACTATCAATCAGATTTTTCTTATGAATCATGTCCCATTTTACTGACTATGCAGATATTTATCCAAGCATTTGTTGATACAAGCTTCACATTTCAAATCTTATCAAAATAAAAAAATTATGAATAATATGCTTTTTTGGAATGAAATTATATGAAGCGCCTCTTTTTAATAGAAGAATTCTGTAAATTGTTCCCTTTTAATAAATGAAATTTTGAGATTGGGTCCAACAGAGAACCCAATTTACGCCAAAATACTTCTCTGGTTTTCATAAATTGTTTTTAAAAACACACTTGGTATAAACAAAGCCAAATTTATCATCAGTCTCTTTAACACACACATATATATATACCAGGTAAATAGGGAAAAAATGATAACCTGCAAAAATTACTGGTTGATGGTAAAAGAAAAAATTACACTTCCATGCATATTATTTAATCATTGACACTCAAAATGTTTATAAATTTATCAACAAAAACTAACTATTTCTATAGATACAATGTATCAAGTATTGGTTTTAATTCTTTAACTTAGTTAAAAATTAATTTTGGAAAGTAATATAAAAATAGTCACCAGTTCAAATATTTTGGTTGTCGATAGTGACCTATTCGCATTTGCCAAACCTTTTGCATACATATATCATACACAACTTTTACAAAGTTTTGTAGTTCATTAAAAATTAAGATATTTAGTTCTGAAAAAATCAAAACTATATAGTTAGTTTTTTATGCAACTACATAAAACAGCAAGCATTAAACAGTAAGCAAGATAATAAGACAGAAAAAACTGGCTGATGAAGCTACTGCAGAAAACAGTAAAACCTACCAAGATAAAATCGTACAGGCCTGAAGAAAATTTATTTTGCTCAAGTTTCTATATTAGCGGGTAAAATTTTATATAAACCTTTTATGGGAACCATAAAAAATTTCAGTATCAAATTGGTTTCAATTACACAGATTTTACTGAAATTGATAGTTACAAATTCCATACTTTATTTCATGTAGTATTTTTTAATATTTGTCATAACATTTGTTTTGAATAAATACTAATTAAACTGTTCAACTGTTCATTTCAATGTGATGGTTCTCTTTAGCAAATAATTGAGACTTAAAGAGGGTGCTAATCACAGCTGTTGGTACCAGAAAATTGTCCCTTTAACCATGGCAAGATGCATGTTCAACTAACGCTAAAGTGCCATTGAAATCATTATTTATTGTTAATGCATTTGAAAGTGTTAGATATTCAAATTCGATAATTTTTAAATTGTCATATCAACGCAGAACACTGATATATCACACGAAATCTGAAATTGAGCAAAAAAATAATCATTATGAACAAATTAAATATACATGTAATGCAATGGGCTTTCACAGGATTTTCTAGAAGCGAAAAGTTACATCTTTTTTCCATCAGATGACATATTTAAGCAATTGAATCGCCAATAATAATATTGTATATTGTCTAAAAATTTATAAAAACTTTTAGTGAATATCAGGATCAACCAACAGATAGGATTGGTTGGAAGAAATTACAAACTTTAACAGAAATACTAGTCCAAATATTTTTTACAAAAATAGCTAAATCATGTGTGGTCACATACATGCTAAAAGATATGAAAACATTGATATATATTTATTAATCGGTGATTTATAATGAATAAAATAACTATTTAATTGTTTATAATGAAAACAAAGTCTATGATTGAAAAAATTATCTATCAACTTTTTAAGGGGACTCTCTGTTTTAAATTTTCCAAAAATCAAGTTTTTGGTTTCATCTTTTTTTTAATGATATAATTCTGAATCGAATAAACAAATTGCATGAAAAAATTTCAAATTAGAACCCGGTCAAAAAAGTAAGTACTTTAACACAAGCTCAAATTGATTTTTAACTTGACACACATTCTTTTCAAATCGTGTTTTTGCTACACTGTTTAAAAAACATCTTTTGCAGAAATATAATTTATTTTGCACAGATATATATGAAAAGATCATACCTAAAATCTTCACCTCCACTTTGTCAAATAAATAATGCAAACTTTATTTGTTGCATTTAGAATGCATTTTAAATGAGATAAACCTTAAAAATAAAATTCTAACTGCAACCAGCAGTCGATGCAGGGTTTCGCTCTTGGGGCCCATTTTATGAAGAGTTAAAGTTATTTTTGTAAAATTTATTATATTTATATGAAAAATAACATTTTGTAATGAAATATGAAATCCAGTTACTGAAATTCAAACAAAACATTTATTAATAATAACTTCTTTAAGTCCTTCTGCTAAATTTTTCCCTTCTAGTGAATTTGTTTTGTTTGCAAAATTTAAAACATAATAAAATAAAAGCAATTAATGAAGAATGTTTTTATGAAATGGAATTTTGTAAAGGGTTAATTTTATTAAATCAATTTTGTGAAGGATCATGTTTTATTAAATGGATTTTTGTGAACAGACTTGTTTTATTAAATAAAATTTCGTGAAGGGCCCTAAATAGGCCCCAAATTTTACCTGGATCGGCCCCTGGCGACAAATAAAGTTTCCCTCATTTAATTGAGAAAACAACAGGTGGTGATTGCACATATGATCATTTTATACATTTCTGTACAAAAGAATAATCTTTCTACAAATGATTTGTTCTTTACAAACAGTGTGCACAACTAGAAAAATATGATATATAAAAAATACACAATATTATCCAGCTCAATTTGAATATTTTAATGCCATTTGTTTTGTTCGATTCAGAATAGTATAAATTAAAAATATATATATGAAAGAAAAATCAAACCTATGTTTAATTATGCATAGACACTTGTAAAATATTAAACCAATGACAACATTCTTTACAAATTTTTTGATTGCATTTCTTTCAATGTTTTATTTATTTATTTTTACATGTGATATCTTATTTTGATGGTATAACTTTTTTTTTTCAATTTTGTTTGTAGTTTTTTTTCTACAGATATTTTAAATTTTGGAACCATTGCAAAATTGAAAACTGCAATTAAGAAAAGCAAAAACTGTACTACACAAAATCAAAATAATAAAAAGATACCCAGTCAGACATCCTATGCAAAATAATAATAATAATAATAATAATAATAATAATTTAAAAATATTGAAATCCAAATAAGAAGTTTGTAAAGAACACTGCCATTGTTTTAGCATTAGCTTGTGAGTGTCTTTGCACGACTAGCATAAGTGTCGAGAATTAGCAAAATTCTCAATACCTCTAGAAATGAAATACCTAATATATAATACATTAAAATATATTGATTTTAGGGATTACTTATTGATATTTTTAGAGAGTTTGTACCACAACTCACAAGACGTACTTTTCACAAAATATCTTGACCTAAATTTTATATATTTTTAAAAGTTAAATAATGATATATCTTTAAAATGTTTAATTTCCTCCGAAAAAACTTTTCTAAAGAACTTTTGAATTCCATGAAGAACAGCACCACCATTCATCATCCATCAGAGATAAAGTAAGATGAACCTTAAAATGAATGTCAACACTGATAATACCAATATGCAGTATATCTTATATATATTTATTTATTTATTTATTTATTAGGAATATACTGAATATTTAATACTTTTATGTTAGAAGGGCACCAGTGATATATACTATACACATATATATATATATTCATATACACATATATATCACCAGCGCCCGGCTAACATAAAAGTACCGAATATTCGATGTATTTATTTGGCTAGGCCAAATATCAAAGTACTCGCCGTTTCAAATATTAGAATTGGTCGAATATCTTGATACTTGACCAAACACATTACTTTAAAAAAAAAAGAAAAAATAAATAAATCTTACTAAGTTATATTTTTAGCTATGAATAAATAAAGATATTTAGAATTAACAAACAAAATCACTTAAAAAAAAGATATTGCTTTTACATTATTTATTTGATATTTTAAAAGTGACACTTAAGAAAATTAACTGTAAAAGAATGCAATTAATAAGGAATGATGTATAAATGTGAGTTCCTGAATAGTATCTGTTAAAGGTAATATTATGTTTCTTGCATTTTCACAAACAGGGTGTTTCTAAACAAAATGGAACAAACATTCAGGGGTAGTTATATTGCATCAAGACAAGGAGATTTTGTTACAGGAAACCAGGATCGAAATCTACTTATTCAGTCAAAAATATATTGTGTATCTCACTATAAGCATCACTTGGATTTTCGTTTATTACTAGCAATAATAAAAATAATATAACGAGGTTTTCAAACTTCTTACTTTAATTTATGTGAAACAGGATGACATGATGAGAATGCTGCAAATTGCCAAAGTTCAAATCCAAACAGTGAGGTACACATCCTATACTTCAAAATACAACTGACAGCACATATATTATGTCACAGACCAGAATTCAGTCACTTCCAATGATGTCATCATATTTCATACAAAGCAAAGTTATATATTACAAAGAAATTCTCACTAAAATATCTTCATTATTTTAAAGTTGTTAGAAAAAATTCTGGTTTAGCTTCTAGTGAGATGCCCTATAGTTTGGATGGAATAAGTAAGTTGCAATGTTGGTTTCCTGTACAAAAAATGTTTTATCCTGCCTTAAAGTTAGTTCCAAAATTTTAAGAACATACTGTATGTTTGCAATCTAGAGTCCTGCATTGGGTCAGGTTACCTGCTTTTACCTCACCCGCAGTTCGGGTCAGGTCGCTACTATATTTTTTGCTGTGTTTCGGGTTGGGTTCTGACTCTTGCAGGTCGGGTTCAGGTTGACCTGCTTTTTTAAATATACACAGCTGAGTTGTATAATATATTTGCACACGTGCATGGAAAATTTTCTGCAAAATTCGAAACTTTGCAGAAAAAATTTTAGAAAATAAAAACAAAATTTTTGTTTTAATTTCAAAAAATTAAAAAATATTCCAATTTTATCTACGATTTATTTACTGTTTGCATACAATTTACAGTTTAAAGATGAAATATATTGTTGTGACATTACAGACGCTTGCGAAGAGCTCAAAATATTAAGGATTGGGCTATCTAAATGCATTGACAAAATAATTGATAAGAATTCAACTCATCCTATCATGGATTTTTAGCTTTATTATTTTTTTAACCAAAATAATTATTATTTAATTAATATTAATTAATTTTAAATTTAAATGGTAAGTATTTTAAACTACTGTTTTTAATTCATATTGTCAAAATAATAGTACATAATTTTATTAAACATTAAATTAATTTGCAGAAAGTTTTTGACCCAACATTTTGGTTTTATACAAGTCTGGTCCACAGTATTTTTTCAGATTAAATATATATATATATATATATATATATATATACAATAAGACCTCCATAATGGACACTTCCAAAAGGCAGGCACCTCTATTTAACAAACACTTTTTCAATTCTTAACACATATATTTGTATGCTTATACCTTGGAATAGGGGGCACCTCCAAATCTACACACATGTAGCATGTGTATGTGCTCATAACTATCACAAATATAATACGTGTTTTTGTGAGAATCATAAATGAAATGTTTGCAATATTTTCATATTCTGACAAAAATTAAAAAAAATGTTTATTAACTGCACCGTAAAAAAAGAACAATCTATGATTACATTTCTTGTACATTTTATTTTTTCTCATGCAGTAAATTGAATATATATACCTATTCATATTAAAATACATATTTATTTTCATCTGAAACATAGTTCTGTTCAAATGTTTTGGGAAAATCCCAACAATCAGACTTTCAAAAAACATACATGACCTGGAAGAATCATTTTAGGATGAACCCGATAAGCAGAAAGAAAATTAGAGTCATCCCAGTCAGGAAAAAAGATAGAAACAACCAGATCGGATGCAGGTCTCTATTCAACGATCTTGAGGTGTCCGCTATTCAGAGGTTACACTATATCTGAATATTAAAGAATATAGATTTGCCCATTTTTCTATAATATATAACATTTGTTTTAGAGATATAATTGTACATGACTTTTCATTATACACTGTTAAAAATTGCCGTTGCTTTACGGTGCTTTACTGCATAATTTACTGTACATTACCGTATTACTGTAAATATTGCCCTTACCTTTTAAAAATCAGTTATTGGCTGTAAAATTCTGTCATTGACCGTAACTGATCATTTTTACAGGATTATCCCTGGTCCAACAGTCATTTACGGCCAAGAGAGAAAGAAATACAGGTTGTTACAGTCTTTTAAGGCAGATCACGGGCAATTTTAGTAAATCACCGTTATTCGCTACCGCAAACCGTAATCGAACAGTGGATTACAGCCATCTCATCTCAGTAGTTTGATTTTGGAAAATGGCAACGAACGTGCCGCGCCATGTTTGTTTATCTTCGCACGAGGGAAACGCCATGAGGAAGCACGCCTGGCCTGGCTGTACCAATACCGGATTTATTCAGGTATTTTTTATCTGGTTATCTAACCTTATTAATTTAAAAATGAATTTTAATATCAAAGTTTATGTAGGGTAGACAGTGTTCGAAATTTGCAGTCGTTAGTCGTCAAATGCAACTAACTACATTATAGCATTTGACGACTACAAAATTATTCCTGGATATGAAATTTGATGCCTAGCTTTTTTAACACTTAGTTTTTGCCAATCACCCGCTTTTGAAAATTTGGTCTCACACCAAACATAAACTCTAATGTGAGACAGACAGTGAATTTTTGCAGAGTGTACAAATCCAAATGAATTTATTAATTTATGCAAACTTCTAAACTTTATAGTGAACCTGCCATTCAGCACTGCTGAATGTGAAAAGGGATTTAGTCAGTTTAATTTAATAAAAAACTAGCTGACCCCCGCCCGGCGTTGCCCGGGCCCGTGATAATAAATAAATAAATAATAATAATAATAATAATAATAATAATAACATTTTTATTATTTTACATCTTTAACCCGATTTTGTATGAAATTATATTTTAAGAAGAAAAATTCGCGATAAAACATTGATATTTAGTGATAAAAGCACTCATTTCCTTGTTTTTTTTTACGCAGTATCGTTTCATAGTTTTAAAATAAAAAGTTATTTTTGTCCTAACTCATTAAAATATTTATAGGTGATAAATAAAACGGTTTTACAGCCCGTGTACAAATTTCGGGGAAAAATATTGTTATCCAGTTGTAAAAGAGATGTTTTCTTCTCGCTTTTTTGTTTGTTTGTTTTCTCTTCTGCTCCTTTAACATAGCAATAAAAAATAGTTCTCATCTTCCGAACTCTTTGACATTTCAATCAGTTATAAATACAACCATCTCCAAGCTCTCTTTAAATTTTTGTGAAAAATATGCATATTTAGTAGTGAAAACATGAGTTCTTAAAAAAAAAAAAAGCTTCAGCTTTTAACCTCAGAGCAAAAATATATTTCCATCCGTTTTCAATCAACCCTTTACCATCCCCCTAGGCTAAATAGGTTAATCAATCAGTCTTATCGTTTTTGAGGGGAGAATCCTTCAAAAAAAGCTGACGCATGCGTTAAGAGACAATATTCGTGTGAAATTTTGACAAAATGCGCTTTCTGTTTTAAATATATAGATGATACACGTAACTATTTATCCACTGATACTGTTAATGATTTATTAATGGCAAAACTGTACGTACCCAATTTAATAGATTTTCATCCAGATAAATCTATAAATCCCTGTGAAATGATGCAGCTGAAGGACGGTTAGACGTCCTGATTTTAGTATCTAACTTATTAAAATTAGTGGGTATTGTTTGAGATTCGGCCAAACAATACCATGATGTAGAAAAATTATTCTCCAGTCAGACAACACACGAAGTTACGAATCATAGTAAAGGCGAATTCGTGTCAAAAACCAATAAAGCGAACACCATTAATGATCTAGAAAATGAAAATCGTTGGTTTAAAAATTCTCTAAAATGTCGCAGGAACGATAAAATGTTGTCACAATATATGGCTCTTCATTTTTATCGCCGACTCAAGCTAGATCATTTAGAAACGACGGGCCAGAAAATGCAAGTCCTCATAAATGACATTATTCAAGTCTACCTAGGGTACGGAAATGAGGGGCTAAAGCTTTTGGATTTTCAAAGACCAAAGTCTGAAAACATCGAGGGTGCATTACCAAAAGTCCCTCAAAATTTAAATTCTTTTGAGTTAGAAGGTGAAGTGCCTTACATTGACGATGTTTCAGACCCTGACTGGGATCCCTTTTGGTAAACATTAAATTATTTTTAATTAATTATTTAATTAATTTTTTTTGTAAATATTAAATTTTTTTAATGTGTAATTATTTATATATTTTGTGTATGCATTTTCCCTTTTTTCTGAATCGTCGTCTCATTTATTGGCATTTATTATATTTATCCTTTTTTTTTGGGGGGGGGGGCAGTTGTGAGCGAGATTATAAGTTAACATTGTTTTGAATTTAGTGTAATCAAGATTGACAAAAGATTTCTGGTAAGTTTTTTCTCCCTGACAATAACAAATATTCATCTGAAAAATCACATTTCTTTAGCTTTTTAATCGTTAGTTTATTTAGAATGTTGCTAAAATTTGCGTAATTGGATTGTGATATATTTTTCAAGATGGCGGAAAAACTTCGTTTTTAAATTTTTGTTATTTATAAATCCATGTTTTTGCATCATTTTCTACTTTTAAAAATGTTGCAAAATCTTTGATTTATAAATAACATACAGATTTAAAAATGATGTTTTTCTGCAATCTTTGAAATTTTTTTCATGTCGCCAAAACGGCATTTTGGCGCAATTTTTTCTGCCAAGCAGTACAGGATACAGAACTCTTCCCACAAAATTCACTATCGCAGAAAAATTAAAATGTCATTTAATGTAACACCGCACTTCATTCATCATACAGAAACTCTTAAGAATGATTTTTGTTCAGTATTATACCTTTACTATAAATAATATTTGCAATGTCAACAAACTTAGATACTTTTGAGGTAAATATATTCAATGTTTGATACTGTAATTTTGAGTAAAAAAAATTCTAAACAATAAAATTTCTTGTTACAGTAAGTAAAAAAAGAAGGATTAATTACATAAGAAGGGTAATAACACTGTTTCCCTATCTAAACGGCCGTTGCAGTGGTTAAGTTATTTTGAATTTTTACATATAGTTTATTTTGGCTGTAGTATTTTCAACCAAGAATTTTTTTCTCCTATGATTCTGAACAATTTCACATTTTTACAGATAAATCCATGTTTTACACTATCTCCAAGTAAAATGTTTAACACAAAACTGAAGTGTTTTTGTGATTTTTTAAAAACACAAATATTATACTCCATTCCTGCATTATTAGCTAAAACGACATTAATCTCACTTGGGTTTGGGCAGAAACCAAAAGAACCCAGGCATCAAAATGCAAAAGAATGTGCAAAAAGCAGATAAATACCAAAGTGATTCTCAAAAAACTTAAAACGAAAGTTATATTGAAAGAAATAGAAATAATTTTAACATTTTGATATTCATTAAATTATGTCTTTGATACATTATTATGCAAAAGTTTATTATAATCACCTTCCTCATTACATTAAAAAAAATCATGAATAAGTCCATTTGTTGTTACGAATACATAATCGTAAATATTCAGAGTATGATATTAAATAAGAGATAAGTACTAAAAAATTTCTGTTTTTTTCTATATTTTTCAAAGGTGTGCATTGTTGAGCTAAGAGTTATACTTGATATTGTGTTATGGTTTGGAGAATTTAGCCTGTGATTTGTAACAAATTTGATAAGCGTTTGTTACTCTGCCTGGTTAATATTGCTTAAGTGTCTGTTAATTTTTATTTTGCTTAGATGTTGGCAAAAAGTACTACACTTGTATATGAAGTTTTACGTAATTTTTTTTCGGAAATATGAAACAATCACGTTTAATAAACTTATACACATGTCATTTTTCAATGCTAAATATAAATTTATTTTTAAGGTGTATAGTAAATAGAAAAAGTATGTAATATTGAGAAAGTCGCTAATTGTTAAAAAAAATTATATGCAAACCACTATATATATGTAGTGGTAGAATAATCTTAGAAATATTATCAAGTTTTAAATATACAGGCTGTCTAAAAAAAGCTATACAGTTTATTTTTGTATCTATATGAGATAGATAAATAATGTAATCTGCAAAAATGTGGATTGGCTTTAATCATCTCAAAACATCATGAAGTTGCAGAGAGTCAAAAATTGTGACTTGCTTCACTTTGCATGCAATTTGAAAAGTGAAATCTGTTCAAGCTTGGCGAATGTTTACAAACTAAGATTTAATGTGCCATCAATTACATCAACACATTATTATTAATCAATACATTTAAATATCAGATTTGTAGACATTATTCTCCAATAATGATTAGATTTCACGTTTCGAATTCCATGGCAAAGTGAGATAATTCCTGATTTTTGGAGGTACTGAACCCACCTGTTTGGTTACAAAGAATGTATAAAAACTAATTTTGGAAATATCTCCATGGGGATGAAAAGTATAGAATTGAAATTTTGTACCTTATGGACATTTTTGCAATTTATACTATTTATCTCTTATACAGAAATAAAATGTTGCATTTCTTGACATCCTATGTATAAATATACAGTTACTGTTGGAAGTAATCATGCGAATTCTTGAAATAACTATTTCATGGTCATTTACAGTTCTGATAACTACTGCAATTTACAGCGATATGTGTAAATGAGTAGAAAATTATGGGCATTTATGCTTATATACAATCTTGATATTACAGTCATATACGATAATTTATAATCTACAGTGTGTCCCAAAAGTCTCCGTACAACTTCAGAAATTTATTTTTTAAAAAATAATAGGCCTACAGCAAAAATAATTACAACAGTGCATAGAGTAACTTAAAAAGTTTTTTTTTACAGCCTCAGTAAACTTCAAAATGAGATACTTGCGTAGCACGAAGAATATCAAGACGATATTTCAATTCAATCCACGAACGTTTTTCATGCTAACATCAACAGTAGCTACTGCTGTTTGGATCTTTTGTTTCAATTCCATGAGACTATTAACTTTTATTCATCAAACATTTCTTCATTCATTCATCAAACATTTCTTCATTCATTCATCAAGCATCTTCAATTCAACATTTTATTTCATCAAACATTTGTAACTACGGTTGATGTTAGCATGCTGAAACGCACGTGAAGGGAATTGGAATATCGACTTGATATTCTTCGTGCAACGAAAGGATCTCATGTACAAGTATACTAAGGTAGTAGAAAAAAACTTTTTAAGTTACTCTGTGTACTGTTGTAAATATTTTTGCGGTAGGCCTATTATTTTTTTAATCAAATTTTGAAGTTGTACGGAGGCTTTTGGGACACCCTGTATATTACTGTGATTTACAGTCAGACACATTCTTGAAAATAACGGTTATTTACGGTCAGATACATTCTTGAAAGTAACGGCTATTTACGGTCAGATACGTTCTTGAAAGTAACGGTTATTTACGGTCAGATACATTCTTGAAAGTAACGGTTATTTACGGTCAGATACGTTCTTGAAAGTAACAGTTATCTACGGTCAGATACGTTCTTGAAAGTTACTGTGGTTTACGGTCAGATACGTTCTTGAAATTTACTGCCATTTACGGTCTAATACAGTCTAAATAGATTACGGTACAAACTGTATTATTACAGGAAAATCTTGGAGTCTGTGCTGCCAAGCTTTTCCCGTAATCCAACGGTAAGATTTTTATCAGTGTAGTATTAAAACATGATTTATTGTCCTTTCATTGCTGGTTGAAATATGTCGGGTTCAGGTCAGGTTGCGGGTCGCCGAAAATTGTTCTTGCGGCTTCGTGTCAGGTTGCAGATTGAGGAAATATTTTTGTTGGGTTCATGTCAGTTATGGGTTGACTTCAAATGGAATTTGCAGGTTCTCATGCAGGACTCTATTACAATCTCAGAAAACAATAACCCGCTGTGGTGCATTTAAAAACTTCCTTGCGAAATAACAAAAAGGAGGAAAATTATTCTTGCTGAGTTGCCACCATTTGAATTAGATGTTTTTCTCCCCTTTCTGATAACACAAATATAACTTCAAATAAATACTATTTGATTAAAATTCTCCTTTTTCAAAATTTATCTTTCATAAATATTTGTTTTAAAACACATAAAAAAGTATTCATTTATTTTAATTTTCAGAAGAAGTTATGTAATTTTATTAATTACAATTAACTTCACTAAAGAATTTATAAAAGATTTATTAGTTAGAAAATTGTAATGTTTTAGCTTTTTTAATGTGTTTTTTAATTTAAAAAAATGAATTTTTCACTGCATTGATTTCAGACCCAAAACCCAATAAATTATACATCCAAATTAACATCCCTCCCTGTCATAAAAAATTAACAGGATTAATATGCAGGATTATGCCATTTTTTTTACAGAAATCGCTTCAAAAGAGTAAATAACTTGGTAGACCCTGCCCGCGATCATTTGTCGAAACTCAAGATATTTTTTTTCGACCAATTTCCGAAATTTTCTTTTTTTTGTCTGCTACCTTTTGACAAAATTTGCGATTATTTTCTACAATCGTTTGTTAAAATTCAGGATTTGTTTTTCGAAACTGACTGGCAAAATTTGCGATTATTTTGCGTGATCCTTTGATGAAATTCTCGATTTTATTTATGTGCGATTGTTTGACTAATTTAGTGATTTGTCGCAGAACCTTTGGATGAAATTCGTGATTTTTTTCCGTCATAATTACATAAAATTCACAATTTTTTTAAAAGTCTTTTGACAAAATTTGCGAACTTTTTTCAAATCTGATTGAAAAAAATTGACTTTTTTATGCGAATGAATGTTGTTATCTGCGATTTTTTTTAATCTGCGACCGACTGACAGAAATCGCTATTTATTTCTACAATCTTTGGCGAAATTCTCAATATTTTTCCATGGCAGTTCGAGAAAATTAGTGATTTTTACAACTAACAATTTGTTTAACTCTACGTCCAAATGGGAAAATTCGCTATTTTTTTCGCAATCAATTGAAAAATTAGCTAATTTTGCATAATTTTATAAAATAAATAAATAAATAAAAATCACAGACTTTCACGGAAATTTAAAAAAATTACCGGTCTGCAAAAGAAATTAAGAGGGCAAAATCATGTACAAACTTTTTTATTGTGCAGGATTTTCTTATTTTGTGTGTGATTTGTGCAATCCCACGCACTATTTCAAGCCCCATCCCTCGAAGAAAAGTCCTGCCCCCCTCGCAAAAAAATCTTGAAATGGCACTCCTGCAGTAAAACCTGCAAAGAATTAGTTAAAAAGGGCTATTAAAAACCTAAATTTTAGACATTCCGCTGTCTTAGTAGGTATAATTGTTTGGTGCTTTTTTGCCGAAACTTTTTTTCGGATGAGAAGAATTCTGTTATAGACAGGTTTTGTTTTTACAAGTTTCATTGTAAAACAGCTATGCTCTTCAGAGGTCCAATATAGAAAGAATGTTTTAACAGTCTTAGAGGCAACATTTAAACAAAGGAAACAAAACCTCCTATAACAGAAAACTTTCATAGTATCTTGAAATTATACCTGCTAAGATGGAAATGTTCATCTTTTTTTGCGAATTCGTATTCGAAGTTTTTACTTCTTTTGTATCTATGATTTAGTAAACGTTTCTCATTCGGAGGGGGAGGGTTTACAGCCCTGCCGAACCTCATCTTTGGCTATGCCACTGCCGTCAAAGAAAAGTCCTCCCCCCCAAGAAAATTCTGAAATGGCGACCCTGGTCTTGAAACATTGTATGCTAAAAAATGCTGCACTTAAGTAAAAGAATGGTTGTTAATAAGGCACAATTTTTCAAATCTATTGGTGAGTATACAAAACTTCACAGATAGTACTGCCAAAAATGCCAGCATGGTGTATACTTAGAAATGAATTAGCATGACAGTTCATAAGTAATTAACCATTTCTTAAATGTACGAACAAGGTACTAACCCAGTATATAAATTTGTTTAGAAGATTAATTTTTAATTTTCTAACAGATGGTGCTACTGGTCTACTACAGCTACCTATTATTTTCTTTTTGTCTCGTTTTTTTAAAATAAAAAAAGTTTTCGTAAAAGTAATCTACATTATTTTAATGTGGGTACAATTACACTGAAAAACTCATTATTATTATAGATGCTAAATGTCATACATATATAGTATTCATTAAGTTTCTTAATATTACACTCCAAAACATTTTGTTTTCCGAATTCAGAACAAATGTGTTTCAGTCACGCACCAATGTTGGTGTTACTTCCAAGCTCACACCAAACTACTGTTTTCTAATAGGGTAGACTGGTACACAGTGGGCCACTTTTTCAGTTATTTTTTTTCCTCTTTAATGGACAAACCAATCTGCATGAAAATATTTTTTAATATTCCTTAAGCCTTTAAATACATTCATCATAATTTTCTCAGAACATAGTTTTCAGTATATTTTTCAAAAAAAAAAATATATATGCACCCGTAAAGTGGACCAGTGTGTCCCAAAAGTGGGACACAGTGGATCGCTATTAGGAATTATCTGAAATACAATATAAATCCATTTTTTATTAATCTAATTCATTTTTATTCCCCTTTACCCCAAGATAACATAGTAATATAAATTTACAAGTACCATTTGAAACAAAAACAAAATAATTAATTATATTTTGAAAATAATAACAGATTAATACAGGAACTATTGCAATTTAGTTGAAGTTATTACTTAAGTACAAAAAAAATCAGCGCACATTAAAATTTGCAAATGAAATTCCAAAATACTTATGAGTAAGATTGAACCTGGAATTTTTCTGAAATATTTTTGGGTCTGAGAGCAACATTATGAAATGATTGACATCAACAACAGATTCATCCACAGTTTCGGAAAAAATAAACTGATTTCCATTCAATTTGCATCTCATGAATCTTATGTGAATAGAATAATCACCAATTAGACTACATTCACACTAATATTTATTGAAAGGCAGTAAATGCAAAACAAAATATTTCTTACTATGTTAAATAAATTGTAATTTGTCTTTATTTACATTATTTTACAGTTAAATAACTACTTTAAAACAATATTTCTTTATAGAAAATAAGCAATTATTAAATATTTTGAACATTCTGCATTACAGGAGCAGAGTGGATTGTGGACTACTGTGCCCCATGTTGAAGTTCATAAATAATCATAGTAATATTGTTTATAGCTTTATTTTAAACATACTAACTTTAAAGTTAAATAAAAACAAGTATCTTAGCTTTGCATAACAGCTGTTTTATCTTATTTATCTACAACCTTTACTTACTAAAAAAAATAAAAATATGATTTTGAAAAATTTTACTTTTAGAAGCTCAAAACAACCAATCAAGATAAAATAGTTCAATCAAGTCACCAAAGCATCATAGACACATTATTCGATCAATTCAGCTAAATAATAATGATCAAAGACGACTACAGAAAAAAAAAAAGTTTTACCGGAAACGGTTTTTATCAAACTATGAAGTGAAAACTTATCATAAATTTCGAAATCTATTACGAGTAAATAAGATTGATCTTGTAATACAGATCGATATAAAACGTATTTTTTTAATATATAAACGTAGTTGAATGAAAATAAATAACATAAAACTATAAAACAGCAATATAACTTACATTAAATCACTAAAATCGTACCAATTTTAGTGAATCCTTACAAGATTCTGTCTCGGCGTCGGCACAGCGTGTAAACAAAAACAAACAATTTCCTAATGTTGCCATTATAGATTCCAGATATTTTGAAGAAAGCGTTCTCATTGGTCCATGGAGTTTACGATAGATGTAAAATTACAATCATTGTACCAGATTCATGAATAATTGCTAAACGATGATTTTTTTATCACTGAGCGAATGAAATCTTTATAAATTAACGGTGTTCCGACAATTTTCTAGAAAAATGGTAAAGTCAGTGTAAAATATACGGTCAATGCATTATTATTTTACGAAAATTTTTAACAGTGTAGGGTAGCTAAGTAAAATGCAAAAACAAAATAACTAAAATTTTACTTCTGGTGGTAGCGCAAAAGACCTAAAATTTGGTCAAATTTTAGGCCGTTTGCGCTACTACCAGAAGTAAAAATTTATTTATTTTGTTTTTGCATTTTACTTAGCTACCCTACACTGTTAAAAATTTCCGTAAAATAATAATGCATTGACCGTATATTTTACACTGACTTTACCATTTTTCTAGAAAATTGTCGGAACACCGTTAATTTATAAAGATTTCATTCGCTCAGTGATAAAAAAATCATCGTTTAGCAATTATTCATGAATCTGGTACAATGATTGTAATTTTACATCTTTTTCGGTATAGCGAATCAAAAAAAAAAAAAAAAAAAAAAAAAAAAAAGACTCGGCCCACAATCCGGCCGACATTCACTGAGTGAATTCAACTTGATTGCGTTAATTTAAGGATTTTTTAAATGCTTTGCGCTACCTCAAATGAAGTAATTTTGTTTCTTTTTTTATTATAATGCATTTTTATATATTTCCTTTAAAGATTTTTCACTATAGCGGTTTTTTTTCTTTTATAGCTTTAAAAAAAGAAAGAAAACTATTGCATTCAATAAATTTATTTGAGTTGCTCTGCCACTAAAATTAAAATGTAATTATTTTTTTTTCATTTTATTTTACTAAGCAACCCTAAAGCCAAGTTTACCGCGGTATAGCGAATCAAAAAAAAAAGTTTTTTTCGGCCCACCCTAATATACATATATGTAACACAAATTATAGAAAGTAAAAAAGTTTTGCAAATAACTACGATGACATTGTCATCTACATATCCCCACACTACACAAGGTTATTCAACTGAAGATGTCCTTTTTCTTCCTTATACGATGAATCTTAAAAACGGAAATTTTCCTTCCAAAGCAGACAAATTAAAATATTTCTTTTCAATTGAGAGAAAACGAAAAAAAAATTGGTTAATGCATTTAATTAAAAATTTTCTGCAGAGATGAAATTACGCTGTAATTAATGAATATAACATATATATATATATATTATTCGATGCTAGGATTTAGAACATATCATGTATGCCACTAAATGTGTGTGCTCATGATTAACAGTTAATTTTGTGTTGCAAAGATGGAGCCTTGCTAAAATATATGAGTGCGAAAAAGTCTTATCGGATATCGTCTGGATAGCTCGGATGGTACAGCATTGGTGTGATATACCAAGGGTCCGGATTCGATTACTGGCCTCAACATTTTCCACTCTGTTGATTATACACTGTGTAGCAAGTGAAAATTCAAATCCTTTGTTAAATTCTAGTTAAATTTTCAGAATTGATATTATGACCTATAACGAATGGATCAGATATGGCCAGATGTTTCAGGAGACAGATAATGCTTTCTCTAATGGCGAGTACCGAGGTTCGATCTATATTGATTTGTCTATATAGATGACATTCTATGAAGTGATTGAAACTAAATAGGATTAATGAATTGGCCGTATTTGAAATAAAATTTTTGATAAACAAAATGAAACATTCGTGGGAAATGAACAACAGAAATTTATAAAAATCTTTCAGACAGAATCATTTATATGTAGACAGTAATATATCAGCTCAATAACGGAATGCTTTATTTCACTTATAATTAAAATTACATTTCAATAAAAAATTTTGGATTCTAAGATTTTCCCTTGAATGCATTTAAAAAAAATTGTAAGTCATTATTGTTTTATATTAAAATAAAAGACGACATAACTCCTGTATACCATGCAAATTTATCATAAAAAATGCTATAGTTATAGCTCGGATGAATGAAATTAGCGCTGCAGTTCGCAGCCTTGTCAAACAAATAAGAGTGAAATATGCCATCCAGGATATCGTCGGGATAGCTCTGTAGGGAGATAGTTGGTACGGCAAACCAAAGTACCCAGGTTCGAGTCTTGGGCCCGGCATATTTTCGTTCTGTTGAAAAAAATCTCAACTATGATACTCCAACCATTGGATATATTTTACTATTATTTCTGCAGAAAGTGTTCAGATTGTTTTGGTATTTCCTTATTTAGATTAACTATATTAAAATATACTTAATATCGTTTCTTTTAACACTATAAATAATTCTATGAAATTTTTATTTCCAAAAATATTTTTACTCGTTCAGAAGTTTTTTTTTCAAATTTTAATGTGTGTAATTGAATTTTTTTGGCTACATATAAAAGAAGCTTTTTAGTTCAAAAGTTAAATTCAGTTTTTGCTACGAAGGTCAACGATAAAAATCTTCCTATTTGAAAAACTTTCTCTGTACTCAGGAAGATATCCATCATTTTTTCTCTGAAAATATTTTTCCTTTTACCAAAAATAACCTTTGATGACTTCTAAAGCGTCTCTGATCTTAAGAATTCAGATAAGAAATTTTAATATAGTAGATGATATGACACTTTGGAAAGCTTCTAAAGTAAAGAAAGTGAAAATTAAAAAAATCTTGCTAAAACCATTAATTCTTTTATAAATCAATTTAAAAAACAGTATAAGAAACGTTTAGTATTATACTGTATTACTTGTACATACATATTTACAGGATCATTCAAAATAGAAGTTATGTTGATAATCATTTAAAACAATGATGATAGAATCTCAATTTCAATTAAGAACTTATACACATCAAGAATAGCTTTTAAATGCAGACAAGGAGCTGTATACATATTAAAATACGATATTTAATATTTTATACAGTCTGTGGGTCTAATAAGACATATTTTGAAAAGTTACCTCCATGATCTGGCAAGTAAAACTGCAAACAGTCTATTTTTATTCGACTAAAATAATCCGAGTTATAATACATTAAATTCTATGAAATTTCAGCAAATTTCAGCACTAAAAACGAAAAGTTTTTTTTTTTTTTTAAGTGTCAGAAAATCGACGAAATTTCATAAAATAGCAAATTAATATAAGCAACACGTACTGTGTGTTTTGTATGCTTATACCCTGTGGAAATCATATAATCATTTTAGTAAAGTTTATATAATCATATAACCATTACAAAAACACAAATCATTCCTTTTAGTATGATCTGTACAATAATATTATATTATTTAAAAATTTTATGCCAAACTTCTATACAAATTACCACAAATCGTCCGTTGAAATATGCCAATGACCTTCTAAAGATATATACGGAACAACAATGAAAATATAATAATTATGAAAATTTAATGAAAGTTTAATGATCTTAAATATAAAATTTTTGAAAAAAAAAATACAATGAAAAAGTTTATTTACATAGACTATATTTGAATATGTGTATAAGAAAAGAAAATCTTATTTTATGCTTAACTATTAAATAAATGGAATGAATAAACAAATGGCAAAAATTATGATTTAAAATTATGATTTTTAGCTTAGTTATTGTTTTGTTCCAACTATTAGAACTACATTGAAATTTAAGTAAAATGTATGTTAACACAGAAAAACATTATATTTTCACAAACGAAAATATAAAATAACCACTTCCGAATTACCCACGATTTCAAATAACCTTCTTTAACTTTATAGCACACGTACAACAGAATGATAGAAAATATGGATTTTATTGTTGCTGTGATAATGAATTTTGAAGAATTAACATGTATGAGTTAAAAGAAGGTTTTGAGATTGGCACATCCAACTAGTTACAATTGGAAATTTACCTCTAAAACTTAGGGTCTCAGATTTAGCTTCTCAACATTAAGAAGTCACACCATGCATGTATCTTTTCAATCGTTTAGACAAAAACTTCTGTAATTTACATTTACAATTTATAATAAACACACAACTTTCACATAAAACAATTTTTTTTATTCACTTATTTTTAAATTCAATAAATGTTTAAATTATATCTAACTCGAAACAATTTCGTGTTAATTACAATTACCGAAAAAGTTAAAATAGAAACTGTAATTTTAATACAAGGAAACTGTGACAGCAAAATTTGAAACACTGGCTTCATACTCTTAGTTTGTTCTTAAAAATAACTTACAACTTTTTAAAACTTATTGCTTTGAGTATAAGCATAAAATCTCACAAAAATATTGCTCATAATTTTTTTTTTAATTCTCCATAAAAACAATTTATCGTTTCTTCGTAACATCATACAGAATACTTATATGCCAAGAGAACGTATAATTTTCCTTGAAGTAGTTACATGATATGAAAATAAATTCATAAATAATTTTCATTACATTTTAAAGTATAGGTGAGAGGATATAGGCGTGGAGACAACTCTATTTTTTTCTTAAACCAAACTCTATTATTTATTTTCGTTTTCACTCACGACGGATTATTTAAAAGCTAATACTTATGCGTGCAATGTTAATTTTCAAGTGAAAGATTTGTATCTTTTGTTTCAGAAAAATCTCATTGTTACAGATTAAAATTGAACTTTAAATGTCATTTTGAAATTAAATTTGGCACTTTTTAAATTTGTAAAACTAAAATAATTAATTGTTACTATAATTACATATATTCTGTGTTTATAAGTTATAAATTAGGTTAACCCAAATAAGAAGCATGATAAGCCATATACTTCTTATAATACCTGGAGGGTGGAATGGGACACTGGGTGGGAGGTACGTATGAGGCACGTTCCATTTCTTTCTTCTGTGTTCGTAAACAGCTACAAATATCTAATTTCATAATTTTAAATATTGTTTGGAATATTAAACATTTTTTTGTAATTTTATTTTGTAATCACTGTCAAAACCAATTCAAAATAGGCTTCACAACTCAAAATGTTAAAAAAGAAGATTTCTTATCTAAAATTATTTTTTTTAGCTACAAATGTTATAGAACACGTGGTAATAAAAAAGGTGGTTTCATTTTACTTAAACTTTTCAAATTATAATATTCGTTGTTATGTATATTTATCATATTTTTAATCTATTTTAGATGTATGCCCCAACCTCCTCGCACATGTGCTCTCCCTTATAATTTTCAAATTTTGTGAAAATTAAAAATTTCATATATTTTGATTTATCTCAGATTTTTTTAAATTTCAGATAACACTAATCATCATTATAGAGCACAACTGAATCCAAACATGAGATATATATGGTTTAAAATGATATCTTAGAAATAAAAAATAAAGAAATGTTTACAATTCTTTCCTCTTCTCGCCCATAAATTGTAACACTTGTCTACTGTATAAAAGATATGTTATAGTGCAATGTATAACACGCAACTAATGAACACATGTGTAAAGTATTTTTATTTGTCATTTTATTTTTCACAGTAACTGTCCTCAGAAGTCGTGATACCGTTTCGGAAATCTTTCCGTTTCGAAGAAGAGGATGCAGACTAACAAAAATATTGATCATATTCGATTAAAATGAAGAATTCAGTCAAATTGCAATTACCGAATTCACACTCTTTCCAAAGTTTTGGTGAGATATTTGGATTAATGCTCTTATTATTAAGGTTTCAAATTGAATAAAAACAGAATCAGTGGTACCGAAAAAAAACTTAAAAAATCTTTAAAATATAATAATTAAAAGATAAATTGTCCTAAAGCCTCATTTAATAAAATTGTGTTTGTAACTCTTAAAAGAATTTTCTCCAACAAACTAAAAGAATAGCCGCTATAACATATCTAAAAAACGAGGAAAGTAGAATTTAGAAACCAGAAACTTGCATGATGATCAAGATTATGATTAATTACTTTAAACCAACACAAAAGGGCTTATTTTTCATGTGTAGTATAAACTAACCCGTAACAAAACTATTTTAATTCTGTTTTCTAAAACAAAATCTTTATATTAACAAACAAGTTTCTTGTGTATTAAATAAATCAGAATTCTAAACGCAACCTATATAATACAACATCGATTTAGTATTATATCATGCAAAGATTTATTTCAGGCAAAGATTTCCATGCGTAAATTTTGTGTAATTTAGCTCATGTAGTTTTACATATGAATAAACATACAAGTATCTTTTAAAAGTTTAATGTTTTGTTTCATTTTAATACTGGCATAAGCGTGACTGTGCCGTTTTCAGAGTAATATATTACATGCACTTTTAAAGCAGTCATAAAATCAGTTTCCGATTCCGGCAAAAGTACTGAACACGTGTCGCAAATTGTCGCTCTGCATAGAGCAAAACAAATAGTTATCTAAATGAGAGCCAAGTAGTGAATACATCAGACGGGCCGATATATGCCAGTGAAGTGTTTCTAGAGTTTCTATGACTGGTTGTGCAATATGTGAGAGGACATTATCATACTGGAAAGCAACCCCGTCGTGTATTTCGGCATGTTATTGACGTACCTGCTCCGATGCTGCGTTCCAATTGATTATATCTTGCCAGTTCAGAAAACTCTAGAAACACTTCACTGAGATGTCCTGTCCCTTCCTATGTATTCGCCGGATGTTATTCCTTCAGCTTACCATTTGTACCAAGAACACTATTCAGAACACTATTTCTGTAGAAAAGTCAAATTCTTATACATAAATAAAAATATGGCTTGGTGAATGTATTGCTTCAAAACAAATAGGCTTCTTAAACTGCACATTTTTCGTTTTTTTCCTGAAAGATAGATGAATGGTTTTAGCTTCTTGATTGAATATTATACTTTTATATTTCTTTTTCTCACATTTTGACAAAAAACAAGCGTCTTTTCTTTACTCGAAAAAGAACGGAATACTGTTTATACAGCTAATAGATTGATACAACTAAACAATTATTTAACAAAATGTGAAACGCAATATATACTTTAATTTTTTTAAAGCCAAAATTATTAATGCTGTTAAGAGAGTAAATCTTTGGTTTAAAATATTTATTTTATATTAACCAATATAATAAGTTTAATCGTTATAACCTAACTGAAGCAAATTTAAAAGTTTATTGTTTTTCTTAGCAAAATTCAATTTACTTAAAAAAAAAAAAAAAAAAAAAAAAAAAAAAAAAAACAGAAAAGAAAAGTCGATAAAACTTTTATCGGAAAAATTCTCCTTGAGTAAAGGAATGTATTAGTATTTTTAAAAAATATATATGGTTCTTATGCACTTTCTGATGGTAAAAATGTAATAAATTTAGAATATGAGTACTAAGGAAAAATGCATTACTAAAGTAAAATTTAGTTTTCCAATAAAATTTTAAAGATAGTTTGCAAAGAAATAATACGTTTTTTATGGATAGTTCATTGCCCGATAATATTATATTTTTCTATATTGCTACAGTTTTATCTTTAAAACATATTTTGTAAATTTTTAAAATATCTTTATTTATTCCTATATAAAGAAATTTAATAATGTATAACAATTTTGAAAAGTTCTCGCAATGTTTAAAAAAAGTAACTTGTATTGTGTTTCAAAAAAATATATGTATAGGATAATGAAGAACTGAATTTTCGCATTTACTTTTAGAGTTTCTTAATTTTTGAAAATTAAAGATTCTTTCAAGTGTGGAAGAAATACATGCCTCATATAAACTAATTTTTCATATTAATGTACTCTCAGACAAACCAAAAATCTACATATATATATATATAATAGCTGTTACCCGTGACTTCGTTCACATATCATTAAAATAAGAATAAATTCATTAAGTAAGCAAAATATTTCATTCCCGATAATTAGAAACGTAAATAATTAACTAACTCTTGATCACATTCCATAGGAGACAATACAGTATTTCTATGTTATAGAGGCCTTGACATAACTAAGTTTTAAAAAAGTGAAATTTTGTGACAAATAATCACGAAAGGAAACTGCAACCAATAAAAAAGGCGGGCCAAATAAAATTGTGGAAATCGGCGAATTGTGTAAAAATATATGTCAAGTTTACCTGGTAAACCATTTTACTTTTAACGCCTTTGTGAAACGTTTTAATAGCCATCCTTCAAAGATAATGGAAATAGTATATTCTTTTTCATTAAATTAAATTCTTGTGAATAGGGAGCAATAATTGTAGACCTAAATGCATGGAGCTTAAATTTGTCTCCTTGATTTAATCTATAACTACAGCGCCTATATTCTAGGCGCTGTACTACAACTGAAAAAAAAAATCTTTATTTCTAAATGAAAATATGTTGACAGACGATATTTGTTCTCCAGAATAAATTGACTCATGAAGTTTGAATATGTGAAAATACGTTTTTATTTTTAAAAAATTTTACTGTAATCAAGATTTTTTTTTCTTTCACCATCTATTCAAATTAAAAATAAATTCTTTTTTTTTTCAGTTTTAATGAGAAAAAATATATTATTCCGTTTCATTTCTTCTTTTTTATCCACAAAATTGGAATAATTTAGTTGCCATTTTTAGAGCAACTTCGTTAAATTTATAAAAAAAAAAATAATAATCATATCTCTGAATTTAAATCATTTTTTTAAATTCTGAGAGTTTATGATATCCTCTGCGAAATACAAACAGGCAGTCAGATTTTAATATAATAGATTCGTAATTATTTTTATTTTCCTAATAATCATGGTGTGGTTTTTGGCAAAAAACTCTCATCTGTATGTAACTGATATTCATGCATAATAATCTATAGCTAAAAAAAAAATATTTAAATTTTTCGTTTTAAATATGACGTGAAACTCATCTACTTTCTAAACTTACCGATTCTTGTATTATTAATGTAATGAATTGATTCCGGCTCCTTCTAAAACACATTTGAAAATTCCCATTTTATTTCAAATATGACGTCACCTTTTTTCTCAGAGAAATCTCTTTTAAAGGGCACAATTCTTGTTAATTTTCTTTTTCTGGCAATCAGGACGTAAATTCTAGCGGAAAACTCACATTTGTGTGTAACTGGTAGTCAAGCTAATTATTAATCAGTATCGATAAAAAATATTTCAGTTTTTCATCTTAAATATTACGTCCATTATCTATTTACTTTCATTATACATTGATATTCATGCTCCTTGTATTATTACGAATATTTGAAAATACATGTTTTATTTATGACGTCATATTTGTCCAAGCCGAGGAGGATCCTTTTCATAGTTCCATGGTCCAAGCGAAATCTATTTTTTAATTAATAATATAATTATTGTTGCACTTTTCCTTCTAATTATAACGCAGTTTTTGACAGAAAAATATCTTTTTATTTTAACCGATATTCATACTTCATGTATAATAACAAATACTCCATATTTTTGTTTCAAATATCACGGAAATTCACCTTCTTTTTAATTTTTTTTAATTTTCAGTTTTCACGTGAAAATCGTTCAATTGAAAATTAGTTGTTGGGGAAAAATTATTTTTCCGTGTTTCTTTTTGTGGCAACGATCAAAGCCCTAGAAACGATAAAGTAAAATGGTTAAATTGTATGGAAAAATGTCCATTTATTCTCTATGAAAATAATGAAATTTTTAATTATTAAAGAAAATATTTGAATAAAATAAACAAAAACCAGCCTATGTTAATTTGAGGATTATAATCAACCTATATGAAAAAATACCGGATCATTAAATGCTCCATTTTGACGCTGGCTTCAGCCTAACATTTGCACACAATGAGATTTATAATATTACTAGCTGTTACCCGTGACTTCGTTCACGTATCATTAAAAGAAGCATAAATGCATTAATTAAGCAAAATATTTCATTCCCGATAATTAGAATCGTAAATAATTAACTAACTCTTTATCACATTCCATAGGAGACAATACCGTATTTCCATGTTATACTGGCCTTGACATAACTAAGTTTTAAAAAAGTGAAAATTTGTGACAAATAATCACGAAAGGGAAACTGCAACCGACGAAAAAAGGCGGGCCAAATAAAATCGGCGAAATCGGCGAATTGTGTAAAAACATATGTCAAGTTTACCTGGTAAACTATTTTACTTTTCACGCCTTTGTGAAACGTTTTAATAGCATCATTCAAAGATAATTGAAATAGTATATTCTTTTTCATTAAATTCAATTCTTGTGAATAGGGAGCAATAATTGTAGACCTAACTGCAAGGACCTTAAATTTGCCTCCTTGATTTAATTTATACCTGAAAAAATATCTTTATTTCTAAATGAAAATATGTTGACAGATGACTTTTTGTTCTCCAGAATAAATTGATTCATGAAGGTTGCATATGTGAAAATACGTTTTTATTTTTCAAAAATTTTACTGTAATCAAGATTTTTTTTTCTTTCACTATCTATTCAAATTGAAAATAAATTCTTTTTTTCAGTTATAATGAGAAAAAATATATTAATCCGTTTTATTTCTTCTTTTTTATCCACAAAAATGGAATAATTTAGTTGCCATTTTTAGAGAAACTTCGTTAAAATTTACAAAAAAAAAAAAAAAAAAAAAAAAAAAAAATCTCGGAATTTAATTTTTTTTTTTTTAAATTCTGAGAGTTTATGACATCTTCGGATCAATGATAACCGGTCTTAAGTAAATCGTGTTGCGTTCGACAACCTGAAAGGAGTGGTTGCGAAATGCAAACAGGCGGTCAGATTTTAATATAATAGATTCGTATTTATTTTTCTTTTCCTAATAATTACGTTTTGGTTTTTGGCAAAAAACTCTCATCTGTATGTAACTGATATTCATGCTTAATAATCGGTGTAGATAAAAAAAAAAATATTTCAAATTTTTCGTTTTAAATATGGCGTGAAAGTCATTTACTTTCTAAACTTACCGATCCTTGTATGATTAATGTAAGGAATTGATTCACGCTCCTTGTAAAACACATTTGAAAATTCCCGTTTTATTTCAAATATGACGTCACTTTTTCCTCAGAAAAATCTCTTTTTAATGGCATAATTCTTGTTAATTTTCTTTTTCTGGCAATCAGGGTGTAAATTTTAGCGGAAAACTCACATTTGTATGTAACTGGTATTCAAGCTAATTATTAATCAGTAACGATAAAAAATATTCAGTTTTTCATCTTAAATAATACGTCCATTATCTATCTACTTTCATTATACATTGATATTCATGCTCCTTGTATTATTACGAACATTTGGAAATTACATGTTTTATTTATGACGTCATATTTGTCCAAACCGAGGAGGATCCTTTTCATAGTTCCATGGTCCAAGCGAAATCTATTTTAAATAATATAATTATTGTTCATTTTTCCTTCTAATTATAACGCAATTTTTGACAGAAAAATATATTTTTAATGTAACCGATATTCATACTGTATCATGTCATACTGTATGATCATGTATAATGTTGTTTCAAATATCACGGAAATTCGTCTTCTTTTGAATTCTTTTTAATTTTCATTTTTCACGTGAAAATCATTCAATTGAAAATTAGTTGTTGAGGAAAAATTATTTTTCCGAGTTTTTATTTTTTGGCAACGATCAAAGCCCTAGCAACGATAAAGTAAAATGGTTAAATTTTATTGAAAAATGTCCATTTATTCTCTATGTAAATAATGAAATTTTTAATTATTAAAGAAAATATTTGAATAAAATAAATAAAACCTAGTCTATGTTCATTTGAGGGTTATAATCAAACTACATGCAAAAATTAAGGATCATTAAAAGCTCCATTTTGACGCTGGCTTCAGCCTAACATTTGCACACAATCAGATTTATAATATTACTAGCTGTTACCCGTGACTTCTTTCACGTAACATTAAAAAAGAATAAATGCATTAATTTAGCAAAACATTTCACTTGATAGTTAACAACATATATAATTAACCAAAGTTTTATCACATTTTATAGGAGACCATACGGTATTTCTTTGCTATAGGGGCCTTGACATAACCCAGTCTTAAAAAAGTGAAATTTCATGCCAAATAATATATACAATCGCGAAAATGAAACTGCAACTAATGAAAAAAGAAGGACCCAGTAAAATCGTGAAAATCGAGGAATTCCTTTTCGTAAAACGAAAAACAATACTGGCAGAATTCTTCTATACAACAGTGCATTTTAGGTGGTATTTGGTGTACAATTTGTATATGTGTGCATTGCTAAATGGGCATTATTATATTGTATATTTGCATAGACATATGTTATATATTTCTTACTACATTATCTTGTTTATGTATATATTAAATTAAGTGTTTCACGCTAAGTGGTGTAAATAGTGAACAAACTGCTTGTTTATTTTATACATTGATAGATATTTCACAAAGATATAACAATCTGATGCGATTCTAAAATGTAAATAAAGGTTGATAGAAAGTACTTTAAATTCTGCCCAATTTAACCTCGATATTTTCTCTATCGCGTCAAGAACACTATTAGAAAATAAATACCGACGACACAAATCTGATTATCTAAATTTACATATTTTTGTTAGTATATATAGGATTATTTTAATTTATTTCATGCGCTTGAAATTTTTTACGCTTTCTCTAGGGTTAGGTGTCGAATAAATGTACTTTCTTGTTATTTTATTTTGCCATTTCAATTTATTCTATTTTCCATTCATTCCATTTATGGATATTGATTTAATTTACATATTCGTGTCAAAGAATATTCTTTAAAGTTATTATCAGGATTAGGATAGGATACGATTAGGGTTAGGATTAGGAATAAAAATTGAACGACAATGGCATGACCGATTCAGGTTTAAAGTATGAACCATCATGAAATGAAGCAATAAGAAAATTAGAAAATTATCGGCTAATAGTTTTTAATATGCTTTACAGTCATAGTTGGCATCAAAGGTGAGCGGGGAAATGACCATCTAAAATACCATTAAGTGTTTACCACGCAAAAAACAAATCTGGTTACAACAATGTATTTAATTTTGCGCCAAATTTCACTTGATAAAAAAAAAAAAAAAAAAAAAAAAAGCAAATTGACTATGGACTTAATTACAGACCCCTAACCTTGTTACTCTCGGAAATTTTCTACCTATATGTAAAAAAAATTCTACTATATAGAACGCGCTTTCACGTTTATAATGTTATGAATTGGCACGATCGGCTTGTTCAAGTTTACACAATTCGGCTGGAAGAAAAGATTCATTACTTTTTGATTTCTTCTTTGCTTTTGCATTACGCGAATTTGTTCGTAAAATCGATTTTCTTTTCGATAACATTGTTGTTTTTTAAGTTCAAAAAATATTGTAATTTTACTTAAATATTGCTTTAAAATCTATGCAATTTTTCTTATCCTACAAGACTTTACAAAAATCTATTATGAAACAACTTTAAAAAAAGCTATATTTAAAAACGACAACAAAGTTTTTCCTATTTTAAAACTAAAAGAAATGTAAAATTAAATTCCGGTTCGAAACGACGATTTACAAATGTGTTTCAATTGTGGGAAAATGATAGAGGAAAAATGCTGTTACTTCGGCACAATCATATTAAATCTTTAGCTTTTATGAGAAAAGCAAATTTCTTTTAAAAATTATAGTTATTTTTATTAAGATTTTCTGATTTTCGATACGGATAATTTTGCGATGCATATCATTGACATTTGCCATCCAATATATATATATATATATATATATATTTTAACTTTTTAAAATTTAAATTAAAAATATGGTATGTTTATGTTAGCTGTGTGCAGACGATAAATCGCCAACCAATCCCATCATTCGCATTGAATTCATTAAAAATATAAATCTTTCACTCATTTCATTTAAAACACAGAAATTTAATTTACAACACATACATTTAAAATACATATATTACGTACATTTAAAATAATTCCTTTCATGTCAAAAAGAAAAAAAAAGAGAAATTAATCACAAATAATTTGATAACCCAAGATCATTTTATTTCAACATCAAAACAGATCTGTTTTATTTTTCTATATATGACATCATATTCGCTTGTTTTCCATACTTACTCGTATTTGTGCACTTTGTATTATTATCAAAGATTTGAAAACGCACGTTTTGTTTTTAATATGACATCATTTCATATTCTATTTAATTCTTCAATAATTCATTTCCTTTTCATTTTTCACGTGGAAATTTTTCACTTGAAAATAAATTGTTGATTAAAAATTATTACTCAGGTGTTTTATTTTATATTGGCAACGATAAAGTATTAGCAACGGTAAAATAAATTTTACCGTTTTAAAAAAAGCTGCAAAACCGGGCCCTTTGGGCCAAACCAACCAAACCAACCAACCATTTTAAAATATACGAAAAAATGTCCATTTATTCTCTATGAAATTAATGAAATTTTGAATTATTAAGAAAAATATTGAAATAAAATAAACAAAAACCATTCTATATTCATTTGAGGGTTATAATCAACTTATATGCAAAGATACAGTATAATTAAATGCTTCATTTTGACGCTGGCTTCAGCCTAACATTTGCACACAATCAGATTTATAATATTATTAGGATTAGGATATATACGAGGGCATTTCGAAAAGTAAAGATACAATGGCTCGCATTCCTTAAAAACAAACATTTATTTAGAAAACGTAAGTTACATCTTATTAACTGGATTCTTTATTATTTTTCGACATAATCACCCCCGTTATCCAAAACTTTGTTAAGTCGGGGCACATGCTTTTGTATCCCACAGTCATAGAAGGTTTCCGCCTGTTGTCGGAACCACATTTCAACTTCATCTTTGATCTCATCATCGTCGTGGAATGATTTTCCTCCAAGGTGTGACTTCTTTCTATTTGAGACGTCTATTCGCACGAATTGCTTCCTCCGTTCTCTGAAGAAAAGCATCAGAGATCACAGATGGCCGACCTGTTCTTTGTTCGTCATGAACATTGGTCCTACCTTCAGAGAAATGACGACACCATTTCGTTACATTTTGTCGATTCATAATGTTCCCAGAAACAGAAACAATTTCTTTGTGAATATCCGCTGCTCGCTGACCTCTTGCATGAAGAAAACGTATGACGGAGCGCATTTCGCATTTGGCGGGATTCTGAATCGGCGGAACCATTTTAAACATGACCTACTCCAACCAGAATCAACGTTGAAATGCCGAACGACCGCGAGGAGAAAGCTAACGGTTCAAGGTTAACGCCTGTGTTGCCAACTTGCTTGCCAAAACTTTTCTTTTCCTCCGGCGTACGGTGTATCTTTACTTTTCGAAATGCCCTCGTATATATATATAAATAGAGTGTGTTTTCCTATACTTTACTTTGCAGACACAACTACCCAGCTCAGACCACTGGTGTTTGTGTGTGGTAGAAGCCCCAAGTCCTCCATCCTGCACTATGGTGGTTGCATGACGGTAGCTATAGAGGTGTGGGAGATATGGTGGTTGAAAGTAGTCGAACTAGAGCATTGTCATATTTTGACTAAAGTGTTCAAAAAATGTTTGGAATGTTCTTCAACCGGAATTGGTTCATTTAACTTAACTTGAACTAATTAAGATATAGATAACAAGTAACAGGCTTTCGCGCCCCCTAGTGGTAGAAATTGAAAGTAAACAATATTGCAGCGCGTGCGTAGCACGCTTTCTATACAATGCAGTTGGCACGAATGCCGGAGTTTCGTTCGGAGAGAGGTTTGTTTAGAACAGAATGCGACCTGAAAATGACTATTTTTATCGAAACCGCAAAAGAAAGTTAATGATTTCCGGGCAACGCCGGACGGATCTGCTAGTTAGACTGTAAAGCAACAACAAAAAATAGATATATGTGGAAATTTGACTATTATAGATCTACTAGGAAAAGGTCAAGTTTAGCGAAGCAATAACATATTTATGTGATGAAACATTTTTACCATTAGTCACGTATTATTTTAAGTCGTCTTAAGATAAAGGCATATTATGTCTGTGCTAGAAAGTTTTGCTGTCAAACTATCAAAATATATCTATTGTAATATTAAAAAAATAAAAATATATTGAAATCGGCTCTGCAGTTCCTGTGTAATAAATGAATCAATTTCAGCTGTTTTTCAGAGGTTTTCACAAACGTTTTTAACATTTTCTAATATTGTTGAAAAGTAATTAAGAGAGTGGTTTCTTCGTCTGTCCGTCTGTCCGTGCTCTCACTAGCATAAATATACTTGTATTGGTAAGTAATTTTTACATTTTAGTGGGGCTCACTCTGAAATGTTTGTATGAAAATGAAGTATGTAGCATTTCTACTTCGTTTATAGGGACACACAAAAGAAATTCGTTACAATGCGGTCTATGGGAAAAAGTATTTTCTGGTGTATTTTATTTACATTGCTTATTTAGATATCTGATTTCATTTTATCTATCTATGTTTGATGCATTATTTTTCGTTCTTGTTTTTAAGTTAAGTAAATCCAGAAACCCTTTTGGAAAAAAAAAGTTACAAATAACCACACAGAAATAAAAAAAACTCCATTAAAAATTTTTTCAGGTTAAAATGATGTTTATTTGATTTTCAAAAACCTGAATGTTTTTCAGCTGTTTATTTAAACATATTTTTAGATTAATCTACGGACACGCATTTTTATATTTAACATTAATACCTATAGATATTTTTAACCAGTTGTGATGTTAAAGACACGCTGATAATGGGAATCTATGAATCGTCAGAGCCTTTGTAGACGTAACTCGTGATATTCTACTGATACGTTGGTACAAAGAGGACTTGGAACCACATTAAACACTTCGAGACGAATGTCTTTTACGCTTCCTTTAATTCTTCAGCACAATTTCTTCCAAATTGGTAAAGCACTTGGTGCACAATATCAAGGTATCCGGGTTCGATCCCCGGCCTGGACATTTTTCGCTCTGTTGGTTGTACGCTCTATAGCAAAGTGAAAATTCGCATCTTTTGTTATTATTAATTCCAGGCGTAATTTCATCCCTGCTGAAGATTTTATTAGATATGAATATATTATCGGATGCTGGGAACGTGATCATCTCATGTTTGCCACTAAAGTTGTGTGCTCATGTATGACTTTCTGTCTTGCGCAGCGAAATTTCAGCTTTGCCAACGTGCAAGAGTTTAAAATGCCAGACTGGATTTCGTCCTGGTGGATTAAACGGTAAAGAAATTTGTGCGGTATACCAATGTATCTCGGTTCGATCCCGGAATAGACGTTTTTCGCTTTGTTGGTTGTGCACTGTATGGCAAAGCGAAAATTCACATCCTTTGTTAGGATTTATATATCTTTTTTTTGTATTCTTATTATATGATACTTTCTATTGATGTATCTATGCCATTCAAATTAAATCTGAACCCTAAGGTAAGAGATTTCAGTTTTGAGAACATGCTCAAAATTAGTGCAATATTGACTATTGAATACCACTGATGCTTTCCAAAGATAATTCTTAAGTATGTTAAATTTGAGGGTATAAATTTGTACTCTGTTTTAAAATTAGCGTTTAGCACACAACAGGGTGAATGTGACAACCTACGTGCTGATTCGAAACTGCGGACGGTCTTTGACGGAATTTTCTAAGCATTTGAATAGTCACATGAATTTGTATACCACAATTTCTAATCTGTAATATTAGCATTATTTATTTGTGTTTAAAAATTTTAAAGAATACTGTTCGAAACTAGGGGTATTCAAGGGGCCACACAAATGCAAAACAAAATCCTTCTACGACAACTTGCATATTTGAATCAGAACACATGAACACTATGAAGAGGCGATGGTTAGTATTGATGATTTGAAATCTGGTTCGTTTTCTATGTGGTAAATGCGTCCTTGACGTAATTTTAATATAAATTTCAAAAAGACAGTTGTTACATTTTGTGACTCCCTGCGATAAATTAGTAATTTAAACGCATGACTTGCTCTCACATTTAGTCTACCTGTGCAAAAAAAGTCATTAGGAGTAGAAAAAACATTTCAAGATTGAAGAATTCTCTTATTATTGTTTTTACAGCTTACAGAGTGGTAATGATAATTTACCAGATAAGACGGGGGACACAAAGACATAATCAAATCAAAGACACAGCGGAGTATCTGAAAATTTAATTCAAATTCGTTAAAACATTTTTTTTTCATCTTCTTTCCTTAAACGCCTTATTTTTAAGAACCAAGATTTTTCTCAATTTTCAATTTTCCTCGCACAGTTCAGTAATAGGTTTAGATGATGCCGTTTTCACAATTTAGCTCATGGTGCGAACACATGTTAGGACTGCGACATCACTGTTTTAGATTGAAATTTTTTGTCTAAAAGAATTTTTCATATTAAAAATCTTCCTGATATTAATCACTAAATTTGTAAAGTTTTTTTGTGTTTAAATTAGAAAAAAAAATTCTATTCTAAAATTGTTGAAAATCTGTATGCATCGTGCTCAGTTGCACCTACAATTTCTGAAATGTTATTACATTACCTCATTAGTATTTTTGTTTTAAATTGGCTATAGTATTTGTCAAGTCATACGGTAATATGTTTTTTATTTTGAAATATATTTACATTTATATAAATTTGACATTAAAATACATTGGAGGATTATTATTTTTTATATTTTGAATGTGAATTCTGCATATGTAATGGAAATATCAAAATGAATTTGCAACTTTTCATTTTTTGTATTTCAAAGATATATTTTGCATAATAGATAATCATTCCTAGGCTTAGAGATAACATGTTTGTATTTCGCTTTTATCAAGAAAATATTTTTCTACTGGCGAAAAATATTGCATATGATTGACTGGAAACATGAATATGCCATAAGCCTTGAAAAAAGATAGATACTCCAATATGAATGGTAGACTGTACTAAAAGATGCAACGCGTTGCGATAAAATGTATGCATGCACATTTCTGTAAAATATTTTCCACGTAATACACACAAAAAATTCGTTTCTAGTCAAATCAGTTTTTTTATTTAGTTTTATTTAGAATTTCAGGATTTGCTTCCTTCTAGAAAAGAAACATTTAAATATTTTTTTTTTCAAATTGTCTGACACATGATTGAGTTTTCTTAAAACATGCTTAAATGATATTGTTTTCTTCTTCTTAATGTATTGAAATCTTTTCTGAGGTATTTAATAATTCCTGTTTCTTTAATTTGTATAATGTTAAGGAGATTGTCCACTGATACAAAACTAATTATACTTCGTTAAAAATTTAAATTGTATAGTCAAAGAAAGCGAAACATTTCTATACTATTTCATCATCAAAATAGCTGAAGTACACGACGTTGCCCGTGGTTTTAAGTATGTATGTTTAGGAAAAGAAATTTCAAAATTAAAAATAAAGTATAAAAAACGCAATAAAAGAAAGCAGTCGAAAATTTATACGTATGAATCTAATGAAAACCCAATCTAAAAGAATAAAACTTTATATAATAAACTCACCAGATTTAAGCCATAAATGAGCTTGCCTTCATTCATAATTGAAGCAACAAAAGTTCAAAAGGAATAAATGTCAAATTATTTTCGAACTATTCTTGATGGAACGAACTGAGAAACAATTGCATCAAAGTTCATTTTCTTTAAAAACGGTATCTATTGATATGTACAATACAGCTTCTCCATGCAACTCTTCTTAAATCTTCAAGTTGATGTTGTTTACACTATCAATTTTAGTGCAAGCATCGAGGTTCAAAGCCATTTCTTGTCTGCAAAATGTTGTCGAATATTTGGAAATACTTTCGCCTTGGCTTCTTCAATGGACACAATAAGCAGAGAAAAAAACAACGTGTTGCAAAATGCTTCTCAGATTTTGAAAAGACCAGTTACTGGATGAAGTGGTATTAATCCATTCCCAATATTTAACTAATGGTCAACATATTGACCATTCAATATGTTTCCATGCAGATTAACTCTCATATTTGTTAACATTTGCAAACTGCGTTTGCATATGTTTGCGTAATCACCTATGCGTTTGCATAATCACCTGTATCTCTACTTACCATACATACGTTATTTCAGATATTTTTTTCCCTGCCGCCATGCCGTTTTAAAACTCAAACGCTTTCTACACCTAAATTTTAAAGATCAGGAAAATCATACATAATTTCCGTGTAAATGTGTACCTGAAAAATATAATTGGAATGATTGTAGAATTACCAAACAATTATTATTTAACAGTTAACAGTTAACATCTCTGATAATTAACAAAAACACGAGTATCATAATTTACAGAGAAACAAGTTTCCCCCGATAGCAAAATTAATTAATATATAGCTTTTAATCCCATACTTTGTACATAAATATACACTTTATGGTGGATACTATGGCTTTTTCCAATCTTTGCGGGTTCATTTGTCTTACAATACCATCAATTTCTTTTTAAATTTTTAATACTGGAACAACGCTTCAATAAATTTACATGTTTGCCTGAATTCACTTAACTCTAAACTCATAATAACCTAATTTGGATAAATATATATAATGATTTTTAAAATGTAGGGGGAACATTGCAGCACACTTAAAAAAAAAAAAGATTTTATGTATTCTAATAAATATTTTTAAACACTTTTCATTATGATTAATAAATGAGACCACCTGTAAACTTATATATGTGAGCTACAAATACAATCAGGGAAAAATTATAATTTGCGATTCAAAAACGATTTAATTACAAGGAAAGTGCCGAGTACTTACGCGCAGAAATATTACCTAAAATATACTCGTAAAACCTTAATTAATGAAATATTCATTAATTCATGATTAGTAGTAGTTTGGATGTGATGTCTTGAGGAAAACTGATGTAACTGTTAACACCTAAAAGTGGTTCAAAGTCACCGAAGGAAAGGCATTGGGCCATCAATTTAAGCTTATAATATTTCAAAGACGCCCTGAAATCAGTAATAGCTGCTTACGAAGTAAAGCCAAATGTTACGCATGTCACAGTCAAATTTAGTGAATCTTAGTACTTGTATTTATATAATCCAAATAAATTTCAATGAAAGTAAAATAATTTTTTTCCAGTCTATACCATCCATCCATAATAAGAGAAACATAGAGATAGTAACACGCAAAAATACCATATGTAACGCTGCAGAATCTTTTAGCTTACCGAAATTGTGGCTCGATTTACACCATAGTTCCAAATATGGAAATAAAAAAACAAGTAAACATAAAAGAATCGTTTGTTTAATTTGTAAAATGTACATGAAAATTAAGTGATAGCATTTCAAACAATAACTTCAAAGTTCGTGCAATTATAGAATATTCTCATTTGTTTTTGATAATGACTCGAAGCGATCCGAAACATGTCAACACTCTAAAAAAAAGTTATTTTACTGTATATTATTTAGTTAGTTTACACTTTTTAGCATTTAAAAGAAAAATATTATAAGAAAATGTTATAATTTATTATATTTTTAAATTTAAGCAATCAGAATATCAAACATAAATATATTTACATTAATGGGTATCTATTAAAATATTATGTAAATTAAAGAAATGAAAATTTACGTGTTTTTTAAACCGGCAGAATTGAAAAAGTATAATTTAAATCTAAAAATGACACATCTTCTCTAAATAAGGGTTTTAATCAAATATAAACCCTTATTCTAGTGTGTCATAAATCATATAAAATTTAACAAAAATGTCAGGAATATTTTCCAGCATGAAGAATGAGATGAAAGAGATATCTTATCACTGAACTTCAGCCACAATGTGAGTTTATTTTTTGTTCTTGAATTACTATTTCCACAAGTGGTCATTCCTTTTTCTGATAAATCTTTTGCCAAGATGAATGGAAAAAAAAAATCTTATATGTCAAATTATGTTGATCGAAATGTGAGACTGGTGAATTTAATAAGTGAATGCCATGTTTAACGTACAGTTTGACTTTTTCTACAATGTTGCAAATGTGAAACTGTGTTAGTATATTCAAACTAATTCAAGTGAAATATTCTATATATGTAAAATTACAATACAGAATAGAACGCAGGGACCATTATATTTCTTATAAACATTCAATTTAAATATAGACACTTTTTAATTTGATTTATTATTCATAAATAAATTAGATATTTTTTAAAGAAGGGACGCTGCATTTTAAATTAGAAGATATTGGCATGCTTTTAAAATATGTTAATAAACTACAAAATGTGTTAAATAAAATGTAATATGTCCTCCTCTTGTCGTGTGTCATTCATCAAAGAATTGTTAACAGTAACCATCAGAAACTTTTTATGTTAAATAGAAATATAGAAATATTTAAATTTCAAGCATAAACAGGATTGTCTTCTTCATCCTATGTATCCGTAACTATATATTTCTTTTTCTGTTAAATTTATACTGAATAAAGATGACAAAGATCCTCTTGACTGTCAAAGTAAGTTTATCAAACGGTTAGACTGAGTAACTACATAAAGTGTATTCCATGTTAAGTGCAGTTTCACTATACTAATGTTATTATAAATATGAAAGTGTGTTTATGTTTTCAAACATCATGTTGAAGTGGTTAAACTATTTGCAATTAAAACGTGCATATGTCATTATTATAACTAAGAATTAAAAATAAAAAATTATTACTTCTGTCTGATAAAATATATCTACATTAAAATAATAGGTTAAAAAAATATATTTTTTATTTTGTTAAATCAATAATGTCAAATATTGTATTATATCTAAAACTATATTAATATTTTAAAAATTCACCTATTATGTTATATTAACCATCACAACAAAGTTAAAATACACCGCATGGAATTCTGCGAATTATAAAATATAAGAAAAAGAGTGATACTATCAGCTAGAATTATTTTTCCATCATATTATTTATTCGACAAGTGTTCATTTAGATTTTTGCTGTTTTTTATTTTATTTTATTTTATTTTATTTTATTTTATTTTATTTTTTTGCAAATAAGTTAACAAAAATAACAATAACAAGTTAGCTGATAGAAGGTTACAATTAAATTACTCCAATGGGTACATTCAATATTTAGTGCATTGTGAGTATCCTAATAGTATTATAAATTTCAATATTTCTTAATTTGACCGAGCATGGCAGTGAAATGTCCAAACGGATCCTCTTGAAAATTTATATTGGAAAATTCTAACTCAGAATAAGACAAGGAAAACTTCTCCCCCCCCCCCCCACGATAAATGTATAATTTAAAATATCCTTCAAATTTGGATGCAGGATTTTTAGAACTTTTTTATGAAAAATTACCATTTCTGTTTACATTTGACAGATGTTATAAAAAACATGATTTTGAATATTTTCATAACAATGCATTAATATTTGACATGCGGCTCCGGTGTTTAAGTCTGAATGTACTCGAAATATTTTCAATGGAAAGTGACGTCATACTCAGCACATAGATGCATTTTTAATTCAAATTAAAATGTTAATTTTTAATTCACTATCGAATTAATGCATTAGTCAAATATATGCTTAAGCTTACTGAAAATTTCCTTTCTTTTTATATTGCTTTTAAAAACAAAATGCAAAAAACACGTTCATTTTAGACATAATTCCATTATTTCATATAAATAAAAACAAGCTTAACATTGTACCAGAAATAAACGATAGTATAATGTAAAATTTATAACATTGTGAAATAACAATAAACACATGAAATTTTCTACAGCGAGCATACACTACTGCACTTCTCAGCAGATTAAGAACAAAAAACTGGAATTTCTTTTAGAATAAATTAACCCTTTCTGAGTACCAGCTGCTTTGCAGTCCTATAGAACAGAGTATATTTATACAATACTAACAAGATATTCAATTATCAATGTTTTAAATTACTTTTAATCTCACTAGATTGCAACAGCTGCTATAATTATTCAAATGTTTCTTTTTAAATATTTATTTCGATGTCTATTTATACATTTTATTCAGGCATACTGTATTCTCCTACATGCTTGAAATTATTTCAAATCCACACAAAAATACTGAAGGTAGGTGAATGATATTTTTTCCCCCACATTTGTAATGATTTTAGAATACGATTTAGCATGCTATTTTATTCAAGTACTATTTATAATTTATTTACCAAATCAAATTTTAGTTCATATATATAAGTACCGTCAGTTCTGATTAGCCTGAAATGGCCCTTGTGAATTCACACATAGGATATGTAAAATCACACATAGCCGTATGCACGTGAATCTATATCTCCTCTAGAATATAAACATGGTAAACTCGTCTTGTCCAAGGCAGAACCTAAACGAAGAGGAAGGCCAAGATCGGTTTAATAACCTAAGGCATCTTTAAGTGCAGTGCCTTAAATAAAAATAAATTGTCTCCAAACACATTCGCCTGCAACATAAAGGATGTCATGTGCCAACATTTGTATCGAATCAAGGCCACTGTGAGTTTTGGGCACACAAAAATAAAATCAAAACCTCTTTCAAAATATACCATATGTAATGTTTTTCTGTTCATAAACGTTAAAAAAAAGTGTATATATATAAAAGTATATATATATATATATAATCATATATAAAAATAATATATAAAAATGAAAATAATAGTTTTTTACATGTAATTTCCAAAGTCTGAATATTTTTGTAAATGTTTAGTTCTGGCGGTACATAAAAGTAAATTTTTATTTAATTTATTGTATGTAATGTAATGTTTGGAAAGTTGGTAATTTTTTGGCGTTTATCTTTTAGTTAAGATTGTATTAACATGAAATAAAATTTACACATAATTCTTCTTATTAAATCGTAATGTGGTAGATAAAGGGTTAAACAAGAACCTTAAATATTTTAGAAATAGAAGACGTGTCATAATTTACACTGTATACAATTTAATAAAATATATTTTTGAAACTACTTTTAAATTTTCTAAAAGTTGGAAGAAAATAAAGATTTTTATAGGCTTATAAAGAATCTAGAAACACTTTATAAGCGTTATTTTATGTACAGTAAATTTTGCGTGCTTATACCGTGGGGAATACATTTTTAAAAGTTTCTACTCATATTTTACAACGTAACAGGCTGAAACCTGCGTTAAAAATTTTGCTTTTACGGTCTTCTTAGCATTAAATTTTTCTATACATTTTAAAAATTTTTGGGGTAATCTCAATTACACTGATACTATTTTACAGTGAGGGTAATTTAAAAATAAGAGCTTTTGAATGATAAAACTAAAAAGTATTTGAAACAGAAGCTTCAATTAAATGTGTTATTTAATCTTCATTTAATTGTTTAGGAAACTCGATACCTGTAAATTCAGTATGTGAATAAAACATTAGAGAAACATTCTCTATGTGACTGATAAACAATTTAGATGTATATTTAGCATAGAAATACAATAATATACAGGTTGGCTCAAAAAGTTTGAAACGTCCTTTATTTTGTTATTAACCTGTTGGAGATGACTGAGGAATTAAAATTTCAAAAGCGTCCAATATAGGGTAGCATATGAGATTATGTTCCAGCAATTATCCTCCTATTGATTTTCAAACAATTGGCAATTTAAAATAATTGTTCGGCCGTCTATATAATATTTTCCGATAATCAAAATTTTCATTTTGCTTCAAGACAATTATTACAAAAATCTACTTATCTGTACCTTTTGTATATGTGGGTGTGCTATACGCCAAGGCTTGGTGCACTTCAATCGTACTTGTGTGTAAACTACAAACACCTACATTGAACATGATGCGAGAAATATATTCATTTTTGTCTGTGTAAAGGGTGGGTGCCGAAAACTACTACAACGGCATTATTGTGTTTCTATTTTTCTCTTATTACAGACACATTTAAGATAAAGTCTGTAGGACAGTTTTCAGGAATCTTCTTGACCCTGGTTTATTGTTTCTGCGCAATTCACTATACACAACAATGTATGCGATAAAAGTAAAAAAAAAAAAAAAAATAACACAATGTATTTTTACAATCGTAATCTAAAATTGCTTTAAAATTCCTATTCCCAAAGGCTAATTTTCTTAGTTCATTAAGCATAACGCATTCAATTTTAAACATAAAGGTATGTAATTTTTATAAATATAATTGGGCTCAAAAGGTAAAAAAAAAGTTCATGTTCAATTAATTTTGCAGAGGTCGTAAAAAAACAAAGTTGAATTTTAAAAATTAATATAGAATATTTCATTAACATAGCCTTATATTCTATATTATATTTAAATATTTTGTGATTTACATTACGCACATACCTCAATTAGATTAAATATTAAAATGCATTTCGAGTATTTTAAATACCCTGTATATTCGCATGTGTGTGGAGCTTAAAAGCTGTAGATTACAAAGTTAATTTGAAATTGTGGAAACTTTCAGCTAACTATCCATTCTCATAAATCAATATTTTAATTCTAAAAACATTAGTGAATTAATGTCATCTCCATAAAAATATTTTAAAGAATATTTTGTTAAATCTATTGTAAATTAAGCCAATGTTACATAATTATTTCCGTAAATTACTGATAGGATTAGCTATTTTATTTAATTTCTTATTTTATATTTTATGCATTACTTAAAATAATTTTCGTAAAATGATAACTAAGCTAAAATCCCCATAATTGATAACTAAAAATTATATTTCTCCGTATTGTATTATTTACTCGAAATCATTGATTTTTAAACTTAAAACACTTTTCTTCTCCCAGTAGACAAATTCAAAATTATGCCTACGTCAATAAACTTTTTGAAGAATGATTTTTCAAAATTCTTACATGTAAGAGATTTTCTCTTTTACTGAATTTATAAAAGTATTAGATTTTCAATACCATTTCATATTTCTCTTTTCAATGACATTTGCAAATTTCAATGCAAGGTTTGAGGTAATTTCTATAGAAGCAGGTTGGCACATGATATCGATTTACTGTACAAACGAATTTTTTCTTGATATCATTCAGTTCTCGAAATGTTCGTGATGACGGAATTTAAATTGTGAAATCTTTTGTAAAGTTTTTGAAAAAGGATATTTCTGAATTTAAAATAATAGCATGATTAAATGGAAAATGTCGATCTTTTGCTTTAAAATAATATCGGGATCTTTGATTTAAAACAATAGCGAAATACGAACAAGATTTTAATGCATTCGTCTAGTCGTAATTTTGAAAGAAATTAATATAAAAGGAGTAAATGAATAAACATTAGGAAACAACATTTGAACCAAATACGTTGAAATGTTTCGTCATCAACAGGAAAATTAAAGAATATTAACAGCATTGATTTTTTTTTTGTACAGTAGGTTCAAAATTAACGTTATCTATTTTATTGGAATAGACATAAAGAAATAACAAAACAAGAACGAAAAATCATGCGTCAAGCATAGATTATGTAACACTTTCCAACGCTTCCAAAATAATTTTACAAATCATTACCGCTTAATAAGCTGAAAGATAAAATCTAAGTAAACAATTTGGAAAACGCAGAACATATTTAAAAACGTAATTTCAGGAATTTCCAACACAAATTTCCCTCACATACAATATTCGGAAAAATATTCGAATACTTTTATTCAGCCCTGTTATAGCCTCTATAGATTTGTATATATACTACATAGGATGCTAAATTTTAGTTTAGTTAGGAAACGCGTAGCACAGTTAAAAATTCTCCTTCTGGAGTTTCTGTTAATAAACGGAAATGTGTCCGCGAACTTTTGTGCTGCCCTGTATAGGATCTACAGAATTTATACACACAAAGTAATATACAAAAAGTGAGTTAAATTTAAAATCGCGTTCAGCAACTTAAAACGCACTTCCAGGAATTATTGTTAACAGACAGTAGAGAATTATTTTGTGTGTCCCTGTAAATAAACGATGACTGCTATACACAAAATATTCTGTAGTAAGCCTCTTGTAATGCACCTTAGTTATATATATATAAATTTCAATGCGTTTAAAATAGTAAAACTTTATTTAATTAAACCGCAAACGATTTTTCTCCATAGACGTAATGTAACGGAATTCTTTTGACTGTCCCTGTAAAGTAACTATAAGTGCTAGGCACACCATATTCCATATTAAGCTTTTTGTAATGCACCTTAGTGATATATACCAATTACAATGTATTTGAAACTGTGTGACATCATTAAAATAAACCGCAAATGATTTTTCCCCATAGACCGTAATGTAACGGAATACTTTTGAGTGTCCCTGTAAAAAAACTATAAGTGCTACACACTTTAGTAGAAATAGGGAACATGCTATAGATAACGACAATAACATATAAAAATTGCAGGGCAGTCCGAGCATATTTAAGGGAGTTAGAGCACGGACAGACGGCAGACGGCAGACGGCAGACGGCCATACGGCCATACGGCAGACGGCCAGACAAACCGAAGTCATAAACACTTTTCAACTAGGTTGGGAAGTGTTAAAAACGATAATATTGGGAATTATATCTTATTTAAATGCATGTTAGAAAAGTTTAGGAAGCCGTCATCATGTACAAACTGTATCGAATTTTAAAACTTTGGATTCAAACTTTTAATTTTGGTAACACATTTGCAATATTTGTTAAATTGTATCGTGAGATACCAAACGAAAGGTCATTCGGTGAAGTAGTTTAGAATTTATGCAGATGTAAGTTTAGAATTTCGAAAGTTATTCCTTTAAGTTGCAAAATAAAACGGAGTGTGAATATTTTTTTAAAATAATTAAAACATATAATTATTTACTTAAAAGGTGATAAAATATTAAAATCAGATGTAAAGATGTTAGTTTTACATAACCCACCCCGAGACATTTCGAGACGCACACGCGCTTATTTTCAAGGGGAAGAAGAGGAAACATACGCAGAAAAACTAAAGGAAATCAACATAATCTTACGCATGTGCAAACGAAGCCAGTATATTTTTCTAAAATTGGGTGTCGAAAAGTTTATTTTAAATTGTCAGGTGCATATCCACTTGAAATACTTAGAATATTGTAACAAATCGCGGGAACATAATTAGAAATGACGTCATTGCATGCACTACCATTTATAGTTAAAATCTCAATGGATTCACGGATTATGGAAAAGTAATTGTTGGGTGTTAGAAAAAATATTTTAGCTTTGTCGAAGTTTATTTTTATATTTTAATTATTATATAAATTAAGGTAAAAGTTCCTTCACAGCACTGTTATATTGTAGCGTTTTGATTTTACAGATTTATTTTTTACTATAACTCAGAAACCGCTCAGTGGAATGATATGTAATTTTGTATATTTCAATTTGAAGCTTATATAGTTCGATTTATCTTAAAATTTTATAGGTTACAATATTAATTCTATAACATATTACAAAAGAATAATTTTTCTAATTTGTTTAAGGTTTCGGACCAGATTCAGAACATTTTTGGCCCCTGAATCCGAAAATGACAACCGTTTTTTTTTTCATCAGGTCAGGTTTTTGTTCTAAGTGGATTTAAAAAAACTGTGATCTTTGGACTGAATGTGTTAAATGTTTGTGACATGACCTGTAGATAATGTTAATATTTATTCTCTAAATTTGGTTTTTAAAAAGAAATTATTTTTTCATAACAAAACACTCTTAATTAAATTTTAAACAAAATTTAACAGTGTGCATTACATAGCAGAAATTGGTATTTAGTTAATTGCATGTTAAGTCATCATTGTTCAAAATCCAGGGCTTGATTTTGCGTTTCCTGGGATGCCTATGCCTAGAATGCTCAACAGTAGGGATCTCTCTCTTTAAAGTTCAACAGTAATCTGCCATCGTAACTGCATCCCAGCTTCCCTGATACTTGGTCTCCATTTCTTTCATCTCCTTATGGAATTTAGCACCCTGCTCGGAGCTCATTGATCCAAAATTCTCAGGAAACCAATTTATATGTGAGAATAAATAATATACAGGGTTATTCTAAATGATGGACCCATTTTCAAAAAAAAAATATATTAAAATACAAATCCAAAAAGAAACAATCTTTATACCAATGAAAAGAGGAAGTTTCAAAGTTTTTTTAAGACATTATAAATGTTCAATGTATCCACCGTTTGCGGCACGGCAAACATCTACGCGATAGCGAAACTCGATCCACACACGAGAAAGCGTATTTGCTGCCTCAGTCACAACTGACAGTGAAGCGAAATCGCGGCCTATTGCCACGCGACCTCTACCGGCCGCCTTTGGAGCCACCACCGCTTTGAAAGCCGTGCACTCAGTAACAGCAGATACGCTTTCTCGTGTGTGGGACGAGTTTGGCTATCGCGTAGATGTTTGCCGTGCAACAAACGGTGGACACATTGAACGTTTATAATGTCTTAAAAAACCTTTGAAACTTCCTCTTTTCATTGGTATAAAGATTGTTCATTTTGGATTTGTACTTTAATAAATAAATTTTTTTGAAAATGGGTCCATCATTTAGAATAACCCTGTATTTTTATACTAAATTTGCATCCAAGATTTTTCTAAGCAATCAGCATAGTGGTAATAAGTTATAAGTAGGTCGTCGCCTGCTTGTTTCTCAGAAAGTTCTTCATCACCAGAACAAAAGACCTTGTACGCTTCCAAATCTACTTTTTCATAGAGTTTTCGCACTGTTGATCTCGGGTGAGCTTCCGGATCGGAGAACCGTCGCAGATACTAGCTTTCAATATCTCAATGGTCAATCCTGGAAAGGCATCGCACAAGTAAGTGAAGCTATGTGTGTATATATGAAAATTTTATCTTAAAAACGGCTTTAACTATTTTGACTAAATTTTGTTTTCTACCGTTCCTAGGCACGAGACAATTATTGGCCAAGGTCATATGTTCTAGAAAATTTGATTAGTGGATCATTTTGGGTCACTACTGGTCAGAGTCAAGCTAATTTTATCTAAAAAACGGCTCAAATGATTTTCATTAAATTTTGAATTTTACCGTTTTCAGGCACGGGAAGACGGATTGACTAGATCACATGTTCGAGAAATTTCGACCAGTGGGTCATTTTTGGGTCATTACGGGTGAAGCTAATTTTATCTAAAAATCGGCTCTAACGAATTCGAATAAATTTTGTATCCTACCGTTTTGGATTAACAGAAGACCAATCTATCTGAAAGGTCTGTGTCACATGTTCGAGAAAATTCGATTAGTGGGACATTTTGAATCATTTTGGTGTCAATGTGTGTTCACTACGGTTCCGAGTCAAACTAATTTTATCTAAAAAACAGCTGAAACGATTTATTTTAAATTCTGTACCCCTCCATTTTGGATTGCAATAAGACCATTGATCTAAGTCACATGTTCGAGAAAATTCGATGACACTGCGGGTCAAGCTAATGTTTTCTAAAAACAGCTCCAACGATCTTGACTAAATTTTTATTCTACCATTTTCGGGTACAATAAGATCATTGGGCTGGATCACATGTTCGAAAAAAATAGATTAGTGGGTCATTTTGGGTCACTACGTGTCAGAGTCACGCTAATATTAACTAAAAAACGGTTCAAACGATTTTGACTAAATTTTGAATCCCACAATTTTGTGACTGAGAAAAGACCATTGGTATAAGTTACATGTTCAAGAAAATTTTTGTAGTGGGATATTTTTCGTTGACTACGGGTAAAACTAACTTTGTCTAAAAATCGGCTTTAACCATTTTGACTAAATTTTGTATCCTACCATTTTAGATTACGAGACGACCATTGGGCCGGTTAACATGTTCGAAGAAATTCGATCAGTGGGTCATTTTTAGATCACTATGGGTCAAGCTAATGTTAGGTAAAAAACGGCTCAAACGATTTTGATTAAATTTTGTATTCTACCGTTTTTGGTTACGTACATAAATATAATTCCAGAGGATTCCATATGCACTGGGAAAGTTCTTACTATTAATTACCAATATATTATTATTAACTTCAGAAATTGAAAAAAGGAATATAATTGATAATTAACAGCAAGAGAAAAATAAGCGTTTTGTTCTTAAACTTGAATTAATGAAGATTATAGTTAATTAGTTTATGTGTACGTATAGTATACTACCATAATCGTAATACTAATAATAAGAATCAAAATTGCGTTATTGAGATTTACCTTGCTAATTAAATAATTAAAATAACAAGAAATGATAACACTGATTATTAATTAAATATGAAAACTCAGTATTATTTATTAAAGAAAGCAAAAAGGCATGAATAGAAATAGTAATGACACAACATATAAAAATTGTAATAATAATCAATACCTGAAGTTTATTGACCACATAATTATAAAAATTTAGCGTATGGTAGCGATTGGATAGAAGCACAGAATTTATAAACTGCTAATAAATATCTTAATTGATCACCTCATAGAATTCACTTGTTTCAACACGAGAATATTCATTTTGCACCGCTCAACGGGCATTAATCATACACTAGTATATTTTGGTTCCACTTCCCAAAATTAGGACTTGAAGTTTTTCACAACACAAAAATTCATCTTAATTCTCGTAAATAATATACATTTCATCTATCGAAATTCTGATTATTTTATGTGAAAATGTATTTCATGACGGCGAAGTCAATCACTTAATTTTGGAGAATATTTACACAAAACACATTCATCACATGCCGATCAGGATACGTAAAACACATCCATCACAGGGCGATCAAGATGTACACTTAATTCTGGAGAACTAATCATTTTTTTTAGGGAAGATGAGTAAACGATCTGAAGAATATCTGGAGATTTTCTTATAGAAGACGACTTATAGTAACACAGATATGGCAGTTCATGCCAAAAATTCAGGTACCCGCAGATTCAGATTCATATTCAGATTCAACCAAGCAGGGAGGTTGAATACCCTACCATAGGGAAGCCTACCATATAGCTTTAGCCTCTGCAAGCCCTTCTTGGCAAGTTTATTAACCCTCTGAGCGTTTTGAAAAAGGGTAAAATTATAATGTTGTTTTCTCTGCATTTTGTTTTAAATGCTAAAAAAATATGATTCTTTCAGCATTATCAATAAAACTTAATTACAAATATGAATGTAACCCATAAGAGTATTAATCATTCTTCAATGTTTTGAAAATTCATTAAATCTATAGAATTATATTATCTTAAACATTGCATATATTGCAGTGAAACCTGGAGCTTAGTGAACAGAATATTACGTTTCACACGCTTAGAGGGTTAAAACATACATATTTGACAAAGCAGCCCTCATGCGGGCATGCTGAAATTACACAGGCCTACAAAATTTAACTTTTTGTCTGGGGTTTTCATGAATTTATGTAAATTGTAAGAATTCTGCTATGCTTATTTTAAAAATAATATTCATTTTTATGTATCACGTCAGGATTTATTACAATTAAGAAACGAAGAATTTGGAATTTGAGAATATACAATCTACACAACATTCATTAAAAAATGTACAAAAAAATCAGATAAATAAATAAATTCATATATACATATATAAATGTGTTTGCACGTTTTATAAGAAATTATATTCTAGTATATACAGTGAAATTACTTTTCTTTATCATCAAAAGAACGCTTGTGTCCTTTAGATTTTGAAGCTGGTTTAATGTCTCTTTTTAGCCCCCAGTAGTAATCTGCCCAACATATTTACATTCTAGTGTTCTTGATAGCGTTTTTCCATGTATTTTATGTCCTGGTGAAATCTCTCACTTTGTTCTTCACTCATTTCACCAAGATTTTCAGGAAAATATTCAAGATGGGGGTGTAGAAAATTCATTTTTAAACTCATGTTACAACCTAGTTTTTGAAAGTTTTGAAGCATTTTTTCAACGATCGTTGCGTAGTTAAGGTCTTTGTATTGTCCTAAAAATTTCTAAGTAAATTCTTTGAAACTGACCCATGCATCTTTTTTCACTGATTTAATTTTTTCCTAAAATTTTTCGTTCTTCATTAACCGTCTTATATCTGGGCCAACGAACACATCTTTGATTTTACCTTCCGATAAATGTGGAAAAACTTCCTTCAAATATCGAAAACTATCCCCTGTTTTATCTAAGGCATTTACGAATTGTTTCATTAAACCTAATTTAATGTGCAGGGAGGCAAGAGGACTTCTTTTGGATCAACTAAGTTCAGCCGAATCACATTTTTTGATCCTGGATTTTATACAACCTCTTGATGCCATATTGTTATAAGAAAGTGACAAAACAAATGTAAGATATCAATAAAGGAACAAAAGGAACGTATTTTTTCACTACAAATGCGCGGGAGAAAATTGCGCCTTCTCAGGCAAATATCAACCCATAAAGTGGCGCCATCTACATTTATATTTCACATCCTTTAGTGCAGTATTGTAATTTAACATTTATTAATGTCATTTTACTAAGAAATTAATTTTTGTTTTTATTAAGAGTGTATTTTATTTAATAATTATTACACATTAATTTTATTAAGATGCACCCCCCCTTTTTTGTTTTGTGAAAAAACTGTGGATGACAGCAAAAAACTAATGTCATATTTGTGATCAGCGTGACGGATTTACTAAGAAAAAAGTGCTGTTCTACAAACCCCAGATTTGTGTTGACCTGTGTTATTATACCTCTAGGCTTTGCAAAAGCCCGAGATTTGACATTTCATTAGTCTTAGATGAAATTACAAATTAAGTATAATTTTTTAGTACAAGTAAGCAATGAAATTTAAGATAACAATTAAACTTTTGGATGGAAGTATTTGAAAAATAAAAGATTAAACGAGTCATAACAGAATAAACATTTCTCTCCAGAAGAAACAGATGGAATGCCATTAATTTTTTATGTAAGAAGAATATTTTTTATCTATATATAAATTCTTGAAGTACGGACATTTTAAGTATGTGTTAAATTATTATTTAACTTATTGTATGTAGGTCAGAACCTCATCTAGAAATTCAGATACAAGCAGTATAGATATGAAATAGTATGTAGCTCTTTGAGTACAAAAATGCAAACAAAATTTATTTATAGAATTTATTTATAAAGTATAGATATAAAATTTCTCTTTCAGTGCTAAGTTAATAAATGACTCTTTACAGAATTAAATTCTAACAGAACAGAATATGATAAATATATAACTCTGTGATTACGACCTATAATTCTATGTATTGTATAACAGTATGAATAGTATTAATTGTATAATAGTATGAATATAATATAAAATTCTCTTTGAGTACTGGTTGAAAAATGACCACATTCATAATATTTGAATGCATAGAATAAGAATGAACATAATAAAATAGTATATTACTGTTTCAGTGCAAGATTAAAATAAATATAGATATATAAATTCTCTTTGAGTGCTAACTCTATTTATATTTTTTAAATGCTAACAAATTTTATATAGTGATATAAACTTATTAAATATAAACAGAATAAAATAAAATAATAATACATCTCTTTGAGTGCAGTGCAAACCTTTTTTTATATATTCTAATGCATGCTGGAATAATGTAAAATAATATACTAGGACTTCCCTCAAAGGGATTAGTCTGAGTGATATTGCTGAGAATATGGGGTTAAAAATTACGATCCAACGAAGATACAATATATGAAAAAGAGCAAATTAAATGATAGAATTAGAAAATATCATATATAAATTCATATATACTGTTATGTTTTCATATATATTTTTTATAACATTTGGCAAAGCATCTCATTTTCTTAAGCGGGTATTGCTCAAAACTTTAAAAAAAAAAAAAGCCGGATCTTTTAAAACGCCCAGCTTTTTAAAGTTTCGTAATCGGATTTGCAACAAAGAGCGTATTTTAGCAAGCGTAGTTTAACGCAAATTTAATTTCATTGATGCAACATTTTCTTTGTAGCAAATATTTACATTTGAATTAAATAAAAAATATTCCTCCTTGAATAACTATTTATAGAAACTCGTACACTTCAAACACCATTTATAACATGCTTTGCTACAAGTCTGATTACCAAACTGTAGCCTAAATTCCTACTAAAGTACATAAAAAAATCTTTCGATGACTTCTGTAAAGATAAATTTTACATAAAATCTCCATATCGGCGAAATTGAAAAAATATATATTTCAAAGATAATACTTCTTGATTATTTTCTATGAGGCTGCGCCTTTACTATTTCAAACCACAGACTTTTTTCTGCCTGCCTGTCTGTCTCTCTTTACAATCTGTTTGTTTCCCTATCCGTTCTTCTACCCATATCTCTACCCGATTGACTCTCTCTCTCTCTCTCTACACATCTCTTTACATGTCTGTATATATCTTTACTGGTCTCTCTACCCGCCTATCTGTTTCTCTAACCGTCTGTCTACCCGTCTAACTACCCGTATGTCTAGCCATGTCTCTATACCGTGTCGCTCTCCGTACCCATCTGTCTACTGTCTCTCTACTCATCTGTATACCCATCTCACTATCCGTCTGTCTTTCTACCCTACTCTTTAACCGTCTCGCTACCCATCTGTCTATCCGTCTCTCTAACTGTCTCGCTTCCCGTTTCACTACCCGTCTCTCGACACGTATGTCTGTCTATATACCCCTCTCCCTACCTGTCTGTCAACTTGTACCTGTACTCATCTCTATAATCGTCTCTCTATCCACCGCTACCCGTCTCGCAACCTTTCCCCCTACATCCTGTCTACCGGTCTCACTACTCGACTCCCTACCCGTATCCCTACCCATCTCGCTACCCCTCTGTCAACCCTCTTTTTTACCTGTCTCGTTACCCGTCTGTCTATTCGTTTCGCTACTCGTTAGCTTATCTATGTCGCTATCCGTCTCTCTACCTGTCTGTCTACCCGTCTGTCTACCCGTTTGTTTACACGTCTCCCTACCTCTCGCCACCTCTTCCCAATATTTAAACAATTTAGTATACAGAAGCCGTTCATCTGTTATTAAATGCAAACAGGAATAATTTATCTAATAAGAGTAATCAGATGCAACTTTTTAAATACAAAGATACACCAGCATAATAATTCATCAGGTTTATTTTCATAGTAGTTTCTGTCATTTGGCAGTAAATCTCAACTTCTTAAACTCGAACTGCGTCAAGCTTTTTAAAATAGCCCAAGCTCCGTATAACTGGGAAAGGAAAGTACCCTCAGGGCTATTAGATGCATGTTATTAAGTTAAGTGAAAGTTTCGTAATCGGGTTCGCAGCCAATTGCTTATGCCAGAAAGCGTGGCTTAACGCCATTTCAAATTTATTTCTGTAACTTTTTATTTTATTTTTTTTTTGGGGGGGGAGGTTCCAAATATTTACACTTAAATTCAAACTTTTGCCCCCATGTTAATATTAATGTTGTTTGTATTATCAATTAATACTTTGGTGACAGACCTTCATTCGAAATAAATGTAAAAGACTTCTACTACAGTTTTTTTTCTAGGAGAAACATCCGTAATCGGGCCCAAAGCGAATCGGAAAATTTAATGTCTTGTTTGTAACTCTTATAGAGTTTAAAAAATATTGATGCTAGCATTACTCTTGTTTGAGACCAGCCTTGTCTGTGTATCTGAATGGGGAAAACTTCCGTATCATGTGCTGGTTGGCGCCATTGGGGAAAAAATTAAAAATGGTGCTAATAGGCAGTTTTAGCATCTTACCAAATTTTTCTAGAGAGTGGAAAAACATGTTTTTCAAATATTTACAAATATACGTTTATAAAACCATGTTTTTGCAACATCTCAAAAAAATAAGTACGATGCTAAAATAACATTTTATTGCCATTTTTGATAATTTAACAAGTAATGAAAATGCATAACAAACATATTTAACAAAACTAAGAGACATTTTTGTGATAAATAATTGTTTTTGTCAGGGGGGCAAATTGTAAACAATTAATAAACGAACTAAAAAATTACCAAAAATAACTTGTGGGAATCTCAGGAAAGAAATATCTGATATAAATAGCATTTAAAATCTTAAAATAGAGAAGTGATCCATATAAAAATGCAAAACATTATACCCCTGATATAAGTATTTTTTATTTTTTTATATTTCTGAAAGCACAGATAAAAGGGTAAAAATCCCGGCACAGATGTCATATACTCACCACGTTGGCGCGGTTTTTTCCTCGCCAATTTGGCGAAAACAGTTTGCTATGTTTATTTACTTTTTTTTAATTTTAATTCTAGAGATTATTTTTATATGTATATCAATATTTATTTATATAAAACTATTATTTATTTATTTCCTTTTTTAAAATAATAGAAGCTATTTCCTTTATTACGTTATTTTATTTTTATGTTGAAATAAAAATTGACGTGCTATTATTGCACGCTAATTTGTAACTAATATTCCAAAATAAAGTTTTCGCCAAATTGGCGGGGGATAAAATCGCGCCAACGTGGTGTGTATAGGACATCTGTGCCTTGATTTCATTTCACATATGTATTGGTAATTTCATATTAACTTGGCGCAGTTGATAAATCGCCAAATATTGTTTTCATAACATCTTAATATTTCATTAATTTCATTTAACTATTAACCTTTCACTCTTTCACTTGAAATACATACATTAAAAATAAATGTATTTCACTCATTTAATTTGAAATATATGCCTTTCACTAATTCCATTTAAAATACTAAAAAGGAAAAGAAAATAAGAAGAAATAATGCCACAAATCAAAATCTTTTATTTAAACATCAAAGAAATGTTTCTGATTTACTCACGCGAAATAAAAAAGGTAGCCTAATGGTGAGATTTGCGCCAAATCTCTAATTTTTATTAAAATCTCCATTTTTATTAAATGGAAATATGCTTTATTGTACTAATTTGATCATTGTACAGATATTGTATTGCACTGTGCGTGCATATTTTTTTTGCTCCGTGTTACTTCATGAACTTTTGAAATCCTATTATTTACGAAAATCTCTGCCGGTGAAAATGACGTATGCACTAAATTTTCGTGATGTATGTACTTTATTTGTGCTTTTTTATTTATTTTTTAATATAATTTCCAAACGGTTTCACATTTATTTTTGGTAATAAATAGGCGTCGTTGTCACCTTTATAGGTACCTGCTGTGAAAATTTGAACGAAATCCGTTAAATATTTTTTGAGTTATGCTTGACGAAATGTTTTAATATCCATCGTAGCTATATATGGGGCAAAGTAATACTGCGCTGTGTATGAGTCTTCGTGTTCACTCAGACAATAACTCTTTGAGTACAAAGTCTGATTTCTAACTGAAGTTCAATTCTGAATTTGATGATACCTACAGTATTGGACATCTGAAAAATAGTCACCATTATTGTGAGAGATTAATTTGCAGAAAAGTAACCATTAATGAGAGCTTAAAAGGTATTTGAAATTTACAAATTGTTAGTGGAAAATATTTTAAACATATAGACAGTGGATTTTCTCAATAAACTTCTTCGTCATCAATAAAAGCATCATTATCATCATTACCACCATTGATGTGTACTGGTGGCAATAGGAATAACAATTGTTTTTTTTCCATTAAGGACATGCAGCTAATTATCTTTTGAAGCAATCAGGAATTCGCCGACATTGATTTGAACCAATTCGTCAAAGAGTTACGTCTGTTTTCCTCAAATGTCGAGTAGCCGTCAATGGGCATGTGAGAACGTAATGTAGCTAATCCCCGCTTGCGCCACAAGTCCATCTTGAAGACAAAACTTTATTAATTTTAATTAAATAGGCCAGGAAAGGGCCATGATTGATAGCGAATATATATAAGTATCGATGACTTAGAAGATAGTCTTTTGAAACTTTTGGCTTCAATGCATAGTTATATCGCCCAGTAAGACATAAGCCAATCACGTTGCCATGAGTTATGTAAAGTTTGGTTTAATATTCTCTTAAGATATGAGTATGGATATGGTATACATTTTTCTGGTATTAATGAATTTGGGTCAGTTGCTTCCTTTGCTAACCGATCCACTAAATCATTACCTGTTATTCCTGAATGTTCTTTGACCCATTGTAGATAATTTTTTTGTGTTGCTCCTTGCAGAGATTGGATTAAATGGCTCATTATTATATTTTTTTGTAGATATATCTTTGCTGATATTGTAGATTGGCTATCTGATTTTATAACTATGGTGCGATATTTTGATTGTTTTGACCATTGTATTGAATCCAAGATCGCCAGCTGTTCCGCTTGATACGTTGAGTTTTCTTTCGGTATTCTTTGCTGATATGCATATATTATTTTTTCTTCTTTAAATACGCAGTAGGCATAACCCGTGCCGATTTCAGTTTGGGAGCCATCCGTGTATATTTGCACATCTGTCTCTATTTTGCTTTGTGCATCCAGTATATTAAGATTTATTTTGAGGTATCTATATATTTCTTGTAAGCTTTGTTTTGAAATGTATCAGAGTGATGTGGGTGTGATGGCACTCCCAGTCTCAGTATCATTCCTTGGTCTGCAATCTGTTTCAGTTTTAAAGGTAGTGGAGGAATTCCTGTCAGGACATTGCGAGCCGATGTAAGAGATTTTTTATATGCTCCAGATATTAGTAGATGTCAAAAACGCTGAATAGATGAGAGCAGGCGGAAGCCATGTGACTTTTGCAATCTTGGAAACAATGCAGCTGCTGCATATGAAACTTTCTTTTCTAAAATAGAAGTGTACCAAGTTTTTATGATTTGTTTGGAAATGCCACTTGTTTTTGATTCGAATTTTAACAAGTTTTGTATTGTTGCTGACATTCCATCCCGTTTGATTCTAAGACGTGGCAAAAATGATAGGGTTGAATGTAAATGTAGAAAATCCTAGATATGGCATAGTATTTTCAGTTTTAAGATTATGTGAATCAAGTTTTAAGATTGGACGCCGTTTAAAATACTTTGGACGTCTGAGATTCAGACATTGGCATTTGTGATAAGAGATTTTCAGATCTGAAGCTTGAGCCCAATCACTAATTACTTGAAGTGCTTCATTTCCTCTCCTTTCCAGTTCAGCTCTAGTTCCTGCCTCAATTATTAACATTAAATGATCTGCATATGCTATGACCCTTATATTTTAATTTCTGATAAAATCGAATAATTGCTGCATAAATACTTTCCACAAGAAAGGAACACAGCACGAGCCCTGTGAGCAGCCTTTGGAGAACCAATGTATTTCATCCATTAACCAGTTGGATATTCTCCTCTTTTAATTAGGAAGGACCTTGTCGTGTTAATATAGGGCTGTTCAATATTTGGTTGTTGAAGTGGGATTAATGTCTGCTCCCACGGAAGATTATCAAATGCATTTTTACGAGACTCGTCAAAATTTCCTATCACTGCTGCGAAGCTTACGAAATCTTGTAGATCAAGATCTTGTTGCAAGTAATCTAAATAACGCCATCGAGTTCAAGGATTTGCATACAGTTTTAGAAACTGTATTTTTTTTGTAGACTTCAATCATAATTTGTTACTTATAAATTTCATATATTTAATGCAATATTTTGCTAGCAAGCTACGGACAGTCACCTCAAAAATGAAACTGTCAAGCTGCTGCAAACACGTTTAGCGAAATTCCATCCTGAACTACTATCACTTGTGTTGCCAATCCGCGGAAGAAGAACTGGGGAGAAAACTCACTTTTTTCCCTCTTCTTCTTCACTTGCGCGCCGCGGGAGAAACAGTTGAATTGTTTGCAGAATAGAGTAATATTATACGTTGGAGTAGTTCGCCGTCGTACAGTTTCGCTTGTTTTTTAATGAATGGTAGTGCTGTATACGGTGAATGATGGTTTTATTTGTGAGGAAATATATTTTTAAATAAATTTGTAGAGACTTTTCTCTACAGGTTACTAGAAGACCATTAGGATAGGTCACATGTTTGAGAAAGTTCGATAAGTGTGTCATTTTTTGGTCATTATGGGTCAATACATTTCAGTGTGAATAACGGTTGAAACAGTTATTAAATTGTTGAACATTTGGCTGTAAATAAAGTTTGCCGAATTTCCGGCAAATTTCGCCAAATTTGGAGAGAAAAGTTACTTTTAAGATTAACAATGCTGAAACACATGCTTGGCGCCAAATGAAAGATTTTCACGATGTTTGCGACATTTCGCTAAATTTTGCCGGCATTTGGCAAAAGTATTGGCTTTTAGAATCTGAAAGAATCTTCTTGAAATTCGCAATAGAAGCCGAGATACATGATTTAGACGGCGATTCTAGCCGAGCACTAAGCTAATTTTAACCGAGCATAATTTGCTCTTTCCCGTTGTTACTTCTTTTAAAGTGTAGTAAAGGTAAATTATACATCTTATTTTTCAATCTAGAGAACTAAATCAATATCTGATATTATTTGAAACAATTGCTATATATTTCAGAAATGCCTTCTGAATTTTATTTAAAGAACATGCAGAAAAAAGTATGGGTGTGACGAATGTTACGGAAGAGGAAATAGAATTTAAAAAATACTTTAAAACAATATAAATGATCCAATCACTTTAATGTGCATGAAGGTTAAGAAGACGATTTTGTCATTGTATTTCCTTTATCGAACGGAGTTATTGATTTAGAAAACTACTATAAAAATCCAATGAAAGACTAAAAATGGCGGGTGTCACATCTTTTAATGAAGCATTTTTTTCAATATTCATATATATTTCTATTTCTATTAAATAAAGTGTATATTTTGTACTTTTTTCTTTATTATTTTTTACACCACTCCTCTAGAATACACTAATTTTCCAGTTTGTGGTGGAGGATTTTCAATTCTAAATATTTTTGCAACATGTTTAATTTTAAATAATATATAAAATCCTTTTACATTATTTCTCTCTTTTATAACAATATTTTTACTGCTAATAAAAACAAATTGAATGAGTATCATTGATAAGTGTCTTGTATTCTTGGCCTTTTACTCTTTAATCGGAATAATTTTGAACTATTAAATATTTTATCATTTTACATTTTTCACTTTTTTATGTAATTAATTTTAAAATTTAAAATTTAATCTTAAATTAAAAATATATATATTATATTGGTAATTAAAATTTAATTTGTTTTACAATTTAATTATACGTACTTTAATATTAACCTAAACATTTTTCTATCTTGCATTATAATTTATACTCTTATGTAGATTAGACTGCAGTTAGATTGCAGTTAAAATTCTTCTGGCATATTGTTTTCTAAGTTATAGAAATCCACCTTCTTGCAGACAAAGCATATACTTGGCTTCCACTTGGAAGCTCATGAAATGTCTACAGGGTTCAACTGTTAAACTTAAGCTTTAGATTGAAAATTGAATTTCTGAGAGTCTTGGATACGATTATGCAGGATGGAAAAACAAAGCTTCAAGATAGCTCCATCGGAGAAGTGGTGATATAGTAACTTTGCGAAAACATGTATGGTTTCATCTAGATTTAGGAAATATTACATGTACAATCTACTCTCCGCTTTTCTGCCGTAAAATTTTAGAAGGAAGAGCTCTTCTTGAACAAGTAAAATAGATTATTCATATTTTTTTAAATCACATATATTAACTTGTAGTATTTGGTGGGAGTGCATTTTTTATTATTTTGTCAAACCAATGTATTTTAGGCATTATCATTGCCTATGATGTTTAATTTATCATTGCGAGAGTCATATTTTTGATACAAATTTTCAGAACTATAAAAATTCATTATTAGAATTTTCATAAACAGTATGAACCAGTATTTAAATACCACAATAACACCACTTATCTGTATATGTATGCATATGTTTTGTTCTTTGATTAATTTTTTTACCGTATTTGTAAGCTTGTATGTTTTGATGTAAATTGCTTCTTTTATATTATTAAAAAAAAGTACAAATCTTCATTGACTGACGTTTAATTTATGATTATGAGAGTCGTAGTTTTGATAAACATTTTGAAAGCTATAAAAAATCATTATTAGAATTTTCATAAAAGGTATGATCCAATATTTAAAGGCTACAATAACCCCACTATGTATATGTATATATATATTGTTCGCTTTGATTTATTTTTTTCCGTATTTGTAAACTTGTTTATTTGATGTAAATTGCGTCTTTTTTTAATGCTAAATAATACAAAGTACAAATCTTCATTGACTGAGGTTTAATTTATCATTGTGAGAATCGTAGCACATATAAAACTTTTCAACAACATAAAAATTCACTTTTAGAATTTTCACAAGAGCTGTCTAAAAGATGTCTCGTAAGATTACCAGGTTATTGACAGACGCAAATTTAAAACTTCGGAAGCCAAAATCAAGATGAAATTTAAAAAAAGAATTTTTCTTTGTCTGTATTTCAAAAGTGCCTCATAATAAAATGCTATTCTAGCAAATTTAGTAAATATTCATATGATAATATGATTTGTGATATAATAAAAATCTATTTATGAAAGCGATTAATTCTGTCTTGCATTGTCATAGTTTGAATTTGTATTAACCTATTGTTTCTGAATTTTTTTTAATAAGACATGGGCATCAACGTTCATCAGTGAAAATATCGGTTTCCTAGACAGCTTAAATATAAGAAGATTTTTTTAAAACCAAATTCACATATTTTTGTCTTTTATTATACTGAATGTGTAAGAATTATATTTTTATGAGAATTAGTATTAACCTCTTCCTGACGTTCATCTTTTACAATTATTTAATTTGTTGGTACGAGTTCTTCTGAATAAAATTTTTCGTATTATAAAATCTCTGAAAACCTGCAGATATCAAAGGCAATAGTTTCTGTTCAAATTCAAGGATTTCGTGCATCCTCAAAGGTACGTATACATACCGCTCGTCGTGAATGTGTTAAACAAATAATAAATTTTCAACGAATTTATACAGGCTTTTGTAATAAATGTTCACATAAAGGTGCGTAAAGGTAGCATACAAAAGTTGAAGAGCTCAAACTTCCAATACACGTTTTTATATTATATCTACTGAAATATACAGATCAATACGTGTTATACTATTTACAGAAAATGTAAAAATAGGATAAAAAAATATTTAAGATGCTATATTGAAAATGTAAAATAAATACAACATCTGCAATTACTGTTTGAAACATTACACCTATTAAGGAAACAAGATAATAAGTTAGTAAGTTCAGGTTCGGTTCTCAAACAAATTGCATTTGAAAATGCAATTGTTTTCTGACCGGCAGTGTAAAAAATTTAAATTGTGCGAATTTTTGAAGTTAGAAATATTGTGTCACAAACCAAATTAATTTTTCAGGTCGATGTTTTCGTCAATACGACGTCAGCGTTCGTCACAGGCATGTTTGTGCTTTATAAAATAGATATCATATATGCTAAAACGTGAATACAATATCACTTTGCTGACCAGAACTAGCCGTATTGAACCCTTTTAAAATTCATATATTAAATGTATTTGAGTAAACATTAATCCGCATTGTCATGCACTTTCAGATTTAATTGATTTATCATATATAATGTTGTTAGTGCGCCTCACAATTTTTTTAGTATGTATTGAAGCATTGCCTCTGACTTATATAATGATTAATGATGCGTATATGTGTAAAAATAAACTTGAGACTACTCACTCCATGCCCGTGAGGCTGAACCTGCGCCTGGGGACAAAACGGTATCCGTTTTGATTTTTGTATGCCTTAAAGCTTATGCGATCCAGGGCTCAAAGTGAAAATTTTATTTATTTACAAAATGAAAATATAGTTTAAACTTTCTATTTGAGAGAAACAATAATGTATTCTATGTTTTTTAAAGTGTTTTATAATTCGTTAAAAAGCAATTTGAAAGACAAATGAATTGTTATTGATGGTATAGGTGGAAAAATATTCTATCTGAAGCCTTTTTACAGTGGTTGTTAGTAATTAAAAAAACATGGTTTATCCCTTGTTTATCACCGAATTGAAGTATTTTTCAAGGATTACTGTAAAGTGGAATCCATGTTCTTTTACCATAGAAGTAAAATGTTTTTTCAAGACTAATTATAGTCAATATAATTTTTTACTTTTTAAATATTTACTGGAATTGCACTGCAAAGAGCTTAAATTTTATATGGTAGCTTTCATCTTATTTTAAATAAAATGCAGTGACTATTTAACCACTTTTCTAAATGTAGTTCAAAATACATAGCCACACAGATACACACACGCAGACGCATACAAATGTATATGTGTACAAACACACACACACACATATATATATATATATATATATATATCATTTGTACATATGTGTGTACATGTGTGTGTACACATATACATTTGTATGCGTCTGCGTGTGTGTATCTGTGTGTCTATGTATTTTGAACTACATTTAGAAAAGTGGTTAAATAGTCACTGCATTTTATTTAAAATAAGATGAAAGCTACCATATAAAATTTAAGTTGTGTTTCTGTCTGCTATCTGTCTTCTCTATCTGTTGTGTATCTGTCTGCTATCTAACTGCTGTATGTCTAACTGCTGTCTGTTTGCTGTCTATCAGTCTGTTGTCTGTATACACTCTGACGGCTGGCTATCTTCTCTCTGTCTCCCAGCTATCCCTGCTGTCTCTCTGCTATCACTTATCTATATTTCTGCTATATGCTGTCTGTCTGTCTATCAGCCTGTCGTCTGCTGTCGGCTATCTATCGGATTCCTATATTCTCTCTACCTGTCTACAATCTTTCGGCTCTCTGCCATCTGCTCTATGTCTGCGTGTTGTATCTCTCTCTGCTGTCTGCTGTCCGTCCGCCTGCTATGTACTGTTTGTCTGCTGTCTGCTTTTAATCTGCTATCTGTCAGTTTTTTGTATGTCTGTCTACTGTCTGTCTGTTTCCTGTTTGTGCCTGGCAATCTACTTTCTCTGCTGAACGTCTGTCTGCTACCTATCTGACCGTTGACTGTTTACTGTCTACACACTGTCTATAGTTTGTTGTCTGTTTGTATGATGTGTGTCACCTTTATGCCTGCTGTCTTTTTCTCTGTTCTCTGTATGGTGTATGTCTGTCTGCTGACTGTTTCCTGTCTGTCTTTCTGATGTCTGCTATATGCTGTTTGTCCACACTCTGTCGGCTATCTGTCTGCTGTCATCTGTCTTATACCTTTCTGTCTGACAACTGCCTTTCTGTCTGCCTTCCGGCTATCTGTTGAATGTCTATCTACTGTTTGTCTGCTGTCTCTCTGTCTGCTATCTGTTGTATTACAGTCTGATTTCTGTCTACACTCTGCCATTTGTCTGCCTATCTGCTGTCTGGCTATTCTCTGCCGGCTGTCTGTATGCTGTATGTCTGTCTATTTGCTTCTACTGTCTGTCTACACTCTGACGGCTGTCTCTATGTTTTTTGTCTTTCTGTTTGCTATCTGCTCTCTGTCTGCCAGCTCACACTGCTGTCTGCCTGTTTCCCGTCTGCCTACTAAATGTTTGCTGTTTGTCTGTAAAAACATACTAAAAATACATTACCGCCAGCGTTCAGCAATTTAACATTTAGTCTTTTCATATATTCGTATTATTTTGCGTGTCCTTGTAAAATAACTATAAATGCTATGTACACTTTCTTCAAGAAATAACATGCTGTAGGTGACTGTAACAACAAACTAAAATTTTATTACCGTCAGTATTTTACAAATCCCGCATTTAACATATATTCGTTTCATATATTTATCTTTTTTTGTGTAACCCTGCAAAATAACCATAAATGTTATGTACACCTTCTTCAAAGAAACATGCTGTAGGTGACTGTAATAACATACTAAAATTTATTACCATCAGCATTCTGCAAATCCCGCATTTAACATGTATCCATTTCATATATTCATCTTCTTTCGTATGACCCCATAAAATAACAATAAAAGTTTTAAACAGCTTCTTGAAGGAAAACCTGCTGTAAGTAACTGTAACAACAAACTAAAATTTCATTACCGTCAGCTTGCTACAAATCGCGCCTTTAACATATATTCGTTTCATATATTCGTATTTTTGTTCGACCCTTTAAAATAAATATATATGTTATATACACCTTATTATAGGAAGCACTTGCTGCAAGTGACTGTAACAACATACTAAAATTACATTTCTGTCAGCATTCTACATATCCCACAATTAACATATATTCCTTTAATAATTCGTCGTATTCGTTTAATCAATCGTTTCATAAAATCGCCTCATAAAGTATATATATATATATATATATATATTATATATTATTAACAGTACTCAGGATTTTCTAAAGGAAATTTTTAACTAAGACCCTGGAAAATAGCTGAAGTTTAAGTGAAAAATCCCAATTTCCTGTTATGCAAATTTCGGAAATGCAAAACATTGAATGTAACAAAAATGCCACTCGATTGTGAACTGCGAGGTAATGATAATAACGGGCCAAATGTTTAAATTTTGTAGCATTTTATGTTGAAAAAAAGTATTATAAGATCGTGACTGTTTTTGGCCTCATTTTTCAACATCAAAATTTTATCATTCTACGCATCCTTTAAACATTAAAGCACGATTTACTAAGCGTTTTACAAGAATTGAAAGGCTTTTTTCTGCTACTGATGAGAATGCCGAAACGAAAGAATTTTTCTGACGTAGAATGTGTTAAAAATTCTCGGAATGAGAGTGGGTTCTATTGCAAGATCTATAGGTCTGTAAAAAAACTGTTGTTAATATTGTTTTAAAGGATTTTTCAAAGGTGACAGGTAGACCTTGCTTACCTGCAAGACGCCAAATGAAGGTTTATATTTCAATTGGCTTGTGAGAAAAAAATGTCTTCATCTCAAATAGTTAATGATTTAAATTTCCCATGAACCAGCCGAACTGTCCGCAATATTTTAAGTTCAGATGGAAGGGTAAATTGTTTAAAATTGAGCTGTCCCTTTCTAACAAAGCAGCATAAATTTGCACGCTTGCAATTTACAAAAAAATATGTTTCATTTGGAAATAAATGGAAAGAAGTTGTCTTTTCTGACGAACAGAAATTTAATTTAGATAAATCTGATGGGTTCACGAAGCATTGACATGATATTCGATATGTAAAGCCTTTCTTCTGTAACTGCCAATTCACAGTTGCATCTGTTATGTTACAGGGACATTTGCAGCAGTTGTAACCCTACCCATTGTCGTAATTGATTATAAAAGTGGCAGAGAAAAGCAAAAAAACATATTGAGGGAACGTTTGTTAACCAGTGCACCACTAGTTACATCTGGAGAGTGGATATTTCAAAAAGACAAAGCCAGTTTCCATGTTTCTCAGTCATCAAAATCGTTGTTTGAAGCTAATGGCGTCCAAGTTCTTGATTAACCTTCCAAAAGTCCAGACCTTAATCTAATAGAGTATATTTGGGGTATTTTAATGCAGTTGTTTATAAAGATTTTCGACAATATCGAACCAAACGTGAACTCATCAATAACATCAAGATTGTCTGGAGTAATATAAAAAACGAAACTGTATCTAAACTTCATGAAACATTGACAAATTTATTTACAAAAGTAATTGAAAAAAAACGGTGCATTTATAGGATATTAAAAAATCGTCGATCTTATAATTATATACAAGATAAAGTGTATGAAAAATTAAAATATATAATGTGTAAAATATATTTTACAATTGTCATTTTTATGGATTTGAGAAAAGTATATTTCTATTAATTTTGACTTAAATGAACCCGACTTCATATTTCTTATCCATACATTTTCAGGAAATTTTTTACTGTGATTTTTTTCACGATCTTAAACTTTTTCCAGAGCTATAATAAGCGTGCCTGATGGTATTTTTGCTACTCGGATAATGGTTTAGTTTCTCTTCGAATCACGGATTGCAACCCTTCCCCTCTTCATCCAATATCCGTCGTACAGATAATCGGCCGTAAAAAGTCAATATAAAATTCAATATGTTACTAAAATAAAAATGAATGTAAAAGAAGTTCTTCGCACTTACTTTGACTTTAGAAGCTTTCAAGTTTGATATCACCAACTATTTCAAAATTTCTTATCTGAAATCTTAAGATCAGAGACACTTTGAAAGTCATCAAAAGATATTTTGGGTAAGAGAGAAAATATTTTCACAGGATAAATGATGGATATCTTCCTGAGTACGAAGAAAGTTTTTCAAATCCAGAGATTTTTATCGATGACCTTCTTATTTGAGAGCTGCATTTAACTGTTGAACTACAAAATTTTCCTTTAAAAATTTTTCTCGATTAAATGTATTAAAGTTTTACGAGTAATCGCTTCAGCAAGCAAACATTTTACAGAATTATTAAAAGTATTAAATCTTACAACACTATAAATATTTAAATATTGCTAATCTAAATAAAGAAATAGTAATAAAATTAAAATTTTTACTACCTATATTTTACAAAAACATTTAAGAAAGGTGTTTTAATTTCTCAAAATTTTAAATATTTTAGAAGACAAAACAATATTATTTCAACCGAAAACTCTATATTTGTAGTTTCCTCAATAATATAGAAATACAATATTACTTTATTTTATTGAAATACATTAGTGTTTATAAATTAAGGGACAGGCACCAAATGAGCAGATTTTTGAAAACAAAAGATATTGTTAGATGTCAGAAGAAACTTGTGAAAATGGCAGTTGTAGCAAATATGTTTTAAGCTGTGACGATAAATCTATGAGCCCGTTAGAAAAAGTAGCTGAAATAAGAGTAGCTGAAATTAACTGAGCCAGTCGATGTGACGTCAGCTTGGCGTCACAAATAGACACAAGTGTTACAAACACTAAGAATGGTCAAAATGTGATATCTTTCAATCGCCTCAATTTTATTCTTACGTGATGGGCATTTGGTGACTCCACTGAGAATTTACTATGAATGTTATGACTGTTGCTTTGCCATGAACCACTGAGTGACGATTCATAAAAGCCAAGCTGTGACTCTCGCGCCACCGTCATTTTGAGACTCCACGTGGATGTTACATAATGCTGAGACCCCAAATGATGTCACAATGAAATCCAGCTCTTAGGTGAACAATATTTGAATAACGTATGTAAGTAAAAAAGTAGAAACAATATTTTTATATGTCTTTTGTATATTTTAAAAGAAATACTTCTTTAAAAAGATTTCAAAATTAAAAATAATTCATAAACAATACAAAATCTACGGCTCTGCAATCGACGTGTAAGATTCAACATTTATATGAAATTGAAGTAAGAACAATTCCTGTATTGCAAATTTGATTAGAAAATTGATAAGTATTGAACACTATCTTTTTAATTCAAAAATTTACACACATTTATTTTTGAAAGCCTAGAAAATATAATACTATTGTGAGAAAAAAATCATTTGTATTATGAAATGGAAATAGTTGTAGAGGATAAGTGATCTTTTCTAGTTTACAATCTCAGTGAATAGCATCGTGTAAAATATTTCATAGAAAATCATAGTTTTGATGCTCCCAGTTAAGATCCGTAATAAAAAGAATAGGTAAATGAATAAAATAGTTTGACACATTTGTTTATGGATGAAATATTTGATAATTTAAGTACTTGAAGCAGATATTTTACTATATATGCGAATAACATTGGCAAATGTAGGTAAGGGCCTATATTCGCACATCAGCCATGCTACTGATGGCAAATAGCGCGCAGTATCCTACAACCCTGGAGCCGTCTCCTTTGTCTTTTTGAAAGCTTGATGGACACATTTTTACCTGAGTAGCGAGGTTTATCTAAGACTCATGAGACTTTACGAATTCTCGTGGAATTTCATGTATTCAAAGAAAATGTTTTACCTCATATCTTTCAGCGAAAACTTTTAGTCACGGGTGTAGTTAGTTGACCAATAACAAATCGATAAAGAAAATATTTGCAATCACTCTGTAACTTAAAATAATCGAAATGATCTGTATCCGCAAATGAATCTCTGGATACATTTATGTTCCTGTAAGAATATTTATAGATATATAAAATTTATTTAAAACATTCAAGGAATTTTCACATGTTTTTAGTTTATAGCATATGCAGGAACTTCAACCGAATTGAACGCCAATTTAAAACAACTTCACTAAATGCAATAGAAAAAATATACTGCATTTAGAATATAAATATATTAAATATTTGAAGAAATCTAAGCATTTGTATGAAATATTTTTTAGCTGCATTTGCTCGAAATATAACAATTTTTATTTTCATTATTTAGCAGTCAACTATATAGGGCAACTCATATAAAAAAGGTCTGTCGAAAATTGTAAATATTTAAAAATATATCGTTTATTTAGTGAGTTGAATTCCACTTCTTTTCTAAAAGTACCTTTATGGTATTTTCCACAAACTGTATTTTTCTAATTACCGTCTTTTAACAATGGATTACATATTTATTGTATGTCTATGCATACATTTTAAACAGATGCTTCGAATTTGAATTTTTTTTTTTGGAATGAGCTGATTTTTATGCTTCTTCCGACGAAATGTAAAACATAAAAAAATGACAATAAAAAATAAACAAGTTGGAAATTGTACGTGAAAAGTGACAAATGAGGTTCGTACTATAGCTAATTATATAAATGTTCAGATCATGATTGTTTTTAATTCTGTGAAATGAATTATATCGTCTGCAGATTAATTTCTGTAATAAAATAAGTTTCTCGGTCGCTTGGTGATAAAACCTTGGAAGCTCCTATAACAAGAAAGAACCGACTTTTTTTTATTAAAATTTATGAATAAATATTTTTATGTATACTTTCTAAAGTTTTGATTCTATTTTCATAAAATTTGAAATGACTCGACAAAATTCTGCAAAGATAATATATCTTAAATTTCAAACCATTCGATTGGGTAGTTTTTGCGTTGTTATATGCGGACGGACGGACAGACAGACAGACAGACGGACGGACCAGACGACAGTAATAAGTGCTACGTATTTATATAATTACAAACGCACCTAAAAAGTATAAATGGCAATTTGTGGAAAATCTCATACCCACCTACTTTTAGAAAGCAATTGAAACAATTTGATATATTTTTGAATTTTCACGATATCCGACAAGCCATTTATATCACTTGTGTTATATATTTGAGTAGTAAATTAACAAAAACAATTTGTTATCTTTCGTACATGCACAGTGAAAAATGGTGTCATACAAATACTCTTATTGCATCAAATATTAAAGATATTTATATTATAATTGGACTATATTCTGTCTTTTGTACTTTGTAAAGTTTGTTGAAAGTGGTAACATTTAAAGACTTAGACACAATAGAAATATGCAAGGCATTTGATAAAAGTTTTAAAATATAAAACTACAATACACTTAAGTGATTACAAAATAAAATAATTGTCTGTCAACTGCATTACTTGACAAACAGGTGCAAAAATTGGCATGCATATGTAAAAATATATAGGCAAATCAAGTCATTGTTTCAATTTTTCTGATTTTCATCCTAACAGGTAGCATGTTTCTAATAACGAAATACTTAACTGCAAATAATTTGAAAGTTAATAAACTGCTGGTAGATATCATCAAAAATGTAAAAATTGGACCCTAGCCAGACCATTTGATAATTCTTCATTTAAATGCTATAAGCTGCAGGACATTCCAAAATATACAAATACAAAAAAGTATACAGAAATTCCCCTACAGCCGTGCGCAAAGTTTTGATATTTGAAAACTTTGAATCAAGTCACATTGTTTTCTTAATATGCTTGTTTTATACCTAATAATCTTACATTAGACTAATAACGTGAATTCTCAAGTCATACTTTTTGGACGTTACAAAAGAGGGGTCAAACGTCATCAATAGTTTGAAAAAATAGACTTTAATCAAACCATTTGAATAATTTTGATTTAAATGCGATTCTTTTCAGAACATTTCAAAATATACAAAAGGCAGACCGAAATTCTATTTTGAACACACCAACGAACGTATATATAATGATGATAATTGGAAAAAAAGGAATTATTTTTAATCAATTGCATCCAGCACATACGTAAGTAATTTATAGTTCCATCCTAGATTTCAGTGACATTGGCAGTCATTAAATTTGTTTATGTTTCGAAGCTAATTTATTCATATATGTCTACAAAAATCTCGTATTCAGCACAATATATTATGCTTTGCGCTAAAAGGGATTCTTTTTTAACATGGATCACCATTTTACTAAGTTCTACCTAAGCTTTTGACAAATTACTAAGTGCGTTAATAAATATTTTAAATAAAGAAAAGATCTGAAATAAATTGTAGGCATTTTAGAAATTAAACTTTTTCATAAACAGAAAACAAACAATAATTCCAATCAATTTATGGACAGTTAACAGTTAAGTGTTTTATTCGTTCCGATTTCTTTCAGCAGTTTTTCAGAAATGCGTTGGGTGATTATTTTTAAACTTTCAAAACTAGTGACTGACTTTTGATACATGGCCCAGTATAGGTGTATTATCTATATGTGAGTTTAACATAAAATAATGAAACGAGATCAAAGTGGGTTTTTCCTCTCTTGAATCGTTTTTTACGTCATATATTTATCACATGGGATATCGAAGTATAATGTGACGAAAAGTTTAATTCCTTTTCTAAATTTATTAACAAATTTCTTTCGATTATTTTGTACAAATTGAATTATTTCTATATGTATTTTATAATTCTACAATATCTGTTTAATATCAAATACGTTAAGTTTATCGTCTCCTCTCCTGATACATTGGTTTTCAACTTTAAAACAGCGTATCTCTAATGCGTACAAGATCGTACAATTCGGCGTACAAGATCGTTCATTTATTTTTTATTAATATATTGAAGTTGTTATAACTCAGAATTTATTCATTTACAATTCTGTACTAAAAAGGTGTTTAATTCGTACATTAAAATAAAATAAAATATAAAATAAAATATCTAAAAACCTTGCACTTTCAAGCCCAATCGTGCTCGTCTTCAGGGTTAAAAAACAGACAATACAAAATCTTAGAGGCTGTTTCTCTTTGGAAATCAAAGCTCGTTGGATCGTTCCATATTGAACTGCAGGGTAGTTGGTGGGTTGTTTGGTGCAGACTGCTCATTTATTAGATTAATCCAAATCGTTGGGATGTTATACGACAAGACATCGTTACAAACATTATTATCTCTGGAAACAATAATGTAATAATAATAATATCTGCACGAACCAACCCACCACCTACCCTGCTGTTCAGTGTGGAACGGCCTTGCTAGGCTATGATTTCCAAAGGGAAATTGCTCTTAGAATTTAAACTGCTAATAAGAAGCTTAGACCCGAAATATAAAGTCACATAATTATTCTATATATCCAGTAGAAGACTACTAATCCTCGCTTCTTTGTTGCAAGCATTTTGCAGATTTGAGATGTTATACGACAACATTTTTTGGATTATAGTTAATGCCTATTTAATATTTGGGTATATTTATGTTAGCTGGGCGAAAGACATAACTCGCCAAATTTTGTTTCGATTGGCATCATTTGAAATGCAAACAACTAACGATCTACTAATTTATATGATTATATAATCACAAATAAACTTAAAGCTGAAGGGAAAAAAATTATAAATTGCCATCCGTAAAATAGTTTTTAAGAATAAAATTTATTTGTTCACATTCGTATATGCAGTGCAGATTACAGGTTTTTGCGAATTGCAGATTTTTGGACTACCCATACTCTATTGTACATCATAAACATTTTAGAGAATTTATGTAAAATTTAATTTTACATACTTGATGAATGTGTACTTTTAAGGTGTATTATTATTAATTCATCATTTGAAAATCAACAAAGTGCTTTCTAAAAATTCAACAAAAGGCATTACTTAATGAATTATATTTTTCAGAAAAATTAATTTGCTACTTGTTTTGGATAAAATAATCATAAAATAAAATTTAAAACAGCAGAAAATACCTGCAAATATCTCGATATATATTTTGCTAAGGCAAAAGACTAATCATTTAATTTTATGATTCACTAATGATTGAAGTTTGGCTTCTAGTGACACATCAGTTATACTAATTCTTTTAGGATAACAGTTCATTTTTGGAATAATAATTTGTTCTAATTTGGAATAATTCAAGCTTTGAGTTTTTTGGTGGATACACATAAATTGCTGCTTGTTCATTGTTTTGTCAATAAATAATAAAAGGACTGGAATAGGAGATATTTTTATGGGATGCTGCTGGTTTTCGGTAAATAGTTTGATTAATTTATTAGCCTATTTTCATGATTCCTATGTCACTTGTTCAACAATATTAACCTCGTCTCGCTTGCTACTCTCTGTCAAGCAGCAAGATGTTTCCCCTCGTTTGGGCATTCACTGAAATAATTTTATTTTTTCTCTTTGCACAGTCTGAGAGCTGGAGGGAAAATTTTCACATACAAATAAATACATTTTTTAACTAGTTGCCTTCCTAAGATTGAATGAAGGCTCGTTTATCTGTGAGCCTTCAACCATTTCTATCGCTTTCTATCTAATTTTTGCACTTACCTCTTCAGTGTAAACTGGATAAGTAGTTTTCTCAAAGAAAAATTTCATTACAGTAATAATTTTACTTTATAAATTTTGTAACTACCTCCTTACTTCAAAAGCACTCCATAACTCATACCACTTTATAAATCTAAAAGGAACAGAAATATAAAATTTCAAAATATTTGTAGCTAACTTTTACGTCGATATCTTCTATAATGTTTATATATAAAACCATAAGGTACTTTTTGGAGAAAAAGAGATTATTCAACTTTTGACAATGGCAGCGGGCGGTTTGTTTAGAAATCAAACCTGCTAAACTTAACTTTAGCCAGTTTCATTATTTGTTGAATAAAGAAAAGTATTAATAAGTAAAGGTAACAATTCGAAACTCACAGTACATACGTAGTTTATTTTTTGTATTCCGAAAATGCAAATTTTGTGAACATAGGACGGTATATTTTCTTAATTTTGCACAAAACCGAAAATATTTGTTAATACAATATATTGTTGCAACATTAACAATGCTTTTAATAATAATAATTGCATAAAACAGTGACAATAAAGGTTATTTGCAGGAATCGACAAGCATCTTGCACGTGAAAGTGTAAACAAATTCAAAATAATTCGTGCAAATTTTTCTTTATACGGCAAACAAATATTTGATATTGAAAACAATAAGACTAAAAATGAATATTGACATGATGTATTTATTCACCTATAGTTAATGTACTCATCATTTTCATAACACCAAAAGATTACATAAAAAACCTGTTGTGCTAAACCACATCTATATACTATATATTTAAAACGCTGAGGTACGTGGCAGAAAAAACGGTTACTTCTCTTTTGCCGATGGCAACGAGCGGTTAGTGTATAAAATCAAACCTGCTAAACCTAACTTTAGCCCTCTACATTATTTGTTGCATTAAGAAAACTACACGAGGTACGTATTCGAAACTTACAGTATATACGTAATTTATTTTTCTGATTACAAAAATGCAAATTTTGTGAAAATCGGACGGTAATCTTTCCTGATTTTGGCAAAAAACTGACACGCCGTGAATCAAATGACCCAGATATTTGAGGGGGTCGTATTCAATTTATTTCCTCTTAGGGGTACGTCTCTCTATTTATCGAAAGACAGACGAAAGGGTTACCAAGGGTAGGGTTTCGTGCAGTGATTTTTAGGTGCGTTCGTAATTATATAAATACGTAGCACCTATAGTCGTCGTTTGGTCCGTCCGTCTGTCCGTCCGTCTGTCTGTCTGTCCGTCTGTCTGTCCGTCCGTCTGTCTGTCTGTCCGCATATAACAACGCAAAAACTACCCAACCAAATGGTTTGCAATTTAAAATATATTATCTTTGCAAAATTTTGTCGAGACATTTCAAATTTTATTAAAATCGAATCAAAACTTTAGGAGATATTAATAAAAATATTTATTAAGAAATTTGATTTTTTTTTAAATCAGTGCTTTTTTGTTATAGTAGCTTCCGAAGGATGTTAAATCGTTAAGCGACCGAGATACTTATTTTAATACAGAAATTAATCTGCAGACGATATAATTCATGTCACAGACTTAAAAATCATCAAGATCTGAATATTTATATAACTAGCTGGTACATATATATCTGAATATTTATATAACTAGTTAAGATATTTGTATGAACAGTGTCATAAAATATATACTTAACTAGCTGTTTAACCCGTTCTACGCATGGGATATCATGAATTTAATTCTAAAACGTGCGTACGATCGCACCTCGTTTGTATCGTTTGACGTACAATTTCCAACTTGTTAGGTTTATTTCGTGTTTGGTACTTTTTTTGACGGGACCGGGAAACGTTGGGTGCATGAGCTAGTTTTTCATATGTGAAAACAGGTAACACAGCGAAACTAGGTGAAACTCATACACCTTTGGATTAAAAAAATAGTTTTTATAATTCTAAACGTCATACCTAGTATTCAGACTATATTTTAACACTTATTTACTCACTAACCTAAAGTGTTTAAAATCATTTTGAATTCAGAGATAAGGCTTAATACCTATAATTTTAGAGTTCTTTTCTGAAGATGCAATAGAAACAAACCTCCACTTTGACATGTGGCAGAAAACTGATATTATTATTCTTAGATGAGGGTGCATGTTTTACGTAAAATGAAGGAACCTGCTCTTTGTCCGGATCTTCCATTTCTCTGAAACGTTTCACAGCTGTTTCGTTTTTGTATATTTTATTTATGGTTATTTTGGATGTTTTCTAGTTAAGTATCATCGTAGAATTTAGATATCAAAGAACGAAATTTTTACCAGTTAAGTTCGTGCTTTTTACAAATTCGATAGGTTTTTGGAAAATTCGTCGGGCAAAGAGTCGCTTCCCGATACAGTCTGTATAATATTTCAGAAACACGATCACTGCTCTGCAACAGAAATGGGTACTATTTCTCAGACTCTCAATAATCTTTTCATGTCTCAGGCGGTAACTACATCAAGAATTAGAAAAAGAAAGTTTTCAAATCTGTCCCTCCAGACATCATGCCATATCTGAAAAAAAGGAAAATGAGAGAAGTTGTGCTCCGAAATGATCATGAATTGCTCCAGTTTATATAAGATGATTTAAATTGAGTAAAAGAGGTGGACTGTTATTAACACTTTCCAACATAGTTGAAAAGTGTTTATGACTTCGGTTTGTCTGCTGTCTGCCGACTGTTACTGCACTGTCCGTGCTCTAACTCCCGTAAGCATGCTCGGATTGCTCTGCAATTCTTATATGTTATTGTCGTTATCAATAGCATGTTCCCTATTTCAACAGATGTGTGTAGCACTTACAGTTTTTTTACAGGGACACTCAAAATAATTCCGTTACATTGCGGTCTATAGGGAAAAATCATTTGCGGCATATTTAATTAATGTTTTACTATTTGAAACGCATTGAAATTTATATATATCACTTAGGTGCATTACAAGAGGCTTACTACAGAATATTGTGTGTATAGCAGTCATCGTTCATTTACAGGGACGTACAAACTAATTCTCTACTGTCTGTTAACAATAATTCCTGGTAGTGCGTTTTAAGTTGCTGAACGCGATTTTAAATTGAACTCACTTTTTGTCTATTACTGGGTGTGTATAAATTTTGTATTTCATATACAGGGCAGCACAAAAGTTCGCGAACACATTTCCGTTTATTGACAGAAACTCCAGAAGGAGAATTTTGAACTGTGCTAGGCGTTTCCTAACTAAACTAAAATTTATCATCCTATGTAGTATATATACAAATCTATAGATCCTATACAGGGCAGAATTAAAGTATTCGGATATTTTTCCGAATATTGTATATGTTGGGAATTCCTGAAATTACGTTTTTAAATATGTTATGCGTTTTCCAAATTGTTTACTTAGATGTTATCTTTCAACTTATTAAACGGTAATGATTTGGAAAATTATTTTGGGAGCGTTGGAAAGTGTTACATAATCTATGCTTGACGCATGATTTTTCGTTCTTGTTTGGTGATGTGACTAGCTTTGAACACTCCAGTTGTATTGGAAACTGTTAAGCAAAAGTTCATGTATTTCACTCCAATTAATATATTGCCAATTCAGTCTTCAGTAGGGAAGGAAACCCTTTAACAATCCCAAATAGTTGCTGAAGAATGTCATCCATAGTGAATAGAAATTACTTATGATTTAACAATTGCAAAAGTTGCACTCCAAATACAGACCTCACCACCATTTGATAGTATGTTTATTTACCAAGGTTCTTTTTGTGTTAAGATGGCCTATTTTACGGCCATAGTTAAATTCGTAGATGAGTGTACCTTCACACGTTTTATGGCTGAAATGGATTTACTAGCAAGCGATTCTCTCTTAGACTTCAATAGTGGGAAACGTATTATCAGTTGTAAAAGAATTACCCGTCAGTTACCTTGAGTAAAAAATACTGCACTTCAAACAGTTTTTACAAGAATGAATAGAAATTTACAAAACTGTCGTATCAGAGTTTGAAAACAGTCAAATTAATAAAGTGTCCACTGCAAACAATCCTATTTGCAACAATAGTTCTCTTGCAAATTTATTGTGTCACGAATCGTATAGAAACAAACTTTACAAGGTCATACAGTGGTGGAAAAAATTATAAAGCCACTTGAAAATATGATATAATTAAAAAACGAAATATAGAACATTTATCAAATTTCATACATACTATATATTATATGCTGCAAGGAAGTAAAGTAAAAAATAAATTCAATAATAACTACATTAATAAAAGATTAATAGACTTAAGAAAATTTTCTGTACAAAGAAAGTTGGAAATAATTATAAAGTCGATACATGTATTTCATCAATAATCGATGTGAGACCCATTTTTTCGATGATTTTGACTAGTCTTTTGTTCATTGAATCTATCAGACCACACAAAGTACTTGCATCAGTATTGTTCCAGCATTTTTTAAAAGCATTCATTAAATCTAACTTTAAATTGAATTTTCGTCCATTTTTGTAAACATTTCGAGCTAAAATTCCCCAATGATTTTCTATTACATTCAGATCGGGTCTATGAGCTGGCCATTGAAGGCATTTCACCTGATTAGCTTCCAGCCAAGATTTAGTTGTCTTCGAAACATGAACGGAAGTTTTGTCCTGTTGACATGTTCAGTCTCCTGAAGTTATAAGAGGAGCAAATGGGTAATAAATTATCTCCTAACATTTCTTGATACATAACCCAATTCATTTTGTTATGCATGAAAACAATTTTAGTTGTTCCACAGGCAGCTAATTCCGCCCAAACAATTACCGAGCCCCCTCCAAATTGACGCTTTGAAAAAATATCAGGCTCCTGTCATAAATCATGCCAAAAATATTTATAGCCGTCGGGTCCATCGAAATTAAATTTCTTTTCATCGGAAAAGTCAACATCTCTCCAATCTGTGCCTTTGGTTAAATGTTTTCGTGCAAAGTCTAAGCGAGCATTTTTGTGGAACTTAGAAGAGGTGGTTTTCCTTTAATTTTTTTTTAATTGAACAATGGGAATGTTACTTAAAACATTTCTTACCGTTCGGCTTGTACATGGTAATTGTAACTGTTCTTGAATTTGGGTATACGATATTTTTTGTCCGCAAACTATCTTTCGGATTTGTCTTGATTGCCTTACAGTTAAGGATTTCGGTCTTCCTGTATGCTTCTTACTACCGTAATCTTCGGGATTTCTGAGAAAACTGTTTACTGCAGCCTTGGACCTTCCTATTTTACTTGCAATATTTGAACCAGACATTCCAGCTCCATTTAAAGTTAATATTTTAATTTTTTCACCATCGGATAACTTTTTTCCTCTTGGCATTGTATTAAACAAACCAAATACAAAATGAATGCACGTAACGCGTTTACATTTACCTAAACTTTCATGGCAACCTATTTTCTTAAGTCTGGCATTATGCCAAATGAGGCTAGAACCATCGGCTTTATACTTTTTTCCTAGTTGTTTTTCATTGGTTGTAAGAAATTAGCATAATTTATGTTCCCCCTTCCGTTTTTCTAAATAAAGTTTATGTGTATTATTGCAATGTTGATCATGCAAATGAAAATAGAATTTGCGTTATCAACAATTCCATTACTTTTTGAATTATGTAAATTTTTCTATCGGCTTTATAATTTTTTCCAGCACTGTATTGCAGAATTCCAAAACATCCATATGGTAAAGTTTTCATGGCGTACATCAAATTTAGTGAACATTAGTTAATTCTGACGGGAACTACACGAACAGATGATTTCAATCTGTTCAAGATCATTTTACCAAAAAGTAGCATTCCATTGTTTTCTGATGCACAGCCTAATTATGCAAAATAGCTGATGAAGTACCTTAATAATTTAATTTAAAGATGCTCAAACGTATCCTAGTTTAGAACTCAATTCCAAAGAAGTAGTTTTGCAATTACATCATGGCAAATATATATATATATATATATATATATATATATCAACATTTCAATGGAGGTGGTTTTGGAGTATAGGGGTCATGATCGGTGCAAATGTAGCAAACTTTTTCGGGACTCCTTTCCTCCGGACGGGTGTAATAGGTAGCTCTTTACATTTTGTATTGGAAGCTACCTAACATATGCGAACGTTTTAAAAGGCTATTTTTAAAACTTCGTATTATTTTTCATAAATAAAAAACTGATACAGATCTGAAGTTTATACTTATGTCTAATAATAAAATGATAACGTTCATAGATTCTAATGAGAACATTTTATTTTTTATGAAATCACTAGACGAATATATATGGCTTATCTACTCTGGTGCCTTCTTTACAAATATGCAAATTTGCATTTGTAATTGTTTTAATTTTACTTGGAATTCACGCATGTATGTGATGTACAAAATGTATGAAAAACTTCATTAAAAAAATCTATGGAGTGGTACCAGGTAAATATTTCATTAAAAATTTGAAAAAAATATGATTAAACACGTTTAATATTTATTATTATGGCCTGAAGAAACATTTAACTATTTAATTATATAGTAATAAATGCATTTTAGATAAGTTATTGGATTCGTTGAAAAGTATCCACATATTTAGTGTTATTGTAAAAATACAACAGTTTTCATTTTTATTACGTAAATGTTGCAATTTCCTTTTCCCAGAAAATATTATTATTATTTTTTAATTGAATTACTAAATTAAATCATATTTAATCTTAAATAAAAAAAAATAGTTAACATAAAAGAACATTTTTCATAAAAAAATAATATAAAATGCATTTCTGTATTCTAATAAAACAAAAATGCATTATATTCAGATGGATTCGTATGTATAAAAAAACTAAATAAATAAACATAAAAAATTTACATTTAAATTTGTTCAGTATAAAAAGTTAGACAAATGCACAAATATGCGTTCACTATTACTTTTAATTTTATATTTGTTTATTTTATTTTGTTTTTGTCGATTAAAACAAATCTTTCCGAAACATAAAAAACGTGATACGTAAAAAATAATTCTCCATCTATTCAAAATGTACTGTTCTTAATTCACAGCATAACATTCAAAAGTTCGAAGTAAGAACATTCTCTGCTTTCCAGAATTGATATGGAATTGGAAAAGTAACGAGCAGTTCATTTACCTTCAAGTTTTTGAAATTTGCATATAGATTGATGCTTTATCGCCAAGAAAAGACGTTACCTTCTTGAGGAAGTAAAATAATTCTTGCCTACTACGAAATGGAAATACTTGTGGAACAAAAAAATAAAATCTCTTTCTCAGTGACAAAGAATACGAGCATGAAGAAGATTTTTACATAGTGTGAGAAAGTCATAATTTTGAAGAGCTCAAATACGATAAGCAATAAAAGGAATATGCAACTAAAGTCAAATAGTTTGACACAATTTTATGTTTGAATGATTGGGTAAACTGAAAGTTTAAAACTTAAATTCTATTTAATAGGAAAACATGGTAGTTAAAAAAATGTTTATTTATTTCCGAATTAATGCAATATTGCGTTTGTAATTATTTTACTTTAATAATATTCATAAAAATTAATATCACATGTGTTTATGGTGATATTTGCGCAGATTGTTCTACCGTAGAATGCCAGGTAAAATTCTCATTAGATTTTTGAAAATGTAATTTTAATAGCATTTAATAATTTTCATAATGGCTTTTCGAATGTTTGCTTCAAAATGCGACTATGAATATCACAAATATTACTCATTCTATCAAAAGCATCCACACAATTAAGTTTCCTTATAAAAATAACAAAATTATTTTTTATTCTTCTTATATTGCATCCCCTTATTCTTATTTACTGCTAAACAGCACTGTTAAAAATTTGCAGCAAACTGTCCAGTCATTTGACCGTTTTTATATAAAACGGTTACATAACCGTAATTTAGCGCTATCCTGACCGTGTTATTATTCATATTATGGTCAGAGTACAGTTAAATTACGGTTGTGTAACCGTTTTCTACTAAACCGGTCAAATGACTGGACAGTTTGCTGCAAATTTTTAACAGTGAGGAGAAAGATTGCAATATTATTCATCCGAGTGAAATATCACTTATTGAATTTTAGGAAAATTTAAATGAATGCCCTCTGATAGAACATGGACCTATTGGAAACTACAGTTAATTTAGGATCAATAGTAATGATACAACCCTAAAAAGGTATATGAATCATTAGATGCCAGATTATTTTGTCGACTTTCTTGAATGAACATATCGTTTTGCGCTGAGTTTGTGCACTATTACGCTCTCCTTACGTGATATGCATTATTTCCTATACATGTTGCTTAAGACTGCTAGCAACCATCCTAAAACTGAAGCGTTTTATCGGATGCAAATGACATCGGTTTATAAAAGAAAGCGTATAATTTAATTCTTAAAACTGAACTATTTTTGTATAACAGCGTCCTTTTTATGCTGTTACCATGCTTGTATATAAGAGTGGCGACATTCAATGCTCAGACTGTGTTCAGACAGACGCATTTGTCCAAAGCATTGAAAACATATGCATTTTTCTTCCAGAACATGACAATACTCTCCTGAGCGAGTACTGTTATACAAATAAGACAAGATAATAAGTATTAGGATGGCGATAACAAAAGCCTCACCAAAAGCTTGGATTTAATAGCAGGCTAACCAAGATAATTGGAGATTCGTATTAGTCCAGAATCATCTCAACAAAACTAATGTTACGCACCGTATGTCACCTCTCTCACATCTAGGCTGACTAATTAAAGTATAATGAATAGAGGAAAGTATATTCAACTAGGTGAATTATATAGAATGGTTGGAGTATCATAGTTGAGAATTTTTCCAACAGAGCGAAAATATGCCGGGACCAGGACTCGAACCTGGGTACTTTGGTTTGCCGTACCAACGCTCTCCCTACTGAGCTATCCCGAAGATATCCTGGACTGGCATGTCTCACTCTTATTTGTTGGACAAGGCTGCGAACTGCAGCGCTAATTTCATTCATCCGAGCTATAACTATAGCATTTACATGATGATTCTTGAAATAGCACGGAAACTCCTGTATACCATGTATACAGGATGTACGTATACCACGGTAACTCCTGTATACCTGTATAAATGGTATACAGGAGTTTCCGTGCTATTTCAAGATTCATCATGTAAGTGCTATGGTTATAGCTAGGATGAATGAAAGTAGCATTACAGTTTGCAGCCTTGTCCAACAAATAAGAGTGAGATATGCTAGTCCAGGATATCGTCGGGATAGCTCAGTAGGGAGACGGTTGGTACGGCAAACCAGTGTACCCAGGTTCGAGTCCTGGTCCCGGCATATTTTCGCTCTGTTGGAAAAAATCTCAACTGTGATACTCCAACCATTGGATATAATTAAAGTAGTTTCGAAATTATTATTAAGACGAAATGTTTTTGATAAATGACATCACCTTTGAAAATGACGCTATTCAAATCGCTGTTTTAATAAACTTTAGAGTGTGTTTATAAGAGAGCGGTATTATATACCAGCGTGAATGCTCAAATTTAATGTCTTTGTGAAAACCATAAAAATTCACATTACCAAACTTGGCAATAGTCGCTTGGAAGTGTGCACTTCCACGAATGAGACAAGCAAACAGAAATTAGCTTAATGATAATTGGAGGCTCTCCAAATTCAAGATAATACTCAAGCCAAAAATCCTCTCGACCAATCAAATTTTATTGCGTATATGTCGTTATTCTCTTATAAATGCACTATTCTATAGTTTCACCAAGATTACGTAATTTCTGCAATGTAAATTTATTAATTTTCTGTTAACCTCCATTGTAAATATCACTCCGTACATATAACTAAAAATATATAAAAATAAATTGCTAAATATTTTATAAATTTAGAGTACAATCAGATTACTTTTTTTCACCAAAAATTTAACGGTCTTATAACATAAAAAAAGGTAAAAGATGGGGTTGCTACACAGCTACTTAATTATATAAATACCTAAATATGTATGCGCTATTGTGTGAAATATATATTTTCTTATGTCGATTAAAAGATACATTTCCTGAAGTGACAAACTAAAGAAACGTAATATATAAGAAATAATTCTTTAACAATCTAAAATCTTTTGATCTCATTTCAATTTGAAAGAATCCGAGGCGCCATAATTTGCAAGTAAGAATATTTCGTGTTCTTCAGAATTGATTAGGAATTTCAAAAATCATGAACAATTCGTTTTTCCTCACAATTTACAAAATTGCATATATATTGATACTTGAACGCCTGAAAAAACATGTTATTTTGATAAAAAAAAGCAAAAAATAATGCGTAATATGAAATGGAAATACTTGTACAAGAAAAGTGAAATTTTCGTGTTTTCACTCTTAAGAAATACCAGCATGAGAACGATTTTCGCATAGTTTTGAATGTCCTAGTTTAATGCGCTCTAATATGATCAAATATCTAAATAAATTATTTTTGTTGGAACTATAAGAATCAAAGGTTGTATACAGAGGGTGTTCGCACATTTTTAGACGATTTCAGTGTTGTTTTTTTAACGTTTAAAATATGAATACTGCTTTCTGAAATAATCTATATGATAATCTTGTTTCTTGATTCTAATTCTGCGTAATGCTTTCGATGGTAGAAGGTTTTTTGTAAAATTTACAGGGTTATTGCTTCCCATGCCTCTTTAAAAACTTTCCAAATTCGATCAATCGTGGTGGTTTTGTGCTTTGAAAGAAGCTTTTGTATCCCACAGTCATAGAAGGTTTCCGCCTGTTGTCGGAACCACATTTCAACTTTATCTTTGATCTCTTCACTTCCGGTATGATCTGATGCAATTCTTTCAATTTGAGACGTCTATTCGCACGAATTGCTTCCTCCGTTCTCTGAAGAAGGGCATCAGAGATCACAGATGGCCGACATGTTCTTTGTTCGACATGAACATCGGTCCTACCTTCAGAGAAATGACGACACCATTTCGTTACATTTTGTCGATTCATAATGTTCCCATAAACAGAAACAATTTCATTGTAAATATCCTCTGGTCGCTGACCTCTTGCATGAAGAAAACGTATGACGGAGCGCACTTCGCATTTGGCGGGATTCTGAATCGGCGGAACAATTTTAAACACGACCTTTTCCAACCAGAATCAACGTTGAAATGCCGAACGACCGCGAGAAGAAAGCTAACGCTTCAAGGTTAACACCTGTGTTGCCAACTTGCTTGCTAAAACTTTTCTTTTCCTCCGGCGTACGTTGATCTTTACTTTTCGAGATGCCCTCGTATTCTTTTAAAAATATAATGAATTGATTGTAACATTTTTGTCCAATATTCTTATTTTTATTTTCCCATTGTAAGATAAATTTGCGACAGTCATAAATCCTTACCTGAAACTTCGTTTTCAGCCTTGAAATGGTCTCTTTTTTTCCCTGATTTTTTTTCATCTGGTATCTTTTTACTATGAGTATACGTACTGATTTTTTGGGATAGCACTTTCCAATCAATAGTATGTTTATTTCGCACTAAAAAGTTTTTATATTATGCGTTTTGCAATAGCATTTTAGACTGTCGAATTAGCATACTTCTGTTCGGAAAAAAAAGAAAAGCATCTTCCCATTCACAGTTTTTTTGTATGCGCAATCCTGAAATAAGAATAAATTTGAAAGTATCCGACGATAATATAAATTACACATAATAAGTTGCTGCCAGAATTCTTTCCTCTAAAATAATTTCATTTTTTTAAATAATTTATCAAATTTGACTAAAAAATGTGCGAACAGCCTCTGTACACTACAACTAAGAACTTTTTTTTACACTACAAAGTTTATTAGAAATTTGAAAAGTAATAAACAGTTCTCTTTTATTCAGAATTTACAAATTTACATATATATATTGATAAAAAGAATGGAAAATGCGATATATTTTTGAGGAAACAAAAGAAATCATGCGTAACATGAAATGGATATACTTGTTGGAAAAAAGTGAAATTTTCGAATGTTCAGTGTCAAAGAATTCTACCACGGGAAAGATTTTTGCGTAGTTTGGAAGACCTCAAATATGATAAGTAAAAGGAGTAGATTTAAACTGTTTTGTACACTTATTTATGTACACTTTGGCTACATAAGTGAGGGGTGCTTAAATTTTACTATGGGAGTCTTAAATTAATACGATCTGTTTGAAATTATGTAATTACATACGTCTGAAAGATACGAAGTGTATTTTTATTAAGAAAATTGATATATTGTAGTAGGACAGAAATAAAATGTTTAATTAATATATCGGCGCTTCTAATATAGATCCCTTAAAATAAAAAAGCTTGTTCGCACTTTATGGAAACGATTTTCAAAGTTAGTTTCTATTCATAAATCCCATATTATTTGCAACAATTTTACTGTCTTGGATGGCCATTACTTTTGGCTATAGCTCTAGCTCGAAATTTCTATGATAATAGAATTTCCTTGTTACAGTCATGTCAGTTTTTCCGATACCTCTTGTAAGAACTTCCCAAAGTCTTTTCAATGTACGTGAATTCATTTAAACAATCCACGTTGAGTTATAAAAGAACTTATAGGAGACTTTATTTATATGAAGCTCAATTAATGTCTTTTTCATATAAAGCTGGAAAATTTGTTTAAAAATTTCGTCTTCAAAAATGGGTTTTAAAATATTTAACTGAAAATAAAATTAAATCGTCTTAGCTTTACTGCATTTTTTACCTTTTATTTAATTTCATAACAAAATCCAACACCAATCATAGTTTTTTTTGGAAATTTTTCTTTGCATTCCCAAACCCATTTTTTTTGTATTAATTGATTAAAAAAAAGCAATTCTTTTGATACCATCACTTAAATAAAGCCGTTTTTCATCCAGCGTTACGACAAATTTTTATTTATCATCACCTATATGTTTGTTAAAGCGTGCGATAGAAAGCGCTATCCACAACACATTGGAAGACTTTGGAAAATTTTGCAAGAGGTATGGGCGAAAATTGATATGATTATGTCCAATAGTTGGAGTATCATAGTTGAGATTGTTTCCAGCAGAGAGAAAATATGACAATTCCTCTATTTGTTATGAACTGATATGATTGTACTAAGAGAAAAATCGACTATGATGAAATTTCCATACAGTGTTAAAAGCAAGTGTCAGGGCTATACAGTAGAGTAAAATTGTCGCTAAGATTATGGCATGTATGTTCAGAAATTAATTGTGAAAATCGTTTCCATAAAGTGCAAACGACATTCTCTATCGACTATAAATACCAAGCATTAAATAGGTTAAAATCTTTTTAGCAGATAATTAATAAATATTTAGCTCTACGAATGCTATAATGCAATTAAATAATTAAAATACTTGAAATGCTGCAGTTATAGAGAGTAAAATATCGATCGTCCAATAATATGTTGATAGGTCTTTAAACAGCATGTTAGCTTGAGGGAATCTGCTACATCTTGAACTATTTATTTCTTTAGTATTTTGTAACACATTTTTGACATATTATAAAAGTGTTTTATGAAAAAAAATGATATAATATGGAAATACTTGAAATGTGATAAAGCGGAATCAGATTAATGAGTACACTGACAACAAATCGACGGTAGCAACAATATTTTACAATAAACCTACTTTTCTGTTACTGCAATTTTTGAAACTTCTGAGCAGCGCACAATTTAAATTTTCGCACCGTCCAATAGTAACAAAAAATCCTTTAAAACACAATTTGTTTGAAAACTCTACATCAATTTATTGTTTTTGTATGTTTTTGAAAATAGTTTTAAGGAAAGAATTTGATTAAAAATCACAATCGCATGCACCCTGATTACGAAAGATGAATACGTTTATCAAAACTGACCAAACTGACTTTCTTCATCCTCTTGAGTTTACAATGAAAAATGATAGAATAAAACATTCTGTGTTTAAATATAATGTGTATATAAAAGCACTATGTGTGTATGAAAGCAATTTTTGTAGATGAAGATTTTTTTTATTATTCTTGAGATTTTTACAGACAGAAATAACTTTCGGGCTATCAATATTTTGACATATCTGAAATAAAAAATTAAACTTTTAAACTTTTTGAAATAAAAAGTATTTACAATAATCTGCTATTTTGTTGTTATATTATTATTCTGTGTAAAAGTAATATGTTTATAAATTTAAATTCCCAAATCTATAACTTTAGTCAATTATCCATAAGAGAAGTGCCCTTTGACCTAAATTGAAAAATCTGTATATTTCATATTTTACTACGTTTACAATTCATACCTAAGAAAGCAATTCAAAAATATTGTGTAATACTGAATGAATTACAAAGACAAGGCCTTTACATATCCATACATAATGTAAATAACAATTGTTGGAGATAAACAATCAACATGGCACATTTTTTAATTTCTTTCTTTAAGTTTAATTTATTGTAATTAATAATGTTTTTATTTTTATTTTAGCAATCTTTTTCTTTGTTTTTTTTCTAAAGTTTTTTTTTAAATATCTTCTTTAATTTTTATTGTCCATCCATAAATATGGAAATCATTTTAAAGCATTTTAATTGATAAATTTCAATAATTTATTTATTTCTCCATTAACATAATTTTCTAAATTTTATTCCACATTATTATTTTGGATCAGCGGGTATTAGCAATTTTCACCCTAGCAACATCAACTCCTGATATTCACTAGAGTACAAAGGAATGTACGGGTCGTTTTGGGAAAGGTGACCTCATGATAGCGTCACGTATGCATTCTCAATGCCACTTTTACAGAGAGTGACCACTTCAAAAATTGACCCAGCCAATCTCTGAGGAACGAGAGGGGCGGCAAAAAAAGGCCCCCAGTGGAGGTGGCAGGCTCCCCTCTGAAAAAGCCTTCAGTGTTCCAAAATTTGTGGAAAGTGCAACATCTCTGATGTAGACGTCCAAGTAACGTGTAGCTTCGGGTCGGGGCGACCTAGCCCTAACGCCAGAATGCAGTTATCTTCAGCCGTCAGTATGGGTGAGCCATTTGTTTTTAAAGAATAAGATTCTCGTGCCCGGCTGGTCCATTTTAATTTAATTTTATATTTTTATGTGACAGTAACTTTAGGCCTCATTCTTTTATTCTCAAATTTATCAATTTTTTTAACTATTATTTTATCAAAATTTTAAATAATTATTTTCAAGGGAACATTGTGCCCATATTCATTAATAGTTTATTTTTTAAATTTTATTCTCACCTCTTCCACAATGTCTCCAAAATAATAATTATCTGGAATGTATAAAATTCTAGTATTCATCATTTTGAAAACAATGTAGTTCCATGGTGACTGTGTAAAATTCAAGACTGTACATTTTTTAAAAATAACCATACAAATAAATCACGAATTTTAATTATAATTTTGACTTTTGTGAAATTCTTTAAAAACATTTGTTTGTGTAATTATTTTAAATACTTAACGGTATTTCAGGTATTTAAAATAACAATAAATAATGTTATTGATATGAACCATTAAGATTATGTATTTTTGTGTCTTTGTTTCTTTTCAGAGTCTCGAAAACCATTTTTAGCAATTTAATTCTAATTAATTTCTTTTTAAATAAAATAAAAAAGTTATTAGTTTGTAAAATTTTAGGATGCTTTTTTTTATTATTTTTCTCTTTCTTTCTTTGTAATTTTATGCATTAAGCGCATTCCCTTTCCTTTTGTAATTTTTTTTAATTATTATTTTGCGGTCACAGATATCCTAGATCAGCGTTAAAAAATATCGAACCGGAGCTTGCTTATTTTGTTTATCGTCTTCACAACGCGGCGATTAAGCAATAAAGCTCTTCTAAATTGTACTAACCACTATTACTTCTCTTTTAACAACTTGTGATACATTGTAGGGAATTAACACCCAAAATCTTCCCAACAACAATGTAAAAATTGAAAACTAAAAATTGAGTTAATATCTCTAGTTCCCGTTATAGAGCGTATATAAATAACACATCGATATGTCGCTTCACCTACGATAAATTTGTAGTTTGTTGGATATTACATTACTGTTTTAATGATTAACTCATGATGTATAGTATGAATTTATTTATATACTTTATTTAATAGTTGATTTAAAGACCATTGATTTTGTATGGCAGATATCTAGTTATATGACCCAAAACTGTTTAATTCAGCTGTTTTACGCTGAAGTTTTAAGTCTCAAGATTCTAAGTTTACTGAATACACTAATTAGTTTTCTGACGAGTAGAAAAAACAGGATAGAGTGCTAGAAATATAATTGGTTGTTACATCGAAAGTCTGTCCATATTACGATACAGGTTCTATATCGAATGGGAGAATTTTTTCATGAAAAACGTTAAAACAAGATAATCTGTGAAAGAGTAAATAAACTCCTTCTTTGAAAAATGCGAGGAAAGACAAAAATATTCAGCCAGTGGATCTAATTTAAAATGGGATGATTAAACTTTGTATTAAAATAAATGATCAAAGTAAAAAAATAGCGCAAATAAAAAATATATAAAGTATCAAACAGCTGTTTCGGAGACTCTAAAGCTCCATCATCAGTGTCAAAGTTAAAAAGATTAAAAACGGATTTAAAAGTTTTGGCCATGTAAGTATGCTTGCATCTCCACTCGAAGACAAGATGGAATGGCGATGAGTGTTTAAAAACAACAGACGAGTCAGGATTGCCATGTGAAGGAGGAGACCAATCAGAAGCGTTCCGCCAGAATCTTTTTAACTTTGGCACTGGTGATGGAGATTTAGAGGCTCCGAAACATTAGTGTGTCTAATCTGTCAATCAATTTAGACCGAATCAATTGCTTTTAGATATTAAAATTATGTGAACATGCAAACATATCTTAAGGTAAATATATAAAAGTATTGCAAATTTACAAGAAAATAAAAATACTTACAAAATAAAATAAAATAGTTTTTTTCATCTGAATCTTATAATTTTAACTAAATATATTTGAACCAAATTAATGTAGTTTTTTCAATCTAATGTTCAATAAATCAGTTTATTTCGAAGTGCACTATTCTGCTTAGACAAGACAAAATAGCACAATAACCTTAAAGGGATTTTAATTTTGGAATAATTTCTGAAATATAAGTAAACATACATTTAAAAATGCATATCAATAAATTATAGATAAACAAATTGTGTATATAAACAAAAATATTTAAACGATTCAAAAAAATTCAATACATCAAGTTAGAAAAAAATATTCAAAATTATTTTTTAAGGAATTGCAGTATTTTTGAAAAGTATTTTCCGAAAATTCTATATTTGAATAGAAAAAAAAAACTGACGCTATATATTGTTTCGCAACATAGAAAAAAAGAATGATTTCTGTCAATATCAGATGAACAAAGTAAAGAGACATTTTCTTTCACTTGCGCTTTTATTCACGGTTCGAAACATTTAAGGATTTTATTACATTTAAGATTAAATGTCGTGATTATTTTTTTATGTTTAGTAACTTACGTTTAGCAAATATGTTTGACGCTTTATTCGTTGAAAAAAATATCTATTACGAATGTTTGATTAAAATCAATAATGTTCATTAAATGCTTTTAATTTTGCTAAAAGTATACTTTTGTTCTACAATTCAAATCTCGCAAGCAGTTCCTTCCACAAATCTGCCTTTAAACAAAATTCATATTCAGTTTTTATGTCCGTTAGCAAATATTATTTTAAATACATTTTTTCTTTTAAATGCATAGAAATATAGGCTTAGTTATTTTTGCATTTATTATTATTATTATTTTTTTTATGATACAAAAAATTCAAAATTAATTACATAATAAATATCTCTGTTTTACAAACAAATGCTTTGTGGCTCCGAAAAATGTATTTATATAAGATATGTAAAGTTTACAATATTATACGACAATTGATTATACTTTCGTATTATGTGTTAGACACTCTTACAAAAATGTAAATGTGAAATGCAATTGCTCATTTTTAGGACTAAAATTATTAAAAATAATTATCTAAAGACAAAATTTTAAGATTCTCTATATTTCAAAATGTCTATGTATGTGAGCAATTTAGCATTTTTTAAACATTGTAGATCACATTTTCTTCTATAACTTTTGAAGTATTATGATACATTTTTCAATCTCCAAAATACTGTTAAGAGACTAATATTTTTACCTGTATACGACGGTTTATAATTGAATATTTATAAATTATAAAATATATAAATAGTCTCTCTGGTTGATGTGAGTGTATTATCAAGATGCATTGTGATATTTCATTCAATATTGAAATGATGCGGACATAATATATTTTATGATATACGGAGGATTCATATAAATATTATTACACCTGATTTCTTGTAGTACACGTGCTGTTATTGAATTTCTATAGCATCATACGAAGGCGCATTTTTACATACATATTTTGACTGATTCATAAAATTTTTTAACCTTACAATAGTCAATTAAAAGGTGTTTTGTGCATCACTTCATGAAATTATCGAGGAAAAAATTAAAGGAAGATTATAAAATTTTCAATTATATATTTTGTAATTAAAATTTTAAATACTTTAAAATATATTTGGAAGATTGATCTAAAGAATTTTATTTACTATGTCATATTATTTTGAAAATATTTATTCAATAAAAAAATATCATTTTACCTAAACAATTGCAAATTCTTCTTTCAAAATTCCCTGTTTCTTAGTATTCATAAAAATAAATAATTTATCAAATACGAGAATTTCATTCTGTTGTCTTAATCAATTTTATTTAATGGAGATAAACTTACTTGACAGCTTTATCATCATATCATCCTAGCTAACACAAAAATATGCTCGGTTAATGAGCTCCCTATTAGAAAAGGTATAAATGTTTTCATCAGTGTCTGTATTAGTTATGTTAAATTTACCCCACTAAATTATTTTTTATTATTTAAAAGGAAAATGTCAATAGTAAGAATTAAAAAATAAAACAATGTTGTAACATGTTTTATCTTCCAAAAAAAAAAAAAAAAATGAAACTCAACTAGAATTTTGTATAAAATATTAGCGAAGTGCCTTTTTTTTCTTTGCATATTTGTTATGGAGAAAAAGTTTTAAGATATTTAACCTGTTCGAAAAATGAACTTATCAGAAATGCATTGAAATTATCTCAATTCTTGACAGTTTAGTTATACTGAACAAAAAATATAATATTAGAATTTGTAGGTGTATGAGGCAAGCAGAGTTTGCAGAATAGCACGACATAAGACATTTATTTACAATTAAACGAAGACAAAATATATACAGCTCGTATGCGACTGAGCGCCGACATCTTTCTTAAAGTAAACAACTGCTCTCGCTTCCGGAGCATCATCAACGTAACTGTACGCGCATGCGCCATATGTGCGGAGAGGAGAAAATGAACGTTGTTTTCCAACAATTCCCCCCTTACAACGTGCATTTTCTTAACAAGGCATTAATTACTCTCCTATTATGCAAATATTATATGCAAATTACAGATAAACAAAATATAAAATTACAATTACAAACAGTATATACTTTAAACTTATATGGAAAAAGGATACAGAATAACATTGAATGTTTTTAAACACTTAGTCATATTAAATCACAACATTTCTTATGTTTATAGGCACTTAAAGCTTTTGTTAAAATGTCAGCTGCACTATTTTCAGTTTCTAGATATTTAACTTCTATATCTCCATTCTCATATATTTCGCGCACAAAGTGATGGCGAATGTCAATATGTTTTGTGCGAGAATGATAAATTGGATTTCTTACTAATTTTTGAGCAGACTGTTTATCGCAGAATATTAAAGTAGGTGCAGACACTATTTCAGGAGAAAGTTCATTTAAGAACCGTCTGAGATGTAAAGTCTCTTTAGCAACCTCTGATAAAGCCATATATTCTGCTTCAATCATGGATAATGCAACAGTTCGCTGTTTTCTCGATTCCCAAGATATAGCACCACCGGCATATTTAAAAATGTATCCAGTATAGGACTTTCTATCATTGACATCTGAAGCCCAATCAGCATCAACAAATGCAACTAAGGACTTAGTATCACGTTTAAAAATCAGTCCTTGATCTTGAGTACCTCTTAGATATCTTAAAACTCTTTTTGCAGCTATCCAATGAGGTTTGCCTGGATTGTTGTTGAATTGACTTAGAAAATTCACAGCATGAGTTATATCAGGTCTAGTTGCTACTGATAAATACATAAGAGAACCAATTAGTTGACGATAAGGAATATTATTCATTTCAGATTTTTCTTCTTCAGTTTTGGGACACATATCTTTAGTAAGCTTCACATTGTTATCAAAAGGTGTAGATATTGATTTTGATTCTTGCATATTAGATTTGCTCAGAATATCTTCAATATACTTCTTTTGAGTAATTTTAATACTGTCCCCGTTTTGCATAAATTCTATGCCCAAACAATAGTGTAACAAACCTAAATCTTTCATTTTAAAAGATTTGGATAATTCATCTCTAATATATTCATAATCTTGTTTACATTTAGTAAGAATTATGAGATCATCAACATAAACAATGATAATAGCTTCTATTGGAGATTTTGAAAAATAAACACATTTATCAGCATTTAGTGATTTAAACTTCATTTATTTTAATTTTTCATCTAATTTATTGAACCATTGTCGACCTGATTGTTTTAATCCGTAGAGGGATTTTTTTAATAAACAAACTTTGTCAACATTAGATTCATATTTAAAACCTTCAGGTAACTCCATGTATACTTCTTCAGTTAAATCACCATTTACATAAGCCATAATAAAATCTAATTGATAAGCTGTAAAACCATTTTGAATACCATAAGCGATCGCAGTTCTGATCGAACTTAATCTGGCTACAGGCGAAAAATTTTCTTCAAAATCAATTCCTGGTTTTTGAGAACACCCCTTTGCAACTATTCTCGCCTTAAACTTTTCGATTGACCCGTCTTGTTTATATTTAGTTTTTAAAACCCATTTACTTCCTATAATTTTCTTATGTTTTGGCCTATCAACTATTTGCCATGCATTTTCTTGCATTAAAGAATTAAATTCTAATTCCATTGCATCTATCCATTCATGTTTAAATGGCCCGTTTAAAGCCTCAGAAAATTCCGGACATGAGTCAGAAAATAAATTTTCCATTACAACTTGGGATTTTTCTTCTTTTGGAATTATTATTTTAAATTCTTTCCTGGGTCTACCTTTCTTACCAGTTTTTATTTTTCTGGGCCGACCGCGAGCTCTTGTAGGGGAAGAAAGGGGGTCAGAAATTTCATCCGATTGCATATCAATATCACTGTCGCCACAGCTGTCTGGTTCATTTTTGACGGGAGGAGATGTTTCTGATTGTTGCGTAATTGTTTTATTTTCATTATTTTGAGAAAAGGGAAAAATTAATTTTATTTCACTGTTTGAAGGTAAATCGTTTTCAAATTCGTTAATAAATCGGACGTCTCGGCTTATAACAATTTTCCTGGAATTCTTATTCCACAGCCTGTACGCTTTTGATTCATTTGAATAGCCAACAAAAATATGCTCTTCTGACCTAGGATCAAATTTTCCTTTACTTTGTCTTTTATTTAGTACAAAACATTTTTGCCCAAATATTTTAAAATATGATAAAGTTGGCTTGATGCCAAAAAATACTTCGTAGGGTGTTTTGTTATCATTTAAACGTCGCGAAGGACAGCGATTACGTATGTATACCGCACAATTAATAGCTTCGGCCCAAAAAGATTGTGGGAGATTGCTTTGTAATAGTAAACACCTCGCCATTTCAGCTAAAGTTCTATTGGCCCTCTCTGATGTACCATTCTGTTGCGGAGTTAGTGGTGAGGAAAATTCTCGTTTTATACCGCTTTCTTCGATATATTTATTAAATTCTTCTCCGAAATATTCTTTACCATTATCCGTACGAAGAATTTTTATTTTCTTTCCTACACGGTTTTCAACTGCTGCTTTGTATTTAACAAATGCATTTTTAACCTCATCTTTGGATTTAAGAAAACTGACTTCAATGTAACGTGATTTATCGTCAATAAAAGTAACGAAATATCGCGATCCTCCGTGGGATGGAACTCTCATAGGACCACACAAATCTGAATGTATAAGAGTCAATAAATCGTCACTTTTAAAGTTTGATTCTTTAGGAAAAGAACGCAGAGTTTGTTTACCTTGAATACAAATTTTACAGTCTTTAAGAGACTCATTATCATTGAAATTTAGATTTCTAACCATATTCTTTGATTTAAGTCTTTTTAAATCAGACTCATTTAAATGACCTAATTTAAGATGCCATTTTAGAAATTCACTTACCTCTGCTATCGCAGCACTCTCGATGCTTGGGTATACGTAATATAAATCTCCATGACGGACAGCATGCACTAATGTAGAACCATTTGGTTCGATGATTTTAGCAAATCGTTCTTTAAAAATTACTGAACGATTATTGGCTGTTGCTTTAGATGTTGAGAGCAAATTACATTTTAATTCTGGAACACACAGAACGTTCTTGAGTGTGAGATTAGTAATTCCACTCCCATTAGGTACTGTAATGCAAACTGTTCCTATTCCTTTAATTTTCGCTGTTTGATCAACTGCAAGCTGTATAGTAGAATTCGTACGAGGATGAAATTCTGTAAACAAATTTCTATCTTTACACATGTGGGATGTACATCCACTGTCTAAACACCATGCAGAAGGCTCTTGATATGCGTCATTAAATGCCATACTAGTCGGTTTTTCATAATTAGTGGCTATCATCGATCCTTGATTTCCTTTATTTAAAGATGTAAGCTTTTTATCAGCTATTTTCTTTCTACATTCGGAAGCTTTGTGCCCCATTTTCGAACAATAATTGCACTTGAAATTTCGGTAACACCTTTCCGAGGAAAAATTTTTGTTTGGATTCATTTTCCATTTTTCATTCTTCTTCTGTTCTTGATTATTTCTTTTATTTTCTATATAATATGCGTTTTGTGAATCTTGAGTGGATTTTCCTTTTCTTGCATCCCTTTCTTCCAGCATCTTAATTTTCAAAGATTCGGGTTTAGGTAACTCATCTCTGGATTCTATAGCGCATCTAAAATTTTCGAAGTTCTCAGGAACACTATATAGAAGTAGAATTGATAATAAATCATCCGCGATTTCTATTTCCATATTTTTCAGTTTATCAACTATTTCGAAGACAATATTTAAATGATCAGCCATCGTTTCATTTATGGACATTTTTCTAAACAGAAGTTGTTTTAACAAAGTTGCTTTTTTCGCGGGTCCCCTCGATTCATAAACATCTTTCAGCTTATTCCATACAACACTTGAAGTCGTACAATGCTTTATATGACTCAGTTCAATAGGATTTATAGAAAGAATTATATCTGCACGAGCTTTTTGATCAGCTTGGAGCCACTTCTTTTCTTCGGCGGTTCCTTCAGCCGGTTTAATTTCTTTACCAATTACGTAATCCCAATGATCATTTTTGATTAAAACAGCTTCGATTTGAAGCTTCCAGCTATCAAAATTATCTTTTCCGAGCTTTTCAATTGTCGTTACATGAGACATAATTATGCAGAGTCTCTCACAGCCAGAAATAATGCAAATGATAAACAGAATGAAGAACCAATTCTTACTTTCGATTAGGCTTAAGAGTTCCAAATCCGAATGTTCGAATTAAAAATAATTTCTGCTAATTATAGCGCAGTGAAGTAGCGTCTCTGAGCCCATAACCATTTGTAGGTGTATGAGGCAAGCAGAGTTTGCAGAATAGCACGACATAAGACATTTATTTACAATTAAACGAAGACAAAATATATACAGCTCGTATGCGACTGAGCGCCGACATCTTTCTTAAAGTAAACAACTGCTCTCGCTTCCGGAGCATCATCAACGTAACTGTACGCGCATGCGCCATATGTGCGGAGAGGAGAAAATGAACGTTGTTTTCCAACAGAATTTCTATCGTTAATATTTTAATTAACGCCTCGCCATGTTTTTCTTATACAATTTATATTTTAATAAACTGAACAAGGCTTTCCACAAAAGCTCTAGCAATTGTTATTTTTCAAAATCGTACTTTTATTCATTTCGACTTCAGTAGGAATAGGAAAACATCGTAATAAATTTTCCACGTGACCTCTAGTGAATCTGAATGTATAATCACACGTATTCTGAAACATGCTGTATCGATGCATCATGCATTGGCACCGGATTGAATCTGCTACCACATTTATGATGTCATGAAACTTTACAAAAACTCTTCTTGTTACAAATTTAGTTTTACATTCTTTATTTGTATTAAAACTTTGAACGAAACATTGACATGAAATTGAAATAAATACAAAATGAAGCAGGCATAATAATTAGTATCTTTTTTTTTACGAGAATGTACTAGAAAAGGTTTTCCACCACCAGCATAAAAATGTAGATTTGGAAGAGTAAAGAGCTTGATAAAAATTTAGTTACACCATTTTTATTTTTATTAAAACTTTCAGCGAAATATTGTCATAGACTTGAAATAAGCCCAAAATGAATTAATTCTAATTATGCATGTCTTTTTTTGCGACTATGTACTAGAAACAAATTGCACAACTTACTATCCTAAAGCATAGTTTTCTAATGGTAAAAATCTTAATTTTTTAAGCATATTTTTACCGAGTATATGAACTTATTTATCTTAATCAATCTATAAAAACTGTGTAAATTATTTGAAATGTTCGCAGAACTTATTGCAAGAAATTAAATTATATTAAATTACATTAAAGTTTTATTTTTAATTTTGCCATTTTTCTTTAAAATGAAATGTAATATAAATGATGATTAGGAGTATAATTTTGTTTTATATCTCTGAATGATCAATACCTGTACGAAACAATGTGAACCGAGTCGTTGTCTAATGTAAATTTCTACGCATTAACTTTCTCTGTTGATGAAAAAGGAAATGTTTTAGTATAACATATTTCCATGCAGTCACTATTCTTAAAAATAGGAAAATGAATAGAAGGTAAATTCCTGGAGTTTGAAATTTTCATATTTTACTCACAATGAAAGTGTGTATGCTCATCTTGATAAGAGCAAAGTGGGAAAACTGTTTCCCATTTCTCCAATGGTTATGTTGTAAAGTTACTCTAACTAAACTACTGTCCAATGGCCAACATAGTTCGTCTAAAAAACAAATCTTACAGAATTCAAATATATTTTCTCAACAATGAAGAATATCAATTGCGTAATCTTGAAAAATATTACAATGTCTATATTACATTTTAGATCATACAACTATATACATTTTGAAAGCTACATTGTAACATTTCCGAGCTTGTACCTTTCATTCAGTAACGTTTCCGAACAATACGAAAATCTACCGTTTTCAGGCATTTTAAAGTAATTGTTCTCTTCAAGTTAAAGATAAAGTAAATGCGTTCTAAATTGTAGATAATTTTAAAGTTGTACGAGATTACAATAAATTTTCGAAAGCCTTACATCTTAATATTTGTAGTAAATCTTCGGATAGATTTCTAAAATTAAAACTAAATTATGTGGCATAAGGTGAATAGTTTTGTTCCTCTACGTTGTTATTCACTAAACAATAAATAGAGACTCAAATGGAACTTCATTTTACAGTATTTAAAATTGTTTTTTAAACATAGAAAACGGTACACCGTTTAATATAACACATATAAAAATCATTGGATATTGCATAGAATTTTTAAATTGGATATTGATTCAAGTAATAGCATTTTTAAAACTCTTATACTGAAATGCATGTGTTGAAAATACATGTACTTGAATAAAGAACTGTTGCAGTTAGGTAACTATTAGATTTGTAAATTATTAGATTGACTTAAGTACGGCAATCTTAAAAATTACAGGTCTCAAGCGCATTAATACAATGAAATGAACTGTTTTGATGATAAAAATGAAAAATATTTTTAATGGATTATCTCAGTTTGGCAGCTATGGCTGAAATATTTGTTCAGAAAAAAAGGGTCAAATATGAATGACTATTTAAAAGCGATGATTTCCATGGATACAATATTTATGTTTATCGAAAGTCGCTAGTTGAATGATAATCAAGAATGTAAAATTATTTTTTAACTAAAAAAAAAAAAAAAATGGAGGTGGGGAATGAATTGATCATAACTAAGATTAACTCTAAAGATAATAAAAGAATAAAAAGTTTTATCAACATAATGAATTAACATTATAAAACTAGTGTATATACAAAATATGTATTGCTGTTAAAAATAAAAGAAATAAATATTTCATTTTTGCTTTTTGTCTCATTTTACAAATCACCAATATTTTTACATTAAGATGCCAGTTATCTTACTTTTATGAATGTATTTACTGTATAAAATGGAAGTTTAATGTATAATATGAAATAACTTTACTGTAATGGAATATCTTAAATCATTTAAAAAAAGACCCCGTACATCTTCACAACGACAATTCGCGTAAAGTCAATGTTAATAATTAAAAATGTTTGAAAGTTATAGAAATAAATTCAGACATATTTGAAATTAAATGTATAATTTAATACATTTAAAGGAAACAAAAATATTTCTGTTAAATCATTACATAGATAAAAATAACAAATGCCATTATAATTCGACTATTATTGCTGGGTGTGTTTAGAATTGGTGGAATTAAATTTATCATATTAGTTCAGCAGTCAGTATTTTATACTTAATCACCAGTTCATGTCTGTTCTTCTCTAGTATTTAACATGCTCTCCTTAAGATAGTAATATTTTGTATCCCAACTTCGAAAATGCTGTACGATAAAAATTGATTACTGAAAGACACTAATGAGATGCAGACATCGACTGCAATGGCTTTTGTAGTTGATTGTATTTGCAATATTTTAAAATGCTCTTAATCTATTTCTTAATAGTAATCTTTATACATTAAAAAACTCGGCATTGATTAAATTCAAAATGTTTACCAGTCTGTTGATAATGGTATCAACAGCATCATAGAAGGTTCTCTTCTTTGATTTCAATCATGACAAAGACTACACCAGCTTAAACAATATATATTAATAGCAGGGTTCGTACGGCTCCTGGAATTTTGCGACCAGGAAATTCTTCGGTACCAGTATTTTCTTACAGAAAATATTTCCTTAAAAGAAGATTAAGTTTCGCGGGTTTAACCTAGATTTTTTTTCTAGATAGAAAATGCTGGTCACACTCCTGGAAAATTCCCTGACCCCTACGAACCTTGTAATACGGCACATAACTTATAGTTTCAATGTTTTAACGTTCGACAGCCATTCGTTGACATTTTAACCATGTCATTTTTTTCCCTTCCACTTCTGCGCCACATTAAATATTTCTTCCCGTTTGAGCATAAATTTAGCCCAAGTTCACGATCATTATTATCATAGTCAAGATATACTTATACAGTTCTTCATTTACAATATTTGCTCTAAAATTGCTATAACTTCCTTCAGAAATGTTAGTTTCCATCTCAAAACCAAAAACGTTAAATTTAATAGCAGAAGACATTCATGATTCAATCAAAATTAATTTACCAGCTCCAAATCTAACGTACAATAGGTTTTCACTTCAAACAAAACTTGATCCTGGCTGTTGGAATAACGTTATTTAAAATTATTTGCATAATTTAAAATTATCTAACTTGTATATATAGGGTGTTTATAAAAAAATTTGCCGATAAATGAATCTCTACAGAGCACACCATTACGGTTATTATTTAGAATTTGGATATTTTAAGTTGCATGCTTGAGAAAGAGGTAAAAGACAACAATCAATCTCTCACAGTTACGGTTATTGTAGCAAAATGTCAAAAAATTCAAATGGAAACATCCACTGTATTGCCTTCAAAAATACCCTTAAATAGCGTTAAAATGCGACCTGTAGCACCTGTAGTATTAGAAACATCGATATTAAAAAACGCAAAAGAGAGCACTGAGAATAAAAAATGAGACAATATAAGCGACAAAGCAAATCGTTTCAGTCTTATTGTAAATATTCTAAATGTTTCCCTTCATAGACGATGATACATCGCATTCGCAGTTTGTGGAAAACAATAAATCTTGGCATAAATACAATGCAGAATCAAACGTTTAATGGTGTTTTTCATGTCATACGCACCTAGCGGATTTGACGTGCGTACCTTGAATTTTAATATATCAAGAGACACAAAACCCGTTTGTGTGACCATGGTGACAAATAAATCGCGAAATGGCGTTAGATAATAATGTTACCAAAATAATTGTCAGCGCATGTAGAGCACACTAAATGCTCTTCTTTCTAATTGTTTTAAGTCGTCGTTTATACAAAGCTATGCTTATCGTTTCAATGTCATTTGTGATGTTTTATTGAACACCTTAATTTGCCATGACACAAGAACACACGTTACTATGAGAAATTATCGATATTTTATCTTTGTAACTGTAACTGTGATAGTTTACTATTGTTCTTCACCTCTATCCCAAGATATTACTTTAAAATATACCTAAGGACTCACATATTGTTAATTTTTTATAATGACTACCTATATTTAGTTAAATATTATTTATATATGTATGGATATATATTATTTATATATAGAGAGAGAGACAGCTTGAAAAGTTTCCTTGGAAACTCAAATTTCTCAGATATATCCATCGAGAACCTCTTTTCATATGATTACAGCATGAATAATTATGAATAATATAAATAATATAGAAAAAGTCATTGAAACAAGTTGATTTGCGTTGTAATGTGTTGTTGCTGGCTGTATAATTAGACAGTCAATGTAAACGGAGTAATATTTTTTTGTTCTTTTTTCATGAAAGATATTTTCTATTTAAGGAATTTTAATGCATATTGGGCACACTTTAATAACTGATTTCATCCACTAGGGAAAAACTAACTGTTTGGTACAGACACAAACCTCAAGATTAAAGTAAATATTTCATAATACAATATTGTTTAAACAAAAACAAATTGTGTTTAAATAATTTTCTAGAATAAGAAGCCTGTAAATACACTGCTCAAAACAATTAAAGGATATTTGAAGTTTTATATAAAATAAAGATATAAACGAATTTTTTTTTGCCGAAAATAGAAGAAGAGAATCACAAATGCAAATTTTTCTGGTTTTCAAACAGTGGAGTATGCAAATTTTGAGTTCAACGTCAAAAACGTCGCTTCAGCGGCAGCGAATGAAATTTGACTTTCAACTGGATAAAAGAGAATGAAGACAAGGATGATCGGCATTCAGTGATTGCTTTGTTTCGATGAGTACGATGTCTCAGCGAAGTCATTTGACAGATTCAGAAGCTTGGAGAATTGTTGGTAGGTTAGAAGGGGGCCAAACTCAAGCCGAAGTAGCGCAAGCCATTGGAGTGTCACAAAGTGTCATTTCCAGGATCTGGAACCGTTTTTTGGAGAGTGGGTGTGCCGTCCGAAGACCAAGGCAAGGTCGTAGACGGGCAACAACGCCCAATGAAGATCGGTATTTAGCGTTAACAGCTCGGAGACACCGAAACATGGACGCTACTCTTCTCCAACAACACCTTCGCTCGGCTACAGGCAGCACGATTTCAACTCAGACTGTCCGAAACCGGCTCCATGCTGTAGGTCTGTATGCTCGCCGACCGATGGTATGTGTTAGATTAACATCAAGGCATCGTCGCGACCACAGGGAGTGGGCAACCGAGCATGTTAACTGGAGGAGAAATGAATGGAGCAATATTCTGTTTTCTGACGAGTCCCGTTTTTCTGTGCATCCGGATAATAGGCGTATTTTCATCTGGAGGGACCGTGGCAGTAGGAATAATCTTGCGTTCGTGCACGAAAGTGTCAGATTTGTCGGTAGAGGAGTGTTGGTGTATGGTGGCATCTCCATTGACGGGCGCACTGACCTCTACATCATTCGAGATGGAGCTCTGACTGGTCGCCGATATAGGGATGAGATCCTCAGACCTATTGTAGCCCCTTACGCTGCAGCAATCGGAGATAATTTCATTTTAATGGACGATAACTGCAGGCCTCATCGCGCAAACCTGGTGGAGGATTTCCTTTTCGAGGAAGGAATCGTTAGAATGGAATGGCCAGCGTGTTCTCCAGACATTAATCCAATCGAGCACGTTTGGGACGCTCTAGGAAGACGAGTTTCTGGCCGCCAACAACCCCCACAAACTCTCCAAGAACTGGAAAGAGCTCTTCTGGAAGAGTGGGGCAGAATACCCCAACTCGTCATTTAGCCTCATTGAGTCCATGCCTCAAAGGTGTTCAACGTTGCTGGCCGCCCGTGGAAACCATACCCCCTACTGAAAATGATTTTCTTTGAAGAAAACACCTTTTCTTATTCTTTTTTTCTCCTATGCACAAATTGTGTTTTTTTTCCTTTTGTACACAAATGCGCAATAAAATGCATTTTTTTTCTGCCAAACATGTGTAATTTATTCTCATATAACCTACTATGTCTGTCGACCATGTATCAATCAGCTAAAAAGTTTCCCAGATACAAAATCCACCTAAAACTGCAATATCCTTTAATTGTTTTGAGCAGTGTATTAATAGGCAAAATGCTTCGCAATCATAAAAAATCACGTTTTTCTTAAAATCTTGTAAATATGTACTCTTTTTAAATCAAAATGAATATGTGTCAAATTACCATTACGTTCATGTATTAACGAATATTTAACATAAATAAATTAATATGATATCAAAGTACATAAATATATACTTTGACTTCATGAAAATATCTTTAAGTTAAACCTTTCTTAAATAAAAATGTGTAATCTAATCTTCCTCAAAAAAAACTTTGTTTTGTCGGCTGGGAAGCTATTACAATAAATTCTATAGTGGAATTGAATTACCAGGAAGGAAATAGGAACCATGAAAGCGGTAGCCTTTTACACCTCATCATTGTTACGAGAATTCTCTTGGTAATGAGATAGTGCATAATGAAAATGGATAAATTTAGTATTTAAGATAAAGGAATCTGTCAACAATGAAGAAGAAAACCCGCTTTAGGGCTAATAAATTAATATATGATTAAATTATGCTTTGGCATATTGAATCCTAGTTCATTGCATGATACCAGGGAGTTATATTATCACATCCTTTTCGTAGTACAGGATATAAAATATATTTTTTTACTTATATATATGTATGTATGATCTTTTTTGTCTAACGCATATTTTGATGTTTATATTTCTTTAACAATCTAATTTTTTTAATTAAAATTAAATTATTAAAAAGTAAAAAGTAAAAAATTTAGCCATATCTGGTAATTCAAGAGGTTAGTGTATGAACTTGTTAAGTGATATATGAAAATATTTTTTATGATGTATAGGGCAGTCTGTTTTCATTCCGTCATTGTTTTGGGGATATTTTTTTAAGAAATGACATTCAGATATATGTGTTTTTTTCACATATTGCTCTAAATAAAGGGGGATTTAAGCAATATGTTACACACAACCTGTTCTTTCACTTATGGATAGAAAATAGTTATTCTTAATCGTAAATGAAAATGTTATGTACGGTCGTGTAGACAAACACACGCACAAACACACACACACACATTGTTTTAAAACAGATTGCAATGTGTATAGTATTTTATATATAACTAAATAAAACTTTCCGTAATGAGCTGTAATTTGGCTTTCTATTTTCTATAAGCTCTTAGAAATATCTTTTTCATTATATCGTAATCGTTAATCCTATGTTCTCAACAACATCACTCAGACTAATACCTTTAAGGGAAGTCCTAGTTAAAATATACTTTTAAAAAATGCCAATTTAACCCCCCCCCCCCCCCCCCACAAAAAAAAAAAAAAAAAAAAAAAAAAAAAAAAAAAAAAAAAAAAACATTTCTATTCTAACAAAACAAGAATTTGTCAATGCATTCCGTATTAACTTTTAAATATATCCTTCAAAATAAATAATATATTTTCCTGATATTCTGTTAACACTTTAATTTCTTATTAAATTATATTTGAAAACGAAACCAAATAATAAGGAAATCATAATCTTAAATTAACACTTTTTAATTAAATTAAATTGCATTTGAGATATGAAAAATTTTCCTTTATCTTGATTTGAAACACAAATCAAATCTTTATGCTTTTAATTCGTAAATCGAAAATAAAACTAAAAAGTGGTTAACATTCAATCGAAATTAAAAAAATAAACAAACAAATACTTAATAATCAAATAAAAAACAAATTTATCCATTTCCGTTTTCACTCAGACAGAGATTTTTCAGAGATACTTTTGTTTTAGAATCTAATCTAAATTCGTAATAAACATTTCAAGAATCATAGAATTCCGGAAATACAATGTAAAATAATAAAAAAAACTATTTACTTCCTGTAGATACTTTTAAAATAGCAATTTTTAATGTAACCATAAACTTAAGATGAAAAAAAATTAAAACATTTGAAAATAGATCTTTTTCTTTTTTCTCCCTTTTTTTCCTTCGAATGATTCAATACGTAACTTAGTTAATAATATTTTTTCCTTCTTTTCAACAACCCATGTTCTTAATGTATAAATAGCTTCACAAGGTTATTATACAATTATAATACGATAACTGAAACTCATTTTATGTTTAAAAAACAACAACTATACATTAATAACATATGACTGCAGAATATTTATTGTTTTTTCTTAAGAACAAAATTTTATTTTCTCGCCAAATATAATTATTTATATATAATTGCTCTATTTGTACATTCTATCAATTTTAGATAACTCAATAAACAAAATACTCTGCATTCATATTATGCAAGTTAAATAACAACAAAAATGCTATTCTTAAACATTACGAAACAGTGTAACATCAATAATTACTCACCCTTCCAACTCAATCAACTACTGAATTGAGCACCATATTTATTCTATTCACTGAATAAATATTATTTTGTTATTTCGATATATTTATATTTATTACTAGTATTATAATATCAAGCATATATACACCTTAAACAGTTAAACAATCCTAATCAGCTCTCGAAAGAACTTAAAAAAATACCTTGACGATAACCGGACTAGTTATTCGACTCTGTTCGACGTCAAAGTATATCTCTCTCGATGAACACAGATTTAATCAGCTTCATATTCAGCAGGTTGTAACACTTAATGCTGTAACAATTAATTCTGCCGGCTGTGCCAAATTATCATGCCCTTATAATGTCTGGTGTAGATTCGATAATTTTCATCAGGAAATAACAGAAGAGACTCCCTTGTACATTTAAACACATTTAATATATATTAGACGAATAGGACATTCAAGACATAACACACACATAAAATAATATTTAACACAATTCGAGACTACATTTCTCAAGGAATATCCAACCGCGTGCCACTGCACGCTTCTCGAACACTCTCCCCGATATTAAAAAACCGTAGTGTATTAAAAAACCCTAATTTAAAAATATATAGTTTTATGTGATACAAAGCGTTGCCCTTCCAAAGTGCGTTTTAGGAGAGAGATGTTTTTCTGTAAGTCAATGGCCATATAAACATCTCCCCTTTATTGCTCTGGTAACTCCCATCGAACATTTGCATATAAAACTATTCACAGTTATTAGCTAAATGAATTTAAAAATATTACCCTGCTCGCGAATTTTTTTTTTTTTTTTTTTTTTACAAAAAAGGGGTAGTTGCTAAAAGTTGCCTATATACTAGTACATTAACTGTCTCCAATTTTATAGCTGAAAGAAAATGGCTTGGGTCTGCGCTTTTGGTCCAAATGTCAAAATTTCGGGTAAAAATTGACAATTTTTCAAAAAAAATAAAAATTATCTGTAGAACTGGTTATTGTTTAAAAGTGTCATTTGCATCTTTTATTAATAAAGATTTAAAATATTGAAACGATAAAACGATATCTTTATTCTGTATAATTGGAGTAAAACGGACAACTTTCGGTAGAAAAGGGGCGTTGCCATTCTGGTACAGCATACAACGAATCGTTGAATTCAATGCAGCTTTTTGCTGGTTGCTTTCACAAGTACCTAAGACATACCACGAGGAGGTGGCTGCATATTATGTCCCACCTTGTCCAGCCCAACCACCCTGACATCTGAGCACAATGTTATATTTATACATTGAATTGTGATTTCATTATCAAAGACTGGCATAAATTTTCTATGTGCACTGTAAAAAATGACCAATGTTTCTTATTTTATGAAAATATACTATAACCACGAACGAAAATATAATATAATCTTCTGAGTTATTTGAAATTCCGAATAGCGTGTTCCATTGTGTTTTGAATCCCCAGAAACCAATACATTTCCAAAATTTAAAGAATTATTTATAAAAACAATTTATTTTTAACTGCCCGTATTTTTCAGAAACGTTTCTGAAGGAGTTTTATAGTGTATTAATTAGTGTCCTCAGCCTGGAATACCTGTTTTACGAATGTCATCCATTCTCAAGTACACGTTTTCAGCCGCATAAATTAAATTATACATGAAAGAGTAAAGAAATAATCATAATTTTAATGTTATTGTTAACGCTGTTAATTTTGCATGTTTGTCTGTTAAACATTTTTTTTGAGCATGAAAATGTTTAATTGAGAATTGATAGCATTCGAAAAACAGGTATTTCAGGCTGAGGTCACTAATTAATACACTATAAAAACCCTTCGGAAACATTTCTGAAAAATACGGGCAGCTAAAAATAGTTTGTTTTTATAAGTAATTCTTTAAATTTTGGAAATATATTGGTTTCTGGGGATTCAAAAGACAATGGAACACGCTATTCAGAATTTCAGATAACTCAGAAGATTATATTATATTTTCGTTCGTGGTTATAGTATATTTTCATAAAATAAGAAACATCGGTCATTTTTTACAGTGTGTCAAAATATTCTTGATGTATCCATCTCTTCTTTTGTATCCACAAACTTTGAATGATACTGTGGGATTATGATGAGTAATAAGTACTTTAGCCACAGCAAATATTCTTCAAATATAATATAAACAAAAGATATTTAATAACATAACAACAAATACAGCTGAGATTCACACACAACTATATACTTGGGTTAATATTCCCGAATGATACAAACATTCGTATCTCAATACAAATAATCGTTAGCAATCTTTGCCAAGCATTACCTACTAATTCCATCAACAACGATATGCGACAAAACTATAGAACAACTGCTCGTGCTGCCGTGCTTTTCTTGGTCTTGCGTGAACTCAACGCCTTTATCGCTGCTCGTGAAAAGTAATAATTCATTGAGTTCGTATCATTGAGTTCGTATCATTGTGGTTGTTACTTCTGATAATTCCCACATTTTCGGTCATCCTGAAGTTCTGGCGACCTCGACAGCTTCTTATCATATTATTTGAATATTACACTATATGAACTTATACAAAACTACAAAACAAATAAAACAAAAATAACTAAATTAAAACTCAGGATACTTCTTCATACACACTTTGCATTTTGCATGACACGTACAACAACAATTTTCATAAACTTTTCTTCTTTGCGTATATTCGTAACCATTGAAAATAACAGGAGGTACATAGCTACATTTGGTATCAGTCTCAATACATTGATAATTTCTTCCATGAGATGTAGTTTCATATCTTTTTTAATAAAATTTATCTGTAAATAGAGTTCTCGCTTCCTATCACTCCAAAAATAATGACTTCTTTGATGCCTGTCTTGTTTACGGCATTCATGAATATTATGCTTTTTTCTGTCTTCATACTGCCTACATACACTGTTTGCGGTATCTATGATTTATATCAACAAACTTCTCTTTTGCATAAAATGATTTTACTTCATTTCCGTATTTGCAATCACGTTTCCAGAAACTTTCATGAAATATTTCTTTATTTTCATTTTTTCTTTTTATATTTCTTCGTCTATTTCTTTTCTCGTGCTCGTTGAATTATAATATTTTCCGTTTTTTGCTATTTCATTTTCCTCTTTTGATTTTGTCTCGTGAGTAGAGTGACATTTATCTGTTTTCAGCGCGCGTGCTAAATTTATCTTGAAATTATTTTCTGAATTATTTTTATTCATAATACTAATCATTTCGTTTCTACACGTGAACTATTTTCTTTTGATACTTTAGCTTCATTGTATGAATTGGCAACATAATTTAATTTTTTATCGGAATGGTTTACAACTTTAAGGCAACCAACTTGAAAAGTATTGCGATCGCCAACAATTTTAATTCCTTCTTCATATATATCACCAAATTTAGTTTACTCATCACGTCCATTCCTAGGACTATGTCATATGCAAGAGATTTTAAAACATACAAATTTTTAGAAATTAGGAAACCATCAATTCTGCATTCATATGGGAAATAACCTAAGGGATATACGATGTCATCACTGCCGCACAGTGATATGTTGTCAAAAGATAATCTTGGCGATCCAATATTTACATAATTTTCTTTGCTTGTTAGGCTTAAATTGGATCCGGTATCAAATAAGAGATTTATTTCTTTTCCATTAATATTAATTGTTCTCATGTTAGGGTTAGGCTTATTATCTTTAGTAGTTGTATTAACATTAACTTTCAGCACACGAAAATTGGGATATTGGCGGTGATAATCATGATGATTTTCGGTAGAATCGCAACTGAACTGATTAGTTTGACCGTTATTGCTATTATTACACTGTGACGCTACGTGGCCTTGATAGTTACATCTAAAACACCTAATTTGAGATTTATTTCTTTTGTTTTGGTATTGGGTATCAAAGAAAGATTGTGAATTTTCATTTTTACTTATTTCGGGCTTTCTATCTTCAAAGTGGTGTGAAATTCTATTCATGGTTTTAACATTACGTCTCGCCGCATCATAGTTGTCTAGTTTACTTACTAATACATCTGCATTTTTTAATTTTGGAAGATCATCAATAAAATGCTCTTTCAATTCTATAGGTAACCTTCGCTTAATTTGATCTACTACTATTAATTCTTTTATAGATTCAAAATCAGATACTTTAAGACCGCTAATCCATTCTTCCAAATAATTTCTTAATTCAAATGCTAAATCGCGCCAAGTGGCTGAAGATTATTTTTTATGTGACATAAATTTCTGCCTAAATTCTTCTGGCGTCATTTTGAAGCGTTTAAGAAGTAAATCTTTTACGTAATCGTAATTGTTCGCTAATGTTTCTGGCTCTCTAGATATAATATTGGCGATTTCTAACGGAATTAAACTTAACAAATGTGTCACCCAATTTTCTTTTATTATATTCATTCGAGAAATTTGTCTTTCAAATAATGCTAAATAGATTCTAATATCACTTTTGCCGTCAAAGTGACATATTAATATAAGCAAATCTGGTTGCTTACCTGAACCAGCTATTGCAGAATCGTCGCTCACACTTTTCAAATTGCGCTGAAGCTCCATTTTTCTTAATTCATATTCCATTTCAATTCTCTTTTCCTCTAATTTTCTATCTGCTTCTAGACATCTTTCTTCCTTTCCTGATTCTAGTATTTTTCTTCCTTTTCTGCTTCTAATCTTCTTCCTTTCTTTTCTGCTTCTAGTCTTTTTTCTTCCTTTTCTGCTTCTAGTCTTCTTTCTTCCTTTTCTGCTTCTAGTCTTCTTTCTTCCTTTTCTGCTTCTAGTCTTCTTCTAGCGGCAATGACTTCGAGTCTAACTTTAATGAAATTTTCTTCATAATCTTATGATTTGGTTATCAACTTTATTACATCAATAACTCTTGCACTCTGTGATACAACTAGACCTAGTTCATCACATAATGTTAACAAGTCTGCTTTTCTGGCTTTATTAAGAACTGACATTATTTAACTTCTTTAAAATTCAACTGAACAAAGTATTATAGTAGCGTAGATCTGATTACGTAACTTTTATTCATATAGTACTTCAGAAAAACAGTTCAATTTTTTCATATTATCCCGATACAAAACAGCTTTATATCCATATCGCGGCAACGAGACCCCAAAAATTGTTGTGGGATTATGATGAGTAATAAGTACTTTAGCCACAACAAAGATTCTTCAAATATAATATAAACAAAAGAGATTTAATAACATAACAACAAATACAGCTGAGATTCACACACAACTATATACTTGGGTTAATATTCCTGAATGATACAAACATTCGTATCTCAATAAAAATAATCGTTAGCAATCTTTGCCAAGTATTACCTACTAATTCCACCAACAACCATATCCGACAAAACTATAGAACAACTGCTCGTGCTGGCGTGCTTTTCTTGGTCTTGCGTGAACTCATCGCCTTTATCGCTGCTCGTGAAAAGTAATAATTCATTGAGTTCGTATCATTGTGGTTGTTACTTCTGATTATTCTCACAATACTGCTGTGACTGCAGTTCCTATCATGGAACATAGTGTCAACGTTGTAGTGCTACTGTTTTCAATTGCCTTCACGTGTCTTTCTGCTGCTTGAGTTTGAGAAGGCATGCATAGTAACTCAGTGGGGATATTATTAATGGAATCTATACAGCCGTCTACTATCTTCAACAAAATTGCATCCGACAAATGCATAGTTATTGGGGGTTCTGCTACCACAACAGTTTTCCAGTCAATTAGATTTATATAATCATCTGCTTCAAAGGTGATTGTCGGTCTATCAAATTTCCGTATGCCATCATTTACTCTATCTCTTGCATTTATTATGTGATTAACAGCTAGTTGTTTAATGGGGTGGTGATAATCAGAAAGTATTGCAACTAGAATTTGTTTTGGGTGGCAAAGTAACCATTGTCCTGAATAACTTTTTGTCTTATGCCTTTTTCTGTGTTGTTTAGTAGTCGAGTTGTTTTTCGCATAAGTTTCTAGATCCATTCTTTACACATGGATTGTGTATGTTAGTAAACCTTCCAGGGGAATATAGTTGGATCACATAATTTGTGAGTAAAAATAGAGACTCTGATGAGGTCAGTCAGTTCTCATATAAAGGCGGAAAATTCTATTCGCCATTGTGAGCCATCTTGCGTGGGACAATTTTCCTCGGCTATTAGCTAGTACTTCTGATAAATATCCCGATAAAATAGCTTAGCAAATGTCCAGCAGGTATTTTTGGTCTGTGCTGAGTGCCTGTTCATCGATTTCAGTAAATATTTTTTCCAAATTACTTTCTATGGTCTCAAAAAATGCAATAGGGAGAAAATGACACGTGGAGAAGAATTTCCCTATTGGTTCGGTGAATCTATGTGGGACAGAAGTTATCCGTTTGAACTTTCCTAATAAATGACGCAGATTCAATTCATTGGAGTAGAGTTGGCATAAGCTCCATTGTAATGGTCTTACAAGCTTCACATCTATTCGAAGGATTATTGTCTGAGTGCAACGAAGACTCATACACAGCGCAGTATTACTTTGCCCCATATATAGCTACGATGGATATTAAAACCTTTCGTCAAGCATAACTCAAAAAATATTTAACGGATTTCGTTCAAATTTTTACAGCAGTTACCTATAAAGGTGACAACGACGTCTATTTATTACCAAGAATAAATGTCAAACCGTTTGGAAATTATATTAAAAAAATAGATAAAAAAGCACAATTAAAGTACATACGTCACGAAAATTTTGTGCGTACGTCATTTTCACCGGCGGGAGATTTTTGTAGACAATCGGAATTGAAAAGTTCATGTAGTACATGGAGCAAAATATATGCACGCACTAATATTCAGCACAATAAAATATATTTCAATTTAGTAGAAATCGAAAATTAATCTGGATTTTTTTCTGTTTGAAAGAAAAACCCCGCAATAATTTGGTAGACTTGGTATTAGAGATTTGGCGCAAATCTCAGCAATAGCAGCTTTTTTTTATTTCGCTGTGTAAATAAAAAAAAAAAAAAAATTCTTTGGTGTTTAAATAAAAGGTTTCGATTTATGGCATTATTTCTTTTTTTTTTTCTCTTTTTAGCATTTTAAATGGGATTAATGAAAGGCATGTATTTTAAATTAAATGAGTGACAGGTTTATATTTAAATGAAATGAATTCAATATGAAAATGTTATGCGCAATACATATCGCAAATATATCGCAATATTTGGCGATTTATCAACTGCGCCAGGATAACATAAAAGTACCAATATATCAAACGGTATGTAGTATGTGAAATGAAACAATTATATTATAATCACCCATCGTCAGGGCCTGATTACCAACGGGGCACACTTCCACCAGTAAAAAAGAATAGATTTTTTTCACTTATTCATGGCAGTAATTTTGCATGATAATAAGACGAATTTTGCATTTAACAAGACGAAAATTTCTATTAAATTTTACTGGTGGAAGTGTGCCCCGTCGGTAATCAGGCCCTGCCCATCGTACAAGAGAAAAAAACTAATATTCTGCATTCAGAGGGAAAAATCCATCTCCTGTGCCGTAAGATTTGGCGAGTTCTTGTTTGGTGATAAGTTTTTCGATGTGATTGTTGGGATCTGCAGGATTTGGCTTACTTTTTCTAAATCTTATTTTTTTGCAGATGTAGTATTATGTAAATATATTTTTTTGCAGATATTTTTCTATTTTGTATATATATATATATATATATATATATATATGTTGTAATGGCATTTGGAAAAGAGATTTTTACCTTTTTATCTGTGCCTTCGGAAATATTAAAAAATTAAAAAAAGATTTACATATATCAAGCGTATAATATTATGTTTTGCATTTTTATACGGACCACTTCTCCATTTTTAGATTTTAAATGCTATTTATTATTTACTAGCCGTTTATTAATTGTTTACAATTTACCCCCCTGACAATAACAATTATTTATCACAAAAATGCCTCTTAGGTTTGTTAAATAAGTTTGTTTATGTATTTTCATTACTTATTAAAATATAGAATATGGCGATAAAATTTTATTTTAGCATCGTGCTTAAATTTTTAAGATGGTGCAAAAACATGCTTTAATAAACGTATGTTTGTAAATATTTGAAAAACATGTTTTACCGCTCTCTTGAAAAATTTTGTAAGATGCTAAAACTATCTTTTGGTATCATTTTAATTTTTTTTTGCCAACTGACATTGGATACGAAACTTTTCCCCATTCAGATACACAGGCAAGATTGGTCTCAAACAAGAGTAAAGCTAGCAACAATATTGTTTTAACTGTATAAGAGTTACAATAATGATATTAAATGCTCCGATTGGCTTTGGGCCCAATTACGAAAGTTTCTCCTACAAAAACTGTAGAAGAAGTCTTTTACATTTGTTTCAAATGAAGCTCGGTCTACAAGGTATTAGTTAATAATACAAACAACACTAATGGCATGGAGGCAAAAGTTTTAATTTAAATGTATATATTTAAAACCCTCGCCCCCCCAAAAAAAAAGAAAAGAGAAGAAAGTATAGTAATTAATTTAAAATGGCGTTAAGCCACGCTTTCTGACATAAGCAATTGGCTGCAAACGCGATAACGAAACTTTCACTTAACTTAATAACATGTAGCTAATATAGGTACTTTGCAGTTATACAGACCTTGTGGTTTTTTAAAAAGCTTGAGACAATTCAGGTTTAAGAAGTTGAGATTTACTGTCAAATGATATAAACAACTGTGAACACAAAACTGATGAATTATTATTCAGGTTTATGTATGTATTTAAAAAAAATTGCATCTGATTACACTTATTACATAAATTACTTCTGTTTGCATTTAATAACTGATAAACGGCTTCTGTATATTAAATGAATTGTTTAAATATTGAGAATAGGGGGCGAGAGGTAGAAAGACGAGTAAACAAACGGGTATAGAGACGAGTAGCGACATAGGTAGGCTGACGGGTAGCGAAACGAATAGACAGACGGCTAGAGAGAAAGGTAAAAAGAGGGTTGACAGAGGGTTAGCGAGATGGGTCACGAGACGGGTAGCGACACCGGTAGACAGGAATGTAGCGAGAAAGGTTGCGAGACGCGTAGCGTGGTAGATAAAGAGACGAGAAGAGAGATGAGTACGGAGACGAGTTGACTGACGGGTAATGAGATTGGTAGCGAGACGGGTAAAGAGTCGGGTACAAAAACAGACGGATAGTGAGACAGTTATACTGACGAGTAGAGAGACAGTAGATGGGTACGGAGATGGGTAAGAGGATGGGTAGAGAGGCGTATAGCCAGACGGGTAGGGAGACAGATAGACAAGTTGTGAGACAGATAGACAAATGGGTAGCGAAGTGGATAGAGACACGGCTAGATATACAAGTAGTTAGACGGATAGACAGACGGTTAGAGAAATAGATTGGCGGGTAGCGAGACCGGTATAGAAATATAGAGACAGGTAGCGAGACGTGTAGAGAGATAGACAATCGGTTAGAGAGACGGGCAGAAGAACGGATAGGGAAACAGACAGATTGTGGAGAGACAGACAGACAGGCAAAAGAAAAGTCTGCGGATTGGCGCAGTAAAAGCGCAGGGGGCAGAGCCTCCTAGAGAATAATCAAGAAGTATCTGTTAAGCTTAACTTGGAAATATATATAATTTTTCAATTTTGCCAATATGGAGATTTAATGTAAAAGTTATTTTACAGAAGTCATCGAAAGATTTATTGTATACTTTAATAGTAATTTAGACTATAGTTTTGCAATCTGGTTTGTAGCAAAGCATGCTATCAATGTGGTTTGAAGTGTAAGAGTTTCTATAAACAGTTATACAAATAATAGATATAAAATCAAGGAAGAAAAATTATAAATTCACACACAAAAAAAGGTGCAACAATGAAATTAAATTTGCGTTAAGCCACACTTGATAGAGTAATCTATTGGCTTCAAATCCAATTACGTAACTTTAAAAAGCTTGGCTTTTTTTTTTTTTTTTTTTTTTTTTTTTAAAGTTTTACGCAATACGCGCTTAAGAATATTGTTCTCAGCAATATCACTCAGACTAATCCCTTTGAGGGAAGTCCTAGTTCCACTATGCTTCCCCGTATTCACAGGACACACATAACAAACCGAGCATGAGAGCCTTGACAAATCAATATTTTCATCTGCTAAAAACTTCAGTATGTAGTTAGAAATATCTTTTGATGCTCCAGATGAGAAGGTTATGTGCCCCAAATATTTAGAGCAAGGCTCTTCTAAGATAGTAACATGCGCTCCTTTCAGAACACTGCGATACGCATCTTTTTTTCACTTATCTTTTCTATACATATTGTGTCAACTTTTCGGGAGTCAAAATATAAGGCTCTTACATCTGTTTTACGGTGCCTTTCTTTACTTTGAGACAAACGAGCCGATTTGTATTCACGCCTTACCTTGTTTATATCTAGAAAGGGCACGGGTACGGGCCGTAGAAGGTGAATGGTTAGCTGCATCCCTGCCGCGTTTAACAGTTTATGAGCGAGTAAATTTTCCGCCCTCAACTCCATTTTCCCTTAGTGGATGGATGACTTAAAAAGGGATCAAACACCGAAGTAAATTGATCCCACAACTCGTAAAAAATTAGATTTATAATACAGTAGAAATACCTCCATTTTACCGAAACATTTCAACTGCGATGTAGTTATACAGATTGAAGGTATCATTTTTTCTTTTCAATATTTAAAATCTTTAATAACAAAAGGTTCAAATAGCACTTTTAAATCGCAACCAGTTCTACAGAAATTGTTTATTTTTACAAACAAATTGTCAATTTTTACCCCAAATTTCGATTTTTGGTCCTAAACCGCAGACACAGGCCATTTTTTGCAGCGGTAAAATTGCAGACAGTTTATGTACTAGTATAAAGGGAACTTTTGGCACCAACCCGTTTTTTTGTAGAAAAAAATTGCCTCCAGCCTAGTCCTTAATATATAAAGAATTCGTATTTTGCTGTGCCGGGTGTTTATCTTGGCAGTCTTGAGCAGGAATGAAACAGCCAGCAGTTGTAAACATTTGATTGTGATCCATTTCCCGCCTTCGTAGATTTAAAATACCTGCCAAAGTAGGTATGAAAGAACATATGTTTCATACTAATTTTTATCTATATGTAGAAAGGCAAATATTTTTCCACCTTTCTTCTGTATCTGCATATTTACTTTTTAAATACAGTAGTATTGGAATGTATTTGTGGTGTTCAATTTTTATAATTAAAAAAACCCCATGTAGCTGCATTTTACATTGCACGAAAATGGATACGCTTGGTTACAGAACATCCTAAAATTAGGTATTATTTTTCGGAATATCTTTGCTTGAATGTAATTTTATTCAATGTCAACACTTCTAAAAAAAATGTCATATGCTCTTGACATATTCTTCATAAAGTGAAATAGCCAGAAGTCATGTACCATCGGCAGAAAAATAGAACATCCCATGTATTTTAATCTACGGTTTGTCCATAGAAATACGGAAATGACCATTCGATTGTAAATTATGTCTTCTTTCAATAAATGTGATAAAAAAAAAATCTTAGATATACGTCTTAATAGATGGAGCATCAAGATCGCAATTATTCAAAACACGGACTTACTTTCGACATCACATATGGCACATATGGCTAGGTAAATTGTGTTTTGGGATGCTAAACGGAATGCCAATTGATAAAGTAGTTTACGAAATATGAAGGTTTAAGTTTGAAGCTCCTAATTTTAAATATATTTGTAGTCGTTGCAAAACGAATATCCAATACGGGTAATTTTTTAAACATAACTCAAAAACTACTTAAAAAATAATCTGTAATTTTGGATTCACAAGTTTAAAGCTTTTAAAATATTATTTATTGAAAAAAAATTCAAAGATTAAAACTAAAAATGTTTTCGAAAATTAATTTTAAAATATATAATTTTCGAAACAAATAAGAATTGTTTACCGATGGATTTTTTAAAGCAAACTGATTTTCTAAAATCTTCAAGTATGTGAATCCAAATTTTCAGTTTAATTTTTAAAGTAAGTTTTGTCTTTTGTTTAAAACCTACGCGCATTGAAACCTGTTTTGCAATGTATACACATGAATTTAACATTAGTAGTTCCAAACTTGAAATCTACATAATCCCCAAACAACTGGACTGAATGACTACCCGTTTGGCATCCTAGCTTCGTAATTGCAAGAATGCAAGCTGAATTGGAATCATCTAGTGTCTACCTGAGTTTTTCATATTATCTACTACCTGACCCACCCAGCGTCGCCCGGGCCCGTGATAAAACCTTAAATAAACCACAAATTTGTATTATTTTATATATTTTACCCAATTTTGTATGAATTTATATCTTTAATGACAAAATCGCAAAATCGTAAAAAACAACAACATTTATTTCATTTTTCAAGGGATCGTTATATAGTTTTAAAAAATAACTTTTGTTGTCCAAGCCCTTTAAAATTTTCAAAAGTCATAAATCCAACAATTTTACAGCCCGTTTTAAAATTACGTCAGAAATTTTGTTTTCGGGTTGCAAAATAAATATGTTTTCTTTCGCGTCGGGTCCGTTAACATAAAAAAATAGTATTCGTCGTCCGATATCTTTGAAATTTTAGTCGTTTTTAAATATAACTCTTTCCAAGTCCTCTATAAAATTATGTGAAAATATATACATTTTAAATCGTGAAAATTTACCAGAAGCCGAGCGTGGCAGCGGAAAAGATCACGTTATTATGGATATTCGCCGAAAATATCTTAGATTTTAATTTAAATAAATACTTGTTCTTGTCCGAACGCTTCGAAATTCTTGTAGGTGATGTAAATCTGGTCGACCAAGACGTTCTAAAAAGATTGTGTCGAAAGACGAACGTTTAGTAACTTTTATCGCAAGAAAAAAAAATGTTCTCGCAAGGCTCGAAATGATCTGCGTTCGCCAGTGTTTTTCAAAAGATTAAAACCTGTATTTTATAAAATAAGTATACCGTTTATTAGAAGAAGGTTTCAGCTTTAAGAGCATATGTTTGGTTTGTCTGTATCTCTAAAATTGTGCTATTGAGGGGCGTTGACGCAAGGGAGAAAACATAAGCCCGGGAAAACAACCCTTTTTCAAAAATAGTTCTCAAAGGGTTGACATATTTTTTTTTTCCAAATTGATTACGGCATTGTTAACATAAGAGTGCAATCTTTTATAATATGCTTTTTGTTTTTAAATAAACTAAACGGTTTAGTCGATGGAATTTAAAACAGAATTGCGATATAAACGCATTCTTCATGTAAATGGTTCTTCATTCTGTTGTGATGCCGTAAATCGGGTTTTGGGCATACGCGAGTTCTGAAAACCGGCTCGCAAAAAAGAGATGAGTTACTGATCAGTTTTTAATTAATATATTTGTTAATTTTCAAAGTATTAAAATTCTGAGACTCAGGTGCAACAGGCCAGGCGTTGGACTATGCACATATAAATTTTCATACTTCTAGGTGGGCTAGATTTTGCTAGCCATCGCTGACAAACACACACACACACACACAGAGAGAGAGCGAAACTTTCTTTTATTAGTACTAGGACATCCAACCTGGCATCCTGGTATAGAGAATATATGTGAAAACCATTTTTTTTTAAATTGAAAACTCCAATAGATTTTTTACATTTAATATATATTTTTTTTAGATTGGCCCCTAACAACACCAAAGAACATTTTTACTTGAAATATAACAATTATATATTCAAATAATAACATTTTGAAATTTATTAAAAGCGGTAATTTTTTTTTGGCCTCGTGCCAGAAGTTAATAAGCCGAAAAAGTCACTAAAAATTTCCTTATCTACAACAGTGTTTTTTATTATTATTCTGATAATTTCAGCTGTTTTAAGCGCTTATTTTCAATTACATGTCCGTTAAATTTGTGTTTTAGTTGTACCATTTCATTTACTGGTTATAGACCGGGAGGCGGTAGCACAGACAATCACCTCATCGAGTTCACGGCTGACATTCCAGAATTAGTTAAAACTCGATTCGCATATTAAAACGCAATCGGTCTGCCAAGTCATATATTGGTGGAAAACACCTTAAAACCCGATTTTAACGGTTGCCTCGTAGGTTTACCATTGTGTTTTCCTGCACCTAATTCTCCATGTTTTTATACTTTTGGGTGCAGGAAAACACAATGGTAAACCTACGAGGCAACCACTAATATCGGGTTTTAAGGTGTTTTTCACCAGGATTCCACCTCCCGGTCTATTAATGAAGTTTTAATTTCGTTATTGAACATTAACTAGAAACAAATGCTGATTTTTTTCTATTGTTTAAAGTAAAAACGGATTAATATTTTGTATTCGTCTACAAACGATAAAGATGGATTTAAAAAATCATGCTTAAAATTTATTTTTAAAGCCATAATAAATCAGTCGAATAAGATGCTGTTTTCAAACAAATTGCATTTGAAAGTACATATTCCCCCCTATACGACGGTGTACAAATTGAAAATGTGCGATGTTTAGAAGTTTGAAAAACTACAGTAGTAAAAATTGCTAAACCGAAATTTCATCTGCAAGTATTGCTATTCACCGAGGCTAACGATAAAGACAGGCTACCACGGTGCATTAAACTTATCTTTTTTTACAGACCGCCAGTGTGACGTGATGCTCTTTTCGTACACCTGCATTCGTGCTTTCGAGCATCACGTGACTCCGGCGGTCTGTAAAAAAAGATACGTGTAAAGCACCGCGGTAGCCTTTCTTTTTCGTTAGCCTCGGCTATTCACAAAATGACGTCAGCGTTACGCACGGACACGTTTGTATTTTATAATATAGATAGAATTCCAAAACGATAGCTCTGAGTACATGCCATACTGGCAAGCAGCAACTTCTTCAGACAGTTCTTCCTGCCTGAAATTGAATTCCGTGTTGTCTAATTTTATTATAAGTATTTTTCCTTATAATGCTATACATTATTTCATTCCAAAAAATTTCTTAATCTGAAAGTTTTCTACGCCATTATTGAGCTAGATTGGAAATCATTGAATAGTTTCAGCTGATTCATTCTGTATGACAACGACAAGCAATTGCACCTATCGAATTAAATCAAACTCAGCTAGTCTAAATTCATGTTTATTATATATTGTTACTATATTTTGATTGATAACTCTGATCTATGCCGTGCCAAATAATTTGTCGAATGCCGTAGGTTCACCGTCCCTTCCTTAAGCTTCTTCTAATAACATAAAATAAAATAAGACAAAAAATCCAGCTGATTTTCCTGTGACAATTAATTTATTAAAATATATGGGAGTAACCCTTTTTTTTCCAGACTGTGCATAACATGTTCTCCCACTCTAAACTGCTTTATTTGAAGACTTTAGGGAAAAATGGATGTTATATTTTTAAATTACATTATAATTTGGTCTTCTACTCAGAAATATCCATTTTTCTAAAAGGTCTCTAAACATATTCATTCACTAATTATCATATTTTCAACTTATTATATTCGCCAATATACTAAAGCTTTCAGAAAATACTTTTCCTCAGAATACAAAAACGCAGATATCGAATACTTTTCAAGCTTTTTTAAAAAGTTTATTTAAAAAGTTTATTTAAAAAGTTTTAATATATAATTTTTAAAAAGATGCTTTCTATAAGTGTTTTTTAGTTCCAAAAGCTTTTGTTTTCTAAAATTTCTCTAAAAACAACAATTTTGAAATTAATTTAATCAATTTATAACATAAAACGAAAAAATGGAATCTTTATCTCTAATAGAAATTTAAACATATGGATTTATGTTGGACAAAACTTTCATAAAATACTTCATTTGAAAAATAAAATTGTGAAAGAATACGAGGTAACCACTTAAAGGTTACTGTAATTTATAATTAGTATATATATATATATATATATATATTATAACTTTTAATGTTAAAATATCACAAACAATGTAGATTTAAACAACTTTTAGTTTTATGTTAGATTTTTCTTTTTATTGGACAGTACATTAATATAAATGACTTTTCCGTTGTAATAAAGTTTTTTAACCAAGAAGTTTACGAATACATACTTATGTAATTTATATTTTGGAACGATTCAATCTGTTCATTATATAAGAATACAATTCAGGATTTCTTGATTTCTTATCGGAATTTCTAATTAATGTCAACTACAGATATTTTAAATGTTACCCGCAATGTCATAATTAAGTTTTGATGACAAATTAGAAAGAATATTACACATACTGAAACACCTTTCCCCAATTGCATGTGTCAGAAAAATCATTCATTCAAAATAGCAATCTGTGTAACTAACGACATTAAGAATGATAGATAATCCTGGTACATATCTGTCTGGCAAGAACATCTCTGAATTCAAGAAATTTATCTTATTTTTATACGATTATGTTGTACAGACTCGTGACACATGCAAAAATGACAAAATCTTGTCCTATTACTCTAATACAGCAGTTCCCAACAGAGGGCGTACGCCTTACGGATGGGGACGAGAATAGTCATTATTCTACATTCTTTGTTTTTTGTCTTTTTTTTTTAAGTTTAATGTCGCAAGCTAAAATAAATGTAATACATGAAACAAAAGTTTTTATTTTATTTAAAAAACATTGTCAAACAAAAATCCACAGTACAATTATAATCAGAAGAATTTCATGCAAATCGTATCATAAATAAGATTTTATTTTTCATATTGAAATATTCATTGACCTTTCTGATTGTTAACGAATTTGAACGAACATTACACAAATTTTTCAGTTGCTTATTGTATGCTTTGTGTAATTATTCATTCAGCAACATCTCAAGTGAAAAATAAACCAATGACACTATTAAAAGTATATTTACTGTATAATATATAAGTATAAGAAACTGACTCTCTCGAAATTTTAACCTAAAAAATATATTAAATTTCTACGGTAAGTAATAGCACCATCAGAAAATTATTAAAAATATAGGGATTATATAAAGATATTAGTTAATAATGAATTACATATAGTTCTGCTTCAAACATGATACAAAATATATAAATATAGATTGCGACATATGTATTTTTAAATGAAAAGTTGTAATATAGATGTGGAACAACTGACAGAAACGAGGAAATTAAAGTTCTTCAACATAGAAGAAAATATATGATTTGAAAAACAAATGGCTGATTAAAAATCGATAAAAAAGAGAATCCGGGAATTCTTGTGCAATCCGTTACTCATAGATGTAAATCACTGTTTAAAATCTTCTACTATTTTTATGTAATTAAATTATTTAAAAAATATATCACTGTTATCAGAGTGAATGTGCAAAACTTATATGGTAGTCTGTTCCAGACATTTTGGGAAGTTAAAGATTCCAATCATATAGAACTTTTTTTCATACTTATGTAAATTGGGCATGGGCAAGGAACAATAAAACCCTTCTGGTTATAATTTCGATGAGATGTGTCTGTGTTTATACAGTTATATAATTTTTGACAAACATTTTAGTTGTTTCACATGTATAAAAAATGTGAAGTAACTAATGCTGCTTCATTTGCTACTGTAAATAATCGTTTAGCCTTCTTCAATGCGAATAAAATTTCACTTTTAAATAATAAAAATTATATATTGCTGGGTGTGTGCATCATGATTTTAGTGTGCCTAAATGGCTGAAAAAAGATTCAAAACAACTAATACATCTAACAAATATTTTTAAATGCCATGTTTGAAATAAAGTCGGCTATTTTACATGAGATTGCTTAAAAAATAAAGTTAACGTAAGTTATAATGAAAGTTATTATTCAAAACAACGGTAAACCAACAAAATATTAAAAATTTCATTAACAACGTTTTTCTGTGTAAACTCTCAGCTATTCAAATACTTTTGACAGACTAAGTATGTTCTCAATTTTTTTTTCTTTCTTTCGTTTTTATTCTATGTATATGAGTTTTCATTGTAAAATACGCGTGAAAAAAATGTTTGTTTTAATTGTCTTTTGTTAATTCAAATAGCTTTAGAAATACCAGAAGTGTAAGAATATTTCTAAAACAAACTATATATGAACCTAAGAAATTGGATTTCGAAGAATAAATACGTGGCAATGATTTAAGTAATTTAATAATTATGACTAGGTAAAATATTTTAAGCTAAGAATGTATGAAAAATGGTCTCTTAATTTTTTCAGATTCTGAACAATTTATTTTCTGAATGATTTAAAACTATAATTCAGAAGTTCTTGATTAATTATCAGATGTTGAAATGAATGTCAAATACAGATGTTAGAAATGTTACTGCAAGATCATAATTAAGATTTGATGACTAATGACAAAGGATGTTATACGAGTCGGAAGACATTATTTCTTTATGTTTGTCATAAAACCATTCATTTAGAATAAGTATCTGAGTACCTAACGAGTTTTATGCACAGATGATACACGACTTTCAGGAAAAGGATATAAAAGAAACTGCAAAGGACAGTAAATGAAATGAATTATAAACAGTTATTGCAAATGTGTTTTATATGTGTAAGATTTTGTTATAGAACCATATGATAATGGAAAATTTCGAAAGTCTTATCGAAATACTAGATAAATAATACAGTGTAACTTCCCTTTAACGAAGTCCCTATTTAACGAAGTTTTCTACTTAACGAAATGTTCAGCAGAACATTGACCTTCAAGGTCATTTGCATGTAAATGAATCTCCATATTACGAAAAAATATTCTATATAACGAAACTTATTCCACTTTCTTGTGTGTACAGAATTCATACGGAGAAACTATGCTGTTGCGATGTATGTATGAATTTATTTCAGCGGATTGTATGAAAATGAACACATTATTATGAACACAATGAACTATTTAATCAAACTACACATTTTAATAAAAAAAGAGAAGGTACGCTTCAGTATTTGTTTACTTCTCTTTATTATGTCCTTTTTAGACATTATTCTAACTAAATTTTTCTCATATGGCTACATTGTATAAAAAAATGACTGCCCGAATTAAAATACATTTTTCAAATATTTCTATTTTATGTTTGTTATATGTATACAAGTTTCATGAATTTAAAGTGATTTCTATCTAACGAAATTTCTTCATAACGAAGTGTTTACGTGTAACGATGAGAATTCGTTAAATGGAAGTTCCACTGTATTTTTTTAAATATTATTTATATCATTTAAGACAGTGGTACTGACTACACGAGCCGCGGGTCTCAGAGTTATCACTTTTTTTATAAATCGAAATATTCACCTTGTATAATTGCAGCATTTATGTTATTGAATTACCGAAATATTTCTTGTTGTGATGCGAGATTTCACAAAAGTAGTGTGTACCAGTAATTAAAGAAAACCTGGCTTTATTACGTAGAATTTCGCACATTTATTGTTAAATAGCACACATTCTAACGGCATATTTATGAAATACTGTTGAAACAAGAAGAAAAAGTTTTAAAAATATTATAATCTTAAGGGAAGAAATTCAGAAACACTTTTGATGTGCTCATAAAAATTTTCTGACTACCAACAACATTTTATTTAATATGTGATTCATATGCGTGTTCATCATAAAGTAAGCATGACAATTTACCAATTAAATAAATTATTCACTTTGTAAATATTTTCTTTAAATTGGATATTAGAAATTTAAAATATAATTTAATTTATATTATCTAATGAAAACGCTTAAATAGTGGCAAAATTTGAAAATCATGTTTTGGTAGAGCAGATAATTATTGTTGTTTATTGAAAATGATTTACATACCACCACATGTTAGCTTCATGTCGAAAAAATGATAAATGTTCTAGTGATACATGCTATGATGTCTGATAAAAATGCAAATACTGTTGAAACAAGAAATTTTTTTAAAAATATTATAATCTTAAGAGAAGAAATTCAGAAACACTTTTGATGTGCTCATAAAAATTTTCTGACAACCAACAACATTTTATTTAATATGTGATTCATATGCGTGTTCATCATAAAGTAAGCATGGTAATTTACCAATTAAATAAATTAACTACTTTGCAAATATTTTCTTTAAATTGGATATTACGAATTTTGAATAGAATTTAATTTATTTTCTCTAATGAAAACGCTGAAATAGTGGCAAAATTTTAAAATCATGTTTTGGTAGAGCAGATAATTATTGCTGTTTATTGAAAATTATGTACATTCCACAAATGTTACCTTCATGTTGAAAAAATGATAAATGTTCTAGTGATACATGCTATGCTGTCTGATGAAAATGTAATTATTTTCAGTGAATTTTGCGGTAAAATTATTGTTACATACAAGTTTCCGGTATTTTTTAGTGAATAAATTGTAGGAAAAATAATAGAAATACGTGATAAATCAATCATCAACTTAAAGAACAAATATCCCACTAATGTCACACAAAATGCAAAAAATAAATTAAGATGAAGAAGTTTTAGTCATAAACGAAAATCTTCAAATTAAAGTATATTATTTTAATATTTCTTGCTTTTCAAGATACAGTGTTGGAATAAAAGATAGAGACAAAATATAAATTGCTATATTTACATGCTATATTTAACGTACTACAGTATTTCATATAAAGTATTTTATTTCTATAAAATCAAAAACACATAAAAATATTTGCTATGTGAATCACTTGGCAAAATTTTCTGCACTTTTATTTATACATATATTTTTAATTACATATGTTATGGTAAACATTTCGTTAAAAGGATAAAAACAGAGTAGAATTACAACAAAAAAAAGCTAGTACATTAGAACACTCTGAGCGTCTAAGGGCTTTCCTTCATTTTCATAAACATACTTATAAAACTAATTTTAATAAAAATTTTCTTTCACAGTTTGTTTCTAAAATGCAGTTCATATTTCTTTATCATACAAATATCTTAAAATACAATCCTGTCAAAAATATTTTTCTATACAGTTGATTTAATTTGTTTTTGGGAAACAGAAGAATACGGGCAAACCGCTTAGTGGGTTTAAAAAAGTTCTATTTTTAATACGTTTTATAATTCTATATGTCTTATACTCAGAGTCGTTTAACAATATATTTGGAATAATTTTCCAGAATATCTTGATAGCTGATTTTAATACGTCTTTATTGACAAAACACTTAATTGCAATTTGCGTAAATATTTAGGGATGACAGCAAATATCGATAAAACGGAAACATCATCATATCAAAGAAAATAAAATGTAAATTTTTTATATCGAAGTTAGATACTTCATATATTTTGATATATCGGAGTATTTTACATCAGATATATTGATACTTCTTAAAAGTGTATATTTTATTTGTTATAAATATATATTTTATTTGTGATATTGTCCAAAAATAAATAAATAAAGTAATAAAGTAATAAATAAACGCCTTTTAGGCTTAGTCGTTTAATATGGCTAAAACTTGTAAATAATGTGAAAAGAAATCGTCTTAATACCAATTTTTCTACTTTAAACTGGCCTGCTTAAAAATACTGGAAATAATTTCATCGAATTTATAAACCTTACTGTTAAATATGTCTGGCAGGAAACTTAAAAAACATTTTACCCCTATAATCGTCGCGTAATTTGCGGAAACTTTTTCAAAAATCGTCGATTTTTTATTATTGCCCCCTTTTATTAGGCAAGAAATTCTGAGTTAATTAGTAAAAGAAAGAGTATTACTTTCTTTTCAAATTTAAAGTACTCAGGATGGATGCAATTTTTTTAAAATCACAATTTCACTTACTTTATATATGGCATTTTGTGTACATAAGCTACCATTTTTTTTCAATTCAGATTGCTTGATTGCCACTACTTTTTTAAAGTAGATATATTCGCTATAATTGATGACAGATTAAATAATGCGATAATAACGTCAATTACACTATTTAAAAAAAAAACTGGTGGTTATCAAACAATATGAATTTTAAACAAGAACGAAAAATCATGCGTCAAGCATAGATTATGTAACACTTTCCAACGCTTCCAAAATAATTTTACAAATCATACCGTTTAATAAGCTAAAAGATAACATCTAAGTAAACAATTTGAAAAACGCATAACATATTTAAAAACATAATTTCAGGAATTTCCAACATATACAATACTCGGAAAAATATCCGAATATTTTTATTCAGTCCTGTATAGGATCTATAGATTAGTATATATACTACATAGGATGCTAAATTTTAGTTCAGTTAGGAAACGCGTAGCACAGTTTAAAATTTTCCGTCTGAAGTTTCTGTCAATAAACGGAAATGTGTTCGCGAACTTTTGTGCCTCCCTGTATAGGATCTACAGAATTTATACACACCACGTAATAATCAAAAAGAGAGTTAAATTTAAAATCGCGTTCAGTAACTTAAAATGCACTTCCAGGAATTATTGTTTTAACAGACAGTAGAGAATTCTTTTCTGTGTCCCTGTAAATGAACGATGACTGCTATACACACAATATTCCACAGTAAGCCTCTTGTCATGTACCTTAGTGATATATATAAATTTCAGTGCGTTTAAAATAGTGAAACATTATTTAAATAAATCGCAGACGATTTTTCTCCATAGATGTAATGTAACGGAATTCTTTTGACTGTCCCTGTAACGTAACTATAAGTGCTATGCACACCCTATTCCATGTTAAGCTTCTTCTAATGCACCTTAGTGATATATATAAATTTCAATGCGTTTAATATAGTGAAACATTATTTAAATAAACCGCAAATGATTTTCCCCATAGACCGCAATGTAACGGAATTCTTTTGAGTGTCCCTGTAATAAAACTATAAGTGCTACACACTTCCGTTGAAATAGGGAACATGCTATGGATAACGACAATAACATATAAAAATTGCAGAGCAATCCGAGCATATTTACGGGATTTAGAGCACGGACAGACGGCCATACGGCAGACGGCCATCCGGCCAGACAAACCGAAGTCATAAACACTTTTCAACTAGGTTGGAAAGTGTTAAAAAGTAGACTACATTGCCTGCGTGAGTCACGGGCACGGCAAAATTTGTTTACAAATGACTCTCCGTGAAGGTATCGGGTGCGACGATTACGTGATTAAGCTTTTAAATTAATCTCAGCAGTTAGAAAATCATTGAATTAATCTTAATAGAGGGTAATTGTACGTGATGTACAGTATTTTAACATACTAGAATAAAGTTAAGATCAAACCGGGCGTGGAAGCCTTCCTTTCGGCTTAAGCTCAACTATCCCCGCCATCTAGAAAAAAGAAAATTATAAACAAACACTTACTAGAGCACATTTAAAGGAAAGAACAACTCTTTCCCCGCCGCCTCTATTAAGTTCAGAAAGAGTTGTGGCGCTGCGATCGTTTGAACGAAAAATGGCGTCTGAGGTAGAGAAAGCGTTTTGCGTCTTGCAGTAAAGCGAAATCGGAATCTGGAATTTTGGACCAACGTGCGTTTCGTAGACGATTTGGAAAAAAATAGTTCTATTGACAAAAGCATTCGAAACTGGTCTCAGCAATTTGAAGAAACAGGCTGTGTATGTAAAGGCCAAAATACAGGGAGGCCACGTGTTAGTAGCGAGAAGGAGTAAAAGATAAGAGAGACGTTCCTACGCAGTATAAAGAATTCAACTAATGAAGAGAGTTACGAATTGGGACTTCAGCAAACAACGGTGTGGCATGTTTTAGTAACACCAGACAGGGTGAAACGAGAGAGCGATGAAATGGAGGATCGTCTGGACGTTGTCCACGCGACTCGAGGAAGTCGTATTGAACACTTAAAATATCATAAAGTAAAAAGGTTTGAATTGTTCTCTACTTTAATTTTTTTCTAGTAAGTGTTTGTTTATAATTTACTTTCTTCTAGTATGTTAAAATACCGTACAGCAACTATTTTTATAATCTATTCGAACCACTATTCTTAAAATATAAATTTTGTATTATATTTCTCTTACAAGTGATGTTAATGTGTATTAAAAGATATTTGTTTTGAGAAAGTGGTGTGAGATAGACGCGGCAAAATTTTTTGACAAATTTTGTCCGTAAATGTATCGGTCACGATGATTAAGGGGTTAAATAAAAAAATATCTAACACAAACAGAAATAAATTATTTCATGTCTTAAAGCATTGAAAGTATTCCTGTGTATATCGATATGTCGATATTTTTCAGATTTCGATATCGATAAAACGATATGTCTAAAAATTAATAGTTCCATACATTTTATTTTCGTGGGTGTCCCACGAGATAAGTTCGTTTATCATGTTTTTGTTTATCATCTTTGTTATGTTCTTTACCTCGTAAGAAAATACGCAAGTTGCCTGTTCTTTTCTTTACATCTTTATTATTTAACTGTTGTTTGGATCATCATGTACAAATGTGGACTTTGTGCCACTAAAACCAACCAACCATTCATTTGTTTTTGCTGTTACTTGTTACCCCCTTAGAATGAGCTTGTGCACCATGTTCAGACATAATTAAAACCCACCATTACTGCTGATGAGAGTTTGATATATTATTAACATCGTAAAAATGAAATTGTCAAACATAGCGTAGGGATAACACAATTGTTGAATTTGACCTTTTCCCACAAATTTGTGAAGTTTTTGAGTAATGTAATAAGCATATCTTGCTTTGATTACATGCAATGACTGAGAATACAGTTGCTACACTTTACTATTATATGATATTTTGAAGACCTTTACAGAAAATATCCGATTACAACGACCTTAGATGATTGCATTCCCAAGTAGCACAAAATGGTTGAGCCAACGTTGGCTTATTGGTGAGTAATTGTAGTAATAGGTTTTTACACTAATAGGTTTGTCCACAGTAAAAAATGTCCGCATTGCCATACCTTTAGCCAACGATTAATTTGCCAATAAAGGCAGAACAATGGTCCAATGGTTCGCTGCTCAGAATCCTGTTCAGATACGCTCCAAATTAAAGGAATCTCTGCACCTACCATTTCCCAACTATTTGTCAACACTATCATTCTCAATCTGCCCTTTCCCAACGGTTTCCACTTACTGCTAACGATGGTCCAACCAAGTAATCTACTTGGGTTTGATATAAGGTTTCATTAGGATAAAGCATTCCTATACGTTTATATGATTTCTACCTATTATAGGGCTTGCAACCATATATTTAATACTTCCACTCCAATGGTTTCGTTGCGGCATTACTCCTTCTAATTTATCGACCGATAACCATAATATTCAACGCAACTGCCATGGCTGAAAGGATTCACGTTAAAACAATCAACACAAATCCTGTTTTTGAAGAAAAAATATCGATTATAAATGCCATATATTTAACATTAAAAGATTAAATTGAAAACCGAACTTGCTTCCGTTTACAAAATTTAGAACATGTGATATTTTGACTATTAGCTTCTGTTCCACAAGCCAATAGTGGTCAATGGTTGCATCATGGCCTTATGGAAAGTTCCATAACTTTGTCTTAGATGTCGGTACAGCTACGAACTTTGCCAGAGCTATCACATCTGTATTATTGCTCTCAATGTACTGAACAAAAAAAATAGGTGTTGATACTGGTGTTAACAGAAACTCCTGCTTCGTATAGGAATTGCAATTTTATGAAAATTACCATCGACTAAGCACTTTGCTAAGAATATATTGTTTTATGTCAATGATTTGGGACTAAAATTGGTTGGTGCCAACATCAGTATTTCTATCGCAATAGAATCGAGTTTGGAGACGTAAGTAAAATAAAATACTACAGGCCGATTTAAGCAAAGAAATTATAATGTTTCAAGCTCCTATGACAGCAGTGTAAGTATGAAAAGTATAATTTTTGAAATTATTCCACAACTAATGTAATCTTACTGTTCATTTCAAAATTAGAGATTATGAATGTCTGTTTTATATCAAATGAATACAAAGTAACTAGCTCAGCGAAAATGTGCGCAGGTCCCGAATGCAGTTCCTTAGACTTTTTTAAATCAAGAAACAGTTTAATTGGTGACAAACCTTCTACACACTCTGAACTACATAAGAATATTTCTGAAAACCTTTTTTTAAATTGAGAGCTTATAGGCAAGTGTTTTGATTCATGAATAACAGTTTTTAAGATTTTTTTTTCTTTTACAGACAGGGCAGAGTGTTAGCACGTGTTCCATGAGTTACAGACATTGGTTATGCCTGTCAGCGGTGACAATTCTAAACGAGAATGAAAAATCATTCGTGAAGCATATATTATGAAACACATTCTACCACATGCAGAAAACACAAACTAAACAGTTAAATAAGGTGAAAGAAGATATGTAAGTCAACAATTTAGAAAACATATAATACATTTAAAAGTCTAGTTTTAGGAATTATCATCCATAGTAAAAAAAATAATGTAATTATTTTTTGCACCCCTGTACATGATTTATAGATTTGCATAGATAATGCATAGCATGCTAACATATAGTTCATTTAGAAACTTCACTTTGCAATTTTCGCCTAATAGGTGGAAATGCACTCAGATTATTTTATACAGCTCTGTATTTTATTTAAAAACCTTTGTATACAACACATATTAAGCTAAAATTTAACAGTTAAGAAATGCATAACTTATCTTTAAACGCACTTTAAGCTATTACCAACGATACACGGCAATGTATCTAGTTCTATTACGTAGTCTTGTATATGAATTTATTTATTTTTCACGAATTCTATTAGTTTACTAAATACAGATCAGCAGGAAATTGCATAAAACAATCGAAAATTAACCTTAAGCAATGCACTCTCATAACAAGTAATAGTTATGAATTTGTTTGTGTAACGCTATATATGGTGAACATAATTTATACACAGCATGTGCTACACAAATAATTAGTTAACCACGTCAACGGCTGCCCCGAGTGAAGTCGGGGGTAATAACACTGTTGCCCTATCTATGCGACCGTTGAAGTGGTTTTAAACTTAAAAACGCAAGCAAAAGTTCAAAACGCACTTTCAACAGTTATGGCTTATAGATAGTACTGCAGCCGAGTTATTACGTGTGCCTCTGTAAACGAACCATGAACGCAATGAACAACCTCTTTTTCAGTAAGAAACCTATAATACACTTCAGTAAGACATATCAATTTCATTATGTTTGAAATAGTTTAACATCATTAAAATGCACAGAAAATGATTTTTCGCCATGGACCGTAATGTAGCAGAATACTTTTACTCCTCCTCTAAATACAATGCCCACCATACTTTTTAGTAATAAAATTAGAGTGCACATCAGTAACGCTTATAAATTTCATTATATTTGACATGAACTTTAAACACATTATGACATGAGCAATATCCTTTTCAATAAGAAACTTATAGTACACTTCAGTAATGCATATAAATTTCATTATGTTTAAAATAGTTTAACATCATGAAAATGCACAGCAAACGATTTTTTCCCATAGACCATAATGTAGCAGAATACTGTTTACTCTCCCTCTAAATAACCACTATATGCAATGCAAACCATACATTTTAGTAATAAAATTAGAGTGCACTTCAGTAAGGCTTATAAAATTCAGTATGTTTGAAATAGTGTAACATTTTTTTAAATATACTGCAAACGTTTTTTTTTCCGTATACCATTACGTAAAATAATTCTTTTGTGTGACAGTGTAATTGAATAATAAATGCTTTGATTCCATATTCTACAGAAAGCATGCTTTGGTGCACCTCATAAATGCATATCAATTTCATTATTTTTGAAATATTTTAACAACATTAACATTCACCGTAAACGGTTTTTCCCAATAGACACTTATGTAACGGAGTACTTTTCACTGTCCCAGTAAAATAACTGTATATGCTACACCATTCATTTTCAATAGCGATTGTACTTTAAGTAAACTTCAATAACATACAAAATACAATGACAATCCGAGTATATTTAACAGAATTAGAGTGCGGAAATACAGACAGAAGGCTAGACGGACAGACACACCGAAGTCAAACACTTTTCCCTTATGTTGAAATCTGTTAAAGCATGGTAATTTGCTAAAAAAACTTTCTTTTGTTTATTTTTTGCTAAGCCCTTATATATTGAGAAGATTTCGTCTTATCGTTTTCTCATATTAAATGTTTTGAGATTATAATAAAAAAGTTTCTTTCAACATAAGTTTTGAATTTTTATTACTTAAAAATAATTTTTTTATACTTTACTTTTAATTGCTTATAAAAGATTAATTTTAAAATCATTCGCTTTTAATATTTTTATGCTTATGATTACCAGAGTTAAATTCAATAATATAATATGATTACTTGTGCAAGTAATAAGCGGGAAGCTATCATAAAAGAGTCTCTGGAAATAATATCTAAAAAAGAAATAGTCTTTAACGATGTATTGTCATATGATATCTACGCAGTCTGGAATGAATTAATACATGATTGATTAACCTGTACTTGTTTTTGAAATGTTGAATGAACTTTCCCATCCCACCTTACATTCCACACTCTTGAAGTAAAATGGTTTGTTTCGGACAAGCTAGAAGACGCGAAGAGACAACAACTCAACTTAACTACTATTAGTTTTTCACCGATGATGACCGAGTAAGTTCGGATGAAAACGTTTTGATTTTAAAAAGGACTTTAATGTGCTTTTAAATGTTTTTATGTATGTTTATCCGCACCTTCAAGCAATATATTTACATTTATTTGTATCTTTTTTATGAATTTTAATTATTAAACAAGGTGAATTTGCACTGAAATTTTAACTTTTTATTGAATGGGAACTTATGTTCAACCCAATTCGTTACTTATCTTTTAGAATCAATTTTATCCGTAAATTTGGATAAATGGCGTTTTCTAAAACAAATCAGAGCAATTTATTTACGCTTAATTAACATCAAATGATGTTTTCTAAACTTATTAAAATGCAAATTACTTTTAATAACATCAAAACATTAATTAATTTTAAATAATATATATGCATCACATCCTTTCCTTATCGTTTTTTTTTTTTTAAAGACTTATTTATACTTTTGGCAATGATTTTAAGAGTATGAAAGACTTATTTATACTTTTAGCAATAATTTTAAGAGTATGAAAGACTTATTTATACTTTTGGCAATGATTTTAAGATTATGAAAGACTTATTTATACTTTTAGCAATGATTTTAAGAGTATGAAAGACTTATTTATACTTTTAGCAATGATTTTAAGAGTATGAAAGACTTATTTATACTTTTTGGAATATTATATATTTACTTGATCGTATGTAATTAGGCATTCATTTTATTGTATATTAACAGAGAAGATAGCATTTATTAATCTTGTCTTCAAATAATATAAAAAAGTAATTGTTATTTCATGCGTGTTGGTTTTTATGATTTTTATTTGACAAAAATGATGTTATTTAACAGAACACTTAAAATCGTTTATAAGGTTTACTTACAGATAATGTGTATAAAATTACTCTGAAGGTTTTAAAGCATAATCTTTGAAAGAAATTATAATCATAAAATGTGAATTTTCAATTTATTCGTATTTTGTTCCCTTCCCCTGATTTAGAATGAAGAAAAGGTATTAGAATAACAACAAAATACATTTTGTATGACGGGATTTAAAAATTAACTTCAAACTATTCTCAAATGTCAAGTAAAGGTGACAACAAATTATAACATAAATAATAAAAAGAAAACTTATATCATGGTTTTCTTTTGAAAATGAATATCCAAGCATTAAAGATGACAAAGATTTTCTAAAGAAAAATATAAGAAGCGTTTTCTAAATATCAATTTAACTTTTAGTGTATGATCGATGCAGATACAATTTGACTCATATTGTTAAGAAAGCAGATTGATATTTTTCAAAGTTCAAGAGAAATTTTAAGCTGTCAAAAACAGACCGCTTATTCAAATATAAATCAGCAAAGAAATTCGATTATATTTTTTCCATAATACATAGGTTGATTTTATAATAAAAAATCAAAATGAAACGGCTTTAAAGAAAAAGAAAAATTACTTGAACCCTATTAATTTTTTTTTCTGCTGTAACTATGTGTAGATCTTTTTAGGTAGCTTCCAATACAAAAAGTCAAAAGCTACCTATTATAGTGGTCCGGTGGAAAGCAATTCCGGAAAATTTTAGTATATTTTCACGGATTATGAACCCTCCTCCCCCCCCCCCCTCCGAAAACCTCACTCCGTTCTAATGTTGATTTAATATATATCACATTTGTCAAGCTGTAACTCTGTTATTTATGAACTGACTGGAATCGGACTGTGTATGTGTACAGAACATACCAATATCTCGACCGAGTTAGTTGGTTCGCTTCATCCGTCTTCTTGTTTAAAATGGTGGCCATTTTAAATTTTTTTAATTAAAAAAAAAATGCACAAAAAATTATAAATAGAAAAAGTTGTTTTCGTTAGATCGTGATACAAGGATTCTGGAGCATTTTTAATTTTGAGTTCATTTTTAAAAAATATCTGAGATATAGACCTTTGAAATAATAGGGCAACTGACGTTTTGAAACAATCTGATTTTTGTTATGATGAACCTCTCGTATTTATGAACCGATCTGAATATGACTGAGCATGTCACAGTAAACACAAAGGTCTCGACCGAGATCGTTGGCCAACTTCATCTGCCGTCTTGTTTCAAAATGATGCCCCCCCAAAAAAAAAACATATTTAATTTGAAAAGATGAACAAAAAAAAATATATAAAAAAAATCAATTACCTTTAATTGTTTAACTTCGTACAAGGATTCCTGAGCATTTTTTGTTTCGCCTTTATATTAAAAACTGGTTGAGATATAGCAGTTTGAATCTCTACGGCCGCTGACATTTTGAAACAGTCTGAAATTTGTTATGCGATTACACTTGTATTTATTCACTAGTTTGGACGTGACTGATTATGTGTACAGTACACACAAAGATCTCGACCAAATTCGTTATCCAGCGTCATCCGCTATCTTGCTTTAAAATGGCGTCCACTTATTTTTTTTTATTCAAAAAGGTGTACAGAAAAAATGCATTTTTGTTTTCCTTCAAGTGTTTGACATTTATAGAATGATTCCGGATAATTTTTTGCCTCACAACTATCATAAAAAATGGCTGAGGTATAGCAGTTTGAAATTCTAGGGTCACTGACATTTTAAAACAGTCTAATTTTTGTCAAGCGACAGTACTCGTATTTATGAACCGATTTGTATGCGACTGAGCGTGAGCATAGGTACAGGACTTACCAAGTGGAATTCGGTCGGAAGCTGGCCGAATTCGTTGGCCAGCTTCATATGTCATATTGTTTTAATATGCCGGCCACTCGAATACTTCCAGTTAAAAAATATGTACAAAAGAATTAAAAATGTAAAACGTTTTCCCCGTTTAAGAATTCCGCCTTGGTACAAGGATTCAGGAACATTTTTTTTGGATTTGCTTCTATCTTAAAAATTGAATAGTAGGATATAGCAGTTTGAAATTTTAGGGTGGCTATGTTTTTCATAATTAGGTTTTATTTGTGAGCTTTAGAAAAAGGGTATCTCGTGAGTTTACATTAATTGTTGTAACCAATGTTGTTACTCCCATACGTTTAAAGTTAAATAGGCATATCCGCCAGCGTGCAATTCTCGCCCAGCTTCGCCATACTTGACAAAATATCGCCACATTTCTCAACAAAAATAATTCGCTATAAATCTTGGATATAGCTGGCTTATTTGGCGAAATTCTTATTCAAACTCTTTGTTAACAAAAACTATTGTATAATATTTTATAATCGGTTTCCACGCATCGTGTGTTTGAGTAAATTAGCTGAAATTTTAAAAACAAGGGATATGGAAGCTACCTTTTCTTACCGGCACAGACCGGTAGGACTTTTTTAATCTAATGTTCGTCTGGTAATTAATAATTTATTTTATTTAACGTAAATAAAATAAATCTATACATAACTGCAGGCACTTGCACAGTAGCAAAGAAGTACATATGTGTAAAACACCGTAAAAAACCATCCTATAACATAATAATAAGAGTTAATTTACACTAAATTTACACCAGTTAATGTTTTAAATTTATGTTAAAATATTTATATGCTTCTAATATTTTATAGTTAACAATATCTTAAAATAATATTTTTCTTTTTGCACTATTGTTAAAATTTTTAGAATACTTATTTTTTAAATGTTCATTCACATAAAATAACTAAAATTATATTTAGAGAAATTGGTTAATATCGTGGAAGGAGGAACACGAGCTTTTATGCTCAGCCGTTCTGTTAAAAAAGGGGTGTGAAAGTAAATGGGAGGAGGGCTGATGAAAAGAGTTATATATATATATATATAATTTGCCGTATAGAGTAGTAGACATTTGTGTTCAATAACAACCCCACGTTTTCCTCGAGTATACTGAAACTCAAAATCTCTTAAAATTCTAAAAATACTTATTATATAAAAAAATTATGTATCATAAAAATTCATATAAAATAAGATAAAAAAAGGCATTGAAATTATATATCTTGATTCATTTATTACGAAAAAATCACATTGTGCAAATAGTTAAATAAAAAATCATATTAAGCAAAGTGTTAAATAAAAAACTCATTGAAAATATAGAAATGATCATAAAATTTAATTTGGGATGGTATGGTCATATGAAGGATGAAAACATGTTTCGTACGCTTATGTACACATGCTAATCTCACTGAAAAACCTTTCCCGCCTTTCGCTGTTGCATCCAAATTAATCCGGTAAATAAAATTTAATATTATTTCACTTTACAACTATTTATATTTTAAGCTCTTATATTTTCACATTATCACAAATTATTTTACGGAAAAACTTGAACACAAATGTTTCACTGAAATAAAACACTTTAACAAAATGTTGAGAAATTGGGCACGTGATGAAATTTCACTGATAAGAAAACACCTCTTGCAAGAAAAGACGAAGACACTGCGGCGGAATTATTTTGATGACTTATTGGCGTGAGGGTGGAAAAGCTTATTTGCAGATTTTGCTCAATTACTGCCAAAGATTCATTAAGTACTGGCTGCGGAAATAGCCGAATATAATGTAGCATGTTTTACAGAAAACTGGAACAGGAATTATGATGGTTATATATTTATCATCTTGGAACAAAATTCAGTAGATGATGGAAATGAACAAGAATCTTAATAATCGATGTTTAAAATATATCTACCTAAGCTGGCATCTTCTGAGCAGAGAAAAAAATCTCGAATCTAAGAAAAAACGCCACCCTTGACTTTTCGTTCGTTTTCACCCACTGTCAAAGAAAAAACTAAATAAAAAGAAATGTGCCCAGTTAAACTGATGGCATTGAGCTCACAGGCTATTCGCATTAATTGTATTATATACTCTTATTTCAAAGAATAACGCCCTCGAAAAATAAAGAAATTGATAATAAATTAAGGGGGGATTAACCCCCCCCCCCCTGTTCCTCCTTTTATACTTCATCAGTGAACCCCCAAAACTAACCAGGTAAGCGCCTTATCACAATGAACCTATATACAAAATTTGAAGCAAATCAGATAATTCTGCATGAAAAAAACAATTTAGCTAACTAAAGGAGGGAGGGAATCAGCCCCCCGTTCCCTCTTTATAGTTAACCAATGAACCCCCAAACTAATTAGGGAAACGTCTTATCACAATGATCTTCTGTACAAAACATGAAGCAAGAGGATAATTCTGCATGAAAAACCCATTTATCTAAACTAGGGGGGGGATTAACCCCCTTCCCCCCCTTTATACTTAACCAATTAAACCCCAAAACTAATCAGGGAAGCGCTTTATCACAATGAACCTATAAACATTTGAAGCAAAACGGATATTTCTATCAAGAGTTATCGCGTTACGTACATACATACATACATACAGAACGGACTGTCAAATTAGCTCTCAGGCTTAGCCTGTTAGCTAAAAACGTTGTCATTCCACTGCGGGTTGCCATAAGAAGGGAGAAAAAAACAAGTATAGGAATGATCGCTGATACATAGTCACTCGCAGTGAAGACCCTGAATGAAAAAGATCGCATTCAGAAGCTGCACCTGCTTCTGCGAAAATTGTAGATTCCTGGGATTGGATGTCAATACGTGTTTCTTATGATTGTAGAGAGCTGCGTTCAGGAGGCAAAGTTGTTTGTTTAACACGTACCAATATTTTTCCTGAATATTTGTTTTTGCCAATTTTAAAATTTTACTACCATATGCAATGAAAGTATTTCTATTTTCTTTATAATTAAGGTGCTCCCAGGGCTCCCAAATGGTCCGCTAACTGAATACCAATATTTTTTAACAGAAAATTTCATGGTAGGTTTCTACAACATTCCGTAAATATTTAACGCCGGAGGTGGTGCCTGTAAAATTTACAAGAAAAATCTAAAAATAAAATTTTTCTAAGAAAATACCGGTATTCAAAAAGCGGCCTATTTGGAAGCCCTGTGGTCCGGTGATAAAAATTTTATCTTCTTTATTTCTAGGCATTTGTTAATGACTTTTTTTCCTGAAAGGTGTCTTTCTATAAAATTTACTTTTCAGATAAAAGGTTTTCTAAAATTTTGAAATTTGTTTTTACAAAAATTTAATACTTAAATTCTTAAACTTATTTAATTTTGATACAACTCCTGAACCACTTGCTCGATTCCATTACTTTTTTCACTTTCGTGTGTGGAAAATGTTTCTTATTAATCTGACTTCAGGATGTATAAAAATATAACAAAATTTATAATATCTTTAAAATTAAAAGAAAGGGGATTTTTGAGAGTGATTTGTACTTCGAGGATAATATTTTCAAAATTTTCACATAAAATTAAAATTTTTGAAAACAATTTATTAAAAATATAACTTAAAAGCTCTGTCTAAAATTTCATATACATATCGTGTAAGGAAGTGTAGATGTATCCTTTTAAACATAACAAATTATGAAACAAATTCTGAAATAAATGAATTTAAAATTTTAATTATGACCGAGGCAGGATTGATAGGGCAACACAAAAATTGTTATATCTGCTGAAGTAATCATCGTAAAAATACGTGGTTTGCTTTATTTAATTTATCTAACTTTATTAGCAAAAGAAATAAAAAAGCATTTTTTTTTCAGCCGCAGAACCTCTTAAAACAAAATGAATTTCTAAGTTATTGCTCGATGTGAAAAATAGTATGTTTTTGTATTCTAAGTAATGTTCCACTTTCTTTTTCCACAGAATTTTTAAATTCAATTGAAAGTTTTTTCTTGATTGTATTAACAATTAATTAACTAATAGAAAAGATATATTGAAAAAGTTCCAAATGTTTGACTCTTGGAGGCGGTATAGGACATATATATTAGGGTGGATCGAAAAATTTGTTTTCACAATTTCAAAACCTACCTATGCGGAAAAGATGTTCTGTTGTATGGAGATTAAGAGAAAAATAATAAAAAAAATTAATTTCAAAATTTAATACTGCCGCAATGGGGTTGAAATTTCTAAAAAAGTGAAAAAAAGACATAATTTTGGTTAGATGATTTTTGAATAAAAATAAGTGTTTTAATATTAATCAAAACCTACCTATGCCGAAAAGATGTTCTATTGTATGGTGATTAAGAGAAAAATAATTAAGAAAATTAATTTCCAAATTTAATACTGCCGCAAGGTGTTTGAAATTTCTGTATTTGAGTCGTTTTACGGTAAAATGTCAAAGTGATTTTTGTTAAATGAAATATACATTTTAGTAATTTTAAATATTAATTGGAATAAGAGGACCCTTACTTGGTTACAAGAAAAGACGTCAGCTTCTTATTTACCAGCTTCTTTATTATTAAATAAAGAAAAACATTTAAAATCGACGAAATTACAGTGGGCGATAATCACGTTTGGTGTTGAAAATTGACATGAGGTTTCGTGATTCGATGCGATTTCTTATAAAACCGTCTCTTCTATACGATCAACAAACATCAGAAGATGCTTTCGTGACTGTTTTGACTATCCGTTCTGTAGCTTGAGTGTGGCGTGGAAACCCTTTGATAGTAGATATTATTGCCGTCGGAATAATTGCTGGATTTACTATTGCTTCTGAAATCATGTCGTCACTAAATTGTTGAGTTAGTTGAGGTACTGTCACATTTTTCCATTTAATCAAATCAATATAATCCGTCGTACAAAGTTCAAAAGCTGGTAAATTGAAGATACGGATATTATTCTTTGAAATGTTTGGGATTGCAGTAGACCGTTTGACTTCGCTCGTTTTTAGAATTCTTCGAAGGGACAGTTGCCTTATGTGAGTTCCGTCGTCAGGTAACATCGATATCAGGATATTTTCAGGATGGCAAAAAACCCATTTCTCGTAATAACAAGGTTCTATTCCACCAGTGAAGCTTCTGATCCCAGTCGTAATTCCATCTACGTACGCGAAAAGATGACGTAGTGGAAGCTCATTGGCGTGTAATTGGCACACAAACCATTGAAGTGGACGCTTCAGAATCAGTTCTAAATTTCGAATAACACCTTCTTTAGCACCTGTGTTAATAGATGTTCCTTCGCTACCAACTTTGTTACATCCATATGTTGTTAACGCAGGACAAAAAAATTATAATGTCTTTTCCAATGACTTGCACTCTCCCAGAATATACAGATACGTGTCCGATGTACTCGTAACTAGGTTCTTTTACCAAGCTTACGTGTTCTTCTATTATGACTTTGCTTGTGCTATCTCCTAGTGATATAGTCCTGTCTTTACGTTCATCGAAGTATAAACCAAATTGGTCATGGTCAGAATCTTTCACAACTGACTGAGACGGTAGAGTTGTTCTTGCCTTTGTTCTCTCACGTCGAATTTTATTTCTATCAACGACGTTCGATCCATTGCCTTGTGAGATTCTACCCACATCTTGAGACGCAGCTGACACGATGGCAGCGCCTGCTCGGTCGGAAATGCCAAAACGGTCCAATGTCTTTGCGACGGCATGTACTTTCGTCACGACAGATGTGACAGTGACACCGTCAGCGTTTTGGGCGTCGCTTTCAACGATAGCTGATGATGAAAAAAGTCAGTATGCTCGCATATACGCCACTACAATTTACACCCGTTATTCATATTCATATTCAAATACATTGAACTGGAAGAAACATCAGGCAGTGTTTTGTTTTTCTCCACGTATCGCCCTTGCTTTAATTTTCGTTTCTCGGCCTTAGTTATTTGTAAAGTGACTTTCCAATCCAGCGACCCGATTACCATTTTTCTTACAGTTCGCATGTCTAATAGAAATTCTCTCTCGTTCATTGGTACTTTCCATTCTTTCTTACAGAAGCAACATTCAAATGATTTACAAGTACACGCCGATATATCAAAAACAGCATTTGCTTTTTTCCGGAAGACGTCAATCTGCTTGCGATAGCTTTCAATCCCTATTCTGGCTTTGTAAGATTTAAGAAGACCGCGATATTGGTCGTGGTATAATCGAACTTATCTCAAAATGCTATAGTGGTCAATTATTGGGATTGTAGCTCGTTTCCAGGTCTCTTCTAACTTATTAGCAACTTCTTCACATGAGAAGGAAAGTGTAGATGTAGACAATGTTTCCTTGCTTCGGTATTCTTTTGAATGCCAACATACGCACTTTATTACGTTACTGTAGGTAGGAAGCATATTCGTTGGCATATCACAACCAGACCAATATATAGTTCAAATCATGTCTTTTCTTAACATAGCCATGGTGCAATAATATTCAATGTACACTACGCAACACAATACACTTACAAAGAAAACTTAAACAATGAAATCGAAATTTATTTCACTTTTCGAGAACAGCGCCCGATTCCGTAAGCCGCTAGCTTTGAACTGAATGAGCGAGCGGTGGGAACACGTTTGTCCAATATTACTCAGAGTAAGGCTCCTTTAACTATTATAGAAGCCCTAATTCAGAGCCACGTGGTCGTATCATATGATGTAGGGAAGATTCCATGATGTAGCGTTTCCAACTTATGGAGGGGTGGAAGGATAAAGCGGAAGAATGAAAAAGCTGGAAATGCCTTTTTTTTTTCGAAAATCCAACCCCCTTGCGGCAGTATTAAATTTTGAAATTATTATTTTTTATTAATTTTCTTTTAATATCCATACAATATAACATGTTTTCCGCATAGGTATGTTTTGATTAAAATTAAAACAATTATTTTGAATCAAAAATCACCTAACAAAAATTAGGTCTTTTTCCAATTATTTTTCGAAAAATCAAACTCTTTGCGGCAGTATTAAATTTTAAAATTAATTTTTTTAATTATTTTTATCTTAATCTCCATACAATAGAACATCTTTTCCGCATAGGTAGGTTTTGATTAATAATATTTATTTTTTCACCATATACCATCGATCCACCCTAATATATATTCCAGTTAATTTTAATCCCCAGGCACCACAATGACACCGGAATTTTGGTATCAATTGTTCTTTTATTGTACTTGAAAAAAAAAAAAAAAAGCTTTTACATCTTTTCAGATAAATTTGTTTGTAAATCATGGTGTCATTCAATCATTTCAACCTTTTAAAATAGAAGTACTTTGCCTCTGAAAGGGTTAATGTATACAGCAGGACGTTGCCTTGTACTCTCGTCAATAAGAATAATAAAATGACAACTAGAATATGTAATACAATAATACAGGGTCATTCATAATTCCCTCCGGGGTTTCGAAACGTTATAGTAAAGAAACGAAGACGAATATGAAAAAAAGAAACATATGAAATTATTCCGAAACTATTCAAGTTTTACTTACATACATTACAGGTGTTCTATGTGTGAACCCTTGGTCACACTGCATACATCCATGCGATAGTCCAGTTCCTGCCATACTCCGTTTCTTTAAATCTGAATCAGCGGTGTCAGTTCAACGGGCCTTTCGTAATAAATATCGAAAACAGGGACCAACTGACAAAACAATTCATGTGTGGTACAGGAAATTTAAAGAAACGGAGTATGGCAGGAACTGGACTATCGCATGGATGTATGCCGTGTGACCAAGGGTTCACACATAGAACACCTGTAATGTATGTAAGTAAAACTTGAATAGTTTCGGAATAATTTCATATGTTTCTTTTTTTCATATTCGTCTTCGTTTTTTTACTATAACGTTTCGAAACCCCGGAGGGAATTATGAATGACCCTGTATAAACAAGGTAATTATTGATGAAACCCCAATTACTCAATCATTAAAAATAATTACGGTATAAAGCACTTTGCGACACTGACTTTTTTCTAAACCATTTAAAATTTTTAAATTATATTTTTGTTGGAGGGGATAATGCGTCTTTTTAAAAATATACTTAGATTTTCAATAATTGAATTTATTACTCAATACGGCAATAACTGCTTTTGTTTGTTTTAAGTAAAGTATTATTTTTGCAGAAAATACTTTATTTATACAGAGAAAATATTAAGTTACACATTACAGCTTTGTTTCTAGGAAATGGTGAAGTAATCTTAGGTAAAGTGTTACGTTTCTTCAGCATGACTGTATGTAATAAATCAGTTTGTCATCATTTGCTAATTTTCATAATTTTATTTCAATTAAAATATTAGAAATTGGCTAAGTCACAAAAACTATGGATCATTTCAATTTTGTTAAATATGTGTAATAAACTAATCGTAAATTAATGTTTAAAAACAAGTTTAAATTATTTACTTTTGTCATTTTCTTTGTATTCATATTAAAATCATTTTGACAATTATTATGACAAAACATACATATTCATGTTGTAGCTCCCCCCTCCCCCCCCCGAAAAAAAAGAAAAAAACATTGATGAAGTAAAAAATAATGGCGGAATGTGCATTATTATTTATAAGAAAAAACGTGGAATCAAAAAACACCATTAATTCATATAAGAAAAATCAACTATCATTAATTTTGTCTTCTACTTATTTCTTTATTAACCAGTAAGTTTGTTTACAAATTAATTGATGTTTAATTAATTTCTTTCAGAGATTCTTAACAAATTCCATGCCTGTAGATATCGCGAAATGCTTTTATCTTATGAAATAATTAGGTTGTGCAGCTATAACCAAAATGTTGTCAACATTTTATTTATTGCATATAAGAATATTAAAAAAAGAGTAATATGACTACATTAATATATAACAAAGATAAGAATTATAAGGAAAATTAATTAAAGTTTTTTCATGAAATATGTCAATAAACTTCAGTAAACTTAAAACATTAAAAAGATTAATGATGAAACGAACTAGCTTAATTAATTACTGTATCATGAACATATACAAGATAAAATAATCATATGAGGAAACGTATTATGAAAAAATACATACACATATGTGTACACGTTTTCAAATTAGCATATTGTTATCGTTTCATACAAGACACAAAATTTCTAGTATAGTAAATCAATAGTAGAACGTTGATAAAATTGTGTTTTCAGCAGAATCACATCAAAATTGTCTTTTTTTATAGAATTATAATATTTTTGGCATTTATACATTATAAACACATTATTTGGATCATTTATATATTATAAACAAAGATAAGTTAAAAATGATTTTTTTTTGTTATTTTATGTTGTAATGCAGAAATTGTAAATCGGTAGATAAACACAAGCGACCATAAAATATATAATTCATATTTAATACTTTGGAAAATTTTCCATAGAGAATTTCCCATATTTAATATGTATTTCTCATATTAAAATATATAATTTAACATAAAATTAGATTGCCATATGTAAAATAATTAATATATATGCGTCTTGTGTGGGTCACAGTATTGATCAAATTTACAAACTGTAAGGAAAGTTAGTATTTTCTTTTAAGCATGGACACCTTCACCTTCAATTAATTTTATACTCTACTTTGCTTTACTGGTCTTTATCCGCGTCTTGTATTATTGATTTAACAAATTTAGTTTCTTTCTAATCATAACTTCATTTAATGACAAAAACTTTGTATTTTAGCATCAGACACTTCATACTGTTTAAAATTTTCCAATAAGATTTCTATTTAGACTTTTTCTTTTAATACTTATTGTATAAAATCATATTAATACCCATATTAAAAAAAAAAAACGTTTGGAATATCATTTACGCAATAGAGATTTTAACATAATCCCGCTAAATATTGATATACTTTCTGAATTATCTAGTAAAAACAATTTACAGAACAAATTATTATTACTTAACTTATAGTGATAACTTATATGAAAAATAGTTTTTTACAACTGCTATTCACATGCGTAATACTTTTATTTAGTATACCACACACATTTTATTATTTATGAGTTTTTTTCATTTTGAACGTCCTTGGGATAACTTTTTGCACAACTTTTTTGTTTAAACTAAAAGTTTCGATACCGTGTGAAGAACCCTTATTTGAAAATGCCCGTAGAGCACCCGGAAGCACCCGGTATATTTGTAGAGGGATTTAATTTGGTTAATTATATTTAAAGTCTAAGAATGCTTAAAGTGATAAAAAACATAACAAGGATTTAAAAATACATTTTTAATGCCGATTACATATGTTTCATTCAATCAATCGGTGACATCTTCAGATCTAAATAATAAATACAATATTCTCGCATATTTTTGAAAATGGTAAACATAAACCACGATATCGTATGTCCAAGGATAGCAGATGCTTAAATTGGTCAAACTGGGAAACATGAAAATTATTATTTGTTGTTATTTTTATTGCTTTTTCAGTCTATCGATCATCGAGTGAAAATTTTAGATAATTCAAAAGAAGCGGCTTTGTTGTAAATGTTATCTTTTCGCAAATATATTTCTATAGATTCACAGATAATGGATGGGAAATAAGCTCTTGATTGAAAAATTATTTTACTATTCTTGAAATCAATCTGCAACTGCTCCTTTCTATATTCATTCTATATTTCTATATTTCAAGAAAATAAAATAGAATTTTAAGAAAATAAAATAATTTTTCAATCAAGAGCTTATTTCCCAGCCATTATTCTTGAATCTATAGAAATATATTTGCAAAAAGATAACATTTGCAACGAAGCCGCTTCTTTTGAATTAGCTAAAATTTGGCACGCGATGATCGATAGATTGAAAAAGCAATAAAAATAAAAACAAATAATAATTTTAACGTTTCCCAGTTTGACTAATTTAAGCACCTGCTAGCCTTGAACATGCGATCTCGTGGTTTATGTTTACCATTTTCAAAAATATGCGAGAATATTGTATTTAATATTTAGATCTGAAGATGTCACCGATAGAGTGAACGAAACATATGTAATCTGTATTAAAAAAGTATTTTTAAAACCGTATTATGTTTTTAATCACTTTAAGTATTATTAGACTTTAATTTAAAGTTAACAAGTGATTGTATTATATTATTTGTAATTATATTTAGTTATTTTAGTTAATTATATTTAGTTAATTTAGTTAATTATATTTAGTTAATTTAATTATATTTAGTTAATTTAGTTATTTAGTTTAATATTTTGTTTAGTTGAAGAACTTTACACGAATAATCGCTACTCACATGTATGTGATACAGTAATATTAACTTCCGTTTTTGAAAACTTTAGGGTATCCAATCCGGGCCCTTGGGGATAACGAATATAGGCTGAAGACTATCTTGTGTATGTATTATAAACTATATATATATATTTTTTTATAATTAATATATATATATATATATATATATATATATTGCACAGTAACAATACCAAAAAGAGTTTTATGTGAAAAATAAAAATTATGCATTCACTAAATTTTTTGAATTATTTTTCAAACCAATACTTTAGTATTAGCAAAAGGAACTTTCAAATATTTCGAAAAAAAGCGGTCCTAGATCGAAAAAAAGAGATCAGAACAATTGCTCAAAATTAAGATAACGACTAATGTAAAAAATATATATATTAAAATGCTTTTGTTGAAAAATGGATCTTTTTATGTTATTGGAGGTTATGGGAATGGTATTTTACATGACATTACTGAAAAAATAGTGGAGTTAACGCCAGTAATAATTAAAGTGGTTATTGAAAACAATGGTAAATTCCAAAAGATTAAAATTTGCATTAACATCGTTTTTCTGGGTAAACTATCACATATTACCACATATGCAAGTACTTTTGACGCACTAAGTATGTGCTCATATTCTTTTTTCTTCCGTTAACTTCTAATTTATGTATATGAGTTTACTTTTTAATGTGAAATAAGTGTGAAAGTTAATGTTTTTTCCAATGATTTTATTTCATCAAACTAGGTTCAAGATTTGTTGAGCATTTATTCACTAATTTAAACAGCTTCCAAAATACCAGAAGAGTACGAATGTTTTTAACACTAATTAAATATTAACCGAAGAAATTGAATTTGTAAGAATAAATATGTTTTAGTGAATTTCTATTAAGTGTTTTGATACTAATGACTTTTCCAAGGTAACGCATTTTTAACCAAGAATGTTATGAAAACAGGTCTCGTAAATAATTGAGATTCTGGAACAACTTACTTCCTGAGTTATTTAAGACTATAAGTCAGAAGTTCTTGATTAATTATCAGATTTCTAATGAATGTCTGGTACAGATGTTTGAAATGTTACTCTAAGATCATAATTAAGATTTGAAGATTAATGACAAAGGATATTACACGATTTGGATAATATTATTGCTTTATGGTTGTCATACAATCATCTTTTTATTTTTAGAATCTGAATACCGAACGAGTCTTAGAAATGGTATGTGCAGGTGATACATGGGTTTCTAGAAAAGAAAATATAAGTGAAATAAATTATAAACAGTTTTCACTTTGTCTTATATGTGTAAAATTATATTATACCATATGTGTAAATGATGATGAACAACTTGAATATATAGGAATGACAACAAGAAAATTGAAAGACCGTATAAAAGAACATAAAAGTGATCTAAAATTTAACAAGTCATCCACTGCTCTATCGAGACTTCACCAAACCCAAAACGTTAAAATAGATTTTAATAATGCTAAAGTAATATGTCCTATGAGAAATTACTATGATTTATTAATTCGAGAATCTGTAGAAATTATAAATAAGCAAGGAAAAGTGTGCAATGATGTACTGTCTTACAATATTCTGAGAATTTGGCTTAATTTAATCAAGGAACAGTAAAATCTGCTTTTTCCCCATCCTCCTTCTTTCCTCACCTGTTTTGCTATGCAATGGTATCGACCGACCCTTGGCGAATGTGAATGATTTGAACTCTTCTGCAGGTTCGCAGTACACAAACATACTGCTATATAAATGTGATCTAGACGTTTGTGCTTTAACATCTGTTTTTATAAATCCTGATGAAGGCTCGGTTCACAGCCGAAAGTGCTCGATTTTAATGTATTAAAATTTTAAATCTAATTAAAATTTTAATCATCTTTTAGGTAATGTGAATCACATGTTTTTGTGTACACTTTTATTTTAATTCGCCAAAGATGAATTTAAGCATTCCGAACTTGTTTTATATGTGTAAAAGCATTTGACAAATGACAAATTTTTGAGTATGTATAGAATACTTGGTAATAATAAAACTGCATTAATGGCATTTATGCCATTTAATGCAATGTTGCTGGATTTTTGATGAAGATTTGTTTCACAAATGCAGTGTATACAAGTAGTTTAAGGAATACTGGTTTCATTACCTAGAACATCTTATATTTATTGTAAATACACATGCAAAATAATAGCATATTTTTGACATACTGCTCTTGTATGTGTGAAATATCAAATAAGAAGAAAATGTGTTTTAAAAATAATAATCTTAAAAGAAGGAATTGACAAATCCTTTTCACGTGTTTATAACAATCACCTGACTACACTCTCAAAAATAAAACACTCAATTTTGACGATTCCGCAATCCTCAGGCCTCATTTCCTTATTTTTGACAATCATTTCGTCACTGAGTCACGTGGTTTTTGACGAAACGCGAATCCTCAAATATCTTGACGAAACTGTTTCCTCGCTGTCAAAAATAAAACTCTCACTTTTGACGATTCCGCAATTCTTAAGCTATATTTCGTCATTTTTGACAATCATTTCGTCTCAAAATTAAATGATTTTTAATGCAATGGAAAATCTCAAATATTTTACAAAAATGTTTCCGCATTCCCGGCCAGATTATTTTTGTTACAAAATCGTTCAAAAAAAAAAAATAAATAAATAAATAAATAAAATAAAATTACACGAAAGTATTAAATTTAAGATATAATTAATGAAAACAGAAACAAAAATATTTCATCCTTGGGGGCCGCTATAACACGAATGTACCAGATTTCTACTTTATTTTTTATATCTGATAATTTGCGTCTATCCTTTTTGTAATGTATTTAAGCATTCCTATTGCCGATTCAAAGATAAATTTTTCTGAAGTTACAGAATTTCGTTAAAAACGCTTAGAAAAATCATCTAAAGTTACAAAATTTCGTTAAAAACGGTTAAAATAGTAAAATGCGAACATCATTTGGTCCATTTTCGACCGAAAGCTGTACATTTTCCCAATGGTAAAAAAATAATAATAATAATAATAACAATAATAATAAATAATAATAATAATAATAATAAATAAAAAATCACAATATTAGGTGCTTTTTTTATTTAAGAAATATATTCATATAACAATCAAATTTAAAATACGTATAACTGACCTTTCCCCTCTATAAACAGTAATCTTATCCGCTGAAATTGATGAACTCGCCTCCAAAATATGCACTTCAAAATTAATTATTTCTGATCAACAAATTAACTAGAGCATATTCATTGAACAAAGGAAATTTCTCTAATAAATTATATTAATCAAGCCATTTTCTAATTATTTATTAACCATAATAATAATCTAGCCTTATTAATTAAAACATGCAGAAGTTATAACAACACCGATAAAAATACAATCTGCTTTCTAAAAATATAAACACACATCAACATCTCGTAAATACTTTTAAAATCAAGCAATTTCGAAGTCCCGCTAGCTGAGAGGTAAGACGCTGGTCTGTCAAGCTAAAAGTCGCGCGTTCGACCCTCACCGAAGGACGGTGTTATTTTGCCCCAAGTCAATTAAAAAAGCTTCTAAAAGCTCCGACAGATGGAGCCACCAAACATTTTTTTTTTTTGGAACTTTCAAAGAATCAATTTGACGAAACCACTATCTTCGTAATTTTGAGGATGCAAATTTACTCGATTTGACGAAACGTTTACTCGGAGCATATTTCAAGAAAGCGTTTCGTCAAAAACGAAGAAAATTTCTTGAAATTTGAGTATTCATTTTTGAGAGTGTAACAACAACATTTTATATAACATATGATTAAGCATACGTATTAGTGTAGGCATTGGAATTCTAACGTATGGATCAAAGACTAGTACAAGTGAGTTAACATACCTCTTTCTGTAATTTTTTGGAACTCCAAGTGTCTTGAAAGACTTAAATAAACTGAATAAAATTAAAGATTAAAATAGTATCTTAATGAAATAATAATAAAAAATACATAAACAGATTTTCAGCAGTGTATATATTTTTTCAGACTTCAGATATCTTATGCAATAAAAATATAATTTAAACAATATGAAAATGCAAATCAGGAACTTGGAAGTTTGCGAGTATTTTAGCTTTGATAGCTAAGGCTCTTCAGCGGATCAGTAAACTCGGAACGAAAATGACTGCGTATTGAACAACAATAAATTGTTTTTGCATATTTTGTTTACAACTGTTAACATTTACTACTATTTAGTTATCGTTTACACAGCGTGGGTATAATCCATTAGAGACATGAACACCTTGGAAATGGTTTCTTGTAACACCTACCCGTCGAGAAGAAGTGTCACAGAAAAAAAATCAGGTTATTATTTTTTCTAATTGGAGGTCCCTGTCAATTATTTGAATTTAGGCAATCCTCTGCTGTGTTTGAAGATACTGGATTGCGGTAACATCTGACTAGCGTAGGCTCTAAGGAGCCTACATTAGTCACGCGAAAAAACGAGACCGCTAATGTTAATGCTACAGGAGAAATCATTATAACTTTCTCGCTTGTATTTAAAATTTTTTAATGATTCTTTATATGTGAATAATGTTGCTTTCTGAACCGGTTTTAAAAGTTAAAGTGTCCCGATATAAAAAAAACTGTAACTAAAATCGAAAAAGGACAAATGCGCATTAGATTATTGATAGGTGTACATTAGATATCGACCTCAAATTTCATGTGCAAAAAAAATCATTTAAAAATATTAAAATACAAATGATAAATCTGTAAATGTTTTTCCCATAGTTTAAATATTAGCGTTAGAAGTTACGCACGCGAAAACTTTCGCAAGCTAATAGTAAACCAATAGCAAAATTCTTTTTAAATTTTTTGTTCGCATTTCAGTATTTTACTTTTGTATAGGATAGCTGAAGTCGATCGCTAAAATCTTTTTACTTTTTTGATTTTGGTTTCAGTTTTTTTTTTATCAGGATTCTTTCACTTTCGGAACCGAACATGGAATATAAAGTAACCTTTTTAAAAAGAAATATGCGTCCAAAATAGAAAAAGTAAAAGAAGCCCCATTTATAATTGGCTTCAGCTATCCCTTGCAAAAAAATCTTTAAAACTATTGAAATTCAAACGAAAAATTTTAAAAGAACTCTCCTATAAATTTAGCATTAGCTTGGGAGTGTCTGCGAAAGATTTCTTTAGACTGTTAAGGCATTCAATTAGTTTTGCTCGATTGATTGTGTTACGGTGAAATAATATCAAGAAATGAAATATACAATCCTGTAATAACAGTAATACAGCGATTTTCATATTTGAATCTGGGATGAAAATGAAAATTACGTTAGTATTTAACACACTCAATCGAGTCCAAGAAGCAATTCTTTCTCTGTATACGAGTTGAAATGTGCAAACTGGAACATATACGCATTATAAGTAATGTATTACATAATGTATTTAACGTATAATCAAATTAATAATTATATGTTGTTGAACATTATCTTGGCGATAAATAACGGATTAAAAAGTTAGTGTACAAAATAAATTCGATAAACAAATTTTATTTTCGGTATGTTGGTGGCTGAAAGAGTTCACTATTTGCGTTTTTTTTTTTTTTTTTGAAATCTCTGTTTAGATTTTTTAATCTTCTTGTAATCACTTTCTTTGCATTTTTTCAAAATATTTCACATTTTGCTATGCTTAAAAAAATGTAAATGGAAGTAATGTGGTTAAAATCTAACTTTTTTGCCTTAAATTGTAAAAAAAAAATTCTATATTAAAAAAATAAATTATATAAAGAGAAAATTTTTGTTCGAAAGTTTAAGGAAAATCTTCAATGCATAAACCATTATATTTTACTTTATATATTTTTCATAACTTCATAAACAATCAGTGTAAATGTAAAAAAAATATTGAAACTCTTTTTTTTTTTTTTTGTCATTTCTATTTGATATTTAAACAAAATCAAAAAGTGTGAACCTCGGTTGCTTTCAGTGAAATATGTTTTAAAAAGAATTATTTTTCAAACGATGCGATTTAAAACAAGAAATAATTTTATAAAAAAAGTTTTGAATAATTTATGAAATCCATCCCTTTTTTATATATAAGTGTTATTTAATGGCAAAAAAGTTATTTTCCCGAATAATCTCCTGGGAATTATTTATGCCCCACTTTCAAGCACATGAAGTGAAGACTTTTTTTCTTTGCATATTTTGTTAAAATAAGTGTTATTTTTTTTATCTGGTATAAATATTTATATTTAGCAGTGCATCTACGATTTTTAAATATAACGCGTTTGGGTGCACCTTAATACAAGGTTATGTGTTAACTTCACGTCAGAAACTTGTTTTTCCAAATTCATAAATATTTTGTGGTAAACAGAGAAAAAACTAAACCTATTTACAAAATAAATTTATTTTTTGTAAAAACTAGATTAAAACTAATAGACATTAATAAAATTTAATAACTTTTATACATATTTGTATCTTGATAACTAATTTTGGTATCTGTTATTAATGATACATTATAAATATTTTATACTTTATATATATATAAAGGTATTGAATATAACACATAGTCCTAATAATGGCGTTGTGTTTCAAATTGAGGTATTTTACTGATGTTCATTACAGAACGTTTGTTACTAGAAAACGATATTGAAATATTTATATTTATTTTACAGAGCCACATAAATTTATTATCAAAGAATAATTTCTATGGGTATCATTTTCTGAAAGTGCGCAATTGTAGTATGCAATGCACAATTCGATTGTGTATTTATCATGTTTTTGTACATATCTAAGAAACCATATATATCCATGCACGTTAATTTAGGACTGAAATAAAAGTCTCGAAGTACAGGGTTTTACAATAGTTATATGTATTGTATTATGTAAGTTTTGAATCATAATACAGGATTATTAAAAATTTAAATGAAAAAGCATTTCGTCAAAACGACTTTAATATTTAAATATGAAAATGATTTTTTTTCATTCAAACACACGTAATTTCAAAATTACGTGAGTTATATGTAACTGTTAGATAAAAGAGCGGTTCAGTAATAACAAAGTGATAACATAACTTAACTAAACTTGTAATAAACTCCAATGTATGGTGAAAATTGTAAATTAAGTTATTATATGCAAAAAAAAAAAATAGTAATTTAAAATGTAACTTTCAAAATACATTTTTAGTAAAGTCAATTTAAAAACGTGTAGTGTTAAAATAAACCAATATTTATAAATATTTAAACTTATGTATATAAATATTGGTTAATATAAACTTTGAATAAATTTTAACCCGGTCGTAATCGCATGATAGTATTTTTGTCGCTAACATCAATTATCTACTCCTATCCCATTTCCTCTTACAAATACAATGGTTACATTCCATTAGCTGACCGTAACTGCATCTACACCACCATAGGCAAGTAACAATGCGTATGTGTTTTAGGTAGATTTCGTAAGAAATACTACTTATTACATTCTCCCCTAAGTTTTAATTTTTGAAAATTTTTTGCATATCTACGCCGATTATGACTCCCAGAACCCAAAACCACCCCCATTTCAAAACTATATATATATATACCGGTCACTTGCGATTTTAGACGTTTTGTTAAATGTCTGGAAAGATACATGAGGAATTATCCTGGAACTTCAGGAGTCTAAACAACATGATAAACGTCATATATTTCCGCGAAGATTTTTTTCTCGAAACCCCATAAGGGGACGTCAACAAATTGAAGAAAAACGAATATATTTTGGATAACCCTGTAAAAACTAATATTGCAAAAGCATTCAAATCGTAGGTTGTAATTAAGTAGATTATTGTAATAATTTGGGTTCATTTGTATGAAGATAGCATGTATACTCGAAGAGAAATTCAGGTTTTTATAACAACAGTCCCAAATTTTACCAAGTTTTTTGCTTATAATTTGCAGAGTTTTTAATATAAAAACAATTTTTTTTTTCAGAAAGTATGTCAAACAGAATTATACACAATACCCTGTGATCAGAATTAAAAAATAGTAAAAATTGTATGAAAAATGAGCAGGTTTACTAAATATTGTTTCACTGCGAATGCGCGAATTCAATCAAAATATACTGTGCATAATATATTAGCTAAAGGTATAGTCCAACTTTTATGAAAGTCTCAAAAACATAGCTTGAAAATTCTGATAGTAATCGTCGATAGAATAAGCTCGAATGTCGCTGTTAACAAAAGGAAGCAAAAAGATGAGGGGTTGTATCAAATGTAGAATGAGAGACACTTCATTCTTATTATGTCAACTTTGATAAGCTAGTACATTTGGATACAACCCCTCATCTTTTTGCTTCCTTTTGGGAACAGCGAAATTCGAGCTTATTCTATCGACGATTACTATCAGAATTTTCAAGCTATGTTTTAGAGACTTTCATAAACGTTGGTCTATACATTTAGATAATATATTATGCACAGTATATTTTGATTGAATTCGCGCATGCGCAGTGAAACAATTTTTAGTAAACCTGCTCATTTTTCATACAATTTTTATTATTTTTTAATTCTGATTGCAGGGTAATGTGTATAATTTTGTTTGTCATATTTTCTGAAAACAACTTGTTTTTATATTAAAAACTCTGCAAATTATAAGCAAAAAACTTGGTAAAATTTGGGACTGTTTTTATAAAAACCTGAATTTCTCTTCGAGTATACTTGCTATCTTCATACAAATGAGCCCAAATTATTACACTAATCCACTTAATCATAATCTACAGTTTGAATGCTTTTGCAATATTAGTTTTTACAGGGTTATCCAAAATATATTAGTTTTTCTTCAATTTTTTCACGGCCCCTTATGGGGTTTCAGAAAAAAATCTTCCCGGAAATATATGACGTTTATCATGTTGTTTACACTCCTGAAGTTCCAGGATGATTCCTCATGTATCTTTCCAGATATTTAACAAAACGTCTAAAATCGCAAGTGACCGGTCATCATTGAAAATATAGTGTATATGTATATATATATAACTGCAATAATTCTGCACAAATCTCTTTCAAACTGATACATAAAATCAAGGGGCATAAAATCTCGGTCAAGTTCGTTAATGGGCAAAATCAATCGTTACAATGGGCAAGGAGCAAATGGGGGGGGGGGGAGCTTTTTGTGAAAGCAGAAAAAAACCATAATTTCTTAATTATGATACGTATCGAATCCGTTTAAATTTATTATTACTTCTAGGAAAAGGGCCGAAAATTTATGTATATCAGATTTTTGATATCATTAAAAATGACCCCAAGGGAGGAAAAAAAGGGGGGTTTTAGAAGAAAAAAATCATAACTTCGTCAATTCACAAGATATCAAATCCGATTAAATTTATCATAAATCCTCTTAATATTATCTGAAACTTTTGTATTGACAAGTTTTTATAGGACAAACACTTTTAACAAAAAAAAAAAAAAAAAAAAAAAAAAAAAAAAAAAATCCCTGCCGGCTCCACCTGCAAACAAGTTAGGTTTCGAAGTGGGCGCTTCCAACTACCGCATCATAGCAAAAGGGTCATTTCTTCCACAATTCCCAACAAACAGGCGCCCCACGGTCTGCGTCTTCGAAATCTACCTATGCCTGTAGGCCGAGCCGTCAGGGATTTTGTTTTACATACATTTTTACAAGCAGAGTTTAAATTCATGGAAAGTGTGCGAAACGATCATTAGTGTCAGATCATTTTTACCTTTTCAGAATATTCGAAGCTCAGTAAACTGCAACTTTATAATTTCATTGAAATGTAATATTGAAATATTAAATAAAACTTGTTACTTGTTTCTCCTTTTCTGTATGTGGGGTCCGGCGGCAGAAAGAACGAACATGACCAAGAACGTTTCGAGACGGTTGACGCTTTCTTTACTGCACTAAAGTAATTTCAAATTTTAAACTGTGACCACTTTTTCCTTTGCAGTGTAATATTATTTTTAAATAGAATTTTTGTAATAATAGCAATGAACTTTATAAGCTTTTGCGCAGCTATTTTAATAACGTGACATACTAATAGAAGAAAAGAGTTTAGTCTCTGTGTGTGCGATGGCTAGGAACTCTATAGTATGTAGAGGTAGGAGAAGTTGGATGAGAATGGTCCAAGGCAGTTCCTAATGCAACTGAGACTCATTTTTTTCATAACTAAAATATATCGTAATTAAACCCCGTAATTAAAACTAGTCGTTGGGGGCCACCGTAATACGGGGTCAGGTATGTGCATAGTATAAAATATGAAAATAAAACATGTGTGAACTAATTATAAAATGCATTGCAATTCGAATAAAATCGTGGCTTGATGACGTCATAAACTTTAAATGTTCTATTACTGAATTGCGTAAAAGAAACATCCTTATAAATCCAAAATTGATAATCATATTACCTAAACGGTTACTGCGTCGGATTAAGCGTCTCATTTCCAATTAAAATATATCTTTGAAATGAAATTTGTATTAAATATAGGGTCATGAAAAATCGAGGAGTGTGGCAAATAGGATTACAAATATCTCGGCAGCTAATTATCTCATAGACTTCATTTTTTATGCAAAATTTATGTTTTTGTATTTTCTTTTATATTCAGTCCTTAAAGTAAACAATTTCGAAAATTTTTATACACCTTTTATCAGAACGAATATTTCGAGAGTCCGAAAAAAATAGTTCCAGATTATCGAGGTTACTGAACTTTTTTTTTTTTTTTTCAGAATCTCCAGTGTCTGAAACGTAATCCGTCAAATTTTTTTTTTCGATTTTCAAAACGATTACAAGACTTACCCTATACTACGTATGATGGGTAAGTAAAAGACAGAAAAACGTGGAGGTGGTGAATGCCAGAACCCCATTCGGAGTCGCGGTGGAGGAGAAGATAGGAATGTGCGAAAGTGGCTACAACCCTCTTTTTCTTTTTCAAAATCTAATCGACCGAAATGATAGAAATAAGAAAACAAAAGCCAGCAAACCACATTTACGTTCTGTAAGCTTTATAACGGAGCAATTCGTTAAAAAAATATCAAAATTATCCCTTTCAAAATAATTCATTAAGAATCCTCGAATTTCCCACCGTTGTTCGGATAACACATCAGCGTAATCTTTCAAAATCCGAAAACAAATTATTACACCACATTAAAAATCATACTATTAAGTTTAAAATTTCGCAATTTGTTTGAAAAAAAAAATAATATTAACCATTTAAGAAACATGCTTCTCGAGAGCCGATTCGCTGTTTTCCGCGATTTCTGCAATATTTTAAAATCTGCATTCGGGGTTTTGATCAAAATGCGTAAAACACTAAAAGTACCAGAGCATGTCTACGTTCATTTGTCTTTCGTATGAGGAAATCCATTTCAGAGAATATAAATATACAAAAGATATAACTTGCATTGTTTAAGAGATCGTCACTATGAAATTATTCTTATTTTTTTTCATTCATTGGGTGCATTTACAGTTGAAATTTTTTTAATACATTACAAAAGGTGGGTGTATACTATTTTGTTTTTACACAGTGACGTATAAAGGTATTTAAATATATAATGATGTTTCGGCAGCTCTTTCTAAACAAAAGGAAACTTTATTTTTATTCAGTCATTTTATTTTTATTCACTTAGTTTTTCAGCAGACACACACCACTGTTGTTGTAAAATTAATTTTATAGACCTCCTCTCAGTAACAATGTATTGGTTAAACGTTTGTCGACGTTTGAAATTAAATTCGACCACAGAGACATTTTTTCGCGAAACCTCAATAATCAAATATTTGGGGATAGCAGGGGATAAATTAATTAGAAAGTTTCAGGTTACCTTACATAATTTCCCAACACAATCAAAATAACAAATAAGATTGATCCCTTTTTTGTGATTAAAAAAAGTTGCAAACCGTTACCTACATAATTACTTTTATGACATTTTTTTTTTGTAGAATTTCGGAAATTTGATGTTGCCAGCAACTTCAAAATAATGTAAATAAACATATCGTAACATTTTCATTGTAATGTTTTCAAGGGTGTCATAATCAAAGCGAATTACAAGAATTTTTTTATTTTTTATTTTTAGGTAGCTTTCATTACAAAAAGTAAAAAGCTACTGTGGTGTAGCGAGTGTTAATTTCAAACATAAACATTCACGCACAGCTAAACTAATAAAGAATCCACTGGATTCAATTAAAAATTATTTAATTAAAAAAAAATATTCTGTACAAGTTCTTTGTGATTTACAATTTAATCGTGATCTTCATAATCACCGCAGAACACAGCGGAAAGCACTAAAAAAAACATCTCACTAAAACCGGAGCTGTTTACAAGCGAACCTCCTCGCTCGCTTTCCAACAACAGACTCCCGGCTTCTCTACGACTACGTGTACATTGTCCACTGGGGGTAAGGGCGGAAGTTCTCGGTCATTGCTCCAAAATGACCAACCCCCTCCCCACTTCTGCGCGCATCTTCTAACGTTCAGAAGGAAACAAGCGTTCTTTTGGAGAAATACTGCACCCTGCAGCCGTTGTTACAGCTCCTTCCCCCTAAAGAATTTTCATACGGTGCATACACCTATGAAAATGTAAATTTGAACCAGGTACCGAGCCCCTCATTCTTAACACACTAAATCTGAGAGGTCCCAACACCTACACTCCAGTTGGAAGTGCTAAGGAAATACCTTAATAACTTTACCTTAATGCTTTTACCTTTTGCTAATACCTTAATAACTTTATACACTTTAATTTTTCTCTATACAAGGTTCATACAGACGCACGCGTACTCAGTTTTGAAAGACTCATGATAATCCTAGATTTCACTTATGAATTTCCATAACAATTCAAATAATAAAAACATTTTCGTAATCAAATCTAATATAACAGATGAGATATTTATCTGAGTTCAACAACTGACACAGTGCGATTCCTTGACATTAAAGAAAATTCTAAAAAAATACTAAATTACACACAAAATATATACAAGTGATAAATAACAAACAAAAAAAAAAAACAATAACTCGTAAATAAAAATTATAAACAAATACTAATTCGGGAATCAAGTAAAGAAATTTACACTAATTAAATACTAAAGAAATTACACTTTACGGTTCTACTTAACCCGTCTGCATTCCCGTGAAATAGTCCACACTGGGATGATGATCCTTTCCCGGAATCTCTGCCAAAATCATGAGGGACGTAAAATCGGACTGTCCTACTTCTATCACTCCTAATTCCAATAGTCTCCTGATTTCCTCTCTTAAAATTTCGGTCTGCCTAGGTGACATTCTATAAGGTTTCGCTCTCACCGGCGATTCATCTGTCAACTCGATATCCATCTCTACCAGATGGGTACGTCCAGGGTCTGAAGAAAAAACTTTTCTATTTCTCTCTATAACCTCCTTAAACAAACTTATTTGGCTATCTGTCACTTTTTTCTCTAACTCGCTGTTATACACAACTTCCCAGAAGTCAATTTGTGTGGGGTTTGGCAGGGGATAAGGGATCTCAGCATCTTCTTCCACCTCTTCCGCATCTATGTCAATCAGCAGATTAACAAATTCAGGCCGCTTGTAATAAGGTTTCAAAAGATTCACATGGTAGATAGTCGCCTTATTGCGCCTCTCTGGCAAGTCAACTGTGTAATTTGTTTCCGAAATCACTCCAGTGACAGTTCCCGGCCCGACCCAATTTACGGCCATCTTATGAGGCTTTGATGTTGCCAAAACCAACACCTGGTCACCAACTTTGAATTTTCTAGTTACCGCATTCCTATCATACCATGTCTTCCTTTTGTCCTGACATTCCTCTATACGCCTAGTTGCTAAATCCTGACACCTTTTCAACCTATTCGTCAAGTTCAAAATGTAATCAACCACATTTTGATCCGTGTTACCTTGACCCATCCAATTCTCATAAACTAACGTGTGCGGCATGCGCAAATTTTTTCCATGAACCAGCTCGGCAGGACTAAACCCAGTACTTTCATGCGTCACAGTTCTTAAAGCAAACAACGCCATAGGCAAAACCTCTTCCCAGTCTCGACCTGACTCTAGACATAAGGCTTTAAGTACTTTCTTCAAAGTAGAATGCATCCTTTCCACGCTGTTCGACTCCGGATGGCAAACTGAGCTATGCGACACTTTGATACCAAATACATTAAAAAATTCTGATGTTAACTCGCTGGTAAAAGATTTTCCTAGGTCACTTTGCACCTCTCGCGGATAACCTGTCTTAGCGAATATCTGTACCAAAGCATCAATAACGGATGTGGAAGTGATGTCTTCCACCGGAATAGCATCAGGATATTTAGAAGCGAGGCAAATGGATGTAATTAAGTACTTGTTGTTTTTATTACTAGTTTTCAGGGGACCAACCGCGTCTAAATTTATTTTGGTAAAGCATTCCGAAATTATCGGTACTAACTTCAAAGGGGCCTTTTGCCTATCTCGATTGCTACCTACCTTTTGACATGTATCACAAGTCTTAACATAATTCTCAATATCGTGATAACAGTTTGGCCAAAAGTAACATCTCAGAACCCTATCCTTGGACTTAGTCGTACCCAAATGCCCTGACACCTGCTCATGACACAATGCTAGAACTTCTCTACGATAAACTTCCGGCACACATAACTGCACTTTATCATCACCTCTCCGTGACTGCGATACCCGCACAAGCTTACCATCTCTAACACAAAATTCTTTTTCGTTAGGTTTACTGGCCTTCTCCCACAACTGCTTAAGTGAAGCGCAATTTATCTGCTCTTCCTTAAATTTCTCTGCGGATACCTTCTCCAAACCCGACTCTGCCTCTAACCTTTCCGGAATAACTATCCCATCTTCTTCCTCACCGTCACTAGACTCCCCTTCATCCGGTTCTCCATCCTCCGAACCAAATTCACTCTCAACTTGCACAGCGGACATTTCTCTCTCATGCTCACGCCTCTGACTGCGCGTCATTACAGCATTTACCGGTACAGGATTACCCCTCGACTCCTCAATAAGCTCAGCCGTTTTGTTTCCTAACAAATAATAACCTTGTTCTAACTCGATAGGTTTCACAGCTGCCTTAGTGACCACCGTTCCAAAATCTCCTTTAATTGTAACTCTAGCCAATGGCAAACATTTACATTCATTATCCAGGGGTTGTTTAATCCAAGTAACTTCACCAATCAAATCCTCATTATCAATCCAGCTACGGTCACAAAGATCAATGCCAGCCCCAGTATCCCGTAAGTAATCCCGTTCTATTCCATTAATTTCTGCCTTTTTGAAATACGGTGCAAAACACTCTCCTAAACTAACATCTACACCCAGGTGACTAACTACATCTCCAGAGTCTTTACGTTTTAAATCTGGGCAATCCGGTCTGATATGCCCTGCACGGTTACACTGGAAACAGACAATAGGTTTCCTTCTATCAAACTTATCTTTATTCCAAGAATTTCTACTTGCGTGATCCTTTTTATCAGCCCCTCCCGACTTTACTGCCTGTTCCCCCTTACTCTTGAAGTTATCCTGACCGTTCCTGTCCCTACCAAATGACTTATTATTCCAAAATTTATTTTCCATTTTCTTAAAATTCCCTCTCACACTCTCATATTTATCGCATTTTTCTGCTAAATAGGATGCTGTCTTCATCTCCTCCCATTCGTCTAAGAATTTCTCTTTAATTTCAAAAGGGACTCTACGTTTCACCTGCTCTGTGAGTATAAGTTCTTTGAGGGATTCGAAATCATTCACTTCAACCGTTTCCAACCAGTTATCCAAATACCCTCTCAGCTCATACACAAGTTCAGTCCACAGTGCACCTGACTTCCTTTGATGGTTTTCAAATTTAGTTTTAAGGGCACCAGCTCCTAATCTAAACCTTTTTAACAAAACGCTTTTGATGTGCTGATAGTCATCCCTTTTCTCTAGCGGTTCCTTTACAATAATTTCCGCAACATCTACAGGCAACAAGGGTATAAGCTGTGATACATAATTAGATTCATCTAAACTTTCTTTTAACGCCTGACTCTCAAAAATCATAAAAAATAAAGTAATGTCAATAGATTTAGGGTCAAATTTTGGGACTAAATCTTTTAAACTTACTTTTTTATCTTTACTTTCTGCCACTACAGAAACAGTGGAAGCTACAGAGGTAGTATCTACATTGTATTGTAACTTCGCCTTCTCTAACTCCAACTGTCTATCTTTCTCTCTTTCTGCCAATTTATCTAACCTTTCTTGCTCCGCTAATTTGTCTGATCTTTCTTGCTCTGCCAGTTTTTCCCTCTCTATTAATATCCCTTCCAACATATCTTTAGCCATTTGCTCCTCATAATCAGAGGCACGCAAAATTGCCTGAATTATCGCTACCTTTTTACTGTCCGCAGGTAATTCTGTATCAAAATCGGCCGCGAGCAATAGCAGAACGCTTTTATTTTGTTTATTCAAGAAACTGGCCATAATTAAACACAGAAAATATCTCAACACAAAATACAAAAAAGCACAATAATTTTCCCGAACACAATTAGCAATAAAAAAGCAAAGAAAATCAAGGATCTACTTTTCTTTTCAAAACTGAGTAACTCCCTAAATAAAACACCATAAATGATAAGATAAACCCAAAAAACACTCATAAAAATACTACACAGTAAAGAAAAGACATAGTAGATTAATTTAAACAAAATTCCTTTCTACTAGGAATATGAATTTATTTTAAAAATGAATTCACAGTGATAATTTTCATTAATTCAATCTCCTACCTCTAAACAAATGCTTTCACACTGTAACACATATTGTTTAGCTGCATTAGCACTCTACATGTGCATAAAAAATAATTTAATCTTTATACTTATCACAAAAGAACAAAAACACACATAAAATAAATAACCCGCCACTTCTGCAATAAATATTTACCTGAGAACATTAGTACAATAACCAGAGAATATAAAATAACTTATAGCTATCCCGTACGCATGAACCTTGAAGTAATAATAATAATAATAAACCCTACTTCAAATTACTTAGCCCAACATTATTTCTACTAAATTTATGTACATGTATATATAACAATGGGACCTCCCAAAATTCAGCATGCACGAGAAATATAGGGGCTTACCATTCCATATTTGATGTTTACGCTGGGGGACACATAGCAAATTCCAGGCAAATTCCAGGGTCGGCAGATAAACAGTCCAACAGAAATGAAGCTCCACACCTGATCTTTATCGATGGTATCCACTCGCTCCACTTCACAAGAATGAATCCTTGACCTTCCGGACAGAACACTGATTCTTCTTTACAGAGACTCCAAATGTCAGAAAATAAAACTCTGGATACTTGGCCGTTCCAAAACTCGTGGAAATCGTCGACAAAATTCTACCACAAAATGCGTGCTTATACGATAACTGCACGACTTTAACAAATATAATTTTTTTTGCAGAAGGTGGCTAAGAATTCGTGGAACTAATTAATCTAGTTCCAACATCCCACCGAGCACTGCCACCATTAATCATAAGCTGTGGTGTAGCGAGTGTTAATTTCAAACATAAACATTCACGCACAGCTAAACTAATAAAGAATCCACTGGATTCAATTAAAAATTATTTAATTAAAAAAAAATATTCTGTACAAGTTCTTTGTGATTTACAATTTAATCGTGATCTTCATAATCACCGCAGAACACAGCGGAAAGCACTAAAAAAAACATCTCACTAAAACCGGAGCTGTTTACAAGCGAACCTCCTCGCTCGCTTTCCAACAACAGACTCCCGGCTTCTCTACGACTACGTGTACATTGTCCACTGGGGGTAAGGGCGGAAGTTCTCGGTCATTGCTCCAAAATGACCAACCCCCTCCCCACTTCTGCGAGCATCTTCTAACGTTCAGAAGGAAACAAGCGTTCTTTTGGAGAAATACTGCACCCTGCAGCCGTTGTTACACTACCTATTGCAGGATATCTTGATATACGAATATCCGGACCGAGTTCGTTGGCCAGCTTAGTCCGCCATCATGTTTCAAAATGGCGGACACTAACAGATTTAAAACAAAAAATATGCAAAAAAATTCGAAATTATTTTTTGCATAAGTGTTAGGCCTTGATACAAGGATTCTAGAGCATTTTTTGTTTAGCCTCTATCTCAAAAGATGTCTGAGATTTAACAGTTTGAAATTCTACGGTGACTAACATTTTGATACAAGACAGCAAATTGCAAAAAATCATTCCGGCCTGTACTGAGAACAAAAGGTAGCTTTCATAGTCCATGTTTTTTAAAAATTCAACTCATTTTACTCAAAGATCCGAAACTAAAATTCTTGGAACTCGAATATAGAAAATTCAATCCCGGTTTTCGTTAATACTGAATTTTAATGTGAATTTCAGCCTGAGAGTTACAGCATAACAAAAATCTGATTGTTTCAAAATGTCAGCCACCCTAGAATTTCAAACTGCCATATCTCAGCCATTTTGTAAGATACATCCAAAACAAAGAATACTCCGCAATCCTTGTATCCCAATCTAACGCTTAAAAGAAACAATTTTTTCAATTTATAATTTTTTGTACATCTTTTTGAATTTCTAAAAATTAGAATTTTTTTTAACTGGTTGCCATTTTCTAAACAAGATGGCGGATGAAGCTGCCCAACGAACTCGGTTGAGACCTTGGTATGTTTTGTACACATGATCAGCCACATTCATATAGGTTCATAAATACAATAGTTAAACATAACAAATATCAGATTGTTTCAACATCTCAGCCACCCTAGAAATTCCAACTGCCATATCTCAGACATTTTGTAAGATAAATCCAAAACAAAAAATACTCCGGAATCCTTGTATCCCAATCTAACACTTAAAAGAAACAATTTTTTAAATTTATAATTCTTTGTACATATTTTGAACGGAGGGTGGTTTGGGGGTCTAAGGGTTATGATCGGTGCAAATATACCAAAACTTTTTGAAATGCTTTCCTCCGAACGGCTTCAACAGGTAGATTTTTGTAATGAAAGCTACCTAAAATGATGTATGAATTTATGAGTTTGAGTGTACGTGATTTCTCGCAAATTATTATCTTTCATTTTTGTAATCATTTTTCCAATTATACGCATAGAACTATATATTCATATTCGTTACCGTCAAATTCGCGTCAAGCTTGGCTTTAAGTCACTAAATGTAAAGCCAACTTGGCTATAACTGACTAATTTTGCGAATTTCATATTCAAATTCAGTATTAACAAATCTTTTGAACCGGGGTCTTTGCATTTTAGCATGTTGTTTCGAGTAACATAAATTTTAAAAACTAAAATATTAGAAGGAAGACATAGGAAAGTTACCTTTTCCTCCCGATGCAGGCCGCAAGGACATTCTAGGTTAAAATACCCGACAGAATATAACTTAAAAATGACATTTTAAAAAATTAGATTTTTATTATTATGATGTTTTATTATGATGTTTCTTGTTAAATTTATTATCATGGACCAGGGCAACGCCGGCGGGGGTCAAATGTAGCTTACCCGTTTTAACAGGCACTATATTCAAAAATATAAAAATACAGTATACATGGCCCTTAGTCTCAGTATATTTTAAAGGAAATGGATATCAGTCTCACCTGATGAAAACTGAATTTCACGAATAACTTTTTAAAGACACAAAATGATGTAAATACTCTAATTAGCGTTTCGCATAAGAAAACGAGTGCACCTAAGAAGATTGAAGTAACAAAGTAGATAATTACACATATGGAATAAATTTCATTAGTATAAATGTTGTAGTAATTAACTTTCGACTAAATGTGAATCGTAAGTTTGTTAATTTATATAAAAACGCTTCTTTTAATCTTTAATTGGCGTTAATACATAAAAGGTAAGTTTAAAGTGTTCGGTTACTTGGTAGAGAATAAAACATCATTCTTATTCAGAATTAAATGCTTTGTACTGTAAAATAATATAAAAAGAAAACAAAAAAACTACATTTTATAATTTCATTTTGCAATTTTTATGGTTTTTTTTTTTTTTTTTTTTTTTTTTTTTTTTTTTTTTTTTTAATATCTTAAATATATTTTGCAATGAAAAATTACATATTAAGAGAAATTTCAAAAATTTTTATGTATTTCTTTTTTAACTATGCGATGGCATAAAGTTTAGAGAAAATTATTTATTATGTGATGTATATAGATTCCCCAGTTTACGGCTATGAATTTGAAAAACTCATAACTACCATTCGTTAGTGTTTCGTTAGTATCGATGAGTGCCAGAATATTTTCGTTTGATCAACATCAGTAACGGAGTTATGGTCGATTCTAATGTGCTGCACCCGGGCAAGAGAAATTAGGAATTTTTTATAGGAAGAAATAAATGTTCTATTATCTATAAATATAAATGCATATTCGTACATGATTCATGCAGTGAAAGAATTTGTTATAACTAGACACGTATCGGTTCAGAGGAAAATCTAACCCGGTGAAAGTGTCGTCATATTTTAAATCATGTGCTGGTTTTCATTTACAAAATATTAGTATTTTATAGCAATTACACAAAGTAGCGTAATTTCCACAGAATGTATTGTGTCGCAAAAGTATAAGTTTAACATATTTTACCGTACAATTTTCCAGAATATTAAATTACTTAAAAATTACTTTAAAATCCATAAAACATCAGTAAAGTGAGATAGGCTTTTCAAACGAATAACATTGAGAGTACATTTATTTTATTCGACCGCATAAAAATTGAAAGTGCTGTGTTTAGAAGTAAATGTCTTTACTTTATAAAGATCAAATAAGTTCATCTTTCGTAATTTGATTGGACACAGTTTTAAAAATATAAATGCTTTAAAATTACATTTAAATCCATAAAAATCAGTAAATTGAGATAAACTTTTCAAACTACATTCTCTACATTTTCTTTCTAATTGATAGCTTAACAAATGAAATTATGCGATATTTAGTAGTTACAAATATGCCGTACAAGGAAAATTTAATGGTTAGGTCGTTGCTACCGTCAATATGATGTCGACATTACTCACGGATATGTTTTTGTTTTATAATATAGATAGATGCCATATGAAAGCGAATTTCACAAAATGTTACGACATTTAGTAATTTTTTTTCATTGTCAGGAAAATAGTATATTTTTATATTGTATGCGCAAAGAAAATGCTCATTCTCATTCATAAAGCTGTGAAATTTTACTATGGTTGAGTTAGAGTATAGCTTTTTTTCTAATTGTCCTTTTTAACGATTTATGGTTGAGTATGCACAAATCATATTGTCGTCATTGTTATTGTCTATTATTGTATTTTAATTTATGTTAACCCGAGCAAAGCCGGGTGGTTCTGCTAGTCTATATACAGGGTGTCCACGTATAACCTGACCGACCATTATTTTCGCAACCGTTGGTCTTAGATGCATACTTCCTATTACAAAAATGGTTTATATAAGGTTATATAAGAATTATTTTTAAAGCGATTTGCGTCAAGAAACACCTTTATTAAAAAAATACGAAATTTAAATTTTTATACGGTCCCCCGGTCCTATAAGTTATATTTAGTAAAAATTTACTGTGACACTAACAAGTAAGACAAAAAAAGTCTCATTCCTCTAACATTAAAATTGACCGAGTTATGAAACTTTGAAATGCATGACTTATACCACTTTTTTGCATCTTAAAACAGATGATTTTGGCCATGCTTTCAGGGGTCGTATATAAAGCACTTAAACTTATTTCAAGGTATTTGCGTTTTAAAAGAAATCGTACAACTATTACGATTGAGTTAACTTTTATTAGTTAAGTTTCAGATTAGTTAAAATAATTGTATTTTAACATATGTTTCATTTTGAATGATTTAATGCTATGATTTCTTTTAACAAAAATTATGTTATTTTCATAAGGTTTTATTTAACTTGCAACGATAGTCTTTGCAGTTTAAAATTTGTAGTCGAACTTTAACTAAATTTCAAATATCCTATCGAAGTTAAATTTTACATACTGACTTAAATCCGATGACAATGTAATATTATTATGATTTTCGACGCTTACCATTTTATACATATTTATATTCGAGGAAAACACAAAAAAATTCGGATAGATTAACGTCAACATGTTTAAGAAACAGTTTTAGATTAGATAACATAAACCTGCGATGGTTGTGTTTTTTAACTTTTATAATTACGTTTTATGTATTTTTTAACGCTGAATAAAAAAAAAAATACCTTCACTTTTAACCATCATTTCAGGATTTTTCGGAAATCGTGAATTTCAAGGTTAACCCGACAGAAGGCGCGCACCCAGCACTGACGTTGGAGATCGCGCGGGATGACTGGGTCACCCCAATCAGTTTTATACAAATATTGTGCTATAAACAAGAAAAATATCATTTGATTTTAACAATAAGTTCATTAAATCATTAAGAAAGTAAGGTAAAGCTAGGAGAGTCTGCGCACAATTCAAAAGAATAACAATTAAAAATCTAAATATTAATTTTTTGCTAAACTATCCATGAATAATTTTTACTTCATTTGTTTTTTATGAATTTCCATTGTTATTTTGCTGTTACGTTGCAATTTAATGGAACTGTTGTAATAAAACCAAGAAAGTTATTTTGCGCAATCTGTCCTTACAGGGTTGGTGTGATTGCGCACATGGGTAGGAGAGATCGTTACTAATAATAACTATAATTAAATTGTTAACAATAATAATTACACTTAAATGACATTGTTGTAAGGTTTTTGTGAACAAATATTATTGTATTAGGAGTGAATATTTCAACCTAATATTCAATGAATCAGAAAAAGGAAATAATTTTAAAAACGATTAAAAAATTTAATTAAAGGGAAAAAATTAAAGAATCAGAAAAAGCAAGTCCAGATAAGATTACAAAGTAACATTAAGTTACTTGACAACACGTTTAATTTAAAATTAGTCCATTTTCATTTTTAATTTTTTTAGGCAAATTTACTAATAAGCTGCGTAATTTCTCCAGCATGCGGTAACTAATGGGAACAATGCGCCATCTCTCCTAAGTAGCAGATGCGTAAACTCTCCAATTTCGGTAAGAGAGATTGCGCGGCATTTTATTTAAATACGGCCGCTACTAAAACGATCCGTTGATGTTCACATTGTTAGTCTAGATTAGTAGCTTATGAGAAATCGTTTAAGTGTAAAATATTTTGTACTACTGGCATTGTATAGAAATTCTGATTAATAGCTATGAAAATTCAAGCACTTACTTTGGGAAAACAAAACAAAATATCAATGCTTTGTCTTAGACGCTCAAAACAATCGCTGTGCGCTCACTCTACTCCTTACCCTTGAACCTATATGTGCGCAATCTCTCCGACCGCGCCATCTCTCCTGGCTTTACCTTATACTTCTGTAGTTAAAAAACTTTTGTAATGTTTCAGAAAACTTTACAATCAAAATAATATGATACCTTTATCAGGAGTTTTAAATCTACATACATTTCTGGTAAACATAAGAAGAATGATTTTTACAGGTAAAATTATCATACTTTATGCAAGAAATTGTAGTTTTATTGTCTTTAAATCTGTTTAGTTCTGTTATATTGCGTGCGATAATTTTTACTTCTGCTAAATGATTTATTATATTTTAAGAACAAGTTTTAACTTTTTGATTTGTTTTTTTCTTTTTCCAAAACTGTTTTATTTTTGCTAACAAGCATACTTTCTTTTGAATCAGACTTTTTGTAATCATTATCCTTTTGCTCAAACTCACTTTCGCTGTCGTGAGAAATGTATATTTCCTCATCAGGTTCATTTTCACCAGCTTGATCAATTTCTTCTTCAGAAAACTCATATTCATCTAATAAATTTCTCAAAAGTTCCATTTCTTTTTAATAGTCTGTAAGTTTACGTTTGCACGCCATTATTTATTAAATAATTCAACGCAAAAAACAACATAAACACTTCAGAACAGAAAACTACGCTGCTTAAAATGAGAAATTTCGAAGCAATAACGGTCGCGTGGGGAGACTGAGTCACCCCTTTTTTACATAGATTCCAAAAAAACGATTGTTTCACGCGCAGAAAGGAAAGGAATGTAAAAATAACATTACACCTAGCAAGGAGAGAGTCAGACAGGAAGATACTGAAAAGATGATTAATTACAGATAAACATTTTTCGCGGGACTGATGTTTTTCTAAGACCGGGGTGACTCTGTGTCCCGCGCGATCTCTCTCGGGTTAAAAAATAGCAAAAAATCTAATACTATAAAATAGATGTAAGACTTTTTTATTCAGTTTAATTTTATTTAATTCAATAATTTATTCAAATTTTTGGCTTATAGTGGGCTTCTTACAGCTAAGCTCAGGGGTCCGATGAGGTTGGGAGGGAAGGGGGGATCAATTTTAACTTTGAAATTTGCGATTAAAGAAGTATCCTGACGTGATGGTTTAAAATGAAGGTCATTTTCGGATTCAGCGCTAAAAAACACATGAGAGTCAATTTTCAAAAGCTAAAAAACATGACACAACCCAAAATTTGAAAAGAAACCAGTTTGTAAAGAATTGAGGCTGTTGTTTTTCATCCTTTTATTTAACAAAAATTCTGTTATTTTTATCCTCTTATATGTTCAGTACAAATTGTATATTTTACATTAATATGTCAGAATGATTATAGATTTCACATTTGTATTAGATTGCAATGTTAATTTTACTCTCAACTATTTTTTTTATATATCTGACGATTATTTATATTTTTACTACATTTGTGAATGACCCCTATTTCACAGCAAAAAATATACTCCAACTTTAAACAGCTATTACTCGGTCAATTTTTATGTTAGATAAATGGGACTTTTTCTGTCTTACTTGTTAGTGTCACAGTAAATTTTTAATAAATATCACTTATAGGAATGGGGACCGTATAAACATTTAAATTTCGTAATTTTTTACCAAATGTTTTTCTTGACCCAAATTGCTTTAAAAATAATTCTTTACCTTATTTAAACCATTTCTGTATTTGGAAGTATGCATCTAGGACCAACGGTTGCGAAAATAAAGGTCGGTCAGGTTATACGTGGTCACCCTGCATATAAAACTCGTTCTTGGTATGTATGTATGTTCCTTATACAAATCTACAGTTTTTGTCAGATTTGAACGAAACTTGATGTACATACGTTTTAGAACACGAGTAAAATTACTGATAACTTTAAAAATTTCTCAGGTCATTCTTTATCATTTTTTTTTCAAACATCTCCCATAGTTTATCACTAGAGAAATCTTTTCTTTTTCTTTTTTCAATTTCTAATGCAATAATTCTTTCCTGTTCCCACTCTCTAAAAATTGCCAGAAAGAATTAAAAACAAATGATAACACGCTTATTTTCTTTTTATAAGCCAATAAAAATTCAGAATCACTTGATATATTTTTTAATTTCCGAAGTTGAAGTGATTCTAAGAAGAAAATGCGCATTTTGTTTCTATATAAATAGAAAACGATAACTTTGAATGCGTTAATATGATGTAGTACTTTAATTTATATTTATTTGTAGTTAACACATCTACTTTAATACAGACGTTTAAATTTCAAGAAAACAATTTAATAAATACATAAATAAATAAAAAGAAAGAACCCAGGTATGACGTTACATTTTATTAAAGGTTTTCTTTTGATTTCAAGCTAAGTCTAATTAATCGTATGCTATGTTCTATTCCTTCTTCGGTTGTATACTACAGCTATATCTTATAGCTATACGTTATATTGCTAAGTGTTTTATTTATTTAGAATCAGTGGTAAAATTTTCTTTGATTTTTATTAAAGAGAGGGTCATTTCTTTCGTTTTTCAACAAAAACGTCAATACTAAAACTACATATAAAAGTAACATGACTTCCATCTAATCATTACAGATTTAATTTTTATTAATGGAAATTTAAGTTTCAATTTTAAAATGATGGTTTATTATCAGTGAAACGCCCGTATTTTCTGAAATTAACATTTATTATTATCCATAGTGTAAAGGTTTACCCACAATTACGTTTAAGAAGTATGAAACAATTTTTCTAAATGTTACTGTAGTGGCTCTTTTATGCAATTTAGATCGAACTTGAAAGTAAATATTAAGATACTCGTTATATAATGTCATTTTTACTAACTCCATGTTTCCATTATTTTATTTTATTTTTGCTGTTAAATTTATCGGCACGCTGTTTAATGAAATCTGGCAACTTTCCAGTTTTATAGTTTTTTTTTTAGAATAATAAAAAAAATAAAATGTTTTCTTTGGTGATATTGATTTTGGTGTAATTCATAAGTTATATTAAAACATTTAAAACTAAGAAATTAATATGATTTGAACACACCTTCAAATATTATGCAAGGCAATATTTTCTTTATTTCTTTTTTTTAAGTGGTAATTTAGTTATGGAATATTCGCGTAAACCAACAAATGCTGAATTATTTACATTGTTTTAAGAAAACACCAGTTAATCATTTGTAATTTAGTCGCACGCAGATTTAAAAATATCCATTCTTGAAAATTACTTTAAAATCCATAAAACATCTGTAAATTGAGATACGTTTTTCAAACAAATAACATTGAAAGTACATTTTTTTTTTAATTCGACAGTATAAAAAATTAATGTGCTATGTTTAAAAGTAAATGTCTTTACTTTATAAAGATTAACTAAGTTGATCTTTCTGGATTGGATTGGACACAGATTAAAAAGTATACATGCTTTAAAATTACTTTAAAATCCGTAAAAAATCAGTAAATTGAGATAAACTACATTTGAAAGTGCATTTTTTTTTCTAATTGACAGTTTAAAAAATTAAATTATGCGATATTTAGTAGTTACAAAAATGCAGTACAAGCAAAATTTAATGTTTAGTTCGTTGCTACAGTTAATATGATGTCACGGTAATCTTTCTGTTTTATAATATAGATGGATGTCATATGAAAGCGTATTTCGCAAAATGTTACGACGTTTGGTTAATTTTCTTTTTTTCTTTGTCAGGAAAATCGTATATTTTTCTATTGTATGCGCAAAGAAAACGCGCGTTCTCATTTCTAAAGCTGAGAAATTTTACTATGGTTGAGTCAAAGTAACGCTATTTCTTATAATTGTCTTTTATATCGATATATGGTCGAGAATGCACAAACCGCTGTCATTGTTATTGTCGTATTATTGTATTTTAATTTATGTTAACCCGAGCAAAGCCGGGTGGTTCTGCTAGTTTTATACAAAATAAAGCTTTAAATTATTTAAAATTTTTGTATGCTGAAGAGGGGTGAAGCACAGGATCCGGCAATGGTAAATTTCAGGAGCTAGAGGTTATTTTAGAGGGTTGTGTATTTATTCTTATTAGAGTGCAAATAACAATGCAGAATAGTTTTAATAAAAGCGTTTTAAAGATTTGCATTTCTCTGCTGGAGGGATGGGGGAAATCTGAAATTTGTGTGTGTGGGGGGAGGGAGTGGCAGGGGAGTAATTTATATTTATTGATTAATAATGTATTTATTGATTATTTATTGTCACTATAGGGAAGTAAATATGACAGAGTTTTATTTTTTAACATAAAACTATAAATTTAAAATATTTCAAATTCTTTGATTGCTTGGCACAAAGGAGGGGGAGCATAAGTTTTGGAAGTTGGGGCTTTAATTTAGATGATTATTTAGTTAATTTTATTAGTGGATGTCTATAAGAATAGTTTTAGATTAGTTTTTCAGATAAAGTGCTTTAAAGATTTGAGTCCCTATGCTGGAGGGAAGGAGCGGGAATTTTAGGAAGCAGGGATATAATATATATTATTTATTATTTATTGTCACTAAAGAGCAATAAATGGTACATAGGGTTTTTTTTTAAATCAAATTAAAGATTTAAAATATTTTTGATTATTTGTATGCTGGGGGAGTTGTAAAGGAGGGAGGAAGCGTAAATTTGAGAGGTTTGGGGTTAATTTAGATGAATATTTATTTATTTTTATTAATGAGAAACAAATGTTGCAGATTAGTTTTTTAAGATAAAGAACTTTAATGATCCGATTCTCTGAGGGCAAACATATATTTTGGGTAGCAGAGGATTATTTTTATTATTGAATATTTATTAATACTAAATAGCATTAAATATGGCAGGTGAGCTTTATAAAATAAAATTAGAGGTTTTAATTTATTTTTTAATTCTTTGTATGATGGGGGCAGCAAAAGTGGGGGGAAGGTAAATTTGGGATGTTAAGTGGTAATTTGATGATTTTTTTTTTCATCAGTGAGCAACCATAATTGCCAATTAGGAATTGTTGAATATAATATTTTCAGTAATAGAATAGCGTCATTCAAAATTTTATATTATTATTTTTAAAACTCATATTTAAAATTCTTAGAGCCATAAGTTAAAGTGGTGCACTTTTTAAACGGTTTTTGTACTGATTTTAAATACTTGTGAATGAAAATGCGTAGAGCTATACTGACAAAAATGGAAAATCTTAAATTTATACTTTTAAGTTTATAAAAAGTTTTTAGATTTAAAAATATATGAATATAGGAAAATTTTAACTATTTAAATTTTAAACGTAACGATAAAATCCAATTACAAATATTTTTAATATATACAAGTAAATACTAAACAGAATGCAGAACGTATTTTTACATTTAAGTACTAACAAGAATGCATGGTTACAAAGAAAATCTTTTAAAGAAAAAGATGTAAAATGAAAACGGAAACATATTTTTGAAAAATTAAACAAAATATGTTATCTACATGCTAATTATTAGCTATCAAACATTAAGGCTTACCTCATGTTTTTCTATAAACTAAGAAATTTGAAAGTTTGTATATAATCTATCATTTTCAATGATTTCATATTATTCAGTCGAGTAAAATTATATTTAAAAAAATTTACTCCCTTTTCCCTTGCACATTTTTACCATAAAATTATTACATTTGTTTTTATCAAAAAGCATTCTCATAGGATTTAAATTTCCTTATTTCTTCATTAGGAAAAAAAAACATTTTTTAAAAATATTATATTAATGATTTTGTAATTTTAATACACCGACACTTTTTGTGATAGTTATATGATTAATTTATAATAGGACATTCTTCTATGTTATCTTGATAAATTATAGATGTCAGTTTGGAAGCATTATTATTGTTATTATTATTACTATTATTATTATTATGAAATAGCTTCTTGTGCATTTCCAATAACTAACAATGCTTACAAATATTAGAAATAGAATTTTCTAAGTTTATTCTTTTTTTCTTTTTAAAGTTCAAAAGTATTGATATTTTTTCTTTTTTGTTATTTTCTCTTAACAGTTTATAATAACTTCAAACTTCACCTATTTTCGTAAACTCGTATTATAATATAATAATATGATTGTGATTTTGAAGGAAAATTATATATTATAGCAAAACTTTATTGTTTGGTTTATTTTATGTAAGTTACAGATGTATCTATATTTACTATGACATATAAGGCATACAAATATCATCTAAACCATTGCATCAAGTGATGTTCATAAAAATGCCCTGAAAACTATAATTCATTTGTTAGAAAATAAAATATTTTCAAGTTTTGAATTGAATGATTTAAAAATAGCAATTTAATACCAATTCGACAAAGTGAAAAAAAGTATATATATTTTTAAATATTAAAATACAATTATGTTAAGATAAAACTAAATTTCTTTAACACAATTCCTAATGTTTTATGTAATATAACTATACAATGAAATAATATATGTAGTGAAAATTTTTATTTTGTAATCCTTGAAGAATTTTTGTTTGATTAAGTGTGTTTTCACAGTAATAGAGATTGTACAAATTTGATTAATCTAATTTTGGATGCAATCATATTTAAATAAGATTATGTTTTCTTTAAAAGAAATTCTAAAATGTAATAATATTTTTAAGGAATTTTATCCCCGGAACATTAATAAAGTAAATAATGAACCACTCTGTAAAATAACAGATGATTTATTTGGTAACTTTTTAAACATGTTCTGCTGTAAATTTTCCATTTTCATGCACTTTTTATATGAGAAAAAGATGAAGTTTTTATAAAATAAAGACTAAGCATGATACATTGAAAAAATGGATTTATTTCAACGTTCATTCGGCTAAGTGTTTTATTTGGCTTAGTTCCAAATATAATCTTTCCTTTATCTCTTCTGACAGTACTAGTTTTTCTCTGTACTTCAGCAGATAAAAACTCATGATTATCAAACCATCATATACAATCTACACATTTATGGATATGCAATCTATTAAAAAATAAAATTTACTATAATTAAGTTATAGTAATATAAAGTAATGTTTTTAGAATTCAAATGTAACAGTAAACAAATATAATATAGATATAGTAAATGTATATAGAATATAGTTAAAATGTAGCTACAGTCAAGACAAATGTAATATAACAGTAAATATAGATATAATTTCGATACAGTAAAATAACCAACAAAAACACTAATAATTAAATGCATCTTCTTTTTTAAGTGGACATTTAATATCACTGCAACGACGACAAAAAAAATAAATCTTTACTGTTAAGCAAGAATAATCTAAAAAATGATCTTATTTCAAAACTTTTTTTTTTTAACTGACACACACATAACTTAACACTTAATAGTATACATTTTTTATAGTTATTTTCTACACATAAATGCTGTATTAATTAATTACACTGATATTATAATATTAGTAAAATATTACTATTATTTTGTTACTTTTGCATGTGTAAATTAATTTATAAGGCTGAAAATGTTTACTTGAGAATCAATAGCATCCCAAAATTCAATATTAAGTTTTCAGAAAACTGCTTGAAACACCATAAAAATTACTCGGAAACTTTTTACGAAAATAAGTGGCAGCAAAACAAAATTCATTAGATATATGCTTTTTTTAATGTCGAAAGTGTATTTCCTTGTGAGTTTTCTAAAAATAAAGAACGCAGTTATCAATAGCGGGTAACTCGGAAGTTGTTATTGTATATTTTTATACAAGGTTATATGTTATTTTTGTAGATTAAGAAACATTTGTCTTTTTTACACTGTGCCGGTAGCTCTGGCTTGAAATTTCCGTAGTAGTTGAACCAATAGCATCCTAAAAACCGATGTTAAGGTTTCAGAAAACTGTTTAAAACACTATAAAAATTACTCGGAAACTGTTTTCTGAAAATGCAGCAAAACAAATTCGCTTGATATATGCTTTTTTGAATTTCGAAAGTGTATTGGCTTGTGGGGTTTCTAAAAATAAAGAACGCCGTTCTCAATAGTGGGTAACTCGGAAGAGGTTACACTATAATTTTGTATATGATTATATTATATTTTCGTTGATTAAGAAACATTTGTCTTTTTTTTTACACTGTGCCTATAGCTCTGGCTTGAAATTTCCGTAGTAGTTGAACCAATAGCATCCTAAAAACCGATGTTAAGGTTTCAGAAAACTGTTTAAAACACTATAAAAATTACTCGGAAACTTTTTTCTGAAAATGCAGCAAAACAAAATTCGCTTGATATATGCTTTTTTGAATTTCGAAAGTGTATTGGCTTGTGGGGTTTCTAAAAATAAAGAACGCCGTTCTCAATAGTGGGTAACTCGGAAGAGGTTACACTATAATTTTGTATATGATTATATTATATTTTCGTTGATTAAGAAACATTTGTCTTTTTTTTTACACTGTGCCTATAGCTCTGGCTTGAAATTTCCGTAGTAGTTGAACCAATAGCATCCTAAAAACCGATGTTAAGGTTTCAGAAAACTGTTTAAAACACTATAAAAATTACTCCGAAACTTTTTTCTGAAAATGCAGCAAAACAAAATTCGCTTGATATATGCTTTTTTAATTTCGAAATGTATTGGCTTGTGGGGTTTCTAAAAATAAAGAACGCCGTTCTCAATAGTGGGTAACTCGGAAGAGGTTATACTATATTTTTATATATGGTTATATTATCTTTTCGTTGATTAAGAAACATTTGTCTTTTTTTACACAGTGCCTATAGTTCTGGCTTGAAATTTCCGTGGTAGTTGAACAAATAGCATCCTAAAAACCGATGTTAAGGTTTCAAAAAACTGTTTAAAACACTATAGAATTACTCGGAAACATTTTTCTGAAAATGCAGCTAAACAAAATTCGCTTGATATATGCTTTTTTTGAATTTCGAAAGTGTATTGGCTTGTGGGGTTTCTAAAAATAAAGAACGCCGTTCTCCAGAGTGGGTGACTCGGAAGACGTTATTGGGTTTTTTTTTGTATATGGTTATATTATATTTTCATAGATTAAGACACATTTGTCTTTTTTTTACATGTGACTATAGCTCTGGTTCATAATTTCTGTGGTAGTAGAATATTTTTTAAATCAGTCATATAATTTTTTTTTCTCACGCCTCTTAAAAATAGTTTCAATACTCATTAATGACGTCCTCCTAACGCTCATTTCAACAAGGAAAGTGCAAAAAGTCCTTTAGGGAAGCGTCAAGTTACTGTACAGCCATTTCTTCATTCAGGACGCAATTTTACCAGTTTGTGTTTCACTTTACGCTAAATGATCGACAGTTCGTTTTGATGAGAGACAGGAGACAATGTGTTTATAAAACTCGAATATGTGAATGTCTTTTTTAAATAAAATTAGAATTTCTTCATGAAAAATGGGTTTTAAAATTGTTCAATGATAATAGAGTAAATTTATTTTAGCTTTACATGATACTTTTCCGAGCTTTAATTAAACTTCATAACAAAACCCAGCGGGAATCCTGAATCTCTACAGAAACGTTACTGGAAATTGACATTACCTATTTCATCGAATTATTTCTTCAATTTATTTATTAAAAATGAATCGTTTTATTACAGCCACTTTAATAAAGACGCCAAACATGAACTTTGAAAAGACTTTGGAAAGGCTCTGAAGAGGTATGAGAGAAAATTAAATTGCTTTTATATAAGTTTTCTGTAATAATGTGTTTGAGTCAGAACTATAGCATAGGTCTAGGTTATCCTATAGACTGAAATTTGTGCCAAAAATATGGCATTTTTGCATAGAAAGTAACTGTTAAATTCGTTTCCATAAGGCGTGCCCAATCTTCTGTATTTCCCGTTGATTATAAACCATTTAATTTAAATTCTTCCAAATATACTGCACAAAATCAAATTAAAATAAAAAAAAGATTATATAATATATAAAAATCTAATGATTTTCGAATAAAAAAATACATTTACATTTTCCGTACTATGATGGTGTATCTGTAAATTCCCAGACGTCCATTGACAGCATCAGAGTTTTTATGAGCTTCAAGAAATATCGTATCATTATATAATAAAATAATTAAACTAAAGAAAATATTAATTTTGTAAACAATAGAAATATATTTATTTTATCAATACTAGCAGTCCCGACCGGCGTTGTCCGGATTTATTTAAATATATATAAAGTTAGCTTGAATGTCATATACAAAGAAAACTAATAGAGGAAACTCCAGTGTTTTCGGCATCGTGCCGAGTTATCTTAAAATTGGTAAACAGTATAAAGGTAACTTTAAATATACCTAAAAATAAGTTGAATATAATATTTGAACGTATATAATTCTGGAGGCCACATACCCTTCGGTATTGTAGTACGCGAATGTAAAAACTGCAATAACTAGAACAGGTTCACTTCGTTAATTTATTGAATAATTGGCCAAAATTTTAAATATACATAAAATCATCTTAAATATAAAATAGAAATAAACCAGGATGTGGCGAACCCACAATCTTCACCATAGTACGCAGCGATCGTAAAAAAGGTAATCGTTATATCGGCGATCCTTCCTTTATACGCGAAATCAAATTGTACAACAAAAACCAAACGGCAAAAACATTTCCTTTTTACGTATAATTACAGTCCACCAATTAATTCCAAATTTTCAGCATCACCCTTCACGTTGCGATAGGAACCGATTTGGCATTCGTCCAATTTAGTTTTAATCACGAGAGCTCCAAAAATCACCCGGTGTTATTCCTTTTGTTTCCGAAAGAAATTAGTTCACCTTACTTGCTTTAATAATTAATGAAAAAACCGAATTCATATTTTAAATTTATTTTCTAAATATTTATTAAATATAGATTTACAAAATATAAGATGGGATAAATAAGATTTCAAATAGAAATTGTTTAATTAAAAAAAAAGTCTTTGTTTTCCGCAAAAGATGTTTAAAAAAATTAGCAAAAAATATAAAAATAACTGTAAAATTTAAGAATAGAATTTATTAAAAACTATGACAAAATATACGACTAAATTCTGATTCTGTTTCTGATGATTACGAATATATATAAAAAAAATGCTGCAAAATGTTAGAACACGCTAAAAAAAAAAATCCATTAATAAAATTCAAAATCTTAGACTCAGGTGCATTGCGAAAAAATCTTATTCTGTTATGATCAAAAATTGCAGAATTGTACGTTCAATAGATTTTACTTAACAATCGCTCACAGATACAACACGGATACACAAACACTTTATTGTATTATTATAGATATGTAGCCTTTATTTGCACCGGAGTTTTATTTTTTATAGATTCGGTTCATTTCATGGTTGCCGCAAATCACATTTAAATGAAATATTATTTTCAGTTCTTAGAAGAAAAACAGCAATAAATTTACAAATAAGGAGATCCTGAACACATTAATGAAGTCAGAAATGAGTCTCTTAGTAAAAGAAAAATTGAGACTTTCGCCTTTTTTTTTTTTTTTTTTTTGAGTAAAATTATGCTGATAAATAAAAAAATACCTTCCTTTTTTATAATAATTTTATTGGATTTTTTTTTCTTATTAATAATGATTAAGCATGATACATTAAAAAGAAATTTCATTTCAATGCTCTTTCGGCTTATAGTTTTATTTGGCTTGTTTCCAAATATAATCTTCTCTTTATATCTTCTCACAAAATTAATCTTTCTCTGTATTTTTGGAGATAAAGATTAAAGCTTATAACAGTATTTGATGCAATTCTTAAATTCATACTCATAAAGTGCGCTGCGTATAACTGAGGTATAAAATAAAAGTAAATTTAAAATGTAAGATAGGTACAATGTACAGACAGCCAAAAAAAGGAGAAAATGTCAGTATATTTTAACATGTAAATTGTCACAGAAAAAATATATAAATAGCCATTCGATTGAAATTAGTCTTTTTTTTAAATTTATGTTATAAAGTAAACTTAAGGAGGCTCTTTCGACTGAAATTGTATTAAAAGTTGACATTTCCATTACGAACACCTAATTTTGACAAAATTTTTAGCTTTTTCGGTAAATTCTACATAAGGATAGCAAACAGAAAGTCATTTGGAAAAGTAGACTTGGATGTATAAGGATTTAATGTTTGAAACTTCTATTTTTTTTTTATTCCTTGGTAATCGTTGCAATCATCAGATTGCAATCTGTTTAGTTTTTAAAGCATAACCCAAAAACTACTTGGAGGATAGAGCTGGGATTTTGGATTTTCCTATTTAATTATTCTAGCAATCAATTTCTGTTTAAATATTCATATGTTCAATTCATGTTTCTTTCGACATTAATTTTAAACAATGCCGAGTTACGATATATATGCTAATTTTAATTACCACTCATTTCGCAGAGTAGTTCTTGAGTTGTTTTTCAAATTATGATCGGATATCCCGACCATCAAATTTTAATCCTTTCAAAAATAACGGCGAACGCAGGTTATTTCGCGCCTCACGAGACGATTTTTTTACACTAAAAGTTACTAAACGTTTGTAATGCGACACGATCTTTTTACAGCACCATGATAGACCAGATTTACTCCACCTACAACAGTTTCGAAACGTTCGGACGAGAAAAAATATATCAAAAAAAAAAGAAAATCGGAGAATTTTTCGGCGAAAACCCATAGTAACGGAGGTTTCTGCGTGGTTACTCTCGGCTTCGGGTAACGTTTTCACTATTTAATATGCATATATTTTCACATAACTTTATAAAAGACTTGGAAACACTTATATTTATAAACCACTAAAATTTCAGAAAGTTCGGATCGCGAAATTTTTTTATGTTAACGGACATGACGCGAAAACCAAAAAAAAAAAAAAAAGCGAAAAGAAAACATATTTATTTTACAACCAGATAACAATATTTGTCACATAATTTTTACACGAGCTGTAAAACCGTTATATTTATGTAAATTAAAAATTTCAATGTGTTTAGACAACAAAAACTATTTTTAAAAAACTATGAAAATATCCTATATGAAAAAAGAAGAAAATGTTTTCTTACGAGAGCTTTTATCATTAATTATCAGAATATTTTTGCTATTTTGTCTTAAAATAAATTCATACAAAATTGGGTTAAAGATAAAAAATAATACAAATTTGGAGTTTGTTTAAAATTTTACGTGGGTCCGGGCAACGCCGAGCGGGTCAGCTAGTAGTAAAATAAAAATAAGAAACATTTTAATGAAATACTAAAATATTCCGAAACATTATGTATTCGGTAACACTACGATAACATCAAAATAAAGAAATATTTTTTTCTATGTATTTTAAAACTGTCTTATTTCAAATCTCATTTGCCTTATTTTAACTGTCTTCAATTTAAATATATTGCTTCTCGTTATGGCATTTCAGCATAAATGTTTTTGACATTTCATCAGAAAATAAATATACTTCATTTTAAGATTATAAAATGTTTCTAACTTATAGTCTTATAGAATGCTGCATAAAACTGAATTAAGAAATAACACATATTTTAATCGAAATTACTAACATAATTGATTTTCAGTAATAAATGACTCGCTGGTTATACTGAAAGTAATGCAAAAGTTGTCACGACCTTTTATCTGACAAAAGACGTTCAAATTCTACATATGAATTGAACAAATATTTCTCTTTAATAAGTCATTTTTTTCCGTTGCAGGTAACTAATGAATTGCAAGCAAAAAGAACAGGCTGTAATAGAAATTTTGACAAAGGAAAGATGCAGGCTGTTACGCAGACAGCTTCTGAAACTTTACGCAGATTACGACATTGACAAGACCAATGTGTACATATGTGTAAAGAAGGAGGAATCAGCTGTGAAGACAAACCATACAGTGGGACACAATCCACTGCGACTACTAATATGAATCGTTAGCAAGTGCATGGATCCGTGGAAAGACATGTCAAAATCCTTTGCTCACAATGCCATACAGAAGACGGTGAAATAAAAAGGGTGTCAAAATGTGGCTGTGAAGAAATGGCTACAAATATATGTGAACACATATATTTTTTCAAAAGGAGATTCTGGAGTTGGATTCAACAGTGGCATAAATGCATCGTTTGTCATGGAAACAATATTAAATATTAACTTTGTGTTAGAAACAGTAACTCTGCTTCTAGAATTTCGATGGTGTATGACAGTTATAAACATTATGAAGATTTTTGCACTGGTTTCAGTACAGCCTTACTATTTACAAATTTGAAAAGCTATCAATGTCCAATGCAAAAGTAATATTCCCTGATATATACTGACAGGTATAAAGTAGCGTCGAAACTGATTCCGACCAAACCCGTAACCTCAAATTTTAAACCAGTCTTCGAGATGTTGTTCAAATTGAAGTCTTCATTTATTTACAAATTACAAAAATGGAAAAAAGACTTGAGAGAGAAAAAACAATTTGGTTCAAGTTTATTAAAATGTTTTATAATTATTTAAAAGTTCGTTTGAAAGGGAACTGAACTACTGGTCGCTGATGGCACGAATTGTTTCCGGTTTGTGGTGGGCTCGGATTTAAAAATCTTCGGCTCGGTCTCCGGAATAAAGCCCGAACTAGAATGAAGTATCTGTTAATTTCAATATATGCTATATTATTATAATATAAGCTATTAGATAAATAAATAAAAGTTTTAAGAAATGTATAAATAAATGAAATATTAATTTTGTACGGACACTCAAAAAGTCTTTGAATAATTTCCAACATAGTTGAAAAGTGTGTAGGATTTCGGTTTGGCTGTCCGTCTGTCTGTGCTCTAACTCTCGTAAATATACTCGGATTACCCTATAATTTTTATATATTATTGACGTTTACTGTAGCACAATCGATCTTAAAATGAAGTGTGTAGCATTTATATTTCCTTTACAGGGATAGTCAAAAGTATTCCGTTATATTACAATGAATGAGTGAAAATGTTTCACGTGCATGATGTTAATAATGTTACACCATTTTAAAGACAGTGAATCTGATATACATTTGTGAAGGGCACTACAGATTCCGTATATTGGACTACGGCGAAAAACAGTTTCTTGAGCATTATGCAACACTATTTCAAATATAATGAAATTGATATCATTACTGAGGTTTATTACAAGATACTTTATGTAGAATATGTTGTGAATAGCATTTATCGTTCATTTACAGGAACACACAAAAGATTTTGAGTACAGTACTGTATCTGAAGTACTGACTATTTGCGAAAATTGCTGGAAGTACGATTTTAGTTATGGTATGTGTTTTTAAGTTTAAGTAACTTTTTTCACACTGCGTGGTGTGTATAAAATCTGTAAATTATATAGACAATACACAAAAAATCCATACGAATTATTGAATATTTGCGTAAATTGCTTAATGGTGATTTTTAATTGAGTTATATATGCATTTTAAGCTGAACTATATATAGCATACTAAGATAATGTCTGTGAATATAAATACAATCATATACAGGAACGCGCAAAAGACTTGACACATGACCGTCTACGGATGAAAATTTCTGGAATTGTGATTTCAGTAGTTTTAAGCGTTTTTTAGCCTGAATTAAATTTGAGCTTAATATGTGGCGTGTATAAAGTTCTGTAGGTAATATACAGGGCTGTACGGAATAATGCAATTATGTTTCCATCTAATGCTAGAAATTGCTGCATGTGAATTTTCAACCTATAATGCGCTTTCTTATTAAATTCAATTTTAGCATATTATGTAGAACATATACAAATCTGTAGATCAGATACAGAGCTGCACAAAAGAATTGGAGTATTTTTCCGGCTATGGACAGTATTTGCTTAAATCTGGTATTTTCAAATATGTTATGCGCTTATAAATATGTTTACTTAGGTACCTTATTTATCTTATTAAACCGCGAAGTTTTGTTAAAGTATTCTGGAAGTGTAGGAAAGTGTTTCATAATGCTTAATGAATTTTTTTTCTCGTTTTTTATTAACTATGGTTAGAAGTTATTGTCACCAGAGGATATTTCTTACGAGTTTTTAATATTTGTTAAAACTCACATTTAAAATAATTCACGAAAATCCAAAATTATCTATGTTTCTTTAAGTATAAAAATACAGTCTGTCTCAAAACTTTCGACATAACAAGAAAATGTTTATTAATTAACAACACAAAATTAAACAAAAACATATTATTTACATATTAGATTTTATCAAATTAATCCAATAAATCATATCAAAATGAATAAATGTATACATTGTAATAGCTTTGATAAATAAACAGTTAGAAGTATGTATCTATACAGTTAGAAGTATGCATCTATACAGTTAGTCAGAATGGATAAAATACATCATTTAACATTTCTAATAATCGTGTTTCCATTGAGTCAACTGGTTTTTGAAACATCATTCATGGCAAAGAATACCATGATTTTTCAATGGTCATATTTAATTCCTTAGTAGAGTCATATTTTTCCCCATTTTTTTATATTTCACATGGTAACATATCATTAGTTTGTTTAATGACCGGGCATTAAAAAATTGGCCGATCAATAAAAGTTAGCATTTCGTGCGGAAAGTCAATGTTTCGTTCTATCCGAGTTGGGGCTAAGAAACATTGTTGTGCTAAAATCTAAACTCAGGACTCCCCATGATGTTGCCAAATGGAAATAGATGCCGCTCTAGTCTACCTTCATACGTTTGGCCATTAGAGTCATTCGCTCCTCAATATCAACAGAGACTTACCGCCTTGCTGTCTACTGATGAATGTACGTGGTTATTTCTTCAGATTATGCCAATAACAATTCTAGCCTTCAGGACCATAAGGATTACACATCTTTTCGCGGGTGAATAATACGGTGATCCACGTGTCCTACGACATGTACTTTGGAATCGTATGCATTCTGGCCTGTTTACGGTCTGATGTGAGGCACAGTTTGCAAGATTTATTTTTATGACAATGTTCTTGCAGTCTCTTATACGTTTATGTATTTTATCCTTTGAGATACTGATATCTAATTTTTTTTAATTTCTTATGAACATATTTTGCTTTGCCACTAATCGTCCAATTTTTTTATCAGTCTAAAAACTTTTGACATGTGGCCACCTGTATCTTTATTTTCGGTCGAAATTGTTATTTCTAGTAAGTACTATTTATATCCTTCGCTTTAAATTATTTAATATTCTAGAAATTTCAATGACATGTTTATTTTTCTAATTCATTTTAAATATCTTTAAAATTTCCTTTTTATTTGTTAGATCTTTTTTATAGCTTTCATAATCTTAAATTATCAACGGAAATTGAAAATTTGTTGTTCTACGCCTCCAGGAAAACGGTTGGTTGGTAGGAACGGTTTGATGAATGAAATCAATCCAGCATCTCTTAACCCTTGACGAATGTCTCTAAACTTTTGAGAGAGTATTTAAAAAAAATAAAAAGGCACACTTTAAAAATAAATAATGTTTATGAAGCCAATATAATATCTCAACTATGTTTCATTTGAATTTCATTTTAAATTTTTATTGTGAAATTATTTGATGTATTTCTCTTTCCAGTTTTATTCTCAGATGTTAGTTTGAACCAGAAATTTTGACATAGACTGCCCAATAACATTTCTGAACGTATGAAAACAATGATGGAGTAAACAATGAGTTTCTCCATAAAGTTTAAAATGAACCATTTTTTAAAATATATATAATAATTAAACAAATGCTGAAAAAATGTTTACGCACGTTTTGTGCGAAAATTTTGTTTTTGTTTTTTTAATAATGATTAAACATGTCACGCTTAAAAGCAAAGGCTGTTTCGTCTTAGTGAGTTTGTGGCGTACCCTTGGAGCACGTAAGATGAAAAAGTAACCACGGCACAAAATTTAACAATAAAAATAATGCATGTAAAGGAATGAAAAATAATGGATGATAGATGACCGGACAGTTTTCATCTAAAGATGTTAAAACATGTCCTGACGCACTGAAGCGTCGATGGGGAATACTATAAAAAAGACATTCACTAAATCCAAACACTAGCTTCAAACGAGATGGTTACGCTAAACCTAAGAATACTTCGCTTCAACTCACAATAAAATGGACTAAAAACATTCTAGTTATTACTATCAATAGCCCTTCAAATACTGCAATATAGCTAATCATTTATGCTACAAATTATATGATTTGGATCCAAATATTCCTTTTTTATATCCCCTGACATCAATGGAATTTACTCATTATAGGATTTCATAAAGAAAGATGCTTATTGCATTATCCGATAGAAATTTATGCACACAAAATATGCTGAGTAACAGGAAATTTTAGCAATAAGAAGTCATTAGATTTTAGCAGAATTTCTGCGATTTCTTAGTCTAAAAAACCTCAGAAATTATCTGTTGAAATCGAGTGCGTATTTGCATATATACTTATTATCTGTTGCCAATGAAGTTTCTATGTGTAACGTGTTTTCATTAGTAAAACGCTACGTGTTTGCGGGTCTGATGATCCAAGATGTGAGGAAATTTTGCGAGGTGAGAATCGTCTAGGTAACTCGATGGAACAATGGCGCGTTGACCCAAAGTCCAAGGTTCAAGTCTTAGTCTGGATACTTTTCACTTTGCTGACAAAATTTCGTTTAACACTAAATTATAGAGAATGAAATATTTATTTCAATTTGACATTTGATATCGATACATTGTAGATATAAGAAAATAACAATGGCAAAAGTTTTAATTAAATGCATATTTTTTTAGAAAATGTGTTAATTTGATATCAATATGTTGACGTGAAAATATATATTTGTTTATTTTTTCGTTATAATTGGTAAGCAGAAATAATCAAAAGATTATTTTATCTCACTACGGCATTAGTCTTATTTTATCTCATTTCGACTTAAACATATTCTTCATTTCATATTGCTCTACAGTATAAATGTTTATCTACATTTCATGAGAAAATCAATTACTTGTGTTTATTGCATAAAAGGTAGACACAATTTAGCTGGGCAATTTTGTGACTGGATAAATTGCTAATCGTAAGATACCGTTTAAATGGCATAATATTAGTATCACGAGGTTGCAGATATACTTTTTACCTCTTTATCGCCATGTTGTATTGTTAGTTATTCTATAGTTTCTAAGGTCACTAATACTTTAGCCCCTATAGTTCATTGTTTGTTTAAACTAAAATATCAAGTTTTCAACCCTCAGCTTCCAAAACCCATTACTGAATTTTAAAAAAACAAAAAAACAACAACACTCCAGTTCGTTTAATCAACATGAGCATTCTCACGAACGTATGGCTGATTTACCGATGGCACATTTATGAGGGTACTGAAGGGCAACGAAACCTAATTACCTTTCTTTCAAACGTAATTTCCATTGATATTGGATTAACACTTTTCTGCTCTTGAAAAGATAAAAAGGTACAAAACTAAACAAGGATGTAAACAAATTCCTTTTTCTCATTAAAAAAGGATCGGGTGTCAATTAAAAATTTGTGCCTCTAGAGTCAAAATCAGCGTATTGGTTCAATATGAAAAACATACCACCCAGTTAACTGAAAGTTTGATACAATAGTGATGTCTAACGCCATAATCTGAAAATGATAAAACTCTTTCAAATTGACCCTTTTTTAAAAGGTATTTTAAAAAAATTTAATGATAGGTGGGGAAATATATTTGTAATACGCTCATTTTAATATCCCAAAATAGTGTTTTTCAGTTATCACTTTGTAAATAAGCGTTCAATATGGTGCCTTATTCTTCAATAAAATCGATATAATATATTTATAAATGTGATAATAATAAGAAAAAAACTTCAAATTGTATAGATTTTTAACGTTATTTCTACAAAAAAAAAAACTCATTTTATATTATCAAGACTTAATACAACATGTTTATTATTTAAAATTCTTTTATCATGTTATTTTCTATAATCCCAGAATTGATAAAAATTGTGTAACTGTTATCGTTAGCCATATGTTTATCGCTCTTTTCTAACTCTCTAGCCGAAAATAGCAGTTATTTTGAGGAGCAAATATATCATTATTTTTTATGATGCTGAAATAGAAAGAAATAAAGACATTAAATAATATGAAAGGAATTAACTATTAATGTTTTTTGACTTCATGATAACTTAGATCAATAAAATATAAAAGTGAAATTGATTTAGAGTTTCTTACTTAATATATTTTAGTTTTTTTTTTCAGATATTTGAATTTATATCACAGCATGCAAAATGAAGAAGGAAAATAGACAATAGCATGATGTTACTATAATTTCCGAGAGGTCCGCTATAAAAATAAAATGATTATGGTTTAGCACAAAGATAGGAATACTTTGGAATTTTAGCTTCTAGATATACAGTTTTCACAGAATAAATTATATTATAAAAAATCATAAATATAAGCAAAAATAAGTATATAGACCTTTAAAATAACAGTGAAGTAAACTTTTTAATTTGCTATTGTCTTTCTTCGAGTTTTATTATCACGCACTGTAAAACAGAACATGTTTCCTAATCTACAAAAATAGCATATATCCACGAACGAAAATATACAATAACCTCTTCTGAGTTACACATGATTGCAAAAAGTTTTCTTTATCTTTAGAAGCCTCAGAAACCAATATATTTTTGAAATTTAAAGAAATATTTATAAAAACAAAGTTTCATTTGCTCCCACTTATTTTCGGGACTTGTTTATAGCGCATTAATCAGTTTTTTCATACCATAATATCGTATTTTTACGATGCTAAAATTCTCAATTAAACGTTTTCATCTGCATATTTGAATTTATGCATTCAAGCGTTACGAAATGATATTAATTTTAATATTAACACTAGAACGACTGGAAATTTTACACAAGTTTCATAAAAATATTTCACACCAGAATTTTTATTTAGGACTTTTAACTTCTTTATTGAACTTATTTTTGTGCGGTGTATATTTAACTTATTGTATGAAGAAATATCAGGTTCGAATCGACATTTTTCTTTTGGTAGGGGCCAAAATGGCCCCTCACCGTCATTCTAGTGTTAATGTTAATGCTAATCATTTCTCCTGTCTGTATGTAAAACATGTTTGTTGAACATAAAAATGCTAACTTGAAAACTGATAGCACCCGAAAAACCTATATTCCGGGTTAGAAAAACTGATTAAACGTGCACTATAAAAACAACTTGGAAACATTTCTCAGAAACAATGGCAGAAAAAGAAACTGTTCTTTAAATCTCAAATGTATATTGGTTTCTAAGGTTTCTAAAGATGAAAAACACTTTTCGTAGTCAGTGGAAACTCGGAAGAGGATATTGTATATTTTAACTTTTTTAATAGTGTGCTACCAGTTCATTTTATATGATGAAAATACTTAATGTAAACCAACATTTTTTTTTCTAAACTTTACTTTTAACCTTTTAAATAGTGTTTACCAGTTCATTTTATATGATAAAAATACTTAATGTAAACCAACATTTTTTTTTCTAAAATTTACTTTTAACTTTTTTAATAGCGTGTTAGCAGTTCATTTTATATGATGAAAATACTTAATGTAAACCAACATTTTTTTTTTAAACCTTACCTTTAACTTTTTAAATAGTGTTTACCAGTTCATTTTATATGATAAAAATACTTAATGTAAACCAACAATTTTTTTTTTTCTGAAATTTACTTTTAACTTTTTTAATAGCGTGTTACCAGTTCATTTTATATGATGAAAATACTTAATGTAAACCAACATTTTTTTTTTTTCTAAAATTTACTTTTAACGTTTTTAATAGTGTGTTACCAGTTCATTTTATATGATGAAAATACTTAATGTAAACCAACATTTTTTTATTTACTTTTAACTTTTTTAATAGTGCGTTACCAGTTCATTTTATATGCTTAAAATACTTAATGTAAACCAACAATTTTTTTTTCTAAAATTTACTTTTAACGTTTTTAATAGTGTGCTACCAGTTCATTTTATATGATGAAAATACTTAATGTAAACCAACAATTTTTTTTTAAATTTACTTTTAACTTTTTTAATAGTGCGTTACCAGTTCATTTTATATGCTGAAAATACTTAATGTAAACCAACAATTTTTTTTTCTAAAATTTACTTTTAACTTTTTTAATAGCGTGTTACCAGTTCATTTTATATGATGAAAATACTTAATGTAAACCAACATTTTTTTTTTCTAAAATTTACTTTTAACGTTTTTAATAGTGTGTTACCAGTTCATTTTATATGATGAAAATAGTTAATGTAAACCAACATTTTTTTAATTTACTTTTAACTTTTTGAATAGTGCGTTACCAGTTCATTTTATACGCTTAAAATACTTAATCTAAACCAACAATTTTTTTTTCTAAAATTTACTTTTAACTTTTTTAATAGTGTGTTAACAGTTCATTTTATATGATGAAAATACTTAATGTAAACCAAAAATTTTTTTTCTAAAATTTACTTTTAACGTTTTTAATAGTGTGTTACCAGTTCATTTTATATGATGAAAATACTTAATGTAAACCAACAATTTTTTTTTTTTAAATTTGCTTTTAACTTTTTTAGTAGTGCGTTACCAGTTCATTTTATATGCTGAAAATACTTAATGTAAACCAACAATTTTTTTTCTAAAATTCACTTTTAACTTTTTTAATAGTGTGTTACCAGTTCATTTTAAATGATGAAAATACTTAATGAAAACCAACATTTGTTTTCCCTAAAATTTACTTTTAAATGAATCGGGAATTAAAAAGAAGAAAATAAATATGATAGATTGCGTAACTGACATGGAATTATCTTTTGTTCTGCAAACCGCAAACAATTCCGGAAATATATTTAGAATAAGAGAAAAGCCGACGTCTGGAAATGTTACGCAGCTATTCAAATCCGGAAGAAGTACATTATTCAACCCTTGTGTTTATCAGGTATTGCACTTCATTTGAATTTCAAATGAAGTTGAACTTACGAAGGTAAAAAGAGAATACATTGCTATATTCTAACCACGTAATTTTCTGCACTAAAAGTACAAGAGAATAAAGAGATAAAAATGAATAAAAAAACATAGAAAGCGGACGCATTTTCTGATTTATTCAGAGATAAAATCAAAAAAAAAATATTAGTTTTCGTTAAGTTTGTAAAAGGAACTAAACATTTGAAAAAAATGTTTGCCGCAAATACATAATACTTTCTGTTACGTATGTATAGTCCTGAATAAAGAAAAAATATATATATTATCCTCTGCTATTCAGCTTCAGAAAATCATACAAATGGGATATCAATCAGGTATCAATAGACAATAATATCTACAATTTAATGCTATGCATAAATTATCCTTCGGGGACTGCCTACATATTTAAATTTACACCAATATTTTACGACGGATCGTAACACGTACTTATGACACTGTATTTCCTTCTGTCAAATTAGCTCAGAAATGTATGTAGTTTATGCATTTTACTTAAATCCCTGTAGATTTAGATGGTTTTAAAATTTAAAGATTCTAACGATAAAAACCTCATTACAAACTATAATTAACTTTGTCCCAAAAATGTTTAAAATTTCTTTTTCTTTAATAATATACACTTAATAGGCTGAAACATAATCCAAGCATATTTAAAAAAAAAACCTAAATAAAATTTATCAAAGGTAAAAATCAGATTTATAGGCCAAAATAAAGAATTCACTCCATACATTTTATTCTCCAAATTGTTGAAAAAACGAAAAAAGGCATTTGACTGAAAATTATGTATTCTTTAAATATACGATTAAAATAGGCATAGAAGGTCGTCTTCATGTTGAATTTGTACTAAACTTAACATTTTCAATAAAAAGACCTAATTTTGACATCATATTTAGCTCTGTAGGTAAATATTACATTGGCATACCAAATTAGAAATCAGGCGGTCAAATTGTTTGGGAATTATGCAGGTTAAAATTAAAAACGCCTAACATAAAATCCATTTGTAACGTTGGAGAACAGATTGCAATGATGGAAGTTATTTATTCGTAATTCAAGAACTACTGGGCGGAATAAGCTGCAATTTCAGGTTCCCATAACAGAAATATGGAAATTGAATTATGTTAACAATGTATTGATTGCAATTCGTATCTATTTCGAAATTTAATTTCAAAATACATATATTTTCAAAATTAATTTTCGAAAAATATATGTATTTTTTAATGTAACATATGGTTAGTTTTTTCTAAGAAAAACCAATTTTTAGAAGCTTCAAATATTAATATAAAAGTACATCTCATTCCTGTCAATAGTTCTTGAATAAAAAACTACCAGCATTCCAATCTAGTTTGCAGTGATTACAAATGGATTGAACGTTAAAAGTTCAAAACTATAAACCTTCATAATACCTAAACAACTTGACCGAATATCTTCCTGTTTGATATCCTAAAGTACCTAAAAAATACTTAATTGTACCCAAAAATCCAAAAATGATGGCACAATTAGGTGTTCGAATAGACAATTTCAGAATTTTGGTACAATTTCAGCATAAATACATTTTTGTTACATACATTTAATGAAAACAAATTCTTAGATTAATAGTTATTTCGATTTTCTGCTGTAAAAACGTTGATTAAAATTCATTGGATGTTATACTTTTCTTGGTTAACTCTATTGTTTCAGTGAGAACACTGTCCGTTGTGCCGATCCACAATGGCCGAAATGTCTGCTTACATCAGTTGTCACAATTCAGAGACTTGGTTTCAAAACTTCTTGGGATAAGATAATCGTTATTTTGTATTTTAGCATTTTAATCCGCCAGAAAGCACAGTCATATATTTATGCGCTTCCAAACTTAGATGTCACATACAAAGAAAAAGTTATAAAATTTGAGATACTTGTCATGCATTAGAAATATGCAGAAGTGTGTTCAAATTACATGCTACTACTTACTAAGAAAGATTTTTGAAGTATTTTACGGACGCGTTTCTTGTTGAGTGTTGTTTAATATATACTACACACTAAACTACTGAAGATTAGATTACTGATAAAAGAAATTCACAGTATTTATTTATTTATCATTATTATTTATTTATTTATTTTGGAACTCAAATTAGCTCTTACGGGTGCAGGTGTATGCTGCAGATGGCGGCGTCATCGAAAATTGTACCAGTACTGGTTTGGACTGAATTTTGTAATACTGAATTTATCGATATAATTTTTTTAAGGGGAATCCTATAGTATTTATGATTTATATATCTACCAAATATGCCAACATTTCTAAGAGCGTATTTTTTACGTATCATGTAGCGTCGTAGAGCAAATTTAAAAATAATGTCGTTTTTAAATTTACAACATGTTTTGTTTATTTTTTTTCTTTTCAGCACCTGAATGCTCTTGTACCAGAACTAGTTCGAATGTTATAATTTTAGAAACCCAGCACTATTTGATAATGTACATTGTACTAACACCTAACAGTAAATTTCGAAATTCGTATTTTTTAAAATATGGGATATACGACAAAACGTTCCTTAAAACAGTTGTAGAACGTAAACGATTTAGTGCGTAAATATTACTTATGTATACGGATGAAATAAATGCCACATTACAGAAATATCTAAAACATATGCGAGACAGAAAAGGCAAGATAAATACCGACAAACGCTCCCTTCCCAAGAAAAAATAGAAGATAATAATTTTTAACATTTTTATTCTGAGCAAAATTTAACATTTAGAGTGAGGCGTTTTATATGTAGACGCTCTCTAGAATCTCTTATCTGTAGACGCCATTTTTGTTTGTTTTTTAGGAACAAACTTATCGTCTGGAATTATTTACTTAACTGAAATAAATAAACTTTTACCTCTTTGGGATATTTTTGTCTACACAGGTGACTATTTATCATATCCTTTTGCAAAAAATATTTTTTTCTGCTAAATCGATGATACTGTACGACGGTACCATTAGTATCACCAATGTAATTCGAGATACACACTCGAAGATCAGACATTAAAACTAAAGTGCGCTGAGAGATATGACTAATCTTGTTATCCATATTTATTATACTATTCATATACTATTCCTAGTTGCAGGTCCCTAGCTGTATTTATGTCAAAGTGGACTTTAGTGTTTACCCTGTATACTATTCATGTTATACAATTTCTTGTTGTTGAAGTTAGGATATTTCATCAAACTAAATGTATTTAATGAAAGAACTAATTTTATTTTTTAGAAAAATCATTAGACCTAAGAGAAAAACATTTTAGTCGCATGATTGATAATTTATTTTGCTAAAATTTTTACAAAATAAGTTACAAATTTCATACTTACAGGGGTGCCCAATAAGACCTTTTAAACTTAAAAATTCATAAAACAATAACAAACTGCCTAGCAATAGTGTGGTAATTCTTGAAAAAAATGTCGAATTGTGGCAAAAAGAAAAGCAACCAAACGTAAATACGTCAAAAGAAATCCATACGTAAATACGTCAAAAGAAACCCTTTCGTAACAACTAATTTCAAAAATTTTTAAAAATGTAAAACAATTTCGAATTGACAGATGGTCAGATATTTTATGTGAGAAAAATATATCAGAGAAATCAACTATTAGGTAGCTTTCAATACAAAAAAGTATAAAGCTACCTATTGCAGCCGTTCGGAGGAAAGCAATTCCGGAAAATTTCGATATATTTTCACCGATCATGACCCCCAGACGCCAAAACCACCCTCCGTTCAAATGCTGATTTATATATACAGGGTGATTATAAAAAAACTATCCCGATATATGAGCCCCTAACTGTGATACCGTTCACAGAAACTGAATGAAATTTTGTTTTAAAGTATTTTGAGGTATGCTCTCAAGAATCATGTGAAAAACAACAGTTAAATTCTAACAGTTACGGTTACAGTTACAAAATTTTGAAAATTCCAAAAGGCAACACCTACTTTTTTTTTGGAATGTGATCTTCGTAGTGAAAAAACATAAAAAGCGTTGGAACGATACCTGTAGCACGAAAATAGCCGGCGCTAGACACTAAGAAGAAAAGTGAAAACAACCAATAAAAGACAGAGAAACAACAGAAAATAAAACATTTTATTTTTCAGTGCTATCCACCATCTGCCGCATGTAAAGTGTCGTCGTGTATGAAATGGAAAATGTATGGAACACATTAAAATGTTTTGTTTTCTGTTGCTTCTCTGTCCTTATTGGTTGTTTTGACTATTCTTTTTAGTCTGTCTAACGCCGGCGATTTTCGTGCTACAGGTATCGTTCCAAAGCTTTTTATGGTTTTTCACTATGAAGATCATATTCCAATAAAAGAGTAGTAGGTGTTGCCATTTGAAATTTTCAAAATTTTGTTACTGTAACCGTAACTGTTAGAATTTAACTGTTGTTTTTCACATGATTCTTGAGCGCATACCTCAAAATACTTTAAATCAAAATTTCATCCAGTTTCTGTGAACGGTATGACAGTTAGGGGCTCATATATCGGGATAGTTTTTTTATAATCACCCTGTTATTGCGTTTTAAACTATACACACACACTGCTGGTTCTTAACTAAAAACACTTAACTACAACTAATGGACTGTATAAAAGCGGTTTATTCACAAATAAATAAAGAAAGCGAGCCATCACACGGCTTATTCTATAATAACATTTTTTCACATTCCAAAACACAAGAAGATAACAGAACACTGAATGTTGCCAAACGCGGAAAGTAAGAAAAAGAAACTTACATAAATTGGGAGCACATGAAACAAAGGAACATGCAGCTTTGGCTAGCTGCAGACGATACTTACATAAACATTCTGGCCCCCGTTGAAATCCCCTGGGATTTCAACAAGTTGTTAGTTGGTTACAATTTCTGACTATAATGACAAAAACAATTAATAACACAAACAAATTAATGCAAAAAAAAAATGAAAAATGTATTAGAAAGTTTTCAGTTCACAGTTTGTTTTTAGTTTCTATAGGAAGAGGACACAGTTTCACTACTGGACGACAAAAATTTGCGAATTTCTTCATTCTGCTTGCACTGCAAAAGATATTTGTTAATTTATTTTTCTGCACCTTTAAAGTTGGTTCCACAATCACTAAAAATCTCAAAAGGTTTCCCTCTCCTTGCAATAAATCGTTTTAATGCACTTAAGAATGCCTTTGTTGAAAGATCTTCGACGACTTCAAGATGGACTGCCTTGATGACGAAGCAGAGAAATACACACACATCTGATTTAAATGATTTTACTCCGCGTCCTGCACGATATTTAATCATGAATGGTCCTGAAAAATCTGTTCCAACTCGATGAAATTGTCGTGATTGTGTTACTCTGGATGCTGGAAGATCAATCATTATTTGTTTTGCAGTTTGAGCTTTATATCTGCAACAAGTAACACAAGCTCTTACCATTTTCCGAATAACAGATCTAGCAGTAATGATCCAAAATTGCTGCCTAATTAAAGAAAGAAGAAGTTCTGGACCTGCATGTAAGTATTTTCCATGATAATGTTTAATTATGATCTTAGTCACATGGTGCTTTGATGGTAATAAGATTGGGTGCTTTTCATTCTCCGACAGCTGTGCGTTTTTCAATCTTCCTCCTACTCTTAATATTTTGTTATCATCTAAAATTGGACACAAGCACATGAGACTGCTATTTGCACGTAGCTCTTTTCCAGCTTCTAAATACTGAATTTCCTTACTGAAGTTCACTTGTTGAACTATCCGAATAATGCAGCATGTTGCGGTTTGAATTTCAGTGATTGATAAAAAGGATGTATTTCTTTCTACACGTGTTACCTTTGAATTGGAGATGAATCTAAATATCCAAGCAAATATGCGTTGCAAATTGGAAAACGAAGATATTTTTGATATAACATCAAGCTCTTTTACAGTTTAAGAATCTACAAATGATAAGGTTTTATGTGCTTCTGGTAATTCTGCTTCATTTATGGGAATAGGTTCATGCACTGGAACCTCACTTCTTCTTAACCATAGTGGGCCGTTCCACAACAAGTCATGGGACAGTAGTTCTGCAGAAAGTAACCCAAGTGATGCACAATCAGCAGGATTTTCTTTTCCGTCCACATGGTTCCAATTCTCAGCTGGTAAAATGGATTGGATTTCAGATACTCTGTTGGCTACAAAGACTTGCCATCTTTTAGGATTTGATCTTAGCCATGACAATACAATTTGTGAATCACTCCATGCGTGCACAGAATCAAGTTTTATATGTAATGTAGCTCTGACTGCCTGTATTAAGTGTGCCAGTAATACTGCAGAACATAATTCCAGTCTTGGAATCGTGACAGGTTTTAGTGGTGCTACGCGAGTTTTAGCTGTTAAAAGTTTCACATCAGTGTTAGAGCTATCACAAGTTTTAACGTAAATAACTGTTGAATAACCCTTTTCTGACGCATCACAAAATCCAGAAAGTTTACATTGAGAATAATTGGGCAAGATTACTTTTCTAGGTATATATATGGCATTTAAGAGTTTGACTTCTTGGCACAAAATTTTCCACTTTTGGTCAATATTTTCTGGTACTGGGTCATCCCATGATAATTGTAATTTCCACAGTTCTTGAAGGATAATTTAAGTTAGAATCACAAAAGGTGCAATCCACCCCAATGGATAAAACAGGGTTGAGTCAAATGACAGAATAATTCTTTTAGTAGGGACACCTTGATAATTTATATCACTGAAACTACATTTGAACATATCATCATCAGGATGCCATTCCACTCCTAAAACTTTTGTGGCCTTATTGCCCACTACACTATGTATATTATCGTTAATTGTGTTTGCTGACCCAGCATTTTTCAATAGTGATGGTTCATTTGTAGACCCTTTATGTAGCTCAAACCCACTTTTTTTTAGCATTTTTTGCAAATCATATATCAAATCAGTACTTTCCTGACTATTCTCAACACCAGTAAAAACATCGTCGACATAAAAATCTCTTAAAACTATAGACTTTGCTTTTGGAAAATTAAGACGCTCATCAATTGCTAACTGACTCAAAGCTTTAGTTGCAAGGTATGGAGCAGCAGCAGTTCCATACGTGACAGTATTTAAGCGAAAGACTTGTATTTGTTTATCTGGACTATCTCTCCATAATATTCTCTGAAAATCCCTATCATTGTCATGAATTTTTACCTGCCTATACATCATTCTTATATGAGCTGTTATGGCAATATTATGAAATCTAAACCTTAATAAAATGCAAATTAAATCATCTTGTATTTTGGGACCTACCATTAGAGTGTGGTTTAATGAAACACCTGTTGTTGTTTTAGCACTCGCATCAAAAACTACTCTTAATTTGGTAGTTAAACTAGAATTGTTTAAGACGAAGTGGTGTGGGATGTAATAATGTTTAGTTTCTAATTCATGATCTGTATTCGAAACAAAGTCCATGTGGCCCAGAGATAAATATTCTTTCATAAATTGAACATATTGGTTGTAAATGTCTGGCATAGATATTAGTATTTACTCAAGATAAAGAAATCTTCTGTGCGCCATTTGGCGTGAATCACCTAAAATATCTCGATCCTGTTTGAATGGTAATGCGACTGAATAGCGGCCTGACTTTTCTCTAAAATGAGCTCTCAAAATGTTTTTCTTCAACTGTTAAAGGTTGCACTTTTGGAATTTTTTCTAATTCCCAGAATGAATTTACTAACTCATCAGTTTTTGTACTTAAATGATTTACATGTACTGGATCAGTTGCCAGCGTTTCAAAATTTGTAGTACCCGAAATTATCCACCCAAGTCTCGAATTTAAGGCAAATGGAAGGTTAGGTTCACGTTTGACAATTTCACCAGTCATTAAATGCATAAATACATTTACACCAAATAAAATGTCAATTTTTTGTGACTTGTAAAACAATGGATCAGCTAACACTAAATCACTAAAATTATCGCAAATGACTGAAGGTAAAGACACATAGGGAATATTATCTGTCACTTTATCCATTACGAATGCTGATGTTGATACTCTGAGATCACTTTTGAAGTGATAAGTGAATAATAAATCGACTTCCCTATTACTCACAGTATTAAATGTTCCCAAACATGACACAGAAATAGAATTATCTTTTACCTTTAATCCTAATTTGTTTATACATTCTCTAGAAAAAAATGACTTCTGAGAGCCTGTATCACATAAACATCTGCATTTTACAAACTCTTGTTTAGAATTTTGAACTTTTATTAAAGCGGTACACAACAAAATATGACTCTTTTGATTACTCTTTGCGTTTGATTCATAATAAGAGGCACAGACTGTAGACGAAACATTATCACTCGCTGACTCAAATTCTTTAGAAATAAACTAGGGGGCTCTGCCCCCTACGAGCTATGCTCGCCTACCCCCGTTCTGACACCACATGATTTAAAAACACTCTGATTTGATCAACTCTAAAACGATTACGGAAGATTGTATTTTAATTAAACGACCAGTAGCGATCTGCTGTAATAGAGTTTGCATTCATTTTCCTTTGACTGAGGGGTTTTAAGGTCGATACAACTGCTTTCGAAAGAGCTAATAACTGTATTCCTGATTGATTAAATAAAATGAATTAAAAATTTAAAAATCAACATGTGTGAAATGGTTAAGTAAACAATGTCGCTGCATCGGAGAATTTTATAACGATGCTATAGAAAATTGGTTACTTCTCCATCATTCCGACGACTACTTTCTATAAAAAGAAAAGAACTGTCACCAGAATATTTCATTTAACTCCAAACGTGCATGATCGTGGCGTCGCGTTGCATTCAGTTGGCATCAGATGCGTTACACTTATTAGTTATTTCATCGAGGGATTTTTAATTCAAGGTTTATTTGTCTTTTTGATACTTCTCCACTATCCCGTCGATCAATTTTCATTTTAAAAAATCGCTAATTATTAAACTATTACTAATTATAATTATTAAAGCTAATTATTAAACGACAAAATATATTTTTTAATTTAGAGGAAATATCATTATTTACGCTGTTTTAAAATTTGCAATAACAGGTAAAAGATTTGTTGAAACAAATTAATCTCTCGTGTAAATATAATTTTTAATTGGAATTGTTTGGAAATATTGCTATTTGAGCATTTTAAATATGACGTATTTTTCCCTGCTTAATGCTTTGAAAACTCCTAATAATTTAATTATTTCTCGTTTTAATATTCACGCGCAAGTATATTTTTATTTCGTAATTTTCTACATTTACAGCTTTATCACGTGATCATTTAATTATTATTTTAAAGTTTTATTTCTGTTTTTAATAGTCACGTGTAAACAAGTTTCTTAATTGAAAAGGAATATTATTATATGCACTATTTTACAAATTGGTAACAATTCAAATAATGGATTTTATGAAATATGAAATAAATCTTCAGAAAAATAATGAAAATTTTGAATAAAAAATTTAAATATAACCTCAAAGAATTCCTCAAATTAAAAAAATAATTGCAGTCTGCACACCGCAAACTTGTCAACTGTATCCTTACAAATTATGGTTAAATTCCTGTGCATAGTTTTCGTTGCTATAAAACTTTTTAAAGAAAACTGTTTAGACCAACTTTGATTTTAAATATCTCTTAAAATAATTCTTCGATTTAAAAACTGTTTGTATCAGCGTGTTTATCGAACATTTCTTTATAAAACTACCACTTTTGAAATTTTTAATTAATTAATCTGTAATAGTTCTCTGGATATTAGTCCAGAAAGACTTCAAGGCACAAAATCTTAATTGACAGCGGCGGCCTCAGCGGTGGTTACTTTTTTTAAATATAGAGAGATTCTTGTGCGTGTGGGGACATGCTATTCGTCTGAGTCTTATTCCTTGAATTGTTTACCATGTGCAAAATACTATGATGTTTCTTAAAGCAATGAGGGCACGTATTTAGACTCTTACATTTATTGAGAAAATGCATATTAGATAGACAATTGAAGCAATAATGATTATGTTTTACGAAATCTACTCGTTGTTGAACAGGCAAATTAAGAAATTTCGAGCATTTAGCTAAACTATGTTCTTCTTTACAGTAACCACAACTCAAAGTAGCTACAAAAGCATTACTCTTATTTGGAAATACAGATTTAGGTACCTTATTTACCACTAACTTGCTATTTTGAAGAGTTCTTGCGTAATTCTTAAGAAATTCAATTAAGTTCTTAAGTTTCGGAATTTCATTGTTTTTAAGCTGACGTTCCCACCACAATTTTGTAGAAGGATCTAATTTTTGCAAAATTAAATAAATCATTAATGTATCACCAAATTTGTCAATGGTTTGGTTCAATACTTCTAACGAGCAAATGACTTCATTAATGTTATCAACTAGATTTAAAATAGCAACAGCTGATTCTGTTTGAATTGATGGTAAACTTAGAAATCGTTTAATATATGCAAAAATCTGTTCTCTCTTATTTGAATATCTTTCGTCTAGTAGATTCCATGCAATTTCAAAATTAGAATCCGAAATTTGAATAGACTGAATGACACGATACGCTTCACCTTTCAATGAAGCCTTCAAATACTGCAATTTTTGAGCATTAGATATCGTATTACTGTTTACGCATGCATTGAAAAGATCTTTAAATGCTATCCATTCAGTGATATTGCCTCCAAAAGTAGGTAATGATAACCTAGGTAATTTAATATTCTGAAAAATGTTTTCTGAAATTACACTATCAGATTTATTTTCACTCTTACTTAACTTAGCATTTTCGATTTTCAATACTTTCTCACCTTTAAATTTCCACAAATCAATTTTATCTGAAATTTCCTGTGCGATATCTGTCTCACACTCTAATTTTTTAGATTCTGTAATTAAACTTTCAATTTCCCTATCAAGTTTTTATAGTTCCGTTTATTTCTGTTTTAACAGTTCAATATTTTCTTCTAATTCTGTTAAATTAATCTCCCCATCTGCGATTATACTTTCAATTTTCTTAATATAATTCGTTACACTTCGCCGTAGAAGAGTACTTTTTGTTTTAAAAGTTGTTAGTTCACTCATTTTTACTTAAATCAAACCCAAAACTAGTTCTAAAATATGTTAAAATGAAATTTAGTTTAAATTTAAACTATATTCTGATCACAATTCTACAGTTTTAAATAGCAAATTATTTTTACACACGAAATATAATGTTGAAAGTTAACTTACCTCACAAGCTGAGGTAATCTTTCACCGCAAAACGACATCACGGCAGTTCAGAAAAATGTTCGATTCTACACTTTTTTTTTCTTCACTAGCGCTCCAGCTAGACTTGTACCAAGAATGTTATTGCGTTTTAAACTATACTCACACACTGCTGGTTCTTAACTAAAAACACTTAACTAAAACTAATGGACTGTATAAAAGCGGTTTATTTACAAACAAATAAAGAAAGCGAGCCATCACACGGCTTATTCTATAATAATATTTTTTCACATTCCAAAACACAAAAAGAAAACAGAACACTGAGTGTTGCCAAACGTGGAAAGTGAGAAAAAGAAACTTACATAAATTAGGAGCACATGAAACCAAGGAACATGCAGCTTTGGCAAGCTGCAGACGATACTTACATAAACACACCCTGTATATATATATATATATATATATATATATATATATATATCTGATCTATGTCATACGATAACGCTCGTATTTATAAATTAATTTTCATGAAACTAATAGTGTGTATTAAGCTCACCAATGCATCGACCGAGTTCGTCGGCCAGCTTGGTCCGCCATCTTGTTTCAAGATGGAGGCCCCTTAAAATTTTAAAACTAAAATAAATATAAAAAAAATAAAATTTAAAATTTACTTTTTAATTAAGTGTTAGGACTTGATACAAGGATTCCAGAGCATTTTTTGTTTTACCTCTATCTTAATAAATGGCTGAGATAGAGCAGTTTGAAATTCTAGGGTGGCTGACATTTTGAAACAAGACAGCACATTGCAAAAAACCAACGATTCATTTATGAGTTTTAGTGAACGCGATTTTTCGCAAATTATTTTCTTTCATTGTTGTAACAATTTTCCCAATCATATGCATAAAACTATATATTCATATCCGTTAGCACCAAATTCTTGCCAAATTTGGCGATAATTGGCAAAATATCGCCAAATTTGGCGACTAAAATTAGTCTTCATAAATGAAGCCCACTTGGCTATAGTTCAATAATTTGGCAAATATCTTATTCAAATTCAGTATTAACGAATCTTTTGTAAACGGTTTCTTTGCATTTTAGCTTACAGTTTTCGAGTAACATTAGCTAAAATTTTAAAACGAAGATATAGGAAAGCTACCTTTTCCTACCCGTACTTGCCTTAAGGACTTTTTTAACTATTTTATTCATTTGCTACAAAAATTTGGACACTTCGCCAAGTCTTATAGAGAATAAATACCGCACTGCGATGCAAAAACAAAAACTTATGAAGTATTTGTGACATTTTCATTTTCGTAGAAAGTGAGTTTATATATTATTGAGAAGTATTATATACTTTTCTTGTTAACTAACTGTCCGTTCCAGGGAATTTAACTTTTCGAAATTGATGGATAAGACCCTAACACATTTTTTTATAACTCTATGACCATTTAGGGAAATTAATATAATCTTTGCCTTTATCCCGACTGCATTAATGAAAGAAACTCAATTATGCTGTCAAAAGAGGAATTTGAAACTTGCAAATTTAAAGTTAGTAAAATTGTTTATGGGGTCACAGGAGTCTTAGTTTTTCACTGAAAGGGCAATTTATTATTATGTCACATTTCATTTTATATCAGATTCCTTATAACAGACAAAAACAAAAACAAAAATTCACTGAAACCTTCATATCGCTTCTGTGCAGCATAATTATTTCTATATTCTACAATTGATATTTTATTTTTTTTAATATATTTAAAATTTATAAAATAAATATTTGTTTTTTTGATTTGCATCCATTTTGCGCAAGACTGTAGCAAAAATTTTTAATTTTGGAGTCCCAAATAATATTGAAAATTATGTAAAACAAATATACCTTGAACGTATACTTCATTTTTAAACAGACACAAAAATTTACTTTTGTAAAAATTTAAATTTAAGTTGTAAAATTTTGAAGAAAAATCCTCCTTTTGTTTATAAAATGCTGGTTTGAAATGACTGATGCAGTTATAATACTAAATTTGAAGTATAATGTTGTTAATTACATCAAAATTAATGTATCTGCCAAGTTTCATGCAAATTGCTTTATCATTATTGAGAAAGGATGCGCGCAATGGATGCAAGTCAAAAAACATTTTTAAGTTTTTAATCAAAATTAAATATTTAAAAAAAGTAAAACAGCATAATCAAATTTTAATTGCTTAATAGGCGTATTGCCAACATACTGAAAAAGTACCCATGTTGGCAAGGCTTTACCAACATGTTATAGTGAGAAAGTTCCAGGCTGAGTATCGTTCCCAAGTGGTTCAGTTCGTAGAACGTCAGTGCGCTATACTGATGACCCGGGATCGAGTTCCGGCTTGGGTACTTTTTCACTATGTTGGTTATACGCCTATTAAGCAATTAATTTGTAACCTTGCCAACATGTTACAGTGAGAAAGTTCCAGTCTGAGTATCGTTCCCAAGTGGTTCAGTTGGTAGAACGTCAGTGCTCTATACTGATGCCCGGGTTCGAGTCCCGGCTTGGGTACTTTTTCACTATGTTGGCTATAAGCAATTAAAATTTGATTATTATGAATGCAAGGCGTGAGAAATCTTCTATGGAAAAATTTCCAAAGTATTTCATATGAAGTAAAACATCAGTTGTACAATATTGAAATAATTATGCTCTATAGAACGGATCTTAAGCATTTAGTGGTAAACATTTCATGCATTTGTGTTTTATAGGGAATCAGAAATAAAAGTTAATGTGACTTGATGCTAAATTGCACGTTCAATGAAAACTTAAGACTCCCGAGACCCCTTATATGTAGACGACTCCTATTCCAAAATTGCACTCATATTTGAAAATTAAACACAATTTCATGTCGTACGGGCTTTTTCTCCTCTCTCTGTGACAATTTGTTGATGAGATATGACGCAGGGTTTCTCTTCCTTTTCCAGAACTGTGCACATTCTTTAATTTTGCTTTATTTTTATAAACTTTTTTAACTTCTTAATTTTTTAGTAGCAGTTTTTTTCTCACTTGTTTAAAATAACAGTTTTCAAATTTACTCGTATTTAGTTTAGTATGTCTTTTATAAAATTTCGTTATGAATGTTCAAAACGTTCTTGTACATTTTGAAAAAGGTATCGCAAAAAAATAAAAATTTCATTTGTCCATCTATAAAACAACATTTTTTCAAATTCAGTATACTGATTAAACCTAATAAAAGAAAACAGAAATATATGTTTAAGATAAACCTATAACTGGTTAAATACATGTAATTTTCACTTCCTTAATATAGTTTGATATAGCTATAGTAAGCTGGGAATCTCTTATATTGGATTAAGTAAAAATAATTAATGTTTAGGAGGAAACGGGACCTATAGCTGGAAAAAATATTGAATCCTCATCTGTTCCAGAAACTATCCTCTTAATGTGATAGTTTATCATAAAAATGTTTTAAGATAACTTTTGATGCGACAATATTATTATGAATAATAATATAAAAAAACCCTGTTATATAGCTAAGAAAGAGTCTCGAATGATTAAAATATCTGGATTAAATTTCTAAGAATACGTCTCTATATATTTTAATTCATTTTCAGACACACGATTTATTACTATAAAGGAAATCAATATTTCTTTGTTTACCATAAACTCTTATTTAGATTAGAACATATAACTTCGACTTTCTGAAGATAAGTTGTCTTTGTGTGCAGAAAAGCTTTTAATTTTGATTCAACAACACAATTAAATTACTAAGACGAAACTGCGCCATGTTGTCGGAAACCTTTTATGTATCATCGGAAGTGTGAATTAATTTCTGAATAAGGTGAATGTATATCATTGAAATGATTAAATTTAATCTTAGAAATTATAATAATATTGGAAATTAAAAGAATAACAATATCAATCCTAATAAAAATTTTAAATGATTAGAATATACTAAAAATTTCAACATATGTTTCTCCACACTTAAAAAGCTCATCTTATCAATTTCCGCTAATTTAACACGGGAAATGAGTATATATTATACAACAACTAGCCCATACATACTGTCAAACTAATAATTCATGAGGTTTCAGATAGTTTTTTTTCTATACTTTCTAAATGTAAAGGAAAGGAATATTGAATACTAGCTAACCCGCCCGGTGTTGCGCGTGTCGAAAACCTAGCTTTCTACCATTCATTTTCAGATTATATTTCAACTAAATCAATTTAAACTTTCTATCAAAGAAGTGCAAGCTAGTTTTCTCTCCGTACTGCCGAACGTTTGATTGAACTCAATTAAACATGTATCTAAACAAATGTACTCATAACTAAATAAAAACCAGTTAAATTTATCAACTTTAAAACCGTCTATATCAAATTATGTACAAAAAAAAAGCATTACAATATTTCAACACCACAAATCTTAAAACTTTATAATTATTGTGGTTTAAGCTACCGGAGACACAACTCCGTACAAATTCAACATAATAAGTAAAAACTATCTAAAAAGTTTACCAGTTCATTTCAGTTCTAAAGAAAAACAAATAGTTTCAGTTCTATTCAGGGTACCGAAAACTCGAGACATGCGGAAACTTCAGTTCAATTCAGGAAGCTGCGAAGTGTAGCAGATAAGTTCGAAAATTCGGGATGTACAAAACTTTCAATTCAATTCAGAAGTCACTGCGAAGTGTGAAAGATGGAGCTGGTCGCAACAGCCCGGTCTCGAGATAATAATATTCTGACTAAAATCTATAAGGCTATCAAAATGATTTCGAATGAGGCTAACCCCGTCGTAATCGGGCTCATGGAACCCACGTTCGGCAAGCGCACCCTGTCGGTCTAAAGTGCAACTAAAATATTTAAGGCTATCGATATCAAGTCGAATGAGCCAAACTCCGTCGTAATCGGGCCCATAGAACCAGAGATACTCCTAAAGTTCCACCTTTCACCGTCAGGGAGCGCAATCTGTTCTTGAAGAGGTCTTTTCAGAACACTTGACCCAACCAAATTTCCTAGTAGAATTGAAATTTAACAATGGGTAAACATTGACAAAATACCAGAAATCGCGAAAATGGGTTACGTAAACGATTCGTTTCGAAAGTGTTAATGTAGATACATTTTTTTAATTCAACGGTGCGTTTTGAAGAAAATAAACGTGTCTATGATCTGAAATCTACTGTTTGTCCGTATTCGCATTTCCGGAGTCAATGCCGATTTTTAAACCTGGGCCGAAAAACGAAAATCTCGTGAGTGAGTTTTGGAAAGGATTTTTTTTTCGTAGGATTAAAATTAAAATTTTTCAAAACGGATACCAGACTGTAAAACGCAAAGTGATGTAGATTAGGCGCAGTATTTTTAGTTTTTCGCATCTTTTTTAAATACGCCGATTCGAATTTTTAAAGATAGGAGAAATAGTTAAAATTGCAAAATTGACTTACGGTAAAAAATGTTTTCGAAAGGGTTAATTTGATTTTTTTTTTAAATAAAGGTTTCTGCCATAACCCTAGAGAACGTACATGTCTTTAGGTGTGTCTGTTTTTTGTTTGGTTATTAGAGAGTAATGCCAGAATTCATATATCGCAGAAAATCGGAATTTGCAAAAGTGACTCCTGTGCGCGAATTTTTTCCGAAGGGTTAATATTCGTATTTTCAAAAACAAATACAGATATCGAAAAAGGAATAAATTTAAATATTATCTGGTATTGTTAGTCTTTCGTACATTTCTCTGAACCGCCGATGCAAATTTTCAAATATTGCCGAAATAGTAAAAATCGCGAAACGGCATACAGAAAATATACTTTTTCGAAGAGTTAACTTTCGTATTTCTTAAAATCAAAGGTAGATTTGTAATGGGAAAACAAACTTATTTAATTTAGTGACCTTCGTTTTTCTGTATCTCTTGTAGTCCGGTGTATGCAAGGCTCGGAAAACGGGAGAAAATAAAAAACATGAATTCGATGCTTCTTGATTTTTTTTAAAGGGTTAAATGTGAATTTTTTTCAAACCAATCAGATCGTTGGAGACGTAAAAGTATATTCTTCGAGAATATGTAAACGGTTTTTCCGTATTTTTAGTCGTTCGCCCATGGCGAATTTAGAAAAAAAAAAAAAAAAAAACGGGATGCCTCGTGCTTTTTTTCCTCTATTCCCGAAGATACGGAATTGGTTTCTGAGCATGCGCGAGCGGATTTCAGAAGAGTGATTTTCATTTGTGATATTTGATCCTTTTTAATTAATAACAAATTTAATTTAATTAATTTTCAAAATATTAAAAATTTGAGGCTCGGGGGGACCAGGAGAGGGTTGGACTACCTAAATCTAAATTTTCAGGCTTCTAGATTTTCCTAGCCATCGCCAAGAGACACACAGACACACCCAGCTAGAAAAAGTTTGCAAAAAAAGTGCAAAAAAAAAAGTGCACAAAATCCGAGCGTATTTGGCACCTCTACTTGTGTATAAAAAGTGCAAACTGAATTCTGCAAAAAAAGTGCAAACTGAATTCTGCAAAAAAAGTGCAAACTGAATTCTGCACAAAAAGTGCATAATCAGAGGTGCCAAATACGCTCAGATTTTGTGCACTTTTTTTTGCACTTTTTCTGCATACGAAATAATCCCTAAATTTTGCAGTTTTTATGCACAATCAGAGGTGCCAAATACGCTCAGATTTTGTGCACTTTTTTTTTTGCACTTTTTCTGCATACGAAATAATCCCTGAATTTTGCAGTTTTTATGCACAATCAGAGGTGCCAAATACGCTGAGATTTTGTGCACTTTTTATTTTACACATTTTTTGCATACCAAATAATTCCTAAATTGTGCATTTTTTATGCATAATCAGAGACTCTGATTATGCATAAAAAATGCACAATTTAGGATATTTTTGGCATGCAAAAAATGTGTAAAATATAAAGTGCACAAAATCTGAGCGTATATGGCACCTCAGATTTTGTGCATTTCTTCAAGTAGATTTTTTGCATACCGAACATTTTAAGCATATATTTAAATCAAGATTCAGCTTACTATGAAATTTACAGCTATCAATGTATAATAAACCCAGTTTTGGAAAGATGCATAATTGTACATAGGATTATGAACAATAATTTTATCAGACATGGTACAAGTTCACCAACATGCGGAAAAAGATAATAAGCTTAAATTTAAATATATAAATTTTATAATTAAATATAACACTGCATACAGTAAAAAACATGTCCAATATTGTTAAAACCCAATAAGAGGAAATTATTACACTTACTTGAAAAGAGCTGCACTAAATTCTAGTTATTAGTTGAAAATGTTTTAACTAATGTATTTGAACTTAGAAAAAGGCATTAAAAAAAAATCAACTTTACTTATTTTTGTTTATTTACACAAGTGCAATCAGCTTTTTCTCATCATTTCACTTCCAATCCAGTCATTGAAAATTTTGATTGTTGCAACTGGATGCAATCATTTTTCTGATTGCAAAGAGCTTTGATAGACGACTGCTAAAATCTAGCTGCTGTTGGGAAAATGTGAAAGAAACCACAGCACACACAAAAAAATGACCATTGCAGTACAGCTGCTGCATTTATTTGAAATCACAACATAAATAATAAACTAATGGTACTCTGTTCCGGTAATGTAATGTATACAGTAAATGTTCCGGACTTAAATTTTCTTGCTTTTAGATTTAAACAAAATAAATTCTGACAGTCTGACAGTCACATTGTGGAGGTGTATCTTTGGATGATTTACTTTTATCACACCAATTTCAAGCTGTATCCTGTTTGTTTCCTGTGTAAAAAAAAAAAAAAAAAATAAATAAATCATGCAAAAATATGCAAACTGAACTACTTTACAGACATTACATAAATATAAGAATTCAATATTAGATTTTATTAAGTAGTTTGTTTTTCTACAGGAAAAAATTATAGTTAAAATTCACTTATTTTCATGTGTAATATATGGACAAACTGGAAAATGTTGTTCATATAAACAATTTCTCAAATCTCAAACTTGAAATTTACTATTTATACTATTAAAAATGCATGTGTGTAACTATGTATCTATATTAACCTCAAAGGCTCAGACTGTTGGGTGCAGAGCTGAGAAATTTTTAATAAAGTTGCATAATAGGAAGGACCATAAAAAAAAAATCCTAAATTTTAATTAGTTTTTTTTTTATGTGATGTGAATTTTGTTTATGTTTTGTGATTTTTGCTCAGCCAATTTATATTCAGAGTCGCTGGAGGAAAGGGGGGAAGGGAAGAAGTAGTTGTCAGAAGAAATATATAAAATTTAGGAAGCTTGAACAGTATTTTTTTAAAAAAAATGTTTGTGTGTGAATGTGAACGAAAAATTTGATTTTCAATTAATTTTTAAATAAAAGATCATTTTTACATAGTGTTCTCATTTGATGTTTTTCAAAGGGTGCTGCACCCTGCCCTTTTCCTTTAAACCTGCCGATGCACCCTGTCCGTTTTAGATAATGATATTGTAAAAGCGCCCGGCTCGTTTTCCCCAAGTAGCTTCTTTTTGTATCTTCTACATATTTTTTAATATTTGGCTTTTTCCTCTCATACCTCCCCCCCCCCCCATAAAAAAAACAGATGCAACAACTGCATATTGTATTTCTTTTAAATGCTAAGATGTAAATTAACAACATAATACAAATATAACTTTTATTAGGTTGTTCGACATGTTTTGACTCACTCCGTGTCATTTTCAAAAACATTTTGAACAACATTTTCCAAATCTCAAACTAGAAATTTACTCTAGATTAATTTTAACACAATTATTCAAATTCTTGGCCCGGACATTTTTTGTCCAGTTGGAAAATTACAACTAGTGGTGCACAGAATATTTGGTATGTATTTGGCCATACTACAAATATTTAATTAGGCTGAAAATAGGTCGCACTCGGTCTAACCAAATATCAAACTATTCAGTTTTGCTGAATATCTGTATATATGGCCCAACCACCAGGGTTGGCAAAAACCCAACCCAGTGGGTTTTTGGGGTTTTTTCAGGGGTTTTTCGGGTTTTTTCAGGGTTTTGAGGATTTTTCTTCTTGCCGTTCTTTGTTTGTTTGTTTTGTAACAACTATATAATTAATGGGATGAAGTTTTAAAAAATAAATGTTAATACTTTAATAATTTTTATTTAATATATTATTTAATTATAATTATTTAGAATTTTTATTTAATATATTATTTAATTATAATTATTTAGAATTTTTATTCAATATTAAAAATAGTTTAAAAATTTGTAATGATTTTAAAGACATTTTATGACTGAATTGAAAGAAATTTTTTAAAGTCAAAATAATTAAATTAATAGTCTAAAATTTTGTTTATTTCTCTTTTATAGATAAAAATTAGATTTAAACAGTGAATCATTTACTTTTGTTTTATTAAAATTTTCTTATGTAGTAGAATTTTATCAAATGTTTGGAATTATTGTCCTACTAGGGGGGGGGGGGGGGGGGATGAATTCACTTTTAAACCATCTAAATTGTAAGCTTAAATTCCTAAATCTTCCAGAGATCTTGATGTATGGGAGGGGGGAAAGGGGGGGGGGTTGCATCTCAATAGCACAGAATAGCTGCATGTTGTGTCATAGTCTGCGATCGCCCATCCTTCTGCTTTTGGCGAAATTAGATAAGGAGGGGGGGGAGGTATAAACAATAGAAGTATCTCAAGAATAAGAAATCATTATTTTTAAAGAATTATTTAACAAAGAACTTTATATTACATTATATTTTAAATACTATATTTACGTAAGAATATTTTATAATTGAATTTGTTTGGATCATCAATACTTTAATTGGAAAATGAAAAAAATACACTCCAGTGTATCTTTCTTTTGTTTTATTGATGGATTTTTATCAGGTCAATTTTCTTTTCCCCAGCTGGCTGCTGATGACTGAGATTTAATTAAAGTTTTAAACTGCAAATAGAAATAATAATAATTAAACCAAGAACTAAACGATACTTTTTTCTTTTCCTTACTTATTTAAAAAAAAAAAAAAAAAAAAAAAAAAAAAAAAAACTTTTAACTATCCGATTGTGTTTAAATTTTCAGCAAATTCAAATAATAATAAATTAGGCAGCTTACCAAATTTCTATTAAAATACAATAAGTTTTCAGAAAATTAGAATCCCCCCCCCCTCAAAAAAAAAAAAACCATTATCACTATCTTAATCTTGCATCTGATAATGAATGTTCTTAGCTATGCAGAAGAGATTCATTATTATGGTGGGTTGTGCTGCACTATAATACTATTTCACTAAAGAAAGTGAAATGAATCAATGATCTACCCTTTATGTTTTGTTCAACTTAATTTAGTTTTATGCTTAATATATTTTGAATCATACTAAAACACACGTGCCTCTAATTTTTAAGAATTGATTGAACCCCCCACTGTTTTCGTCATATTGACAAATAATCCTGATTTTTAATTGTTTATATAATTTTACATGTATTTTTTTTAAGATAATTATTTTCTCTGTGAATTTTCCAAGTTTGTTTCAGATACAGCAATTATGCCCATTTAGACTTTTCTGAAAACTATATCTGTGACACATAAAATGTATATTATGTTTGGTTTAAATTGATATATTTATTATTAGTTAGATAAGTGGAATTTTAAATAAAGATTTTGATAAAACCCACTTGGGTTTTTTTCAAGGGTTTTTTCAAGTGGGTTTTTTCGAAAAAACCCACCCGGGTTTTTTCGGGTTGGGCAAAATCAAGCCAACCCTGAACCAAACAGGCTTTTAAAAATATTTTCAAAAAATTTAGTTAAATTTTATTTTTAACTGTTAATAAATAAAGATATCCCGGAAAATTAAGAAGTAGAATTATATTCAAATAAGAGAGATTACTTGTACATTTATGTATTTCCTGTTTGAAAAGTAACAACTAAGAAAATTAACTGTTAATGATGACATTCATAAGAACTAATAATGCATAAATGTAAGATCGTGAACATTGTTTTCTTTTTCAAAACTGAGTGTTTCTAAACAAACATAATGGAAGATAATGTGCAGCTTTCAGGGTAAAGGTGAAAATAAGCACTCGCCAGTCGCCATTCATCGATTAAACTTTAAAAACTGGCCAAATGCAGGATTTCCTGATTGCTCTTTTTCCCTAAATTTTGCGATTTTTCAGCATCCATTCGAAGAAATTCGTAATTTTTATGTACCCGTTCGAAGAAATTCATGGCTTTTATGTGCCCGTTCCAAGAAATTTACGATTTTCTGTGCATAATCAACAAAATTCATGATTTTTTACACAGCAATCGATAAAATTCATGATTTTTACGCATTCGATCGATGAAATTCATGATTTTTAGACGTTCGATCGATAAAATACATGATTTTTACATGCTCAGTTGATAAAATTAATTTTTTTTACACGCCTGGTCAACAAATTTCATTATTTTTATGCGTTCGGTCGATAAAATACATGATTTTTACACGCTCGGTTGATAAAATTAATTATTTTTACACGCCCGGTCAATGAATTTCATTATTTTTACATGCTTGGTCAATAAAAATTCCTGATTTTTACATGCTTGGTCGATAAAATTCATAATTTTTACATGCTCGGCCGATAAAAATCATGAGTTTTTCACGCTCGGTCGATAAAATTCATGATTTTTTTCACACTCGGTCGATAAAATTCATGATTTTTTTCACACTCAGTCGATAAAATTCATGATTTTTTCACACTCGGTCGATAAAATTAATTATTTTTACATGCCCGGTCAACGAATTTCATTATTTTTACATGCTTGGTCAATAAAAATTCCTGATTTTTACATGTTCGGTCGATAAAATTCATAATTTTTACATGCTCGGTTGATAAAATTCCTGATTTTTACATGCTCGGTCGATAAAATTCATAATTTTTACATGCTCGGCCGATAAAAATCATGAGTTTTTCACGCTCGGTCGATAAAATTCATGATTTTATTTACACTCGGTCGATAAAATTCATGATTTTTTCACACTCAGTCGATAAAATTCATGATTTTTTCACACTCAGTCGATAAAATTAATTATTTTTACATGCCCGGTCAACGAATTTCATTATTTTTACATGCTTGGTCAATAAAAATTCCTGATTTTTACATGCTCGGTCGATAAAATTCATAATTTTTACATGCTCGGTTGGTAAAATTCATGATTTTTACACGCTTGGTCGATAAAATTCATGATTTTTTCACACTCGGTCGATAAAATTCATGATTTTTTCACACTCGGTCGATAAAATTCATGATTTTTTCACACTCGGTCGATAAAATTCATGATTTTTTCACGCTCAGTCGATAAAATTCATTATTTTTTCACGCTCAGTCGATAAAATTAATTCTTTTTACACGCCCGGTCAACGAATTTCATTAATTTTACTCGTTCGGTCGATAAAATACATGATTTTTACATGCTCGGTTAATAGAATTAATTATTTTTACATGCCCGGTCAAGGAATTTCATTATTTTTACGCGTTCGATCAATGAAATTCATGATTTTTACAAGTTCAATCTACAAAATTAAGGATTTTTACGCGTTCGATCTACGAAATTAAGGATTTTTACGCGTTCGATCTACGAAATTAAGGATTTTTACGCGGTCGATCGACGAAATTTAGGATTTTTACGCGGTCGATCGACGAAATTCAGGATTTTTTAGAGTGTCAACAATACTCCAGATTGTAAAACATGCAATGGGGAGTTATGAGATGAAAAAAAAAAAGCAAAATATTAATTGGTTATTTTTTTAAACCAAAAACATTGGGAAGGAGGTGTCCATTAATGGCATATCTACATAGCTGCAACCTTGGCATAATCGTAATTGTGAGGGCCGCAAGATAACAAGAAGATAACAAAATTCCTAAACAGCGTAATTAAACTGAACACTGTAATAAAATATAATGTAATAAGATTTATTAAATTATAAAATAATACTTACATGAGATGTATCAACAAGTCTCTGTTCAACCACATTTTACTAGCAGCTAAGCCTCCACTCTGGAAGAGAAGAAAATCAATAACAACCCAATACAAAATGGCTTATAACTGAATATAAGAACATTTTATAAATATATTTTAATTCACAGAAGAAGCTACAAAGTTTAATTAATCAAAGTTTAACTAAATTAATTAAAAAAGTTTTAAGACTATACTCTTTTTAAGTTATAACTCAAAGCTAAAGCACAGTTTGTTTTTTTCTGTAAAGGCTTCTTGTAAAAAGGTCTGGTTCATAAAATGGCAGTATCTGTGTTAAATATTATGTAAAATTGTTTTTTAATTTAACTTTTAATACTTTAGTCTGAAATATAAAAATATTAAGGCAGCCGAATATTCGGTATACTTGTGGGCTGAATATTCAGTATTCGGCCAAAATCGCTATTCAGTGCATCCTTAGTTTATAGTAATTTAAATTTACTTTATAAGCTTTTAAAATTTTCGTAATTACATTTTAAAAGTTACAGATTACTAACTAATATGCTAAAACATATGTATCAACAATTATACATCCCAAGAAGGAAATCCATATACTGCGATATTTTTTAATATTCCTTTAGATTCCGGTTTCAGAGGTTTTATCAAATAAATACTTGACAAAGTTGATTACATAGTTAAATATTATGTACTTTATGATTAAAATAAGTTGGCTATTATTTACTTTGTGGAGGAGGAAGAGGGGAAGGGGATCAAAAAGTATGTTTACCTCCTGTGAACAAAAACAGCATTTTGGCCTTGAATGAGGGTTCCTGCAGTGGAGTTCCCCCCCCCCCCCCCAACAAATTTTGACAAACAAAATCAAAGCATATTTTATATATTTTAAATAATTTTTTAGTTTACTTTCAATTAATAATTCCAAAATAATATTCATCCACATTTACTTATTATAAACACAATATTTAATTTTATTGAATCATTTATTTATATTTAATAATAGAAGTTAAAATGTTTTGATTTAACTTGGTTATTAGGGTGGGTCGAAAAAACCGAAATTTATATAATCGAAACGTAATAGTGCGGAAAAGTTGCCATTGGTAATAAGGAATAAATTCACAAAATATTACATTAAATGGTTAATATCTTTTAAATATCTTTTACCGCCGCAAAGAGGGCAAAGTTTAAAAAAAATCGCTTTTTTTTTTTTTAATTAAATTATCCAACCATACCAATACAATTTCTAATAGAATGCAAAAGCTACATCAAGATGTTAGTAATGTTCCAATAAAATGTCATTATGGTGAAATTATTTCTATTACCGCCACAGAGGCAGCCAAAATTTTGAAAAAAAAACGGCAAAAATTTCAATTTTCCGTTTTTTACTTTTTTTCAAATTCATATTATATGTCTACTATTAAAAAAATTTACACTATGTCTAGTAATAACTAATAAATGTCTAGTAATTTTGATGATCGGGATTTCCAACCAAGGGCGAGAGGGGCCCGCCCCTCTTAAATTTTGGAAAAAAGGGCTTTTTGAAGAAATTTTTGCGATTTTATGGTAAATTTAAGGATTTTTTTAGTAGGAAGAAATCTTACATAAATTCCCCCTCAATTTTCACTTTTTCTCCCCCCTCCCAACAAAAAATCTCTAAAACGTTCCGGAAAATCACTTCAAAAAAACCCTTTCTCTCAAATTTAGGGGGGGGGGGCTCTCTCGCCCCTGGTTCGCAATGCTCATGATCAAAATTACTACACATTTATAAGTTATTACAAGCTATAATGTAAATTTATTTAATTCTAGACATATAATAAAAATTAAAAACTTTAAAAACAAAAAACTGAAATTTTTGCCGGTTTTTTTTCAAAATTTTGACTGCCCCTGCAGCGGTAATAGAAATGATTTCGACCCGATTGATTATGTCAGAAACTAAACAAATGTTTTGTTTTATCACTCAAGGTCAGAAATCTCATTTTTTAAATCAAAATATTTTTACTTTCATTATTAAATATAAATAAATTAGTCAATAAAATTAAGGGGGGGGGGGCGCTTCAAAAAGTATGTTTACCTCTTGTGAACCAAAAAAAGAGAGCTAGTTTTGGAATTGAATGAGGGTTCCTGCAGTAGAGTTCCTCCTCCCCCCCCCCCCAACAAATTTTGACAAACAAAATCAAAGCATATTTTATATATTTTAAATAATTTTTTAGTTTACTTTCAATTAATAATTCCAAAATAATATTCATCCACATTTACTTATTATAAACACATTATTTAATTTTATTGAATAATTTATTTATATTTAATAATAGAAGTTAAAATGTTTTGATTTAACTTGGTTATTAGGGTGGGTCGAAAAAACCGAAATTTATATAATCGAAACGTAATAGTGCGGAAAAGTTGCCAAGGAATAAATTCACAAAATATTACATTAAATGGTTAATATCTTTTAAATATCTTTTACCGCCGCAAAGAGGGCAAAGTTTAAAAAAAATCGCTTTTTTTTTTTTTAAATTAAATTATCCAACCATACCAATACAATTTCTAATAGAATGCAAAAGCTACATCAAGATGTTAGTAATGTTCCAATAAAATGTCATTATGGTGAAATTATTTCTATTACCGCCACAGAGGCAGCCAAAATTTTGAAAAAAAAACGGCAAAAATTTCAATTTTCCGTTTTTTACTTTTTTTCAAATTCATATTATATGTCTACTATTAAAAAAATTTACACTATGTCTAGTAATAACTAATAAATGTCTAGTAATTTTGATGATCGGGATTGCCAACCAAGGGCGAGAGGGGCCCGCCCCTCTTAAATTTTGGAAAAAAGGGCTTTTTGAAGAAATTTTTGCGATTTTATGGTAAATTTAAGGATTTTTTTAGTAGGGGCGACCTCTTACATAAATTCCCCCTCAATTTTCACTTTTTTTCCCCCCTCCCAACAAAAAATCTCTAAAACGTTCCGGAAAATCACTTCAAAAAAACCCTTTCTCTCAAATTTAGGGGGGGGGGGGGCTCTCTCGCCCCTGGTTCGCAATGCTCATGATCAAAATTACTACACATTTATAAGTTATTACAAGCTATAATGTAAATTTATTTAATTCTAGACATATAATAAAAATTAAAAACTTTAAAAACGAAAAATTGAAATTTTTGCCGGGTTTTTTTTTAAATTTTGACTGCCCCTGCAGCGGTAATAGAAATGATTTCGACCCGATTGATTATGTCAGAAACTAAACAAATGTTTTGATTTATCACTCAAGGTCAGAAATCTCATTTTTTAAATCAATATATTTTTACTTTCATTATTAAATATAAATAAATTAGTCAATAAAATTAAGGGGGGGGGGGGGCGCTTCAAAAAGTATGTTTACCTCTTGTGAACCAAAAAAAAAAAAAAGAGCTAGTTTTGGAATTGAATGAGGGTTCCTGCAGTAGAGTTCCTCCTTCCCCCCCAACAAATTTTGACAAACAAAATCAAAGCATATTTTATATATTTTAAATATTTTTTTAGTTTACTTTCAATTAATAATTCCAAAATAATATTCATCCACATTTACTTATTATAAACACATTATTTAATTTTATTGAATCATTTATTTATATTTAATAATAGAAGTTAAAATGTTTTGATTTAACTTGGTTATTAGGGTGGGTCGAAAAAACCGAAATTTATATAATCGAAACGTAATAGTGCGGAAAAGTTGCCATTGGTAATAAGGAATAAAATCACAAAATATCACACCAAATGGTTAATATCTTTTAAATATCTTTTACCGCCGCAAAGAGGGCTAAGTTTAAAAAAATCGCTTTTTTTTTTTTTTTTTTTTTTTTTTTTAAATTAAATTATCCAACCATACCAATACAATTTCTAATAGAATGCAAAAGCTACATCAAGATGTTAGTAATGTTCCAATAAAATGTCATTATGGTTAAATTATTTCTATTACCGCCACAGAGGCAGCCAAAATTTTGAAAAAAAAACGGCAAAAATTTCAATTTTCCGTTTTTTACTTTTTTTCAAATTCATATTATATGTCTACTATTAAAAAAATTTACATTATGTCTAGTAATAACTAATAAATGTCTAGTAATTTTGATGATGGGGATTGCCAACCGAGGGCAAGAGGGGCCCGTCCCTCTTAAATTTTGGAAAAAAGGGGTTTTTGAAGAAATTTTTGCGATTTTATGGTAAATTTAAGGATTTTTTTAGTAGGAAGAAATCTTACATAAATTCCCCCTCAATTTTCACTTTTTTTCCCCCCTCCCAACAAAAAATCTCTAAAACGTTCCGGAAAATCACTTCAAAAAACCCCTTTCTCTCAAATTTAGGGGGGGGGGGGGGGGGACGGGCCTCTCTCGCCCCTGGTTCGCAATGCTCATGATCAAAATTACTACACATTTATAAGTTATTACAAGCTATAATGTAAATTTATTTAATTCTAGACATATAATAAAAGTTAAAAACTCTAGAAAAAACGAAAAATTGAAATTTTTGCCGTTTTTTTCAAAATTTTGACTGCCTCTGCAGCGGTAATAGAAATGATTTCGACCCACCCTATTGATTATGTCAGAAACTAAACAAATGTTTTGATTTATCACTCAAGGTCAGAAATCTCATTTTTTAAATCAAAACATTTTAACTTATATTATTAAATATAAATAAATTAGCCAATAATATTAAATAATGTGTTTATAATAAGTAAATATGGATGAAAGGAAATGAGAAACAAAACAAATATGTCTTGATTTAAAAAACAAGATGGCACACAGCAGGTTAATCACAAAGCTGTTCCTTTATTACTTTATGCAGTTTAACCCTTAATTGCTGTCACAAAAACTGTTGCATACATACTGTGAGTGGTTTTGGTTTCCAAGACCGCTTGATTGAAAGATTAATAAAAAGCTCGAATAACTAGTAAGATACTGCTTCAGTTCTAAACTTTATGTAGGGGAGACCGGTACACAGTGGACCACTTTTCCAGTTAACGTTTTTTTCTCTTTAACAGACTGACCGATTTGTATGAAAATATTTTTGAATATTCCTTAAACCTTCTTACATCCATCATAATTTTCTCAAAACACAGTTTTCAATACATTTTTCAAAAAAAAAAAAAAAATATATATACACTTGTGAAGTGGACCAGTGTACCCCGGAAGCGGGGTACAGTGGTCCACCCACCGTGGTACAGTGGACCACTATTAGGTATTATCTAAAATACAATATAAATCTATTTTTCATTAATCTAATTCTTTTTGTTGCCCCTTCACCCACAAAATAACATAGTAATATAAATTTTGAAGCAAAAACAAAAAAATTGTATTTTGAAAATAATAACAGATTAATACAGGAACAATTGCAATTTAGTTGAAGTTATTTTTTTTTTTTATACCGCTAACCAGGCCCCTACCTGCCCGGCATGAATGCCTAGCTTAACGGGTTAGTACCTGGGTGCGGGGCGGAAATCGCCTGATCACAGCATGGCTGTGATCCACCTGACTATTGATTTGTTCACATCGCTGCTGTGCTTGCTCTCTTGTGATTTGCTACCGTTATCTTTGTTTGCCGGTTCAAGGTTTCTGTTTAACTTTGTTGAATTGACAGATTTAATAGGTCTCGTAATTTAGAACCTTGATCAGGTGACGAGACCCTCACCTGACTAGGCACCCCCAGAGGTATTATTCACAGGTAACTTGGAGGGCTTTGCACCCACGACGGATTTTACATGCACCAGGTGCCATTAGCGTACATAGATTTACATATTTACCATGTCTGTTGGCTTGTCACGTTCATGGTGGGTTGTCGCTGTAGTGTTTATCGCCTCTTTTATGGGCTGATTTCCCTTCTTGTTGTATTTGTCTCTGTCAAGGCTTTTTGGCGTTTTTATAGGCTCGCCCCTGTTGTGGGTTGTTTTTTGTCTATCATTCATTGGTTTTTTGTCTCTTTCTTGATATATTTTTACCTCTAGCTTGTGCTAGAGCTGATTTTCACATTTTGAATCTTGGTCTTCTTTCGAGAGTTTCACTGGTTATTATGTCACTATCGTGGGTTTTGCCACGTTGTAACTTTTGTTACTGGTGGTTGTCACATTGTAACTTTTGTTACTGGTGGTTGTCACATTGTAACTTTTGTTACTGGTGGTTGTAAGTACAAAAAAATCCGCTCACATTAAAATTTGCAAATTAAATTCTTAAGTACTTATGAGTAAGATTGAGCCTGGAATTTTCAAGAAATAATTTTGGGTCTGAGAGCAACATTATGAAATCATTGACATCAACAGCAGATTCATCTACAGTTTCAGAAGAAATAAACTGATTTCCATTCAATTTGCGTCTCATAAATCTTACTTGAATAAAATCATCAACAATTAGACTACAGTTATATTTATCAAAGGCAGTAAATACAAAACAAAATATTTCTTACTATGTTAAATAAATTGTTATTTTTATTTGTTTACTTTATTTTACAGTTAAATCTACTTTAAAACAATCTTTCTTTATAGAAAATAAGCAATTATTAAATATTTTGAACATTCTGCATTACAGGAGCAGAGTGGATTGTGGACCACTGTGCCCCAGGAGTGGGTGGTCCACTGTACCCCATGTTGAAGTTCAATAAATAATCATATTAATATTGTTCATAGCTTTCTTTTAAACATATTAACTTTAAAGTAAAATAAAAACAAGTATCTTAGCTTTAGTCATATATTACAGATACAGAGGACAGTCAATTCTCAAATACTCATCATACATCACATGCAGATAGATTTTAAAAACCAAATTTTGAAGGGAAAACTTACGGGTATGTACAAACAAAACAAAAACACAATTTGATTATTTTTTTTTTCTTAGAAGGACAGTAATTACTTGAACTTCATTTTTCTAAACATGGGAAGACTTATTTTACTTTCTTTAATCATTGTTGAACGCTAAATTATACTTTGTGATAATTTAAGAAGTATTTTGTTTTGTTTATTTAAGGAGTTTAAGTATCTCCTTGGAAACTTTTTAATTTCTATGGAGTTTCTAAGTAGTGTAAGGCGTCTGTATGACCCCTGCTATAGTTAAACTGAAAATCACAAGTTACTGGAAAATTGATAAAAGCACTACCGCTAAAAGCAGCTAAAAGATTTTTTTTTTCCCCAAAAGCCGTAGCATTTAAGCCTAACATTTATAACTAGGATTAGGGTGGTTTTATTCCAAACAAACGTTCATTTACAATGTTTTTTAGAGAACATTACAACATAAAATTGAATAATTTACCTTTTTTTCTGTAAAATAGACAACATCAGGCGAGAAAATTTGGGTTAGAATCTTGTATATACAATTCTTGTTTACGCTTGCCTCATGTATCTCGACAACAGAAGGAAAGGCACCGCGCACGCGCAGATGGAAACTAATATATCCTCCACTCCTGTCGGCCTGTCACACTGTTCAAAAAATTAGCAGTTGGAATTTTATTTAATTAGTTTTAAAATATATGCTTTATGTAATTTAGATCATTTTCACTGTCTCTGGGAGATGTAGAATACCCCAACTGTGCATTTGAGAGGGGTAAAATTATAAAATTTCAAATCTTAAAAATTTAAATTAAAAAAAAAAAAATTAAAATTTTTGAAAATTTACCGAGAAGAAAATTTTGAGATATTCCTCATTTAAGTTTGTAATTTTTAAAAACTTAAAATTTTAACAATTTTTTTTTTTTTTTGAAAAAAAATTATTAAAAAAAAAATAATAATGTACAGTAAAATATGTGTTTTAAAGCTGTATTTTTCTTTATAATATCTATATAATATATACATATGTACATACGTCCAATTCAATGAGGGGGTTACCCCCCCCCATTGAATTATTATTAAAAAATGTTGAAAAAGAATTTAATCTTATATTATTAGTCAAATTGCAGGTCATAGAAGAACAGAAAGTGTGAAATATGTTTTATCCCCCCCCAGCCCCACCTTCACATCCCTCGAGGGGGGAGGGGGGAAAATATTGCTGGAAGGGGGGCACGAATCTGTGACGTTGAAGTGTTTCTTTTTAGGTAATATTGTATTCTCATAGGAAATACATGCACTTTTGAAAAAATTTACAGATTTGAATTGGCACCATTATGCATAGAAATAATCAAAACTTGGAATATAGAAATTTTTACATCTATAAAAAGTAAAGACTTTTGTGCATAAAAAATGCACACTTTTTGCGAACACGGAACAGGCAGTTATTTTATGCAAAAAATTTGCACAGTTTTTGAAAACAAAAAATATGCACTTTTTTGTATGCATAAAAAATGCATATAATGTGCACACAAAGTGTACACTTTCTGAAATATTCAAAAATATTCACTTTTTTTTGCACAAATTGTACACAATTGAAACTTTTTTGCAAAAAAAGTGCAAACATTTTCTAGCTGGGCACAAACAGAGTGAAACTTTTATTTTATTAGTATAGACTCTTGAATTTTTTATAGCTTCAATTAGATTTTCGTTTTTTTCAATTAAGTTTTTTTCTATGGTAGGATACATTATTGAAATGTTTTACTATGTCTTATAGGACGCTTTGATGAATTTTGTTTTATTGCATTGAAGAAAAGAGGATTTCAGAATAATAAAAAAATTACATTAAAAATGTAAATAAAGATTTCGTTTTATTATTATTTTTTTAATCTGTTTTAGCATAGTGGTGTTATTTTTAACTTATTCATAAAAACATAGATTTTATTTAAACCATTATACTCACAGATAATTATAGAAAGTATAAACATATGCACGATAATGTGAACATATTCTTATTTATTACAAATTCTCTCTGATGGAAAGCCTGTAACGGACAATTCTTAAAAAAAAAATAAAGAAAATAAAGAATCGCAAATTTATTATTACGATAAAATTAAAGATTCGTATGATAATTTTCAATGAGTTATCTCATTGTAATCACTTTTACAAAAATTATACTTTAATTAACAAAAGTATTATTTAAACTTCAAAAGATGTTTCAGGTTGGGTTGGGTTGATTTTTGACAGCCAATTATCAACACGAGGGATATAGGCCCTAGGGGGGAGTGCCCTCCGTGGGAGTCTTTTTAAGGGATCCTAACCCGTATTTACGCAAGGTTCGAAGAAAACCACGGAAAACCCCGAACGGTTAGGTCGACGAGCGCGACAGGGGTTTGAACCCAGCACCTCCCGTCTACCAGCTTCGAGAGCAGAACCTCTCAGCCACTGGTGGGGCAAAAAAAGATGTTTCGGAGCAAAGGGCATGGATTTACAACAGATGATTAAAAATCAATCGATAACAGGTTAAAAGTATTTTTAAATGATAAAATAAGAGTTTCGTATTGAGAAACCGCTGTAATAATTTGGAAATTGGAAAAAAATAGTTACTTTCTGTTAATAGTTTCCATCGTTCAAACACTAAATAAGGTATCTGATGATAATATGGCCAATGCTGGTAATATGGCCAACCCTCAATAATGTTGTTAAGAGTAGTGGAATCCAAATGATAGCGCTTGAATCTAGTTGCTGGAAGTCAGAAGAACACAGTTTAGTACCAGGTTGCCTGCAATCCTTGATCACGTGCACGGGAGGGCAGTCATTGTTGGTTCGTTGTTAGTTGTATTGTCAGATTATAAATTTGTCTCTGGTAAGTTTGTTACATTTCTTATTTAAACAAAGTATTTGTATTTACTGTTATACATAATATTTTAGCTGGTTTAATGCTCTTTTTAACTGTATAAACAAATTTCAAGATCGGAGTGTGCAGACAAAATTACGAATGTAATGTTATGTATTTGTTTGACGTAATTAAGTTTATGATAAATGTGTCGGACTTACCAGTTAAGATACAAAAGTTTTCATTTGCTCTACGCATTAAAAAACAAATTAAATATACTTTTTTCCGTACATTTATTTTAATTAATTAATTTTTTTTTTCTAAATTTACTTTATTACATTTTTCTATTATTTTTATAAATTTTCAAAATACAATTTATTTGTCTGTTTTTTCTGCGTTATATAGAACTTTCCTTTTTATCACACCTATGGGCAAACTACCTGCATATGGGCATATGACCTTCATCAACTACTATTTTTTTTTAATCTGCAATATGTGTAAGTTTTGATTGTTTTTGGTTGTAACTTAAATTTTAAAATATTTTTCCAGTGCTAAAAAGGGCCCACTTTCTTAGTCAATTATCATTTTTTTTAATCAGTTATTACTACTGTTTAAAAATGCCTAACTTTAGGGTGGCCATATTACCTGCAGATACCTTATGTAATAGATTAGAATAAACTATGTATATATATGAATTTTTTACTTATGTCCCTGGTCTCGAAAGTTGATGGAATTTGCATTTATCTTTCTTTTAAAGGCAATTTTAAGAAGTGGGAGACATTTGTAAACAATTTTGTGATTTTTTTTAAATGCATGAAACATTTTTTAGGTAGCTTTCAATACAAAAAAGTCCTTCCGGCCTGTACCGGGAGGAAAAGGTAGCTTTCCTATATATTCGTTTTAAAATTTTAGCTAATGTTACACGAAAACAGCAAGTTAAAATGCAAAGAAACGTTTACAAAAGATTCGTTAATACTGAATTTGAATAAGAAATTCGCCAAATTATTGAGCAATAGGCAAATTGGCTTCATTTATGAAGACTTATTTTGGTCGCCAAATTTGGCGATATTTCGCCAAATGTCACCATTTTGCCAATTTTGTCGCCAATGTCGCCAATTTTGGCGCTAACGGATATGAATATATAGTTTTATGCGTATGATTGGGAAAATTATTACAACAATGAAAGAAAATAATTTGCGAGTTGCGTTAATGTGCTGTTTTGTTTCAAAATGTCAGCCACCCTAGAATTTCAAACTGCTCTATCTCAGCCATTTTTTAAGATAGAGGTAAACCAAAAAATGCTCTGTAATCCTTGTATCAAGGCCTAACACGTAATTAAATTTGAATTTTTAACTTTTTTGTATATTTATTTTAGTTTTAAATTTTTAAATGGCCGCCATCTTGAAACAAAATGGCGGACCAAGCTGACCAACGAACTCGGTCGAGACATTGGTTAGCTTAATACACACAATTAGTTTCATCAAAATCGATTTATAAATACGAGCGTTATCGTATGACATAGGTCAGATATATATATATATATATATATATATATATGGATATATCTATATATATAAATCAACATTTAAACGGAGTGTGGTTTTGGGCTCTGGGGGTCATGATCGGTGAAAATATATCGAAATTTTCCGGAACTGCTTTCCTCCGAACGGTTGCAATAGGTAGCTTTATACTTTTTTGTATTGAAAGCTACCTAAAAGTATAAAGCTACCTATTGCAGCCGTTCGGAGGAAAGCAATTTCGGAAAATTTCGGTATATTTTCACCGATCATGACCCCCAGACTCCAAAACCACCCTCCGTTCAAATGTTGATTTATATATATATATATATATATATATCTGACCTATGTCATACGATAACGCTCGTATTTATAAATCAATTTCGATAAAACTAATTGTGTGTATTAAGCTCACCAATGTCTCGACCGAGTTCGTTGGCCAGCTTGGTCCGCCATTTTGTTTCAAGATGGCGGCCATTTAAAAATTTAAAACTAAAATAAATATACAAAAAAGTTAAAAGTTCAAATTTATTTTTTAATTAATTGTTAGGCCTTGATACAAGGATTCCGGAGTATTTTTTGTTTTACCTCTATATTAAAAAACGGCTGAGATACAGCAGTTTGAAATTCTAGGGTGGCAGACATTTTGAAACAAGATAGCACATTTCAAAAATCCAACGATTAATTTATAAGTTTTAGTGAACGCGACTTCTCGCAAATTATTATCTTTCATTGTTGTAATCATTTTCCCATCATACGCATAAAGCTACATATTCATATCAGTTAGCGCCAAATTCTCGCCAAACTTGGCGAAATTTGGCGAAATATCGCCAAATTTGCCGACCGAAATAAGTCTTCATAAATGAAGCCAACTTGGCTATAGCTCAATAATTTGGCAAATTTCTTATTAACGAATCTTTTGTAAACGGTTTCTTTGCATTTTAGCTTGCTGTTTTCGAGTAACATTAGCTAAAATTTTAAAACGAAGATATAAGAAAGCTACCCTTTCCTCCCGGTACAGGCCGGAAGGATTTTTTTATTTTATTTTAGTAGCACTTTTCAGTAAATTTTTTTTTGTTGTTAAGTTAGTTTTCCCTTTTTCTATTTATTTATTTATTTATTTTATTTTTTTTTTGTTAAATATTAAAATTTTAAAAGAACTCTAGTCTTGATATAAAAACGCAGCTTTCATAAAAACAAACTTTCATAAATATTGTTTTTTCTCTTATTAAAAATATTTATAATAGACAGTGCTATGAGTGTGACATTGAACTACGTTTTTACTGCAGCAGATGCTATTTCATTATTTAGATTTGAAATTCTCCTATTCTTATACCCTCGCTCATCAAAAAATTCAGAAATATACCCACAACTAACATCTAAATAATAGCAATATGAGGAATGAGGAAAAAAATTCCTCCCTTTTATCGTTTAATGCATTTTTAATTCTTTGTAATTTAAAAAGTCCACAATTCAAGTGTTAAGCCGCTTGTACAACAAGTCTTAAATGTTTTAAGGTCCAAATTAATATATTCAACTAAATTTAATTCTAATATAAATTCATATTCTTACTAATTTCTCCGCTGGCTATATATATAATTAGCAGTAAATTTTAATCCAACATTCCATTAACGATTAACCATTAGCTAACCATTATGCTTTTTACATTATGGAAAGAAAAATGCAATTTATTAAAAGGGATTTAAGATTGAATAATAAAATCTTTTTGACACTTTCAATTTAGAGGTGAAAATTTTCAATTAAAATATTCTATTTTGAAAATTGGATAAATAAACTTTTAAGAAAATTGTCGTTTCCATTTTTAGCAAATGTATTAACAATAAACAAATTGCCATTGAATAATATCTATGACTATCAAACTTAATTACGGTTTTACAAAAACTAAATTTAAATACAAACAATGCGATTTTCTTTTTTTACTAAAATATAGTCACAGAAAAATAGTGTTTCCCTCACATATTATAAAAATGCAATAATAATAAAAAAGTAAAAATACATGGCTCAAGGAAAATTTCTAGCGTCAGAATCAAATGAACAATTCCCGCTAACTCTATGTGTATATAAATTCCCATTTAAACTTTCAAATTCAAAGAAATCGCCTCACAGTGTAGTATTTGAGACAAAATCCTGTCTAAGATTATTTTTTCATGTGTTTTAAAGTTAAAACCTTTGCCGTTGACTTACCATTAGTAAATACTGTTAATTAAGGTTTTATACGCATAAATGAATGCATTTATTTAAAAAAAAATGTAATACAAAGTTTACTTAAATGTTTACTGTTTTTAAGAGAAAATATGACAGATTTGTTTTACTTACAAGTAATGTTTAATTAAATGTAGTCAGTTTTAGTATATATAAAAGTTTAATTACTTATATAAACCAATGTGTATAATATATAAATATATTATTTTAATTAAGTATTTAGAAAAGTTGAGTCTCTATGGTATAGAGATGATGCTTTTTAAGTGTCTTTAATCGATTACCTCAAAAGTATTATATAAAAATGGCAACTATATGCGGCTTTTTTTTTTTAGTTGGCGTCCAAAACTATAACCACTACGTTTATAATTCAAAAATGTTCCGACAAACTCTGACACACTTTTAAAAATCTTTCAATATATTTCTCTAAAAAATTTTCATTTAAAAATCTTTCAGTTGGATCTAAAAATTCTTTATAAAAACCAATTTAAATTTAATTATTTTTTTATTATATTAAAAAAATACTTAAACACACACACACACATAGAAATATGCATTTAAATACAATAACAAACCTAAAACGTTAAAAAAAAAAAAAAAAAAAAAAAAAAAGCGTTGTATAAGAAACTTTTTTTTTTATTGAGATTAAAGCCTTGAAAAAGACATAGATCGACGCACCAGTTAGTCAGCTATTATAAAAAATGCTTTTTACAATTATTGATCAAATTTAAATTTTTGTCCTTTTGGCAAGGTTTTTGCTTCAAATACTCCTCTGTGTGCTGCCCGCAAAAGTATCTACACTGGCAGGAGATTTAGAGTATTGCCACACTCAAACGCGCATTTCTGGGACCAAATATATCCTTCGCCAATTAATACAAACTGCAGCGCGTTCGAAATTAAAACTCAATTTCCCGTCTTCTCATATCCGTTACCGAAGAAGTGAACACATAGGACTCTGAAATTTTTGTCATGTGTAGATGTTGTCACCGGAAAGTGCACCTCGGTGCCGGATTTTTAAATTTAAATCTAGATTTTTTTAAATTAAAACGTATATATGGAATTTTGGGTTCGAGGCTATTTCAAGCTCTCCGCCTGAAATAGCCTCGGCAACGCCATCCGTGGCAATGAAGCAGCCAGCCAATGAGAGCAGGTGTGATTATGGCATGATCCAGGATCTAGCAATGGCAGTTTATGTTCGTAGCTTACGCGGCTGGTTAGCTACAAATTCCATTGTTTTGTTAATTTTTTAGATTTATTTTAAAGAAAAGGGATATATTTTTGGCTAATTGAGGTTAAAGTAAGTTAGTTTTGATTGTATTCATTCTTCGTATGTTTAGTTGCCCCTTTATATTAAAATAATTCTACCGATTAAAATGATTTAATACAGTCATATAAATACGGGTACGAAATGCAAATTTTGTTGGGTATATCGCTGTCACCGATAAAATGAGTTTTTTCTTCGCATTGAACGAGGACAGATACATTAGTAAAATCTACAATAACGATAGTTTCAAACAATATAACTGCCTAAAACTTATACTGTATTTCGGAACTAACCAAGTGCAGAGAGATAAATAAACAGTAGAATTTTACTGCTTTCGTTTTGTTATGCCCATGATAGATGAATGAGAGAGAGAAAAGGAGAGAATCCCTCACTCATTCTCTATCTCTCGTAAAATTGTTTCACTATTTTTTTGTAGTCTCAATTTGTACTAATTCAAAGAAAACAAACGAAATATGCGGTAATATATTTGAGATTTGGTTCCTGTCTTCATTTAAAAAAGAAGCCAGGATCCGTTTTTCGGTTTTCTCTAGACATAATAAAGTCGGTACCAGAATATTTTGTTGCTGATTGTATTTCTCATTAGGATTCTTTGAAATAATAATTTGTAGTCTATATCTCTATAAAACAGTAGATGTCTGTCTGCCTGCCCGCGGATTTCACCGTAATTATAACACATAGGACTCTGAAATTTTTGTCATGTGTAGATGTTGTCACCGGAAAGTGCACCTCGGTGACGGATTTTTAAATTTAAATTTAGATTTTTTTAAATTAAAACGTATATATGGAATTTTGGGTTCGAGGCTATTTCAAGCTCTCCGCATGCAATAGCCTCGGCAACGCCATCCGTGGCAATGAAGCAGCCAGCCAATGAGAGCAGGTGTGATTATGGCATGATCCAGGATCTAGCAACGGCAGTTTATGTTCGTAGCTTACGCGGCTGGTTATCTACAAATTCCATTGTTTTGTTAATTTTTTAGATATATTTTAAAGAAAAGGGATATATTTTTGGCTAATTGAGGTTAAAGTAAGTTAGTTTTGATTGTATTCATTCTTCGTATGTTTAGTTGCCCCCATATATTATGTGTTTGATAAGAATATAACTTGCATTTTACTGAATGTTTTCATAGCGTTCACATATCTGCTCATGTTCTGAAATGAAACAAACTTCAATAACAAATCTTAATGAATTAAATTAATCTTACACTTTACTATAAAATGTACAGTTCTACAATTTATCGCATGTTACAACGTTCTCGGGAACTAAAAATGTAGTCAAAAACTGTAACAGAAAGATTGTAAATTAACAAACTCATATATATAAGATATAACTTTAAACTGATATGCCTCATCAACTGTTGTCGATATGAATTTAATGTAAATATTTCTTAAATATTATGATTTTGTTTAAGAATTGGAAACATTCAGTGAAGTGTAGGATGTATTTTTTTATCAAAACAATTTGATTTGTACGTATGAGGTAAAAAAATTCACCGTTTTCTCACATAATGAGTTTTATCAGAAAGTAAAAAAATAAATAAATATGAATGATTTGCGGAGCTGTTTCAAAATAATTATAAAGTGTAAGTCTTTACAAATGTAAAATCAATGTTATTTCTGGCCGAGTTTTTTTTAAATAATTATAAACCATTTTAATTTGTAAGCATGTTGTAAAAAAATAACGCCATTTTGTGAAAAATTTTGAGTTTTATAAGAATCGCCCAAGACCGGACATGCAATGTGGTATAAAATTTATGTTGTCATCGCACACTTTATAATTATTTTTGTTGAGGGTTTTTGGGCGATGTTATTGAATTTTTGATAGAAACAGCTCCGCAAATCATTCATATTTACTTAATGTTTAACTTGCTGATAAAACTCATAATATGTGAGAAAACGGTGATTTTTTTTCATATTTACAAATTAAATTGTTTTGAGGATTGTAAGTATGAGGTAAAAAAAAATCACCTTTTTCTCACATAATGAGTTTCACCAGAAAGTAAAACAATAAATAAATATGAATGATTTGCGGAGCTGTTTCAAAATAATTATAAAGAGTAAATCTTTAAAAATGTAAAATCAATGTTATTTCTGGCCGAGTTTTTTTAAAAATAATTATAAACCATTTTAATTTGTAAGCATGTTGAAAAAAATCACAGTTTTGAGACAAATTTTGAGTTTTATAAGAATTGCCCAAGAACGGACATGCAATGTGTTATAAAATTTATGTTGTCATCGCACTCTTTATAATTATTTTTGTTGAGGGTTTTTGGGCGATGTTATTGAATTTTTGATAGAAACAGCTCCGCAAATCATTCATATTTACTTAATGTTTAACTTGCTGATAAAACTCATAATATGTGAGAAAACGGTGATTTTTTTTCATATTTACAAATTAAATTGTTTTGAGGATTGTAAGTATGAGGTAAAAAAAATCACCTTTTTCTCACATAATGAGTTTCATCAGAAAGTAAAACAATAAATAAATATGAATGATTTGCGGAGCTGTTTCAAAATAATTATAAAGAGGAAGTCTTTAAAAATGTAAAATCAATGTTATTTCTAGCCGAGTTTTTTTAAAAATAATTATAAACCATTTTAATTTGTAAGCATGTTGAAAAAAATCACCGTTTTGAGACAAATTTTGAGTTTTATAAGAATTGCCCAAGAACGGACATGCAATGTGTTATAAAATTTATGTTGTCATCGCACTCTTTATAATTATTTTTGTTGAGGGTTTTTGGGCGATGTTATTGAATTTTTGATAGAAACAGCTCCGCAAATCATTCATATTTACTTAATGTTTAACTTGCTGATAAAACTCATAATATGTGAGAAAACGGTGATTTTTTTTTTCATATTTACAAATTAAATTGTTTTGAGGATTGTAAGTATGAGGTAAAAAAAAAAATCACCGTTTTCTCACATAATGAGTTTCATCAGAAAGTAAAATAATAAATAAATATGAATGATTTGCGGAGCTGTTTCAAAATAATTATAAAGAGTAAGTCTTTAAAAATGTAAAATCAATGTTATTTCTGGCCGAGTTTTTTTAAAAATAATTATAAACCATTTTAATTTGTAAGCATGTTGAAAAAAATCACCGTTTTGAGACAAATTTTGAGTTTTATAAGAATTGCCCAAGAACGGACATGCAATGTGTTATAAAATTTATGTTGTCATCGCACTCTTTATAATTATTTTTGTTGAGGGTTTTTGGGCGATGTTATTGAATTTTTGATAGAAACAGCTCCGCAAATAATTCATATTTACTTAATGTTTAACTTGCTGATAAAACTCATAATATGTGAGAAAACGGTGATTTTTTTTTTCATATTTACAAATTAAATTGTTTTGAGGATTGTAAGTATGAGGTAAAAAAAAATCACCGTTTTCTCACATAATGAGTTTCATCAGAAAGTAAAATAATAAATAAATATGAATGATTTGCGGAGCTGTTTCAAAATAATTATAAAGAGTAAGTCTTTAAAAATTTAAAATCAATGTTATTTCTGGCCGAGTTTTTTTAAAAATAATTATAAACCATTTTAATTTGTAAGCATGTTGTAAAAAAATCACCATTTTGAGACAAATTTTGAGTTTTATAAGAATCGCCCAAGAACGGACATGCAATGTGTTATAAAATTTGTTGTCATCGCACTCTTTATAATTATTTTTGTTGAGGGTTTTTGGGCGATGTTATTGAATTTTTGATAGAAACAGCTCCGCAAATCATTCATATTTACTTAATGTTTAACTTGCTGATAAAACTTATAATATGTTAGGAAACGGTTTTTTTTTCATTTTTTTTTACTACATATTTACAAATTAAATTGTTTCGAGGAAAAAATACATCCTACACGGCACTGAATGTTTTAATTTCTTAGCAAACTCATAATGTTTAGGAATTACTTACATTATATTGATTTCGACAACAGTTGATGAGGCATATGAGTTTAAAGTTGTATCTTATATATGAGTTTGTTAATTCAATGATGTGAAATTTATGATTATTTTTTTATTGTTACTTACTGTTACTTTCTTTCTGTTACTGTTATTGGACTACATTTTTAGTTCGCAAGAACGTTGTAATATGTGATAAATTGCAGAACTGTATATTTTATAGAAAAAGTGTAAGATTAATTTGATTCATTAAGATTTGTTATTGAAAACAGTTTGTTTCATTTAAGAACATGAGCTGATATGTCTAGCGCTATGAAAACATTCAGTAAAGTGGAAAATATATTCTTACCAAACACATAATATATGGGGGCAACTACGCATACAAAGAATGAATACAATTGAAACTAACTTATGTGAACCTCAATTAGCCAAAAATATATACCTTTTCTTTAAAATAAAACTCAAACATAAACAAAACAATAAAATCTGTGGCGCGCCGCTTTCAGCTGTGAACATGAACTGCCGTCGCTGGATCCTGGATCATCCCATATTCACACCTGCTTTCATTGGCTGTCTGCTTTGTTGCTGCGAATTGGCGGAGAGCATGGAATAGCCTCGAATCCAGAATTCCGTATGCACGTTTTAATAATAATAAAAAAAATCTAAATTAGAATTTCAAAATCAGGCCTATGTGTTATAATTACGGTACTTTCCTCAGGCAGGAAGACAGAATATGTTTGTTTGTATTGAGGTTTGTATAGATGTTTGTGTGTGTGCTGTTTTTAATAAAGACAGTTACATTTTTTCCGCGACCCTTTCACGAAAGTTTTTTCTGCGAACCTTTCACAAAATCAGCATTTTTTCCACAATCCTTTGTCGAATTTCGTATTTTTTCTGCGATCCTTTGATGAAATTCAAGTTTTCCTGCAATCATTTGACGAAATTTGCTTTTTTGTGATCCTTTAACGAAATTCGTGTTTTCTCGCATCCTTTTGAAGAGATACATGTTTTTTCAGTGATCCTACGCCGTAATTCGTGCTTTTTCAGCGATCCTTTGACGAAATTCACGTTTTTCCTGTGATCCTTGGGCGAAATTTGCGTCTAAACCGCAATCCTTTGATGACGTTCGCATTTTTCCGTTATCCTTTGATGAAATTTGATTTTTTTAATAATCCTTTGACAATATTCATGTTTTCTCTGCTGCCTTTTGGCGAGATTCATGTTTTTTTAGCGATCCTTTGACAAAATTCGTGTTTTTTCAGCAATTATTTGATGAAATTCGTGTTTTTCTCGCGAACCTTTGACAAAATTCGCGTTTCCAGCGATTCTTTGATAAAATATGCTTTTTTCTATTATGATAGGGAAGAGCGGATTAGAATAGGTAGATAGGGAAACCCCGTTATCGGATCGGGACATTAGGTGTAATTAAGAAACATTTGTATATTTGTAATAATTAGCGGGAATGGGATGTTTGTGTGTGTGCTGTTTTTAATAAAGACAGTTGCATTTTTTCCGCGACCCTTTCACGAAACTTTTTTCTGCGAACCTTTCAGATAAACAGCATTTTTTCCACAATCCTTTGACGAATTTCGTATTTTTTCTGCGATCCTTTGACTAAATTCAAGTTTTTCCTCCAATCATTTGGCGAAATTTGCTTTTTTTGTGATCCTTTAACGAAATTTGTCTTTTTTCCACATACTTTTGTCGAGATTCATGTTTTTTTAGTGATCCTACGACGTAATTCGTGTTTTTTTCAGCGATCCTTTGACGAAATTCACATTTTTCCTGTGATCCTTTGGTGAAATTTGTATTTTCCCCGCGATCCTTTGATGAAATTCGGATTTTTCCGTGATCCTTTGACGAAATTTGCTTTTTTAATGATCCTTTTTCAATATTCGTGTTTTCTCTGCTGCCTTTTTGATGAGATTCACGTTTTTTTAGCGATCCTTTTACAAAATTCGTTTTTTCAGCGATTATTTGATGAAATTCGTGTTTTTCTTGCGAACCTTTGACGAAATTCGCGTTTGCCAGCGATTCTTTGATAAAATATGCCTTTTTCTACTATGATAGGGAAAAGCGGATTAGGATAGGTAGATAGGAAAACCCCGTTATCGGATCGGAACATTAGATGTAATTAAGAAACATTTGTATATTTGTAATAATTAGCGAAAATGGCGAGATACAGGTCTTTTTAGAACGACTTTTTATTAAATATCGCATTTATTCTACATCAACTTCTTCTCACCACCAGGGGGCGCTTTGCTATCTCTGTTTCTATTGGCTGGATCACGACGGGTTATGGCTCTTTCCACTCGACATCAATAGAGCTTACCGATTTTAGTTCGGATTTTCACCACAGGGCGCTTTCGTATCTCTGGTTCTATGGGCTGGATCACGACGGGGTATGCTTTATTCGACTCGACATCGATAACCTTAATGATTTCAGTTATGTTCGTATAGAACATATTGTGCCCCCTGGCGGTGGAAAGTGTAACTAAAGGATTTTGTAGCTAACTCGGGTTCTATGGGTTACATCACGACACGGTTTGGCTCATTCAACTCGACATAAATAGAGCTTACCGAATTTAGTTCCAAGTTTCACCACCAAGGGGCGCTTTCGTATCTCTGATTCTATGGGCTGGATCATGACGGGGTATGCCTCATTCGACTCGACATCGATAACCTTATTGATTTCAGTTATGTTCGTATAGAACATATTGTGTCCCCTGGCGGTGGAAGGTGTAACTAAAGGATTTTGCAGCTAACTCGGGTTCTATGGGTCACATCACAACACGGTTTGGCTCATTCGACACAACATCAATAGAGCTTACCTATTTTAGTTCTGAGTTTCACCACCAAGGGGCGCTTTCCTATCTCTGTTTCTATGGGCTGGATCACAATGGAGTATGGCTCTTTCCACTTGACATCGATAGAGCTGACTGATTTTAGTTTGGATTTTAACCACCAGGGGTGCTTTCCTATATCTGGTTCTATGGGCTGGATCACGACGGGGTATGGCTCATTAAACTCGACATAGAGCTTATCGATTTTCACCACCAGGGGCGCTTTACTATCTCTGGTTCTATGGGCTGGATCATGAAGGGGAATGGCTCTTTCGACTCGACTTACGGTAATATATGGTAGTGTGTATGGCACGCCCAGTGTTTGCTGTCTAAGGTAGTGGGGCACCCAACATTAGATTTGTTTAAAAATAAAAAAAAATTTCAACACTGATTTCAGGTACATTTAAGGTGGGCACGGGCAACGCCGGGCGGGTAAGCTAGTTTTCTATAAAAAATAATAAATGTGACATTTTAAAAGATATGATCGAAGTAATATGACCTTGTGCATTTCCATAAAAACAGTACACAAATCAATAAATGTTACATATAAAATTAGTTAATTCGTAAATGCATAGCACATAAACAAACGACGCAAAGAAAAACACACACAACATGTTAATGTCTAGTATAAATTGATTTCTAGACATTTTAAAATAAGATCCTTTTTTATAACAATACAGTAGATTTTGAAAGTTTCTTTGATTAATGAAGTTACTTTTTAGCAAAATAATTTACGCATGAGACAGATTTTATAAGCATTGTTATGACTTATAGAACGCATAAAAATTTTAATTAGTACATTAAAATGATGTCTTACATCTCGTATATTATTATATATTATTGACATAGTGTGTTAATAACAACCCTTTTCTAGTAGTGCAGTAATTTGTATCTGACTAGAAATAATTCGAGCATGCTAGTTACGCTTTCAAAAATATGTTTTTCCATGCTTTCATTTTAAATTACACTTTTATTTGAATATTGCTTTCAGTAATAATAAATAATAATAAAATCTACACAATAAAATCTAACAAATACTAAATAAAATTGATTAAATAATATAATTATACCAAATGCATTTCGCAAAGGGAGAACAATACATTTTTTTTCTTTCTTTTTTTATTATCAATGTTATAAGATATTCGATCACGTATCTGATTAAAAATTAACCAGAAATTTTAACTTTCTTTAGTGTATTTAATATTTTTAAACGAACTAAATGCAAAATAGCAATAAATAAAATGGTTGAAATTTGGGTAAATCAATCTTTTGAATTTGTCCTCTCTCAGTGATGTGATTAATTTTTCTTCTAAGACATCTATCTAAAATGTGAAATATAGAATTCTCAGTCCGAATTTTTACTTTTATATTGATGCTGTGTATGTGATAATACTTCATTTAAATAATAATTTCTCGGAAGACTTTTTACAAATTTTTAAACATAAAAATAAATATCCAAATAGCCAAACATACTTCTTTGAATTTCTCTGAGAAGTAAAAAAAAAAAAACGGATAAATAAAGAAAATGTAAATATTTTAATCTTGTGACCAAAAAATAAATTAAAATGACTAAAATTAAATTTATTAAGTTTATTTGTTTTTAAATTGATGGATTTTATAAATTATTCTAGCTTGAAATACGAAAACGTTTTTATTTAGATAAAATGATTCGTTTAAAGATTTCCGGAAAATGGATTACGTCTTTAAAATGTTTCTCTCTTTTTAAAACAATATTTAAAAATTATATGTTTCTTGTTGTTTTCCGCTGATTTATAAAAAATGTAAAATTTAAATTTAGTCTCATATAAATGATTTTTTAATGACGGTATACATATATATTTAATGAAAAGTCCATTAATTTCACAATGCTTATATTTTAATATCCATCAATAAAATTCCATAAATTGTATTTGTAATTTTCAGCTGTAAAAAATATATTTATTGATTTATTCTGTTACTTATGATTAAATAATAAACCAAAATCAACATGTGTTTTATCTTCATTATGACTCCATTTTTTGCTAATTTTTTGAAGCAGTTATAAGAACACAATGATTTTAACTTGAAATTGATATTTTACGTTGGAAAAAAATATTTTTTTTCTGTGTGTATAAGAAGAAATAAAAATCATTAATTTGTTTACTTTGGCGAAAACGATAAACTCTGGTACATATTATCATCAAATTATTTAAGCATGCTTTTATTAAAGTTAAATTTTACCTCTGAAAAGTTATTTAGGAATGCTGTTATTTTAGTTTATAGTATGTACTTTTTGAAATAACTATTTTTTATATATATTGAGAAGAAAAATATCCGATTTTTATTGAATAAAAGCTACAACAAGAAGAATTTTTTTTGTAAAATATAATGAATTTTAATAATGAATTTATTATTTTTAATGATGAATTTCCAATTGTAATAATATATTAATACTAAACCATCTACGTGTAAATCTTGGTTTCATTATTTACAATCTTCGTGCAAACAGAAGACATTTCTAACATGGCGTACTTTCACTTTTATTTTCTATAGAAATGAATAATCTACAGAAATTTCAAAATTAATTTTAGATATCAAATATGTTTTTCTTTTTTAATTTCAGTTTTAATTTGTTTAATTCCATAATTTATGTGTTTATACTGTTAATGTCCATATTTATTTACGTTAAGGAGTGGTTTCACGCTATTTAGATTATTTTTTTATTTTTTTAAATATTATACAAATGAATTGTAAAATATATAATAATAATTCTGTATCGCAGAAAATTATTTGTCAGTTTCATTATAAAAATTGATCCTTTAAGTAAAATAATTAGAAAAATATTGTTTTTCAATTAATCTAAGAAAAAAACATTTTGCACCAATTTCAAATACAAAATACATAGAATGAAAACATATGATCTTAATTTTACTCCATAAAATAAGTAAAATATACTTTTTTTGTTTTGGCAGCATATAGTTAGCACCTGCCTTTGTCAGGTGCGTATACATTTGATTGAGAAGCAAGCATTTGGTTTGACTGAAGCCTACACCGCCTGACGAAAGGAGCCAATAATTGTTTACTACAGCATTATAATAGCATTTTTTTTTTAGAGTTTAAAGCAATGATTGTTTTTTACATTTTTAGAACTTGTAGAAAGAAACCTTCCTAGTGGAAATTTTGTAACGAAAAATACCCTTTAAACGCTCTATGGATCATTTTCTGAACATCATAAAAATTTATGAGAATGTTCACATGTTCTCATAAATATGAATGTTCTCATCACTTTTTTTGTAGAACTCATGGTGAAAAGGATTCTGTCTTTGTATGTACCATCTAAATATTCTTAAAAGTACACCGTATTGTTGGACCATTTCATAGAACGTGACCTAGATTGACACTTAGGCGTCGGTGGAACAGACAATCTGAATGTAAATCAAACGTTTCCACGAACCCTTTGAATGTTCATAGAACGTTGCGGTGCTACTTTGGTGTGATTACAGAGTACTTTATAAAACTTTTAAAGGTATTCACATTCGCTTTTATGGACATTTGGAATTATGGTGGCAGTACTCGGAACTGGACCTCATTTCGAAAAATAAACCGAATGTAATATATATATATATATATATATATATGTGTGTGTGTGTGTGTGTGTGTGTGTGTGTGTGTGTGTGTGTGTGTGTGTGTGTGTGTGTTTAGCAAGCAATGGAAATCAATTTCCAATTGTGGAAACTTTCCCAATTTTCCATTATTTACTTTAGATTAGCTTAGAAAATATATGTTCATTGTTGACATAAATTTTTAAAAAATCATGTTTCAAAAACTACTTTAACCTAAAGTTTTCGAACAAATATCATTTAAATGCACTTTGATTTACCTATCGGATTTTCTATAAAATTTAGAAGTAAATATATTACTGATAAACCAAAAGTGACAGTGCCAGCAGTTGTCACCATCGTCATGACATTGGCGTGTCTTACTACATTTTGGGATACGCATTCCTGACGACTATGAAAAATCCCGTATTGAAAGGAATAGGATTTAACCGCTAAAAAAAATAAAACGGAATAGTTAAATGATTAATTATAAGTAGTTTCTCTGGAGATGCATATCATAACTATATTGTCAATTACATATAACCAATAAAAATAAATTTTATCATTTTATTCTCAAAACGAAAAAATACTCTTTCTTTATGTGAAATCATTACTGAAAAAAAAAACGTGTTATACCCTTTCCATTGATGAAATATAGCTTTGTAAGCACGAAAACGTCTACAATGTATTCTTTAGTATAACTGAATTCCTAGGAAGGAAATAGGAACCGTATAATCGGTAGTCCTTTTACACCTCATTACTACTTTCAATGAAATCTCAGTAAAAGGATAATGAATAAAGGGAAAGAATAATTTTAGTTTTCTTAAAAAATCTCTTTTTCAAATGAAGAAGAAATCTTCTTTAATGCCTAACATTATAATATATCATACGAGTATGCTGTAAAACCCCCATTATTTATTAAGAACAGTTAGTTTTACTTTTTGTTAAAAAAAAATGTGATTTAACATAGTTTTAGATAAAAAAATATCATATAAATAAGAATTTAGAAAATATTTCATTATTATGAAAGGAAAACTTTGTATCAAAATCATACGAATCATACGAATATGTAATGCTCACATAAAATTGATAATATTAAATGTTTTAATGAAAAAGGAATCTTTATCATTATGTTAATATACAGCTTAAAAGATTTGTATAATTCAAACTTTATTGAGGAATTTTTTTAGACTGGAATATTTCTATACAATATATACTGTTGTGTAATTGAATTACAAGAAACTAATTAAGTGCCGCTGGATTCTGAAATGTTCATACATCATTAAATTTCAAAGTAATTTCTTGGTAAAATGATGAAGAATAATAAGATTGTATAATGTTAGTCTTTGTTACAAAGGGGAAAACTCTTCGGACAATGAGGAAAAAAAACTGCTTAATGGCTTATGAAGAAATTTATGATTATTTCCTGTTTTCGAATGTTGACACACAGAATGCATGTTGCGTAATAACGAGCAGTTTAGGAAGATATCTAATTACATACTTAATAGTTTTACAGATTATTAAATAGAGAATGACTCAAAAATAGAATTCTGAATAATGAAACAGTTGTGAAACACCAATGAATTGTAAAATGTAACATTCCGTATACTGCCGATCACTTATTCCTAGATTTACAAGATAGCATAAAATAACGTTAACTTGTAGTCTTTTATTTTTTGTGCGACATCTTTTTTCGACATCTTCCGATAGAGGAGGACATTATAATTACTTGCGTTGATTTATCTCACGGGGTAAAACAGTGAATTTTCCAATATTATGTTACTCTGCAACTATCAAATGCAATGATATTTTCTAACACAAAATCGTTTATTTTTATCTGCCTAATTATACGAAATTATGCAAAATATAATAGACTGAACTTGCTTAACTGGAAAAAAAAACATAAGACACTTAATGTACTTGCAAAATTTAACACAAATAAACACTCTGAAACACAACCGTCAATGGCTTCATATATTCTAACAGTTCATGTGATTTCAAACAACTGATTGGTTAAATAATTGCTTATTAATAGCGGTTGGATGACTCAATACCTATTGATCTCTTTATTTTTGTTTAGTAGTTGCTATTATTAACAAATGACATAATAGGCGTCTTTGAAGTTATATAAAAAAAGTGTCACTTTTACTGTTTGATAATTAAAGGTATTATACAAATCTCTTTGGCGTACCTCTTTCAAAAGTCATATACACTAGTTCTCTTAATGGAATCACAACAAGTATTCGCTCTTCTTAAAAAATGAATTAAATTATTTCGTTAAAATTTGAATTTCCAAGAAGGAAACTACATTTGAGTGAATTTTATAAAAAATACTTTAATATTTACGTATTATATAAGTTAATAAATTTTTATCTAATCAGATTAATAATACTGGCCTCTTTTAAGTCTAACTTTCGGTGAGATTTTTTTTCACTCACACAACAAACAAAATCCACCTCTTTCCCTTACCATTTAAACCACTAAAGTTATCAGTATTATTTTATATAACAAATTTGTACTAAAAGATAAAAAATATATATATACTTAATAAATATTTATAGAACTATTTAGAAACCTGAAGCTTAATTTATGCGTTCTTTTTTGAAACAGTAAATTGAAATAAATATTATTGCCGGAAATTAAACTTGTAAGGAGATTTATACTTCAGTAACTTTGTATAAATGGTTTCTTTACTTTCCAAGATAATAAATATTCGGCTAAGCATTTTATGAATACGTGTCTTCCATATCATTCAGAAATTCGAATGACATATGTTCTCAGTTATTTAAGAATATAATTCAGAAGTTCTTGATTAATTATTGAAAGTTCTAATGAATGTCAAATACAGATGTCTCGAGTGTTACTTCGAGATCATAATTAAGATTTGATGAGTAATGAGAAAGATTATTACACGGGTTGAAACACGTTATTTCATTTATGTCTGTCAGAAAATCATCCATTCGTAACAAGAATGAGAATAACTAACGAGTTCTATGAATTATATGCTCATATTACTTTCAGACAAGTTTGTTATAAGTACAATAAATAGTAACTTTATTTTACAAATTTGTATATCTGTATAACATACATGTTTTTCAAACATAGATGCATATATTTGCTTAACTGTAATTTATTATCTAGTACTCTGCAATAAAAGAGACATTAAAAAGATATATGAAAGATTCAGAACATAAATATATCTCACGTTAACGTTCTAGGTAATGCTAATTAGCGTAAAATGATGTAACGAAATATTTATTCAATAACCTATTTATATGTGATGCATTTTTAGATTGAAACAACAAAAACATTATGAAGAGCATTGGCATGGCCGGCCAAGGTACTGAGGTTCAAACATTGGCCTGGACATTTTTCTCTCTACTTCATTTCTACTGCAAACTTGAATATGATTTATCCAATTAGAAATACATTCCTTCTCTTTATTATAACAACAAGTTCGAAATTGTGTGTTAAACGTGACAAACGAGGTGCGTTCGTTTTATAACTAGTTTCACAATGTAAAAAATCATCTTTATTATTTCCGTGAAATGAATTACATCGTCTGCTATGAGCGAAATAAGCATGCCTTTTTTTCTTATTACGTATGCCACGTTTACAAATTCGAAACTTTTTTCTACACCAGACAACACTGTAAAATTCACCATAGAGATATTGCTTTGCGAATGATTACGTCAATGATTTAATATTTTATGACTCATAATGAACAAATATCCTGTGTTTATTTGCTCTAATGGGTTGAAATATTCGGCTGATAACCTAATTTACACTGAAGTTATCTCAGAAAGTATAGCTTTTTGAACGTAACTCATCTCTGAAACAAACAATTTTTTTCAACGATCTTTCTACAAATGTAACTTTTATGCAATTTTATTCGAAAAAATAATTTTGAATAAAAATGGCCACCTGGCATATGAAAAAAAAAGTGGTTTGCCCGTATTTGTTTTCCTCAGTCACATGACTTGCTCTTTTACTTTTATAGATTACGTACGATAGGATTTAATAGAATAAAGAAAATTTCTATTAATATCTTTTTAACACTTTCCAACCCAGTTGAAAAGTGTTTATGACTTCGGTTTGTCTGGCCGTATGGCCGTCTGGCCGTGCTCTAACTCCGTTACATATGCTCGGATTGCTCTGTAATTTTTATATGTCATTGTCGTTATCTATAGCATGTTCTCTATTTCAGCGGAAGTGTGTAGCACTTATAGTGTTTTTACAGGGACACTCAAAAGAATTCCGTTACATTACGGTCAATGGGGAAAAATCATTTGCGGTTTATTATAATGATGTTACACAATTTCAAACACATCGTAATTGATATATATCACTAAGGTGCTTTACAAGAAGCTTAATATGGAATAGGGTGTGCATAGCACTTATAGTTACTTTACAGGGACAGTCAAAATAATTCTGTTACATTACGTCTATGGAGAAAAATCATCTGCGGTTTATTTAAATAATGTGTCGCTATTTTAAACGCATTAAAATTTATATATATCACTAAGGTGCATTACAAGACGCTTACTACAAAAATTTGTGTGTATAGCAGTCATCGTTCATTTACAGGGACACACAAAATAATTCTCTACTGTCTGTTAACAATAATTCTTGGAAGTGCATTTTAAGTTACTGAACGCGATTTTAAATTTAACTTACTTTTTATCTATTACGTGGTGTATATAAATTCTGTAGATCATATACAGGGAAGCACAAAAGTTCGCGAACACATTTTTGTTTATTGACAGAAACTCCATAAGGAGAATTTTAAACTGTGCTACGCGTTTCCTAACTGAACTAAAATTTAGCATCCTATGTAGTATATATACAAGTCTATACATCATATACAGGGCTGAATAAAAGTGATAAGCTAAATAAAATTTATTTTTCCGAATATTGTATATGTTGGAAATTCCTGAAATTATGTTTTTAAATATGTTATGCGTTTTCCAAATTGTTTACTTAGATGTTATCTTTCAGCTTATTAAACGGTATGATTTGTAAAATTATTTTGTAAGCGTTGGAAAGTGTTACATAATCTATGCTTGACGCATGATTTTTCGTTCTTGTTAAGTTTTGTTTCGATTTTCATAAAATTTGAAATGACTCGAAAAACTTCTACAACGATAATATATATTAAATTTCAAACTATTCGGTTGGGTAATTTTTGCGCTGTTATATGCGGACAGGCGGACAAACGGAGATACAGACGGACGAACAAGACGACGACTGTAGGTGCTACGTATTTATATTATTACGAACGCTCCTAAAAACTGTTCACGCAATGATTAAGGAACCCTATCACACGCTTCAAGAATACTGTAACAAAACGTAATTCTTACAGTCACATTGACTTTTAAACTATAATTCTTACACACTCTAATACATTCATAATTAAATGCATCAATTAAATGTATTTTTTTGCCTAGTAAATAGGCGTTCTAATTTCGTTTTCACATCAGTATTGGGTATTTTTATTCACACGTGTATGCTTTCTGCCAAAACTACTTCTTTTCCTCAGGTTAGCTGATGCAAAAGACGTATATATCAACATATCACGTGGATCGCGAATTAATTTGAAACATTAGGGTGGGTTGCGTAACAATAAAGATTAGGAATCTTTATGTAAATAGGCTCTATGTAAATAAGAAATAAATTTCAAAGTATTTTGAATTTTAGTATTCCCTTTTTGTTGATTTTCATTACGGCTTACTGTCCTTATTTTATCTTTAAGAGTTTTACTCTTTTACTATTTTCTTTTGAATTTTGAGGGGGTTTTGACAATTTTTTTTTTTTTTTTTTAATTTTGAGATTTTTTTTTCTACTTTTAAGTATACTAATAAAAGTTTTTTTTAGGGTTCCGTATTTAAAAAAGCAAAAAGAAAATCATTATAAGATCACTCCTGTATATGTCCGTCTGTCTGTCACATCCCTTTTTCTCGTAAACTATGGGACGCGGAATGTTAAAACTTGAGAAAGTTATGAAGCCTTTTTACCCACATATCTTCAGATTATTAGCCATTCACAAATATGTATAGGAAAAATTTAAAAGGCTAATTAAGTTACTTGAAAAAAAAGTTTTTATTTTTCTATATCATGTGGGGTATTGTGTGAAAGATCTCGTAATACTGAACTCAAAAATATATTTGTTTTAATTTTAGGTATTATAATTTTAGAGATATCGTTGAAAGTGCACTGCAAAAATATGTCCTTCCCCTCTACTTCCAAATCTACTCAAAATAAAATTATGAAAAAATTAGGGGTAGTAGGCATTTATTTAACCCTTGTAGGAAAACTATTACGACTTTCCTAGGTAACATACTTTTTGAGAAAAACACATTTTTCTTTTACACACAAACGTTACTTTCAGAGGGAGGGTTGACGGGCGCTCGATGTATGTATCGATGCAGAATCATCCAAGGATATTTTATAACGACTTTCGAAAAAAGGGTCGGTTTTTAGCCGATATATTAATTAAGTTACTTGAAAAATAAATTTTCTTTTTATATATCGTGTAGGGTATCGTTCGAAACATCTCGTAACATCGAACTCAAAAATATATTATTTGTAATTTTAGGTACTATATTTTCAGAGATATCGTCGAAAGTATACTGGGAAAATAATGTCCCCCCCCCCTTCCATTTCCGAACCTATGGAATCTAAAATTCTGAAAAAATTAGGGGTAGTAGGAATTTGTTAATTAATAAATTTAATTTACGGAACCATTTCAGAGCGAGTTATACTCGCACTTGAGCGATATATCACCCATTGCCCGCCCAGCAAAAGGTTAAAACTGCAATGTTGTTTTCTGTGTAATTCTTTTAAAATGCAAAAAAGGAGGATTTTTCCAACATTTTATAAAAACTTAATTACGTATATGAATATAATCCTTGACAGTATTATTCATTACTCAATGTTTTAAAACTACATTCTATGTGTAGAAATATATGAATTTAAATAATGCTTCTATTGCAGTGAATCTTACAGCTTGGTAACGGATAAAACACTTCATGGCACTGAGAAGGTTAAAAAAAATATTTTTTATTGAATTATCAACGTTTCGGACATTAATATATCTCATGATTCATTACTGAAATATTTAAGTAATGAAGAATTTCTGAGGACTGCGAAAAAGTAGTCAATTGATAATTGTGTTAAAGCTATACCATTCCCTTTAGGGTTCCATATTTATTTACTCAGTTGTAAAAGTAGCTGTGGATTATTGTACCAAATAAAATATTTTTTTTGATAACTCATGTGGTAATAGTTTAAACAAATGAATGCCTGGAAATATTTTTAAAAACATAATTGATTTTTTTAAATATATTCAAAATATAAATATATTCTAATAATATATAATAAAATTCTGCTTCAAAAAATGGTTAAAACTGTTTGAAAAAATAACAGAAATACGTGACATGTTTCTTTTCTCGTCAACGAAAAATCGGAGCTCTTTGGCATGAGAAACAAGCAGTCTGGAATGTTTGTGTTCATTTGTAGAAATTTGAAACAGCGATACATGAAATGTTTCAAGAAACATATAAAGGATATACACTCAATTCAACTGCATTTCAAATGCTTAAAGAATTTAAGGAAAGACGCGTTTTTATCGTTTTAAACGATATAGCTCGGTCTTCTCATCAAAACAGCACAGGATGCGATGATTAATCCAACCGCTGTCATTGGTCACGGAGGTCATGGACTTACTGTGGATTAACGGACAGGAGTGTCACACACATCTCAAGGTATCAAATCTCACGCACAGTGCTGTTCATGATCATCTGCACATTATGTTTTTCTGAAATTGTTAATCCTCCTCAATGGAAGCACAAGAAGTTAGATCTTTTTAAAGAGCTTCATAGTTAGGTAGAGTTTGTGGTATATATAAAATCTATCATCAATGCTTACAAAATATATTTAAGTCAGTACGATTTAAATGAGCACAGTCAACAAATCATCAAATTCTCTAACTTCAAAGAAAATAAAAATATTAGTTATTGCTTTTATTGAGTATGAATTTGATACTATGGTTTCTCAATATTCAGTGTATGAGCATATTCTGCCCCTTCAGAATTAAATGACAGTTTTAGATACTGACGGAATGTATACGACAAAATTGTCATGCATATGTTTGACGCTACCTTTAGGATAATGCCTATCCTCACGTTTGAAAGATTATTACTCAAAATATGACTCGAAAAGAAAAGTTTTACAACTCAATCCGGAACTGTCTTGATGTATCATTTAAAAAATATATATATTATCCTAAAATGGAAGCTTTGAGACAACCGTTTTGAATGTAGAAAAGTCAATTTTAAAGGCATAATGTGTTCAAACACATGCTCGAGGAATGGTATGCGTGTTTGGTTTATTTGCACCGGTATTGAGGATTTCTTTAAAAAAGCACATATCAAGATACACTCTTCCTAATGTATTTCTTAAGCAATAACTCCATTTTCGTTATTGTTTGACTTGTTCTCGTATATTTATCTAATATTTTAAAAATTGGAATAATAATCGGAAATAATAATATTAAATATGTTTATATTATACATCTCCTCATTTATTGTAAATTTAAAATTTTACATTTAACTAAATATAGAAATATATTTACAGTTTATTTTTAATACCATAAAGAATTGCATTTTAAAATAATCCATTTTTAATATTTTCTTATGTTTTAATTACTGACTTAATCTTATAAAGTAAAACCTACATAACGGACACTACGAATAGCGTAAACTTCAATTTGATGGACACTTTTTTCGATTCGCAAAACGTCTATATTTGAAAGTTTTTACTTCTGAAAGCGGGCACCTCCGAATAACGGACAAAACTTGCATGCCTGAGGTGTCCGTTATTCAGAGATTTTACTGTATTACACTTTTAAATTTTCAAGTAGAAGTTTTAAAACAATAAATATTTATCCCAATTTTTACATTAAAATTGTACAGTAAAGCATGCAATAATAAATTTATTATATTTAAAGCAACTTCTAAACATATTCCTATTTCCAATGATTGTTTATTGTATAACAATAAAATGCATACAAAACATATATATAATATATATCTGTGTAATATTCAAATTTTAATTGCATAATAGGCGTATAGCCAACATAGTGAAAAAGTACCGAAGCCGGGACTCGAACTCGGGTCATCAGGTTAGCGCACTGACGTTCTACCAACTGAACCACTTGGGAACGATACTCAGCCTGGAACTTTTTCACCATAACATGTTGGCAAGGCTACAAACGCACAACAAGATGGAAAAATTTCCGTGAGCCGCCAACCCTGGGGCAAACACAAAATATAAGAAAATCCAGCATCGACAATTGAATAAATTCATATTTAATACTTGGAAAATTTTCCAGAGAAAATGTCTCACGCCTTGCATTCATTATATTCAAATTTTAATTGCTTAATAGGCGTATAGCCAACGTAGTGAAAAAGTACCCATCTTGTGCTGCGTTTGTAGCATTGCCAACATGTTATGGTGAAAATGTTCCAGGATGAGTATCGTTCCCAAGTGGTTCAGTTGGTAGAACATCAGTGCGCTAATCTGATGACGCGGGTTCGAGTCCCGGCTTGGGTACTTTTTCACTATGTTGGCTATAGGCCTATTAAGCAATTAAAAATTGAATATTATGAATGCAAATGCAAGGCGTGAGAAAGTTTCTCTGGAAAAATTTCCAAGTATTAAATATGAATTTATATCGTGTAATTTAACAATGTTTTACGACGTCGATTTAATAACGTCATAAGTGATACGAAATATCTTATTTGCACGTAATACAAGATGTATTAATTTGACGTATAATGTCATAATACGTAAAATGTTATTATATATGCACGCTATGACAATAAGAATCTTACATTAAGGCTGCTGTTATTCCCATTACTCCTGTTTATGATCAGTTGGAAACTACTATTCATGTATACCCCTTTGAGAAATTCCCACAACTGCGTAACTAATGGTCCAAATGGGATATTCTTGTGTCGTTATTAATAACGTCTCATGGTGACTTTTAGATTCTATTCAGCGTCTAATATATGTAATTATTACTGCATGAGTATCTAGGAAAATTAAACATATTCATGCAATCACGTTAATCCGAAAGTACGGAATAATGTGGTCACGATAGGTTATTCAGTGTTTAAAATCACTTTTTTGTCTGTAATATTATAAACATGATAGTTTTAAGTCTAAAGCATTCAGAACCATGTACTCTGTGGAATTTTACTATCAAATTATTCTTTACAAACTAGTTGCGGTGATTTTTTTATTTGCGTAAATATTTATTTCACTTCAGTATAAAAATTTAAAACACTGATGTATATCAGTACACAAAATTAAATATAAAAGATTACACCAATTTCAATATTTTTTTAAAACTTGGTTTTTCTTGCAATTTCATATATGTGTATTAAATATCTATGATGTAAAATAATGATGTATGTGTTCTTTCTGTTATTTGTAAATGCTTATTTATGTACCCTATGAATTTTCATCAGATTTTTTTTCTAATATTAAGAAAATATATTTCCAGCTTAGGCAAAATCACATGTTTAACAACAATCATTAGATATCCAAAAAGAATCTCTGAGATATTACTAAGCACCATAATTTACGGCGTATAATCCGCGGATCAAACAATTCGGTTTCAAACCAGAAATTTTATTCAATAATTGGAGTCAAATATTTACAGTGATCTGGGAAGTAACACTTTATAAAATAAAATTTCTGGCTCCAAATAGGATTGTTTCATCTGCGGATTATACGCCGGAAATTACGGTACACTTTTAATATAATTTTATGTACTGATGTTTGTTTTCATGTGGCTGTTAAATAAAGAATTTAATTTAAGACAGTATTGAATTTGCTATTCCAGATAGATTTATAGTTGCTGATGGCTTATTAGTTTTGTATTTTATGTATCAGAAAAATACTATAAAAGAATGTCTGACATATCTGTTAAATGTATTTTATTACGTCCATGGTCAAACATAAGATTAAAATTGTACATTATAGCGTAAATATTTTAAAGCATGCCTAATAAGTAAATTAAATTCCGTACATGTAAACTGTTTGATTCAAAATTACACCTTATTACCCTTATTACCCTTATTTACAAATAGACATTATACTAATTTAAAAATAGGCCTAAAATAGTAATACATGATTTATATCTTGAATCAACATTTTGTGTGATAGATTCAGGGTTATCAAAAGAGTGAAAAGTTCAAAATGTGTTAATAATTATAATTGGAATGTCACTCGTACAATTCTTACAAAAAAAGAAATATCTACTTTATAACACGTACAAATATTTAACATTAAATATACTTGAAATAAAGTATAATTTTTAATTATTGTAATGCATATATTTTTCCGCCTCTAATTTCTTTAATACTGGGTTTTTAAACTAATTAAAAAATTCACTACGAAGACTTTTTTAACTGTGCAGAAGTCTCGATTTCATTTCAAACGATTACAGATTCTGGAATATCAACTACCATTCTCACCAATTCCTAAATCCTCCATGATATTTTTAGATAGTTCAAAATGTGTGGTTACGTGAAAAATATATAGTAGAACTTTACAAAATATTCTCGAGCTGTATATGTGCAATTTTTATATATAGGGTGTTTCAAAGGAATAACCTGATTACAAATGACAGAAACTGCATTGTAAAGAAAGGTTGGAAGAAATGTTTTATACGACAAAACAAAAGAAAGCACAAACATGTGCTTGCATCATTCACAAAACGTCCAAGAAATCAATCAAACAATCAATCAGTCTATTTTGCGCCAAGTTTTGTGAAGCATGTATCGTATATTAAATGTATTTCATTAGAAATTGTATACACATATAGACAATGATGTGTATACAATTTTTATGTGCATCATCAGTTCGTTCATTTTTATAGGCATAAAATGAATATCCCCATAAAAAATGGAAGTCACAAAAACTTATACGCAGTGCATTCGCAATAGCTAGAATAAAATGGAATATCACTTGGATGTTTTCTGTGGGACTAGTAGCAGTCATTTATAAAAAAATGAAGTAGTCAAATGACATTTTAATATTCCTTCTGTATTTAAAACTTTTTCTACAAACATATTTTACAATAATGTTTTGGTCATTTGTAATTGGATAATTTTTTTAATCGCCCTGTCATATTTTGTTTTGACACGGTTATGTTACAACAATATGCTAAAACATTTTTGAAATTTTAAAGTGACACTGAAAACAACTGGGTGTCCTAAAATAAACCGACTCATTTTAAACTTAAATAACTTATAGCAGCGATAGATTGCGCTAAAAGAAATAGTCACTCAATCGAGGCCAAAATGAAAATCACTCAGCATTAAGAGCCTACATCAGTCATGTTAAAAACGCGCAAGTTAATGTTAAGTCTATGGCAAGGTTCTTGCGTAATTTCTCACTCGCATTTTAATATTTTTAATTGATTTTCTGGCTAAGATGCTTTACACTCACGCAGAAAAAAAAATTTATCGGTTAAAAAAAGGAAAAAAGTCGCCAAATTTAGGGGATTTTTTCCTTTAATGGCAACTTAGCCATTGTATTAAGTTATTCGTTTGGCGCAGTCTTGAAAATCGCGCCATCCAAAAAGTCGCCAAACTTTTGTTTACATGTTTGCGTGAGTGTAAAGCATCAGTTCCGATTTATTTTGCATAGGATAGCTGACGTCGATCTCTAACGTTGTTAGTTTTTACTTTTTCGATTTTGGTTCCAGTATTTTTTATATAAGGGTACTTTCATTTTCAGAACCGGTTCCAACCAGTTCCAAAATTGAAAATGTCCGCTTATAAAAAAAAAAAAAACTGTAACCAAAATCAAAAAAGTAAAAACTAACAACGTTACAGATCGACCTCAGCTATCCTATGCAAAAAGAAATCATTTGAAAATATTAAAATGCGAGCGAGAAATCCCGCAAAACCTTCCTTAACATTAGCTTGAGCGTTTCTTCGCGAATGATGGATGTTAAATAAATGGAGTGGGTCTCATTCGCCAAGACAGTGTTGATCTTATGGCTCGATTGTCTAGGTGAATTACACCCACTCTACATATGTAACATACTTCCTTCTCATCAATGACAGGTGATTTCAGTTTTGATCTCGATTGGGTGTCTATTGCTGGCAGCGTCATCTATTGCTGGTAACTTGAACTAAAATATGGAATCACAGTAAAACCCGTGACATTTTACATAACCCCCCTGCAAGATTTCTTTTAACATCTGTCACCGTTTGCAAGTTATTGAAGTATAAATCACTCACTCTATTTTATGACACCCAGTATATTAATGTTATCTACAGTTCATCGATAATTTTAAAAGTTAATTTCGACAAATAATATATATTATTAATTATAATAATTAAATGCTTCAGGAAGATTAAATATGAAACTAAAATTTCGAAATAATTTCCAAAGGTAATGTCGGATATTATCAAACAAAATAACAAAAGAAAAAGAATATTCGTTTTTAACACTTTCCAACATAGTTGAAAAGTGTTTATGAATTATGTTTGTCTGTCGGTCCGTTCTCTAACTCTCGTAGATATTCTCGGAGTGTCATGAAATTTTAACACATCATTGAATTTCACTATAGAATGTGCGTTATTAAAAAGTTAGTGTGTATCATTAATAGTTCATTCACAAGGACACACAAAGGAATTCCATCACATTATGGTCTATGGGGAAAAATCGTGTGAGGCGCATTTTATTGATATTACGATATTTCAAACATAATGAAATTAATATGCATTAGTGATTAGGACTACAGCTTGCTTTTACCGTAGTATACAATTCGCCTCGTTTATAGTTCAATTACAGGAACGTACAAAACTATTCCTTTACATTATGATCTATGGGGAAAAATCGCTTGCGTTGCATTTAGAACATGTTATGACACTCGAAACATGATGAAATTTAAAAGGGTCAATAAGTTCCTTTACAAATTATTTGTTGTGGAATATGGAGGGCGTAGGATTTATCGTTCATGTACAGAGGCGCACAAGATAATTCGGTTAAAGGATAGGTAAATGCGAGAAGTGCTCTTTCCGCCATGATATACAATTTCATGTAATTTTTGTGAATTACGTTTTTTTCAAGTCCTATTGGTCATATACAGGCTGCATGAAATATTTCGAATATGGGCAGCAATTGATGAAAATGAATTTTCACTGAGTTATGTATTTTTTTTTAAATCGCTTATTTAGATATTTCATTTCCCCGTATGAAAAAATTAAATTTCTTAGTAATATTCTGTTAGTGTTGGAAAGTGTTTCATAATCTATGCCGAATGCATGCTTTTTCGTTCTTATTTTGTCACTTCACATTAAATGCAAACACAACTTATTATATTCTGTTACAGTTTTAGTAAGAAATGTAACGTCAAATATAATGAACATTCAAATTCAGAAAAGAAAGACCGAAAATTTAAAACATGTGAAATAAAAATAATGGTACTTTTCCGTTATTCGGACACAATTGTCGGCAAGTATACATTTACATACATTTACATACATTTACATACATACATTCACATGCATACATTTACATACATACATTCACATGCATACATTTACATACATACATACATTTAGATACATTATGCATTAGCAAACATTTTGGCATGGTGTCCGTATAACGGAAAAGTACCAAAATAATTCTTACCCCAGAGGTTATATTCCAAATTTAATATATATGCATTAGAAGTTGATAAAAATTTTACATACTAACAAATTAGAAGTTGTCAATATCAGTCTTACATGAAATGTTGTTTGATGCTGATACAAATTGACGCATAATGTTGAGAAGAAATACTGATATTTTTAAAATTTAAAAAGAAGAAATAAACTGTCAGGAACAGTATACTGATTGAGATGAAGATAAGAGAAGGAATATGATGATTCTTAAAATGCGTTCATAAAACAATTAAATTATATATATGAAAAAACTTGATTTTTTTTAATGTAATATCAATTGAAGCCAACTACATTATTTTTTAATCTATGTTTATCATTTTTAAATGTAATTTTTCCCACACAAATAAGTATTTTTTTCATTTTGTGAAAAGTATACAGATCATTATGCATCTATATGTACTTATATATCTACATACAAAAACACAAGCAAACATATTTTTGCATCGCAGCGATATATTTAGTTTATTAAAGTAATTAAATTTAAGAATTTTGAAATTTTATATTAGAAATACACTTGGTATAAATTTATTTTCTTTAAAATTTTCTATATTAAACAAATTATTTTAACACAAAAATTTATTCATTTAGAATAAGAAATATTATATTTAATAACATATATCGTGTCGGATTGTTAGCATACCTCGCATCAGTATTATTTATAACGAGTCTTCTTTGCCAGCTGTATATTTATTCCGTATAACTTTTTAGACAATTTACATTATTAAGTTGGATTAAATATGACTTTCGTACATGTTAAAAAAATATCAACTACCAGAACTTTATTATCTTGAATATTGTGAAATCAAACATTGATATAAATCTGTTATAGAATGATCAGCGCTAAAATCAGTGTTGTCAATTTGTATTTTTTTTATATTTGGAAATTCAAAGTTCATACTGGAAATTTTGAAAGAACTTTCACTTTATGTAATTAGAAAATTTCTGTCTTTAAATAAATTAAAAATTAATATTAGAAATTACTGGTATGAATTCAGAATTTCTGAATGAAAAATGGCCAAATTGGCAATCCTTCTAAATATGCATGTTACCTTGTTGATGTAACGGGACGCTATTTATCCAATTTACAAGTAGTTAAATCATTAGGGGAGTATATTGGAAAACTGGTGCTAAAATAATTAAAAAAATTATTCAGTGTTTTTATAATGATTTTACATTTATATATATTCTGTATTTTTATATAATCAAGTTTTTTTTTTTCAATTGTAATTTTACATTAAATTTAATATGTATACTGCGATAACATTTAGCTGTTATTTATAAAATGAGATTCCCATAATTAAAATATTTGTATAATTAGCAACATTGTGAAAATATATTTAAAAACAAATAAAATATCATGGACATATTTTTGATATCAAAGTAAAAAAAAAAAAAAAAAAAAAAAAAAAATTATTGAACTTCAGATGAATTCATATTATATTTCGTCTATTTCAGATGAAATGCTTACAAGAGTAATGTGATAAAATATGCGATAAAAATTGTGAAGAAAAATTTTTTGCCCTTTTTTTTATATATTTTACTTACTCGTCATACGTAGTATAGGTTTTACTACTTTTGATTAAAATGATATAAAATATTTAATTATATTTTATATTAAAATTATACAACAGGTGTGTTTTATATTCATTTAGAATCATATTAATTATTTAAAAATATGTATTTTTCCAATATAATTTATTATTACATAATGTACAAACCATTTTGAATATTAGTAACTTTTGTAAATGATGCCGATATAATATTAACAGGTAATGGAAAATGCACCTAGTATCATCTTTTTCCAATTATGTATGCAATATTTGTTAATACAACAAAAGCATACTTGTTTTATTACAATAAATTAGAATTAAATAACAGAAAAAAATACATTGCTTCCTAATTACAAAGACGAGAAAATTAGGTTGTAGTAACTCCTCTATACCGACCCGATAAAAGATGGTGAGTGGTAGCGAGATCGGATCGTTGGCACAGAGAATTTCTCGCATAAATTAGAAAATAGAATTTTATTGTATAACAATGTTAATTCTAATGAAAAATATATACAAGACGTCAATACAGCATTTAATTATTTTCCGTGAGTCAATCGCTAATAAATTACTGTTCTCTTGACTCTGAGTGCAGCTCGATCAATCAAAAGTCTCAGGAAATTACTGTCTGTCGTAACTTCTAAAGAAAGTTCATTCGGAACAGGGCTCGTCCGTTCCTTCTCTTCGGAAAAATATACTAAATCACGATGCTTCAGAGTTAAAGATCTCTCACTATCGCACTTGTCGTGCTTTTTCACTTCGCTGGGATTTTCACCTGATACCTGCCGTATCAATTAAATAGAGGTCAGACCTCACTATTTCCAGAGAGTCACCACTCTCGTTCAGATCTATTCAAAAAACTGTCCTCTCTCACTTTTTCATTCTCGCCGGAGAACTTCTTCTAGGGGCGGGGATTTTGTCGAGGCGGACCCCTCGAAACTCTCCAGCCTCTCAGTAGCCTTGAGATCCCTCTGTTTCGTTTTCACTAAGTCCGTCATTGGACGTTCTAAGACAAAGGGCAAAGTTTCGGGCGCAAACCTAAAAATCGTGTGCAGAGATCGCTTCTCTCGCAGATGAACTCTTTCCCACGAACTCGGCAAGGATCAAAGCATAAGACCCCTCTTTGGGTAACGCCTTACCACTACATCACTGTCCGAACTTTCCGCTCACAGTACAATAGAATTCGGCGTCTGCTAGTCTTCAAGGCAAAAATAGCGAGGGAAGGTATGCAGTTAAGTGTACTCACAGGAAATGCTAGAATGACACATCGTGCACCTGGATGAGGAGGCCCAATTCTTTACAAGGTCATTGTTATATACAAAAAAAAAATATATATATATATATATATATATATATATATATATATATATATATATATATATATATATATATATATATAGGGTGTTTTTTTTTTAACTGACACTATTCAGAGCCGCCTGTATCTCGTTCTAATAACTGGATTGACACAAAATTTTGTGAATGGACTAAGAAAACCATGGGAAAAAAGATTCCAACAAAAAAAAATAGTTCCAATCACCACCGATAGGGGGAAATGTGGCGCTGTGGTAAGTTATGCAACTGAGAATTAGTATAAAATACGGGCAATAAATGAAAATGCAAATTTTTATTTACGCAAGCGACAGTAGCGCCAATAGTTTAAGTTATAAATGCATGCGAAAACACCGAGAAACAATTTCAGCTCAGGTTGAAAATGAATCTCACCTACCGCAGCGCGCGTTACTTTTGTGAAGTTCTATTATTGTAACCAGTGCAATGCACCAGCCGCTCTTCGTTTACTTAGAACACGCCATAAACTGCGCAAAGGACCTTTATCCGTTAATGTATTGAAAGCAATGATTCTGAAATTCGAAGAAACAGGCTCGCTAGCAGTTCGGTCAGGCAGAGGACGTAAAGCGGTGGCAGAAAAAGTGATAATGGATGTTTCAACTGAAATCAACGAAAGGGAAATGATGAATAAAACATAAATGATGAATAAAACATTGCATTTTATCCAAATTATTAATTTTGTCTGTTTCTGATGTTTTTTTTTCAATGTACAACGCTACATTTCCCCCTATCGGCGGTGATTGGAACTAATTTTTTTTTTTGTTGGAATCTTTTTTCCCATGGTTTTCTTAGTCCATTCACAAAATTTTGTGTCAATCCAGTTATTAGAACGAGCTACAGGCGGCTCCGAATAGTGTCAGTTTAAAAAAACACCCTGTATATATATATATATATATATATATATATATATATATATATATATATATATATATATATATTAGAAAAAACCGCATAATCCTCGATAAGCTAAATCCGTAAATATTCATATTTCTTTTTTATAACTTTTGCATTTTTTTTTTCCAAAATTCAAAAAATCTTTCTCTCTGTTTTTAAATATACATCAAAGGAATTTAGTGCATAAAAAGGCTTTAGAGGGCAAAAATTGGATTGAAAGGGATTTAAGTGGACTTTCATTCTTAATAAATTATAAAAGAATCTGAGAAGTCTCCGAAGAGCATCTTCAAAGAAAGAAGCTTTAAAGATCATATGTTCTCCATTTTGAAGAAAAAGTCATCATTTTCTTTATCCGTGTACTATTATTAGTGTTAACGGAACTACAAAGCTGGATCATTGCATAACAAAGGAGTGGTAAGCATATTAAATGTTTTTGTAGAGAAAAAGAAGGGAGATTGTAACTTTTAAAATAAATGTTTCTTTGTGATTTGAGGAATGTTAAAAAGAAATATTAATACATAGAAATTCAATGATGCAAAAGTTATTCAAAATAGTATTTTTTCTTACAGCTAAATGTAATTAAAATTATAACTCGAAATTTAAATAATTCGTACATATCAAATGAATTTAAAGCTGAATAGAAACATACTGACATTAACAAGAAAATATTTGCATTATTACTTACCCATCATACGTAGTACTGGGTAAGATTTGTTATCGTTTTGAAAATCGAAAAAAAATTTTTGACAGATTTACACGTTTTAGACACTGTGTGCCTGTAAACGCTCTATCTCCCGAACAAATTGAGATAGAGACTTGAAATTTGGTATGTGCTTAGTATGTAATAATGGGAAGAAGCTTATTGAATTTCAGTAACCTCGATTATCAGAAACTATTTTTTTCGGATTCTCGAAATATTCGTTGTGATAAAAGGTGTATACAAATTTTCGAAATTGTTTATTTTAAGGAGTAAATATAAAAAACAATAAAAAAAACATAAATTTTGCATAAAGAATGAAGTCGATCGGATGATGAGTTGCCGAGTTATTTGTAATCCTATTCTCCACACTCTTCGATTTTTCATGACCCTGTATTTCATTCAAATTTCAATTCAAAGATATATTTTGAAGTATAGTGAAGTATAGTTTATATATTGCCAGAAGTATATTATCATTCTATTCAAATTTCAACAAATAGGTCTGTAATCTAATTTTAGAGACTTTGCCTTCTAGTATTAGCACATATTCGGTATATTTGGTAGTATATATATTAATGACCTCGTTCAAAGAATATAAATGCTGAATAGCAACAGAAAAATATGTAAAATATTATTCAAATATTTACTTTAATTACAAAAAGAAGTATAATTATCTCGAAGTTCCATCTTTGTTTTTGTTTTTGTAATTTACAGTATCATGTTTTTAAAGGATTTTATAAACATACATAATATTTAGTAAAATATATACATATGTTAATAAATTCACACGGCTAACTATATGCTTTGTTTTTATTTTAAAAAATTCGTTTAAAATGTTACTAACATATGTTACTAAATTTTTTCGTATTATTAATATTCTCTAGAGTTATACTTATTTGTTGTACAGAGAAAAATTAAATAAAATAATAGAACTTAGTTTTCATTTAAAATTGAAAAAATGTTTTATTAAACATTTCGCTTTACTGGTGAAAAATGCAAAGTAAGAAATATTTGAATTTCTATATTTCCTGTCACATATAATTTTGACGCTTACCGCATTTAAAAATATGGATATTATTTTAAGAACAGTACGTTTTGAAAGGACTCTTCAAATACTTTTTTAGGAATGATTAATGCAAAATATGGCCCATATTATCTTATTTTATATTCAATATCTTCCTTAGTTGTTTAAGTATATATTTGTAATTACGAAAGAAACAAATATTTTCTGAGTGTTTTTGTAATTAAAATATATGAAATATTCAGTAATAAATAGTTTAAAATATATATATATTAGCTAAACATTGAAAAATATTGAACAGAAAATATTTACAGGGATATATATGGAATATTATATTGGATAGATGTATTTAGAATATATCAAAAAGCATCTTTATCGAACTATTTTTTAAAGTATTGTATTACATGTGTGTTAACTCCATAGCTTTTTTCGATCCCAAATAGCTTTCTATAAAAATTTTATGTTTTTATTACTACACGCTTTTATTTAACTTCGTTTATTGTTCTACCGTGTGTCTGTCTGTCAGCCTAAGGTCTTGCAATCGATTTTTGACACACTTCTGTTCAATCTATTTTTCTCAGATTTTACAGACGTGTTCACAGTTGATGAGAATTCAATGGTTGAGTACTTTTCGGGCCGTACCTTATCCAGGGTTTTTCATCTCCAGTGGTAAAAACGCACCAACCGAAAATATTATAGAAACAAGTCAAACAAGAGTGATGCTGGCAACAATAGAGTTACAACAATAGATTAACAACAACGGTTACAACACATGAATTAATTATGCTCCTAATCACGCTTGCTCAAATACATGATTCTCTAGCAGCCGTCCCGTTCAACAAATCGAAATCAAATGTAAAATATAGTTATTTCAAGATATGTTGTCAAGAGTGTGGTGAAGAAGAACAATAGAGTCTACACGGTTGCGGTTACAGTGAAAAATGCTCAAACATTTTCAATGAAAATACCCACATTTTCCCATCCCAAATAGATCAGGGCATTGAAAAATAACTTAAATGGTGTTAGAAGAGTACAAACAGCACGACAAACAATGACGTAAAACACATACAACTGTTGTAAACAAACAACACCAACATAGAGAAGAGGCGCACAACCACCAATCATAGAACACCATTTGCAAATCTCCGTTTGTGGAAAATATTTAAAAAGCAATGCGAAAACATTTCCCTTTCTCCTCTTCGTGCATTCTATCAAATAACTATATCTCACATTTCATTTCTGTTGGTCTAACGAAACGGCCGCTAAGGATTCATGTATTGGCAACGTTTCTTTCTCACTACACTGTATATGCAAGGTACAACAATATATGAAACAAAGAAATTAAGTGCAAAAAATATGTTACTTAATTTGTTTACGTTATATTTCTTATTAAGCTATTAAAGAATAAGGAATATATTATTAATCGATGATTTAAAGTATTATTTAATTAGGTTGCACATAAACGTTAATATTCAAAAGTTTTATAAAACATTAGTAAGTTTTATAAATCGAAATGTGTTTTTTCTCAGTCCAATGAGCTATTAACATTTATCTTTAAAGTTATATTTAATACATTTTTTATTTATTTATTTACACATATTTTCATCACAGAATTTCTCACAATGTATAATTTATTGGTGAATTGAAAATTTCAGCAGAAACACTTAATAGCGTTAGATACTAATGTATTCTAGTAAATATTCATAAAATTTAATATGGAGCTTCATCTACTCGCTGAAACAATTAAAATAGTTTTCGCAAAAGTTTTAATCAACTTTAATCTTGTGTAACTGTAAAGTTCTTGGATTGAAGGGATTGCGCTAATTTGAGTATTCGTAGATTCGGGATGAAAATTCAAATGCAGATCGAATGCCTATTCTAAAGTTTCATAGTATCTTTAATTGAAAATCCTTAATTGAAAATTTAAAACATGCAGCATTCAAATTAGCAGTTGCATTTTTCTAGAAGGCAGAGTAACTGCATTTATGACTGTTTGATATTTTTTTAATTTAAAGCTAGGTTTCACATTTTAGGTAGAAGAAATTTAGATGAGAATCAATGAAACTTTTAAGGAGAATATATTTTATATTATATTTAAATAAAGCTTGTAGTAATAATCTGCTATATATATAAAACACAAACGAAAATTTCGTTCCGTTCCTTTATAACTCGAGTTCTGCTGAATGGAATTTGATGGAACTTGCACTGTTGGATAGATAATTTTTCAGGGAAGGTTTTAGTATATAACACATAGTTCTACGTATATTAGTTATATAATTATGATGGAAAGTTCTGTTATTTTGGCCGAAAATGTTACCATAGGTCATTTTTTTGGCGACCATTATCGTTGGCGAAAGAATTGAAACGGCTATATCAGAAAATAATGCAAACGCATAGAAAAATAAAAGAAAAATTATGTTATTAATTTTATTTAAAATCCCCCCTTCTCCCCGCAAAAAAAGAAAAAGAAAGAAAAAAAACTATTTTAATGAGGCATAATATTAAATTTAAACCCCAAAGGAATGTGTGTAATGCTTAAAAATATTTGCAATGCATGAGATTGGAACTCAGATTAAGCTAACGTTTGGCGATTTATCGTTTGCGTCAGGTTAACAATGATGCATCTGATAATTTGATTTAATAAAATATGAGTATTTTTTTTTCCTTTTTTTCTTTCTGATATTTTTTTTTATATAACTCCACTATTATGTGTCTTACAGGAGGAACTAGAATATGTAATTGTAAAAATGACTAAAATGACTGCACATAAGAGTTACATTTTATTTGTTTATTTACGATTTTGGTTTTACCTTTCGCGCCAAACAATGTGATTTTAAGCCAAAAATGCATAAGCGTGACACCAGCTTGAGCTTTATTAGCAATAATATTGTTTTTTCAGTTATAGAGGATCCTTTTAGGAGTAAATTTTTATATTCAAATGCAAATTATATAAATAGCAGTTATTGTTATGAATATGGGATCAGATATTTAAATTTTAGTGAATGTCTGCTGTTTTAGTGAATAAACACACATTGTAAAATAATTAAATTTTAGACATTTAAAAATTTACTAAGGAAACATGCCGGTTTGTTTTCACCAAACATATTATTTTTATAGCCTCGAACTCAGATCAGCGAATATTGTCTATTATTTTATTTTATTATTTTTTAATATATCGCCAATTTCACTTATAGAAATATTCACTGTTTCAAAAGTTAGGAACTAAAGAATATTCTTAAGGAGATGTGTGCATTTATGCGTTATTACTATCACAAAAGACGACATTTTGCAATAAAAATTGTTTGCTGAAATAAATTTTCGATGCTCTTTTTGATTCGTCATTTCTTTTTTGTTTTTCCTGCATATCTTCCCTTCTTTCAGGAAGGTTTTTAAAAGACATTAGACAAATTGTCCGTATTCCGGTCACCTGCCAGTTGGCGTTTTTACTATATTGTTGGATGTTTTGTTTATGTTTGAAAGTTACTCTGGACGATGATTCAGATTACAGAAGATTAGACGACTTTTGAAATTAGCGATTGCAAAATTTATGGGATTTTTTTCCTTATGAAGCAAAGTTTTACCAAAAAAGCAATGCTTCCAATGTACGGTTGGTTGATTTTATGACGGCCGATTATCTACACGAGGGATATAGACTCTGAGGGGAATGCTCTCCGTAGGGGTCTTTCTAAGGAATCCTAGCCGGTATTTGCGGCAAGGTTCGAAGAAAACCACGGAAAACTCCGAACGGTTAGGTCAACGAGCACGATAGGGGTTTGAAACCAGCACTTTGTAATGTCAATGGTAGCGAATGGAATAAATAATATTTGTCGATTTATCCTTTCAGGATGGATAAGAAAAAAAGAGTACCTGAAATTCTGATTAGATAATTTTTCGATCATTATAAAGCCTTTTCGACCTACACACAGCCTAGCAGCTAAACATAGTGAGAAATGAATTTATTTTTGCATGTTATTATGCTCTTTAGAGAAATGCAAAAAAATCTTCGGTTTAAGTATTCGACAAAAATAATATTACTAAACATTTTGCATAACTAACTTTATCATTGTCAGTTTTATTTAAGGTATGGAATTTTGTTAATGAAAGACCTATAATTGAATTTGACATAATTTAATGGAACATAGCTTGGCGCGTAAATAACTTCGTTTTGTAACCAACTCTGGTACATTAGTAACCATATCGTTTAAAGCACTTCTAATGTTTGGTGTCAAACTTGGATATCTGGAAGATTAGGAAGATTTTATTGGATACAAACTAGAGGTTTATTCTTCTACCAGAGTTAATCATTGTTTTTTTTTTAGATTAACGGTTACACGAATGCCACTGACCTAAAAAATGGAAAGACAGAGAAAATGGCGTCATTTTAATTTTATACATATTCAGCTTTAAAAATGCACTTTTTTATGTTTCACCATTTTTTTAAATATGAAAGGTAATCACTGTTCTTTATGTGCAAACAATTTATTACAATTTTCACTGTATTTACTCTGCTGGAATCAAAAGATGAAAAACCATAGTAGACTTGCCAGAAGAGACGTATATTGCGAAATATAACGTAACATAGAGTAAGATTGTACTTACGTTACCAGAATCTCACATGGAGACAAGAAAGAGGGACGGAGTTCAAGAACTTACAGACTAAAATGAATCACCCGAACATTATTTAAGTTCAATGGTCAATCTATGCAATCATTGTAATGCTTTCTCTTTTAGTAGTTTGTTGCTTAGAGAACATTTTAGTTCCTGTTGTCATAATCTCATAATTGTCTCATTTCCCTTCCAAACTCTACTATAAATGATCAACTAAATGAGTTGCTTCTTTTAGCCCAAATTTTGTCCAATGTATTATATAATATAACGCAATGTCGTTTACAGCAATATTGAAGGAAAATCCAGGTGAACGTCCCTATTGCTTTAAAATACATGCTCAAATCCATTGATATAATTATTTTGATTCAAGGTTCGTTTGAAAATATTTACTAAGGTAGCATCTGTAGGTGAAGTTCCACATTCCTTTCAAATACAAAGCCATTTCGTTTGATTTAAGTGACATTTTGCAAAATGGCCCAGTGCAGCGGGCGTAGCATGCTAGTATTTCATAAAATGTTAATAAAGAGATCTCATTATTTTGTGTTCTATTAATAGATTTTTATTCACATATTTTGTTTCTTATTTTTTATCTTATTTGAGTAAAATGCATAAAATATGTCGCTTTAATAAAATACGGTATTTCACGCAAATAAACACGCAAATAAAAATCTATCATTATTATGACTGTTAATAATTAATTAGAAAATTTTAATTTTAAAATGCATGTTTAATTTAATGAACATAATTTGATAATAATTTTAAAGAAATGGACGGTATGTACAAATATAAAAACACCGGCGGCGCACTCTCTAAGCCATCGGCCTTTAAAGCCTTAATAGCAATTTTTAATGATATCCTTGTTACATTAAACTCGAAGCCGCTGCGGTCGTCATAAGCCCCGGACCCAGCTTTCCCCGATTTTCAGTGCATTAAACTTGGGAATTTGTGTCTTAAATTTTACCGGTTATGACTTTATTTCGCATCTGGACGCAATTTCAAGTTGTAGTATAAAAATAATAAACATCATTTGTTAAAAAATAAACTAATTTAATTATTATAACAATAACGGTTTGTACTAAACGTAAAATCACGGGCTGAGTACTTAATGCTCCAACACCTTTTAAAGCATAAATATCAACTTTTGATATTAAATTAGAATAGCGTCTAATCTCTAGTATAAAAGTAATGAACATCACATTTCTAAAAGAAATAATTTGATTAAGAAAGAAAATAAATTTCACAAATACATGTGCGGTGTAATTCGTACGCCAATGGTTGCTTACCAATAAAAGTAATGAAAGATATCAAAACAAATTGCAAATTACGACTTTAAATAATGGATGAAAATTGAAGGGTCTTTAGAAAGAGGATAAAGGAAGCGTCGATATTAATGAAGTAATTACTTTGGAATTCGGAACTATTTTCTTACTGAGTGGCACACTCAGTAAGTCGTCCGTGTCTTTAAATGTTCAGATGAAAGAGAATCAATTTGTAAAGTCCAAAAAATCGATTTTGTTTCACATGCTTTCATCTCTGATGTGTTTCTAAACATGCGTCTGAAACGATTTTGGATTATTGAAATCACTTTCGAAATTGCGGCTCTTTGAACGGTACCGTTCTTCTATAAATCTTCATATATTTAAAAATTTAAAAACATTTTTTATAACAATCATTATAACAATCATTATTTTTATTCCAAAAACAGTGCCGCATAACCCTTTATCAAATGAAAAAAATTTTTAAACTACGTGATCTAACTTGCACTTTACGGATTACAGAATATAGGTAGAAAAAAATTAATCGAAAACTGCATTAGATTTTTTATTTTCAATATTTTATTTTTAGATTGTCCACTAACGCCAAAATACGTTTACATATGAAAAATGTCAATTATATATTCAAATAAAGTGGTGAAAATTTTCAAAAACGATAAATTCGGATTAGATGCATGTCACCCGTTAATAGTCGAAGAAATCTGCAACGAATTCGCTACTTACAGCATTTTTTTAATTCCTGAAAATACAGCGATTTAAGCGTGTAGTTGGATTGAATGTCTGCTAAATTTGTGTTTCAGTTATAATATTTTATTTATTTATTTATTTATTGTTAAATTTTTAATTTGGTTATAGAATAGTAACCAAAAACAAATGCTAACTAATGTATATTGTTTTAAGTGCAAACGGTTTAATATTTCGTAAACATGCTATACATCATAGAGATATATTTTTAAATAATCGTGCTTGAAAGTTTTTTTTAAAAACAATAAAAAATCAGCCAATTGAGATTTAATTAATAAAAATATATAGAAAATTCAATATAATATGAACGTCAAATTCACCTTATCAATTTTATGAAACACATTGTAAACAAATTGATAATTTGTGTTACTACAGAGGTGCACTAATTTAAATCACTGTTTTAAAACATTAAAACTATTAGATGTCAAACTACATGAGCTTTCGGAAATAGAGAAATCATTTGTACCACTACATAAATCAATGCTACCCCCCCCCCCCCCTGAGCATGTAGTCAATTCTACTACAGATTTAGTTAACATAATTAAAGGCTTTAAACTGGAAGATAATAGCATTCTAGCAAGTTTTGATATTAGATCTCCTTATCATTCTATTGATGTTCAGGAAGTAAAACCTATTATTGAAAATAGGATTATAAATAACCCAGCTTACAACGACAGCATTAAACATACTCTGATTTCAAGTATAAACTTAATTACTAACAGCAATGTTTTCTTATTTAACGGATGTTATTATAAACAATCTTAGGGAGCCCCTATGGGTTCACCTATATCTGGATTACTGGCAGAATTAAAATTACGACCTCTGGAAAAACTTATCATTTCTACATCCCCCTTTAAACCTGCATTATGGGTTAGGTATGTCGATGACATACTGATCATATGGAATCACGGTATCTCTACATTAAGTGATTTTCTGGCGCATGCCAACAGTATAGATAGAAATATACAATTTACTTGTGAAATTGAAGAAAATAGTTCATTAACATTTTTAGATATAGAACTTATTAAAAATATTTCAACTCTTAGCATTGATAGAAAAATTTATAGAAAATCTTGCAGATCTAATAACACAGTATCCTACAATAGTAATGTCCCGTTTAATTACAAAGCAGCAGCATATCGGTTTTATATCAAAAGGGCGTTTGAGGTTAGTTCAGAAGTTTATTTAAATGAAGAGTTGAACAAAATTAAAGTGATTGCATATGAAAATGGTTTTTCAAACAAATTTATTAATAAGTTAACTTATGAGTATAGAAATAAACAAGCTACAATAGTTAAAAAAGATATGCAATCTTCAAAATTCTACAGTATTGATTATATCCCACATCTTTTTGAGCGGATCAAATACGCATTAAAGGAATATAATGTAACTCTTATCGCAAAGCCCCAACAAAGCTAAATTATCTGGTACATAGAATGATTGACCCCATTCATAACGGAGATAAATCTGGCATATATATATTATTCCTTTTAAAGTTAATGGTAGTTCTAAAACATATTCATATATAGGCATGACAACTCGCAAATTAAAGGAAAGGATTAAGGAACATACAGCTCACATGTAAAAAGGTAAATTAACCACCGCACTTGCTGACCCCCTCCCTCCCCCAGCTGGTAATGGTATCATCCCAACTTCCTTCACTCCCTCCATTTCATAGTTGGTTGGTTTCGCTCATGTTCGACCTGTCCAGTGCGCTCCTTTCGGAGCTGCGTCTTCTCGACTGCTTGTTATCATCTGAGGAAGACTAATGTTTACCCGAAAGCTCGTGTAGTTTGACATCTAGTAGTTTTAATGTTTTAAACCTGTGATTTAAATTATTGCACCTCTGTAGTAACACAAATTATCAATGTGTTTACATTGTGTTTTATGAGATTTAATTTTCAAATAAATTGAATTTTAAATAACATGGTGTTCCTATTCGACGGTGTAAAAATTAAAATTGTACGATGTTTAAAAACTAGTAAATCTACAGATCAGGAGCCTCAACGTCAGCTCTGAAAGTCAATGTTTTTTAAACTCACTTTTCATAATATTTAACACCTTACAATCCGCAAATTAAATTATTTAAATTACTACACATATATTTATATGCATATAAAATAATTCGAATGTTTCAGAACTTAGAAACGTTAAATTAAACACGGTTTATGCAATAATATTCTGACATTCTTATGAACTTCTTATTCTATATTTTAGATTAAAAAAATACATTTCTTCAGGGGGGTGGGGGGCTCTGCCCCGCTGAACCCTCCGTAATCTTATTAAATTTATATTCGTGATTTCCTATTCTTTGTGTGAATGATTCTAGTATATCTTCCATTTCGTTCTGCACAGTGGTTTTATTACGATAAGAAAAAATTTTGAAAATAATTTCATGTTATCCTAATACCTAAATAGCATTATTTACTTACCTGCCAACCACGAAACACTCGTATCTGATTGATAAGTTGAATAATATCTCGTGTACAAAAGTAACTTATGGAAATGTAAACTGAATCTACTATATATTTCACTTATCTATTTCAGAAATCTAGTATTAAAACAATTTTTGTTTCGGAAAAACAGTTTTGATGGTCATTGTACAATATTTATTTGAACTAAGTAGATCCTGATCTAATTCGATGGCAATAGCATACTAAAACCTCCCCCAAATAGGCTTATTTGGAAACTTTTAAACCTATTGTGCAATCATTCATAATCGTGCCCACTGCCAATTCACTAAATAGCAATCTTGATTTGGCACTATAAAGTATTCTTTGTGATAACTTTTTAGCTCACAGGCTATCAAAGCCTGAGAGCTTATGTGCCCGCCGGTTCTGTATGTATGTATGTATGTATGTATGTATGTATGTACGTATGTACGTACGTAACGCGATAACTCTTCATAGAAATATCCGATTTCCTTCAAATTTTGTTTATAGGTTGACTGTGTTAAGGCGCTTCCCTGATTAGTTTTCGGGATTGATTGGTTAAATATAAAGAGGGGAACAGGGGGGGCTAATCCCCCTCTAATTTATATAAATGGGGTTTTAATACAGAATCATTCAATTTTCCTTCAAATTTTGTTTATAGGTTCACTGTGTTAAGGCGCTTCTCTGATTAGTTTTCGGGATTGATTGGTTAAGTATAAAGGGGGGAATGGGGGGGGGGGCTAATCCCCCCCCCCTTAATTTATATAAATGGGTTTTTCATGCAGAATTATTCCGTTTTCCTTCAAATTTTGTTTATAGGTTCACTGCGTTAAGGCGCTTCCCTGATTAGTTTTTGGGATTGATTGGTTAAGTATAAAGGGGGGGGGGGAAACGGGGGGGACTAGTCCCCCCCCTTAATTTATATAAATGTGTTTTCCCTGCAGAATTATTCCTTTTTCCTTCAAATTTTGTTTATAGGTTCACTGTGTTAAGGCGCTTCCTTGATTAGTTTTCGGGATTGATTGGTTGAGTATAAAGGGGGGGGGAACGGGGGGGCTAGTCCCCCCCTTAATTTATATAAATGGGTTTTTCATGCAGAATTATCTCATTTGCTTCAAAATTTGTTTATAAGTTCATTGGGTTAAGACGCTTCCCTGATTAGTTTTCGGGATTGACTGATTAAGTATAAAAGGGGGGAACGGGGGGGCTAATCCCCCTTAATTTATATAAATGGGTTTTTCATGCAGAATTATCCCATTTACTTCAAAATTTGTTTATAGGTTCATTGGGTTAAGACGCTTCCCTGATTAGTTTTTCGGATTGACTGATTAAGTATAAAAGGGGGGAACGGGGGGCTAATCCACCCCTTAATTTATATAAATGGGTTTTTCATGCAGAATTATCCCATTTGCTTCAAAATTTGTTTATATGTTCATTGGGTTAAGACGCTTCCCTGATTAGTTTTCGGGATTGATTGGTTAAGTATAAAGCGGGGGGGACGGGGGGGTGCTAAACCCCCCCTTAATTTATATAAATGGGTTTTTCATGCAGAATTATCCCATTTGCTTCAAAATTTGTTTATAGGTTCATTGGGTTAAGACGCTTCCCTGATTCGTTTTCGGGATTTATTGGTTAAGTATAAAGGGGGGGGGGGACGGGGGCCAATCACCCCTTAATTTATATAAATGGGTTTTTCAAGCAGAATTATCCGATTTTCTTCAAATTTTGTATATAGGTTCATTGTGATAATGCGCTTCTCTGAATAGTTTTGGGGTTTATTGGTTAAGTATAAAGGGGGAAGGGGGGGGGCTAATCCCCCTTAATTTAGATAAATGGGTTTTTCATGCAGCATTATCCGATTTTCTTCAAATTTTGTATATATATATTCATTGTAATAAGAGGCTCTCCTGATTAGTTGAAGTGGTTCATTAGTTAACTATGAGGGGGTAACGGGGGGATAACCCCCCCTTAATATATTGTCGATTTCTTTATTTTTCAAGGGGCTTATTTCAAATTCTTTGAAATACGAGTATAATATACAATTAGTGTGAATAGCCTGTGAGCTCAATGCCCTCAGTTTAACTGGGCAGTTTTCTTTTTAGTATAATCTCAGTTTCCAGTAATTGTGCTATTTCAGGCTGTATGGATGCGTTTTACTACGCTAATTTCTTTAGATTAAGTATCTTGTTGTACGAGATATTATATACCAATTTTCAACCACGAAAAATCCACATCTCTTCCAGAAAATTAATAATATCTCATATAAAAAAGTTTCGGCTATGATTCTATAGTAGTTAAAAGGCAACTTGTACCAAAATAAATGCTCATTTATTTCAATAAAATATTAAAATCACCCAAAAATATTTTATTTTGCCAAAAAATATTGTAGCAAAATCGTCTGAGTTACTTGAATTTTATCATTTTGATATTCTTTGAAATATGGTTGCTAGGTTACGGTTAAATTGAAAAGGAAAATAAAAATGAATGCATTTTAATAATTGCAAAAAATTATAAAATGAAATGTATTACATTATTAGAACAGATGTATAAAATTGCACCAAAACTTATACACCTCATTTAAAAAATCTGACGAATGTATTAACAAAATTTCAAATTAATTTGACTAATTTAAGACCTTAGTTGATAAATTTTAGCCTTCATAACTTACCGTTTAAATACATTAATCAAATGTGCCATTTTATTTTCAACGAATGAAAAATTTCAAAATTGTCTGTATCCCATAGGAAAGCATTATGTCCTAAAAAGAAATGTTCTATATATTTCCGAACGAATGAACCAAATGTAACTAAAAACTATACAGCTAATTTCGGGTATCTCACCAACATACCTACCAAAAAACAAACTAATCGGATCATTTTTGCGTCAGTTATCGCGAAACAGACAGACAGACAGACAGAAACCAAAAACTTTTCGGGTCTCCACAGTGAGCCTCAACTGACGTTTCGGCAAAAATACACTAGTAAATCTACAGATCAGAGGTCTCAACGTCAGCTCTACAAATCATTGTTCATTAATCTCACTAATTTTTAATATAAGCTGCATAATATTTGATAGCCTAAAAATAATTTTTTTAAAGTTATTTATACATTTATAAGAATATAAGATTTATTGAAAGTTCCAAAAATTTTAGAAGTATCACATTAAACACAATTTTATGTCGGATAAATTATAGAATAAACTACTTATTACTGTATTTTTTTTCAGTATAAGATTACATATCTTCAGGGGGGCTCCGCCCATGAACCCCCCGCTGTCACTTCAATTTTATATTGTCGATTTCCAGCTTGTGCGCTTTCATTAATCGAGTATATGTCTGAGTTTATTTACTATTTTAATTTCATTAAATTAACTATATCTTTGTACAGGAGGTTTTATCCTATCCTTAAAATAATACTTATTTTTCAACCACTAAATATCATATGTTGCTGAAATATAAAATTCCGTGCATTAAATATGCTTATACAAATGTAAATTTCTCTTATGAGACTTGTATTCCATTTTCACATTCAACGTTTTTATATTTTTCGTTTGGAAACCCGATTGGGTCATCTTTCTTTAGTAGTTAAAATAAATTCTCATCTATTTCATTAGAAAAAGCATATTAAAAAATTAAATCACCCGAAAATTAGCTATTTTATTAATAACATTTCGCGTCAAAATAATTCAAATAATTCACTTGAATTTTCCTTTGTTGATATTCTTTGAAATAGAGTTGCTTAGCAACCATTTAATGAAAAAGAGAAAGAAAATGCAATGGACATTTTTGTAAAAAATGAGAAATTAAAATTTTCATATCTTTCAAATTAAAGCGTAAAATTTCCCAGTAATTCATACAATTAATTTAGAAATTCTAATAAATATATTGGGAAATTTTCAAAGCAATCAAATTAAATTAAGATATCCATTTCGTAAATTTAATATCCATAATTTAGCATTTACAATTATCTCAATGCGTAATTTTCTTTTCGCGGAATGTTAAAATTAAAAAATCGTCTTACTCCCCATTGAAAAGCATTATGACTTAAAATAAAATGTTCTATATTTTTCGAACGAATGAACCAAATTTAACCAAAAACTATACAGCTAATTCCGGGTACCTCGTCAACATACCCACCAAAAATCAACCTATTCGGACCCTTTTTGCGGCAGTTATCGCGGAACAGACAGACAAACAAACAAACAAACAAACAGACAGAAACCAAAAACTTCGGCAACTATTAAATCTACAGATCAGAGGCCTCAACGTCAGCTCAAAAAATCATTGTTCATTAATCTTACTAATTTTTAACATTATCTGCATAATATTTGACACACTAAAATTCAATCTTTTTATTTATACATTTATAAGAATATAAATTTATCGAAAGTTTCGGAAATTTTAGAAGTATCCCCTTAAACACAATGTTATGCAATGATAGGATAAACTACTTGTTACTGTATTTTTTCAGAATAACAATACATTATTTAAAGGGGGGCTCCGCCCCCCTGAACCCCCAGTTGTCGCTTTAATATTCTATTCTCAATTTCCAGTAATTGCGTTATTTCATTTCTTGAGTATATGTCTGAATGTATTTGCAATTTTCATTTCATTAGAATAACCATCTCTTTGTACAAGAGATTTTATCCTATCCTTAAAATAATAGTTATATTTCAACTACTAAACATCATATGTTGCTGAAGTTGAATAAGATTTCGTGTATAAAGTATACTTATACACATTTAAATTCATCTTATTTGACCTATATTCAATTTACGCATTCAACGTTTTTATTATTTTCATTTGGAAAACCGATTTGGTAATCATTTTTTAGTAGTTAAAATAAATTCTCATCTATTTCATTAAAAAAAAGCATATTAAAAACTTAAAACCCGAAAATTGGCAATTTTTAATAAAACTTCACGTAAAAATAATGCGATTCACTTGAATTTTCCTTTGTTGATATTCTTTGAAATATAGTTGCTTAGCAACCATTTAATGAAAGAGAGAAAAAAAATGCATCGGAAATTTTTGTAAAAAATGATAGAATAAAATGTATTATATTATTAGAGCAGATGTATAAAATTGCACCAAACATTGTACACCTAATTTAAAAAAATTGACGAATGTATTAACAAAATTTCAAATTAATTTGAATAATTTAAGACCTGACTTGATAAATTTTAGCCTTCATAACTTACACATTAAATACAATAATAAAATGCGCCATTTTATTTCAATGGATGAAAATTTTCAAAATCGTCTGAGTTACCATAGGAAAGCATTATGACCTAAAAAGAAATGTTTTATATTTTCCGAACGAATGAACCAAACGTAACTAAAAACTATACAGCTAATTCCGGGTACCTCACCAACATACCTACCAAAAATCAAACTAATCGGATCATTTTTGTGGCAGTTATCGCGGAACAGACAGACAGACAGACAGACAAACAGACAGACAGAAACCAAAAACTTTTTATGTCTCCACAGTAAGCCTTCACTGACGTTTCGGCAAAAAATATTGTAAATGCGAAATGTGTTTGTGGGGTGTTGGCACAGTCCATATGACGTCAGCGTTACTCTTCGACATGTTTTTGCTTTATAATATAAATATCAATTGGGATTGAAAAATAATCGATTTTCGGGCGCCAAGAACCTTTTAAATGTAACAAAATTGGCTATTTAATATTTTTATTCCAGACAAAAAACGTGAAATCCGGAGACGATTTTTCATCAAGCAAAACTTTGCTTTTTGTAGATGAATTTAAATATGGGTTCATGGCCCTGGAAATGTTTTGCCTTTCGTAACCCGAATCGGTCTGACTTCAGGTTACAATACGAGGCAGAATCCTACATCTGGGAAAGTTGTACACGCTGCGCACACGCATTTTTAAAATACGGATACCGATACTAGTGTTTGCACTTTTTGTGTCAAAATGTCAAAAAAGTTAAGAATGTACTGGTCGAAAAAAATACGTTTTCCTATTATTAATACATCATTTAGAAAAACAGTTATTGAAGATACTTAATTTTGCCTAAGTTGTAGAATCTACCCTCATTTTCTTCAAAATGTTATTGTTTGTCCTTTTGCTTTAACAAATAAGTATTTTGGATAGGATAACAAATGGAAAATAACAACGTGATCTAACGAGTATTTAAAAAAAAAAACCCATAATTTAGTGCCAATAAATTTGTAAATATAAAAATTAAAAACAGTTCATTAAAGTATTTGTTAACCGTCAATTACGTCTGAGGAAACTTGTAGAATATGCTGTAATTAATTTCAAATTTTGGTGTATTTAAAATGTTTGTTTCATGTATTATTTGATGCGGTTGGAAAAATAATCTGTATTTATCAATACATATTTTTAATAATATATATTTATGTAAGTTAAAATACATTTTCGTATAACAACTGGTGTTTTAAATTATTCTCAATTTTTACATTCAATGCAAAATTTATTATTTCTCTTATGTTTGCAATGAACCAAACTGACTAAAATGTTTGTGCATTAAAAAGAACTGTCTCATCTGCAAGAACTTAAAAATCAGCTAAATTCAAAAATGGAAAATAAATCATATACAGTGGACTCTCACTAACTTTGACCCATTAACTCGGAGCTCCGGATAATCCGGCATAGGAATAAGGCTGCTCTAGTTTCGAATTTCCAAAACAGCATTTATTTGCTCTTTCACATTTATTTTGAAAATATATTTTTTAAAGATTCTGTGGACATGTTTAAAGCATTTATGACTGCACCGACGTTGATGCCAATGATGTTAGCGATTGGTTTAAATTGACAATGACGGAGGTCACGCCGCACTGACTGATGAAGAGATAACTGCTCATCTAAATAAACTAAAACTGATTGTACAGATAAAATCGGGACTGATGATGATAATTCTACTTCTATGAGCCATGTTGAGCACCACGGAGCCAGTTTTTACTAGGTGGGGTACGATAGAAAGGCGCAGTCCCGTCAGCCCCCGCAGCGTTTTTGTCTGTCTTGCTATTCGGCCCTAAAATTTTCCTTGCTGGTATGACTTAGCTATTGGCAAAAAAAAATAATAATAATTTCAGTGGTTTTAATGTCTTCCCTCAAAATTCTCCCGCCTTTTTCAAGCTAAGTTGCGTACCAAAGTTTCGGCACTAAATTGTCCAGCCCCATTCCAACTATCATGACGAGTATGTGGCGTGCGGCAACAGATCTCAGAATTCTAAAACCTAGGAGTGATCAACCGAGTAAAATCCGAACTATTTTTCAGCCGTCCTGGGTACTTGTCATTGTGGATCGCCCCATGAGGCGATCAGGCGAATTTCGCCACACTCTCCAGGCACTCAAACCCGTCAAACTGTGTCGAATCCCGGTAGGTAGGGGCCTGGTCAGCAGTCTCCAAGCCATGCTGAGGCAGCAACACAGCTAGATCAATTGATGGTCTATTTTTAGCAATAAACCGATACAACACCAAATGATTTTCTTATACTTAAACGGCTGCGTGATCGTGCCGCTCACACGTGATATTCAAAACTACAACAGCAGAAAACAAGACCTGTTTTAATTCAGATTAGATGTTTTCCAATGTTGTAAAACAATTTTTGGATTTGACAATGCAATGATTTCTGCAATAAATAGTTATTTTTCTATAAATATGTTTCATTTTAATTTATTTTTAATGCACGATCTCCGGTTAACCCGGATTTTCGAGAATTCCGGACTGGCTCCGGTCCCAATAAGTCCGAGTTAAGGAGATGCTACTGTATTCTTACTATTTCTAAAGTCAACATCCCTTTTTCTATGCACCTACAAAACACACAAGGACGACTAATATATCGTACAAAAGACTTTTGAACAGGATTTTAATACAGTACATTCACATTTCGTTAAAACATATTTTTTTTAAATTAAAAATTGCAGTTGATTAAAAATTAATAATAAAACCTATCGAAAAATAATCTTACAATGCGTAAACATTATATGGGTTAACTGGTAACTTAGTATTTTTTAATAGTGCTGTCTTACAAATTATAATTTTATTATTGTTGTCAAATATTGCTAAAAAATAATTCCGGGCAGAAGATGTTTCAGAAGAGTAAAAAATATTATCTTGAAAACATGTCTCTTGTGATGGTAGAAAAAATATTGATTCTTAAAAGTAGCATTTAGAAATTAATATTATACAATGGGGAAATTTTCTGGAAAACTTTGGAAGATGAAAATTGGGAGAAAAAGTCATTGTACAGTACTGTATTTTCAAAGTGATCGTTTTATTTCCTGTAAAATAAGTAAAAATAAAACTAAAAAAACGCAATATTTTTTTTTCTATTTTTTTTATGTGCACCAGAAAGTTTTACAGAACGTAATACATTTTGTCTGAGAAATTCTGAATATTGCAACAAATGCACATTCCAAATTTAGATTCCTATTACATTTTAAATTAATTTGTTTTTCACTTTCCCCATCAAATTAGTGCATAAGGATTTTTTTTTTATTTACTCAAATGCCTGTTTTATAAGACAATCTGTCAATGTTTCACATATACAACATATATTTAGCAACACAGCGCTACTATTATAGTACATTAACAGGTTTATTTTGCTGCTTTTATCTAAAAATAAATAACATTTATCCATAAAAACGCATAAACTAATTACAAATATGAAGATACTGAAAGACAACATTTTACATATTTTCCAATTGTCTGTGTACCAGGACATTAGTTTGTACCTGTATACAGATATCATTTCTACGAACTTGCCGTTCTCATTTTGAAGAAAAAAAATAAATGTAAATAGTTGTCAGAAATGGTTAGTTTTATTGTATGTACAGAGTGATTATAAAAACACTATCCCGATATATGAGTCCTTAACTGTCACACCGTTCACAGAAACTGACTGAAATTTTAGTTTTAAGTATTTTGAGGTATGCGCTCAAGAATCTTATGAAAAACAACAGTTAAACTCTAACAGTTACGGTTACAGTGACACAATTTTGAAAATTTCAAATGGCAACACCTATCTTTTTAATGGAATGTGATCTTCATAGTGAAAAACCATAAAAAGCGTTGGAACGGTACCTGTAGCACGAAAATTGCCGGCGCTATACAGACTGAGAAAAAAAGTGAAAACAACGTATAAGGGCAGAGAATGAACAGAAAACAAAACATTTTACTGTGTTTCACAAATTCTCCACGTCACACACGAAGACACGTTGCAATGCGGCAGATGGTGGATAGCACTGAATAATAAAATGTTTTACTTTCTGTTGCTTCTCTGTCCTTTATTGGTTGTTTTCACTTTTCTTCTTAGTCTCTCTAGTGCCGGCAATTTTTGTGTTACAGGTACCGTTTCAACGCTTTTTATGGTTTTTCACTATGAAAATCACATTCCAATAAATAAATAGGTGTTGCCATTTGAAATTTTCAAAATTATGTCACTGTAATGGTAACTGTTAGAGTTTAACTGTTGTTTTTCATACGATTGTTGAGCGCATACCTCAAAATACTTAAAACCAAAATTTCAGTCAGTTTCTGTGAACGGTGTGACTTAAGGACTCATATATCCGGATAGTTTTTTTATAATCACCCTGTATAGTGTATATTTAGAGGTTGACACAAGAGAGGATAAAACATACAAGTTGTCAAAAGCTTTACTACAAATTGTGTAATCAATATTTAATGTATCATTTTGGGCTTCAGATTGATATGATTTATCATCGCAGAAAATTTTGATTTCAATCATACAAATCCTTATATTTATTTGCATTTACATTTTTTTTTCTATTTATAAAACTTCACTTACTTTCAATTAATAGTTCTACATGTTCATTATTTTTTTTAATTTTAAGAAGTCTCTCAATTAGCAACAAGTTTATATCTATGTCGGATATTTCATGTTTTTTTTCTACTTTCTTCTCGATGTTTTTTTTTTTTTTTTAATTTTGAGAATTTTATAAAAATATATACTAAAGTCTATAAAAAATATTTTATGATAATATTGCTAGATTCACTTTTTAAAAAGTATTTTGTTTTAATTACTTGTTCTTGTTTTGACTGATTCTTCTTTTGACTCATGTCTAGTGCGAAATATTTAAAGAAATCTGGTAAAAATAACTTTATACATTTTAACCTTTGTATTTTACTATACGAGTTCATATGTTTATGTTTTTAACACTGTCCAACATACATGAAAAGTTTTTATGTATTCGGTTTGTCTATCTGCCGTATGTTCGCCGTATGTGTGCCGTCTGTCATTGGGATGTAAATTTTCCTTTATTTTCATCCATTTTGGATTACATGTTATCATTATAAAGAACCGTTTTCCATAATGCCTAACATGGGTTATCGCACCTCGAGTTTTTTCATAAAGATATCTTGGCCCACCCGTATATGTTGATGGTAGTAAAACCAATTGTTAAATATCACTGTGGTTTTCATTAGCTTGAAAAGTATCTTCTAAATGAACATATCTTTCAGCTCGTAATTTCCTTTTATTATTTCGCATATAGCCAAATCGCTCTGTTTCAATTTTAGAATATTGGTCAACTAAAAATTTGTCAGGTACATTCCATATCTGAGTAAGAGTTTATTAAAAATCGTATTATTTAAAATTGTAATTATGCGATAGCCGTAAAAATTCATGCCGTAAACTGTTTTTTGTAGAGAAGTTCCAGTAACTGCACTCTTAAAACTGCGCCTCTGATATATAAGGCACCAGCGCATCGTGCCTTCTATTAATTTAATATGAGAGGCAGACAGACAAAGAGCCTCTGAAAAGCCTGTAAACATCAAAGGCACAAAGAAATGAAGGCACGATGACGTTGTCAAAATCTTTCAGAGGCACGGATGACAGAACGAAATTTGTCAGAGCCACTCCGCTAAATTTGTGCCTTTGAAAAAAAAAACGGTCATTTATTCAGCGGTACAGTGGGGAAGCGCATGCGTACAAATGTTTAACCCATGATGCATTGATCGGGATATTTACTTTCAATGAGGGATAGGGGTCTGGTGGCAGAATGGACATTTGACCAGAAGAAATGGCGTCTGGCGTTGTCTCTTGTAGATTATTCGAATTGCGGCACCTGACGACAGAAACCGAGTTTAAATATATATATCCTTTTCGCAAGACGATTATTTTGACTCAAGAGGTTCTTGTTATTATTGTCGTTCAGGATTACAACAATATTAATCGCTGATTATAGGAGTTATGTTTTCCTACGATTTAAAACGACGCCGCAGAGGAATATGTTCCTATGAAAAATGCAATTAATTTATGTTAGGAAACATAACATTACGTACAATGGATGGTGTCATTATTGCAATCACCTGCGGCTTATTATAAAGTTATAGAAAAGCCTGCAATAAGTAAGTATATTTAGTTTAGTATTTGATTATTTTCTTTGAATGTGTAGTATAAAAATTGACACTCTAAAAGAAATGTTTTATGTTTGAAATATATGTATATACCGGGTAAATGTATCATTCCCTTGAAAAATTAAATTTTTTAATTAATAGTTATAGCTTTTAAAGTCCAGTTTCTTTTGTATTATATTAATTAGTGTCGAATTCAAGGGGTGGCCCGGGTGGGGGACATTCCCTCTCCGGAACAATAATGTCCCACCCCGAAAAGTGTGTGATTTTATTTTTTTAATGGACAAAAAGTGCAACCCCCCCTTCCCCCCCCCCCAAAAAAAAAAAATCCTTCCGGAGAAAAATGTTTGAAATCTGACAACGATATTTAACTAATCTCAGCTACATTTCCCATTGTAATCGAAATTTAACTGCAATAACAAAAAAAAATCAAAACACCCAAAATTTCAGTAATGGACATCCTACAAAAAGTAATAGATAATATTTTGATAATCGTATTTTATTTTGAATCAGAATTCAATATAATCAAAATATATATTAATGAAACAAATTAGTTATTTTCAAATAAATTTAACATTTAGGATACCAGTAATGAAATATTTCTGATAAGAGTTACTTTGTGAAATTAATTGTTGTCATTATCACAAGATAAATATTATGATTATTTTACACTGAATATTTTTAATGTTTGTCTTATTTGTTTTTAATAAAGCTTTTATGCCTTTTTATATATTTTGTTATGTATAAAATGAAGTGATATATATGTTGACAAGGTTCTTTATTGAACCACAGAACTGAATTAGGCCACATGGACACACATTTTAATATTTATTTCAAATTTATTTCAATAAGTTAGGAGTGAGAAATTTTTCTATTATAGATAGTATTCTGCCTTAGACAAAATTTAATCTATGTCTTTATATATTCCATGCTGAAAAATCTTTCTGCAGTAGACAGAATATACTGTAAAGATATAAATATAATATAAAATATAATTAAATTACATTCCGTGCTTCTTATAATGGTGGCACATGCAAGTGCCACCATTATAAGAGGCACAGAATGTATTTTTAAATAAGAAGCATTTGAATAGATAAATTCAGCGGCACACCGTGCCTCTTAATTTCAAAGGCAGTTACGCTTTGCCTCTGAATATCAAAGGCACTATGTACCTCTTAATTTCAAAGGCACCACGTGCCTCTTAATATTCAGAGGCACGAAAATTCAGAATATACCTCTTAAATCAGAGGCACAGTTTTAAGAGTGTGGATCAACTTGAGTAACGTCAATCGAATATCCGTATTCACCTCAACATAATATTATAGGATTCTAAAACTGTCATATGGTCTATGAAGTTGAGAAATCTTTTATAGATTATTATCCCGACAACTTAAAACAATTTAATATATCTCATTTATCAAATTGTTGATAAACTATCACAACCGCCGTTTTGCGTGTAGATGGAGCGTTATAAGGACCACAATGACCTCCATCAGGTATTTTGTTTGCATGAATAACAAAGTTGAAGTCAGGTACATTTGAGGGAACACCGTCGGTTGCACTAAAACAATATAGATAACGGTTATGCGAGTGTAACATATCTCGTAAATATTTTACTAAGGCATTATAGATGCATTGTGGGTCTTTGTTATATCCAGACTATGCTTCCGTTTCTTTATCAGAAATAAAATAAACTTGTAGAAATTTAGGGTCATCAGTTTTACACGGAAGCAAACTCCCTAATAAATGGTAGATCTGACCTTTGATTTTGAATGTTGACATATAGCGAGGTTCAATGATTTGAGTACGCATAACTGATGTCATCTGAAAACATTTGTTATATCGTCGAATATTGCGCATGTATTCCTTACACTTAGGATGATCACCAGTGAAAAGCGAGTTCAATGGTTCGCGAGGAGGAGGAATTTCTTCTAATTGAATTTTACCATTTAAGCAAAACATACCATTCGATTCGTTCTAAAATTTTCTAGCAGAGCAATACTTATAGACAATAGACATTTTTCCAATTAAAACAGACGGTCATTTTACTTATCTGTAGCCAGATTGTAATTCAAAGCAGAATACGCTTTTAAGCGAAAATTTCGATCAGCCAAAAACTTTATTATTTGCCTTTGTAACGAAATTTTGTTTCTATTCTTTATCAAACAAATTTCTCTGTATAATTAATTTTCGATTTTACGAATCGTACGTAATCTCTTATTGTCTTTTGTTTTATAAATATAATTTCGTTTTCAATTTGCCATAATTTAATCATAGAAATTGCCTAATGCAAAAAACCAAAAATTATTCATTTCAAACAAATCAATAACATCAAAATAATATAAACATTTACTTGGAGAAAATCGCAAGTGTTCTTGTAAACAAAAATCATACGCAATAAACAGAACACCTAAATATAATTAAGTCACAACATGTAAAAACATTTTTTATATATATCTTTTAAGTGGTAGTTTTCATGATATTAAGCTCTGAAATAAGCGTTCTTTCTACAGATGAAAATGACGTCATCAGTTTTTTTTAAAGATCTATCTCTATTGCGTGAAGACAATTATGAGAGATAAATCCGTTTGCACTTAAATTATTATAAATTAATTGAGTTGATACTTCAGCATCTGTTTCTGGCTTATATCCCATAACGCAATTAAAACTTCATCAATAAATAAATAAAATAATATAATATAATTAAACCACAAATTTAAGACATGCAATGGAACAATGCACTTAAACCACTGAGATTATTAGATTCAAAATGACTAACAAATAATTGGATTTTTCATTGCTAAACTGAGCGTTAAGCCGACAGAGTGAAAACTGCCCCAATTCGGGAATTGAACCTGGAACCCCAGAATAGCGCTCTGAGGTTCTAACACTGAGCTACAAGGAACGATATCCCAACTCGGCATATCTCCCTCTTATATACGTCGGAAAGGCTGCAACTGCAGCATAAGATAGAAACTGTTATTCAGAGCACACAAACCCTATGGCAAATTTTAGACGACATTAATCACAACAAGTAAATTCCAATTAATTATTCAATTAATTTTTCATGAGTGAAATTCGCCCGAAACTAATGAGTAACAAACAATTGCGTTTTTCATTGCTAAACTGAGCGTTAAGATGACAGAGTGAAAAATGTCCCAAGCCGGGAATTGAACCCAGAGCGCTACTCTGGGGTCCAGGGTTCGATTCCCGACTTGGGACATTTTTCACTCTGTTGACTTAACGCTCAGTTTAGCAATGCAAACTCCACTTGTTTGTTAGTCGTTAGGTTCGGGTACATTTCACTCATGAAAAATTAGTTGAATAATTAATTATAATTTACTTGTATCAAAATGGCTACTGAAAATAGCCATCTCTGCGATTTCTGCAGCTGTTAACTTCTGGCACAAGGCCAATACGAAGGTATCTCCTTTAATAAATTTCAAAACTTTTTTTGAATACATAATTGTTATTTTTCACATAAAAATGATGTTTGGTATTGTTAGTAGGCAATCTTAAAAAATCTATTATATTTTTTAATTAAAAAGTAAATTGATTTTACCAACATTCTATAACCGTGCAAGCTCGTGTTGGATAATTTTTACATTAAAATTGTTTTAAGCATCACAAGCATTCCATGTTTAAATTAATTAATTTCGTTTTATGAAATTATCATTAAAAAAACAATCATTAACTTTATATAAAATCAGTAACAGTTTTTTTTCTTTTACTTTTCGAAGTTACACTCTTAAAAACATCCGTGAATTGAACAAATTTTTCCGTTGTCTTTCTGTTAAAACACGGAAATTTCCGCTTTGATTTGCTTCTCTTCCCGCAAAATACGGAAAACTCAACAATCTAACATAAAATATACGTGAAATTCCCCAATCTATGTCTGCAATTTCTTCAAATCACAGGGGTGTACCGGCAACTGTGCTGCGTGTTACTTTTCTGTATTAAAAACGGAATTTTTACGTATGTTTTTTTTTTTTCCCTCAAAACACGGAAAATTAAAGAAACGAAGGTCAAATTTCCCTGAAATTCTCCAGTCACTTGATAGAAATTTCTTCAAATAATAGAAAAATCTCTTCCAATCACAGGGGTGTACCGGCAACTTGCTGTCTGTATTTTTTACGGTTTTCGACGAAATTTATTTTGAGAATGTATTGTGTTATTTTCTAACTAATAATAGCCGTTTCAATTCTTTAACCAACAACAATATGCGGTCGCTAATATGTAAAACAAATATGAATGGCAATCATTATGCCCGAAAAAATTAAAAATACCAAATTTTATCAAAAATCGCCGTTTTATCGGTATTGATATATCATATATTCGATTGATACTTCATAATGAGCGTGACGATTTATTTCTCTATCCAAAGGTGCAAGCCGGAAAAAATCCATCGGATAGTTTTTTAAATTACTATGGACATACAAATTCAGGACTTATTTTTTTATAATATACTCGGGGACTCAACACCCAGTTCGCTAACTCCCGCTAACCCCCGTAAATAACGGAGCAATTCACATTGAATCCGCTTCGTTCACTGGCAACTTTTTGCAGTAACTGTAGGCAGAATAAGTACTATCATAAATCATTTTAACATATGAAATTTACAAAATTTCTTAATTTAAAAAGTAATAATTGAAAATTTCGTCGAAAACCTAATTAAAAATGAATTTAGTTGCTCCTACCAACGGGCATAAATCATTTAAACATTAAGAAAAAATTACGTTGGAAACATAATGAAATTAAAACTCATTGCACTTATAATATTATACAGCACGGCTTAATTTTATTTCAAAAAACACTACGTGATAGGAAGACCGTTCATATAAATCATCAAGCATCGTTCGACGTGAAAAAATACAATATCTATCAGACTATGTCACGTATACCGGTTGGATTTTGTAATTTTTTAAACCTCAATAACGGAAACCGAGAGGGACATCTATGCTCTACAGACTTGGTTCCTTGTCTGAGCAGTCCTTCTCGGGCAGTAACAATAAAAATATCTATCAGATGTAAATACGTTTTATGTTGTGGTAAGAGAAACTCTTAATCAAAAAGCTGATTTGCTGAATGTATTACGTGAACGTAAAACGTCCCAATGACATACATCTCCGGAAACAGCTACATTAGCCGATAGATGATACTGTGTTTAAAAATTATCCGGCTCAGAATTTCGGTTTGCTGAATGTGACCGTAAAATGAACCACTCAGAATCGTCACTCTGGAAATTACGGTCGTTGCCAAACGGTAAGTTAGAAATCCAGCCATATGTTTGCACCACCTAAGTGAAAAATATATGTAGATAGAAGATACGACATGATATGCTATAGATTTTTTTTTGTTGATAAATATTTTATAGAGTTTTTACAAATTATAAATCCAAATAAACAATGTAAAAGTACTTTTGTAGTTTTAATTAATTTTTTTTCATAGATTCTTTATGTTTTATAATTTTGTTAATTACTTCACAAATAATACCTCTTTTCCTTGTCTGCATGAGAAAACGCTTAAAATTCATTAAGTGCAAAGTACTATAAAAATATTTAGGTGGAACAAAGGTTAAATGTATACTGTTTTACTTCTTAGAGCATGGGAAAAGCATAACTTACAAACACAATATAAAAGCTCAAATTTCGCAACTATTCAAAAAGAAAAAAATTGTGGTTAATAAAAATAATATCACGAAGAGCAACATTAAGAGTATGTTTCAATTAGAAGTATACATGTAAATCTAATGTTTGAGTAATTAGCTATTAGATGGTAATAACAGGGACATTTTAAGGAATTTTTATACAGGGTCGATATTATATACTATACCTCTAAAGTTAATGGCTTAGAAATTATCGGTTAAGAAACAGAGCAATGAACATCCTTTGAAAACCTAAAATAATTCATTTTTGAAATAAAAAATATATATGATAGGCAAGAGCATGAAAAATTTTAAATGACAAAATATGCAGAATAGGGATAAATTCATGATTTAACCCTCCTTCAAACACATACTCACATTCGCACACACACACATATATAGATTTATTTATTTATTTATAAAAAGGCAAATATATGCGCTTAAAACTAAGAAAACAAAGCTGCCAATAAAAATGTCACAAAGACTCGAATTTTAAGTATCTTATATGTATGCATTATATATATGCATATACAGGGTGTCCGAAAAGTCTGGAAACGGTCAAATAACTCGAGAAATATACATCGCATTGAAAAACGGCATAATGTATGTATATCTTATGTATGTAAAACGTTATGTATGTAAAACGGCATAATGTGTGTAGATTTTGGAAAAATCTATTTAGGTATATGAAAGTTGCCCCCCCCCCCAACTACGGGATTCTACGGGAAAAAATACGTAACTTTTGTATTGAACAATTTCTTCGAAACATTGCAGATGGCGCTGTAATCGAGTGCAATGCTGTGAGAATCGTTACCATTGCAATGTCTGGAAACGCTAGAATAACTCGAGAAATATACATAGTATTGAAAAACGGAAAAATGCATCTTCAATAATTTTGAAAAATCTTTTTAGGGATATCAAAGTTCCCATTTTTCTAAAATATTAAACACGTATTTTTCCGTTTTTCAATCTATCTATAAAGGACAAACGTGTCCGTGCATAACGCTGACTTCATTTTGCAAATGGCAACACTTGACATTGAGGTTTTGCGATTTTTTGCTACTGCAATTTTTTTAATTTCTAAACATCGCATATTTTCAATTTTTACACCGTTAGATAAGGAAAAAATTCTACTTTCAAATGCCATTTGCTTGAAAACTGTATCGCAATATACTCATTTATTATAGCATTTAAATTAAATTTCAAGCATGATTTTTTTTAAATCTATCTATATCGCTTGCAGACGATTACAAAATATTAATCCGTTTGCACTTAAACAATAAAATATCATAAAATGTTCATCATTTGTTTCCAGCCAATATTCAATAACGAAATTAAAACTTCATGAAGCAATAAATAAAATAGCAGAAATGAAACACAAATTTAACAGACATGTAATTGAAATACGAGCTTAAAACTACTGAAATTATAAGAGGAAAAAAATAAAACTGTTGTAGATAATGAAATTTTTAGCGATTTCTTCGGCTATATATTTTTGGCACGAGGCCAATACTAAATTACCACTTTTAATAAATTTCAAAAATTTATTTGAATACATTGACATATTTCATGCAAAAATGCTCTTTAGTGTTATTAGGGCGCAATCTAAAAAAATATTAAATGTAAAAAAAATCTATTAGAGTTTTCAATTTCAAAAAATAGTTTTCACGTATATTCTCTATCCCGGGAAGCCCGGATTTGATGCCCTAGTACTTATAAAAGAGTAGCTTGATTTTCTCATAATCCTCAACCATTTCACCTAGAAGAATGAAATTTGGAAGACATGTTCTTTACACAATGTAGGCGCGTACTAAGAAAGGATTTTTGAAAATTCACAGCATAAAGGGGGTCAAGTGGGGGGGGGGGGTCGAAAGTTTTAGATAATTTTGTCTTTTGGACATATCTCAGCAGGAGTTTTAAATAGGAGCTTGAAATTTGGGATAACAATACTACTAAAGAATAGTTAAACATGTATTTCAGGCGATATTAGAAATTCAACCACTAAATGTGTTAAATGGAGGGTCAAAAATTTTCGGTGATTTCACATTTTCACCATATCTCATCAGCAGTTTTAGGTAAGAGCGTGATGCTCCAGATAATAAATCTATTATAAAATAATTAAACACCTATTTCTGCGTTTTTAGAAATTCATCCACTAAGGGGTTTAAATGGGGGGGTCTAAATTTTTAGGTGATTTTGCCTTTTTGCCATATCTCAACATTAGTTTTAGTTAAAAGCGCGAAATTCAAGATAAAAAATGTACTAAAAGTTAGTTAAACCAATATTTCAGCGATTTTAAAAATTCAATCACTAAAAGGCTTATATGGGGGGTCGAAAGTTTTTAGTCATTTCGCGTTTTTGTCATATCTCAGCAGCATTTTTAGTTAGGAGCTCGGAATTCAGGATAAGAAATCTACAAAAAATATAGATAAACTTATATTTCAGCAATTTTAGAAATTCAGCAACTAAGGGGGGGTTAAATAGGAGGTCAAATATTTTAGGTTACTTTGCCATATATCAGTAGAAATTATAGGTAGAATCATGATACTCAGGATAACAAATCTACAAAAAATATAGTTAAACTCGTATTTCAGCGATTTTAGAAATTCAGACACTGAAGGTGGTTAAATAGGGGTCGAATGTTTTACGCCATTTTGCCATATCTCAGTAGAAGTTATAGTTAGGAGCGTGAATTTCGGGATAACAAATCTACTAAAGAATAGTTAAACATGTTTTTTAGGCAATTTTGGAAATTCAACTACTATGTGGGTTAAATGGGGGTGGGGGAGGTCGATAATTTTCGATGATTTCACCTTTTCACCATATCGCATCAGTAGTTTTGGATAAGATCGTGAAATTCAGGATAACAAATCTGCTATAAAAATAATTAAACATATATTTCAGCTATTTTAGAAATTCACCCATTTAGGGGGCTAAATGGCGGCTCTAATGTTTGCCATATCTCAGCAGCATTTTTAGTTATGTGCTTGAAACCACAGATTCAGGATAACAAATCTACTAAAAATTAGTTAAACATATATTTCCGCGATTTTAGAAATTCATCCCCTAAAGAGGGTTAAATGGGGGTCGAATTTCTTATGTTATTTTGCAATATCTCAGTAATAAGTAGGACCATTAAATTTAGGATAACAAATGTACTAGAAAATAGTTAAATATGTTTTTCAGCAATTTTAGGTAGTAATCCATCGAGGGGTGCACACTGTGTGTCGAAAGTTTTAGGTAATTGTGCCATATCTCAGCAGCAGTTTTAAATAAGAATGTGAAACTCCGCTTTACAAATCTACAAAAAAAAAAGTAGTTAATCATATATTCTATCGATTTTAGAGCTAGCGAGTTAGTGGGCAACATCAGCTGTGAACCCGATTGTGGAAGATTAGACGGAAAGAAGAACTATTGCTGAATTTTTATTATATACTAGCCAGTCGCTTCCGAGTGGGACCCAGATACAAAGTACTACTCCCCCCACCCCCCCTAGATAATCATGGGTAGGGCCCAGTAGTATTTTGTCTGAGGCTCATAAAAAAATATTTATGTCTCGAAATATTTATTTAAGTGCTTTTTAGCATTTTCCAACCTAGTTGAAAAGTGCTTATGACTTCGGTTTGTCTGCCGTATGGCCGTCTGCCGTCTGCCGTCTGTCCGTGCTCTAACTCCCGTAAATATGCTGGGATTGCTCTGCAATTTTTATATGTTATTGTCTTTATATATAGCATGTTCCCTATTGCAACGGAAGTGTGTAGCACTTATAGTTTTTTTACAGGGACCCTCAAAATAATTCCGTTACATTGCGGTCTATGGGGAAAATCATTTGCGGTTTATTTAAATAATGTTTCAGTATTTTAAACGCATTGAAATTTATATATATTACTAAGGTGCATTACAAGAGGCTTATTACAGAATAGTGTGTGTATAGCAGTCATCGTTCATTTACAGGGACACACAAAAGAATTCTCTACTGTCTGTTAACAATAATTCCTGGAAGTGCGTTTTAATTTACTGAACGCGATTTTAATTTTAACTCGCTTTTTGTCTATTATGTGGTGAGTATAAATTCTGTAGATCCTACACAGGGCAGCACAAAAGTTCGCGAACACATTTCCGTTTACTGACAGAAACTCCAGAAGGATAATTTTAAACTGTGCTACGTGTTTCCTAACTAAACTAAAATTTAGCATCCTACGTAGTATAGATACAAATCTATAGATCCTATACAGGGCTGAATAAAAGTATTCGGATATTTTTCTGAATATTGTATCTGTTGGAAATTCGTGAAATTATGTTTTTAAATATGTTATGCGTTTTCCAAATTGTTTACTTAGATGTTATCTTTTAGCTTATTAAACGGTATGTTTTGTAAAATTATTTTGGAAGCGTTGAAAAGTGCTACATAATCTATGCTTGAAGCATGATTTTTCGTTCTTGTTTTATATTCTTATTAGTTATTCTATTTAGTTACTTTCTCGGTCCCAATCGAAGTCAGAGTGGTACGCTGCACTATGTATCTGGGCCCCACTCGGAAACGACCGGCTAGACGGGCGAAGACCGGCTAGTCTGATGTATTTCTCGAGTTATTCCAGCGTTTCCAGACATTGCAATGGAAACGATTCTCACAGCATTGCACTCGATTACAGCGCCATCTACAATCTTTCGAAAATTATGTTCAATACAAAGTTACGTATTTTTTCCCATAGAATCCGAATCTGCAATAAAAAATGGGGTCATAATTTGAGATTTCAAAGTTGCCCCCTTCCCCTCCCGGGGAGCCAAAGTTGGGTGGTGGCAACTTTCATATCCCTAAATAGATTTTTCAAAAATATTGAAAATGCATTTTGCCGTTTTTAAACCCGACGTATATGCATTTATATATATACATGTGTGTGTATGTTTCATGTAGGTATGTGTGTGTGAGAGAGTTTATATATGTATGAATGTGTGTATATGATAATATTACAGTTATATAATAAGCATGTTATAATAAGCATGATAATAAGCATGTTAATGTCACAGAGGTGATTGACACATTTTTGTTAAATGTTCAAAAACGAATGTTTTACTAAAAATGTTATACTGTATTCCTACGCAATGGAACATTTTCTGGCATTCTCACGAAGTTGGAAGTTTTGTAAAAGCATGATTTACATTCTTCTTCCTACCAATAGTTATGTATTGCTAAACATACATACACACAGAACAAAAATACATACATAAATACCATACACACAGCACCTGTTTTCAAAATGTGCGACGTGCTCAAGAATGAGATTGAACAGGCTCCTCAAATTATAAATAGTTCCAAATTTGGTTCTTATTATTTATTTGTAGATAGGGGAGATGGGGGATGAATGGGACATTTTCACAAAAATATTTATTTAAATTTTTCCATACTGTTGATTTCAATTTTCTCTTGTCGAAACTAAAAAGATCAGTAGTCGTTTGTGTTGTTCCTCTTCCCCGATGATGGCTTTAAGTTTAAAGCCGAAACATGTAGGATTTTAGCTCTTTTATGAGTTTAAAACAATTTTTACACTGATTTTAGCAACTAATAAGAACAATTTGTGCAATTTGTGTTTTTAAAATATTTATTTTAAGTTAGTATCAATATTATGTATCACATTTCATACATTAGGAGTTTGACTACATCTTATACAGAATATTTATTCAAGATTATTATTATACAGAAATATATTATGAGATTTTAAAAAGTCCCTATCTGTCCCAATCATCTCCACAGCTGGGATGGATGGGACACAAGTATTTTCCTCCCTGTATTCAATGTTGCCAAATTAAAATTTATAATTATAAACTTATATGTAATTATATTTGTAGTATATAATCTTATATGGCTGTTATATATCAGTGTTGGTAATCTAAAAAGTGAAAACATAGTTAATTAAGCACAAAAAAAAACTGTGATTTATATTATATATTTTAACTGTGAACATATTTTAATGAATTATATTTTTAGAACTTTCAGTTGTTGGTTCTTCTAAATGTGCTCTGTCACTTTCATAAACTGACATAAAATCACTTTCATTGAATGTATTGCTGTTAAAAGGGAAAATGGCAGTCCTATAACCACTGGTTATGTTTATATTCCTAGTACTAATAGCTGACAAAAATGCCTTTTTGACAAAAGCTGAGAGGTTATAAATTGTGTTATGCTCTCTAGAATTATTTTTCAGCCAATCATCTTGGACTGATATCAGCTTTGCGTTGAAAGGCCCATAAACAAAAACATTCAATGGCTGAAGATGGTGGTAACAATGAGGAGGAAATGTTAAAAGAATAATTACATTAAATTATTAATTCATCAACCTATATAAAATTATTTAGTTAAAAAATATGTTTTTCAACATCCTCTAATGATAAATGAAACAGTCCCATTCATCCCCGTTTGAATTGTGCCAATCATCCCCATGATGTATATATTCAATTGTCAGCCATTTTGACTCAGATATTATTTTGTCACAATAGTTAATATTCATTCATTTTAATTAAAAATATTGAGCCTTGAAATAAACAACTAAATCATATCTTAATTATTTATAGTGAATAAGATAATTGAGCAACTTCAAATGTTAAAAAAATTAGTTTTAAGCAGAGTTTTCAGGAAATGCAACTTTGAAGGAAACAGAAAACAGCCATGTGGTCTTGCTTTTTATTATGAAGCACACTATGGTAGTGAAATCTATGAGGATAGGAAGCAACTAAAAAAAAGTTTATTGCCTGAAAAATTGAGAACGTCCCATCCATCCCTTGTCCCATTCATCCCCCAGCTTCCCTACCTTTCACTAATATTTTAAAAATATATCTTACATGATTATGGCAATTCAATCTAGTTAAAAAAAAATCATGATATAGTGTGTCGCAAATGTGACAGATTACAAAAAATATATTTTTAAAAAGTACATGAAAAATTTAGATTTATACACCTTAAAACATTTCCCACATACTAAAATTTCTTTCATATCGCAATCAGAATAATTAACTTACATTGTATGGAAAATCATTTCTAAATCAACCTTGTCCCTTTCTTTTTCTGAACATTGTGTTAATTAAACATGTTTCAGGAGAAAATTTACTTAACACAAAAAAATCTTCATTTTATTATACTCTTATCACAAATATAATACATTTCCATCAAAGTTGTGGAAATAGCATTTTCCGTTTATAACCTTTTCAGAGAACTTTGACCGTGATGTAATTTACATTCTAGACATAATATGAATTATGTGTCCGGTTCGACAAATTTTTAATCAATTCGAAGTAGCAGAGTTTAATAAATTAATTACTTAATAAAATATTCCTAGAGAGAAAATTAATAAGGCCCTTTCTCCTCCGCTCCGTTTATGTTACATTAATAATTAAGTATCTGAAAATTGCATGAATAAAATTAATTGAATTTTCTGAACTAGATTGATAACGTAATTTTAATTGAAATACGTGTAGGTAAATTGTTATTGATTAGTTACAGATGGGTAGAAAAAAATTCGTTTTAATAGAAATTTCAATTCTTTTCAAAATAAACACAGTTATGTTTATTTCGCAATATTTGTAATGTAAAAATGAAAAAGGTTTGATTAATTTTAGAAGTTGTAATGAGAGGTGGAAGGGTAAATAGTTACGATTAATGTTTAATTAAAATTATTTTCCTCTATGTAAAGAGCATTATTATTATACACTGTGTAATATTTTATTAATAAGAATGACAGCCTGTATTCTTTAATAGCTATTCTTTTTTTTTTTTACAAATCTATTTAACACTTCTTAACTTTTCGTAAACCATCGTGCTTTACACTTATATTTATTTTTAAAAATGTATCACTCATTTTAGCCCTAAGAAAAGAATATACCTAAAACTACGGAAAGGTGCCATTTTTACCTCCTTCTGAAAACTAAAATATAAATATATTTTACCACATTTGTTTGGACTGTTTATTCTGTAAACTATTTTTGTTTAGCACCTGCCTGACAGATAGATAGTGATGAAAGGATGGGAAGAAATGGAAGGAGAGCGTTTGGGCGAGCAAATATCAGCCAGTCACGTGTTTTGGAACGTGCAGAATACGCTTACTTTGTGAAACTCCTCTTAATATAAGTTTGTTTTTAGCGTTCACCATGCATGTCATTCTTTCCTTTATTTAATTTTTGGATTTTTACTTCTCACTATTTATATGAGTTTACTACACATTCATTATATCATCCTAATGACTCGTAGATGAGGACTAACGCACTATAAAATAATACAATTGAAGCAAGAGCTATTTGATCCCGAATATATCTCGAATTTGATCCCGAATTATAATTATAAATTTATATGTAATTATATTTGTAATATATAATCTTATATGGCTGTTATATATCAGTGTTGGTAATCTAAAAAGTGAAAACATAGTTAATTAAGCACAAAAAAACTGATTTATAGGAGGGGTCTGTATCCGAAACATATAATATTCTTCTAGAAAAAAATGCAAATGATACATCCAGCGATTCGGAATTTATTGTCACCGGTGATCATGCAGTATCATCTGTGAAGTGGATTTAACTTCACATATTCCATTTTCATAAAATTCATTCCCTCATACCCTTTCTTTTTGTAAATTTTCTTTAAATTATTTTATTTTTCGTGTTATAAAATCTAGCTACTCCCTGTATTTCTCTTTTATTATGCGTTCTTTAATTCATTCGGATCTCTTTCCTCACCGCATAAATCATGTCGTTATAAAAAAAAATAATAAAAATTTATTCCCATTGTAATTCGCTCTTTTCGATCGGCGTCCAAACTTTACTTACATTTTTACGCCTACACTGTTGTTCGTCAAGGTTTCATTTCTTCTAACGTATTTCATTATTTTCTCAATTGTCCAGATGCCTTTCATATATAATATCTGTAACGTACCAATTCTATTTTTAACGCCAGTTCTCAATCCTTTAAGCTAATCCCATGAGAAATGCTCCTTGCGGTTCCGCTGGTTTACCAAAATTCCATATCTCCATTCTGGCGCTTAAATTCATAATTTTCCTTCATCTCTCCCCCATAGGCATTATCATTAACGGACAATCGCCACCTATTTCTCGTCACATTGTTCTCGCCAAAACAGTACGTTATCTGGCAAATTGGCGCATGTAATTATCGCCATGACTTCACGGTAAATAAATTGTGTAACAGCACGCTCTTTCTCGCTGTTTGTCTGTGATTAAAGATATGTAATTGTTCGTGCCTCCTGTCCAGTGCTCTCGGGCATTCCCATGCCTATTGATGCTTGTACCTGAACCCATGGTTAACTGCAATTTGTAATAAAAAGATTTGTTTGCCAAGAAACTCCTGAGTTCGCATCCATTCACTCTGTGTGACCTATTCCCCTGCATATTAACAAATAACTTTTATTGCAGCTCAACCGACTTGAAACTATACGCCAACGATCCACGTCACACCATCCTCTAGTTGAAGGGAAAGTGAAGATGTAATAAGTCATATAAGTTTCAGTTCTGATGTATTTAAGAAGGCCAAAGTAGGATGTTTTGGAGGCTAAAAAAGAAAGTGAGAAACAACAATTCAAACAACTGATTCTGAAAAAAAAAATCGCTAGAAATGTAACACTGTGGAAAGTAGAAATTTCAAAAAATACTTCTGTTTGACGAGCTGTACAAAATATCTTGCAAGAAAACGCGGGGACGACATCCTACGCTAAATGTCAAGTTTTCCCTAATAAACCAAATAGTTCATGGTGACTATTAAGAATGAAAACAATATACGTATCATAAAGGAGTCTACTGGCGCTGAGGCGAAACGTAATCGCTCATGGAATATCTTATTAAAATAACCTTAAAACAATAGCATCCAAAGGCTTACCTATTCTTAGTTTATGGTTTAAAACATGACACACAAAATTTTTAAAAGGTACCGTGAGTAGAGACAGGTTTTTGGACATTATAAAATATCTACGTCGTTCAGAAATCTAAAGGTGTTTGCGCTGCAGAATGATACATTTCCTCTCATATAAGATGACTGGGTTACTTTTATCGAAACAAATTATCTTTGCTACAAGCCAAACGAATGCATTAAAATCGAAAGACAGTTGTTTCCTACAAAAACAAGGTGTCTCTTTTTTTATTAGTTTCACACAATCCCGATAAATCAAAAATAAATATTTCGGGCTATTCTAGAATGTTGTATTTTTGTATTTTAGATTTTTTGAAAGTTTTCCGGGAATTTACCCTTTTAATAGAACTAAAGTTATGATAAGTAACTAGAGAGAGAATTCGTTTTCTTTAAATTTAAATAAATATAGGTTTTAAGTGTTTTACATTCCGTGCATTTTATTTTATTTTTTTTCAAATTTTAAAAATTGACAAAACTGTGTGACGTACTATATTTCAGTTTAACCATTTTTCAACCAGAATTATTTTTCTTATTTTATATATTAAAATCAATTTTATGTCATTCGGAATAGGTTATTTTATTGCATTAATTGAAAAGTGTTTTTAATGTTAATTAAAACAAGTCATATGTTTCTTTTAATATTCTCTGTAAAATCAGTCTTTTAAAATATCTATTATGTATACTATGTATATCTATTGCGTAAAATTACGTTCTGTTTTGTCACAGATTATTTAGAATAGTATGCGCAAATTAAGAAATACATTTTCAAAAATAATATTTATAAGTACCGTAAGTTTTGTAACCACGTATTTTGCATAGAAACCGTCAAAAAATCTTGAATGCTCGCAATCAGCTATTCAAAAATATCTTCAAAAAAATTTGATTCTGGTGTGTAAGAGAAACTACCTACTAAAGTACGTGTGTGATGCTCTGATTCAATCGACACTTTTGATACTGTTTGTTAAACGTACACTGTTAAACATTTTTCAGTAAACTGTCCAATCATTAGACCGTTTTCATAGAAGACGGTTATATAACCCTAACTTAACGCTATTCTTATTACCCATATCAATAGCAGAATAGAGTTAAATAACAGCTATGTAACCGTTTTCGGTAAAAACGGTCAAATGACTGGGCAGTTTGTTGCAAATTTTTAACAGTGTACATCTTCTGTATGAAGCGTTCAGAAATGCTTTTATGAAAACCTGAGTTTCCCGTTAAAAATAATTTAATTACAATATCAGTTTTGTTTATTTACGCATAGAGATATTTTTATTTAAATTTTATCAATAAAATCTTAACTAAATATTTATGATTACGGGATAATTAGAAATTTGTAAAAAAAAAAAAAACTGAGGTAAATTTTCACCATTAAAAAGTGTTTCAAAGTCACTGGATGAAAGAAAGTGAGACATCAGGTGTTCACTTAAATTTTATAATTGAAAGAAGAAATAGTCAAATATTACGAAAATGTTTGCAATCTTAAATTCATGTAAGCTGCTGTGATTACAGGATAAATATAATAAAAAGTACTTTTGTGAATAAAAAAAAATATATCCCTTTAATACCTCAATAATTTACTTCATGCCAGTTTAAGATTGTTGCTGTAAGGTAATACAATAACTTTCTAGTAATGTTAAATTTCTCTTAGGATCTGATTTATGTTACATTATTTAGTACATTAGGTGGTGAGGTTACAAATGAATACGTACTAATGGATCACTTTGCTCAATTTTTAGAAAATTCATAGCTACGTATGAAAAAAAAATATTGTAATAATGTTTATGGTAATAAGTATATTTATGCGCTGCCTACGTAAATTTGAAAATTTGCTGTGCCTTAATAAACTGTAAAATTCATGGCAAATTAAACCATTATTATAGTAATGTTATTTATTTTAAAGATTTATTAATGCTTCACGTATTTCATCGTAAATTCGGTCAACAAAATATTAAAAGTGTCGTATTCATTAGATTAGAATTTAAACAATATTAAAAGTAAATAAATATTGTTTTATGCTAAATATTACCAATCTGTTTTACATTCCATTATATTCAAATGTTAAAAAAAATCACTAAATCTGACCTTCATTAACATTTTCACCGACCGAAAAATTGATATTACACCTACTTAAATTTCGTTTATGCACCTAATAAAAACATAGATTCAAATGTTGCACATTAAATCTTATGAAAGCGACGGAACTTTAATTATTTTAATTTAATTGATGTTTTCATTGCTGTTGTGTCTAGTTTTGGTGATCTCGGCACGACTGTCGACACTTCATAGCACTACGACGACGACACTACAGTTTAAGGTACAAAAGAAAAGTCAAGAAAGTCGATAATTGCATATATTATATTGATAGAGTCATGGTAGTCTTCTTAACCGTTCATTGCTAAAGGCTTTATATCATATCGCAATTTAATACGGCAGGAGATCAACTAATCAGGCTTTTTTTTATACCATGATTTATACTGTCATTTCTATCAGTATTTGGATATCTCTACATATATTTCATGCATTGTGCGTCGAACTTTAAACTTAGTAAACTACATTACTAGGTTCTACACCGGCTGACATGAGTTAAACATTCTTAGCATGATTCATGTTCCCAATTCTCGTGTAAATATGGTGTTTGTATGTGTGTTCATTCAAAATTACTCTATTTTTCCATTTGATGCCTCTTTAGGTATACAATTTACTTTCAGTGTTATTTGTTTCTGAACTTCATATATTGACAGACATTTAAAAAAATATATGTATACATAGGTATAGAAAAAAATAATAGGAACACCAGTGGGATAATACCAATTCTTTATTAGTAGGAGATTGGGTCTCTCTTGGCCTTCATAACAGCTTGCATTCGACCTGGAATTTACAAATAAAGGTCGTGCACAAAGTTCAAGAGAATTCATTCTAATTCCTTGTGCAGAGCGGTCTCAAACTCAGGTATTGTGAGTGGAAGTGGAAACCATGTACGGACTTAGTTCTCTAAAAACTCCACAAAGGATCAAGTATATTGAGATCAGAGGCCAGAGAACACCACGTGAGATGCTCTATTTCAATATAATTTTATCTAGCTATGCTTCAACCGAGCGAGCCGTGTAAACAGGTGTGTTGTCATATTGGAACACAGGATGTTTTCTATAAAACAGAGTCTCAAGCATAGGGTGAAAACAATTTTGCGAGAATACTGCGATAATGATCGCTTATGATCTTCCCCCTCAGGACTATGAGTGATCCCAAGCCACGCCAAGATATCGCACCACACACCATCATAGATCCTCCTCCATACTTCACAGTAGAAAGCAGATAGTCAACATGAAATGATTCTGTCAATATTTGCTGACGAACACACGCCCGGTAGTGTCAAATAATGTAAATAATTATTCGTCAGACATGGTGACCTATTTCCATTTCTGTTGTGTCCAGTTTTGGCAATCTCATCACAACTGTCGTCACTTCACAGCACTCCGCGGTGAAACTAACGGCTTGTAACGGATTGGGAATAACCAATATGCCATGAATGGTCTCAGTATGCAGCTACCGTTGAATAGTTTTGGTGGATACAGGATTTTGGAGATGGGTGTTCATCTCGGAGGATATATGCGACAGTGTAGTCTTGCGTTTTCTTCAGACAATCCTCTTCTATACTCGTATATCTGGGTTGGTCAACTTTGACTTTTACCCAATGTCCTGTTTCCCAAAGGCCACCTTTCCCAGGTTTCTATAGGTTGTGATAATGCTTGACAACAGTGGTCCTTTAAACGCCGGCAGGGTTCGCTGTTCTTGATCTCTAATGATCATGCCTCTTTGCACGTCGGACAGCTTCGGCATAAAGGCAATTTGCGGGGACCAGAATTTTCTCTTACAAGTGTCACACTAGACAATGCTCGACTGATTCTTTCAATTTCGCAGCCACAAGATGTCAGACACATGGCGGGGTTGTATTGGAAGGTTGAAGTACGACACATTTTGAAATGGGTGTTACTATTATTTTGTTCTATACCTGTATATACATATATGCAGGTATTAATATAATTTTGCTTTCAGCTTACATTCGTCTTACGGCCGATCGTAAAATGTAAAAAAAAACTGTAATACTTAGATGTTATTACATTTGGATTTTCTTTATGCGTTTTTCGGTTAATAATTGAGTTTCTTTTATATTCGAGTCAATAATAAATCGATTTCCAAGTGTATATATATATATATATATGTTACGGTGAAACACCGAAATCTGGAGAATGTCGACTTTCACCGGTGAATGTCAACAAACACATAGTCGCTTGGTGTATGTCCGAAATATTTGCTAAATACCCTTATTTCTGACTTACACCGGTAAATGTCGACATTCACCATGCACTAATGGTGAATGTTGAACATGTCCGAGATTTATATTTTTTTCTCCGTAATTCAGTCGCGATAAAGTTTTCGCCTCTCTTTCTGAGAGGAATGACTAAGAACTTAAAACACACAGTACATTCAAAATGAGAAAGGAAAATAATAGAAGTTAAAAACTTACTTAATTATACAGTACATTCAAAATCAGAAAGGAAAATAATAGAAGTTAAAAACTTACTTAATTATACAGTACATTCAAAATCAGAAAGGAAAATAATAGAAGTTAAAAACTTACTTAATTATATAGTACATTCAAAATCAGAAAGGAAAATAATAGAAGTTAAAAACTTACTTAATTATACAGTACGTTCTAAATGAGAAAATAAAATAATAGTAATAAAAAACTTACTAAATTATGTGATTCAAATCTTATTTATTGCAACAACTTAAACTATTATGACACTCTGAATTGCACAAGAGGCCCTTGCTTTTACAACTGCATTTATTTGTGGAACACTTCCTTTTGCAATGACAACGTGTATAGCTTTGCCCACCGCTTCTCGATTTAGCTGCAGCTGCTTCTCTCAGCGAAATTTCTTTAAAATAAATCTCATCTATGGAAAGTAACTTTTCTTTACAAATTACGAACTGATTACGTGTGTAAAGTTGCTGGAGAGTACCATTTTCATTTGCAAGTTTACAGAAGTCGGAGACTTCTATTCCAACAAGAACCGCTAACACATTTCGTTTATCTGTCGCCACCACGGTCGACATCAGGGACTTGTATTCGTACAGTAATACCAATTTGAGCAGGAGGAAATTGTTTTTTTTTTTTGAGGTTCGTAACATTTTTGTTGCTTGCAGTAGAAGATTTTCTTTCGCGGCCGCTCTTTTTTGCAGAAATTAACTCGTGTTTTTCAGTCAGAACTTGATGTGAAGACATGACAGATTGCAAGTCCTCTTCATTGGAATATGGTTTTCGGTATGACCACCGCTCAAAATTTTTTCAGAAGTATTACCAGTTTCTTCAAGCTGTTCTTCGGTTTCAAAAGTATTGGCAATTTCTTCAAGTTGTTCTTCGGTTTCGATATTTGCGATTTGTTCGCTAGGCAAAAAAGACGATGCGATGCCTCTTTTCGCTTTAATGCCAAACATGGCTTCATAAGGACTTTGGCGTATTCCTTCGTGGTATGTAGTGTTCTTGGCAAATTGAACAAAGGGCAAACATTCTGACCATTTATTTGTATCGTTTTCGCTCATCCATGCAGTTAGCATATTCTGTATACCCTGATTGGCCCTTTCAACTGAGCCTTGTGTTTGACTGTGACGAGGCTTTCCATGAACTATCTTAACATCTTTCCACATAGCGCATATTTCGGATATGACTTGATTACTGAATTCTCTACCATTATCTGATTGCAATATTGCTGGAGCACCAAATGTTAAAAATATTGGAAGAACGTGATACGCTACTTCTTTCGCCCTGTTATTTTTCAAAGGTCGTAGCTGGACAAACTTAGTTAATTGATCTTGATACACCATTATGAACTTATATTCACCATCTCTGTTTGACTGCAGATCTATTAGATCAACTTGACATCTTGAGTTTAACTCAGAACTGATCATTGATTTCACAACAATACCTTTCTTAGGTGCACTGTGTTTCATTTGACACTGTTTGCATAAATTTAAATACAACATTACAACTTCATATGTGATGTTTTGTGATATCATATGTTTTTGTATTTATTTTGCAACTTTTTAAGAGTACGTGTTCTTCCTCCGTGGCCTATTCTGGTGTGAGTTTCATATAGTATACTGAACAATTCCTCATTGGTAACATAATACTGTATATTCGTTTCTGCTGGTTTTAATGGCACAATTAACTTCTCTTCATCATTAATTTTTAAAACTTCAAAACGTTTTAATCGTCTGTAATAGAAAGGTGTGTTGCACTTAGTTTTAGCAGAAACCACTTCAGAAAGTATTTTAGAATACTTTTCTTGAGAAAAATAAAAACAATTGTCTTCTCGTTTACCCGCAATTAATGCATTTAACTTTTCAAGAAAAATTCACGATTCACTGCAGTATCCATTCTGTATAAATTAGGGTATCGGAAAAAAAAAATTAAGAAAACGTTGCTCTCACCATCAAACCTTGCATAAGACTGACAAAGCTGACTGACTCCACCAGAACGAAGGATTTGGCGGGAAACAGCCAGTCGCCTCTTTGTCGGCCCAGGGCCTTCTCGATGATCGCGCTGCGCGCGCAGGTCAGTACCACTTCTCTCCGGGCCTGAATGTACGGATCGTGACGTCACACCTTCACGCTAGCTACCGCAAGGGAGAAAGAGATTCAAGCCCCTCTCTTTTCGACCTCCACCAGAGCATATCTGTGATTGTCGACATACACCGGTGAGGGTCCGAATGTACAAGAATGTCATGAAATATTCGATCTTTCACCGACGTATTTGGTGTTTGTTGACATTCACCGGTGAAAGTCGACATTCTCCAATTTCGGTCTTTCACGGTAACATATATATAATACAACCCTTTTTTTGCATAAATGTATGGTTTTACCGTAAGTTTTTCGGCCTTTTGCGGTACTTAAAAAAACATTTTTGAGGAAATTGATTTTACTAATAGCCTGTATAACAAGAGATATGTAAAAATTTCTCCACGATTTTCAGAAATTTAGTGCCTGTGTTACTTATTTTTTTAAATAAAATTGCTGGTTTTAGAAAATATTTTAAGTAGGAAATTAAACATTGTTACATATGTATACATTTGATTCTAAAGGCGTTTTTAAATAACATGACATATGAAGCATTAAAAATATATCACATTTTACTTCCTATGAAAGATAATTTGTGTTTTTCTTTTTACAGGAAAAAATATATGATTACCTAAATATAAAATTTGTTTGTATAAAACGCTGTATTAGTATTACTTATGATGAGATACCAAAACAGGGATGATGACATATTGAGCAGTTAAGATGAGAAAAGCTAACAAGCTAGAATACACATATGGAATACTTCTTTTTAGCCAACAATTACATTAATTTTAGAGTAAATATGGTTGATAAAAAAGTTTACCGAAGTATATGTATCATGTTACTAGTAAAATATATTTTTAAATGCTTATAATTTGTCAAGTTTTAAAAAGGTGACAATATATAACTTAAGAATTTTATCAAAGACATTTTGTCTTTATATTTTGCCAAGGAAAAAAGATACATTTACTTAAAATTAAAATTCGCTTTAATAAAATGTAATAATTACTTATGATACAATAATAGTGTAAGCCTAATTAGCAGTTAACTTCAAAAAATGAGGAAAGTTAACAAGCTCACACAACTATACACGAGTTAATTTTCTTTATAACGATAAGTGCTTTGATTGCCGAGTAAATACCGTAGATAAGTTTGCGCATCAGGTAAAATTACATTAGATAATGTAACTGATGTTAATAGAGAAAAAATTGTTTGTTCGTCAGTTTTGTCAGATACGAAAAATCGTTTAAAATCAAAGTAAATTTGAACAAAAAGAAAAGCGTTAGCATAAAAAATATTTCGACAAATATTGCCAGTTAAGTCCCCCTAAGTATGGAATTCAAATAAAAAATATCTGCATACATTTTATCATTTATTAAGAATTTATTATATTCATTCAATGACTTAAAATGCGGATAAATTCAGTTTAAAATTGACAAGAAAAAACTGTTTATTCAACTATATATATTTTTACGTTTAGTTTAAATTTTAAGTATAATTCTACAATTAATACAATAGTAAAATAAATTGAAAAAGAAGAAATCTCTATAAAAAGTATTAAACTATGCAATTATATAAATTTTATGTATTCTGTATTTTAATTATTTCTTGTAATTTTAAGGTATATTAAAGTCTACTTTCCTAAACCTATCTGCATATGATTAAAATTAGAGTAGAACCTCGATTATCCGAATCCTGGTTATCCTAAAATCGGCTTAACTGAAATACCTTAAAACTCTTTACTTTTTAACACTTTCCAACCTAGTTGAAAAGTGTTTATGACTTCGGTTTGTCTGGCCGTCTGCCGTCTGGCCGTCTGGCCGTCTGCCGTCTGGCCGTCTGGCCGTCTGCCGTCTGGCCGTCTGGCCGTCTGCCGTCTGCCGTCTGTCCGTGCTCTAACTCCCGTAAATATGCTCGGATTGCCCTGCAATTTTTATATGTTATAATCGTTATCTATAGCATGTTCCCTATTTCAACGGAAGTGTGTATCACTTATAGTTTTTTTACAGGGACACTCAAAAGAATTCCGTTACATTGCGGTCTATGGGGAAAAATCATTTGCGGTTTACTTAAATAATGTTTCACTATTTTAAACGCATTGAAATTTATATATATCACTAAGGTGCATTAGAAGAAGCTTAATATGGAATAGGGTGTGCATAGCACTTATACTTACTTTACAGGGACAGTCAAAAGAATTCCGTTACATTACGTCTATGGAGAAAAATCGTCTGCGGTTTATTTAAATAATGTTTCACTATTTTAAACGCATTGAAATTTATATAAGGTTCATTACAAGAGACTTACTACGGAATATTGTGTGTATAGCAGTCATCGTTCATTTACAGGGACACACAAAAGAATTCTCTACTGTATGTTAACAATAATTCCTGCAAGTGCGTTTTAAGTTACTGAATGCGATTTTAATTTTAAATCGCTTTTTGTATATTACGTGGTGTGTATAAATTCTGTAGATCCTATACAGGGAAGTACAAAAGTTCGGGAACACATTTCCGTATTATTTAACTCCAGACGGAGAATTTTAAACTGTGCTACGTGTTTCCTAACTGAACTAAAATTTAGCATCCTATGTAGTATATATACAAATCTATAGATCCTATACAGGGCTGAATAAAAGTATTCGGATTACTTAGATGTTACCTTTTAGCTTATTAAAGAGTATGATTCGTAAAATTATTTTGGAAGCGTTGGAAAGTGTTACATAATCTATGCTTGACGCATGATTTTTCGTTCTTGTTTATTTTTAACACTTTCCAACCTAGTTGAAAAGTGTTTATGACTTCGGTTTGTCTGGCCGTCTGCCGTCTGTCCGTGCTCTAACTCCCGTAAATATGCTCAGATTGCCCTGCAATTTTTATATGTTATAATCGTTATATATAGCATGTTCCCTATTTCAACGGAAGTGTGTAGCACTTATAGTTTTTTTTACAGGGACACTCAAAAGAATTCCGTTACATTGCGGTCTATGGGGAAAAATCATTTGCGGTTTATTTAAATAATGTTTCACTATTTTAAACGCATTGAAATTTATATATATCACTAAGGTGCATTAGAAGAAGCTTAATATGGAATAGGGTGTGCATAGCACTTATACTTACTTTACAGGGACAGTCAAAAGAATTCCGTTACATTACGTCTATGGAGAAAAATCGTCTGCGGTTTATTTAAATAATGTTTCCCTATTTTAAACGCATTGAAATTTATATAAGGTTCATTACAAGAGACTTACTACAGAATATTGTGTGTATAGCAGTCATCGTTCATTTACAGGGACACACAAAAGAATTCTCTACTGTATGTTAACAATAATTCCTGGAAGTGCGTTTTAAGTTACTGAAAGCGATTTTAATTTTAAATCGCTTTTTGTATATTATGTGGTGTGTATAAATTCTGTAGATCCTATACAGGGAAGCACAAAAGTTCGGGAACACATTTCCGTATTATTTAACTCCAGACGGGGAATTTTAAACTGTGCTACGTGTTTCCTAACTGAACTAAAATTTAGCATCCTATGTAGTATATATACAAATCTATAGATCCTATACAGGGTTGAATAAAAGTATTCGGATTACTTAGATGTTATCTTTTAGCTTATTAAAGAGTATGATTCGTAAAATTATTTTGGAAGCGTTGGAAAGTGTTACATAATCTATGCTTGACGCATGATTTTTCGTTCTTGTTTTTTTTTTTTTTTTAATATGAATTTTTTTTATTTTTAAACAAGCATGCTGTTTACGAAATAAATAAACAGTGTCAACTTGCTTATTTGGACCATTACGTAAATGCAGGTATTTTATTGCATAGACACATACAACAGTTCATTTCTTTGCAAAATATGTTGTGTACTTTTTGTTTTTCAATTTTGAATTACTTCAATGCTGCGTTATACACGCCACCTTTTGAACAATAACACATCTGACGCTGTTGTATCTTTCTGCACTTCAATTCATTTCAATATTGGTACGTATTGATACCATAATAGATTCGGTATAATTGATTTTACAGAAAATCAATAATGAAATAATCAATAATACCGATATCAACTCTTATCAACGTGTTGAGCTCTTCATGCTTATAAAAACCCGTTTGCGCTTTAAAGTATTACTCATCGTAAATAAAGTTTAGAGGAAATTAAAATACGTGCAACCAGGAAGGGACTATCGTTCAGAATAAAGACTCTTGCTGCACCTGAAAGCACGAACGCGTTACCAGACTGTGGGGAAGTGAGAATGATGAGTAGTGCCATCTGGTAGAATACAGTTAGGAAGCCTCCCGGTTATCCGAAAATTCCTATGGAACCCCGATCAACCAAAACTTATTTTATCCGATGCTTTTCGGATAACCGGTGTTTTATTGTATATATCTTAAAAGATTCAGATTTGAAATTTTTCCAATAAAAAGGAAAGGAATACATCCATTTCCGGGAATATTTCAAGATCATCTCTAAACTTTTGTAATATCCCAAAAATTTTTTCTTAAATATTTTTTTACACATAAATTTTAACCGTTACAATTACTAGTCTAGTAATTAATAATCACCTTTTCTGCGCCCTGAATTAGTATATCCGTTTACTAAACTGTAGGTTTCACTGCAATAGAAGCATTATTTAAATTAATATAAATCTACATATATAAAGCAGTTTTAAAGTATTGAGTAGTAATGATTAATACTCTCAAGGATTATATTCAAATACGTAAATAAGTTTTTTATATCAAGTTGGAAAAATTTTCTTTTTTTAGCTTTTTAAAAATATTAGGGAAACCAACATTACAATTTTCCCTATTGCTCGGCTGTCAGAGGGTTTTAATAATCTAACAAAGAAACAGCATGCGTGCAGTATGTGGTTCGCAAGACAATACTTTTGGCATGGCATTCGTTAAGGTTCTAAAAACGAAACAAAATACACAAATTTTTCCATATTAAAAAAAAAAAAAAAAAAAAAAAAAAAAAAAAAAAAAATCTGAAATTGAAGAAACTTCTTGAATTTAAAACTGTTTCAATGTGCGCTCAATATTTTTTATTTAAATTATGAGAATATTAGCAACGTATCGTGACTTTTCACACATTTCATTCATAAGAAGTTACAAAATATGATGGTAATTTTGTGAAATAATATGATCGTTGATTTAACCCAATAAGATTTTAGCACTATTATGAACTTTAAAGGCTACGTATAAGGACAAATATAAGCCTGGACAAATGTTAGCGGCTAACATTTTGTATAGATACAATTCATCAATGAATATTTATATTCCCAGTTTGATACAAATCGGTGATTAACAATTCGAAACTGAACCTTGTAATGATCACAAGGAAAGATTATCGATTGACACTGCGTAAGTATATTAAAGTAACGGCTATTGGTTCTGTACGTAGAGAGGGATTCAAATATTCCTTTTCCTGAATAGTTTTTTTACGTTATTTATTCGCAGAATTTTGTGATTAACTAAGGCGAAGATTTTCATTATAAATTTGCAGCATAAATAATTCTCGCCTTTTGATAGTTCAATGGATAGTGCCTATGAGAAAAAGTGAATTTGCGTGTCACTTTAAATGCTTTTTTAAAACTAAATAGCATGTGCTTCCTACATTTTTCTCTCGTACAGAAAATTTTTAAAAATTATTATGTCTAATATTTTATGCGTAAGAAAGTGAACATTCAACGACATGAAATACTCTCAAACTATTTTTACTTGTTTCCTTAATTGTTTTCTCTTACTGTATCATTTGAAACGACAAGCATTCTATGAATATGTTGTGATACAATTATTTTTTTTAGCTTTTTATATTTTTTAATCTGCATTGCAACCGTTGTAAGAGAATAAATATCTCAGTAGGCGTGACTTAGACAATAAAGACAATGTCTCTAAGACAATGTAAATGTGGCAATGTTTTTTTTTTATGAGAGGAGCTTATACTGTGTTGTAGAGCTTCTGTGTTTAACCCTTTAACGGATAAAGCACTTCAATTGCTAAAATGTTGAAATAAATGATTGACACCGGAAATTATAAAGAAATGTATTTGGATAAAAGAAAAAAGCGATATTTCACATACATAATAAATGGAAAACATTTCTATTACAATTCTGCTGTCATTGTTGAATTTCGTAATTAAAGTTTTGTGGTTTCATAGGGAAACAATGTCCGTTAAAGGGTTAACTTTAGCACCACTAATTTGTTAGCGGATTTGGTGAGTGAGTTCCAGCCTGAGGTCCAATTTGGTTCGATAAACTAAATTTCTGTCTTCTGCTCAGTGAAAAATGGCATCGTCCAAAAATTACGCAATGTTTCTACTACATAATCAAAGTTAGAGATTCAGTTGGAACTCGAAGGCGGGGGGGGGGGGGGGAGTTATTCAATTCAGATTTTTGAATCCATCTCAAACCATGTCATTACAAGTCTACATTAATCAAGCAGTCAAAAGCTAATTATAAAAAAAGTGGATGTGCTCTTTGCAAAGTTTACGTTTGCATTTCAGTATTTTTAAAACATTGTCTTTGCATAGGACATCTGATGTTGCAGTTTGTTTTCTGAAAACATTTTCTGAGGAGGTTTTTTTTTAAAAAAACGAGGTAATTTTATTTCTGAATATCAAAAGGTTCTCAAAATAGAAATGCAACTAAACTCAAAAAAGTAGAGAGATACAATGTTGGATATCAATCACAGATATCCTATACGAAAAGAATCATTAAAAATAGTAGAAATATAAACAAGAAATTTGCATTGAATACCTCCACTTGTTTAACATTAGCTCGCGAAATTTTATGTCAAGTAATTTAGTCCCTCATACTGTGAAGTTACCCATGTGAAGTACATTTTATTTTTCTATATTTGGTGTTAACAAGCAACTCTTTATTCCAGTGTGATAGTTTTCAGAATTCAGATTAACTAGTATTCTAAATTCCATTTTTTAAAGAAATATCTATTAAATACATGCTGTGTTTTACCCTGAGTAGTGTCTTCTACTGAGCTATCTTCTTGAAGTATGTATATAGGGTATTTTTATAGTCCTTGCTTATCAAGGTGCTCTTGCGTTATGGAAGATTTCTTTCCTACCTATATAATCCCACACTTATTTTTTTATACTCATCCCTCGTTAATCGTCGCGAGAACACTTGAAGGTCGATATCAGTTAGTTTAGTTTTTACTGCATTTTTCTACGACCATCCACTTTAGTCAAGTGACTATATAGAGAGTTTTCAAGGGGATGAAGCAAAAGTATAAATTTGTGGTTCTGACGTAAGAATTTATTTAGAATAACACTATACAAAGAACAACTTCATAACATGTATATGTTACGTTCGATATGATTAATCCGGTAAATATTAATAATAACCGTTTATTAATACTAACCGGTTAGTATGAACAGTTAGTATTAATAATAATCGGTTATTATTAACAATTTCCGGACGTTTCATATTCACCGTAGCATATATATTAGACATTCTTTATAACAAACGTCTATTATAATCACTTTCTTATTATATCAATCTATCGAAAACGTGTATACTTAATCACACATGCATCATCTAGTAGAACGGTTAAATAGACAATATATTCAAAAAAACAAGTCTTTCCAGCTTATCTGCTGATAGTTGTTTGAGGATATTTTAGACATTTAAAAAAAGAGAAAACATTCTATTTTTGTCCTAAAATTTGATAATCTACATGTGTTGTGAGGGAAAGTATCAGCTATGCTTAGAATTATTGAAAGTTATTTAAAAAAGGTTTACTGCATATAAAACTGTATGTTTCTTTATCTCGAAAGTAGTTTAATAATTAATAATTGTATTAAAGTAGTTTAATAAAACAATACTTGGAAATGTATTTAAAAAAAGTTAGTAATTATGCATAGCTGACAAAAAGGTGACTTCTTAAGCGCAAGAATTTTCTTTCTGAACATCGAATTCATTCACGGTTGCTAATTTCCCGGACAAGGGATATTTTAGATATAGTTTTAGTTTCTTTATTAACATCTATTGCGCAACCTTTTTGGTATTAGTCATATTGAGATTTTCTTTTTAAATACTGAAGAAGTTTAAAAGAATTAAAACTTACTTAGATAAGGGCTTAATAGATCTTTATCGTTGTCCAAGGTGTGGGGTACAATCTCTCTGTCGCCCCCCTTGGATCCACTTTTTGTTTCAGATGACTAGATTCCTTGAGTATATCAAGCTTTTTTTGTACGTATATATTTCTTTATTCTCATCATTTATTTATTTTTCTGGGATTCAAACATTTAGGATTACATTAATGATATACACTTATATACAGTACACTTTATATCTACTGTATTTGTAGTTTTTAAATTCCGTAATTTAGTGTTCTGAGCGAGATTAAGGTATCCTCATGAACATACGTGGAACAGACACCGGTGAGGGTGTCACTATCTTCAAATAATGATCGTCACTTTATATAAACCCTTTCCGAATCAGTGTGTCCGGTCTGGGCACTAGGGTGGGTCGAAAAATCCTAAATTTATATAATCGAAACGTTATAGTGCGGGAAAGTTGCCATTGGTAATAAGGAATAAATTCACAAAATATTACACCAAATGGTTAATATCTTTTACCGCCGCAAGGGGTGCAAAGTTTAAAAAAATCGCAATTTTTTTTTTCAAAAAAAAATTAAACTATCCAACCATACCAATACAATTTTTAATAGAATGCAACAGCTACATCAAGATGTTAGTAAAGTTCCAGTAAAATTTCATTATGGTGAAATCATTTCTATTACCGCCGCAGGGGTGGTCAAAATTTTGAAAAAAACCGCAAAAGTTTCAAATTTTCGTTTTTTTTAATTTTTAAATTTTTATATGTCTACAATTAAATAAATTTACTTTATAGCTAGTAATAACTTATGAATGTCTAGTAATTTTGATCATGGGCATTGCCAACCAGGGGTGAGAGGGGCCCGCCCCCCCCCCCCTAAATTAGAGAGAAAGAGGCTTTTTGAATAGATTTTGGGGATTTTCCAGAACTTTTTGGTGATTTTTTTGGTAGGGGGGGGGCTAAAACAAATTCCCCCTCATTTTTCACTTTTGCCCCCCCTCCCAACAAAAAATCCCTAAAAATTTCCGGATAATCCCCCAAATCCCTTCAAAAAGCCCCTTTCTTTCAAATTTAGGGGGGCGGGCCCCTCTCGCCCCTGGTTGGCAATGCCCATGATCAAAATTACTAGACATTTATAAGTTATTACTAACTATAAAGTAAATTTATTTAATTGTAGACATATAATAAAAATTAAAAAAATTAGAAAAAACGAAAATTTGAAACTTTTGCGGTTTTTTCAAAATTTTGACCGCCCCAGCGGCGGTAATAGAAATGATTTCACCATAATGGAATTTTACTAGAACTTATTTACATATTGATGAAGCTGTTGCATTTTATTATAAATTGTATTGGTATGGTTGGATAATTTAATTTTTTTTTTGAAAAACAATTTTTTTACGATTTTTTTAAATTTTGCCCCCCTTGCGGCGGTAAAAGATATTAACCATTTGGTTTAATATTTTGTGAATTTATTCCTTATTACCAATGGCAACTTTCCCGCACTATTACGTTTCGATTATATAAATTTCGGTTTTTTCGACCCACCCTACTGGGCACACTTAAAAGATTGGGCAAATTGAGGGATAAAGGCACCCTCTTTAGACACTGAAAATAATTAATATACCGGGTGATTATAATTAAAGTTACGATTTCAAAAATCGATAATTTTAAAACTACTGGTCAGAATGACTTGATATTTTAGCAGAACAATCGTGAGGCAATGGAATTTTGTTTGGCGAAGGAAAAAAAATAGTTCCAAATTGTGCCGATAGATGGCGTTGTCAGGGTAATGTCAGGGGAAAGACCAAAAATGTATTCTTGAACCCTTTCCGGCGCGGTGTAAATTTGTTTGCAAAATGATGAAATAATAGACTGACACCGGAATTTACAAACGAATCCATTAGTAAAAAGAAACTTGCTTATTTTCTGGTTCTTAATGAAAGGAAAATTTTAATTAAATATTCTTGATGCCGTTTGTCAGTTTTAGAATATAAATTGGGTGTCCTTTTTTGTGACCACCGCCCGTTAAAGGGTTAAACATAGGAATGATGTTGCCAAAAAGAAAAAAATAGAGTTCAGAGATTTACTAAAAATTTATTAGCGAAAAGACAAGAGTACGTGTTTACAGCGACGACAGCGATAATGACAAAAAATGAAAAAAAAAAGAGCTTCATGGAACAAACACCTTACTGATTATTAAGGCATAAGTTGCTCAATATGCCCTCCGCCTTGTTCCGCTACTAATTGGAAGCGCAAAACGGCATGCTCCACAACAGATCGGAGGGTATCTGTACTAATGCAATGGGTGTGTTGTGTGATGCTTGCTTTCAAGTCGGCTAGATTCTGAATCCGCCCGCTATAAACAACATTCTTCAGGTACCCCCAAAGCCAGAAATCACACGGGTTTAAGTCGGGGGAACGTGGCGGCCACGTTGTTGGAAAATGGCGGCTTATGATCCTATCATCTCCAAAATTATCACTCAGTAGCTGCTTCACAGTAGTAGCAATGTGCGGAGGAGCGCCATCTTGCATGAATATTATGCGATCCACACACTGACGCTGTTGAAGTGCCGGAAGAACATGGTTACGCAAAAGTGCTTCATACCGCTTGCCAGTAACTGTGCAGGTAACGGGACCCGCAGGTGTGATCTCCTCGAAGAAAAATGGACCGACGATAAACGCTGCCGTTATTCCGCACCACACAGTGACCTTTTCAGACTGAAGAGGTAATGGCTGTAGCTGGGACGGATTCTCGGTCGCCCATATCCTGCAATTTTGCGTATTTACAGAACCTTGCAAATGAAAGTGGGCTTCGTCAGACCACAGAATGTTCCATGGCCATCCGTTGTCCACTTCCATCCGGCAAGAAATTGTAGTGCAAAAGATTGACGTGCTTCCAGGTCAGCAGGTAGCAACTCCTGCACATGAGTTATCTTGTACGGATAACAGCGTAAGACGTTCCGTAGGACTTTACGCACCGTGCTGTTCGGCATATCCAGCATTCGGCCAATCCCCCTTGCACTGCTGATTCCAGCATCACTGTCAGTATGTTCCTGTAATGCTGTAGCCACATCTTCCACTGCCGCAGCTGAAACTGGTTTCCTTCCTCTACCCCGTTTAACGTCAAATGAACCGATCTCTTCGAATTTAGCAATCATTTTTTGCAGACCATTTGATGTTATTGGACCTTTTTTTATGGATTTTAATGTCCGAAACTTCCTAATAGCTGTAAGTGCGCAGTCATCGTTCTTATAAAAAAGCTTCAAGAGCAGAGCGCGATCCTTCATAGTCAGAGTCATGATGAAGCATTCAGGCAAAGAGCTGCTGCTCTGCATTTTTATGGTTGTTATGTCTGCGGTGCGCATGTCACGTATTAGTAATTTGCATATCTTCAGACAATGTGCACCCAGACAGCGCCATCTATGGGCACATTTTGAAACTTTTTTTTCCTTCGCCAAACAAAATTCCATTGCCTCACGATTGTTCCGCTAAAATATCAAGTCAATCTGACCAGTAGTTTTAATTAAAATTATCGATTTGAAATCGTAACTTTAATTATAATCACCCGGTATTTAATTAAAATTTTCCTTTCATTAAGAACCAGAAAATAAGCAAGTTTATTTTTACTAATGGATTCGTTTGTAAATTCCGGTGTCAGTCTATTATTTCATCATTTTGCAAACAAATTTACACCGCGCCGGAAAGGGTTCAAGAATACATTTTTGGTCTTTCCCCTGACATTACCCTGACAACGCCATCTATCGGCACAATTTGGAACTATTTTTTTTCCTTCGCCAAACAAAATTCCATTGCCTCACGATTGTTCTGCTAAAATATCAAGTCATTCTGACCAGTAGTTTTAAAATTATCGATTTTTGAAATCGTAACTTTAATTATAATCACCCGGTATATCTCTAATGTAGTATAATGGCTAGTTTTAATCTTTTTTATGACAACTAGATGGCAGCACCACATAAGCCGATCAATAATTTTGGGATGTACTCAGTTTTTGAATTGAAGACCCTGATTTTTCAAAGAATTTTTTTTTATTGTTTTTTTTTTAAATACAGAATATATTAATGAAAAAAAGGTCTATGTAATTTTGTTGTTTCTATACTAATCTGTCTATTCAGTATTACTTTTAACTCTTAACATTGAAAGATTGCCTAAACTCAAGTCATGAATATGTGGTGATCCCACACTGGGCTCACTGTGCCTTATGAGTATCTCATTTTCCCCTAAGAGCTTCTGTCAGAAGCGAGTGAGTAACAGATTCTGATCTGATATTTCCCACGAAGAGGATGCTGTCAGCCTAGCTGTGTTTACTTTTTCTGTTTTTATGCTTTTTCATTTTTATGGTGAGGTGTAAGCATCTAAGGAATTGGACGTTTATCGGAAGGCATGGTGTAGTTTTATCACTTAGCTGTTTGATTTTCAGCGAGAGCAGATCTTTTTGTAGTTTTGCTTTTATCATGCAAAGTTTGTTAGCTTTTAGCTTTAATAGTTTTGATTTCTGTAGATTTTTATATGTATTTTTATATGTTTATTTAATAGTTATTTTGTTTCTAGTCATAACCAAAATTTATCTTTTTATCCTTGTATATTCAAAAAGCTCATGTAATAAATTTTTTCCCTTTTGTTTGGAGGAGGAGGGTACAGAATAGCAGGGCTCCCGGTGGTGCACTCTGGGTAATGCTAAATCTACCACAGAGATCAAATTATAATGTTTTTAACTGATAGGCAAAATATTTTAGTTTAATACAAGCTCCACAGTAATACTCGCCTCACTGCGCCTATCGAAGCCCGTCTGACTCAGTGATCCTGCTTTGGGTACACGCGCAAAATTAAAATGGTTTGTGCAATCTTTACAAAAAAATTTCTGTGTACTCCACTAGGCCTACATAGGCTGCCTACAAATTAGTTTGTTAAAATTCCAACTTTAAAGAATAGCGTGTCGGAAAGGTTGCATTAAAAGTAATTTAAATGGGCTCTATTGCATTCATTCAGGATCATTGAAGAATAGTGCCATTTGTTGCCCAAAATTTAAACCTAGTAGTACTTCGTTTGTAACGACAGCAAAAGGGGTTTTATCAATAGAGCAAGAACGCATTTAAAACTCGGTAGAAGAAAAAATGGGCTTTATATAATTTTATTCAGAATGCATCGTATACAAATATTCCAATCAACACATGGGCAAAGCGACCAATATATATCCCCATAAAACGTATGTGACATTATAGTGATATATGATGTATATGAAATGTTGTTGCTTATATGTCCAAATGATAGTCTTATATGACACATACATGCTGAATATATATTCCATTTGTATTAGACGTATAGGACGTATATATGGCATATAGGGCGTTTATATTACGTATTACAAACGGCCGTACAAGGTAATATAAATAAAAGGAAATAATATATATAAAATAATATAAATGCTATAAAAAAGAAGTACCTAATAAACTGTCGTGCTATCTTAAGCAAAACATATTTTATATAAAGGAGTTTTTTTAACTAAGGAATATTAAAAAATATATTAATACAACACTTTGACAACACGATAAAAATTAGGTTCATTTCGTAACTTGTAATCCATTATGAATCAATTTTGGATATTTTATTTTCTAATAAAAATACATCCACATGAAAGGAAAATCCTTAAATGCTAAGATGAAATTCTGAAGTTTCAATAGTACTAAATATATCAATGAAAGCACTTGGAAATATATTTTACTTGATAAAGTTAACATACTACTTATTAATGAAATTTCATGTAAATTTATCGGAATACATCTCGACGTAAATAGTTTTAAATTAGGAAATTATTTTATCATTAAATTAATTGAACGTTTATTCATGCAGGCTTCATTAACTTTATCAGAAGACCAAAAATTCAGGATTGTTTATTTAGGAATTATCGGACGACTGAGATTAGCATTTAGATACTGTACGCATAAACAAAGCTTTTAAACTACTTAAAAGATATTTTAATAAGATTGATACAAAATAACAGAATAATAGCATTTTTATTGTTCATATATTGTTAATATGATGCCAATATATTGTCATTAAATGCTGGTAAATATTGCACATAAATAATATTTATCATCAATGCATAATTGTTTGAAATTTTGGAGATTTAATTAACCCTTTCAGGGGCAAAGTACTTTCAGTACTAAAATGTTGAAATAAATGACTGGCACCGGAATTAACCTAGAAATTTATCTGAAATATGTAAAAGGCAAAAAATCACATACTTATTACATGGGAAAGATTTTAGCAAATTTCTGGTGCCATTGTGGCGTTTGGGAATTAAAATTAAGTGGTTTCATAACCATACCACTGCCCCTGAGAGGGTTAAACAATATTTATCATTATCTAAACCATATCCTAAACCTAACGTCTGTAACCTAAAATCAACTTTCATTAGAGCTAGTACTAATTAGACGAGCTAATACAATATACCTCACATTATTACATTTCTAATGATAAATAGAAATTAATATAATTTTTTTTTTTTTTCTGGTAGTATAACTTAAAATTTTCAGACGAAAATGCGTCTGGAGCATAAGTTCTAAAACTGGGGGACGAAACCTCTGGGCAAGTGGCAGAAGATATTTTGTTGGGTCATAGAATGATCGATTATGTCTTAAAACAAGAACGAAAAATCATGCGTCAAGCATAGATTATGTAACACTTTCCAACGCTTCCAAAATAATTTTACAAATCATACCGTTTAATAAGCTAAAAGATAACATCTAAGTAAACAATTTGGAAAACGCATAGCATATTTAAAAACAAAATTTCAGGAATTTCCAACCTATACAATATTCAGAAAAATATCCGAATACTTTTATTCAGCCCTGAATAGGATCTATAGATTTGTATATATACTACATAGGATGCTAAATTTTAGTTCAGTTAGGAAACGCGTAGCACAGTTTATAATTCTCCTTCTAGAGTTTCTGTCAATAAACGGAAATGTGTCCGCGAACTTTTGTGCTTCCCTGTATAGGATCGACAGAATTTATGCACACCACATAATAGACAAAAATAGAGTTAAAATTAAAATCGCGTTCAGTAACTTAAAACGCACTTCCAGGAATTATTGTTAACAGACAGTAGACAATTCTTTTGTGTGTCCCTGTAAATGAACGATGACTGCTATACACACAATATTCTGTTGTAAGCCTCTTGTAATGCACCTTAGTGATATATATAATTTTCAATGGGTTTAAAATAGTGAAACATTATTTAAATAAACCGCAGACGATTTTTCTCCATAGACGTAATGTAACGGAATTGTTTTGACTGTCCCTGTAAAGTAACTATAAGTGCTATGCACACCCTATTCCATATTAAGCTTCTTCTAATGCACCTTAAATATATATAAATTTCAATGTGTTTAAAATAGTGAAACATTATTTAAATAAATCGCAAATGATTTTTCACCATAGACCGCAATGTAACGGAATTCTTTTGAGTGTCCCTGTAAAAAAACTATAAGTGCTACACACTTCCGTTGAAATAGGGAACCTGCTATAGATAATGACAATAACAAAACCGAAATCATAAACACTTTACATCTAGATTGGAAAGTGTTATAAAAAAAGAAAACTGCCCAGTTAAACTGAGGGCATTGAGCTCACAGGCTATTCACACTAATTGTATATTATGCTATTTTTTCAAATAATAATGCCACTCGAAAAATAAAGATATATACAATTAATTAAGGCTGGATTAGACCCCCCCCTTTATAATTAACCAATAAACCCCCAAAATCTAATCAGGCAAGCGCCTTAGTACAATGAATTTATACACAAAATTTGAAAAAAATCGGATAATTTTGCTTGAAAAACTCATTTATCTAAATTAAGGGAGGTGAGCCCCCCCCCGTTCCCCCCTTTATATTTAACAAATGAAAACCCAAAACTAATCAGGCAAGCGCCTTACCACAATGAATCTATATACAAAATTTGAAGAAAATCGGATAATTCTGCATGAAAAACCCATTTATCTAAATTAAGGGGGATTAGCCCCCCGTTTACCCCCCTTTATACTTACCCAATGAACACCCAAAACTAATTAGGGAAGTGCCTTATCACAATGAGCCTATATACAAAGTTTAAAGAAAATTGCATAATTCTGCATGAAAAACCCATTTATCTAAATTAAGGGGGGGGGGGTAGCCCCCCGTTTCCCCCCTTTATACTTATCCAATGAACCCCCAAAACTAATCAAGGAAGTGCCTTATCACAATGAGCCTATATACAAAATTTGAAGAAAATCGGATAATTCTGCATGAAAAACCCATTTATCTAAATTAAGGGGGAGTAGCCCCCCGTTTACCCCCCTTTATACTTACCCAATGAACACCCCAAAGTAATTAGGGAAGTGCCTTACCCCAATGAGCCTATATACAAAGTTTAAAGAAAATCGCATATTTCTGCATGAAAAACCCATTTATCTAAATTAAGGGGGTTAGCCCCCATTTCCCCCCTTTATACTTATCTAATGAACTCCCAAAAATAATCAGGGATGCACCTTATCACATTGAACCTATATACGAAATTTGAAGAAAAACGGATACTTCTGCATGAAAAACCCATTTATCTAAATTAAGGGGGAGTTAACCCCCCTTTCACCCCTTTATACATAACCAATGAACTCCCAAAACTAATCAGGGAAGCGCCTTATTAGAATGAACCTGTAAACAAAATTTGAAGCAAAACGGATAATTCTATCACGAGTTATCGCGTTACGTACGTACATACGTACATACATACATACATACATACAGAACGGGCGGGCACATTAGCTCTCAGGCTTTGATAGCCTGTGAGCTAAAAAACTATTAATTTTACCTGCTGGAAACACATAACGAACAATATGTGACAACTTTAACGGGGAAAAGAGGAAAATATTTTTAAAGAGAGTGCTAAAGAGTGTGCTTCAGTAAACTTTGGGCAAAATTTCGGTTGAGAATAAATTTAATAAGTTCACTCCTTATTTGGCGTAAAACAATTTCATAAATCGCAATGATTTTAAACTGCATTTATAATAATAACATTTATTAACATATAGAAGAAGGCATCTGTCACGTTTTAAAATGTATTCTGGACCTAGCTCCTGTAAAAACGTCAATGAGTTGCAATTTTTTGAACTGAGTGAGCAAATTTCCAGGTAGGTATTCGAACCCAGGACCTTGGATTGAGCTGAAGATGCTCTACCAGCTAAGCTATCCTGGACAAGTGCAGATACACAATATACTCAGACAATCTTTTGACAGTGACATTTGGTCTGTTATCTGAAATAGGTCAACAGAATAAACCGCAGGTAAAGGAACATCAATAAACAATGGATACGTATCTACACTTCAGTATTTTTATACAGAGCTGTTTCAGACAATATACCAGACGCCATTGCCAAAAGATTGTCTTCCTAAATTGTGTCCGCCGGATTTGTCCAGGATAGCTTAGTGGGTAGAGCGTCGGAAGCTTAAGCCAAAATCATGAATTGTCATCCCGACATGGACACCTTTACACTCAGCCTGAAGAAATAGAATGATTTATTTGTTAATCAATATGATTGTATTAAAATAAGGAAGATTCTTAATTTTTTTCTTACGTAGTGAAAAAGGGTTTGTTTGATGATAGTTAATCTTTTTCATTATTATTGTCAATTTCTGCTCCCTTGTGAAGGCCTTTTTACGGAAGTTTTCTTTTGTTTAGGAGAGATTATGAAAAAAGCTCCTTATTTCTTTGTATTAGATGTGTCACAAAAAACTTTCTATAAATATGGTGGGTCGCGGAAGAATAAAGTTTAGAAACCGTTAGTATAGTGGGAGTGCATTTGTAAGAATGGATAAAAATATGGAGTAAATCCATTCGATTTTCCAAACATTTTACTGTCTACTGCGAGTTCAAATAAATAGAAATATAACAATACATCCAAGCTTAGATCCTAATTATTTTATAAAAATGTGAATTATTTCCATTGGTGAAAATAACCTCACGTTTTAAAGAAAACGAGCATTCTTATTCCTAAAGCTTAAAAAAATTTCTAACGACGTTATTTTCAATACATTTTTATTCCAACCAAGCTGAAATCAAGACATATATTTTTAAGACTAATTAAGAATAAAATATTTTATTAAATTAAGTTTTGTTTTTTTTGTTTTGATGGAACATAGTTATTGTATCGATATAAGATGGACGTGACTGAGCAATAAAAATAATTTAATTGTGATATAAGTGAAAATGTTTAACAGTTCTGTTACAGAATGGTTGATAAATTGCTTTACATACAAAACTGCTCATCTGATATGTTGAGAATGAATACAGATTTTGTGACAGTGGCATGTAACATATTCAACAATTGGGAACATAATTGAAAGCATACTTTGGATGCTTTCGTATTCACTCACACATCCACATATATGTCGACATCATCAAAAAAACACAAAAAACGAGCGCTGGAAACCTGAAAACGTGAGGAAATTCCACGCACGCATCTACACATACGTATAAAACCATTTTACAATAGCGATAACTAATTCAGAGAATTACAAAATGTAAGAATACACCAATACTTCAATAAACAGGTTTTAACATAACCGTAATACTTTTCTTTACACCGTATATGTACGGAAAATAATAAAGGCAATATGATTGATATTAGTTAAGTATTTTCTAGAAACAGCCCAATTTCTTTAGATTATCACATACAATATAACTTTTATGTATTTGTTCATCTTCATACATTGATTTGTTACGATTGTTTAAAAGATTATGCCAATAAAATATGTCAGCTTTGAGCTAATACGCAATAAAGCCAGAGAGTGTACGCATCGATTTAAGCTGCATGCTTAAAAAAAATCTTTCGAAACTAAATCGAAAGTTTTAAAAAGTCTGTATTACTTAAAATGTAAATTAAAATGTAATGTATTAATTGTTCAGTAATTACAAATAAACGAAAGAGATAAAGGTTCGTTGATTATTTTATGACGGCCGATTATCTACTCTTGGGATATAGGGCCTAGGGGGTGGTGTTTTTTCTAAGGGATCCTAACCCGTATTTACGGCAAGGTTCGAAGAAAACTACGGAAAACTCCGAACGGTTAGGTGGACGAACGCGACAAGGGTTTGAACCTAGCTTTGAGCGCAGAACCTGTTAGCCACTGGTAAGGCACAAAAGAGGGATAAAACTAAAAAAAAATTAAGAACTTTTTATTGTTAAACTATTGGCTAGATACGCATTTTCTGTCAACCAAAATTAATATATATGTGCATTAATATTTTTTTTTTGAGTCGTGTGTCTTGGTGATCAATTTCTGATGAAACGCACTCTATTAAATCGCTGTTTTTTTACTTTGCGTTTTGCTATAAAACTAATAAACAAGCCTAATAAACTTTAAAAATAAAATAAAAAATGATTAAATAGAAGCATTAACAAAAGTCTACTAAAGTAAGATCATGAATTCGCCGAAATATTTTTCCCCTTTTTAAACATATTCCCATTTTGTTTTAAGTAGATTAAGCTCTATTTATATTATATATAAGAATGCATAATCGGGCAGTAATATTAAAAAAATATATATGAAATATTCGTTAAGAAGCTTTATGTTTTAATGATTTTAAAATTCAATAATGCCATTTTTTTCAAAATTATACTAGAACTAGTTATTTTTGTATTTTAGAAATGATATTTCCGTACACGCAAATTTTAATGTATTCCATTTACGTGTTGTCTTGCGCTATTTAAAAAAAAAAAAAAACTTTAAAATTCTGTGAAACTTTATCTAACAATATTTTAAAGAAAATGGGTCCTATTTTTTAGCATAATGCGTATTTTAACACGTTAACGTTACGTTATGGTAATTAAATGCTTTTATAACATTTTTAGACCCATTCCATATTTAAATGTTTTTTTCTTTCTTTTAGTCCATTTACTTATAATATTAGGATAGTATAAAAATACCATTAAAATTTAATAAATATTAACAATCCTCAAAGAAAACTGTATTTAAAATTTTATCATAACACATAGGAAAGTTCATATAATATTAATGCAAATCAATACTGCTGTTCATGTTTCAGGGTTTGTTTTACATTTTCAAATGCTATCTTCGTTTCGATTCACTTATTCATTGTTGGGACAGGATATGCTACTTAAAACTGCTTTGCAAAGGTCTAATTATAAAGGACAAACGTGTCCGTGCGTAACGCTGACGTCATTTTGCGAATGGCAACAGTTGAGGATGAAATTTCGGTTTTACTATTTTTTCTACCGCATGTTTTAAAAGTTCTAAACACCGCATATTTTTAATTTTTACACCGTTATATAGGAAAACATATCTACTTTCAATTGCAATTTATTTGAAACTTTATCGCAATTTACTCATTAATTATAGCATTTAAATTCAATTTCAAACATGATTTTTAAAAAATCTATTTCTACCAATTGCAGGCGATTACAAAATATTAATCCGTTAACACTTTAAACAATAAAAATAGTTCAGCATTTGTTTCCAGCTAGTATTCAATAACGAAATTAAAACTTCATTAAGACATCAATAAATTGTATAAATAAAACACAAATTTAACAGACATGTAATTGAAATAAGCGCTTAAAACCGCTGAAATTATGAGAATAATATTAAAAAAAAAAAAAAAAAACCTCTGCAGATAAGGAAAATTTTAGCGATTTCTTCGGCTATTAACTTCTTTCATGAGAACAATACGAAATTACTGTTTTTAATCAATTTCAAAATTTTATTTGAATATATAATTGACATATTTCATATAAAAATGCTCTTAGGTGTTGTCAGGAGTCAATCTAAAAAATTATTAAATGTAAAAAATGTACTAGAGTTTCCAATAATAATAAAAAAATGTTTTCACATATATTCTCTATCCCGGGAATCCAAGGATGGATGCTCTAGTTTCGATAAAATTCGTTTTCCAAGAAGATTGTTGGCTTTTGTGCGATCATTTTATCCCGAAATTCTATTGAAATAACCAGATTAATTAGAGCAGCCATACTCAACCTGCGGCCCGCGGGCCGCATGTGGCCCGGCAATCTTTCATGTGCGGCCCGAGCCGAGGAACATAATCATATATCCAAATTAATTTAGATCTGCATAAAAAGTGTTTAAGACGTCAATTGTTGTTTTCTATATTTTCATGGAATCACAAAAGCTGTTCTATTACTTATAATTAATTTTAAATTTATGTTAAAATATCTTAAATGCCTTTTTCTATGTAAAAAATTCTTTTTACATGTAGTCAGACCTATTTGCTCTACAGTGATGTATACATTTCTAAATCTTCAACACCAATCCCAGATTCTTCGAAATTAATTAAATTTGCACTATATATTTCTACAATTAAAAGAAAATTAACGTTATAGCAGTGAGCAAAAGGCTGCTTTATTAGAGAAAATTAGCTGATTTTTCACTTTAAAACTTGGAAATTCTGTATTCTTATATTATTAAATTTTATACTTATTATTGTTTGGAAATAATGGTGTTAAAATTTTTTTTAACATTTCTTCCTCGTCAAACGTTCAACCTTACTCATAATATTAAGTTTGCTACATTGCTTTGTTACACTATTTATGCTATCTTACTGCTTTAATTACTCTTTTTTTTACCCATTTACAAGTATGTTGGGGCCCGCCTAACGTCGAAAACATATGTTTGCGGCCCGCGAGAAAAAAAGGTTGAGTATGGCTGAATTAGAGTGTAGGTATGAGTTCCGGTTTAATTTTTCTCATTTTTGTAAATCTATGTAACTATCATTTAGATAAAATTAAAGTTATGAAAACATATTTCACAGTGCAACTATTATCATAAAACATTTTAACGATTAAGCTAAAGTTCATGTTCTAACAGATCACATTTTACGACAAATATATCGTATTCTCGTTTCTACGATCGCATTTAATATTACAGAGTCTATTAACTTTTGGGGAAATGTTTTGTTTGTTAACACTAACTTAACTATCATACTGCATATATATTTAAAATTTTTGGAAACATTATTTTGACTTTAACAGAATTATCTACTTATCCATGTAATGCATAGCTCTTAATATCTGTACAGATTTGAAATGCTACAATTACGTGGAACATCAAAATAACTTGCAAAAAGTGATTGTGAATATTAAAAAAAAAAAATTCATATTAAGAATTTTACACCTAATTTCCTGGATATATGTTTTCAATACTTCAAGTAAAATTTATTTAAAATATATTACAGCCTTAAAAAATATTAAATCCCGAAAACACATATTTTTATTATCGAAGATACTATTGGATATTATCATCCACATTATAAAAAATGAGAGCTATAGTCATAATCACTGGGTTTTTGTCTAAAAACTTAAATTAATTCAAAATATTCGAATCAAATTTTTCAAAGAGCCGTAAAATTGTACAAGTTAGTTTAAAAAACAATGATCATTCTAATATTTATGCATGGTTTAGGAAAATGTGACATTTCCCATTTTTATAATTTTTATATCTTATCAAAATACTATATAAATACACATAACATGTCTGGACAAAAAATAATGAACCTTAAATGAAAAGAAAACCCTTGAACGTTTCTTGAATATTAATTAATTATATCAACGTTCTAAAAATTATGTCTGTAGCTACCACAGCTGCACCAAAACTTAATCTGTATTCTATACAGATTAAGTTTATTACGATTATAGTAAAATCATTCATGTTTATGATGCTTATCTCATACGCCTTTTATCTTACATTTTCTAAGTTCCTTATAAAATAATTTTGCTTTTAAGATGGTAATTTTGGTACAGAGTTCCCCGTTGTAAACTGAACAGGCATAATGGGAATGGTGCACCGTTTATAAGTTGATATCGCTGTTAGTACTAATAAATTAACTGACAGAAGATTTTAAGTCATTAACTTCAGCTATCCTTATTATTTTTCTAATAACACATTTATGAAGGATAAGCTGAAACCAGAACCCACAAATAAATCATTGATACATCCATTCTGTTTTATACTATGGATTTTACTTATAATACACATTTTCGCATTTTCGTGTGTAATGTTGTTACACGAGTATGGAAAACACTCATACCAAAATATTTTATTTATATTATTCGCAAGTCTATTGGAGAAATCGATCGACATGCAATTAACAAAATTAAGCCTCAAGTTGGCCTTAAGTGCATGTTTTATTTTGTAATGTATTATTTTTGTTATTACTGACAGTTATAAGGCTGTTGTGCTATGCATTCTCACATTAACAACACTTACTAGAATTAGAGATATACCAGATTTAGCAAAAGCAGCAAAACAAAATTCAATAACTAGTTACTCATACAAATATACTGCATTTCGAATCTTCTTGATCAGATTTTGACACTTGGATATATATTGGTAAATGTCTGCGACGAAATGAGATAAATTCCGAAAATTGAAAGGAAGCCTTCAGAAAGGTTACATCCAAGAAAGCATTCCTAAATGCAAGAGATTATCTGAAACCGTATAAACATAAGTTTCTCATTTCAGAAGATTTGTTTTTTCCTACTATGCAATCCTTTGCAGTTTCAAGACATTTTTGTTGCCAAAGTTATTTAAAAAAAGGCTTCATCGACTGTTTGCTGCAGGGTTGTTTTAAAAGATTGAGAAACATGAACAGTTCTTATTAGAATTATAATGCGGTATCATCTGATTCAATTCAAACTGGTAATCCTAATATATTACAACTTGAGGATCTTAAAGGAACATTTATAGTATTGTTTTTTTTTTGGTTATGCTATTTGAACAATAATTTTTTTTCACTGAATTTACTTCAAAAACTATTTTTCTAAATCAAATGGTTCTTTGATTGAAAAAAGAAGGACATTGTTGCAAAATATAAAATATTGCAAAAAAAATAAAAAAAAAGAAGATAATAATCTATTCGCAAAACATTTATGAAACACACTATTTCTTTGTTTTCACAATGAAATCTACAAAACTTAGACTATGTTTAGTTTTTATGTGTGAAAAGTTTCAGTATCCAACATATAAATTCCAAAATCAAGAAAATGTCCTGAATCAATAAAGTATATATTTTTAAACTTTCTGTTATAGAGAAAAGGGGAAGGAATTTTAATAAGCTTCAGTTAGTTTTAGTCGTATTATTAAAGGGATGATAACTTTAAGAAATACTTTTTGAGTCAAAAGTATCCCGAATCATAGATATTGTGCAAAATATCATTTCAATAAATTTTTCCATTTCTATATTCAATTTGTTTTTATTTCTTTATAAACTTTATTTGTTTATATATATTTATTAACAAATTAACTTCGTAAATCTACATACATGAATTCTCAGATAAAGGCATAGTATCTGCAGCATAATTACTCTTATTGCAACAAGGAAGCGTACTTTCAAAGACATTTGTTATCACCAAACGTTACAGAGATTAAGGCTGCTCGTCAGTAAACTTCCCTATTCCCCTCGCTAATGTTAATCCTATGGGCGTAGGATGCATTCGTATTTTTAAAATATCTCCTCAAGAAATTAATATTTTTAACTTCTGTTTTCTGTGTATACTTCTTAAAGAATATGTCTCTTTTTTTTCCCTAGTTATTAAAATATTTCTAAGGTTTGTGCTTAATTTATAATTTTATGTGTTAAAATCTTAGCGAAACTAAATAAGATTTTAACAATTCATATAAAATTAAGCATATATTTTAGAAAAAAATGACAACTAAGAAAAAAAGAGACATTCATTGAGAACAGTACATAAAACAGAAGTCAAAAATATTAATTTCCCGAGGCGATATTTTAAAAATACGAATGCATCCTACGCCCATAGGATTAACATTAGCGAGGGGAATCGACAAGTTTACTGACGATTAGCCTTAAGTTAAAATTAAGGATGAAATAGTCAATTTGTATCGATATTGTGAAGATTACAAAAAAAATATATATAATACATGGACTATTATATATTATGAAAATTCTGGGTCTGTTAATATTAATTTAATTCAAATGTTGCATGCATTTTTTATAAATATTCTGAGCTCAGCTTTCCAGACTGTTCTTCAAAAAAACGTTAAAAATGCTTTGTGAAAATGAAGTAAACGACTTCCACCAGAATAAACAATATGAAATCCTCTCTTAAAATGCAGCAAATGTCTGGCAGTTACATCAAAGGCAACAAAAAAAGTAGCTAACATGGTTCATAAAACATGCAATGTTTTCCAGAAAAATAAATTTATACACACGCACACACACACACACACACACACACACATATATATATATATATAATATTTTTTTTTAATATTGGGAAAGTTATAATCTAACATCGAAGTAATATTTCTGTAATAAACAGACTCAGTTGTATATTTCTGTAAAAAAATTATGAAACAAAGAGAATAAACGAGTATTCAGCGAATTCATTCGAATAAATGTGCATCGAAATGGTCTGAAATATTTACTCAAGTTTATCCTATGAATATAAAAATAAATCTTAAATAGACCTAAAATCTATTCAACAATAATAAAAAATATTTGTAGTTATTTATTCATAAAGATGAAAGAAATATGTATGTCATGTGTAATTTCTTACTGTTCATCAGCTGTGTCTTTATGCGCCTTTTCATATATGACTTTTTTCATAGTTTGTTCAAGTTTAAAGTACACATATCATCTCATTGTAACTGGAGTTGAAAGTTATCTGATGGAAACTGGACTAAAAAATCGAAATGGTGAAAGGGTTAGAAGTTAATCTATCAGTTGTTACTTTTGCACTAAACAAGGCAAAATTTCATGCCGTGTTCGCTATTCCTGTCTCTATTCTTATCTGTTTCTTTTTTGACAGATAAACAGAAACAACTATCTAGCATTACAATATACATATTCTTCTATATTGTAATATTAAATTACAACGGTTCTTATTTTATTATTTCTGTTACTACCTCTCACAAAAATAAATAAATCGTATCAAGAAGTATTTATATGCTATTCTAAGAAACTCGTGAAATCGATTGATATTGCATTGCGAAGAAATCTTGGAGACATATAATAAGGTATGTTATTTAGCGTTGTTATACAAACGGTTACACTCAGAAAAAGGAATTGATTAAAACTACAAAACATGTTTTGTTGAGTACACTTTGGTTGTTTTAGCAAAATTCAAGTAAAATTGAATTTTTTGCTGACGTTTTTTGCTGACGATACAATTTTTTTTTTCAATTCCAAAAAAAAAAAAATTGTATCGTCAGCAAAAAATGTTTTGTTAATTGAAGTAAAATGGTTCAATTTTACTTGAATTTTGCTAAAACAACCAAAATGTACTCAACAAAACATGTTTTGTAGTTCTAATCAATTCCTTTTTCTGGGTGTATAAAGTTGTTTTGCTGTCTCTCCTCACATTACCACTTTCTATTAAATGCTGTAATTATTAGTAAGTGATTATAAAGGAATGAGTTAACATCTTAAGGGAGACAGAATTATTTATCAGTGCTCCTCCCAAAAAGGCATTCACTGTAAATAAAAAATCCTGGTGCCGCATCAAATAAGCTGTTTCTTTTCTTAACGTTTTTAGTTTAATTTTAAGTATTCGTTTTCGATTGCATGAAATTTTAACTCCTTCAGTTTTTTAATTAAATTAATTCGCTGTCTCTTTGCAACACGTCAATTTCTGGAGATTAATTGAGATGAAGAACTGCGACGCGAATTAAATAGAACACCTTCTTAATGAAATTAGAGTGCCAATGAAAAGCAACTTCAAATGAATGATATTGAGTGATCTTTTGTAACATTGTTTACTGGATATACCAGATCATCAAAATTAGATTTCATTAAAATATATGTATTGCGTATTATGTTACTTTCTCAGACATAGAATTGTAGTTTGAAACAGAAAAACATTCTGATGTGTGTATGTCCATTCTATTTTGTGGTATTAATTGCAGTTTCTTCTACATACTAAATATTTTATCTGTTTGTATAAATATTACTTTTCTGTGTAATGGACAGTATGAACTACAATTATATGCCACATTTTATGGCAAAATGTGTAATATTTCTAATAATTATCAATTAATTTTTTATCACCGAAACCTGCAATGCAAATAAAAACGACCACTTCCAGTAGCTGTACCATTAGCAGCCACATTTCTTTAGCTCTTGAGTGAGTACGTTTATGTTTGCTACATAAATGATGTAAGTTTTATAAATAGGGAGGCTTTTGAACAAAATTACACCTTTTTTTCCCTCCAAGGTATACATTTATTCAAGAAGGTAACAATGAAATATTTGTATTGCTTGCGATGACAATTTTTAACTAATCTTTATTCATAATAGCGCAAACAAATTCTTTAAAATGTGCTCTTTCGCTTTTCAGAAATACCGACTTTCAGTTAATCCGGTAATGTTTTTTACCACATCATGTTAGATAATACTATATGTTTCTGGCCCATATTTCTCTGGCTCCAAGAATAGTGATGGTAAATTATTTGCATACCTATTCAAAAATCCCTCATGCAATGTAAGAAAGTAGCAAAATCCTAGAGACAGGTAATAGTCCATGGTGTTTTTCGTGATTCTGTGAGACATATAATTCTGTGAAACAATATATAGCCCTTAAATGCCCAATTTATTGAATAAACAAAACGTAATTTGAAACCGACGAGCCCAATGAGATGCAACTTGTAAAACATAAATCATCTAAGTTGTCGAGGCAGTAAACACAAAGCTAATAAACTGGATAGCACCATCATTGTCCGGCTAAGCACTTTTAGGTACCTTTCAATACAAAAAGGTACCTATTGCAGCCATTCGGAGGAAAGCAATTCCGGAATATTTTGGTATATTTTCACCGATCATGACCCCCAGACCCCAAAGCTACCCTTCGTTCAAATGTTGATATATATATATATATCTGATCTATGTTATACGATAACACTCGTATTTATAAATCGATTTGGAAGAAACTAGTTGTGTGTATTAAGCTCATCAATGTCTCGACCAAGTTCGTGGCCAGCTTGGTCCACCATCTTGTTTCAAAATGGCGGTGACTGAAAGATTTAGAACTAAAACAAATATATAAAAATTTAAAAATTCAAGTTTATTTTTTGATTAAGTGTTAGACCTTGATACAAGGATTCCGGAGCATTTTTTGTTTTACCTCTACCTTAACAGAGCAGTTTGAAATTCTATGGTGGCTGACATTTTGAAACAAGACAGCACATTACAAAAAACAAAAAAATAATGAATAATTTATGAGTTTTAGTGAACGCGATTTCTCGCAAATTATTATCTTTCATTGTTGTAATCATTTTCCCACTCATACGCATAAAACTGTATATTCATATCCGTTAGCGCCAAATTCTCGCCAAACGGCGTTGCTTGGCGAAATATCGCCAGATTTGGCGACCAAAATAAATCTTTATAAATGAAACCAACTTGGCTATAGTTAAATAATTTGGCAAATTTCTTATTCAAATTCATTATAATGAATCTTTGCATTTTAGCTTGCTGTTTCGAGTAACATTAGCTAAAATTTTAAAACGAAGATATAAGAAAGCTACCTTTTCCTCCCGTTACAGGCCAGAAGCACTTTTGAAAGTTAGAACGCACAGTATTTCTGAATAATGACTTTCACCTGAGAAAAAATCTCTATTTAATTTTTTTGGTTTTGATTCATCCGGATTCTGAACGCAGGTAAACAGGAACTAAAATATTTCGTAATCGGGCCTTTAGAGCCCGTTATACTCTAAAATGAAATAAAAAAATTCGAAGTTATCATTCGAAAACAACAATACTTAACTTTTTAAAAGAAGTCTTAATTAATAAAAACTGATAGCTTTAGAGATTTTTGTAATAAAAAACATTTTTTTTCTTATTTAAAATTTTCAGTATGATTATTATAAAGAGTAAGTTTTAGAAATAAAAAGAAAGCATTGCTTTTCGTCATATAGTTTCTAAATTCTTTCAACAGCCCGCCTATTCCAATATATTGGTAGAGAAAAAATTCTATACAATGATTTGAAGATGGTTTTATTTTAGTTTCCCTTCTTTTACATAATAGTAAACATAATAAGAATTTATTTTCAAACTTCTTTCATCTAAGAGGCTTCGTTCCAATTTAATCCTTCCATCACATCTTCTTAAGTAATCAATCTCTCTCTGATCTTAAATTATGTTGTATAGAACTGAATTACATAATTGTAAGATTATACTAAAAAATAATATACTTAATTTTAGAATGTGATTAATAACGAAATAATACTTTTCAAAGTAATGTAACCATGAAAACTTTAATGTAGTAAATAGTGAGACAATGGATTAAATAAAAACACGACTATTTCATTTTGTGTTTGGATATTTTAAAATGTATTATCGACTGTAAACCAAAAATCTTATGTGTTATGCTTTTTGATAAGAGATTTTTGAAAATAACGGGCAAGCATGACACATTTAAAAAATATATATATATTCCAAGGTTTTTTTGTTATATATGATTTGTTTTTTGTCTTTATTCCAAATTTAGTTCTTCCTTCTTATCATCTTAGAGTAATAATATAATTAAAAAATTTAATAGACAATACATGAAGCTTATTATACTTCCTGATACAAACCTCTTAAAGTTATAAATGCAATATACAATGTATGAATTGAATTTTAAAAAATGAAGATTATAATAAAAATGTAACGTACTTAATTTTAGAATATGATTAATAATAAAAAATGATACTATTAAGAGTAACGTAACTCTAAAAATTTAGAGAAAGACGTAATAATTTGCTACATGAAAGGAAAAATTAGTCGGGCATTCTCTTAGTTTTTGAATATTTTAATAATAATTTTTTTTCTAAAAATTAAAAAACAGCTGTTGTTACGTCTTTATTATACGATATATATTTTAAATAATAGATAAGCATGATTCACACGTTAAAAAGCAAATTTTGTTTCAAGGCTCTTTCATCTAAGAATTTAATTGGCTTCATTCCAGATTTAATACTCCCTCAATATTCTCTCTCAGCAAAGCATTAACTCTTAAAGTAGAGAGATAATAAACGAAGCTTATCACACTATCTGATACAAATCTCCTAACTTTATACATACAAACTGCGCCGTATGAAATACAATTACAAAATTTAAATACTCTAACAAGAAAGTAATGTACTTAATTTTAGAATTAACTTAATAACGAAACAATACTTTTAAATTTAACGTTATCTTTAAAATATTAATTAAGTAAATAATGTATTGCTCATCGAATCGGAAAGCAAATAATTTGATCGGTGTTCGAGTATTATAAAAGTAACTACACTATATTTCCAATGATGACCGGTAACTTGCGATTTTAGACGTTTTGTTAAATATCTGGAAAGATACATGAGGAATTATCCTGAAACGTCACGTGTGTAAACAACATGATAAACGTCATATATTTCCGCGAAGATTTTTTCCCGAAACCCCATAAGGGGTCGTCAACAAATTGAAGAAAAAAAGAATATCTTTTGGATAACCCTGTAAAAGCTAATATTGCAAAAAGCATTCAAACTATAGATTATGATTAGGTGGCTTATTGTAATAATTTGAGTTCATTTTTATGAAGATAGCATGTATACTCGAAGAGAAATTCACGTTTTTATAAAAACAGTCCCAAATTTTACCAAGTTTTTGCTTATAATTTGCAGGGTTTTTAATATAAAAACAAGTTATTTTCAGAAAATAGGACAAACACAATTGTACACAATACCTTGCAATCAGAATTAAAAAATAATAAAAATTGTATGAAAAATGTTTACTAAATATTGTTTCACTGCGCATGCGCGAATTCAATCAAAATATACTGTGCATAATATATTAACTAAATGTATAGACCAACTTTTATGAAAGTCTCAAAAACATAGCTTGAAAATTCTGATAGTAATCGTCGATAGAATAAGCTCGAATTTCGCTGTTACCAAAAGGAAGCAAAAAGATGAGGGGTTGTATCCAAATATACTAGCTTATGAAAGTTGACATAATAAGAAAGAAGTGTATGTCATTCTATCTAAAAGGTGGATTAAAACTTTTTGCCGTTATATTAAAAATAAATGTGCAACGTTAAATTAGCACAAATTAAAATCATTTCTAATGGCAAACAGCTGTTTCAAAGCCCTTAAGCTCCATCTTCAGTGCCAACTCAAAAGGTAAAAACGAATTAAAAACTCCTAAGCCATGACCGCTTGCCTGCCATCTCTCGCCCCGCGACCAGATGAAAACAGATGAAGTTTTCATCTGGTCGCGGGGCGAGAGATGGCAGGCAAGCGGTCATGGCTTAGGAGTTTTTAATTCGTTTTTACCTTTTGAGTTGGCACTGAAGATGGAGCTTAAGGGCTTTGAAACAGCTGTTTGCCATTAGATATGATTTTAATTTGTGCTAATTTAACGTTGCACATTTATTTTTAATATGTCATTCTATATTTGATACAACCCCTCATCTTTTTGCTTCCTTTTGGGAACAGCGAATTTCGAGCTTATTCTATCGACGATTACTATCAGAATTTTCAAGCTATGTTTTTGAGACTTTCATAAAAGTTGGTCTATATATTTAGCTAATATATTATGCACAGTATATTTTGATTGAATTCGCGCATGCGCAATGAAACAATATTTAGTAAACCTGCTCATTTTTCATACAATTTATATTATTTTTTAATTCTGATTGCAGGGTGTTGCGTACAATTTTGTTTGTCATATTTTCTGAAAAAACGTGTTTTTATACTAAAAACTCTGCAAATTATAAGCAAAAAACTTGATAAAATTTGGGACTGTTTTTATAAAAACCTGAATTTCTCTTCGAGTATACATGCTATCTTCATAAAAATGAACCCAACTTATTTCAATAATCCATCTAATCATAATCTACACTTTGAATGCTTTTTCAATATTAGTTTTTACAGGGTTATCCAAAATATATTCGTTTTTCTTCAATTTGTTGACGGCCCCTTATGGGGTTTCGGGAAAAAATTTTCGCGGAAATATATGGGTGCGACTCAAACGTGAAAGGTTCCATTCTCCCATTGGTTGACAAAAAACCGGCATGCATTGTAGCTAACATAACATCGTTTTGTGCTGCTGCCCTCTGTGGACAGGATAATAAAACACAATTATGTCTTAATACTTCGTACTAAAAAATTAAACTGAGTAAATTAACTTGTAAATTAAACTGTCTTTTACAAAATAAATTTTGGGATAATATAAATTTATTATACAAATAACTAAGTACATTTAATGTATACATAAAATATATTTAATTCCCATTAAATACATTTTATGTAAATTAAAATGTATTTAATGGGACCTTTTTAATTAATTGATATTTGATTATTAGAAATACTAATTAATTATGTACGAGAATTGTTTTAACAAATTGTATAATATTAATTTGTAAAATTTAATACATATTTCTTTGCATTTCTTATATTATAATTTTTGTAAATAATTTAAATTAAATATTTATAAAAATAATATTTCCCACAGTGATATTTTTATTCTTGGTCATGAAATCATGACATGGTAAATAATAATAATAATAATAAAATTAATTAAAAAAGAAGAAAAATTAAAGAGAGATGTTATTGTATTCGATTAGTTTATAAAGTGACACCTAAAAATAAATTATATTTTCTTTAATACATTTTTACTTATTCAATATCAATTAAAATTTTTATTAAGAAAATATAGAATTTATACAGGGCCCCTAGATCAAACTTTTATTGTTTCTTTCCAGTATGACAGTATAGTAATATACAAAGATTAATCAATTAATGTTTTTTATAATCAGCATAATATTGGTGTATTATTGCTGTAGTTTTAACATTTTCTTACTCTTACACTGCAATCCAATAAATCTGACATAATTTTTTCTCGTAAACGTGAAAACATATACAATACACATATGCATGTATGACATACGTATGAATGTATATATGTATATAATTATATGAATATATATATTTACATACGTATGTATATTTATAGTTATATTTACATATATTTATATATATATGTATATAAATATATGTAATATATAATTATATGAATATATACATGCATACATGTCTGCATAATTTTTATGCAGACATGTGTATGTCTGTGTTTCTAACATCGTCGAAGATTTTATATGATTTAGATATTATTTGCTACTCCAGTTTTCAAAAATTTATTGATATCACAATGATATTTTATTATATTATTGATGTAGGCATATACAATAAATGAAAAAATAAAAATAAAAAAGTCAATACTTCTGGATTCTAATAAAAACCAAGAAGCATACGTTTCTATTATGTATTTTTAATAACAGATAATATTTATAAAAAAAAAAGTTTAGTTTAATTCTAAACATACGTACATGAATGTTTGGACTTCTACAAAGTGTATCATCCAAAACTAAAATTCATTGTTTGAGTTACATTAAAAAAAATCCCAAGTTTTTCTTTAAGATATATTGGCCTATTTTCTTAAATGTCTTATTAATTATTTACTAAAAATGGAAGAGAATGTATTACAAACCACTGAGTGAAAATATTAATTATATGCATTTAAATAATATTATTTATTAATATTAATTATATATTTAAGTAATAATAATAAATACTAATTATATATGTATATACCCACACACACATATTTAAATAAACTATTAAATATTATTAATTATATATATTTAAGTATAATACTAATTACTAACATTAACTATATATATCTACCCTATATATATAAAATCCTAATGAAACGAATTTGTGAAACGATTTTATGAAACGAATTTATGAAACGATTTTATGAAACGACTGATTAAACGACTGATTATGTTTCAGGGCTATTTTAAATAAAATATTAAACGCTTGATGGTGAAATTAATACCAATTGTCCATAAAAATCCGCGGATGTCGAAACTGGTAATAGAATTTTTAAATTGGAATTAGTTTTCGAGATATTAATTTTTTTCTAATTTTAATGACATTTCTGTAATGATGGCAACTAATTACTCAGTTTTTTTGTGACAAAAAAGGGAAAAAAATTGAAAAGGATCCCTATAGGGATTATTGATTTCTTTTTATTTGTCATTTACAAATTGAAATTGAATTTATCTTTTATTTCAATCGATGATGAAGACAAGATTGTGATTAAACTATGTTTTTCAGGAAAATTTGAAAAAAAAAAATCACATTTCTATCGTCAGGATTCAATTGTCTGTCAGCATTTAATTTAATTTATAAACTGAACATATTTTGAATAAATTCGTCCAAATGACGTCATTTATGTAAACGCAAAAGAAAGGGGGAAAAGGAATTAATAGTAATTATTATTTATTAATATCATTTTGTTATTTTTTTGTAAAATTTAATTAAACGAATTTATAAAATCACTAATTCGGATATTTGTAACGAATATATAAAGTAATAATTGCCTAACTGAACGGAAGGAGAATAAAATATTCTGCTTGGTTTTCTATCCTGCTTGGTTTTTTCCGCCAAGCTTTTTAAAAAAGCGTCAAGACCCCTATAATAGAAAAGCACCAAAAGTTCATTGAGTTTGTTTTCATAACTTTTGGCAACAAATCTATGTATATTAACGAATCTATCCGTTTTTGAAGCTCGAATTACGCCAAACCTAAAAGCAAAGGATCCTATAATGGAAAAGTACCCGATTTTCTTATGGACAATATTCATGTGACATAACATGGTGTAAAATTATCGCGGATCGCAAATTTGTTTAAATATCTCATCAAGTGATACCGAATAAATGCAGGCATGCATGCACATAATATTTAATTAATTTTGTATGATAAATAATTATTAGAAAATTCGTATATACATATTAATTAAAATAAATAATTTACATATTTAAAATAACATGGAAATATGCATGATGGTGCACTAAAATAGAGAGAAAATTAAAACCTGTTACTGAAAATGTCTATAACATAGTACTTTTCAATACCGTCGTTCTTAATGTTATTCACAAACAGATGGAATTTTTCTCATCCTTAAACGCAAAGGAAGAATAGAATACAGATCGTTGTTATAAAAGTCCGAGAGGTAGCCACAATTTAAACCTAACCATTTTATACAAGCTGGTTTTCAAGTTGTAATTGATTTTACTTATCAATCCCGAAAACAGTCGTCAGTTGTCGCAACAGTTCTGTATGAGGCCATGATAATCAAAAAATGCCCCATTAAAACGTTAAAAGCATAGCAACCCAATTACAGATTTACCAATATTTTTAAAACAAAGCACGCTGTCATGTTTTTAGAGGCCTCGAAGTCTGAGCGGGGGTTGGCGAGCGTAGCTCGCAGGGGGTAGGCCCCCTAGTTTAAATATAATATTAATTAAGATTTATTATATATTTACATAATAATTAGAAAAAAAAATACTGATCTTTAAGTCAAGTAAATAATATTTATTAATTAATTCCGTAAAGATCAAAACAAAACTCTGAAAAAGGATTTTTCTTTTTTAAATCAGAGATGACAAAACTTAAAACCTTCAATTTACAAGTCCGGTGCTTTAACCACCGCGCTATATCGTTCACAGACAGAATGTGCTTTAACGCTTTAAGCAAAGTTGTACGAAAATATAAAAATCAAGTGACTTCCGGTTTTTTTGCCAACCAATGGGAGAATGGAACCCTTCACGTATCAGTTGCACCCAAATATATGACGTCAACCATGTTGTTTACACTCTGGAAGTTTCAGGATAATTCCTCATGTATCTTTCCAGATATTTAACAAAAGGTCTAAAATCGCAAGTGACCAATCATCATTGGAAATATAGTGTATCTTCTTCAAATAACCAGCTAAGTACGAGTTTTACTCGTGCACAAAGGGTTCCGTGCAATACTTTTTTTAATTAGTAAATTCAGTTTTACAGAAGAAATGGTTGCTAAAAGAATAAGACTGTAAAAAATTTGAAATTTTATATGAAATATTTTTCAATAATTGCCTCCAATAATTGAATTAAATTGGAATGAAAAACGTTGTCTATTTATCACTGTGATCCGCCTTCTTTAAAACAAAAACCTTGCACAAAGTTTAAACTTGGCATTGTGCCAAACGTGCTTCAAAAGGATGTCGCAGACTTGCAAAGCCGCCTTGGTCCGTGCCGCGTTTTTATATATAGGTTTTTTATTAATATCTCGACTGATTACCGAAAATCATTATCAACCGTTTTTGGATGATTCCGCGTTGATAGGTCATTCGAGCGAACCTCAGCACCTCAGCTGAGTGCCCACAAATTAAAGTCTGTGTGTAAAGTTAATATGCGATTTTTTCAAAAAGTTTATGACATAGAATAATTGCTATAGTTTTTCTCGAAAGTTTCAATTAACTATTACTACCCTATTTTTTTTCATAATTTTAGTTTCAGTAGATTCGGAAAAAGGAGGGGGTGGGGATATCTCTGTACGGGCAAACTATGCCTCGCCTTTTGAAAAACTGCGTAACTTTCCGGATGTATTAATTTGGATAATTCAGTATTAATATGGATAATTGATCGGGTATCTCAAGCTGTAAATTAAAGGTCGGCGTGCCAGATGTTGCTCGCGGGCCGCAGGTTGAGTATGGCTGCATTTGAGGCGCTCACACTCTTATATGGAACTTAATTACGAAATTGAAATCCAGCAACTAAAATAATATGCGTATTTTTAGAATACAATGTATAATCATGAGAAACTGTAAAAATGGAATCTTTAGAAATGTAATTAAATGTATGCAAAGCATTTTCCCTTAAACAAAATTGAAAAAATTATGTTATCGGCAAACAGAATATCATTCAATTATGCGTGCTAAAATGAAATTTTCTCCGATCTCTTGATATTACGAATTTGCATGTGTTACTGTTATAATTAAATACACAGTAAATAACCATTGATTCCTCCCTCCTTTTTAATTGAGAAAAAAAATTTTTTTTCTTTCTTTCTTTCTTTTTTTTTTCCTTCTTATTATCAGTTAAGCAAGATTCAAGTAAAAGAAAATTTTATTTCAAGGTTCATTCGTCTTGGAATTTTTTTGGCTTCATTCCAAACATAATCCTTTGTTTATATCCTCTGACAACATTAATCTTTCTTTAGTCTTGAGGAGATAAAAATTAAGCTTATCGCACTATCCGATCGAAGAGTCCTAACCCTACAGACACACATTATACTGTATGAAATTTAATTACAAAATTGGAAAATTGTAATTAAAACAAATACTACATTGCATCTTAGAATATGAAAACTAAATGTATGCGACATCGATAAGTTTAATTATGAGGTGTAAAAAAATGATTAAATTAATAATTTTGAAGAATATATATATATATATATATGTGTGTGTGTGTGTGTAGGTGTGTGTTAAATATTAATACCGTGAAGTTATATAATTATTTTTATGACATTTACTTCTGGTTCATTAAAAATAATATTTTTTAAAGATTGTTTTTTTTTTTTTTATCTGAAAATATATTTCTTTCTATGATGCTCTTTGACTATATAAATGCTTCTTGCACATTATGCCAGTAGAAACTTAATTATAAAATTTATTTTTGATGATATATTTTATTGAATTCATAAATAAAATGAGATAACAAGTGTAAAATCTTGATGAAATAAGTTTCCATTAAACAAAAATGCCATGCGAAATTGATTTTCATTAAATGCATCGCCATTTGATTGAATGTCTTTCTTTTCCGTATTTTCCAGAAATTCGTATATTTTAATTTAACATTCGCTAAAACCCTGAATTATGATTTATAAAGTGGAAGGATATAATTACGATTGGGTTAAAGTAACACATTTTTTTTTTTCTGATTGTCGTCTTAATGAATTATGGGCGCGAATACACAGAGCTGTGTTATTGTGATTACCGTACATTTTTATTTATTTTACCCAGAAGGACTACCTAGCCAGGCGTGACTATGCGCTTAGGACCAGTTTACTTCGAGGTCCCGGGTTGGCTAGAAGCACCTCCTGCTAGTTTGTAGTGATATGATATGTGCATGACCCGTTGAATGGATTTCCATTTGATGGTGACAACCCAGCCAGGCGTGACTATGCGCTTAGGACCAAGTTTCTTTGAGGTCCCGGGTTGGCGAGAAGCACCTCCTGCTAGCCACGTTAAATGAACTAGTCGCTTCCTCCTTGCCTAGGATTTGATATTCGGAATACGTGGTAAATTAATGGGAAGTGGGAGTGTACAACATGGGCTAGGGACCCGGCTACGAGGCTGTAGTTCACTCTCACTATCCGCCCAAGTGTGAAATAAGTGGTGTCCTCTAGCTAGGGATCCACTGTACCGCTACGACCTTTGTCGTCAACTCATTTGGGAAAAGGTGACGGAGGGCAGGTAGGCTCACGCCCCCGCTTCTCCAACGGCTGAAGAGCACCTAGAGGGTGCCCGGGTAAACCGGCACCTTCCTGGTCTTGTCTCGTATGGGCTCACGAGGGCCTGGAATAGGCGGTGACGTGCGGCTCCCTTCAGCAGCCGTAGCTTTCATTTTACCCAGAAGGACTCAATGATTAATAAAGCAAAGCCAGTGATTCTGCTAGATTAAAATAAAATTTTATTTCAAAACTAATTTGTCTTATTTGTACATATGGCTTCCATCTAAACATGTTACTCGTTTGATATCCCATAATTATCATAAATGTTTGTCTGCACTTTCGCAGAAAATGAAACAGAAGATTTAGCACAGAAGTTTGGTCAACACTTTAATTCACCGGCTTACAATGCTAATGTATAATAATAAATTACAAAATAAAAATGACAAATATAACGAAAACTCTAATATAATTACTTCTGAATTCTGAATCACATTTCAAAATACACCGCGATAATGCATTGTCTGGCTGCTTTATATATAGTCGTACACTTCTCTATTGTTCGAAGACCGCATCAACATTTCTGTAAATATTAAAATATGCTGAAAGAAGAATATTTTTTGCTCCTGCAGATATTATTTGGTTGTTTGGAAAGTTCTTTCCGTTTGAGAAAGTTGTTTCGCACCGAAAACTTGTATCATTTAAGTGTTCGACATTAATTCCGATATCCAATGTCTAATAATGGACGGGCAGAATTTTCCAGTACGAATTTGTTTTCCCAAACGGAAGGGACTTTCCGAACAACCCAACAACATACCTAACCCTAATTATTTTATAAGAAACAAATGATATCTGCTATAACTTTGCACATAATAAAATGTAATAGTATATTTTAAGTAAACGGCATGAATTTTAATTAAAAGTTTAAGAAATGTTCTTATCAAACACTTTCCAATATAGTTGGATAGTAATGAATTCGCTTGTCTGTCAGGCTCTCTGTCAGTCTACCCGTGTTCTAACTCGCGTAAATATATTCGGTTTGACAGATAATTTTTGTAAGATAATGAGGTTCTCTAGAGAATGTTTACTATTGAAATGAAGTGTGTAGCATTTATAGTTCGTTTACCGAGAAACACAAAATAATTCCGTTACTTTATGGTCAATGTGAGAAATCGTTTGCGGTTCATTTAAAAAAAAATAGCTTATTCAGATATATCATTTTATTGAGTTTCAACTGGACGAAATAGGTCTGGGATATGAAATAGGCTAGGATTCGAACCTGCGATCTCTTGCTTGAAGCAGCCAGTGCTGTACCAACTGAGCCTTACCGGTCGAATTTGGAGGACCTAATTCCTCCAGTTACCCTTCATGATCGTAGCATCTGGTCTGATATCTGAATCAGCTCAACAGAATAAATTGGAAAAGCTAATTTGGAACTCCAGTTGTGTTAAAATTAATCTAATATAATTTTATTGTCTGAAAAATGAAATTTCTTATTAATATTCTGTTAATATTGGAAAGTGCTTCATAATCTATTCAGGATGCATGATTTTTCGTTCTTATTTCACATAATTTTAACCAAAAAATAATCCTTTTGATATTTTTATAAAGCAGATAATGATGCATTAAAATAATGTTATTTTATTTCGCAGCTCGTTCGTCTTATATTTTCAACTGGCTTCGATCCAAAACGTAATCCTTCCATGATGCTCTATGATAAGATTAGTACTTTTCTGCGCTTTAAAAGATTAAAAACAAGTAATATAAAAACTTTTTTTTTAAAGTCAATTCCTACTTAGGTCAAATTTTTTTCCAGCTATCTACACGCTTCGCCACTCACGGTATTTATTCCTAAATTTATATCTAGCTAAATATCTTACATCGAAATTTTTTAAATGTATTAAAAATTAAATAAAAAATAAAAAGCTAAAATACCAAAAACTAATAGCTCGAAAAGTATTTCTCCCAAAATTGTTAGACAAATTGCGTTAGAAAGTTAAAAAAAATTGTATTTTTCTTGATATAAATTTAAAATCTAATGATTATGCCGTTTTTCAAATATTGAATTTAAAAAATTACCAAATTTCACAATAAAGTGCCATAGCGATGTTACAGTTAACGATAATACAGTTTTTTTCAAATATTAATTAATTAATTAAATTTTATTATTTAATTTTAGTTTTATACTTCATTTATGTTCAAAAGTATAGACTCACTCCACATTTATAGTCTCCTTCGCCCGCGAGCCGCCTAATCTTCGTCCGTGAACAACACCATTATCTTTTTACGTGTGAAGGTGAGACTATAAATATGGAGTGAGTCTATACTTTTGAACAGAAATGAAATATAAAATTAATTAATTAAATTTAATTAATGAATTAATATTTGAAAAAACTGTATTAATATCAATTGTCATCCAGTACAAGTTTAAAAAAAAATTATTTGAACATGATAGGATCAATAGAAAATATTTTATTAACGATTGAAAATTTGAACAAGATATATAAATATAGAGAGAGTGTGAGCTAATAGTAGGAATTGAATAAGTGAATGTCAGTTACAAAACCACAAAAATATCCCAAAATCGATTACCCATGCGGTATAATGCATCAAATTGAAAAATAAAACAAATTGGAAATTGTACGTGGCGTAGGAGGTGTGTTTGTTTTATAACTAGTGTCACAATGTAAAAAAATCATTCTTATTATTTCAGTGAAATGAATCATATCGTCTGCTATGAGCAAATGAGCATGTATTTTTTTTTCTTATTACCACGTTTACAAATGCGAATTTTTTTTCTACACCAGACAGCATTGTAAAATTCACCATGGAGATCTTGCTTTGCGAATGATTACGTCCATGGTTTAATATTTTTATGACGCATAATGAACGAATCTCCTGTATTTATTTACTGTAATCGATTGAGATATTCGACTGTTCACGTATTTTCCACTGACGTTATCTCAGAATCTATACATTTTTTAATGTAACTTATCTCTCAAACAAGCATTTTTTTTTTCAACGAACTTTCTAAAAATGTAACTTTTATGCAATTTTATTCGAAAAATAATTTTGAATAAAAATGACCGCCTGGCATATGAAAAAAAGCGGTTTTCCCGTATTTGTTTTCCTTAGTCACATGACTTGCGCTTTTATTATATAGATTACGTACGATAGGATTTAATAGAATAAAGAAAACTTTTATTAATATCTTTTTAAGTTTTGATTCGATTTTCATAAAATTTGAAACGACTCGACAAAATTCTACAACGACAATATATATTATGTTTCAAACCACTCGGTTGGGTAGTTTTTGCGCTGTTATATGCGGACAGACGGATGGACCACACGACGACTATAGGTGCTACATATTTATACAATTATGAACGCACCTAAAAAAAGTCCTTCCGGCCTGTACCGGGAGGAAAAGGTAACTTTCCTATATCTTCGTTTTAAAATTTTAGCTAATGTTACACGAAAACAGCAAGTTAAAATGCAAAGAAACGTTTACAAAATATTCGTTAATACTGAATTTGAATAAGAATTTCCCCAAATTATTGAGCAATAGCCAAATTGGCTTCATTAATAAAGACTTATTTTGGTCGCCAAATTTGGCGATATTTCGCCAAATGTCACAAATTTTGCCAATTTTGCCAATTTTGTCGCCAACGTCGCCAATTTTGGCGCTAACGGATATGAATATATAGTTTTATGCGTATGATTGGGAAAATTATTACAACAATGAAAGAAAATAATTTGCGAGTAATCGCGTTAATGTGCTGTTTTGTTTCAAAATGTCAGCCACCCTAGAATTTCAAACTGCTCTATCTCAGCAATTTTTAAAGATAGAGGTAAACCAAAAAATGCTCTGGAATCCTTATATCAAGGCCTAACACGTAATTAAAAAATAAATTTGAATTTTAAAATTTTGGTATATTTATTTTAGTTTTAAATTTTTAAATGGCCGCCATCTTGAAACTTTTGTTTCAAGATGGCGGCCAAGCTGGCCAACGAACTCGGTCGAGACATTGGTGACCTTAATACACACAATTCATTTAATCAAAATCGATTTATAAATACGAGCGTTATCGTATGACATAAGTCAGATATATATATATATATATATATATATATATATATATATATATATATATATATATATATATATATATATATATATGGATATATCTATATATATAAATCAACATTTGAACGGAGGGTGGTTTTGGGGTCTGAGGGTCATGATCGGTGAAAATATATCGAAATTTTCCGGAATTGCTTTCCTCCGAACGGCTGCAATAGGTAGCTTTATACTTTTTTGTATTGAAAGCTACCTAAAAGAACTAAATGTAAGTAACTAGCTGATTGCTTCAGTGTGGGCCCAGATGTCTTCTGCTTCACTTGGAGTCTATAAAGAGTCTTTTACATGCAAACGGAAAAATATAAGTAATCTATTTTAAATATAAGAAATCATAACACCTTTTAACTATATAATATATTGTAAACAAATATAAATTCTTCAAATATTATTTGTTCTGATAATGGCTCAGCTTCAGCTGAAACATGTGTCAACAGTCTAATGATACTTATTGTACTGTAACGAACTAAAAGTGTATAAGTGAAAATTATTTTCTAATTACGTGCATTGAACTCTAGAAGATAGTTTCCAGCTGCCTCCTCAAAATGTTAAGAGACTTCCACCAGATGTGAACATTAATTTTTAATCGAGAGTCCATCTATATTCCTTAATAGGATTTTTTGAAGTTACAAGACCCATAATTCTTGCTAAGAACTTCAAGGGTCTAATAAACTGAAAGATTTCACTTACATCTGTAACTGCTTTAAGGACCTTGTTCCCAGATCAGTAAAAACACTTTTCCTTTACCTAATATATACGCTAGCCAGGAGAGGCTTTTTTGGGATTTTATAGCAAAGCTCTGTCGAGAGTGGTTGTGGAAAAGAATTCTCTCGCAGAGAGAAATCACGGAGAAACGGAAGGTTTTCTCTCCGTAAAGTTAGCTTGGAGCGACCCAAAACCCGAGCAACCATCCTGAAAAAACTTTAACAAAAACTAACTGTTGCTTAATTGTCGCTTGTAACTGTTAATGTGCTAAGAAAAAGTGCTGAGTGTAATGTTTAATAAATAGTATTGTCGACCGTACAAGTCTTCTATTTTTTTTTAACGTTACACTACTGTTTATATATATTTTTTTTTCTTTTACACCTTTTAGCAGTTAAAACAAGTATAAAATATTTTATTTTAAACTATTCGAAAATAACTAACTAGAATATCAAAAAAGCACGCAAATAAAGATTTCGCGACATATACAATATTTGTTTTTCATGAGCCCCTGACATAGACCAGCTCGACGCTGACCGTGATTATCTAGGGAGCAGAGATTTCAGATAAACAAAAATGGGAAAGCCTATGATACATGACGATCATTCTAAATGGAGACTGTGATTTCACGTTATTGTTAATACGGTGATCAAAATAACGGGGCCTTGTGTCCTTCTCAGCCATACATATTTAAGCCCCATACATCATCGTACAGCGGTCCGTATAACGGGCCTTGTGAATTTTGTGTGCATAAATTGTTAATATGACAATCATTATAACAGAGCCCTTATAAAATGATTATACGTCAATCGCTATAACAAAACTTTGTACTACCCAATCCGATAAACATGCCGATCAGTTTTTAAATCGGAAATTTTTACTCCCAAAAAACGTGTCTTGAGGTGCTTTGAGAAGAAGAGGAAAAATTCTTTATTTAGTATAAAAATTCAAATCCTTTTACTGAAAGACGAAAAGAGCAAAAACAATTTATAAAATGTGACATTACAAAAAAAATAAGTTTCCCTTGGAAAAATGTTGCGGAAAATATCTAATAAAAATTCGGCAATAGTTCTCTTATTCGTATAATATTCCATAATGAGGCTCATAGCCGATGTTGACGATAAAATCGCCACCTCTAAAATCACTGCAGTAAGTGTCTAAATATGTTTTTAGTAGAATTGTATTACTGAATTTCACTCACCTACCTAAAACTGCTACTGAGGTATGGTGAAATGACCTACAATTCTCGAGCCCCTCATTTAACCTCTCTTAGGGGTTTAGTTTCTACAATAGCTGAAATATGTGTTTAACTAATTTTTTTTTAGATTTGTTATCCTGAATTTCACATTCCTAACTGAAACTGCTTCTGACTGAGATATGACGAAGTGACCTAAATCTTTCCACTCCTTAGTGATTGAATCCCACAGGGGGGTACCTTCTTTAGGTGTTCACGGGCTTCGCAACCCCGGGCACCTGAGCGATCTTTCTCTTTTCTTTTTTCTTCTCCATTCTCTTGTCTAATCTTCCTTCCTTGTTTCACTCCCACTGTGGTATCCTCTTCTGAGGTGAGGGCGATTCCGCATAAGCCTATATCATCCTGTTTATATCGGCTTATGGAGGGTTGTAAACAACCCACAACCACCCACGTCTGCCGCGCATGGCGACACATGTCCCTGGAAAGAGGGATCCTGGCAGTTGAGGGAAACCAACACACTGCTTTGGCCTCTGCTTCAGGTAGACGGGAGGTGCATATTCGTCTCGTATGCGTCAATCGGCTAGTCAGCTGACTTTCTTATCGCGAAAACATTTCAATCTGTTTTCGGAGACAATTATTCACTAAAAAAACTACAGTCCGGGGATTTACTTGTTGAAGTTTCTTCAAACAAACAGTAAAGATTCCTCTCAAATTGCACAACAATAGGTTCTTTTTCTGTTTCTGTTCAGGCCCATCTAACTTTAAATACAAGCCGTGGTGTAATATCCGAACCAGAGCTTTTTTTCTCTACAAAGAACTTCTATCGAATTTAAAAGATGAAAATGTCATAGATGCACGCCGTATTACTATCCGTCGGAATGGGAAAGTGCTACGTTCAGAGCACGTCATTCTGAATTTCAATAGCCCTAATTTGCCAACAAAAATTAAAGCTGCCTACCTGAGCTGTCCTGTCCGACCTTATATCCCTAATTCACTCTGTTGTTTTAAATGTCAGCGTTATGGCCATACTGCTCTTACCTGCTGTGGTTCTGTTACCTGCACACGTTGTGCGGAAGTCGTTCACGGTGGTAAGTCGTGCGAAAAGCCTGAACGCTGTACAAACTGTAAGGGTGACTGTAAAGGGATCTGTAGGAGTGTCTTATTGTAGTATACTCAAGCGACAATCAAAATCCATAAGACATATAAGCACCCAAACTGAATTCTCTTTATCACCGAATGATTTTTCTATTATGCAAACCAGCGCAATAAAGAAAAAACCCGTAGTCTGTATGTTTCCGTTAGAGTAAGACCTATGCCTGCAATAAAACTTTTGCCACCATCATCAGAACCTGTGAAAATAGAATATTATAATAGTCAGTCTAATCAGTTAATTAAATACGAGTCAGGTCAAACGTCTGTTTCATTTACAAACAATTTGGAAAAACTTGTTTTCCCTACTCAAAAAGCAAAACACAAATCATGTTCACAGAAAGAGAGAAAGAAAACCTCAACCTAAACCTCTTCACAGTGGAAAACTGTGAAGGGTAAAAACAAGAAACTATGTCTTGATACACCGCTTCTTACTACAAAGGATTCCAAGCAGCTGCTGCACTATGCAGAGGAAGATATGGATTCAGTGTCTTACAGCTCTGACCCTAATGATGATAATACTTTTTTTTTATGTATTCGAGCATACGTGATTTTAACTGTTTCTTTTGGAAATTTATTGTTTAAGTTAAATAGTTTTCTGCTAGGAACTTTGAACATTTTATTAACTGTTAGTTTAAACATTGTATATATTTTAATTGTGAAAACTTGTGTTTATTTCTTCTAGACGTTGTGTTATATTTTCATTGAATGATTTTAATTATACATTTATCATCGCATCACTCTTTTCATTCATCTTGTTTTTATGGTAAAATTTAAATCATTTTTAAATTTGAATTTGGCGTTCTTATTCTAACATTTCTTGGCGCTATTTGTTTTATACACTGTATGACTGCATCTGGTTGGGTAACCCGATCCAGGTAATTCTCTGATTAAGCTTTGTCTGTTTTTTAGTTTCGTTAGCATTACATTTTGTGGATTTTTTAATACATTTTTTCTTTGGTGCAGCTTGTCCCCAATGGAATATTGTGCCATTAAACCCTATATAACGAACCAACTAACCAACCAACCTTAGTGATTGAAATTCTTAAATAACTGAAATGCGCGTTTACGTGTATAACTACTTTTTTAGTTGATTTGTTATCCTGAATTTCACGCTCCTACCTAAAACTGCTGTTGACTGAGATATGGCGATATGACAGAAAACTTTTGACAATCCCTATTTAAATAAGTTAGTGGGACAATTTTCAAAAATATTTTCTTAGTCGGATATAGATGTAATTCATTTTACAAAATAAATGACACCATTACAATAATTTTATTAATATAATGAAATACAAAGAACAAAAAAAGAGTTTGATAAGAAAATTTTAGATAGCTCCCATTACAAAAAGTATAAAAAATGTACCTATTTCAGCCGTCCGGAGGAAAACTGTTCAGCAAAATTTCGGTATATTTTCACCGATCATAAAACCCAGACTATAACATTACTTGTGCAGAGTAAATAAAATTCTACATATTTTATCAATGTCTGGAAACTATAAAGTTTCTTGAATAGTATCTTAACAAATAAATTTACCGTTTTTTTCAACTCTCGACAAGACTTAAAAACAAACCTTAAGCAAATTCATTTAAATCATTTTTAACCCTTTCCAACATAGTTGAAAGCTTTTTATGAATTGTATGTCTGTCCGTCTGCCTATCCGAACTCTAACTCACGTAAATATAGTTGCATTGCATTATAACAGATATATGTTATTGAGATTTATTATGGCAAGTTCGGTATTAGGTATGTAAATTCATAGTTTGTTTACAGGGACACTGAAAAGAATTTTGTTCATTATCGTCTATGGGAAAAATCGTTTACAATATATTTTTTATGATGTTGCACTGTTTTATTCATATATATATTGATATATATATCACTGAAGTCCACACCATGATGCTTAATGTTGAATATGGTGTGCATAGCAATTATCCTTGATATACAGGGGCAATACAAAAGTGTTCGGTTACTGTACTGTCTATGAGCTATAATTGCTAAAAGAGAGTTTTCCGTTGTGATACGCGTTTTTAAATTATTTTTTGCCCATTACTTGGTGTGTACAAATTATATAGATCATATACAAGTCTGTAGAAAACAATTCGAGTGCAATTCAGTTGACAGTGAGAAAAAAATCTGCAACTGTCATATAGAAACTAAATTGTGGCTCTATAAAAAAATAATTCCATGTCATTCGCATAAATTTTAGTCCCCTTTGCTAGAGAATTCTAGTCTCCCCTACTCAAATTCAAGAGCGTTTTACTATATTATCGTGGTCAACCTTATTTAATCTCTGCAAATAAACGTGAACACAAGAGGTTAGTTTTGGTAACTATAATTCAAGCAATTCAAACGATTCATAATATAATTTGTAGTTTCATCACCTAGAAAACTATAGACTAGAAATTCTCGATGATTTCGTCTATTCAGTTTATCTGTTTACTTTATTCGCATAGCTCGGAAATATATATTTCTAGTTTAGGGATTTAGAAAATGACTACTTATTCATTCTAGATGAAGGCGGTATATGTTTTCTTTCTGTGTATTTACAAAAATTGCTAAACGGGAATTTTCAACCATATTAAGCAATTCATTGCCTAACTGAAATAAAATTTAGCGTCATATGCAGTATATATGAAATTCGACTTACAGCAGAATTTCAAGTCCTTTCCGTTTATACATGATAATTGCCGAAATTGTGTTTTCAAACGTTTTATGCGTTTTCCAATTTTTTTACTTGGATACATATTTCGACTTATTAAATGCTAATGTTTTGGAACACTATTCTGAATGTTTTAAAAAGTGCTTCATAATCGTTGCTTGACGCATGATTTTAATTTCTTGTTCATTGAGCTGAAATAGAGTGAGAAGACGACTTTAAATAATATGAAAGGAATGACCAAATAACCTTTCAATTAATGATGCTTCTAACATAATTTTTTCAAAATTTTTATCTTTATACTTTATTATTACACTCAAGAAATTTCTTTAAAAACATATTTTACGCTGCTGTGCTTAACCTCTTCAGGGCCAAAGTACTCTTGTAGCTAAAATATTGAAATTAATGATTGACACCAGGATTCACGAACAAATTTATTTTAAAATAAGTAAAAGCTTTTCCTCATCTACCTTATAAATTCAAAATTTGATTATAAAATTCTGGTGTCATTGTGGCATTTTGGGATTAAAACTACGTGGTATTATATATACCGGTACCCTTCAAGGGGTTAAGTTTTCCTGGACTAATAACTTATTTGTTCATTGATTTATTATTTATTTTTTTATGTTAAGTGTTAGGCGAAACGACAATACGTTCAACCCCTTGAAAGGCGGTGGGATAATATATATATCCCACTTAATTTTACGAAGGAAAGTAAGTCACAAAATATAATTAAATATTAACTTACAATGATATTCACTTCAAAACAATTTTTATTTCTCAACATATTCTCCACCAATATTTATGCACTTATATCACGGTATTTTCAGTGCCCAAACACCAGCTGCATAATATTCTTTGGGTTGCAGTCTCAGCCACATTAGGACTTCAAGTTGAAACTTTTCATCATCTGTGAACATCATATTGCTTCCAAGATGATTTTTAGTGGACTAAACAGACGAAAATCGTTTTGGGCTGTATGTCTAAGCTGTATGGTGGATGTTGCAGAAGTTGCCAACCAAACTTCTAAACTGTCTCCTGTGTTCAACTTGATGTCCTAATGTGGCTGAGACAGCAACCCAAAGAATGCTATGCAGCTGGTGTTGAGGCACTGATTAAACGGTGATATAAGTGCATAAATATCGGTGGAGAATGTGTTGAAAAAAAAACAGTTTTGAAGTGAATATCATTGTAAGTTATTATTCAATTACCTTTTGTGCCTTACTTAATGACTTTCCCTCGTAATTCCTCGTAAGGGCCACAATTGCGCCATAATTTGAGAAAAGTTAAGAGGAAAAGTATGTCTATACAAAACGACTATATGACTATAACAAAGTATGTTAATTAGGACTTACTACACAGCGTACGACGAAAAAAGCGAAAAAATGTCCATCCCGAGGATCGAACCCATAACCCATGGTATCAATTGAATAGCTCAAATGGTAGAGTGTTGGTGTGTGATACCAAGTGTTCCGAGTTCGATCCACCGGTCTGGACATTTTCTCACACTGTTGGTTGTACGCTCTGTAATAAGTGATAATTTACATTCTTTGTTATAGTCATATAGACGTACATTTCCCCTTAAAGGGTTAAACGGATATAGTATATCTCTGTTTAATCTAGACAGATTCTCCCATGATAATGCATAGCAATTTTTATTTCACATTCGTCGATAAAGATTGAAAGTTTTCACACATCAATTATTTAGAAAAAAAATTACACTTTCCCACGTGAATATCCACAACATATTTAAGAAAAAAAACAATAGCAAATTTCACATGATTCCTTTAAGTAAATCAAACGTTATCTGCTATTCGGATACAATAAAATGCTGCAAAAATGTTAATATATAGACATAGTTAATATTAACATTGCACGAAAAATAAAATATTATTATCTTAAAAATATGAACTCTTCAAATAAGATACATAATTTTGTAAAATTTAATTAATTATCATTTCAGTTGTTAGCATGGATAAATGCAAGTCATCAGATTAATGAACATTCAATATTATATATTCTAAAACCTCTCCTAAAGAAGTTTTAAAAATAAGGGAAAAAAACAGTTTCTAATTTAACTGAAAAGAAATTGCGGAACTCATTTTTTTAAAGGAATTTATATGCGTTATGCTTCATTAAATAATGTAGTTGTAGTAAAAGCAAATGTCATAGAAAATTGAAAATGTACCGTTAAAATATGTAAAATAAATAATGGTAAAAAACATTTATTAATTTATAATTTAAATAAATATATAAATAAATTAAGGGGGGGGGGATTAGCCCCCAATTCCCCCCTTTATACTTAATCAATGAACGCCCAAAACTAATCAGGGAAGCGCCTTATAACAATGAATCTATAAACAAAATTTTAACCAAATCGCATATTTCTATCTAGAGAAATCGCGTTACGTACATACATACGTACATACATACATACATACATACATACATACAGAACGGGTGGGCACATTAGCTCTCAGGCTTTGATAGCCTGTGAGCTAAAAATAATTTCAGTGGATTATTCTTAATATTTAAAAATATTAAATCTTTATAGATGCCATATTAAGCGATAAAAAGTATTTCTGGACGAAATGCTTGTACTTTTTATAAAGTATAATAATTGTTAGATTTTCATGAAAAATAGTTATGTTTTAATGTTTGTATAAAATTTTAGTCGAAAGTAATTCTTCACTGTTTTGCTTGGTGATAAAATATATTGCCAACATTTTTCTGTTAATATTATTCAAAATTCAGCTATCTATCACCATTTTATTGTATCTTCTTTTGTTAAAATAAAGAAAAAGCATTAGAAAACAAAAAAAATTAAATTTCTGAAATGGTTAATGTCTGGCGTATTTCCAAGAATAACCCACTGATAACGTTAAAGGACAGTTACTGTATCTTAATGTTAGAGGAAATCAATTATAGGGTATTAAACTAGAACATTTAAAAAGATAAAATATTGTGATTGAAAACGGTTAGTGAAAGCAAATGAATTTTTGTAATGAATATTTATCATCAAGTATATTAATTTAAATATTATAAGACAAAATTGAATACTTAATTAAAATTTTAAGTCTCAACTTAAGTGCTCATCACATGGAACATTTCAGGAATACTACAGCGTATGGGCACTAATTTTATGATGTTAAACTGTTTTAATGATGTTAAATGATTAATGGTTAATGATGATAAATTGTTTTAACCCGTCAGCACACACGCTGGGATAAAATCAACCCCAGCTTACAACTATTACTTAAAAATGTGCGAAAATAGTTCGTGATCATTCTGAACTTTATAGTACCTTTCAAGCTGAAAGATATCAAGATGTGGCCAAAAATAATTTACCTCCGGTTGTTCTTTTGCTACAAAAATGTCACGTGGGAGGAAATTTACCCCACGCTTGTTATAACGTAACCCATAATGATAGGAAAATGTTAATACAAATGTTTATGTAAAAAATATAGTTTGTAAATAATAATATAATTTTTCTTTCAAACATTAACAACTCTTGCACATACAGTTTCGATATATCAGTTTTATATTTTTTGTATTTTCATGGCTGAATTCGGATTGTAAAAGCTTTGTATGTAATGCTACGCAGAAAAAAATCTTAGTGCTAGATTTTATGGGTTTTTTTTGCTTTAAATATAAAAGAACCTCTTATTTTAAGTTAAATTATGTTCTTTATTGATTTACAGTTTATTTCAAAATATAAATTTTTGTTTATAATCAAACCGGGGGCAAATTGACACAAGAAAACCCATTGGGGTAAAATTTATCTCGCGCGGGTAATAACGTAATGGAAAGGGGCGCGTGTGCTGACGGGTTAAACAGAATGAAATTCATATGTTTTATCGATGTTCACCCTAGCATATTATCAACAAAATAGAAACTATTTTTTTTTTCGATATTTTAAAAGCTTATACATATAAATGGCATTATGGACACATTATCAACTACAAGAAGTTATATTTACATTTTAATGACGTTGTATAAATTCAAATCATTCATGTTTATAGGTTATATATGTCATTATAATGGTTTTTTACATCGGGTCGTAAACAAAAGATACGATGGTGCTAAAATATTTAAGAAATATATGAAATTTAAAAGTACAAAATGCGCATGCATTAATTTATTCATTCAACTTGAAACATGTTGCCAGTTACAAAAATGTATACTACTTCTTATTGATTGTATATGCTTCTCTTGGATGGATTGGTATTACAGAGGTGGGTGGCTATGTAGAATTTCTTGGATGGATTATTATTTTTCGGCGATTATTTCATGAAAAGCAATTTCAATTGTTTTAAAATATATAATTAAAAAATTATAAATTAGATTAATGTTTTCTTTGTCTAATCAATCGCTCGTAGAGATCAGTAAATTTCCAACCGAATAGATAAAGACAGGTCCAAATGCAGCTAAGGCCCAGATTTTGGATTTTTTAAGTAGATTTTTATGTTTATTTTATATTAAACGAAACGATTTGAGTATTTCTCTGATCTCAAAAGTTTGCCGGCGATTTTGACACAGACATAAACACATTTAAAATTCAAACAATTTGCCTGATACTGTAAATTAGCCCGCTTTTATTATTATTATTTATTTTTTTTTTATACTCGTACTGCAATTTTTGAATTTCTCGTGCTTTTTTTTTTTTTTTTAAACTCTACACTTTGCCGAAAAGTTGCCATTTTTCCATTTTGTTTTTAGCTACTAACTTCTATTTGTTAAATTATTCATCCGATCTTATATTTTATATCCTTTTAAAAAGCAGTCTTTTGGGAATCGATAAAAAAATAATTTTTTAATTAATTATTTAATAAAATAAAACCATCGACTTTTTCTCTGAACTGCAGCAAACAAAGACATGAAAAATGTTTAGAAATTGTATCCTATGTAACGTAAAGCTAGGAGAGTCTGCGCATAATTCAAAAGAATAACAATAAAAAATCTAAATATTACTTTTTTGCTAAACTATCCATGAATAATTTTGACTTCATTTGTTTTTTATGCATTTTCAATGCTATTTTGTTGTTATGTTGTAATTTAATAGAACAAATGTAATAAAACCAAGAAAGTTATTTTGCGCAATCTGTCCTTACAGTGTTGGTGTGATTGCAAACATGGGTAGGAGAGATTGTTAGTAATAATAACTAAAATTAAATTATTGACAATAATAATTACACTTAAATGACATTGTTGTAAAGTTTTTGTGAAAAAATATTATTGTATTAGGAGTGAATATTTCAACCTAATGATTAAAGAATCACAAAAAGGAAATAATTTTAAAAATAATTAAAAAATTTTAATTAAAGGTAAAAAAAATAATCAGAAAAAGCAAATCCAGATAAGATTACAAAATAATATTAAGTTACTTGATATACGTTTAATTAAAATTAGTCCATTTTCATTTTTCATTTTTTTAGGCAAATTCACCAATAAGCTGCGTAATCTCTCCTAGCATGGAAACTAATGGAAACAATGCGCCATCTCTCCTAAGTAGCAGATGCGCAAACTGTCCAATTTCGGTAGGAGAGATTGCGTGGCCTTTTATATAAACATGGTCGCTACTAAAACGAACCGTTGATGTTCACATTGTTAGACTAGATTAGTAGCTTATGAGAAATTGTTTAAGTTTAAAATATTTTGTACGACTGGCATTGTATATAAATTCTGATGAATAGCTACGAAAATTCAAGCACTTACTTTGGGAAAACTGAACAAAATAGCAATGCTTTATCCTTGTCACTCAATACAATCATGGTGCACTTTCAAGTAGACACTCCACTACTGCTGTTGTACAACTACCTGGATTCGCTGCGCGCTCATTCTACTCCTTCCCCCCGAACCTCTATGTGCGCAATCTCTCCGACCGAGCCATCTCACCTGGCTTTACCTTAACCCGTTTTGTCTTCAAAAACTTTTACTACGATGATGGAAGTGGTCTTGATGTATGAACCGTGCAAGATATATTTAAAGTAATCCCGGAAAATGGTGAGAATGCTTCTCCACGTAATGCTGGAAAAACATTAAAATCTGCCTAATCTGCAGATATATTGATGTTTCTGTACGGGGTGTTTGAGAAAAATATACTTTTAAAATAAAAATGAAGTATTCACTACCCTTAAACTTTCAGTCGCGTTAATAAAATCTGTCAATGAGACAGTTTTCGTATATATTTTTATAAGCTTTTCAAGTTCCTTCTCCTATTTTTTATACTCAAATTCTGCATATTCCTACACTTCCTTGGACTTTTTTCAATGAGCGTGCAGTGTTAAAATTTTGCAGCAAACTGTCCAGCAATTTGACCGTTTTTATAGAAAACGGTTACATAACCGTAATTTAACTCTATTCTGACCGATATATGGGCAATAACATAGTCCGTACAGAGTTAAATTACGGTTATGTACCCGTTTTCACTAAAAACGGTCATATGTCAGGACAGTTTGCTGGAAATTTTTAACAGTGTGAGTAAAACGGGACATTTTCTGATTAACGTGAAACTGCATAAACTCATTGTAATAACCCTTAATAAAATCAGTCTCATTCAGAAACATATGGTCATTTTTCAATTAGCCTGAAGTTGTATAGACTTTTTGAAATTAAACTAAAAAATTCCATGCTGATTGAGAAACAAATGATTATTTTCTCCAATTAGACAGACAGTTTGCAAAGAGCCTACGCTTTTTGCAGATTTCGTTAAAACAGAAATTTAAATATACATTTGTTTGTATTAATTTTCATTCAACAACCCATTTTCTCCACCTGATGCTGGAAAAACACTGAAAATCCGCTGAAAATCACTGAAAATTACTGAAAATCACTGAAAATTCACATACATAATTCTTTTGTATCCCAATATATTAACTACACAAAGATAATTAAAAGTACGTTGAATTATTTAAACGTTTAATTACGTTGAATTTATGGTATTAGAAAGTTATTATCAGTATATTTAACGTCCCAGTTTTAAGATAAAAAAAAAAAAGTCCCGTCGTTTTCTTTTTTATTTCCATATTCTGCAACTTAAACCGTGTTTTCTGCTCTATTATGAGCCAATGTTCGTATCTAGAAATACCTTTCTGTCATAAAATTGTCCTTACAACAGATCAAATTGCAAGAAAAAAAGAACTATGTTTATTTTATACATATTTTCAACGGTTGACATTCAATAACATACACTTGGCGCGCAAAACGTATTTCAACAATATTAGCACTACTAAAACTAAAAATGTATTTTTTTTCTAGAAAACAATAGAAACAATTTAATACAGTAAAACATCTTTTCACGGATGAATACAATTTTAATTATTTTCAAACACCATGAAATGTTTTAAAAGGAATCTAAAAATAATAAAAATAAAACATCAGGATTTATTCTACATTGTGTCATGTGATACATACATTTATTTATTACTTATTGTTAAGCACAACTGTTAAATAAACTTAACGAAGTTAGTGCTTCGTCGTATAAAAAACCATAATTTGTTTCTTCCAAAATGTGACTTCTTTCAATAGGGTTTATTAATTACTTTTAATTCAGCAAAAATATTAAATAAACATAACGAAATTAATGTACCATTGTAAAGAAAATCATCTTCATGCCTAAAAAAGTATGTTAACAATGTTTCTTTTTTCTGTTTTCCTAACAAATTGGATTACATTTTTAAAGTTTAGCGGTAACTGAAAAAACAGTTTTTTCTTAATGTATTTTTATCCCGTAAGTAACAATATGTGATTAACATTTACTTTTTTGTAGTTTTTTTTTTATTCAATGGATTACTATACTTAAAATTTATTTTCCATTATTAAGGGCTTTAAACAAAAACTTTTTAACTGCTATTTTAATTTTTCTATTTTATGTTTTATGAATATATTTATTAAATTTAGATAGACTTTTTAAAGCATTTAGCTAGAAACTTCATTAGTTTTATTATGAAATCTACCTTAATAGTAATATAGAATTACGTAAGAATTAACCCCTTCGGGACTTCGGCTTTTACACAAATTTTATTCGGTTGGCACCACTTTTTTAAAAAGAAGCTAGTTAAACTATCCCAAAAATGCTTCAATTAGAGAAAGCAAATATTACTTTTATTTTTTACTGGTGCCAAAAACAAATTCTCTATGCTCTTTTTGAGGGTGCATATATGCACTCATGGTCCCGAATTGGTTAAGTGTGAATACGTTGATTGATTGGAATCTGAAAGCTGCTTCTATTAGTCACTGTTAGTTAGTTTTTTGTTTCTAAACTTTTAAAAATAATGTTTTAATTCGATAGCACAAAAAAAAATCATTTAAAAATTGTTTTTATATATTTAATTACACGTTCTATAATTTTTCTATTTTATGCTTTACGAACATATTTATTAAATTTAGACGGTCATTTTAAAGCAATTAGCTACAAACTACATTAAGTTTGAAGCTAACTTCACAGGATGGTATCAGGATACACTTTCTTTACAAACAGTATCTAAAAATGTATATTTACAATGATATTTAATCCACAGTTAAATTTAATATATGTAACATTTGTTAATAATTTTGCGTCCCTCTTTTATGGAACAATCATAGAAGAAGTTACCGCAGTTTAAAATGATTTAAAATAAAACTCTTCTTAATTCATTAAAGGTTAACTTCGGTATGTCTAGCATTTTTCCGTTACAAGCAAAACACAAAATAATTTTGTAAATACAAAAAATTAACCACAAAAATATCTCCCAGTATTTTTAAATTTATATAACTAAAATAAAAGGATAACAAATTTAACTCAATGTTTTTTTAAGTTTCTCTTATACAGGGTGGTTCAGAACTATATGTCAGAAATGTAAAGGCAGGTAGAGCGGACCTATATAAGTAGATTCCGTATAGGAATGTGGGTGCGGAAATCCAGCTTTGTAGCAGTAGAGGGCGCTGTTGAGTTCGGCGGATGAAAGCGATTCTCTGGCTTGAATCGCCATTCCCCGTACGGATTTCGAGCAGCATGCATTGTAACACCATTGCAGAGCTTGCCGACATGCATTTCATCTGTGGGACTACTCAAAGAAATGAAGCTGCTGCTCAAAGTGCACATATAAGAGCTCTCGATCTCGTGAAGAGACTATCCTCTACAGTGCGTAATACTTCTTCTTTTACAGCAGAAACTTTGAGATATCTTCCAGTGCCCGTATCACGCATGTAAGAATAAAATCCTCCACTGGCGCAAAACTATCGATGAAGACGCTCAAATATTCGGTGATTCGGCAGATTCCTACCCGAGAATCGTTCCATGTACATCCTTTTTGCATCCTCTCCATTTTCTTGCCCAACCCCATTCATGAAAAGCATGTAGGCAAGCTCCTCATTTGTGTAACAGTGCATGTCGCTCGAAATCCATGCGGGGTTTGACGATTATAGCCAGCAAAGCGCTTTCATCCTTTGATCTCAACAGCGACCTCTACTGCCTCAACGCTGCATTCCCACACCCATATTCCTATACGAAATCTACTTATTTAGGTCCCCTCTACCTGCCTTTACATTTTTGACATATAGTTCTGAACCACCCTGTATAGTTTTGTAGAAAAATTTAACTAGTTTTTTTTTTTTTCAGTAAATAATATTTACCGTGAATTGTGGCGAAAAAATTAACTTTCAGTTTGAAAAAGAACAGAATTAGTTAGTGTCTTAATCGAAGCAAGGTTTTTGATCAATACCATTATGATTTCGTTAAAAGCACTCCTTAAATTAAGAGACTAAGTGGGCGCTTGCGAAAATTGAGCTAGTGTTTTTGTAGGGCTTTCTATCAAATGTTCAATGAACAGTATAGGTACACAAACTTCCCCTATCTTTGTTCCTGTTTGCTCAGGTAAATAAGCACAGAATGAATGAGCATTTATTTTAAACCTGAGAACGGAAACACTCCCTTAATAATAATGCAGTAACAATCAGAAATAGCAAGCGAATTCTGCTGAGCAAAATGTTGTATTGAGGGAAATGTCGAGCTAATATCCTCCTATATAAAAGGCTAATAAGGGCTATCGTTACGATGTATGATGGAGGACCTGTTCTTACAAGCATCGATTTATGGGCAAATTGTTTTAACCGATTTGTGTTAACCACGAATCGTTGCTGTGAGTTACAGGTTTCAGAAGTTAGACGCCGAGTTGTTTCACCCTTAGCTGCTTGTGAAGATAACAGTCAAATCTCGTCTTTCATGCACACTCCCTTTTGTAATACATTTCTAAGCAATTGAATTTCGATTTTTAAATTCCTTTTTGTGTATAATAGGGCGTATTATTTCCGTTGTATACATTTTATGCGTTCCTTGGATATGCAAGTATGATAACTTTTATATATTTCATTTCGTACAATTCCTGACGTATTTTGTCCGTGTGTCGGTAGTTTTACCCTAATGTATCTATATTTCTCTCTCTCTCTCTCTCTCTGTATATATATATATATATATATATATATATATATATATATATATATATATATATACATACATATATATGCGATCAAGACTTTAAAATTTGATAAAATCTGGCAGTCAGCAAAAAGTTCTGGTCAACTGTAAAAATATTTAATCCTCCAAAGTCATTGAATTTCAAAAAGCACATTTTTTTATGAATCTCTCAATTGCGAAAAAATAACAAACATATTTAAACATTATTAGTTACGTAATTAAAAAAAAACTAATCTGAACATGTTTTTCTAATAAAACGTATCAAAATTATATATCTCTGAGAAAAAAGAGATACTGTAAAGTGTGAATTATCCGGTATATTAGGGAAATGCTGATTTTCGAATGCTTCAAATGTCCTTCAAATGCTACAAAATGTCTATCAGATCAGGGCGGGCATGGATAGAATAGTGAAGCAGGAAAACAATTCTTTGCCTATATTCCTGTCGAATACAGTGAATTAATTCCGATTTTATTATTTTAAAAGTTACATTCGATTAACCTATTTTTGACAAATAAGAAATGGAAAGAAAAAAACATGTTAGTTTGAGTATAATTTCTATGTTTAGTTTTTAATATTTTGTAACTTTGTAACATCTATAATGAGTCATCTTATCGGAATATAAATTTAACATTGTGACTAAGATCAGTAGCAGAAACTGCTTTTGATAGAAGATGTAGGCAAGTAACATATTGATTGCAAAAAAATAAGCTTAATTCTATGCGTCAGCCGTCTCGAAGAATAAAACCATTTACTTGCTTTTGAAAAAAAATACGTTTGCAAAATAATTCAAAAGTTATTATGTTATATGCATTGCTAAAATAAACCATTCCCCCGCGCTGGTTTTACGTAATCGGAAACACAAAGTGGCTGGCCGGCGGAATTTATTTTCATCCAACAATTTACGATAAGAACTTGAGAGGATAAATTCAAAAATAATAATTATCCTTCTAAAGCACAATGAATGATTTTTTATTTCCATTTACTGCAGAGGATAATCCAAACACATGTAATTATAGAATATTCTTGGGTCACACAAAAATCACACAAAATCGGAAAATCGTAATTAAAAATTTTCTGTCACCCATTCCTCCCACCAAAATTATCCGACAAACTGAAAACCGAACCGTGTCACGAAAAAGATTGGTAAGCACTCCAGTACCAGACACTTGTTTCCAAACAAGTGGGGTGCCGACATATGGTGCAATGTGTACGGCGGACACAAGCGCCATTATAATAAAGGCACCAATCATTTTACTCAAGGTAAAAATATTGAAAAAAATGCATATCATTCTTTAATTTTACAGAAAAATAAATATTCTTGAAATTTTAATTAAGTTTTATAGATTTGCTTTAAATGAATTACTAATATTCACTTATATGTGATTATTCTTTAAAATGAATGTGATATATTAACCAGTTTTAATTATGAACACAAAAATTTGATTTGAAACTTACAAAAAAAAAAAAAAAATAAATAAATTAATTAATTAAAAAAAATAACCAGTTTTAATTATGAACACAAAAATTTGATTTGAAACTTACCAAACCCTTGAGCAAATTTTAGCATTGTACCCAAGTTTAGTTGCCTCAGAGGCTGGATTGACAACGTTACTTACTGTTTTATTGAAACCTCTCCTCTGACACTTTCGGATTTTAATCACGTGACATGCTAGCAGGCTAGAAAGGAAAAGGATGACGTTTTCTGTGCATGAGATGGAAAATGTCATTTAAACTTGATTCATCCAGTAAAAATACCAGTAAAGAGTAAGATCACTGCTTGACACGCCCGAGTAGGATAAAGGAGAGAAAATATACTATCGGCGGCAACAAAAATGCTACATCATCGATTTACAGGATGAAATCGTGATATAGAACAAGATTATTAGAAGTAGATTAAAGAATGACTGGTCTGCCTCGTCATATCTTGGTACGATATGTGCAGCAGGTGGCGCCAACTCGTCATTTTGGCGGTACTATCACGTCATCAAGTTACGAGAGGAAATTGTTGCCAAATTAAAGATTAAATATAGTATTTTTAAAATATTTTGGTCTGCCTGCGGATATCCTGGTAGGACCCACCGGCAGACTAAAATTTATGACAGAAAAACACGTCATGTAGTACAATTGAGACCCAATAAATAGAAAATGTTACATTACACTGCACTAGATATTATTACGAGCTCGACTTTCAAGATGAACTAATGGTAAAGAAAAAGTTAATTAACAGTACGTGATGGAATAAAGGATCTGACTCGGTATATCTTGGTAAAATGAGAAAAGAATGGACGCCAATTCGTCATTTTGGCGGTACTATCTCGTCATCGAGTTACGGCCTGAAATTTTAGCACATTAAAGATACCAATTAGTACAATACAAATATCTCAGTCTGCCTCGTCATATCTTGGTACGAGAGGTGTAGAGCGGGGCGCCAAATTTCTATCTTTACGGAAACTATCACGACATCGAGTTACGACATGAACTTTTAGTAACGCATCCAAGATACCGATTAGTACAATACAAATATTTCAGTCTGTCTCAACATTTCTTGGTAAGAGATGAGCAGAGCTGGGCGTCATTTCTTCACTTTGGCTGTACTATCACGTCACCCATTCTTCATTGAAATGAAAATAGATAGAGCTTTAGAAACCCAGAAAGATCTGTCCACCCTTGCCATGTGTTGTCTATTCTTATCTTAATATATCGACACAGATTTCAAACCTCTCTTTTATTGCGTTGTATATTTCTATTATTATAAATAGGCACAAAGATCATTCACTCGATTTACCCTGTATATTTGATTGAATACATGGATCACTACCGTGGCACCATCTACAAAGATTGGTTGTTATAATGTGCTCGCCTGCTTAAATTTGTGTAAGAACTTTTCAATCATTATTGAAAATTATTTTTCAAAAGTCAATTTTTATAGATTTATCTATTTTTTTTCCTCCGAAACTAATGTTGTTAAAAAATTATGTTAATGAAAATTTGTTAATAATATTATTACTGATGACACATGAAAATTCTAAGTAAGTTTCTATTTTTTTTGTTTTTTTAATACTTCAGCTATGTAATGTTTTGTCAAAATTTTAATTTTTCTCTTTCAGTTAATAATAAGCAGAAATAAACATGAAAAATGTTAATAACAATAATAATAATAATAATAATAATAATAATAATAAAGTTTTGTCGTGATGAGTACCTTTATAACACTACTCATGTCATAATTTTTCCATGATACATTTCTTGGATACTATACGGCAAGAAAACACTCACACTTTTACAGTTAATTTTTATCAGAGCTCAGACTGCTTCAGATATATTTTTTCGTTAAACATGTGACGAATAAATATCTAAGAGAAAATAAAGTATGATTGGGTAGAAAATTATATTGCTTCATTCGAAATGTATGGGAAAAAAACAAAGATAACTAGAAACATGATCTGCTCTAACATATCACATTCTCACGATAGTTGCTATTTCTTTTCGAAAGGTTTTGATGGGAAAGTGTAAAATTCATGAAAATACAAAACACACATTTCAAAGTAAATACATTTTGAAAAAAAAAATGTTTTCATAGCGAAAGTTTTCTTTTTCGTCAATTGTAGTAATTTATGCATGACAAGTAATATTTAGACACAAAAAATTATTTTTTTCCATGAATAAGGTAAAATCTTTATTTCTCTAAATCTAAACGTGACCTTTTACGTAAAAATTTAAAATTAATGACACTAAATAGTGTGTAATCTAGGTGAAGCCTTTTAATTTGTTATAGATTTTGCCATAAAATAAATGTTAAGTGACTAATTAAAAAACATAAATGTATATAAAAATATAAAATGAATGAAATCATTTAACGAGAATATATTCTTAATACATATTGCCTTCTTGGACAAAAAAAAACAACAAAAAAAAACATATATATATATTTATTTTCGTATAGACAAGACACAAAAAAAATATCTGGATTTTCGTTGAATTATATTCATTTTGGCCATATATAATAACATATCTTCGAATTAATGGATACAAATTGAATAATTAACTTACTGAATAAATGCATTATGACCATTGTCCCCCATGCAAATATTGTTTGTTATTGTTTTCTCACCAATCTTTAAATTTGTCCAAGGAAATTTGAATGCTACAACATATTTTTTAAGTATATAAATGTTTTAAATTTCATGAGTTTTTCATCTTTCTCAGTTTAAATTGCGTTTTATTAGAAACTAATTCCACGAAAAGAATCTTATGCTAGTATTTTTTAACTGTATAACTACTGACAACTCTTTAAAAACCTTATAGTACAGGTAAAAACGGTTCGAGAGTTACAAAAAAAAAAAAAAAAAAAAAAAAAAATGGTTCATTCATAAAAATGCGATTAGAATTTTTTTCAGCAATATAATAAAGTAGTTCATAAAATTTCTAAAGGTGAAACAGTTCAAGCTAATGTTAAACCAATGGCAGCGTTCTTTTCAAATTTCTCGTTTTCAATATTTTATTTTTTTCTTTTGTTTGTTTGCATAGGACAGATGAGGTCATTTTTAACTTTTTTACTTTTTATTTACCCATCATATGTAGTATAGGGTAAGACTTGTAATCGTTTTAAAAATCGAAAAAATATTTTAACGTATTTACACGTTTCAGACACTGGAGCATTCCGAAAAACATATTTTTATAAAAAAAATTTGTCGTAAGTCTGTCTGTGTGCATGTCTGTGTGTGTGTCTGTAAACGCTCTATCTCCCGAACAAATTGAGATAGAAACTTCCAATTTAATATGTACTTAGTATGTAATAATGGGAAGAAGCTTATTAAGTTTCAGTAACCTTGATTATCCGGAACTATTTTTTCGAACTCTCGAAATATTCGTTCTGATAAAAGGTATATAAAAATTTTCTAAATTGTTTATTTTGAGGAGTAAATATTAAAGACAGTAATAAAACATAAATTTTGCATAAAGAAGGAAGTCGATCGGATGATTAGTTGCCGAAATATTTATAATTATATTTTCCACACTCTTTGATTTTTCATGACCCTGTATTTCATTCAAATTTCAATTCAAACATATATTTTAATTGGAAATAAAACGCTTAATACGACGCAGCAAACCGTTAGTTAATATGAATATAAATTTTGGAGTTATAAGTATGTTTATTTTACGCAATTCAGTAATAGAGCATTTAAAGTTTATGACGTCATCAAGCCACGATTTTATTCAATTTGCAATGCATTTTAAGAATAGATTACACATGTTTTAATTTCATATTTTATATTATGCATATCAATGATGGGTAAGTATTACGGTGGCCCCCAACGACTAGTTTTAATTTGGTTGAAGATTTTTTTATGAAATCAATTTCTATTTCAGAACCGGTTCCGAAAATAAAAGTGACTTCATAAAAAGGATCTGCAACATAAATGGAAAATAGTAAAAAGTACATTGTTAGAGAACGACCTCAGCAATCCTATACAGAAAAATTCATTTAAAAATATCGCAACTCAACAACTTGAAAAGAACTCCCTCTGAGATTTAAAATAGCTTGCGTGTGTCGACTCGTAGTTGAAGTAAGCAATTAACATAGACCAGACTTTGTCTTTAGTACAAAACAATGTCATAAATCAAATTGATTTGAGTGTTTTTTATAATTCAGGAAGGATCATAAGTTATACTAATAAAATTTTCCAACGGAGCTGAAAATATGCTGGAGATTACTTACATAACAAAGGATGTGATTTATCACTTACTATTCAGTATAATAGCTCCAAATGGTAGAGCATTGGTGCGTAATACAAAATATTCCGTGTACGATCCCCGGTCTGGACATTTGGACAATGGATCTGTTGGTTTTATGCTGAGTAGTAAGTGATAATTCATATCCTTTGTTATATAGGACCATAAGTTTTTATACATATGAATTTTAAAATTATATATACTATTTTTTATATACAGTATATAAAATACCCTAACTGATGCGTTTGAATAAAGGAAAGCGAATTAAAAGAGCTATGCTAGCCAAATTATTTTTTCTGTTCATGATATTCATGAATCGGGTATGTTTTATAACTGAAAATGGGTTAAATATTTATTTTTATTTAATGTATGAAAATTTTTGGCTTACCTGAACATTCTTTTATTAACGTATTTTTCATAACTGAGTCAAAAAAGTTTTTGCTTTATGTTTAATCAACTTTAAAGTTAGGATTACCTATTAGTGTCAGTGTGTACATGCTTTGCACAAAAGTTATCTGCTTTCATAGGATAAATTATAAAAATTGTTCTATACATCGGTATACTAGGTGCGTCAAAAAAAAATTTCAAATTCTATGGTGAGTCGCGTAATTACCAATACAGTTTGGAAACCTTTAACACCGCTCATTTCATAATCTTGATATATTATATTTCTTTCAAAATATTCGAGAAGAAAACACTCATATTTATATTTCTTTAGAAGAACTTCGATTGTTTCATTAGATATCATTTTTTGTTAAACATGGTAAATATCTGAGCAAAAATAAAATATGATGTGTTAGAAAATGATATTGCTTCGTTCAAAATGTATAGTAAAAAGCAAAAACAACTATAAATATGATCTGCTCCAGCATAGAACATTCCCACGATAACTGCCACAATTTTTGAAAAAGTTTTTATCTGAAACCATAGAATTTACGGAAATACAAAAAGATATATTTCATAGTAAAAGAAGTTTTGTAAATACGATTCCAGAAACATAGTTTAATTTTCTTTTATTTTATTTGTAATATTTTAAGCGTGAAAAGATTTAATTAGAAACAAATAAACTTACATTTATTCATTAAATCTAAACACGAACTTTTAAATAGATATTTCCCCTTAATGTATTTAATTGTAGAATAGCGTGTAATCTGCAAGACGCCTTTTTGAATTTTTTAGATGTAACGTAAGTTATTATGTGATTATTTGTAAATACACATACACACAGATATATAATATATATATATATATACATATACCGGGACATTAAAAATGAATATAGCGATTACAAACGGCTATAACTATTTAATAGAAAGTCGGTGACTGAATAAATGCTTCAGAATGTACGGTGTGAAATGAACTACCACTTAGATGTTGTACGTGTGACCAAGGGGAGTCACATAGGCCATCTATGACGTATGTATACAAAATTTTGAAGTTCCGTCTACATTCTGTGTTAATCTTATCGATAAATTATTTTCCATTAAATAGTTATAGCCGTTTGTAATATATATATATATAGGGTAAGTCAAAATGTCTGTGTGTGTGTATGCGTGTGTGTTTGTAAAAAATAAATATAATGCAGAAAAAAATATGTTTTGTAAAACAAAAATTGTACAATGATATATTTTCTTGATATATATATATGTATATATATTTATCCTGATCAAAAATATTAGCTATGTATAAATATTATTTATAGAATTTATCCCACAAATCATGAATTAAGACAACAAAAATCAAGTTTTTTTTTTTACAGTAAAGAACACAAATTTAACATTCTCGAATAGCGGAAACCTGTATTAAGCTGTTTTTAAATACTAATATCTGTATATTCATATAAGCACGATATTGATTAGCGTAATTCATCTTAATTGTACAAGGTAGAATAGATAAATGCAAGTTGATTTTTTTAACGGAAATTAATACAGATTTAACACTCCTGAGTAGAGGAAAATTTATTAAGCAAAAACCATTTTTTAACTCACTAACTCTATATTTGTGCATGCGACACAGCTGATTAGGCGACTGCTCCAAATAGACCACTACAAATTCCATGTCCTACTGGTGTACATTTTTAGAGATTTTAGTGTATTCATCATTTAGTCATCAAATATTTTATTTACTCTAAAACTTCTATAGCGGACATATCCAAATATTGGAAACCTCTATTTAGGATACGCATTTTTAATACTCCAAACCTCTATATTTATATGATTTTAACTCTGAATATTGGACACCTTCAAACCCAAGACAGACTCCAAAGTTCAGTGGTGTCCGCCTTTTACAGATTTTACTGTACATTATTTAACTCATTATTTGTGGAATTTACTGTATGTACGGATGCATATTTACAACACTGTTTTTTCTGCTGTCTTAAAAAATATTTTCCATAAGCTGGATTGGGAAAACTAAGGGATTAGAATAAATGGGGAATATTTAAGCCATATCATACAGTATCAAATGAAAAATATTAACTATCTTCTTCAGCAATAATGTAAAAAAAACATAAAAAAGGGTGGTTTAACAATGATGGAAATCTTAAACAAACAATTCAGCATTGTATGCGTTTTATACTTAGCATTCGTGTGCGAATCGTATCTTATTGTTGCTCTACAACTTTGTATTTGGCTATATTTCCACATCTTTACAGGTTTTGAGATCAGTACACTAACTGTAAGTGTTGAGCCTGGTTCTAGGAGCGTTTACAAGCTCTCTCGTCGAATGGCTACTTTACGATACCTCATTTTATGACTGGTATTACCAGTATTAAAACGTTAAGAGTTGAGAATGACTTTAATGGATAACGTATTTATTTTTTATTAGATTTCTAAAGAAATAGACCGTTACATATTTACGTATGATAGGTGGTAAAAAGCTGGAAAAATTGAATGTTCAAATATTTATAACTATTTATTAATATTTTAATATTATGAAAATATTTTCTTAAAGGTAGAAACATAGATTACTTTATTATAAAAAAATAAACCTTTCAATTTCTATCCATTAATGTATTTTCAATTCAAAACTTTTCACAAATCAGTTGGTACTGCACGATAAGAAAAACGTATTAATAAATCAGAAGTGGAAACATTCATGATATATTAAAATTAATATTATGTCTTCTCTATATATACTATTAAGTATGAAGAACACGGATTTCGTTTCGATGAAATTGACTTTCAAGAAAATCATTGGAGTAAAGCAAGATTATTTTTCAGTGTATTTTCTAGATAAATAGAGAATTGTCCGAGAATTCTGAATTCTTCTCGAATACTTGACTGTAAGTTTGTGCTTTTTTCTATTTTCTTTTCCTTGACATTTCGTTTCTTTACTAAATCTAATATTTAAGTTCTCCAGAAGTTGAAACGAATGGGGAAATTGAGAAAATATTTAAACAAATCAAGACCATGTCTCTGTAGAACTCCTTCATTAGTGGGAAAAAAGGAAGAAATCAGAAATTTTTCAAAAATAAGGAATTACCTAGAGGATTTAAAAGTAAAAAAATCAGCTTGGTATTACTATTGTTAAAGAGAAACAATAAATGAAAAAAAACAGCATGTAAAAATAAGAATTAGATGAAGAATTTATCATCATTTCTCAATTAATATTTTTTAAGTGCTATGTTCATAGTTTATTTAGTTAAAGAGAAGTTAGTATAAAGGTAAACAATACAATTACTATATATGTACATTTGAATCATACAGGAAATAAAAAGGTATATTTTCTTTAGCTTTTTTTAAAATAATGGTTAAATTACGATATATTTTTATCTCGTTCATAAGTATAAGAAACACTTATATTAGCAACAGGAACAAACTGCCCATAGTTACCACCAGAGCATTTGCAAAAAATAATAAATGCTGAATAAAAAAAAAAATGATATTACTAACCAGAATGGAAATATTTTTACATCATTCTGTTGAATATATAAACTGAATGATCAGGATGTTTTCTATAATTCTAATTTGTGTAACTGAAAGAATTTAATTGTTTGACAAATGATACATAAATTTCAATAGCTATCACGTTCTTGAACTATTTAATCACACTGATTTGGATGCTTGTGTCACAGACGTCTAAAACTTTTTGTAGGCTTCTTTTGTTTGTCGTGTATTGCATGTTTTGTCTAGAAGAAAAATGCTTTACTTCGTGTTTGTGCAACATACGTTTACTTCAGCAAAATGGTTTAATGAAATTACGGATAGGGCTTTTTTGTGACGAAAAACTCACAAGATAAATTAACTTGGCGATATTACCGCCGAAGTTAGTGGCTTACATTTTTAAAGCTTAAGTGCTTATTTTTTATATATATACTAGGGGGCCTACCACCTGCGAGCTACGCTCGCCAACCCCCGCTCAGACTTCGAGGCTTCTAAAAGCATGACAGCGTGCTTTGTTTTAGCGTTTTAATGGGGCACTTTTTTATTATCATGGCCTCATACACAGCTGCTGCGACAACTGACGACTGATTTTGGGATTGATAAGTAAAATCAATTACAACTTGAAAACCAGCTTGTATAAAATGGTTAGGTTTAAATTGTGTCTACCTCTCGGACTTTTATAACAACTATCTCTATTCTATTCTTTCTTTTGCGTTTAAGGATGAGAAAAATTCCATCTTCTTGTGAATAACATTAAGAACCACGGTCTTGAAAAGTACTATGTTATAGACATTTTCAGTAACAGGTTTTAATTTTCTTTTTATTTTAGTGCACCACCATGCATATTTTCATGTTATTTTAAATATGTAAATTATTTATTTTAATTAATATGTATATACGAATTTTCTAATAATTATTTATCATACAAAATTAATTAAATATTTTGTTCATGCATGTCTGCATTTATTTGGCATCAATTGATGAGATATTTAAACAAATTTGCTATCCGCGATAATTTTACACCATGTTATGTCACTTGAATATTGTCCATAAGAAAATCGGGTACTTTTCCAGTATAGGATCCTTTGCATTTAGGTTTGGCGTAATTCGAGTTTCGAAAAGGGATAGATTCGTTAATATACATAGATTTGTTGCCAAAAGTTATGAAAACAAACCCAATGAACTTTTGGTGCTTTTCTATTATAGGGGTCTTGACGCCTTTTTTAAAAAGCTTGGCGCAATTTGGGCATCAGAAAGTGAGATTTGGTGCCAAATGACATAAACAGCCATGGAAACAGATTCGACGATTTTTTTGTTTATATGCGTATTTTAATTATACGTATATTATTATTGTTTTTTCTATACAAATTACTTCTGATTATATATAAAATAGGATAAATGACATTTTACGCTAAACAAATTGTATAAATATATTTTTGCTCATTTCTTTTGCGTTTACATAAATGACGTCATTTGGACGAATTTATTCAAAATATTTTCAGTTTATGAATTAAATTAAATGCTGACAGACGATTGAATCCTGTCGATAGAAATGTGATTTTTTTTTTTTTTAAATTTTCCTGAAAAACATAATTTAATCACAATCTTGTCTTCATTATCGATTGAAATAAAGGATAAATTCAATTTCAATTTAAAAATGACGAATAAAAAGAAATCAATAATCCCTATCGGGATCCTTTTCAAATTTTTCCCCTTTTTTGTCACAAAAAAACTGAGTAATTAGTTGCCATCATTACAGAAATGTCATTAAAATTAGAAAAAAATTAATATCTCGAAAAGTAATTCCAATTTCAAAATTCTATCACCAGTTTTGACATCCGCGGATTTTTATGGACAATTGGTATTAATTTCACCATCAAGCGTTTAATATTTTATTAAAAATAGCCCTGAAACATAATCAGTCGTTTAATCAGTTGTTTCATAAAATCGTTCCATAAATTCGTTTCATAAAATCGTTTCACAAATTCGTTTCATTAGGATTTTATATATATAGGGTAGATTTAAAAATTATAAGTAAAGATTATTTTTAAAAATTAATTAGTAAACTTACATTTATGTATCAGGTGATTTTTTTTATCTGTTGCTATTTTTGTGGTACATTAATATACATACTAGCTGGCTTCGCCCGCTTGCTGGCCCCTACTTTTCGAATCTAGGGCTTCGAATCTTGTAAAACCTCAAACCGTATACAACCTCGAATAAGATAAACCCCGAGTTTCGAATCGATACCTCGGATAGTTTTTTTTATTCGATGATGGGAGAAAATGAGACAATTTCGGTGTCTGGGATTATCAAAACGGTAATTTTATTTAGAGATTTCGATAAATAAGTTTATTTTTCGTTAATTTGGATGAGTTTTTTAATTGATATATTTCTTAATTAAGGGCTGACTTCTTCGAAACTGTAACTCCTGAAGGCCCGGATTATCCGCATTTCTTGACACCAAAAGTGTATCGCTGCTGGCTGCTCGCCCCTCTCGAATAGTTTACTCGGGTAAAGACATACAGACAAACAGACGTTTTCGAACATTAATAATTAATAAGCTTTTTCGAATAATGTATTGAATATATTATTTTACATGATAATTAAATTAAATATTCAGAAAGAAATGAAAAGCTCTATGAAATGTTCAGTTATGATTTCTTTTTAGCTCACAGGCTATCAAAGCCTGAGATCTAATGTGCCCACATGTTTTGTATGTAAACACGTATCTATGTCGTGTGTATGTACGTAACGAGATAACTCTTGGTAGAATTATTTGCTTCAAATTTTGTATATAGTTTAATTCTGACAAGGCGCTTCCGTGAATAGTTTTGGGGGTTAATTGGTTAAGTATAAAGGGGGCAATGGGGGCTAATCCCCCTTAATTTAGATAAATAGGTTTTCATGTAGAATTATCCGATTTACTTCAAATTTGGTATACAGGTTTATTCCCATAAGGCTCGTCTCTGATGAGATTTCGAGATTCCTTGGTTAAGTATAAAGGGGGAAAATGGGGTGGGGCTACCCCCTCTTAATTTAGCTAAATGGGTATTCCATGCAGAATTATCAGATTTTCTTCAAATTTGGTACACAGGTTTATTGTCGATTTCTTTATTTTTCGAGGGGCATTATTCTTTGAAATAACAGTATAATAGACAATTAGCGTGAATATCCTGTGATCTCAATGTCATCAGTTTAACTGGGCACTTTTCTTTTTATTAGATTAACAAACCATCTCCTCCTCTATTTCATTAAATAGATAAATTAGTTACTTTTAAATTCTAAATTTAGTTTTATTACGTCTCTATAGTCTGTAAAAAATTTCTCTTAATTAATTTATGAGGAAAAGTCATTAAGTAAGTCACAAAAGATAATTAAATAATAACTTACAGTGATATTCTCTTAAAACCTAATTTTATTTCTCAACATGTTCTCCAGCAATATTTATGCACTTATATCACCGTTTTATCAGAGCCCCAATAACAGCTACCCAACATTCTTTGGGTTGCTGTCTCAGGCACATTACGACCTCAAGTTGAACACAGGAGACAATTCAAAAGTTTGGTTAGCAACTTCTTCAACATCTACCATACAGCTTCGACTTCGCCCCAAGCGATTTTCATCTATTTAGTCCACTAAAAAACCATCTTGGAGGCAAAATGATGTTCACAGATGATGAAAAGGTTCAATTTGAAGTCCTAATGTGGCTGAGACAGGAACTCAAAGAATGTTATGCAGCTGGCGTTGGAGCACTGATAAAACGGTGATATGAGTGAATAAATATTGGTGGAGAATATGTTGAGAAATAAAAATAGTTTTGATGTGAATATCATTGTAAGTTATTATTTAATTATCTTTTGTGACTTACTTAATGACTTACCCTCGTATATAATATTCATGCTAAAATAATATATATGTGTATGAGATTCACAGTTATTAAAAAAATCAACTGTTATAAAAGTTAGATCAATTCTAGACTGTAAAACGTAATCTTGTGAATATAAATATTTTTTTTAATGGAGATGTTTCATCATTATATGGTCATGGTTACATCGATAATATATTTTTCATTTTATTTGAATATATTTTTTAAAACATGACATTTTTGAAAGCTTTGTCAGGCGTTATCATTTATAAAAATTGAATAATGACAAAACATACGAGTAAATCTATTGATCAATAATTTTGTAAATTAGACATAACTTATCCATGAATAACTGTCACAAATTTTAATGCAAATTATTTCTATACATCATACATTTAATGTACAAAAATAATTCTAAAGATTGGAAAAATAAAATATATACCATAAACAAAAGGAGATAATAAACATTTCATTCTGTGAACGAAATAGAAATTAAATGTTTGATATAAAAAATCCGTAAAAAATAAAACTTATCGCCAAAACTCTTTTAATTAAATGATTTCTGTTCTCGTTTCTTTCTGTAGTATTTAAATTAATACGACTAGCGATTAGCTAAAACAAGTTTATCGAAATTATTTTTCCTGTTTTTATTTATTTATTTATTTATTTATTTATTATTTAGAAAAGTTAAATTATATAAAACATTAATGTAAAGCAGTATTTAAGTTTTGTTTAAATATCGTTTTTTACTAACAAAGGATGTGAATTTTCACAATGCTACACAACGTACAACCTACAGAGCGAAAGATGTCCAGGCCGGGGATCGAACTCGGATGTCTTGGTATAGCGCACTAAGTGCTTTACCATTTCATCAATCAGGACGACATGCAGTCTGGCATTTCTCACTCTTATACGTTGGCAAGGCTGCAATTTTCACAGCACAAGATGAAAAGTCATATATGAGCACGCAACTTAGTGGCATACATGAGCATACAACTTAGTGCCATACAGGAGACAAATAAGTTCCCAGCATCGGAGAATATATTTATATTTAATTAAACTTCCAGCGACGAAATTAATACTAACAAAGTATGTGAATTTTCGCATTGAACACAGCGTACAGCCAACAGAGCGAAAAATGTCCAGGCCGGGGATCATATCCGGATACCTTGAAATAGCGCATCAAGTACTTTACCATTTAAGCACGGCGTAGTTTCAGCCATGTTGAAAATTTAATTAGATATAAATATATTCTCCTATGCTGGGAACTTGTTCGTCTCACGTATGCCACTACGTTGTGTGCTCATGTATGACTTTCCAGTTTGTGCTATGAAGTTGCAACCTTTCCAAAGTATAAGTGTGAGAAATGACAGACTGGATGTCGTATCATAGAACGATTTCAGTAAATTTTAGTTATAAATTATTTATACTGTGTTTGAATACTTTAAAAAGTACTTACGTTTGTGATGATCACATCAAAATTAACAATATTCCATAATTTTGAAGTGACATTTTTAAATTTCACTAAATAATACTTTTTAAACTTTGTAACACTGTTGTAAAATTTAATCACAACCTTCGGTTTGCCGTCTGCCTTTTCGTCCGTGCCGTCCGTCCGTCTGCCTGTCCGTGCTCGAACTGTCATATATATACACTTGGATTATTATATAATCAATATATCAATCAATATATTTTATCTATATTTTTTATGGTATGTTGCATTTGAAAATGAATTGTATCGAATTTATAGTTCGTTTACAGGAAAACTCAAAATAATTCAGTTACATTGTGGTCTATGGGGAAAAATTCTTTCTAGTGTATTTTAATGATATACAACTATTGCAAATGTATTAAAATTTATATACATCACTGAAATGCAACTAGAAGATGCTTACTATCGAAGATGGTATATGTAGTACTTATAATTCGTTTACAGGGAAACTCAAAAAATTCCATTATATTATGGACTATGGGGGGACATCGTTTGTGGACAATTTTCTTATGTTTCAATATTACAAACATAATGAAATTGATAGGAATTTTTACGTTACACTAAAATATCATTTCTGTACAATATGGACAGCTGCGCATTTATCATTCATTTACGGGATCGCACAAAAGAGTTCGGTTGCATAATGGTCTACAGGGAAAAAGTGTTTGAAGCGTTATTTTAGTGATTCACAGTATTTCAAACATAATTAAGTTTATATATTACTGGAGTTCGCTACAAGATGCTTTCTGTAGAATATCGTATGCATAACATTTATCTTTCATATGTAGATTCATATGTAGATCACAAAAGATTTGGGTTACAATACTGTATTTTATTGATAATTGCTGTGAGCACATATTGAGTTGCGGTATTACGTTTTTATGCTTAACTAAATTATTCCATACTACGCGGTGTTTATAAATTCAATAGATCATATACAGGGCTACATAAAAGAATTCGTAAGCGTTACTATGTATGTGAGTGAATTGCTTAAAGGGGGTTTTTAAATGAGGTATGAATTTTTGAGATAAACTATAGATTTAATATACTAAGATATATTTGTAGAAAAAAAATAAATTTATCACAAGGCTTTGAAAATAAGTGGATACTTTTCCATCTGTGTATGGCAATTTCTGAAAGTGCGTTTTTAGTAGTTTTATACGTACTTTGCGTTAATTGAATTTTTACTTAATATTTGGCGTGTATTAAAATCTGCAGATAGTATACAGAGCTGTATAAAAGGATTCGAGTGTATTTGCGTCCATTGGCAGAAACTGATAAAGATGAATTTCCTTATGGATAGTTTACCTAATTAAATTTTAACATACTATGTAGAATACATACAAATCTATAGATCATATACAGAGCTGCACAAAAAAAATTAATGCCTTTCCAGCTACGGACGGTAATTTCAAAAATATGGTTTTCAAATGAATCATGCGTTTTCAATGTTACTTAGATAACGTATTTGTTAAACTGTGAGGTTCTTTAATATATTCTGGAAGAATATTGAAATTCTTTAATAATCTATGCTTTACGTATGATTTTTTATATCTATATACAGTTGATTTCTGTGCATAATCAGTTTAATTTATTAGGATAACAAACACGAAGGTTTTTTTTTAAAAGTATTAAATAAAACTTGTAAGTAGTTGCATGTGTTTTTGTGCTAATATTAAAAAATAAAGTGAGACAATGAAAAACAGCTCCATTATATAACATACGTTTCTATAGGCTTCATTTACAAAATTTGTATTAACGGGAGGTGACGCTGCCTAAGAGATCACTGCAATGTCTCGATTCATTCCTTACAAATTCCATGGCTTACGAAAATGCTATCAATGTTGCTAATGACGACAAGTACTTCAATGTCTGGGAGTAGAATTCTAAAGCGATTACTGCATGTAATGGGTTTAGATTTTCCCAGCTACTTAGTCTCGTGGCATTCTCATGACGAAATAATTAGATGTGCTAGCGAAATTAATGACATGTCTTATTTAGTTTACTGGTAATTATTTCTTAGTTGAAAGTTAGAACTTGGAAAAAATTATCTTCAATATTTTTAAATTATTATAATTAACAGATTGATTTAATTTTCAAATGAAAAATTTAATCGGCATAAAATCAGATGAAATTTGTATTTCTTTAGAAAGCAGTCTAGAGCAGCTGTTCTTACCACTGAAAACTTTCCATATTATCTCTCTCTTCGCTGATCGCCAGTCTGAAATCACTCATATTTTTTTTGAATATTTATTATAGGGTATTTAAACTTACGTAGATATAAAAACAAACAATCATGTAATTTTTAACAGTATTCTTAGTTTTCTATTGATTTCACCTGCAAGTTATCTTTCTTTTTACAGTCTTTTATTTAACTGAATCTGGTTTTTTGCATGTAAAGATGGAATTTTGTAACATATTTTTAAACCGTCAGCACACGCGCCTCTTTCCATTACGTTACTACACGCGCGGGATAAATTTTACCCCAATGGGTTTTCTTATGTCAATTTCCCACCGGTTTGATTATAAACAAATATTTATATTTTGAAATAAACTGTAAAACAATAAAGAACATAATTTAACTTAAAGTAAGAAATTCTTGTATATTTAAAACAAAAAATAAATAAAAAAATAAAATCTAGCACTAAGATTTTTATCTGCATAGCATTACATACAAAGCTTTTACAATCCAAATTCAGCCATGAAAATACAAAAAAATGTAAAGCTGATATATCGAAACTGTATGTGCAAGAGTTGTTAAAGTTTAAAACTTAACATTTTCCTATCATTATGGGTTACGTTATAACACGCGCGGGGTAAATTTCCTCCCACGTGATAATTTTATAACAAAAGTATGGAAAATCCACAACCGGAGGTAAATTCTTCTTGGCCACATCTTGATATATTTCAGCTTGAAAGGTACTATAAAGCTCAGAAAGATCACGAACAATTTTCACACATTTTTAAGTAATAGTTATGAGCTGGGGTAGATTTTATCCCAGCGCGTGTGCTGACGGGTTAACCAATTTCCTAAAATGCTAGAATTACAACAACGGCGTTGACAGGTATGTATTCGATGACAATACAACATTTTAATATTTTTAGAACTTAACAATAAAACATATATAAATTAATTTTAAGTTTTTTTTCCGTTAGCTCACTCCAGGTGATAAATCCCCGTAATACTCTTTGTAGCTCGTACATTTGTATAAGAGCAGAAACAAGAATGCGTTTATTTATGCACCAATACACGCTCGCCAAAATATGCCAAATTGATGCGAAACTGCAGCAATGAAACATTTTAAAAGTTAAGAACTACAAAATAAAATATAAATAAAAAATAAAAGACACAAAGGATGTGAGTTATTACTTTACTACACACAGCATAAAACCATCAGAGTGAAAAAAAGTCCAGACCGGGATCAAACCCGGATATCTTAGTATAGCACACCGAGTGCTTTACCAGGATACCAAGATATCTGGGTTCGATCCCCGGTCTGGACATTTTTTCACTCTGTTGGATGTAAAATTTGTAGTAAAGTAATAATTCACATCCTTTGTATTCATTAATTCCAACGTAATTTAAGCCGTGCTGAAAATTTAATTAGATATATATATAAAATAAAGAGTGCAATATTAAAATAAATGCGCTTTTAACAATCAATAGTTTAATATTAATTAATTTACGATTATACATAGAGAAATTAATTTAGAAATCCTAAATATCTAGTTTAAATATTTTTTTTATTTTTTCTTTCCTGTTGCACATCTTAAAAAAGAAACAGAGCAAAAATAATTTTTTTTTAAAGTTCACTTGATTGCACTTTCTATCAAAGCACTGAGTTTTTCATAATCGATTTCGGTGCCCACGCCATGTTAATATATTGTAGCGGAAATTTTGAGGAAAAAAACGTGAATTGCAGTCAGAACATTAAGCGTTATTTTCAAAATTAACATTGAATACTTATAAAAGAGTGTTTCCTAAAAACTATTTTTACTTTTACAATTATTTACTTTCAAAATTTCTTTTTGTATGATAGGGAGAAAATCATACGTTGAACGCGAGATGTTCCAGTACACGCTCGCCAAAATATGTCAAATGGCTGTAAAACTGCAGCAATGAAAATTAATTTTAAAGGTTAAAAACTACAAAATAAAATATAAATAACGAATAGAGAGTGCAATATTTAAGTGAAATACGCTTTTAACAATTAATAGTTTAATATCAATTTATGATTACACATTGAGAAATTAATTTAGAAATCCTAAAAATATAGTTTAAATAAGTTTTAATTTTTCTTTCCTGATGCGCATCTTAAAAAAAGTTCACTTGATTGCACTTTCTATCAAAGCACTGAGTTTTTCATAATTGATTACGGTGTCCACGCCACATTAATATATTGTAACGGAAATTTTGAGGAAAAAACATGAATTGAGGTAAAAAAATTAGGCGTTATTTTCAAAATTAACATTGAATACTGCTAAAAGAGTGTTTCTTAAAATCTTTTTTTTTTTTATTTTTATACTTATTTACTCTCAGTTTTTTTTTGTACGATAAGGGGGAAAAACACATAGAACGCGAGACGTTCACTGACCTACAGTTTAAGAGCAGTTGATGTTACACATAAAAACAAAATGATGCAATTTTGAAACTCTCATTCTTTTTTTCCAAATGTTTTTTTATATCCAACTTCTACTTCTTAAACAGAGTAATTTTACACACATAATAGTAATACTCAAAAATATTTAAAACGTGTTTTAATCACATAAAATATATTTCTATAATACTTATTATCAGTTTATTCAGTTCAGTGCTTACTGAATCTATGCTCTATGTATTTTTTTAAACATAATTTTTGTTCCAACAATAATAGCTAGATAATAATTTGCGCTTTACTCCAAAACAATATCAAATTATATTCGTAATTTAAGCTAATTTTAATCAATGGTAGTGGATGTGTGCAATTTTTAAGTGACATACAATTTGTACATATAAAAATATCATATCGTTTTAAACACGCCATGAAAAGTAAAATCATATAGTTGTACGACGTATTATAAAAATATGTATATAATTATAATGTGATAATACTTGTACAACGTATTTAAAATATACTTTGATTGAACTAAGAAAAAAAGATATTTTATTGTTCAAAGAATATTAAACGTATACTTAGACAATAGATTACGTATTTACAGCCAAGTAACGCAAAAGACGTTTTACATTGTACATCAAAAGAAATAAATCATTTTTCTAGAACTTAGATTACCTACAATACAGTCGATTATCATGGTAATGTATGTTTTTATCTCTAATGGTGTTATATTCCTCTTGCAGAATAAACATGAAAGAAATACATCAACGCATAAAGCCCATAATCTGCAACAATTTTCTGTAAACATTCCATTAAGAAGTTCCTTTTCTATCAGAAATTTCGCCTATGCTTCATTTAACAACGTTTGCTTTTCTTCAAAAACCATAAGATAAAAAGGATCTTTCGCAAAATTGGTTTTCTCGAAGTTTGTTTGTCGTTTGATTAATTTTATCCATTTTTTTTTCTCTAATGCATTTTTATCTTATCAAGAAATAACGTCAACATAATTTTTCAAAAAGACATTTTAATCTAATTTAAATCATCTATCTTTTGTTACATAGATTCAAAATAAAGGCATCATAAAAAGTTTCTTTGAACTAATTTAAGTTAAGGAAAATTCCGCATTAATTGATTTTTGTTTCAGTTTTATAAAAACTGTTTTGCTTATGCATTGTCCTAGTACAAAATTTCATTAAAAATTTCGTACTCAAATTTTACATTTTTAAAACAAAGTTATAGATACTTCCATTATAACTTTAACATTTTGTTGTTTACATTTTAAACATTTAGTGGAAGTTTAACTATTGGGATTAAAAGAAAACCTCGTAACTTTTAAAGAATTAATATATTAGACTGTATTTTAAAAGAATACGATAAGTATATATTAATAGCTATTATGTGAATTGCAGTTTACTAAGCAGGATAAATATGCGTATTTGATGTACATAATAATGGTAGAACTGATAAAAAATATAATATAAGTGTTTAAAACGCTTAGAGAAAAACTACGTCAATAGAAAAAGAACTTACATTGCAACCAACGAAAGAGACAGGCAGTGGCATTCTACCAATCTCGCCAGCTTTTCAGCCTACCTTGATCAGATGAACGTTCAAACTAGTCGGATGTGCCAATCCCAAAACTTTCTTCTATTTCATACGTGTTAAGATTTTAAACAGCGTATTTTTTTAAATTATGCATTTTAGAAACAAAAAAAAGATTAGTTAACTGTATGTTAGTTATGGAGGGGGGGGGGGGATTCGTAATGAAGCATGATCAACAAATAATATATGTATAAAAAAGTGAAAATTTTTCTTAGCACAAATATGCAAATTAAATCTAGATTCGACAATTGTGTAATTCAGTATGATATTATTTTTTTCAACAACTACCGCGCCCATCCCGAAAATTGGAAAAAATAACACAGCGTCATCTTCAGCACCATTTTCTCCAAACTTTTATGCAAACATAGGCCTACTACATTACGTCTAATAAATATAAACTTTTGTCAAAAAATATTTATAAATTCCTCACTTAGTGTAAAAAATCGAGAAAGTCGCGCAAAAATCGCTATCACAGCTTCACTATCCGGGGGACTATCTCTAATTTCAACCGGAACCAAACGGCTATAGTCAAAAAGATATATCTGAAGTTGGTTCAATTCTATGCATAACTTCGTACACTTCTCAATGATACAATAATGAAAATGGCAGAAAATTCGCTATCACAGCGCTCCTTTCCGGCTGAGCTGAATATCCCAAATTTGGGGACCTGTTGGCCATACCCAAAAACATATTATATGACATTTGGTTTGAGTCTATGCATAACTTCAGACCCTTTTCAGACCCATGACACAAAGAAGATACACAGACACACGGAAACGCAGATACACGAACACACAGACACACAGACAGACAGACATTTTGTAAAACCTTGTTTTTCAGGATCTCCGTCCCTTAAAACGTGCAAATACTTCAAAAACATGGATTAAAAAACGATTATAAAGTTTCTTCTATTACAGATAGAAGAAAGTAAAAATGATGAAAACCAGCATTTATTTGTCACGTGATCGCTAAGATGGTCAGAAGTATCGGTATTTATCTCTTTTGTTGTCTGTGAATTATAACTTCGAAAAGGACGCTTTTTATTCTATCCAAAAATAGATAAATCATTTTCTTGCAATTTGGATTTCCTTAAACGCAGTCGGTTACCATGTTTCTAATGGTATCTTACTCCTCTTACAAAATAAAAATGATAGATATATATATCAAATCCTAAACCACGTAATTTACAATAATTTTCTGTAAACATTCCATTATAAAGTTATCTTTCTATCCGGTATTTTGTCTAAACTCCAAATAACCAGTATCTTCAGAGTGAGGAAGCATTTACTCAAAATATTTACCACCTTTTTCGACGAATATAGCCTTTGCTTTGTTTCATTAAAAATGTGTCATGTTTACTAATCTGAAATACTGGTATATATTTTGCATAAAAGAACTCGGCGACAATTTGGCGACAATACATGTAATACCGTTTGCTTTACTTCAAAAAACCATAATAATAAAAAAAAGATCATTCGCAAATTTTGTTTCATGGCAGTTTATTTTTCGATTGAATACTTTTACTTTTTTACTCTTTAATACATTTTTATAATATCAAGCAAGCACGTCAACATACCTTTTAAGAAAAATTATTTAATCTATTTACAGTGTGTATCTTTTAGTGCGTATGTTCAAATGTATTTCACAATAATGAGTTTCTTTCAATTAATTTAAACTTCAAAAAGTCTCTTATTAATAGCAAAAATCCCTTTTCTTTTTTGTTTTATGATCATCCTTTGGCTTATATGTTGTATTTTAAAAAATGATATAAAAGTTTATATTTCAATTTTATCTTTTTAAAATTAAGTTACTAAGTACTGTAAAAGTACTTATTTTCGCGAGCCGTAATTTTCGTGAAAATGAAGTAATCGGTGATTTTGCGAGCTGAAAATTTCGCGAATTTTATATGAACAAAGCCGAAAGTTGAAAAATCCCGAAACTACCTAAATAGAACCCCTTTTGCATAAGGCATTTTAAGAAACTTTCTTTTGTCCGTAAAGTTCGCCCCTCCCCCCCTCTCTCCCCATTGCTCTAAAAACAACACGCGGACACACAACACAAACAAAATGTTGTTCCCCCTGAGATGTTCGTTAACTTGGATCAGACAAACGAAAGTTTGTGCCTACATCTGAATACACATCAGAAGAACGTGGTTCAAAACAAGTGTCCATAATCGGCAAGGAAAATAAAAGAGAGATCACTCTTTTGTAGAATGTTCCCTTTCTGGAAGCTTACTTCCACCACAATTGTTGTACGCTGGAAAAACAACAAATTCTCATCCAAAGTTTACATTTCCCGCGGACTGGGATGTGTGGCACACCGAATCGCACTGGAGCAATACTGACACAATGATTCGATACATCGAGAATATTCTTGTACCTTATTAGGACAAGCAGAGAGAGCTTCTCCGGGTAGTTCCAGAACAACCTAGTGTAGCATTGTTCGAGGTTTTTAAGGCACACCAAGATCCTATTTTTCTGACTGAACTAGAGAAGAGGAATATTATTCCAGTTTTTCTGCCCGCTTCCTCCAGCCTGAATAAGGGGAGTTCAAGCGTTTGCTCAAGAATGAGTTTATTGAGTGGTATTCTATTGAGCTTAAATTTCTAGAAGAAAAAGAATCAGTGGACCTGCGAATATCACGACTAAAACCGATTCACACTCCTTGGCTTGTGCACACATTTAACGGTGTTGAAGCCAAACATGAGATAATTGTAAATGGCTTCAAAGAAGCTGGTATAATTGTTTTAAGGGAATGCGCTGCATTCTATTAGTGTATTATCATTTTCATTCAACAATAGTTGTAAATATTTCGGAAATTTGTACTTATTTCTTATTTAAGTAACTGTAATCATATAAATTTTGGATAAGTGAAAAATTTTTGATTTTTTTAATATTAATTGATGCGAAAAAAAAATATTTCGCGAGGCTTAAATTTTCGCGATTACGACGAAATTTCGCGAAAATTAAAGCCTCGCGAAAATAAGTGCTTTTACAGTATATAAGTTATAAATTTTGATTTTTATCATTTAAGTATTTCTGGGAACTTTATCTGTTTCGGTTAAAAGAATAATTCCTTTGCTTTAATGAAAAATTATTTAAGCCTTAAATTTACCGAAATGATGACAAATATATACCAATAACCATTATGTATGTTATTTGGAGTTTACATATAGATTGAATGTAAATATGTATATCCTATGCAATATTCCCTGAAAAGAAATATCTTAAACGAAATATTGTTAATTTGTTTTAAAAGTAAGCTTCAGTTCCCTAATGATTACCAAGGTATTGGATTTAATTTTTTAAAATTGTAATTTCTTCATTAGCGCTCATATATACTATATGGCTCTTCGTCACCGGACACTTTCAATTTTAGACATTTTTCGAATATTTAAATATATGCTCGACGGATTCTTCTGGAACTTAAGAATTATAAAGAATATAGTTGGCCTCATATTTATCAATGACGATTTGATCAGGAGAACAATTAGGGGCCCAACAAAAAATCAACGAAAAATAATAATATTTGGGATTATCCTGTAAAATAAAATGAACGAAATGATGTATAACTACAGCACACGAATATGAGGATATTGTGTGCAATGTGTGTATTCATTTGTGTAAGAACAGCACGTACTAGGAGTACCGGTTAATTCCCGCTGTTTTTTATTGATTTTTGAAGCTAAAAATACATAGGAAATAATAAAAATGGATTATTCAAACCAGCGGCCATCGCTAGCTACACATTTTTCTCATCTGTCTGGCAGTTTGTGGATGCCTCGCCAAAAAAATTGTTCGTTTTTTGAGCCAAACCAGTCATCGAGCCATTTTTTCACATTTTCGTAGGAATCGAAGTGTTGCTCTGTCAATGCGTGCGACATTGATGAAAACAAATAGTAGACGGACGGGGCCAGGTCCGGAGAGTACGGCGGGTGAGGCAGCAGTTCCCATCCCAGCGCTTTTACGGAGTCCGTGACCAAAGTTGTGGTATGAGCCGGAGCATTGTCATGCTGCAAAATCACTTTTCCATGTCTTCTAGCCCATTCTGACCGTTTTTCGATCAATTCATGGTTCAAATCCATCATTTGTTGTCGGTAGCGTTGGCCATTAACTGTTTCGGACTGATCTGACACGGATCTTCGTCGAGCAAAGCTTCCAATTCGGGATCTTCAATTTTTTTTGGTGACCTGGACGTTCTTTGTCTTCAACGCTGTAATCACCACTTTTAAATCGTCGAAACCAATCTCTGCATGTTGTTTCTGATAATGCATTGTCACCATGAACTTTCACAAGAGTTCTATGACTTTCAGCAGCCGATTTCTTGGAATGAAACAGAAACAAAAGCACAGTCCGCAAATACTCTTTGGAAGGAACGAAATTCGACATTTTTGAGCACGAATATTTATATGATGTTATTACTTTGAGAACTTTTGACATTTATGGTTTTCAAGCCTTATGTTAGTACAACAAAACACACTATATGTCAAATGATTGAACGTTGCATTAATAGCTGCTGACATCTATTAAGTAAAACAGCGGGAATTAACCGGTACACCTAGTATCTTCATGAAAATTTAGCAATTTTTTGGAGTTCAAAAAATTATTGCATGTTTTTTGTTTATATCACGCAGGGTTATCACCAAATTTAACACCAGTTTCAGACAATTTGACAAAATGTAGTAGAAACTTTATAGTGCAATTGAAATATAAATATATTAAACATTTGAGGAAATACTTGTATGAAATACAGTTGTATGAAATATTTTTTATGTGCGCATGCATGAACGATAACAAAGATTTATTTTCATTACTTAATAGTCAAATCTGTACAGCAACTCATATAAAAAAATCAGTCAAATATCGTGAAAATTTAGAACGATATCGGCAATGGACTGAGCTGGTTTTTAGTTGCTCTCTAAAAGTAGCTGAATGATAAGGGATTTTCTACAAATTGTCATGTTTAATTTTTATACTATTTTTCATTTTTACTTACCCATCATACGTAGTATAGAGTATGTCTTGTAATCGTTTAAAAAAATGACCGGTTTTATACGTTTCAGACATTGGAGATTCCGAAAAATATATTTTTAGAAAAAAAATTGCTGTCTGTCTGTTTGTCTGTCTGTGTCTGTGTGTCTGTAAACGCTCTATCTGCGGAACAAATTGAGATATAGACTTGAAAGTTGGTATGTATTTAGTATGTAATAATGAAAAGAAGTCTATTGAATTTCAGCAACCTCGACTATCCGGAACTATTTTTTTCGGATTCTCGAAATATTCGTTCTGATAAAATGTATATAAAATTTTTCGAAATTGTTTATTTTAAGGAGTAAATCTAAAAGACAATAAAAAAAGATTAATTTTATATAAAAAATTAAGTCTATCGGCTAATTAGTTGCCGAGTTATTTGTAATAATATTTTCTACACTCTTCGATTTTTTATGACACTGTATTTCATTCAAATTTCAATTCAAAGATATATTTTAAATGGAAATGAGGTGCTTAATCCGACACAGTAATCTGTTAATTAATATGATTATCATTTTTGAAGTTATATGGATGTTTCTTTTACGCAATTCAGTAATAGTGCATTTAAAGCGAGGCTAACGAAAAAGAAAGGCTACCGCGGTGCTTTATTCATATCTTTTTTTACAGACCGCGGGAGTCATGTGATGCTCGAATGCACCAATGAAGGTGCACGAAAAGAGCATCACGTCACTCTAGCGGTCTGTAAAAAAAGATAAGTGGAATGTACCGCGGTAGCCTGTCTCTTTCGTAAGCCTCGATTTAAAGTTTATGACGTCATCAAGCCACGATTTTATTCGAATTGCAATGCATTTTATAAATATTTTACACATGTTTTATTTTCATATTTTATATTATGCATATCTATGATGGGTAAGTATTACGGTGGAGAGAACAAATAAAAATCAGCTTACTCTATCGCTGATATCTTTCGGAATTTTCACGATATTTGACTATTTTTTTTATATGAGTTGCTCTAGAGAGTTGACTATTAAATGAAAAATTCATGAAAAAAAAATTTTGTTATCGTTCGCGCATGCGCATATAACACGTATTTCATACAACTGCTCATATTTCATCAAATGTTTAACATACTTATATTCCAATAACACTATAATATTTCTACTACATTTTGACAAGTTTTCTGAAACTGGCGTTAAATTTGGTTGAAAACCCTGCATGATATAAACAAAAAATCCCTGACGGCTCGGCCAACAGGCACAAGTAGATTTCGAAGATGCAGACCGTGGGGCGCCTGTTTGTTGAGAATTGTGAAGAAATTACCTTTTGCCATGATGCGGCTGTTGGAACGGCCCACTTCGAAACCTAACTTGTTTGCAGGCGGAGCCGGCAGGGATTTAATTTTTTTATTTTATTTTTTTTTTTTTTGCTATAAGGGTTGGTCCTATAAAACACTTGTCAATATAAAATTTTTAGATAATATTAAGAGGATTTATAATAAATTTAAGCGGATTTGATATCTTGTGAATGGACGAAGTTAGCATTCTTTTCTTCTAAAACCCCCTTCCCCCCCCCTCTTGGGGCCAATTTTAATGATATCAAAAATCTGTCATACATAAATTTTCAGGTATTTTCCTTGAAGTAATATCAACATTAAACTGATCCAATACGTATCATAATTGAGAAATTATGGGCGTTTTCCTGTTTTCACAAAAAGACCCCCCCCCCCCACACTTCCCTCCCCTTGGTTCGATTTTGCCCATTTACGAACTTGACAGAGATTTTATGCCCCTTGATTTTATGTATAATTTTGGAAGAGATTTGTGCAAAATTATTGACGTTATCATGTCCATAAGAAAGTGACATAGATAGATAGATAGATAGATAGATGAAGTTTTGAACTGGGGGTAGTTTTGGGTCATGATCGGCGTAGATCTGCAAAAAAATTTCAAAAATTCCAACTTAGGGGAGAATGTAATAGGTAGTATTTCTTACGAAATCTACCTAAAAACGTGCAAGGATTTTTTGAACTTTAAAAACTAAATCGCTATATCTTCGAGAATATACGTGCTAGTCTTACACAAATGAATTCACATTGTACAATATCCACACATTCGTGTGCTGTAGCCATAGATCATTTCGTGCATTTTACTTTATAGGGTGATATTATTGTTTTTCTTCAATTTTTTGTTGCCACCCCCCCTCCCCTCATTCCCCTCAAATCGTCATCGATAACTAAGTGGTCAAACATATTCTTTATAATCCTGAAGTGCGACATTCATATCTTTAAATATTCGACAAAATGTATAAAATAGAAAGTGTCCGGTGACGAATGACCATGTAGTGTATAAATTACACTCTTGTATTTAACTGAAATTACTTCTTATATGTAAATAGGGAATTTTACAATTATTTTTTCAATGACATCCTGATACGCTAGATTTATAAACATTATGTACATAGACATGTTTCCGATAACAATACATCGGTTTAATATTCTTCAGAACATACTTATAAATTAATAAGTTAATTTTAAGAAATGTTTACAGTAGCTTGGAGCAGGTGATAAGTCGTCAAATATTCATTACAGTTAGAACTGTATTCAAGTTCTAACGAGAATGAAGCTATTTATGCGCTAAATAAGGATTGCTAAAATATGTAAGCTGGCTGAGAAGCTGCAATATGAGATATATGAGATATTTAAAACACTAAAGATTAAAAAATAAAACTTACGTAAAAATTAAAGATTGTAGTATTCTTTTAATACACTTTTATTAATTAATAATTTAATATTAATTAAAAAGAGGATTTTACGTTCAGAAAACAATTTAAAAATACCGAATACACAGTTTAAATAATGCTTTTAATTTCTTTCCTGCAGCCTTAACTTACAAAAGAAACAAGGACAAAATTGTAATATTTTTGATAAATTCACTAGCTCTCACTATCTACCAAGCGTGAATAAAAGCGGTGAATTTTCTATAATCGCTGCCCATGGCAATTGTATTTTTTCGAATTGTATTGTGATTAACTTAAGGTATCTGACTAAGTTTAAGAAGTGGTTTTCGACCAAAATTGTCAAAATGGTTTTATTACATTTTATTAAAGCGCAACTTGTTACCTTTCCAAAACTGTATTTATTTTTATTGTATGACAAATAGAACCGGAGTTGTAGCGGTTATTAAACTACTCAACAGTTGTCACTCAAACTGGAAATACTGTTTAAAGGACCGGAAGTACTATGTTAATGTAATAACTAAGAGGGGGGAGGAAAACTATGGCCTTCTAGAAATAAACAAAGGCTCAGTACTTAAAAAAAGAGTATGGCTCATAAAAACAGTGAAGTTTAGTTAAATGTAAATTCTTGTACTAAAACATAAATCTAAACTGTAAATTCATTTTTTGGAAAATGCAATTGTTGGTGAAAATTCCATACGCAAAACATAATTTTTCAAAAAGTTATTAGAATAGTACTATGAAATTTATATTGTATCTTGTTTATACTATTGTGAAGGCAATGAACTACAGATTTAATTTTAGAATAATTATTTTTTGTTTTATGTATGTTTTCGTGGACCGACATCGAGGAATTTTAACAGAATCAGCACGTAAAAAGGTGCGATATGCTATGTTTTGAAACATTTAAAATACCTCTTAGACTTTAGTTCATTGCCTTCACCAATGTCGAAAGTATGAAATGTAAAAAGTAAATTAAGATACATACAACATATTTTTCTGTAGTGCGCTTTGCTTATTGGGCCAAATTTCACTAAATTTTACCACAAAATCCCCCATTTATAGAAATTTCATCAATGAATGAAATATTTTTCACCTTTTTTTCACAGTTTCTAGTTTAATCTTAATAAAAAAAAGTTCAAAAAAATAATTAGATAGCTTTTTTGGAAAAAATTGTTCCGTACGTAGTCAGGCACCTTAAACATGTACAAATGTTTATTAAATCAGTGTATGATCGCTCTCGTTGCATGATCATGAAACTCTCAGATGTAATACAATGTTCATATAGTTATATCATTGAATTTTGTCTATAAGGCTATTAAAATACTGCCTTAAGGAAAATAATTCAACGGACAAAAGATCGGTTAATCGTCCCATGCACGAAAACCCCCTTAAACCTTTTACGGATGTCTCCTTTCAGTTCTGCAGACGAAAGTGTCCCCATAATTCTTGCACCTTAACTAAATAACTCTAAATATTTCTACGCAATCTTCGAATAGAAAAAAATCATTTACAAAAAATATACTGTTCTTCGGCAAAGTAGTTTGATCACTGTTATTGTTAGAGAGATAATAAACTTAATTGAAACATACATCTTGCAACAGGAACGTAGAGATGTTTCTTTTTTTTTAATTCCTACTATTAGCTCACACTCTCTCTCTATATATATCTTGTTCAAATTTTCAATCGTTAATAAAATATTTTCTATTCATCCACTCAAGTTCAAATAAATTTTTTAAAACTTGTAGTGGATGACACTTTATGTTAATACAGTTTTTTCAAATATTAATTCATTAATTAAATTAAATTAATTAATTTTAGTTTTAAATGGGAGAAAAAAAATCCTCCCATTGTTTTCATAAATGAAATGGAAGATTTATCTCAAATGAGTGATGCCACAGAAATAAAATACCGCAACGATGATTATAAAATAATGTTCAATAAAGACAACGTGGGACATTAATGCTGCGCGGGTTTATTTTATATATTTATGATTAAAAAGTAAGAATTGACTTTTAAAAAAAATTATATTACTTGTTAATACTGTTTTGTCTAATAGTAACTTGTTATTTTTTAATTCGCAGAATTTGAGTGGATAAGTTGAAAATTACTATTTAGAAATAGTGATGCAGAAAAAAGTACCTCTATGAAAAGTCTATTGTGCAGTAGTTGATAACGATTACATTACTGTAGAACATAAATCTAAATATTTACATATTGAAAAATAAAAACATGTTTTTTCGTAATTATCCCAACATACAGTAGACTTAATTGAATGTAACAGTAGGATGATAATTTTGAGTTTAAGTGCTTGTTACCCTTTATTTAAACAAATTCATTGCAATTGACTTTCAAAACCCTTACAAACTTCAGAATATGTTTCTATGAAACACTATGATATCACTATTTAATAATGAAAGCGTGAAAGAACAATTTTTATGTCAGGGATTGAAAAATAATGCATAAGCGTCACAAGTATATCCAAAGTCATTGTGATATAAATCCTTTTAAAGTCATCTCCCAACTATGCGAAGTAGTATTACCAAATAAATACTCCGCCAAACATAACATTTTTAGAAAGAATACTATTCAAAGTTTTTAAGTGTTTGGATTATTATATTCAATATTTTTATACACTTAAAAATTCTCAAATATGTGTTTCGTTAGCTATAATTTTAAAATACTTTGAAACAAACTGTAACTTTGAAACAATCTTCATACGTGATGTCACGTACACAGTTTTTATCATTTTAGCCTCGACAAACATAGTTTAAAGAACGTTTAAAAGCTATTTTACCAAGAATAAAAATTCAAAATGTCTTATTTAGTACAAGGTAAATATATATATGTGTGTGTAAAGGCTTTAGAATCTATCAAAACTTTGAAACTTCTCAGGCATTAAATGATAGAGATAAGAATGTTTGCTTTAAAAAATGCATTCTTTGTTTTCAAGGTTATCGCTACAGATATTTTTTGGTAATTGGATAAAAAAGATGCTTTAAAATGATTTTATTCAGTCAATCGAAATAACATCAACTATCGGCTACAAACAATGTTTTGAAAAAGTGTGTAAATTTATGTAACTAAACTGCTAAGTTAAGTATTAATTTCCGGAGTAATTTTAATGTAACGGTACATTGTGGTCAAAATGAAAAAAATGATGAGCATAAGCGTCAACGACACTTTGAATTTCGAATTGAACCATATAATTTTTAAAAAGTTTAAACAGGCATTTAAAAATAAAAATACATAATTCATTTAGAAAAATAAAATATTACGCACAAAAAATTCTTGTCATTAGAAAAGTTAAAGAAGCTTTTGTTATAACAAAACGGTAAATTAAACAAACACATTAAGAGTAGAAAGAAATTCTTTATTAAGACTTAAATGATAACATGGATGATTGTCTCTTGATAGATGACGACTTAGATTTATAGGATTGCGGTTTTAAACTATCGGTTTTTTTACTGCTAATGACTTAATGAATGCAATTCAGCTTCATTAAAAAAATAATTAATATGTATATTTTTAAGTAAATCTATTCCCAAATTTTTCGCATTAACAATGCGTAAAGTTATAATTATTAAAGTTTATATATATATATAACTTTATTAATATTAGTACATTATTGATAAATTATTAATATTTCAAAATATTTTCAAATAAGTGTTGTTTTTGTCAAAAAGTGATGTCTATAGTAATAGTGTAGAATAGTATATAATTGAATTTTTTTTTTTGTCATATGTTTCTGCATATTTTTAGGTAATTTCTCTTTTATGGAAAAAAAATAAACGATTAGAAAATATATTGCATATGCAATTTAAACTGATGATCGCCAGATTATTTTTTTTAATGCACAAATGTTTTTTTTTTTTTTTTTACTTTAACGATTTATTTTATACATATTATGTGAGAGTTATTAAATTTAAAAAAAAGTAATTGTTATTAATGAAGTCATATATTGATTTTGTAGTACATTTTCCGAATTATTAATTGAACGTTCTTATAAATTTGTATAATTTTTATGCATGCATAACTAAGAAAACACCAAAACTATCTAACTAACAGTGCGAGAAAAATGTCAGGAATATCAAGAAATCATGATTTTTTTGTAAGCAGGCTAAAAAATGGTATATATATATTTTTTTTCAAAAACTATGAGACATACAGGATTAAGTACTTGAAGTATGGTATAACAGAACAATAATAAAATGTAAAAATAAAAAAAAAAATTATCTAGAAAATAGCAAGAGTAGCACATTTATGAATAATATTAATTATAAATATGGTAAATTAGGATAGAAGTTTTTAATAGAATGTTTATAATGAGATATTTACATTTTTACATATAAAGGTACATATTGTGCTAGACATAAAGCATTAGTAATTTATTACTCTGAATTAAAATAGTATAAAAATACAAAAAAATAATCTACCATTTTAATTAAATCTGCATTTGGACACTAAAGTACTTTTGTTATTTTTGTCTTTGGTTGAAACGTAGAAATGTAAATCTATGATTGACAAACTTCATAAAGAAATTTAACAATATTTTGATGTAAATTTCAATTTAAAAAATATTAAAATAATATTAATAGTTTTAATTAAAACTTACGCAGAAATTTAAAAATTAATTAATGTTTGCAAAAAATATGATATAACTTTTTTTTTTTCATCCAGTTCAAGCAAACTCCCACTTTATTTTATCAAGAAATAGAAAGTTTTAAAAAATCTCGATTTTTTAAAAAAATTTTTAATAAATTAAGCCTTATTTTTTTTACATTCTTTTTTTTTTTCTTTTAATCTGACCCCTCCTCATTCCTGTTCTGATATAAGAAACAAAATCCCAAATTTGGCCAGCATATAATTTAGTAATATAAAATTTTGTACGCTTTTGCGTAATAAAAAATTAGACGGAACTACAATGTTCACCGTAAAAAAAATTAAAACAACACTCCCTGTTCAGTCATTAAGACGAAAATTCAAATAGTATAATTTCCATCCTCTTTAATAAAAAGGTATGTGTTGCTGATGACTGGGATTTTCGCTAATCGTTGCCACAGATTGATCTCGGAAAACGAAACATTTGAAATTACTGAAAAAACTAATAGCTCAAAAAGTATTTGTCAGAAAATTGTTAGACAAACTTCGTTATAAAGGTAAAAAATTGTATTTTTCTTGATATAAGTTTCAAATCCACTGATTATGCCATTTTTCAAATATTGAATTTCAAAAATTAACAAATTTCACAATGGAGTACCACAGCGAAAACTTCACGGGTAAGAAAATAATAACAGCAATGTGTCAGCACGAGTCACAAATTATAGTAACTGTATTATTCTGTTTAAATATAAAAGTGAATTATGATGTCACGAGTGCATGATTTTTATTTAATTCTCGACAAATACTAGATGCGCCATTTCTTTTCAGTTATGTATAATATAGGTTAATTCACGTTATTAAAAAATTTAGCTATAAAACATATAAATCAATGGAAAACGGTAGGTAATAAATTGTAAACGTAATAATAAACCGTATTAAAAAAACATAACTTAGTGAAATAAGTATCCGTTTTTGTGTTATTTTAGGATATTCCAGGTAAAGGTACAAATTACTTTAAAATACAAGGTTAAATTCACTGATATATTTCGTTTGGTTCAAGGTTCTTTTGGAGAAACCGACCAGCGCAGCGGGTGTAGTCTGCTAGTAATATTAATAATACTTATTATGTTTGGGGCAATTTAATCCTATAGATTGCAGATATAGCGATAGCACACCAATTAGCAACTCCCTCAGGTGGGTGATATATACCGAAATTTAACCAGAACCACATAATGTCAGTGTCCAAGTAAACATGAAGTCTCAGAGAAAGTCGTTCATAAGTTCATGAGTTATCCTCACTCACAAACTTATGAATTATATATTAATAAGATAGATAGACAGACACACAGACACAGATATCCAAAAATAGTTAAACCCTATTCAGGATACTAGCATGAAACTTTTGCTTCCAACGTATATTTCGTTTAATTTAATATGAGTTACTATAAAACTACATATATAAACAATTCTCGACGTTTCGGTTATTCTTTATAACCATCTTCAAGGGAAAACTTTCATAAATACAAACAGCAAAAAAAAAAAAAATATGTGTTACATAATTGAGTCAAATGTTCCAGCTGACAAGACGCTAAAATAACGGAATTTACAAAACATATTCAAAATAAGCCAGGTGGTGCCCCCTATGAATCAGCTAATTAACTGGAAATCATGTTCAACGAAATCAAATTTTCTTCAAAATACATTTCCAGATAGCCGGAACAGAAAATGATGAGTTATCGTTACAAATTCCATCTTTTCTTAATGAAATTTCTAGAGATTCACGGATGTAGGCTTTAAAAGGATTGTTTTGTCTGGAAATAACTTTAACGTTTTCAAAATTCAGGACTATTCAGGACACCTGAAAATAAGTAAATCTGTCAAACATCGGAAGTTAAATAATTTTACGAATCCAACACTTTCTTTCTACGAATATAGATAAAGTAATAATAATAGAAACAGATGTCTAACACGTAGACAGGTTCTCCTGCTTCAAGACAGTAATAACTAAAATACAATATGTAAGTGAATGTAAGCCGTTTTAATATGACAGGTAACAAAAGTGATTAGTTGTTAATCTTTTTACAATCACTTTTACGGTATCATCAATCTTCTTAAAGCACTGATCATTTAGTAGTAAAAAAAATAACTCTTAGTACATCATTTTTCAGTTCTTGAATGACGAAGTAAAAAATATTTCCGTAAGCGAAACTAACAGAATAATAAACACAGACTTTAAAAAAAAGTCACATGCTGTTTTATCACGAAATTTTCATAGAGGAATGAGAGAGGTATCACTAGAATGGCACTTGTGTCTACTTTCAAAATATAAATACAATATTTGATTTATGCTTTGTCTATTTAATAAAAATTTGACCAATTTTGAATTTTGAAAAAGTTACACCCACGTTGGACGTCATATTTCAGTTCCATGAGTCAAGGGCAGCACAGAAAATGGTATAGATCGTACACTGTTAAAAATTTGCAGCAAACTGTCCAGTCATTCGACCGTTTTTTGAAAAAACGGTTACATAACCGTTATTTAACTGTATTTTGACCATAATAAGGGCAATAACAAGGTCAGTATAGAGTTAAATTACGGTTATGTAACCATTTTCTATAAAAACGGTCAAATGACTGGACAGTTTGCTGCAAATTTTTAACAGTGTACAATTTTTACTTAAATCTTACTACAATTAGTTTGAGGATGCCAAATTTAATTTAAGCGGAAAACTAAATTATATATTCCCAATATTAACATCAGATTGAAATTTTCTCTTTAAATGAGAATGAGGCACAATGAATAAACCCAAATATATATTATTTGTATTCTAAACCAATCGTTTAATTATGGGAAATTATTAATAAATCCATATTAAAAATGTATATATACCGCGTTAGAGTAAAAATGATGTTCAAAATACAGACGCCCATCAAAAAGAAACTAAAATGCACACGCGTTAGAGTAAAAATTGTGTTCAAAATGCAGGGGCCCTTCACAAAAAATGGGATACGACTCCTGTTTGAATAAAAAGGCCCTTTCACAAAAATAAAATTGTTACACGTTATGTTACGGAGAACCTTTCTAAAATTAGTTCCTTCCTCCTCCCTCCTGTTTCAGATAAGAGTGAGGGTCGAGATACAAAATCCTTCACAAAAATTGCATACGTCCCCTGTTTGAAGGTAAAGGCCTAAGTTCTCTAAAGACCCCTTCACGAAAAATGGATCGATCCCTTTTTTAATAAAAAGACTCAAGTTCTCTACAGGCCTCTCACAAAAATCCAATGTATTTAAGGGAGGCTAAAAATACAGCATGCACATCGATATGAGTTATGTTCAAAATACAGGAACCCTTCACAAAAATTCGCGTATTTTTTACTCTAACTTATGTCGAATTTTTGTGAAGGATTACTGTATTGTGTTGCCGAAGGAAATTTTGATAGGAAGTTAGAAATTCGGATTCAGTGACCCAAACACATAAAGTAAGTCGAGTTCCAGAACTACCATTAATTTTTCCAGGTAAAATCCTCTATTGCCTGGACAAAACATGCGATGCTGGATTGATGCTAAAAAAAGATGTTGGAAGAAAAGGGGGTAAATGAGGGAATAGAGTGCGAGTAAAAGAAATTCTTTAACCCCCAGTCAGATATATAACGAAGTGACGGATGGTTAAGGGTTACAACTGAGGATGCTCCAGCCGGAGTGGAAGCGTTTTTGTGTAATGGTAATAGTTTTATGTGAAACTTTTAAACATTTTTAATAATAGACTGTTTTTATGGAACATTTAACCATGTTTTTTGGTAATGTCTGAGTGTAAAAATGTGTAATATGAAGAGTAAATATTTAAAACATAATTTAAATGAAATTTAAGTACCGGGACTATTTATTTTTAGTCGCATATTTTTTTTTTTTTTTTTTTAATAAAATTATGTACAAGTACTACTTTTGACACAATAATATCTTGTTTATTTGGGTTGAATCTATTGAGTTGACGGTTGGATTTTGTTAAGCATTGTCCCTTTTTGGACATATTTCTAAAGGAGGGATACTTTCAGGGAGTACTTTTGTAGAAAAAGTGACTTGAACTATCGTTCTCGTTGAAAGAAAACCCTCAAATTTATTTGAACAAAAGTATTGTAATCCTGAAATGTAATTTTTAATGTAACAAACTATACATGCTACAATGTATACATTTATTTCTTTTGTTTATTAAAAGTTTCAACTGAAGTCAAATTTGAAAAATTATAAATCATGTCTGTCACATAAATATCACTAATAATAAAAAGTAATTGAAGTACTTTAGCATAAAATAACCTAACTTTCACTCAAATATCATTATATTTTCTAATGTTCTTCACACAAAAATGACATGTTACCTGATTTTTGCCTTTCACTCTCAAATGTGGAAGTCTGTCCACGAGTTTTCCAGATTTTTTTTAAAACTATGTTTACGTATCCCCCCAATACACCCCCAAAAAATCATCGTTCATAATTACTTTATTTGATCTCAGTTAAGATTCAAATGTAACGAAATAATGCAACAATTTAAGGCACTGCTATACGAGATATTGAAAATGATGAGCATAGACCATCTGCTAGACATCCGTGTACAGATGAAAGTACGCTCTTTAATTTTCAATTGTGTCGACCCTTTTGTAATTGTGTAATCTTTAATCATAACTGGTAATGATTACTCAGTGTTTGCAACTTGAGGAGCAAAATGCATAGCACTTAACAGAATCAGAAAATTTCCTTTATTGGAACATTTGGTCACAATTGTTGGTAATTTTTGAAATCACAAAACAAATTAATATACTTATAGCAATAGTTTACCTATAGTAGTAATTATAAACTGGGGTAATTCTGGTAGGTTCACAAAAGTGCAGCTTTTTTTCTTCTAATTATTTTGAAGATTCAAGCTTGTAAAAGAGTTATCTACTGATATATTTCTGCTATTTTGTTCTGTATCTCTCACCACACATAACACTACTATTTTTCTTTGATTAATTTCCCTGGAGATTTTTTTTTTATTTTCCTCTATACATCTGCATATTAGAAACATAACAGATTTGCTGTCACAAACAGCTCAAATTTTAATAACATACTTTCCTGTTTCAGAGAGAATGTATTGACAAAATATACAATTACCTTTAAATGTCACTAATTATCTATCAATTGTAACATTCTCATCAGGACGTATTGATCTTGTAAATGATCAGTCCAGGACTCAAATATGTTTCTAATTAGTGAGAGCTTATCATCAGATCCGTTTATGTGCTTCAAATCAGCATAATTAAATCGTATGTAAAAATATATGTGTTTGAATCAGTTTGTATACTTAGATTTATAAAAAAAATCGGGCAATCGTCATTTTCATTTCAGAAATTGACTATTGCTTTATGTGATACAAAACTGCAGTAAATACCAACATAAAAAAAAAAAAAAACACATCATTTCCCCTCTTTCGGTATTTTGAGAATAATTTCGGAATACAAACTGCACATTTTATTGAAATATATATTTTTTGTTTTTAAAGTTATCTTTTATAGAAAAAGTTATTACACAAGTTCTATACCTTTCTTAGTAGGAGACAGTATTGTAAAATATTAAGTGGTTATTCGTAAATTAATATTTATTCAAAGAAAAAAATATTAAAAAGAAAAAATAGAAATATGTAATTTAAAATTATTTAACATAAATAACAATACAAATACATTTGCTTTTACTCAATCAAAAAAATTCTCCACTGTATTCATTGATATGTTAGAATCGACATTACAACACTCGTCAGTCAGAAACAAATTATTATCACCGTAATCGTTATTTTCTATTTCATCGATATCATTTTCATCACGTAGGAATTACACTATGTCTACCTCACCTTATCGAGTTTTCTGAATCATTTTCTACATTTATAATCCGTGAAATTACTTCTAGTGTAAGATATTTTGGTATTCTTCCCACCAATCCTGAAAAAATTCTAATGCTTAAAGATTCTAAAATAACATTCCGCAAAAGTATCAGGATTCTTCTGTTTATTGTGGACATTTAGTTAAAACATAGTACATCAGTTTTGCTAAGTCATTTTATTATGACGTGAATTCTTGCGAAATGTTTCTTGGGTCACCTGTAATCTCATTGGCATTTAGTAGTATAAATGGAAATAATCATAAAAATATACTTAGACGTGGAGTTCCTTCGAAGAAATCGCTTGATGATGTAGCTGAGAATAGCAGCTTGGAGTTTCTGTTGAAGAGGCCATTAATCTCTGCGTGTAGTATTTATAGGAATTGAAGTTAGGTGAGTGCAGATGGAGCGTGGAGCTTATACGTGTATATTAATATGTCAAATAAATCATATTTTTTTTAATTTAATTTCCTGCCTTAAAAATCCATATCATTGAATATTTTATTTTGGTTTGCGGTAACATAACTATTGCAATTTGACATTCTAATTTAGTATGAACCTGGGCTCATCAGAATTTCGTCTCAGCCAATTTTCAACTCTGCATTTTTCTTTTTACAACTTCACTCTTTCGTTTCTAAGATACATCTCCCTTGTCTCTTCAAATCACGTACTTTTTTTCATCGAGAAACCAGGGGAGACTCCAATATCACTGGATAGTTTCATGAGGAGGGAGGTTTGCACTTTTGCAGTGGCTGTTTAGTGATTGTTCAATCGTATACCATCTACGTGGGTAGTACAACGAAACGTACCTCAGAAATTCTCCCGAAAGGTAAAATGCAGTTGTGCATTGCTGTACACATCACATTTCAAAAATCCATCGTAAATACAACTCAATAGTCATAAATTTGCTATTGCTGCCACTGTCTAAGTTGGCGGCATATGACTCTAGAGGCATAATTTTATGACCCTTGTAAGTATCGACGTTTACCTCTTGTGACTATGCGTTAATTATTATTAAAATTAAAACGTATATTTTTACACATATATACATGATAATATATTGAAAGTATTGTAAAAATTCGTATTCTTTAAAATTTGCTATTGCTGCCACTGTCTAAGTTGGCGGCATAAGACTCTAGAGTAGGGTGGTCCTTATTTTTGAAGTTTTAAAATTCATTGCTCTCACCCTCTAAATTTGTTCCATTATATCTAAAAATAATTCTTGTAAAATTTAATCACTAAAAACTAATATTTATAGATAGCTCAATGAAGCATAAGTTTCATAATTTGGGGTCATTTTGTTGTTTTCTACTCCTTTTACTTGAACAAATGTATTTAATCCCAGTAGTAATAAAATTATTTTAATGTATTAAAAAGTCACTTATGTACACTATCAAATCCATAAAAGTATTTGTAAATGTAATTATGAAGTTAATTATCTAAAAATAATTCATTGATATAAGGATAATAAATGTCTGGAATTATTTGAAGAATAGAAACTATTAAAGAAGAACAAAGGAAACTGAAAAAACATTCATTTTCTTCAAAATTAGATAACTTATTTGATATTGCTCATGCATTAAACATACTCAAAATAGCTGAAGATAGAAATTTCTTGCTAGTACAGCGAGAAGATGGCAGCCGAGCAGCAATGATTGGTATTGACAGAAATAAATCTGTTGCGAAAGGAATTGATTGCTTATAAAAAGAAGAATCTTTTGAAGAAAAGATTAGAAAATATGAAATGTTCACAGGAGGAAGAAACAAAAGTAGCAGTACTTGAATCTTCTACAGATAGCTCAAATGAAGAAGATAGAAATGAATGAAAATGAACAACACGATCAGGAAATAAAACTGTTAGAGGATGCAGCATCAGATCCTGGTCCATCCAAAGATAAGAGAGGGGAGGGTGCTGGTGCATGGATATTATAACTCGAGATTTAGCAACAGCTCTAGACAGAACAAAAGTATCTATATTTGTAGTTGCTGAAACTGCAGATTTTAGGATATGTATTAAAGAAATCAGTCTGGTTGAAAAAGAATTGTTCATAGAATTAAACAATCACAAAAATTAAAAGAACGGCTACAAAAAAAATGTTCTTCTCATTGTCCATAGAATGGAAAACTTTTAACAGAATTAACCAGTAAAGAGAAAATAAACTACCAATTATAATTTCCAGAAAAAGAGTTTCTCTGATGCTCTCAGTTGCTAAACTACTTTCTGCAATAGGCAAATCACATGAATTGCAATTTATAAAGTTCTAAATGAATGGGATATTGCAGATAAAGTGATAGGAATGAGCATTGATACCACATAAGCAAATACTGGAAATGATAAAGGTGCTTGTGTCCTTTCAGAAGAAAACCTTGGGAAGAAACTCTTTTTCTTGCCTGCCGTCATCATGGTATGGAAATTATTGGAAAAGTATTTCATAATTCTTTCTGAACTTTGTCATCAAGTCCAGAAGTACCTTTGTTTAAACGTTCCCAATGGTACTGGGGATTTCTAGATAGAGACAAATTTCAAACAGGTTTGAAAGATGATATTAGAGTTCTTGTACAGAATGTAAAAGTTGAAATTTTGTTTACTACTAGAAAAGAATCATGATCAACACCATCAGCATCTGGACCAAGAGATGATTATCAAGAATTTGCAGAACTTGTTATTATTTTCTTGGAGGAATACTTGTCAGTGGAATTCGTTTCATGCTTCCCAAGGCAATACATCATGCTCATTGGATGTCTAAGATGATATATTCTTTGAAGATATTCGTACCCAATTCATGCTTACCAAAAATGAAGAAAGAGGTCTTCGTGATTTTTGTGTTTTTATAGTGAGTGTATTTTAAAGTTTGGTTTACTGCTTCAATGACTGAAATCTCACCAAACAATGGCTTCCAGTTGATGAATAGTTTATTACAGTATTCAAGAATACATGAAGAAATTGCAAAAGCTGCATCTGAGAATTTTTCAAAGCATCTGTAATATTTGTTAGATCTCTCTGGACTGTCCCCTTTCGATAGCCATGCACTTGCATTAGAATCCTGAGAAGAAGATAACTGTTTCCCTTAAACATTTTCATGAAATTTCATGAAAAGAAGTTTGAATATATTTTTACCAAAGAATCTTTCAAGCTGTTCAAAGAAATGAGTTTACCCCAAGGATTCTTTCAAGTAGACACTGGACATTGGAACACGAATTCTGATTATAGGATTGCATTAGAAATGGTGCAATCTGTTAAAGTGGTAAATGATCATGCTGAGAGAGGTTTTGATTTGATCAAAGAATACATTAGAATCCTTGCACGAAATGAACTTCAGTTTCAGCTATTGGTGAATGTTGTGGAGGAACACTGGAAAGCTTATCCTTACTTCAAAAAAATGGACTTAACAAATTAATCTAATTACTAATACTTTCATACTTTAAACTTTTTATATACTTAATATTATGCTTTTATGTTATATAAAATATGAAAATAATTTACTATCGTAATAAAAAATATCATTTTCACTTAGTTTTCTCCTGTCAATAACACAATGTTTTTAAGTGTAATCGACAATCTTGAGCTACCTCTAAATATATTTCTTTTTCATTCAAACTTTTCCTACTTTGTTTTTACTGTATTGGAACAAATTTTGAGGGTGAGACAGAAGAAAATTTAAAAAAAAGTTAAAATCGATCATATGAGGACCACCCTACTCTAGAGGCATAATTTTATGACACTTGTAAGTATCGGCGTTTACCTCTTGTGACTATGTGTTAATTATTATTAAAATTAAAACATATATTTTTACACATATATACATGATAATATATTGAAAGTATTGTAAAATTTCGTATTCTTTGATACCTATATTGATATAATTAATAAAAAATACACATTGTATATACAATGTATTTAGGTAATATAATTAAGCTAAAATAAGTGAATTGGTTTAAGTGAGTTTTAGTCATTAGAGTGCCCCTGCAATTGAAATTTAAAATTAATTAAGTCGTACAACGTATTTAGTGCAGAAATATGTTTTTAAGCACTTTAATAACGTATTTTAATGATTGTGCCCTTGAGCATGTGTTTAAAAATGCTGTAATACGTATCTGTACAAGTGATATATCGTTTACTTTCAAAACATTTTCTGGTACATTTTTCAGAATATTGGAGAGGATTATCTCTAGTTAAAGATTTTAATTTATGTTGTGCTTCAGGTTTACGATTGTTTTAGTCTCCGATGCAAAATAAACCTAAAAGTTATTAATATTCTTTTAAATAATAAATAAAACAAATATAATAACGTTACGTATTTTATGATAATTTAATTAGAAATTTCAAACTTATAATGCAGGCTTGTTTTCTAAATATCAGTCGTTTTGAATTATTGTATATTTAAGACAATGTTTTCAGACATTGATTTTTCCACTATCTTAGACTAAAGTACAAAACTAAATTTTGTATAAATCAACATAAAACAAAAATCTTTTACATCAAAATTATTTGCATACATTCGAAACATATGCATAATACTAAGAAAACCAAACGCATAATTCTTGTAAAGAAACTGTAATAAGCATGACATTCATCTTAAACTCTATATGCATTGATACATTTTACTGCTTATTCTATTGGTTAACCTAATACGTTCAATATCATTTTTGAAAACAATATTAAACCAATATTCTTGCTTGTGTTGCATACACTCAAGATCCACCAAGACGCATAGATCAGTAGACTCTTACTTTATACACAGTTTCTGTTTATTAAACTGATATATGAGTTGTAACCACATTCAATATTCCATTACAACTACTTGGTAAACTTATGATATAAAAGATCGTCAAGGTAACAATCTATGAAAATTACTATATATGAATTTTTATGTGAATATTTTGTAATTTCTTAACAGTTTTCTAAATATCTTTTTAAAATTGGTACCTCTCTTGAATGAAGATTATTAAAATATACAATATACTATATCACATTACATAAAAAAATATATATTCTGTCGATAATTGTAATATTTAATATGGACGATACTAATCGTAGAATATTACAAGGGTATTGCATGAAGTAGTTGTGTATAATTTGTAAAATTGGAGACAGTCAGAAGAATGAGAAAAATGTGTTTGCAGATTAGTCCTTATTAATAATATGAACTTATTTTAACATAATATAATTCAAATAAGTCACAAAGAGTTTTGTAAAATCATCAATATTTAGAAAAAAAGGGAAAACTTTTTAAACAATATTTACTTTAGTGAATCTCTGATATCACCCTTAACTTGATAAAACAAAAATGGGCTTTACACTAAATCACATCCTTCCGGCTGTAACGCCCTGTAATATATTGAACAAGAAATAATTTCGTTGAAATGAAAGAAAGATTTCACAATAAATCTCAGTTTAATTAATTTTTTTATCAACTAAGAATAGAAACAAAAGGTTTAATTAATTTTATCCCTTCAAAATTTAATTATTCTGACTTTAAAACTCAATTGTATCACAAGGAGATACTTCAATGTAAATATTTTTTATATCATCAGAGTTTTGTCGTCTTTTTATTTATCGATTTTAAAAAAAGCATAATTATTTTTTACTAATTGCATTTCTATTAATTAACTGAAGAGTTAACAATTTTGCCTTTTTGGAAGAAATAAAAACTAAGATATTTTTAAAAAGAAATTCCTTATATATATTTTGAGTCCATAATTTATATATTTCGAGACAATTAGAAACAATAAGAATGAATACAGTCGAATTATTGATTTATATGTGTCATGCCATAAGTTATATAACTATACTATAAATTATATAAGTTATTATATAAGTTATATAGCAGATTATATTGTATTACAAATAAATTTTATTTAATTTATATATACCCTATATACATAAAATCTTTAATGAAACGGATTTATGAAACGATTTTATGAAACGACTCATTAAATAAATCATCTGCTCTGAGTTGCTTACTGAACCAATTTTGTTAAATATATACATTTTTTAATGAAAGCCGCTTATTTGTACATGTCCTTCACTAGCCTTTTTTTTTAAATATTTCCATTTTTATATTTTATTTTATTTTTAAAAAAGGGGAAATTTCTTCAAAATGGAGGCAATTGGACTGCATTTATTGTTGCGGGGAAAAGCGAAATAATATTTATTTATCTTTATTAATGCCATTTTCTCATTAAAATAGAAATAAATTATTTTACATTTCAGAAGATGGTTCTTAGGGCTTCAAGCAGCTTCATGAACCTAAATTTGAAATTACGTCTTTTTGTAATTCATAAATTGCTTGAGCTATATTAATTCATAAAACAGTAACATTTCTTTTTAATTTATTGAAAATGACATCATTTCCAGATTTTTTTTTTCCTCAGCTCTAAAATAATATGTTCTGAAAAGATATATAGATTGAAACTGCAAATGATCTAATATTTTCTCAGGCGAAAATAACGTCATTTTTAAAGAGGTATTCGACTGGATACTTCTATAAGAGTTTTAATAGCAGAAAGACGGAATGTGTCTGTCACGGAAAATGACGTTTTATTAATATATATATATATATATATATATATATATATTCTTCCAGACTCATTAAACTCATGGAAACATTTTAGTGAATGAATATGAACTTATGTAATTATTTTAGAAGCAGAAAACAGCAGCAGTCAGAAGCAGAATTAAAAATGGAAATTGAAACCATTATCTGAAATCATTTATTCGTCAATTGAAATCAAATCAGAAAATGAAATCATTGAGTTTTTTTATTGATTGATTTCAGTTGTGTGCCAAAGTGTTATATTTTATGATTAATCTTCCGATATCTAGTCCATACCAAATGAAGTATTTAATGAAATGATTTGGTTAAACTTTTTTATGGTTTTCACAATTATTTTAAAAGATGGGAGGCACAAGGTAGGCACATTGACAATGCTTGGAAATAAAACCAATTACAGAAAATTAATATCTTTTAGAACCACCTTAAAAGAAAATGATAAAAGGAGAAGACAAAGAAAAAAGTATAGTATAAAAATAATGAAAATGCAATAAGGGATCCAAAGATAATCTGGCCTTCGTTTTTTTACTGTAAAGCATATGTTATTTACGAAAATCTAATATAAAATTAACAGATATTAAATTTAAACATATCCAGTAGTTAACAGATATAAAATTTTAATGTATCTAAAAAGAGAAAATGGAAATCTGTTTTCTTCGAAGACAGATTTCAGTTTATAATTAAACTGTTTAGTAATCTTCCGTAATCGAATCCACGCTAAAATCGAGTATTTAAGCAAATGTGATTTCGCGGTAAAGTTTTGTTTAAAGTCTTTAGGGCTATTTACATCCATTTTAAAGGTCATTGTAGCCGTTGTAGAAACACTTGGAAAAGTACTCAATTACGGAAAATTAATGTAAGAAAAAAGAAAGAAAATGCGTTTTTATTTGTTTTAGGTAATCATTTGCCAATTGTGGCAACTCATCTGTTACATTCATTATTGTAAAAAACAAGTGTTTATAGTTGAGATGGTTTTAAAAATAGAAAACAAAATGAACATGCTTAAAATTATTTAAAAAGCCGTAAATAGTCACTCAATTCGGCTACAATTTTCATAGTTTTATTAATTTTTCTCACGATTTAACAATTGTAAGAAAAAAACACTATTTTTATGTTAAATGTCCGCAGCAGATATATAGCCATATATTGTTCATATTGTCATCATTAGTATAGCATTAATTTCATTAAACAAAATTAAACCTTTCATTCATATAATTTAAAATACATAACCTTCTTTTAAAATACACACATTACACACACTTAAAATTCATGACTTTCATTAATTTCATTTAAAAAACAAAAGAAATAAAGAAATAAAAAATAAGAAGAATTAATTATATAAACCAAAACATTTTATATCAGCATCAAAGGATTTTTATCTTCTAATTTACACATACGGGGAATAAAAGCTGCTATTGTCCAAAAATAAAATGCTATTGTCAAGATCGGTGCCCTGATAACAGAAAAGAACCATAAAACACTATAAAACACGTTATAAACGTGATTTCATTCATAATAATAATAATATTTTATTCTAACTATAATTTTATTTTCTGTGTAAGTTTTTACTGTAAATGTTTTTTCTGAAATATCCTCTCCGTCGAATTTGGACGGGTGCACCTGGTATCTTAATTAATTTTATATACCAAATTAATATGTATTATATAATATATATATATATATATATATATATATATATATATATATATATATATATATATATATATATACATATATATATATTTAGAATTTTTTAGAATAATTTTATAAGAATATACTTATGTACTTTTTTACATATATGTGGATTTTTTTTTATCCATGATTTAATATGAAACATCTTGAGTAATTTCATGTATGTATATTCTAAAATTTCCAGAAAAGATAAGTAGACTCGAAATTATTTTTGAGATAAATGCTTTTTAGATATATTCGTTTGATCAGAAAATTCTTCATATGAAGAAAAACATGAGTAATGAGCCGTTGAAAAGAATAAAACTGCTTTTATATATGAAAAAACATGCATGCTCTACTGTATTTGGCTAATGAAATTTTTATATAAGTTTCGCTGAAAATGCTTTATGAGATTTGGGTCTTAAATTACAAGTTAATCTAGATATTCCGTAATAAGCAGTTTCATGAGTTGCTGCGGTAACATGTGGTAAATGAGCAGGGAATATTCTCAATGCTGATTTGGCATTACTGTTTTCAGTTTGAATCCTGTCTCAATACAAGAGTATCTGCAGTTTTGCTCAAGTAACGTTTCATATCATTTTACAATTTGTGCCAATTACAGGTACGTTCAAAATTTTATTTATTTTATAAAGTGGCTTTCAACTTAATTATTAACTTTTGCTACTTTAACTTTAACAATAATACTATTCAATAAATTTTGACAAGTCAGGACTTTATCCAAACATTAAAATGCACATCCCCTGCATATTTCCTAAAAAGGTTGTATTCGAATATTTTTTTTAAATTTCGTTTGTGTAACTATTGCGGTGCTCTGATCCACCCAAAAAACTGTCCCTAATTCATGATAGTGGGTGTACACCGCAAGATTCATATTGTGATATAAATTTAATTTCCATTACTGATACTGACATTGACTGCAATACAATTTCTGATTTTCAAGGAATCCTTAATGTTACAATGAAACGCACCATGCAAATGATGGAGCTTCAGTCTCATGTCTACATCATTTTTGAACTTGCTTTCGTTGAAAACTGTAAAACAAAAATGCCTAAAGGGTCTACGTTATTGTATTTGAAACGATATCAAGTGAAGAAAATGCGGGAGTAGTGTTTTTTCGTAAAAGCGTTAAATCATTAAAAAAAAAAAAAATACTTGTTCATATTGTAGATGATGCGATGCAAGTAGTCATTAAAAATATATTTTCTATTGTACAACCTCATAAAATATTTAGGGTACATTTACATTTTATTTTCAACATTATAATTAATATTTCAGTCTGATTGAAGATGAACACATGCTTATCATTGATTTATGTAAACTTAATTTTAAGAACTTTGTACAAATGATGAGTTCTCATAGTTTTAGATTTTTGTAATAATAAACATTGTGTTTGCTGATAATCTGTGTATTTTTCTATTAACCTGTGCACAGCGTCTGTGTCACTCACATCATCCTGACTAACATTTAAATATTATTTTATACAAAAGTGCATTGAATAACCCCAATAAATCGGGTAATTTTAATCACACACTTTTTGTTTTTTTATCATTGAATATAATGTAATTTTTCCTTACATACGTACATATAATATATAATGATAGACTCAATTTTTAGAGTGCACAATTAAATTTTAATGGGTATCAAGTGGTACATGTTTGAATTTTAATAGTCACTCAAATAATAACGGTATTTATCCACAGTTATATGGGCTTTTTTTTTTTTTTTTTTACGTCTTGCCAGTTTAATATTTTATCTATAGTTTTTGTCGTGCTCAGGTTATCTGCAGTGCCTTAATGAAATAGTCTTAAATTTGTATTTATTAAATTTTAAAGGGACCACTGTATGCTTCAGATTATCAACACCGGGATCTTTAGATTTATTAACCAATAATCATTTGTATACACAGAATCTCGAATTTTATTACTCGAGCGCTTTTTTCCAAACTACAATCTAAAGTTTCATATTTCTGTCGTTCACCGCAAAATTCTCCGAGCTGAGGCTCAGTAATCCTACAATGATATCTTTATCCGAATTGGGTAAGCTGGGGAGTTTCCTTCCTTGCTTAAGTCTTTCTCTTCTGCTATTTCCATACAGTTTTAAAAAATTCCGTCGATTGACAATACATTTTCCGTATTTTACGTAATTGTTTTTTTTATGAAAGTATTTGGTGAATATGTCAGAAATCAGCAAGTGTGTATTCAATAACGCCTTTGAGAAATGATGGGGATAAAAAGCAAATTAATTTGTCGTTTTCTCTTAGGCTTTGGGATTTTTTTACATTTTTACACTCCAAAAACACTTTCCCTATTTTCCCAGTATAATACCGTATTCTTACAGATTTCTTTCTTTTACAGTGCAGTAATAAAAATAAATTGCACAGCTTTAGAAAAAAAAATTGCATTATCTTTCAAAGATATTCTCATATCCATACTTTTCGACATAATCACAAAATCACTTTCACATTATAAACAAGAAAAATAATTGTACTGTTAATCAATGAAATTTTTGTATAGTGCACTCATTTTCTATACCGCGCGTTCTAAGATTTTCAAAAGGGATTTCTACGTTCGCGTTCTAAAATTTTCTACATTTTTGACAGAAGCGCTCGATTATTGTAATACAGTTTTCTTTTAGGTAGCTTTCAATACAAAAAAGTATAAATCTACCGATTGCAGCCATTCGGAGGAAAGCAGTTCCGGAAAATTTCGATATATTTTCACCGATCATGACCCCAAGACCCCAAAACCCCCCTCCGTTCAAATGTTGATTTATATAGATAGAAGATTTATGTAGATATATCCATATATATATATATATATATATTTGACCTATGTCATACGATAACGCTCGTATTTATAAATCAATTTTGATGAAACTAATTGTGTGTATTAAGCTCACCAATGTCTCGACCGAGTTCCTTGGCCAGCTTGGTCGGCCATTTTGTTTCAAGATGGCGGCCACTTAAAAATTTAAAACTAAAATAAATATACAAAAAAGTTAAGTAACAAGTGGGGTCCCCGAATATAGCGTGATAGTCTAATTACAGGATGAACATTATCATAGCTGCAAACTTTTAAGCTTCTATGACGTTATTGACGAATCCGATAGTGGGTATTCCAAATGACGATGTGTGCAACATGAACGATTCCCCCCAGATGATCATGCAAATTTGTGGTAACCACTAAAAATTTATAGAAATTTTTGCCTTATTGAATCCCGTGATTTTGGAGATTTAATAAGGTAAAATTTACTAAAAAATTTTAGTTTTCGGAAAAAAGCTTAAAAGTTCGCATCTATGATAATGTTCATCCTGTAATTAGACTATCACGCTATATTCGGGGACCCCACTTGTTACCATTCAAAATACTCATATTGACGTGCTCTATCCGAATCTGTACATATTAGGCGCTGCGTACCTTGTGGGACACCCTGTATATATATATATATATATGTGTGTCTGTGTGTGTGTGTGTGTGTATGTATTCACATGACATGAAAATCCGTCCCGGTGAAATAGCCGACTTTTTGCAATTGTTATAAAATGATATAAAATCTCTGGCAAGCAACATTATGTTTCTCTGTCTAGATTTTATTTTTACTTGACTTGTATTTATATTTTGATTGAAATTACAGAAGTAGAAATGTTGCACAATTCTATTGAGCTCATGTGAATATATATATATATTTTTAATTTTCCGTCTATAGGAATTCTTAATGAATTTTAAGTCTGATACTAGAATTTATTGACTCACTTATTCCAGGACACAATTCTATAATGATACTCTAAGAAGTAAAAAAGGTTAATTTCCTAAAATCTACGACTGTAAGACATATTGACATTGGGATAACATTCAATGTATGCTTGCAAAGTGACACAACTTTAATCAATTCTAAAACCTTCATACGCCATAAAAACTGTGCTAAAAAAATTAAATAATATTCCAAAATGTTCCAATATTCATCATATAAATTCATTTACTGAACTATCCCGATTTTTGTTCTCTTAAATATTGTGCTTCCTTCTAAAATACTGTTAAATATAAAACCATTCTGTTTTTGTTTTACTTTAATGCATAAACTTCTGTAAAAAGAATAAATAAATAAATAAACTCGTCAGACATTTATTATGCATCAATTTTCACATTTTAAAATTTGATAATCCTTTGTTTATAATAAATAAAACACGCATCATAAAATATATATTAAACTGCTGATGTGTACATTAATTTGTAGGTTTCATCTTTCACTGAAAATTTTATGATTTCATTGAAAAAGTTTGTATTCTCTGGAGGAAAATAAATCTTTTTTCGGGACTATAAATATAATAATATTTCATTTTTAACCGTAGTGTTATAACTGTTTATAAGTTTATACCCAAGGGAGAATATTTTACACAGCCTTTAAAAGGTTTCTGACTATAGAAGTTTGTAATAGACGATATGTTTTGTTTTATTATTTGAATTCATTTTATATAAATAGCACGGCATATAAACATGACGTGCAATTTAAAAGTATTTCTTAAATTTCAGTGTTGATAACTTTATTTTTAGGTAACTCTTCGTGGAATTTATTTTTTATTTATGCGAAAATATATTAAAATTTTACTTCAATTTCTTAACAATATTTTTTATTATTACTCATATTTACCTAAAACAATGCGAATTTTCATAACAAAATGATCAACGATTGCTTCAAAATAATAGTTTAAAATTTATAAGATGTTTATATCAATATATATCAGGCAATATTAAAGTTTATTAAATAAATCCATTTTCAAGTTGTATATGTGTATAGTATGTTTATATCGACCAAAATTAATGTTTTTTTAAGTTACTTATATATGCTTTATTTTGTTATTTTATAATATTATTCTAGATAATTGCATTACAAATTTGCATGAGAAGAAAAGTTATGCTAAGAAGCGGTATCAGCCATAAAAAATGATAATTTATAAATTCATGTTATTTGAAAGGATAATTTTGTGTATTGCTTACGTGGTATCGGAAAAGTGATTGGCTAGATTTTTATGAAAGAGTAATCTTTTGTGCAGAAAATAAATGTACAGTACGGCAAAATAAAAAAATCTAAACAATGCCTATAACCGCTTGTATCCGAAGCGTGCATTTCAGTAATTTCTTTTTCTTTAGAAATACCGAATTCATGCCAATAATTCTGAATAGCAGATTTTTATTTACTTAATGACAGACGTTTCGTGATTACATTAAAATTTCTTCTTTCGGAGTTTTCCCTATGGATTCCGAATTTCGGAATAAGACGTATTAATGCCAGAAATGGGCGTATATATGCAATTCTGATGCAACTCTGATAACATTAATATATATATATATATATATATATATGTGTGTGTGTGTGATGATATTAGGGCCGAGATTATTGAGCAATACCATATTATTAATAAATGGTTTTTTTCAATATTAGATGTTCTTTCATAATCAACCGAAGAGGAAGTTTCCGTACTCGGATTTATGGCAGTCGTATTATCTACAGTAGGTGGCGTGTGTGCGTCTGCATAAGAACAAGACTTCATCAAACAACACAATCCAACTTTTATTTAGAAGCGTAAACGACATCATTTGTAGATCTGATTTCACACGAATCATCTTTATAGTTTTGATGACAGAATTTTCATTACAGCAGAAGTCTGATGGTTAGCTTTTATAAATATTCATTCTGAAATAGTATCAGAAAATACTAAAGGTCACTTCGCCATTACCAGGCATAGATTCGATAAACCAAACACCGATGCAGCACCCCTCTTTTCGAATGCTCGAATCTTCGAATCCCTCGGAAGCGGAAAAAGCGGCGATATATCCTTTCAGTAAGAGTAGGAATGGTCACGTGAGGGCCTGTGCGCCAATCGTGAGCCGGGATTTTATGCAACGGCTCCAGAATATTGGAATAAAATGGTTTCCGCTAATTTTTTGGCACGGAGGAAGATTCCAAAAAATTCCATGATGTTCGATGATTTAGCTATGACCCAGAGTGTTTTAGTTTAATTGATTACCGTTAGTTAATTGGTTCGAGAATGTGGAATGATTTTGACTTTTAGGGAAAGGAAAAAAAGAAAATAAGAAAAATGGTTTATCGAATTTGGAACACAGACAGAATGGAATTAGAATAAATGTTTTTACATTTTAATATAAGAAAAAGATTTTATGATCTGGCGAATTATTTTTAATATCGGAACTTATTAAAATAAATAGTCTTTTTAGGAATTTAGAAAATTAAAAGGGAATTATGCGGGTTTTTTTAAAGTATGAATATTAGGGAGTTTTATAATTTAAAGATAAAGACGCGATTTATTGAACTAATTAGCAGCCATTAATATATTGAATTTAGATATGAGGTTTTTTTTGGAATAAATAGAGTTAATATACATTAATAAACGGAGGAAATAAATATTATAGAGTAAGTTAGACTAGGATGGAATAAAAATACTTTGGCTTATCGCGATAAATTCTAAATTTTGTTATATATATATATATATATATATATATAAGAAATGTACCGTTTTATTTCATATAAAGTTCAATAAATAGTGAGTGGTTTAGTTTGTGGTAAAATTCCATCCAGATATTAAAAATCACATCAACAACAATCATTTTTCATATGGTAACAATCACATATGACACATTATTAGAGTACTGTGGATCAAAGCAACCCATAAAAGCATTTAAATTATGTACTTTGCCTTACCTCTTGATAGAATTAGAAAAAAATAAAGCTGGGGATGCTAATGTAAATTCACGTGACAAGAACCGAAATGTTTCTGTGATAATGAGATGCACCATATGGTACAAACACAGTCTCAGCATAATATATGATTGAAAAGCATTTTTGAAAAAAAAAATAATACATTCACATTCAAAAAATTTATGACTGTATATAAATCTGCAATAATTTATGCATGCAAACAATTAGCGTCGCCAAACACATGGCTATGTGATCGTATGGCACATTCCAATCAGACATTTCCGATATATATATATATATTGTGTTTTTGACAAAGGATTCATAAAGGGAACATCTCTCATTATCCTTTCAAGAATCTTAAGACAATTACCGGAAAATTCTACTTTTTTTTGTTATATTGAGCTAGTTATTTTTAAATTTAGAATATTCACATAAATGTTCCAATTAATCATTTGATGTTACCTCCACTATTTCCTGTAATAATTGTATCTATCAGAATAAATATTTTACCTGTATAATCATCGAATTTCTGCGATTCAGGAAGTCGACTATTTCTTTTAAAAGTTAGTGCTACCTGGTGGGGCACAGTTTGACACCCTTGTCTCAGACAGTTAACGGAAAAATTCTACATTTGTTTTTGTTTTATATTGAGTTAGTATATTTTACATTTAGAATTTTCACATAAATTTTCAGATAAATCATTTGATGTTACCGGCACTATTTCCTATAATAATTGTATCTATAAGAATTCAATAATTATCTACATACTTTTATAATTCTATGAAGATTTTTATTTAAATGCAAAAAATATTTATTTTCAGGACTGATTTCATACAAGGAACTCAGATAAAGTGTCAAAAAAGAGAAATGTCACTCCACTCGAAAAATGAATGCTGATCTACTGTTTTGTATGTAGAGAGCCCCTTATTACCAAGTAATCCACATAGAATAATAAAGCACTTATACTACTTAAAACGGTGTTTTTCTTTAACACATCCAGAACTGGTATCATTTAACGCCATTTTGATTTTTATACCAGTAATTAATTAAACAATTGACTTTAAATAACATAATAACCTGCAAAGCTTGAAACCTTTGTTACTAAAACATGGCTAAGTTCAACAATTATTCAAATTTACTAATTTGTTTGGCCTTGCAGCCTTTGAGGCGTTTAATAAAATTAGATGAAAACAGTATCTATTTTAATCGGAACTAATCTTATATGCTGTTAATTGTCGACGTTGTTATAAAGAAAAGAAACTGTATGTAAGTTACAACAAAATCTCTGCACTTAATAAGATACTGAATTTTTGTAGCAAGTTGAACCTTTTAAGAAGGCAAAAGAAGACAGCACATTGAAACATTTTTGCGTTCCTGTAAGAAAATGGTCAGTGATATAACAACTACTTACAAAATGAAAAACAATGTTGCCTATTTTATTAATATATTAAAATTTTCTTGAGAAATACCTTATTTTTTATGTTATATTAGAAAATCATACAAAAAATATACAAACAAATGTTCTGAGTCTGTATTCTGATAAAACCAACTTGAATTTAATAGTTATTAAAAAACTTTTTTTTATCCCGAAGTGAGAAAATTAACTTTTTAAAATTAGTGTTTATTATAGATAAATAGGGTTAGTTTAAATTCAAAACACAGTATTAAAGTATGATGCTTTAATTACTAGAGTTGTAAACTTTCATACATTTGTTTATTTGTTTTATAACAAAGCCGACAATTAACAGCACATAAGATCATTTCCGATTAAAATAGATACTACTTTCATCTGATTTTGTTAAATGTCTCAAAGGCTGCATGTCCAAACAACTACTATAAATATACTAAATTATTATTTGGATAAAATTATTTGCTTGAAAATTATAATTAAAATATAAAAAACACAATTTTGGAAATAATTAAAAGATATAACAGATAAAGCATAAAACGTTTATTCTATTAAATATCATTTCATAATTTTAAAGCTTAAAATCTAAATGAAATTTAATTGTTAATAATGTTGTTCCCCATAGAATATGATTTACATAAAATATCTATATACATTAAATAATATTTTCGAAATATTGTTGTAATGAAAAAAAAAAGAAAACTACACTTTATATTAGCAACATTTTATAATAAATCATTTTACACAAGAGAGATTGATATGGAAAATATGACAGAAAGAAAATGTATTTTATACTTGATGAGATGGTGAGAAATATATTTGTTTTCCTCTAGATCTAATATGGAATGAGAAAAGTTTTATTTTACGCAGAATGTGTTTTGCAGTTAGGCGAAGTATACGAAATAACCACAATATGAAGCATTTTCAAACGTGACTTCATTTCTTTTTCATGCTTCAAGTCACTTTATATTTATTTGAAGAATATTTTATATCAATTCTGTTTCAATGGTGCCTTTAAATTTATGTAGGAATTATTACTTCAAATATCATAAAAATTGTGTAATTGATTGATTTCATGTAATACAGTTTATTAATTATTGTTCCATTTCTTTTTTCGTTTTGAGATATATTTTAAATAAGTAAATTCTATGTGAGTCGATTCCTGCATTAACTATTTCCAGCAAGGTATTTGCCGCACCCATTAGTAGGTAGACGACGTTTTGTCACTAGACATATTTATTATCACATTTTTTTATCATCACATTTTTATCACTAATTTTATCACTAATTTTTATCAATACTTTTTATCATATTTTCATCACTTTTATTAATATCCCTTCTTCTGGAATATGAATATGAAACTTGAAATATAACGTGAAATTTGAAATTGTTAAAATTTTGAAGTATGCAGTATCTTTTTTAGTGTTTATTTTTAGGTGTGTTCGTAATTATGTAAATACGTTGCACCTATTGTCGTCGTCTGGAATGTCCGCCTGTCTGTCCATCCGTCCACATATAACAGCACTAAAACTATCCAGCCGAATATATACAATCGTTGCAGAATTTTCTCGTGTCATTTCAAATTTTATGATAATTGAATCGAAACATAAAAGGATATTACTGAAAGTTTTTTCGTTCTATTAAATCCTATAATACATAGTCTATATGATAAAGGAGCAAGTCATGTGACTTAGGAAAACAAATACTGGCTAACCACTTCTTTTTTCATATGCCAGGCGTCTATTTTTACTCAAAATTATTTTTTGGAATAAAATTGCATAAAAGTTACATTTTTAGAAACATCGTTCAAAAAAATTGCTTGTTTAGATAAGTTACATTAAAAAAAGTATAGATTCTGAGATAACTTCAGTTGAAATTAGGTTAACAGCCCAATATTTATCCCAATATCTATTAAAGTGAATAAACACCATGCATGTTCGGTATTTGAAATTGAAGTATGTAGCGTTTATACTTCTTTACAGGGACACTCAAAATAATTTCGTTACATTACACTCTATGGGTAAAAATCGCGTGCGGTGTATTTTAATGATGTTACACATTTCAAACATATGTAAATTGATATAAACTAATAAGGATCACTAAAAGAGACTTACTATAAAATATGTTGTGCATATCATTCATCACTCCTTTACAGGGACACACAAAAAATGAGGTTACAGTCTAAGAATATGAATTGCTAAAAGTGCGTTTTAAGTTATGAGACGTGTTTTTAAATTAAACTAATTTTTTGCTTCTTATTTGGTGTGCATAAATTCTATAGATGATATACAGGGCAGCGTAATAGATCTCGAGTTTTTTCAGATTATTAACGGAAATTGCTGAAGGAGCACTTAAAAGTGTGCTGTGCACTTCAAAACTGAATTAATTTTTAGCATACTATGTAGTATATAATATTTACAAATCTATAGATTATATATAGGACTGCACAAAAGAATTCAGATATTCTTCCACAATATTGATGGTAATTCATGAAATTTGGTTTTCAAATTTGTTATGAATTTTCCAAAATGTTTAATTAGATGTCATCTTTCACCTTATTAAACGGTGAAGTTTTGTTAAAGTATTCCATAAGTGTTTGAACGTGTTTCATAATCTATGCTGGAAGCATGATTTACAGTTCTTGTTTAATTTAGTTATAAAATGTTTTTGGATAAAAAAAATAGACTTTTCTTTCGAGCTAGCTCGTTTAGATCGTTGTTTTCGACAATCCTCTCATGTTGATTAAAATCATTGGAAAGACACTTGACCTAACATGTGTCATATAAATAAGAGGGTTCTTTATCTACCCTTCTCCTTCCCCTGTAATTAAGTCTCTGGTTTCTTCTCGTGTTTGAGTATTTTTTAGATCTTTAATGTTGACTTTGTACGGCTGGCACTTGTATTGTAAGATTTTTCTAGTCCTTCAAAAGCACAAAAGAAAAATCCCTTATTATTTTGAACATGTTTTGTATAATCATTGAAACAAAAATTATACTTAACTGTATAAAAAAAAATGTTTTTTCGTCTAAAGAAAATGTAAAAATACTTTCGAAAAACATGGTATTGAAGGTGTAAAAAAACGTTTACTTAGAATTTTTCTTCCGAAAATTTTCAGAAAGAGGAACAACATTTATAGACTTCAACATTTTCAGGAAACATGTATTTTATGTATTTACTTTGAGTGTCATGAAGGATGAAGTACTTGAAGTGTAATAAAACATATTCTATATTAATTGTAATAAAACTATTTTTTTTTTCTACGTGACATCGAAACATTTATGATTTATCAAAGACGAAAAAAAAACTTTATTACGTAAACAATGTTAAAAAAATAAGTATTTTTCTCAAAAAATACTATATAACGTCAAGCGAAAGTATAATAGAACTACGGCAGAGTTATCCACGTTTTCAAAAAGCGTTCCTTTATCTATAGAAACCTCAGAAACCTATAGACTTATATTAATTTATACAGGGTGTTTCACTACCAGGCCGACAATCTTGCAGAAAGTGTAGGGGACGCAGAGACAATTTGGAATTACATAGCAATGCAGGGTCGAAAATGGCGTAATTGCGAGCTATGGTTCAAAGAAGCAGAGAAAAAGAACAGAAACAGAAACACATTAATGGGACAGAAAACATTTTATTGAAAGGTTGTGCTACAGAAGATATTTGAAATTGCAACCAGAAGTCGTCAGGACAGCTTGACAGCGGCGCTGCATGTATTTCTTTACGATCTGGAAGATTCCTGGCGTGTTGCGTATCTTCCCAGCAGCTACAGATATTCGATCGGCGAGGCCTTCAACTGAAGAAACGGGGATCTCGTACACCAAATTCTTCATTTGACCCCAGAAGAAGAAGACGACTTCTGGTCGTGGTTTCGAACATCTTATGTAGTACAACCTTTCAATAAAATGTTTTCTGTCCCATTAATATGTTGCTGTTTCTGCTCTTTTTCTATGCTTCTTTGAACTATAGCTCGCAACTATGAAACGTAGTTTTTACAGAGCATTAAACAGTTTTATCAGCAGGAATATTAGTTTATCGGATACTAGCAATTCTCAAGTAAATGTTTTCATGTCCATCAAATACAGAAGGTCGTTTGTACTTTATGGAAACGATTTTCAAAGTTAATTTCTACGGATAAATGACATATTCCTTGCAACAATTTGACTTTGTTGGATAGCGTTGACTTTTGGCTATAGCTGTGGCTTGGAAGTTCTATGATAATAGAATTTTCTTGTTAGAGTCATGTCAGTTTTTTCCGATACTTCTGGTAAAAACTTTACAAAGTCTTTTCAATGTACATGAATTCATTTAAACAATCCAAATTCAGAAAAGTGCCATTGATGGAGAGGGGGAGGGGGGCGTCAGGTGATTTCACATGCATTTCATCAATTAATGCACATTGTGTATTGTTGAAATGTTATTTCCGTTTGGGATTCTTTCTTTGCTAAATATGCGTCAGTTGATTCATGGAAGAACGGCTGGGAGACTTTGTTCATATGAAGATCAATTAATGCCTTTTTCATATAAAGGTGGAATTTCTTCTTCAAAAATGGGTTCTAAAATATTTAACTGATAATAAAGTTAAATCACATTATGTTTACTGCATTTTTTACCTTTAATTTAATTTCATAACAAAATCCAGCAGCAATCATGAATTGTTTTGGAAATTTTTCTGTATATGCACAAACCCATTTCTTTCTTTTCTTTTCTATTAATTGATAAAAATTGCTCATCTTTGATACATTCATTTAAATAAAGCCATGTTTCATCCAGTGTTACGATAAACTTTTATTCATCACGACCTATGTGTTTATTAAATGCGTGCGTTAGTAAGTGCTATCCACAACACAATGGAAGACTGGAAAGTTTTCCAAGAGGTGTGGGAGAAATTCGATTTGATTGTATTAACAAAAAAATCGACTATGATGAAAATTTCGATCCATTGTTATACTCAAGATTCAGGGCTATACAGTAGACTAAAATTGTCGCAAATATTATTGAATATACGTTCATAAATGAATTGTGGAAATCGTTTCCATAAAGTGCGAAGGACCTTCTGAATGTTTAACATATATTCATGCTAAATTAACAGCATAATATTAACATTAAATTAATATAATTTTATTACATTTGCATGCATAAACTCAATTACTTATGTTAAATTTTCATTCGTGGTTATGTTATATTTTCGTAGATTAGGAAGTGTATTTCTTGAACTCTTGCGAAAAAATATCATTCTTAACCACTTGAAGGCTGATGGCTCGTTTTTGGACAATTTTATTTTGTCCCTAAATGACACATTGGCTCCAGCATTTTGGAATTAAAATTTTTTCTTTTTATTACGTGAAAGAAAAAATTGTCATATTAAAATGTGAATAAATGCATATTTAATACTTTGAAAATTTTCCAGAGAAAATTTCTCACTCCTTGCATTCGTAATTATTCAAATTTTAATTGCTTAATAGACGTAAAGCCAACATTGTGAAAAAGTGAAAAAGTTCCAAGCTGAGTATCGTTCCCAAGTGGTTCAGTTGGTAGAACGTCAGTGCGCTAATCTGATGACCCGGGTTCGTGTCCCGGCTTGGGTACTTTTTCACTATGTTGGCTATACGTCTATTAAGCAATTAAAATTTGAATAATTAAAATGTGAAGAAAAATTTTTACTTGTTTTCAAATAAATTTATTTATAAATTCCGGTGTCATTCAATCATTTTATGAATAGTTTGCCCCTGAAACGTTTATAGGAGCGTCAGCATAAGAAAAGTTGAATCTGACATATCCATGTTAGACAGGAGATTTGTATTTATAAATCACTTAAAAAATATCTTAAGCATGCTTGAAAAGACCAAACAATAAACTTGTTTAACATATTATGTAAACTTATAACGTGGCACTGTGCGCAACATATTTCGGGGATCCTTAACACAATCTAAATTAATTTTATTTTTAGTAATATGTACAGTTCTTCTTAAAAGTCTGAAGTGGGATTTTTTTAATTGTTTGATTCCAGTAACAAACGTCAATATTTAATGTGTTTAAAATACAAAATCACGGATTTTTTTGTTTTTTAATGCGAAATATTCTGTTAAACGAGCAAAATAAAATATTTCTAGTTCACTATGTTTAGTGTTCATATATAATGTCGAGTTATATTATTTTGAGGATTTCAAACTCTTTGTTTTGAAAAATAAATATTTAAATGTAAAATTTTAGCATTTAACGTTATAGCATTATACGTATATTCTGAAAACTATCTAGATACAATATTGTAGATTTAAAACATGGAAAATTTTCTTTTGCACAAAATGCCTTACTGATTAATATGAAAATCTAAAAATCTTTATTTTTTTAATTGAAACTTATATATACTGCAATTAATATTATGATAAATATATGACCAGGATAACCCACCCCTCCATGAATCATGTTTGGCAAAGTGTTAAAAGTATTTTAGTCATTTTAAAAGAAGTACTTGTCCCCTCAGACAGATATAAATTTTATTGAGAATGTGTTAATGTGAAACAGTCCATGTTCTATCTTACTTCACGATCAGTATGTGCTTTGCAACAGACACTGATATAACCTGTCTTCCAAGCTTTTGCTGAAACAAAAATAATGTCTCTACCTGCTGATTTTTCAGTGGAAAGTGCACCTACACTCTACTAAATGGAAGTGTGTAATAAATAGTTCTATCAAAGTAAAAGCACTGCACCGAATAAAAAAGGAAAGTTTATCAAAAAATTTAACATTCAATTTATTTTACAATAGGAATAATGGAACAAAACAATTTTACATCTTTAAAGTTAAATCATATTGCTTATAAACATGTGCTTTTCTCATTTACGTACCATTAGACTTGAAATTGTGTCTATTCTTCTAATGCGAAAACAATTATAAGGTTCGTCTGCACGTTAAAAGTTGCACAAACGTCCATGGTTCCAGATACGTTTAAAACACTATTTCAGTTATTTTGATAATAACAGCCATAAAAAAAACATAGTTTATATACTCTTCCATAATATTATAAAATAGAATGTGTTAGTGGTTTATCCATAAATTAAACATATTAAAATGAAAAAATCTTTGGAAAATACATTTAGGAACCATAAAACATATACAGAATTTTTAAATCAAAATTATACTCAATAGGTAAAATTGTTTTATTCAATGATTTTATTTTTTTGTGGATGATTTTTTACAAAGATGAAAGTGTCCTTTTATTAGCTCACAGGCTATCAAAGCCTATAAGCTAATGTGCCCACAGGTTCTGTATGTACGTATGTATGTATGTACGTAATGCGATCTGTTCATAGAGATATTTGATTTAGTTCAAATTTTGTATATAGGTTCAATGGGATAAGGCGCTTCCCTGATTAGTTTTGGAGGTTCATTGGCTAAGTATAAAGGGGGAAAACGGGGCTAATCCCCCTGAATTTAGATAAATAGGTTTTTCATGCAGAATTATCCGATTTGATTCAAATTTTGTATATAGGTTCATTCTGATAAGGCGCTTCCCTGATTAGTTTTGGCGTTCATTGGTTAAGTATAAAGGGGGGACGGGAGGCTGATTCCCCTTAATTTAGATAAATGAAATTTTCATGCAGAATAACCGATTTGCCTAATTTTTTATATAAGTTCATTATGATAAGGCGCTTCCCTGAATCATTTTTGGGGTTCATTGGTTAATTATAAAGGGAGGGAACGGAGGGCTAATCCCCCATTAATTTACTGTCGAGGGGCATTATTCTTTGAAATAAGAGTACAATATACAATTAGTGTGAATAACCTGTGAGCCGAAAGCCATCAGTTAAACTGTTTTTTTTTTCTTTATATCAGTGTTTCCCAACTTTTGTGACTCGCGGGATACTTTTTATAATGAACTGTTTTACAATTTATTAGACACTAATAAATTGCGAATAAATCATTTGCGCAGAAATCTGCGATTAAGTAAGTCGAATATATGGTGAGTTCCTTTAGAAATAATGCTGGCAAAAAATCGGAGCAGTTGCAATCTATGCATTATCACCCTAAAAATTTGACCTATTTTAATATTACAAACATTTAAAATAAATAACTTACAATAATTTCCAGCTTACTTAACATTACAATAAAATGAATGTCGGTTTAAGTTCATATCATCATCTGAGGGAAGTACTTTACAGTTATGGCATAAAAAGTCTGCAGTATAAAAATTTTCAATTACTTAAGATAAGCATCTAAAAAAATGCATTAATCAAATGATATGATGAGAAAAAAAAACATATGTAGTTATCGTACAGAAAATATTTAAAAGTACAACTTTACAATAAAACACAAAAACGTGTAAATTACGGAGAAAACTTACAATCTGGCAACCCTGTCTCAAAGCCATAATATAGAATGGAATTTATTTTAAGTGAAAGTTGCTTCTACACAGATGTGTCGAAAATACAGGGTTATTCTAAATGATGGACCCATTTTCAAAAAAAAAATTATTCATTGAAGTATAAATCCAAAATGAACAATCTTTATACCAATGAAAAGAGGAAGTTTCAAAGTTTTTTAAAGACATTATAAATGTTCAATGTGTCCACCGTTTGCTGCACGGCAAACATCTACCCAATAGCCAAACTCGTCTCACGCACTCGTCCCACACACGGACTATTGCCACGTGACATCTACCGGCCGCCTCAGGAACCATCACCGCTTTGAAAGCCGTGCACTCAGTAACCACAGATATACTTTCTCGTGTGTTGGACGAGTTTGGCTATCGCGTAAATGTTTGCCGTGCAGCAAACGTTGGATATATTGAACATTTATAATGTCTTAAAAAAAACTTTGAAACTTCCTCTTTTCATTGGTATAAAGATAGTTCATTTTATATTTGTACTTTAATAAATACAATCTTTTGAAAATAGGTCCATCATTTAGAATAACCCTGTATTATGAGTACAGGTATATCAAAGTATTTGGCAGGACAGATCACATTCATAAGAAACTTAGGCAAGCGTAATTGATTTATTAATAACTATTTAATAAGATAATTTTATTTACACGTAGTAGTAGATATAATCCTCTAATTACACTAGATAACAAATTTGAACTTTTGCTCTGTCCCAAAACCAAAACTAGTTGCTTCTTATTCCGGTTTTTGTGCTGATACCGAATCTAGTGTTAGATTTTTTTCCAGCACGTCCAGTTTTTGATATATTTGCATATTTTGATTTATGCCATTTTTGGAATTTTTGTACAATTACATGCAAATTTAAGGCATAAAGCATTATTCGACTCTGTGTGTTTGTTTTACGTTATGATTACTTGCCAATTTACTTTACAAAAACGATGTGTCCAAGATTATAGTGACATGTGACCGTGAAATATTGTGTCTAATTTACATATTTTTCTTTTTTTTTTAATAACGTTTCTTGACGTCTAAATATTTCTGCCACCTGAGTACGTAAATATGTTTCTAAACCAGTTTTGTATGCTGATTTCAAATCTAGTGTCCGTTTACTTCTATCATGTCCAATTTTTTTTTAAGTAAAAATTTACTTCTTGGTAAAAAAAAAAGCCAGAAAATGCTTTATATGCTACAACGTGATGTACTTCAGCTAATTAGGATAGATTCTACTACTTTTTTCAAATGTGTTTCAATTATACCCATTGGTGATTATGTCTCTGATAGGAATCTGACAGTGTTCTCCTTTTGACAATGAGATACACACTCCTAAAAAGTATTTTATATTAAACGTGTGCCAATACAATACAAAAGTAAAAATTCATTTTACTCAAAATCTAGACTTGATATAAGGAAACGGATTGCAGATTCGAAATTAATATAAATGTCCAGTCTTGAAACACATTACGTCAATTCTCTTGTAACTACTTTAAAGGTGAAAGTAATGTAAAAATTACACTGTTGAAAAATACACAACTAGGCTTAGTAACTGTCAGGTAAATGTTAAGAATACGCAGACTGCGACATTTATCTGAAGCAAACGGTCCAGCAATCATAATCTAAATAAGGCATTTCAATCTGACATTGATTGTACCTAAAATATTCATTAAATGGCACAAAAAGCTTAATTTGCATAAACTTAAATATGCAATTTTCTCAAAAACCGGACTACCTACAGAAAAACAAAAAGTAAATTCGGAATCAGCGCAAGATACTGATCTAGGATAGACTAATGTTAGTTCTGGGACAGAAACATTTATGACCTGTGTTATAGAGTAATTTTAGAATATAAAATCATCTTATTGTTACCTTAATTAGTCAATAAAGTCATCTAAAATTTCGTTTTTTTGTTCACCAACGTATCGCGGAAAAACTGTATAATCTCTGAAAACTGAAAATAAAGATTTAATAAATATAATAATTGAGTTTAGATATAATAATAAATATAATAATTTGGTTTAGTCGCTTACAAGGTAATTTGATAACAGCAGCAATTTTTAAAGGCATTCTTAGCTACATATAATTTCAGAAAAAAGTTCAAACAATGATATCAATACCCATCGATATTCCATGCGAATAATGCGTATATAAAACAGTTTTTGATAAAAATATCTTAAAATATTTAAAGAATATTTTTCTGAACCTCGCCTCACTGGATATTTTATATTTTTTGAATAAAATTGAATTTATATGTTAAGGTCATCAAAAAAATCTCTACATTTAAAAATCTTCTACCGTGATCAGAAAGAGAAATCTTGAGAAAATATTTTCCCTTTCATGCAAAAAAATGCATTTGATGATGTTGAACTTGATCTTCCTTTGAAGATTTCAGATAAGAAACGTTGTAAGTGTTTGTAATATCAAATCGAATATATTCTAAAATCAGGAATTCAAAACCAATATAAAATTATTAATTTATTTTGCTTTTTATGTAACATCAATAATTATTATCAAGTACAATATTAGTAATTATTATTATATAAATATTGTATATTAAGTGATTGCTTTTCGACAGAAAAACATCGTGTTTTTTAAAATGCACTTCTAATAGTTAAACCCCATTTTCTAAATGTTCATTTTAAATACATTTTTATAAATATTGATATTTTATAAATTTTATATTATTTTAATAGAAAAACACTTATTTCGCATATTTATAATTACGTAGACGATTTTTATGGCACATCAAGTTCCTTCATAACTGTGGCAGATACTGCCAATACAAATATTTAAACTATCCCATTTTAAATTGTCTATTTATCCTTTGACCGCCCCCTTAATATAATATTAATTCTTACTAAATTTAATCTTAAAAAGAAATTTAATTATCAGATTTAAAAAAAATATATTTTTTCAGTTTTGCGTATTTGATGAAATTAATCCTTTTCTTTTGATACTTGTTTCAACATCTCTTTGAACACATTTTTTTCTACTAAATAAAAATAGTAAAAAATAAATATCTTTAATTGCTTTATTCGTCTAGCAGTAGTATATATTTTAGCAGTTGCATCATTAATACACCGAATGGTACCCGGTGACTGTATTCTCATAAATTTTAATCCTTTACTTTGCCAGATAACTTTTGTAGCTGACCACGGCCTTTCTTTCTCACATGGTACCCCCTGTGAATCTCAGACATTCCGTTTGCCTGTTTCTAATTACATTCTAATCTTTCTGGCGATACAAAATCTTAATTTGACCCTTGTAGCGTGTATAGATTTGTGATTAACATAAGTTTCCATATGTCTCGTCTCATCTCTTTCTCGACGAATAATATTTTATTGGCAAATTTTTGTATCGCTTTTTTTCGCCAGCACCCCCGTATCCGAGAAGAAATTTTTTAACACATTTCTTCTTCTTTCCAGGTGCTTTAAATAATGTTGTAAAACACTGATTCCTTCTCAGCAATGTCATTTTCGAATGCCGGCGATTTGTGTATAGAACCTAGTGTAATAAAATAAAGAAATTTCATTGTAATAAAGCACTTCTTCTAGAGGTGTGTTTCCACTATTTGTCACGTGCCCTTGTGAAACTTATTTTTCGACAACCTGCAACATACAGGTCAGCTTCTTTATAATAAAACTAATCTACAGCCTATCAAAAGATTCTATGTCACAAAAATGTCTCGAAAACTTTTGCCAACGGAATATAAAACAAATTTCCTCCAGAAGCGACTTGTCCCCGCTGAGCGGACATTTCCACGGTGGGATGTTTTGCTAATATTTTTTATGAGTTTATTTATCGTATAAGGGCTATTCAGACAGAGGTAATAGCCAGATACAATTATCATCTGAGTTTATTACTGCTGACCTGGTAAACTACACCCTAATTATTGTAATGAAACAGAGTAATTAAGTTGGAAATTGTTCATGAAATGTGACAAAAGAGGTGCGTTCGTACTATAGCTAGTTATATATATATATTCAGATCTTGATGATTTTTGTGAAATTAATTATATCGTCTGCAGATTATTTTCTGTAATATAATAAGTATCTTGGTCGCTTGGCGATTAAACCTCGGAAGCTCCTATAACAAGAAAGCACCGATTTTTTTTTTAATTCAAATTTCTTAATAAATATTTTTATTAATATCTTCTAAAGTTTTGATTCGATTTTCATAAAATTTGAAATGTCTCGACAAACTTTTGCAAAGATAATATATCTTAAATTTCAAACTATTTGGTTGGCTGTTTTTTGCGCTGATATACGTGGACAGACGGACAGACGTGGTAGGTGCTACGTATAGGTGCTACGTATAGGTGCTACGTATTTATGTAATTCCGAACGCATCTAATAAAAGAGTGGTGGTGTTACTATTATACTCGTCTAACATTATTACGCATTACTCAGGATAGTACTGAAAAAGTAATCAGTGCCCTAACCTTCACAAATGTAAAAAGATAATCAAAATATAGTTGAGTAAAGTACACTGATACAATCCGTATTAAACCAGGTACCTGACAGATTTTACTGTATTACTGTATTACTAAGGGGTGGGGGGGGGGGTGGCTCGAAAGCCAAAGCACCGCGACCAGAGGTCTATTGTACTATCCCCCCCGGTCTCCTAATTTTGAACCAATTCCAGATGAGAGACCTGCATCTGGATTGGAACCCCCAGAGGTAACACTTACATAGAACTTGGAGGACTTTGGAGCCACGAACAGATTTAACGTGCACCAGCTCCCATTAACCCTTTCAAGGGCAAAGGACTTCTTTTACTAAAATGTTGAAACATTTCAATGACACCAGAAATAACGACCAAATCTATTTTAAAATAATTAAAAGATTTTCTTTGCGCATATTATACAAGCAAAATTTTATTAAAAATTTCTGGGTGTCACTTGGCAGTTTGGAATTAAAATAATGCGTTCGCGCCTTGCAAACACCGCCCTTGAAAAGGTTAACATACACGGTCCCACAGCAGAGGCAGACGAGAGAGGATAGACGATGCACCCTCCCACACACTGACCGCGGTCGATGCTGCTTGGCTTTCGGTGATTTTCCGAGAACCGAGCTTTATAGTCCGCGCCACTGCGGGACATTTCCTGACAGATTACTAAAGTCTACAAATTATTAAAAGTATGTCTAATAAAACACATAAAAAGTGTGACATTTAAATCATACTCATTTTTCGTTATAGAAGAGTTTATAAATTAAACAAAAGGCCATAAAATTTAAACTTAACAATTGCATTTTTCAAAATTTTACAGAAGAGAAACTCCACATCTGATATCGTTCTCGTTTTACCAAATTTAGTGCAGATATGGTTGGTGCGTTTTCTATAATATATCAAATTTAACTCAAAATGAAAAAATAAAAACAAATGTTTTTAATCTACGAAAATCTAATATTATCACGAACGAAATATAGAGTGTCCTCTTCCAAGTTAAAAACTATTTCGAAAAACATTCTTTATCTTTAGAAGCATCAGAAAATATTTTGGAGATTTAAATAACAATTTATCAAAACAAAGTTTTTCTTGCCGCCATTGATTTTCGGAAACGTTTCTGAGTAGTTTTCATAGTACATTAATTAAGTCTCTCAGAATATCAGATGACCAGAATAGCTATTTTTATGAAGTTATTAATTACAATTTAAACATTTTCGGCTGTGTAATTGAATATTTACATGCAAGGGTAACAAAATAATGTTAATTTTACTGTTAATGTTAATGCTGTTAATTGAATGTATTTGTCTATAAAACATGATTGTTGAACATAAAAATGTTTACTTTAGAACTGATAGCATTCGAAAAACCTATATTTCTCGTTGAGAAAACTTATTAATACACTATAAAAACTACTCGAAAACATTTCTCAAAATCAGTGGCAGAAAAAGAGACTTTGTTATTATTAATGCATCTTTAAATCTTAAAAGTTTATTAGTTCCGGAACTTTCTAAAGATAAACAACGCTTTTAGAAATTACAGTTAACTTGGAAGTTGTTATTGTATATTTTCGTTTGTGGTTATATTATATTTTCCTACAATAAGAAACAATTGTCATTTTTTTACAGTGTTTTTTACATTAAATCACTTAATTATATATTTTTTATGATTTCTGAAATTTTTAATACGATTAGAGGCAATATTTAAATAAACTAAAAAAAAAAAAGATTTGTTTCAAAATAAAAGAGCGAAGTTTTCTAAAGCATGAAAAAGAAATAAAATCACGTTTCAAATGTTTTTATATTGTAGCTGTAGTTATACATTCTGCGTGATTGTGAAACACATTATGCGTAAAATAAAAATTTCTTATTTAGCATTTAATATAAAAAAAAACAATAAATAATAAATAAAAAAAAAATCTCATTTTACAAAAATTTAATTGCACTCGTTTCATCTAATAATTTCTATTTTAAAGTTGTTCCAAATAGATAGTTTTATGTTAAAATGCTTCTAACATAGATAATATTTTTCGTTTTATTAGTATAATATTTCGATAATATTATTTCACATAATTAAATAATTTATGTAAATTATATTTTTACGTAATAACAAAACTAAGTAATAATTAAAAAACTAAGTTATAAATCACCGCAAATTTAAATTTAATTAAATAACATTTTATACATTTACAATAATTATGCTCTACTACCAAAATAAATATTATCATTATATCATATTTTTTAACGTAAATGTGTACATTGATTATTTCCATTTAAGTTTTCATGAAAATGTATTTTGAAATAAAATAATACTTATTCTGATAGTGACTAAATAAACATCTACGTTATTGTAATTTTTTTAAGTTGTTTTATTGTTATGTTTAACTTTTATCTAGTAACAAACTGTATTTTTGCATTATATTCTTAATAAGTTAATGATTAAAATTGTATTAAAACATTTTTCAATAATTTGAATTCAGTTTTCTTTATTTTAAATAAAATTATAAATGAGAAAAAAATATATAGGGCACTATAATAAAATATAACACCTTGTAATAGTATATTACTTTTAAATGCTAAAGGTGTAAAATTAACAACTATAATATAAATTAAAATAACTTTTATTAGTTGTTTTACATGTTTCGACTCTTCTGAGTCATTTTCAAAAAAAAAAAAAAAAAAAAAAAAAAAAAAAAAAAAAAACTTATATATTGATATACTTATATTTGATATTTTTTTTGTTTTTGAAAATGACTCAGAAGAGTCGAAACATGTAAAACAACTAATAAAAGTTATTTTAATTTATATTATAGTTGTTAATTTTACACCTTTAGCATTTAAAAGTAATATATAAGGCACTCTAAATAAAAAATAAAAATTAATTTTATTTTACATAATTGCCTTATATTGGAAAAAATATTGTTACTGCAGATAAATTCTAAATCAATAAAAGAACATACAGCAAGCACCACAACTAAATTTGTCGCAAATCATATTACAAAAATGTGACTGCTACCAATCGATTAGCAACATCGTATACCAAAGTAATTCGATATATAAATTTTGCATAGGTGGTCGTGTACTTATAGAAGTTGTAAAAAACGTAACAATTTGCAATACTAACAGCTCATTTTGACATCTCATACTTGGAGTTTTCGGTTTTACTTTCGCATACCAAACAAGAAATCATTTGACAAAGTTGTTTAGGAATTATGTAGATTATAATTAGAACTCCTAACGTTAAGATTGCATTGAATCCTTATATAACAATTTGCAAAGTGGCTTGTTTTTTAAGCCTAACTCACAAACTTTTTAGCAGAAGGAGCTGTAATTTCGTATTGCCATATTTGAATATTCTAAAAGTTTATTTTTGTACAAAATCTTAGTTTACCAATCCTATTTTTTTAATTACTTTAAAAAAAAAATACGTATGTTGAATTTAATTTTCAAATAGATTATAAATTGTAAACTATAAATGTTTTACAGAAACCGAATTCTAGAAGTTTTAAATATCCGAATCAAAATCTTAACTCATTCTGCCAGTATTTTTTGAGTTATGCTCAAATAAGTACTCGCATTGAAATAAGGGTGATACGTCACAGCTAGAAGCAGGTTAGTCTCTATTCATGAATATTTTGGTATATGAATATCTTAGATCACTGTATTCAAAATATCAAAAATTCATGAATGCGGAGTCGAACATATTTCGAATATTCACACAAACACTTTAAATAAATCAGGATCGTTTCTTGATAAATTTAACTTAAATATTTTTTTTTTTTTTACAAAATTAAAATTAGTATTTTAATTATTCTCAACGAAAGTTTCAATTGCCAGCGCATTGCCGGTTCAAAACAATGTCTACATGTACGTACATGAAACACAAAATAAATTGGAGAATAAAAATATGGTTGGCGCATGCATAGAATTCTAGATTTGGCTGGCATCGTTCGTTTAGGGAATCAGTCTCAACAAATAAACAAGAACGAAAAATCATGCTTCAAGCATAGATTATGTAACGCTTTCCAACGCTTCCAAAATAATTTTACAAATCATACCGTTTAGTAAGCTAAAAGATAACATCTAAGTAATCCAAATACTTTTATTCAGCCCTGTATAGGATCTATAGATTTGTATATATACTACATAGGATAATAAATTTTAGTTCAGTTAGGAAACGCGTAGCACAGTTTAAAATTCTCCGTCTGGAGTTAAATAATACGGAAATGTATTCGCGAACTTTTGTGCTTCCCTGTATAGGATCTACAGAATTTATACACACCACGTAATAGACAAAAAGCGAGTTAAAATTAAAATCGCTTTCAGTAACTTAAAACGCACTTCGAGGAATTATTGTTAACAGACAGTAGAGAATTCTTTTGTGTGTCCCTGTAAAAGAACGATAACTGCTATACACACGATATTCTGTAGTAAGCCACTTGTAATGCACCTCATATAAATTTCAATGCGTTTTAAATAGGGAAACATTATTTAAATAAACCTCAGACGATTTTTCTCCATAGACGTAATGTAACGGAATTCTTTTGACTGTCCCTGTACAGTAAGTATAAGTGCTATGCACACCCTATTCCATGTTAAGCTTCTTCTAATGCACCTTAGTGATATATATAAATTTCAATGCGTTTAAAATAGTGAAACATTATTTAAATAAACCGCAAATAATTTTCCCCCATAGACCGCAATGTAATGGAATTCTTTTGAGTGCCCCTGTAAAAAAACTATAAGTGCTACACACTTCCGTTGAAATAGGGAACATGCTATAGATAACGACTATAACATATAAAAATTGCAGAGCAATCCGAGCATATTTACGGGAGTTAGAGCACGGACAGACGGCAGACGGACAGACGGCAGACGGCCAGACAAACCGAAGTCATAAACACTTTTCAACTAGGTTGGAAAGTGTTAAAAAGAAAACTGCCCAGTTAAACTGAGGGCATTGAGCTCACAGGCTATTCACATTCACACTAATTGTATATTATACTCTTATTTCAAAGAATTTGAAATATGACCCTCGAAAAATAAAGAAATCGACAATATATTAAGGGGGGGGTCATCCCCCCGTTACCCCCTCATAGTTAACTAATGAACCCCTTAAACTAATCAGGGAAGTCTCTAATTACAATGAATATATATACAAAATTTGAAGAAAATCGGATAATTCTGCATGAAAAATCCATTTATCTAAATTAAGGGGGGATTAGCCCCCTTTCCCCCTTTATACTTAACCAATGAACCCACAAAACTATTCAGAGAAGCGCATTATCACAATGAAACTATATACGAAATTTTTAGAAAATCGGATAATTCCGCATGAAAAACCCATTTATCTAAATTAGGGGGGGGTATCCCCCCTTTCCCCCTTTATACTTAACCAATGAACCCCCAAAACTATTGACAAAAGCGAATGATCAAAATGAACCTATATACAAAAATTGAAGAAAATCGGATAATTCTGCATGAAAAACCCATTTATCTAAATTAAGGGGGTTTTAGCGCCCCTTTCCCCTTTTATACTTAACCAATGAACCCCCAAAACTATTCAGAGAAGCGCATTATCACAATGAACCTATATACAAAATTTGAAGAAAATCGGATAATTCTGCATGAAAAACTCATTTATCTAAATTAGGGATGGTATCCCCCCTTTCCCCCTTTATACTTAACCAATGAACCCCCAAAACTATTGACAGAAGCACATTATCAAAATGAACCTATATACAAAATTTGAAGGAAATGGGATAATTCTGCATGAAAAACCCATTTAACTAAATTATGGGGGGGTTAGCCCCCCGTTTCCCCCCCCTTTATCCTTAACCAATGAACCTCCAAAACTAATCAGGGAAGCGCCTTATCACAAGGAACCTATAAACAAAATTTAAAGTAAAACGGTTAGTTCTATCAAGAGTTATCGCGTTACGTACATACATACATACATACATACATACGTACGTACATACAGAACCGGCGGGCACATAAGCTCACCCCTAATTCTGCATGAAAAATCTATTTATCTAAATTAAGGGGGGATTAGCCCCCCTTTCCCCCTTTATACTTAACCAATGAACCCCCAAAACTATTCAGAGAAGCGCATTATCACAATGAAACTATATACAAAATTTGAAGAAAATCGGATAATTCTGCATGAAAAACCCATTTATCTAAATTAGGGGGATATCCCCCTTTCCCCCTTTATACTTAACCAATGAACCCCCAAAACTATTGACAAAAGCGCATGATCAAAATGAACCTATATACAAAATTTGAAGAAAATCGGATAATTCTGCATGAAAAACCCATTTATCTAAATTAATGGGGTTTTAGCCCCCCTTTTCCCTTTTATACTTAACCAATGAACCCCCAAATCTATTCAGAGAAGCGCATTATCACAATGAACCTATATACAAAATTTGAAGAAAATCGGATAATTCTGCATGAAAAACCCATTTATCTAAATCAAGGGGGTTTTAGCCCCCCTTTTCCCTTTTATACTTAACCAATGAACCCCCAAATCTATGCAGAGAAGCGCATTATCACAATGAACCTATATACAAAATTTGAAGAAAATCGGATAATTCTGCATGAAGATGGGATACAATGATATACAATGGGAGAAATTTTTCTGTCCCATATAAAAATTAAAATTAATTAATTTAATTTAATTAATGAATTAATATTTGATAAAACTGTATTAACATCAATTGCCATCTAGTACAAGTTTTAAAAAAAATATTTGAACTTGAATGGAAGAAGAGAAAATATTTTATTAACGATTGAAAATTCCAACAAGATATATATAGAGGGAGACTACAGGCTTTGATAGCCTGTGAGCTAAAAAGCGGGCCAAAGCAGTTAATATGGACAATAACGTAATAACGTTTAAAATTTGAGAGAAATCCGAAAAACAAGTAACATAAAAAATTTTAAGTCAATTCCTACTTTTTAATCATAAATATATAAAATAAACCCGTGCAGCATTAATGTCCCACGTTATCGTTATTGAACATTATTTTATAATAATCGTTGCGGTATTTTATTTTTTGTTGCCATCACTGTTTTGAGATAAATCTTTCATTTCACTTATGAAAACAATGGGAGAAATTTTTTTCTCCGATATAAAAATTAAAATTAATTAATTTAATTTAATTAATGAATTAATATTTGATAAAACTGTATTAACATCAATTGTCATCTAGTACAAGTTTAAAAAAAAATTATTTGAACTTGAATGGAAGAATAGAAAATATTTTATTAACGATTGAAAATTCCAACAAGATATATATAGAAAGAGTGTGTGAGCTAATAGTAGGAATTTAATAACACTTGAATCCGGTCGCTAGAAGACATAAAGCTGGATTAAGTTTAAGGCTGGTCTTACCTCTGGATTTAAGGCTGGAAAGTTTAAGGCTGGTCACGCCTTGTGTGCCTCCCAGCATACGTGCACAAAGGATCAGCCTTTGCTCTTTTGCTGTCAGTTGCTTTGCCACGTTATGAATTTGTCTATGGAAAGTTTAAAGAAAGTGTTGATAAGTATTTGTATACGTAATATTTTAGATTGTTTAATGCTTTTTATTACTTTCCAACCTAGTTGAAAAGTGTTTATGACTTCGGTTTGTCTGGCCGTCTGTCCGCGCTCTAACTCCCGTAAATATGCTCGGATTGCGCTGAAATTTTTATATGTTATTGTCATTATCTATAGCATGTTCCCTATTTCAACTGAAATGTGTAGCACTTATAGTTGTTTTACAGGGACGGTCAAAAGAATTCCGTTACATTACGGTCTATAGGGAAAAATCATTTGCGGTTTATTTTAATGATGTTACACAGTTTCAAATACATTGTAATTTATAAATAATATAATATAATCACTAAGGTGCATTACAAGAAGATTAATATGGAAATAGGGTGTGCATAGCACTTATAGCTATTTTACAGGGGCAGTCAAAATAATTCCGTTACATTACGTCTATGGAGAAAAATCGTTTGCGGTTTAATTAAATAATATTTCACTATTTCAAACGCATTGAAATTTATATATATCACTAAGATGCATTACAAGAGGCTTACTACAGAATATTGTGTGTATAACAGTTATCGTTCCTTTACAGGAACACACAAAATAATTCTCTACTGTCTGTTAACAATAATTCCTGAAAATGCGTTTTAAGTTACTGAACGAGATTTTAAATTTAACTCAATTTTTGTCTATTACTTGGTGTGTATAAATTCTGTATTTCATATACAGGGCAGCACAAAAGTTCGCGAACACATTTCCGTTTATTGACAGAAACTCCAAAAGGAGAATTTTAAATTGTGCTACGCGTTTCCTAACTAAACTAAAATTTAGCATCCTATGTAGTATATATACAAATCTATAGATCATATACAGGGCTGAATAAAAGTATTCGATTATTTTTGCGAATATTGTATATGTTGGAAATTCCTGAAATTACGTTTTTAAATATGTTATGCGTTTTCCAAATTGTTTACTTAGATGTTGTCTTTCAGCTTATTAAGCGGTAATGATTTGTAAAATTATTTTGGAAGCGTAGGAAAGTGTTCCATAACCTATGCTTGACGCATGATTTTTCGTTCTTGTTTAACTGTAAAAACGTATTTCAATATCGGAATGCTCAGGCAGAACTACGAACACTTTTATAAAACTTGTTATTGTTCGCAATACTGCCAGGCGAGTGAGGAAAGCTGCAGATATTAGATTACGTGTTGTCTGTCGTAATTATGTGCATAAGGAATGCTTCGAATTTACCAGTTAAGATACAAAAGTTTTTATATGCCCTACTTGAAAAATAAAAATAAAACAGGTTTTACCGTAAATTTTTTATAATTGCCTTCATTTTATTTTTCTAAATTTTCTTCACATTTATTTTTAATACATTTTATAAATAAAAAATATAAATTTGGTTTTGTAATAATTTGTGTTTTTACCTTTTAATTACAGACTTTTCTATTTTACCTATGATCAATGATCATGTTATCTGTATATGGTCGTATTACATTCATTAACATGTATCTTTTAAACAAACTGCTACAGGTATAAGTTTTCACTAATTGAATTTTAAAATCCTTTCTTAGTCCATATATATATATATATGAAGAATCCATAAGATATTCATAATATTCTATTCTTGAATTTTCTTTTTATCTAGTTTAACACTTGCAGTATCCTTTCCATTGCTAGCAACATTACGGTTTACATTTAATGTTATTTCTAATAAAATACTATCACAAAAAATACTTTATAGCACCAAATAACGTTTGCTATTTAGTAATTTGGCAGTGGATATGATTATGAATGATTACTCAATAGTTTTAAAAGTTTCTAAATATTCTTATTATGGAGTGATTTTAGTATGCTATTGCTATCAATTAGATTAGGGTGTATTTAGGATCTTACATTTAAATATTATACAATGATCACCAAAACCACTTTTTACGAAATAAAAATTATAAAATTATTAGATTTCTAAATTAGATATGCGAGAAATATAGTTGATTGGGTTTGCGTTTCCATAAGTTGCTTTCGTACATGAGGTGTTCTTTAACGTATCCATCCGATACAGGTGCTTAGTGGTAAGTAAGTAAATATTGCTGTTTGGGAATCATGATAATATGAAATCGTTTTCTAAGATGGTGCTTATCCTAATGAAATCACATTGTAAAACAAAATACAAGATACACTATAATCATTCGCACAATTAATAGGCAATTACGAATGTAAATTTATTAAAACGCCGGGGGGTTCAGTCAGGCGCAGCACCCCTTCTGAAGAAATGGACTTTTTTATCTAAACAATTACCAGAAAATCAGTTTATCAGAATTTCAGAATACGATTGATTAACACCATATTTAATTTAACGATTCTTATTTCCGAAACTTCAAATAATTTTATATGCTTATAAATATGTATGCAATTTAAAATAACAAATTGCAGATTGCAGGATGCTAAATGTTATGAAAAGTGAGATTAAAAGGCAAGTAGTTGCAGAGATGACGTTGAGGCTCCTGATCTATGGATTTACTAGTCTACGTGCTTCTATCATACTAAACGTTTAAAAAAAATGAATGTTAAGGGGACAGATCACCTTTAAAATGGTCAAACATTCAATTTCAAGGTTTTGATGTCAGTAAATAGTGCATTTTATTTTGAGTAGAAAGGTACCAATGTTTTTCAGAAGCGATAATTAGTGACGAAGATATAAAGTAAAACGCAACCGTCATTCTTTGTTTTTGAATGGAGAGTGAAAACTTTAATTGCATTTAATTCACAAGAATGATTTTTCAAACTTGCGCGCACGATTTCTCCAAAAATAATTTAGATAGAACCTCAATTTTTTTCAAACTTATTAATGTCGTAACAATGAACAAAATGAACTAGAATCTTTTAATTTGATCAATAAATTAAAAAATAATTAACTGTAATTCATCGAAAATGTGTTTTTAATTTAATTACAGTTAATTATTTTTTAATTTATTGATCAAATTAAAAGATTCTAGTTCATTTTGTTCATTGTTGCAACATTAATAAGTTTGAAAAATTTTGAGGTTCTATCTATATTATTTTTGGAGAAATCGTGCGCGCAAGTTTGAAAATCATTGTTGTGAATTAAATGGATTTAAAGTTTTTACTCCCCATTCAAAAACAAAGAATGACGATTGCGTTTTACTTTATATCTTAGTCAATAATTATCGCCTCTGAGAAACATTGGTATCTTTTTACTCAGAATAAAATGCACTATTTACTGGCATCGAAACCTTGAAATTGAATTTTTGACCATTTTAAAGGTGATCTGTCCCCTTAACAATTCTGCGGAAAGCAGTACCAGCGACTTTTCCTCAATATTTAAAATGCTGGATCCCTTCTGCATATAGAAATACTAAAACAAATATATAAAACAAATTAACTAGTGAACAATAACATTTAAAAATGACGTCTTCGGTTTTACAAAATATGTTTACTAATCCTTTCAAAAAATTCTTCTACAAAACTCATTTTGCTCTTTGTCTGAGTGGCTGTAAAATAGTTCCCCTTTCTTCTTTACAACTTTTTCGGTTCTGCGCATTCGCTGGGAAATATAAAAGAGGGGGGGGGGTGCGTTTTACATTATGTAGATATTATCAGAAACTTTCGGTCATAATTGAGTGTTTAATATACCGAAACGTCAGATATTATATGGACAATCCCTATAATGATGGCCCCTTAGTTCGTTTGGATAAATTTTCATTTAAAAATATAAAATAATTCGAAGGATGTATGCTGCTTAAGGCACTGGGATTCCCAACATTAGATTAGTTTGGAAATATATATATTTTTTGTTTAAATATGTTAAAACATTCAACACCGATTTTATTTATATTTAAGAGGATTATCACGGACCCGGCTACGCTGTAATCATATTCTAAAGCTTTGTGTTAATATAATTACGATAATAGATTTCGGTAACTCGTATTTCGTTACTTTTAATCTTTACACTATAATAAATATTTCACTTTTTAATATAATAAATAAATATAATATAAACATAATTTAATAAAATATAATATATATATTTTTTTATTCTCAAAACTACTGAGTCCCTTTATTTTATTTCGTATGCTATTTGGAATTGATATCTCGTAAATTCTAGCATATATGCCCTAGTGATTCTGTCTTTTAAATTATAGTTCATAACATTTGACATTCTGCATTGCTTTAGCTTTACCGTAGGCTTTACCGTTTTGTTTCCCTTATATCAAAATTTCAGTTTCCCTTCACAAGCATATTAATCTCGCATTACGCATTCAAATGAAATTGTATGCAGCATGCTGAAATACTATTATATTATTCTCCAAAATTCCAGAAGCGGCATCATTAATCAATGTCAGAGCGTAAGTTCATGCCTTAAGTTATATAAGTAATTATGTCTGCATTTCTATGATTATCATTCTTATATTTTTCAAACTGAGATTTTAGTCAATAAAAAGTTAAAATTTCAGTGCAAATTTACCTTGATTAATAATTAAAATTCATAGATACAAAAAAATGTAAAAAATATTGCTTGAAGGTGCGTAAAAACTTACATAAAAACATTTAAAAGTCCTTTTAAAAACAAAACGTTTTCAATCGAACTTACTCGGATCACCATTTTACTGCAAGGGTGTGGAATATAATATTCCACACCCTTGAAGTAAAATGGTTTGTTCCGGGCAAGCTAGAAGACGCCAAAAGACAACAGCTCAATTTAACGATTAGTTTTTCACTGATTATGACCGAGTAAGTTCGGCTGAAAACGTTTTGATTTTAAAAGGACTTTAATGCGCTTTTAAATGTTTTTATGTATGTTTTTACGCACCTTCAAGCAATATATTTACATTTATTTGTATCTTTATGAATTTTAATGAGATTTTAGTATTTAAATTAAAAAGTGGCTGAAAAGTAACAGAATAGAGAAATGTCCGTCTGAAATAGATCGTCGAATGTAAGAATATCATACTGTCGATACTATCATATATTGTGTTATTTTGGTTATTTTTTGTAGATAAATAAAGCGTAATTTGACTGTACATATACACTAACTATTTTTTGAATAATTATATTAATTAACTGATAAATCAATTTATTTATTTTTTGTTATTTCATTTATTTCAGTCCTGAAATCGCGATCTTTATGATTATAGTTATTGCCCCAACAAAGCCTGTCATGTCCTGCAGCTTTTCATCTTGTATTATCAAACAAGTATATCAGTTTTTGAGATTCGATTTTGTGAATTTGTTTAATCTATCAATATTACTAACTTTATACGATGAAATACGAAATCCAGAAGTTTTGTACAATGTTAATCCTCTGTTTAACGCTGTCCAGTCATTTGACCGTTTTTAAAGATAATGGTTACTTGACCACAAATTGAAGCATATCTGATCGTATTATTGACAATATTATGGTCAGAATAGGGGTAATAACTTACTGTAATGTAAACGTTTTCTACAAAAACGGTCAAATGACTGGACAGATCGCTGCAAATTTTATACAGCTCAACATATAACAATTTGAATTAATTTAATTTAATTTAGATTTAATACAAAATATAAAAAATATATATATTGTAGTTTTGTTTAAGTAAAATAAAGAAATATAAGTAATATGTGACATATTAATATTAGTACAGCTAGTAGCAGTTATTTATTTTTACTTTACACATAATAAAATATTCAAAAATAGCTTCAAATCTGGTATTTGCTTCACTAACAAAAATTAATTTTCTCATGAATAGTCTAGGGATATCAAAAATGAGTCCCGAAATTCAACATACATTGAATTATGAACCATAAAAATAGGATTACATGTAAGTTACATAATATATTCGTAAGGTCTTAAATTCAGAACGCATGATCTAAAATATGGTTCAAAAGGTTGTCAAAAGAGGGAATATAGATTCAATTTATTTTAAAAGTTATTTGAAAATTATTTGAATATAGATTCAAAACCCATATGATTTTCGAAAATGCAAATCCATCTACTGAAAAAAAATGTAATTTATTTATTCTACTTGGTATATTTTGCTTTAATATGTGCGTTGTTATAGGAGCAAAACGTTGTACCACACAAGGATTATAAAATGTGTTATAAAGGATAGCAAACCAAAATATTCGAATTTTGAAGATATTTTTAATTTGTTATATGGCTCTAGGAAATATTGTGCTCATAATAGATTTATTGAAAACGTTACATTTAAAATGCAAATATTGGTTAAGTACTGGTTTCGCATTAAAACTACTATTTGCAATCAAACGTCAATATTGGAGATAAACTAGTCTTCCCGTCAATCTCAATTTTCGAAACAATGTTATAAAGAACCATTAAAAAAGAAAAAGAAAACTAAAAACGATTTCGAGCGTAATCAAAACTTTTCCGAAGTATCGAAAGGCAGCATAAATACGTACAATAAAAAAAAAAAAAAAAAAAAAAAAAAAAAAACACATGGCAAGTAGGCTACCAGTTTTCCTTATAAAGATGTCGGGATAATGTAAAAAGCAATCATAATTTTTATTCAATTTATTCTATTTTTACTAAAGACAGTTTCAGTAAATATTTTGTTAAATTTCTTAATCCAACTCAAATCAGCATATGATGGCTTTAAAAGACTTTCATTGGTATCTATAATGATGCAGCTTTTTGGTAGAGTCAGTCCTTATAAATATAAATCATAAAAGATAAGAACGAGATAACGATATTTAAGTTCTTTAGATCTCTTTATGCATCCATGATTCTTTAATCGTCAAAATAGGGAATGACATTTTTGTCATATAACGAAAAGAGAAAGAATCGAATACAATTGTAACTACATTTGGTAGAGCAGTATATCTATCAGATTTTCCATACATGATGTCGAGACGCATTAATAGAGAACAGCTGACCAAACCCAATTTTGTCCATAAAAGTATACTATTGTAAACTTCTGTACAATTTTGGGAGTTTCAGATCTTTTCTAAGCAAGGTGGTTTTCTTCCGGAAATAGCGTGAGTCTGTTTAGATGAATTAAGAATCAGTGTCACTGGATTTTTTTTTTTTTTTTTTTTTTTTTTTTTTTTTTTTTTTTTTTTTTTTTAGTATTACATTAAATTAGACAAAGTTCGTTATTTCTTTTAAGTTTAAATTATAATATTAAATTTCGTTGCATTATTTACTTTTGCTGCAGTATTTTTGACTCGATAAAACTAATAATATTGTCACACGGCCACAGTAAAATATTTCATTAGTATAAATATTATTCAATACTTCATTTGCGCGCAAAGTGCAGTTGCACAATGTAATATTCTATTTTTTTCTCACAGCATTTAGAGCAACACATTATATTACTTAAAAATACTTAATTACCAAACCAATATTATTTTTCATATGTATTTTAAAATTATGCTTTCAATAAAAGTTAATCGCGCAACTATGCGTTAACGGGGTAAAGAGTTAAGCATTTAGTTTTAAACTTTGATTTTCATACATAAATATTTGAAAATTTAACTTTTTGAAAATGCAGTCGATTTTAATGATAAACAAAATGAATAGTAAAACTTAATGAAAAAAAAATTCTATTGTATTACCCACTATATATATATATATATATATATATATATATATATATATATATAACTTTAATTATAATCACCCGGTATATATATATATATATACCGGGTGATTATAATTAAAGTTACGATTTCAAAAATCGATAATTTTAAAACTACTGGTCAGAATGATTTGATATTTTAGCAAAACAATCGTGATGCAATGGAATTTTGTTTGGCAAAGGAAAAAATAGTTCCAAAATGTGCCGATAGATGGCGCTGTCAGGGTTCAGATTGTCTGGAGATATGCAAATTACAAATACGTGGCAACTATGGGTACCTGAAGAATGTTGTTTACAGCGGGCGAATTGAGAATCTAGCCGACTTGAAGGCAAGAACCACACACCACACCCATTACATCAGTACAGATACCCTCCGATCTGTTGTGGAGCATGCGCTTCCAATTAGTAACGGAACAAGGCGGAGGGCTTATCGAACAACTTATACTTTAATCATCAGTAAAGTGTTTGTTCCATAAATCTTTTTTTTTTTTTCATTTTTTGTGATTATTGCTGTTATCACTGTAAACACGTATTCTTCTCTTTTCGCTAATACATTTTTCGTAAATCCCTGAACTCTATTTTTCTCCTTTTGGCTAACAACATTCCTGTGTTTAAAGAATAAATTTTTGGTCTTTCCCATGACATTACCCTGACAGCGCCATCTATTGGCACATTTTAGAACTATTTTTTCCTTCGCCAAATAAAATTCCATTGCTTCACGATTGTTCTGATAAAATATCAAGTCATTCTGACCAGTAGTTTTAAAATTATCGATTTTTGAAATCGTAACTTTAATTATAATCACCCTGTATATTCAAGTCATGAGCCTAGTGATTCAGAAGCAGCATTGCTAAATTTTAGCTTTCAGTTCTACATTGTAAAAACAGACAAATATTTCTTAATCTACGAAAATATAATATATAACCAAGTACGAAATATAAAATAACCTCTTCCGATTTAACGATGTTTCCGAAAAGCGTTCTTTATCTTTAGAAAACACAAAAATCGATATATTTTCGAAATTTAAATAATTATTTATAAAAATAAAATTCCTTTTACTGCCACTGATTTTTGGTAAAGTTTTCTAATAGTTTTTATACTGTATTAATCTGTTTTCTGAACTCGGAATTTCTATTTTCAGGGATGCTATTAATCCTTAACGAAACATTTTCAGCTAAAAAATTGAATTTTTCACCCAAGAGTAACATAATACTATTAATTTTAATATTAATGTTAATGCTGTTAATTTATCATACTGGTTTGTAAAACATATTTCTTGAACAAGAAAATATTTACTTGAGCATCCGAAAAACCTATATTCCGAGTTGAGAAAACTGATTAATAAACTGAAAAAACTACTGGAAAACATTTCCGAAAAACAGTGGCAACAAAACAAACTTTATTTTTATAAAATCTTATTTATATCTCGAAAATATATTTGTGTCCGTTTTATCTAAATATAAAATAAATATAAATATAAAGGATACTTTTTGGAATCATGGGTAACACGGAAGACGTAATTATATATTTTGGTTTGTGATTATATTATATTTTCATAGATTAAGAATCACCTGTCTATTTTTACAATGTATAGATAATAATCTGTACACCGATAAAATATTTTTTTAAGATAATTTATATGTTTGTAGCTTGATTGTGAATATTTAATCACAGGGCATTACAAATTTGAAAAAAATCTGGTAGCCAGGTATAAATTCTAGTTGCCTGTAAAAAATGTACCCCCCCCCCCTTCCGTCCGGTATTGATTTTCAAAAAGCACAGAAGTTTTCTATGAATTAAGTGAGAAAAAAATAATAACAAGCATAAGTTACATAGTTTAGAATAGTACATAATTAAACAAGATAATATAACAAAGTTTTCTAAAGGAATTATATATCTCTTGGAAACAAAAAAATGGGATATATTGTAAATTCTGATTTAACCGACATGTTTGGCAAATTCTGATTGCCGAATGCTTCAAATGTTCGAATAGTTGAGTGCTACAAAATCTATATCTGCAATCTACATCGATAAAATAGTGAAACCGGAAAACGATTTTTTGCCTATTTAGCCTATCGAATTCAGACAAATAATTATGATTTTATTATGTTTAAATTTGTATTTGATGTACTTTCTTAGTTTTCCCAATTTAAAAATAAAATTTTTTTTTATTTTTTTTATTTTTTTTTATGTTTGGTTATAATTTCAAGTTTTTTTCTTAATATTTTGAAACTTTGAAGCATCTATAAGGAGACATCTTACAAAAAATTTAATTAAACATTGTGACGTTTGCAATCTCGAGACCTGTGCATTGCTAAAAAGAACAGAAAAAAACAATTTTCCCGAGCTGGGATAATCGGAATCAGCAGCCGGCTGAGGTTTATTTTGATCCACAGAGTAAAGAGAAAGACTCTTTACTCCGTGATTTTGATCCAATGATTTACGAAAGAATTTAAGAATAAATAAATAAAAAAAATACCTTACCCTTCTGAAATACAATCAATGATTTTTTATTTCCATTTACTGCAGATAATAATACAAACATTGTAACTATAAAATATTCTTGAGTAACAACCCAGTACCAGACACTTTTTCTCTAAGACAGGATGACGCCGAACTATTGTCCAACGCGTGTACATACATGGGCCAGGCGCCAAGCATTTTAAGCGGGGAATAAATATTTAAAAAATACATATTTTTATGCGTTTTATGTGCATGAATTGGAAGAGAAGACAGAAATCACTGCTTTCTGTCCGCATGAGTAGGGGTGTTGGAGAGACAATTGTGCTCATTTCTTAGTTCAATTTTTGTAAAGAAAAAAAAAGAGTCAGATTAAATAACTTAGTCACTAGGTAAGAAAAAGTTAGCCGCCAGTGGCGACCTAGCGACTGCATTTCTAAAGCCCTGTTTATTCATAATATTTAATCAGGTCACATGCAAATGTTTTGAACAAATATAAATGCATGACGAATTATCAACCTTGATTTGACAGAAATTCAATTAAAAGTGTAATATCTACTCTTATGGAAATGAGTGTCTCACTTGTAAAATGTAAAGCTATTTGATAAAAAAAAACATACGAGAGAAAAAAACTAATATCTAACCAATGATAAATATTACGTTCTCATATCGTAATAATTTCTGTGCAGTTTAAATTAATGTTAGATACCGTAAAATGTGTATGTTCCATGATAAAGTTAAAATGCAGCTATAGATGACCATGACCATTTATATAGCTTTGGTCAAAGAAATAAAATATACGAAACGCCTTTAAAAACTTTGTTAAATAAATTGCAATGATGGTTTATATCAATAATTAACTTTTAGGAAAATAATCATACAAATTAGCTTACTTCTTCTTTATCATATCGTAGAAGGAAAATGAATCGGATTGAAAATTCTTTGATAAACATTTTTAAAGATTAATTTTAAATTTTGAAAGGTTTGAACATCCTAAATGACACCAGATTAAAACAATAACGGATATTTTATTTGTACAGTATAGTTTATACAGCATTTGCATTTATGCATCTTATAATTTCAATTCTCTTTAAAGTTAGAATATAAAGAATGTGCTTATGGAAAACAAGTTAATTTTATTTTAGCGAATAGAGCTCTGTTTTCATGTAAGTTCTCACTGAATCCAAAATAGTAGATTTTTACATGAATAATGAAAATATTTATATAGGCTCTATACTAGAGATTACAAAGTACTTTGGATCCTGTTTCAACTGATGTAACAAAACTGATAGTAATAGATTGTAATTTGTAAATAAACTAGCTTACTTGCTCGGCGTTGCTCGGGCCCATACCAATAACCTTAAACAAAACTCAAAACTTTATGACTTTATATGTTTAACCCGATTTTGTTTGAATTTATACTTTTATATGAAGATTTCGGGAATAACAATTGATATTTAGGGGTAAAAGCTCTCGAAAGAAGAAAATTGCTTGTTTTTGCACGTAGAGTCGTTTCATAGTTTAAAAAATATATAAATTTTGAAGCCGTTTAAAAAATTTTGTGAAAAAAATATTGTTACCTTGTTTGCAAAGAAAAAATGCTTTCTTCTTTTTTTTTTTTTGTGTGTGTGTGTGTGCGTGTGTGACAGGTACTTTAAGATAAGAAAAGAAAAGTTCTCACCTGTCCACCAGCTGCGTATGAATAACGCATAGATTTGATAAACGTTAGCTATCTTGATAATGTCTGATAATATAATGCTTTTATAAAAGGTGTTACGTTAATAATAGGCTAATATATAATCTTTAATAATTAAACATGTAGATATTTTTGTGTGTGTTGATATGAACATTTTAAAACAAAAAAGAATAATACCACAATATAATTATATAAATCTTCCTCATCTTCTATAATAATAAGAAAAAAAGTTTGTCTGTGTGTGTTTCTATCGACTGTGTTCTAAAAAGACTGTTGCAAGTTTTGCACCTCGGAGCCTGATTTTAGATTTTTTTTACTAGATTATCTTTTCTATGTGATTTTTAGCCAATTTTTAAATTAAGAGGAGATTTTTCTACATTAATAAAATTAATAAGACTTAAAATTTTATCCCAATATAGTAAATTTTGCCCTCTATCGTTTCAAATTTCGTAAAAATTGGTCCATAATTACATGGCATATTAATTCAAAACTCTTAAAAAATTTCCCAAAACTGCGACGTTTTTTATCTCAAAATAACGAAAAAAATAAAAAACATGCTTGGAATATGGAATCGCAGACGATGGAATTTGTTGATTTTCACTAATATGCAAATATTAAGAAAAGTATTTGAGATATTGATTTAAAACTCACTATGCATATATAGTTAAAAAGTTTCTCTATCCAAAAATTCAATTTTTGTAAAAATCGGCTGCTGATTTCTCTTATTTTTTGCAAAAAACTGACCAGACTAGGGATCAGCTTCGTTTTTCATTAAATCTGGAGGCACGGCAGTGCCTCCGCCAAGTCGAGAGAGGACAGCCGTAAGCATACTTTTCTGGAAGCAACTCAGGGCACTTTTGACCCCCCCATATCTCCGCGCTGGAGTATCCCAAAAATTTTAAACTTCAATTATAGAGAGTATTTGGCCCACAGGACCAAAATTTAAAATTACAACTTTCTGTCTTTTCTAGTTCAGGCAATATATGAACTCAAACATTCGATTTTTTGTCACTTCTTACTCACTCGTTCACGCGTCATCAAAAAGATTGGGTAGATCCCGTTGCCCCAGAAACTTGACATTTGGAAAAAAGGGTAGTGTTTAGGATACAAAGAAAGAAAAAATTATAAAATCCAGAAAATTCGAAAAAAAAACATTCGAAAATTCAACAAATTCCATCAAAATTGAAAATTGAAAATAATACGATCTTGTAGTCTTGGAAACTTAAGATTTGGTGTGAAGGTAGTATTTAACATCCAGAAAAAGAAAACATCAAAAACACCAAAAAAATCGAAAGCAAAATGAAAAAATCGAAGAAATTGAAAAAAACCGAAAATTTGAAGACAATCCGATTTTGTTGCGCTAGAAAATTCAAATTAGGAATAAAGGTAGTATTTAGGATACAGAAAAAGGAAAATTAAAAAAATCCAGAAAATTCGAAAAAAAAAATAAAAAAATTCGAAAAAAATTGAAAAAATGAAAATAATTTGATACGATAACGCTCGTATTTATAAATTAATTTGGATGAAACTAATTGTGGGTATTAAGCTCACCAATGCCTCGACCGAGTTCGTTGGCCAGCTTGGTCCGCCATCTTGTTTCAAGATGGCGGCCACGAAAAATTTTAAAACTAAAATAAATATACAAAAAAGTTAAAAAATCAAGTTTATTTTTTAATTAGGTGTTAGGACTTGATACAAGGATTCCAGAGCATTTTTTGTTTTATCTCTATCTTAAAAATTGGCTGAGATAGAGCAGTTTGAAATTCTAGGGTGGCTGACATTTTGAAACAAAACAGCACATTACAAAAAACCAACGATAAATTTATGGTCAATAATGGTCAAGCAGGTGCAATTCCGAATGAATACTCCGTGTTATTATAACTGTAACTTTGACTTCGAAATTTTGATACGTTGCATTTTCTATTTGTTGATATTTTTGAACTATGATTTACGCTAAGTGAAATGTTGTTGTTGAAGAGGGATTTTCCATGTGAATCCGAAACGTCCAATTTTAATATGTTTTTAATGTTTTATGAAAGTGTATTGTAATGTCTGTAATTTTAATGATTTTAATATAAATTTATAAGTTTTAGTGAACGCGATTTCTCGCAAATTATTTTCTTTCATTGTTGTAATCATTTTCCCAATCATACGCATAAAACTATATATTCATATCCATTAGCGCCAAATTCTCGCCAAACTTGGCGACAATTGGCGAAATCTCGCCAAATTTGGCGACAAAAATAAGTCTTCATAAATGAAGCCAACTTGGCTATAGCTCAATAATTTGGCGAATTTCTTATTCAAATTCAGTGTAAACGAATCTTTTGTAAACGGTTTCTTTGCATTTTAACTTGCTGTTTTCGAGTAACATTAGCTAAAATTTTAAAACGAAGATATAGGAAAGCTACCTTTTCCTGCCGGTACAGGCCGGAGGACTTTTTTATGAGTTGTCGGATGCAATCTATGTTTTGCATTAAATAAAGTAACACATTGAAAAACAAATCCCACAGGATGGGGATAGTTTGTTTTAGATCTGGAGGCACGGCAGTGCCTCCGCCAAGTCGAGAGAGGGCAGCCGTAAGCATACTTTTCTGGAAGCAACTCAGGGCACTTTTGACCCCTTCATATCTCCGCGCTGGAGTATCCCAAAAATTTGAAACTTCGTTTTTCTAGAGTATTTGGTACATAGGACCGACCAAAATTTAAAATCAAAACTTGCTATCTTTTCTAGTTCAGACGATATATGAACTCAAACATTCGATTTTTTGTCACTCACTCACTCACTCGTTCAGGCGTCATCAAAAAGATTAGGTAGATCCCGTAGCCCTAGAAACTTGACATTTGGAAAAAAGGTAGTGTCTAGGATACAAAGAAAGGAAAAATTATAAAATCCGGAAAATTCGAAAAAAAAAACATTCGAAAATTCAACAAATTCCATCAAAATTGAAAATTGAAAATAATACGATCTTGTAGTCTTAGGAACTTAAGATTCGGTGTGAAGGTAGTGTTTATCATCCAGAAAAAGAAAACATCAAAAACACCAAAAAAATCGAAAGCAAAATTGAAAAAATCGAAAATCGAAAAAAATCGAAAAATTTCAAATAATCCGATTTTGTTGCGCTAGAAACTTGGAATTCGGAATAAAGGTAGTATTTAGGATGCAAAATAAGGAAAAATTAAAAATTCCGGAAAATTCGAAAAAAAAATTCAAAAATTCGAAAAATTCGAAAAAAAATTGAAAAAATTAAAATAATTTGATCTTTTAGCCTTAGAAACTTAAAATTCGCAGTAAAGATAGTGTTTAGGATTCAGAATAAGTTAAAATAAAAAACCAAATAAAATTCGAAAATAAAACAAAAAAATCGAAAAAATCGGAAAAATCGAAAAATAAGGAAAATTTGAAAATAATTCGATTTCATAGCGCTAGAAACTTGAAATTTGGAATAAAGGTAATATTAGATACTAAACAAGGAAAAATTAAAAAATATGGATAATTCAAAAATACCCATAAATTAGTGCAGACGATATATGAACTCAAAGTTTCGATTTTTTGTCACTCACACACTCACTCACTCTCGCGTCATCAAAAAGATTGGGTATATCCCACAGCCACAGAAACTGAAAATTTGGAATAAAGCTAGCATTTCGGATACAAAGAAAGGAAAAAATATAAAATCCGGAAAATTAAAAAAAAAAAAAAAACATTCGAAAATTCAAAAAAATCGAACAAAATTGAAATTTGAAAATAACACGATCTTGTAGTCTTAAAAACTTAAAATTTGGTGTGAAGGTAGTGTTTAGAATTCAGAAAAAGAAAACATCAAAAACACACAAAAAAAATTTGAAAATAAAATCGAAAAATCGAAAAATTTCAAATAATCCAATTTTGTTGAGCTAGAAACTTGGAATTCGGAATAAAGGTAGTATTTAGGATGCAAAATAAGGAAAAATTAAAAAATCCAGAAAACTCGAAAAAAAAATCAAAAATTCGAAAAATTCGAAAAAATTTGAAAAAAATTTAAATAATTTGATCTTTTGGCCTTAGAAACTTAAAATTCGCGGTAAAGATAGTGTTTAGGATTCAGAATAAGTTAAAATAAAAACGCAATAAAATTCGAAAATAAAATCAAAAGACCGGAAATTTTAAAATAATTCGATTTTGTAGCTCTGGAAACTTAAAATTTGTAATAAAGGATACAAAATAAGAAAAAATTATAAAATCCAGAAAATTATAAAAAAAAAATGCGAAAAAATCAAAAATTGAAAATATTTTTATCTTGTAGTCTTAGAAACTTAAAACTTGGTGTAAAGGTAGTATTTACTATTCAATAAAAGGAACAATTAAAAAATTCGAAAATAAAATCGAAAAATCGAAATATGTTTAAGAAATCGAAAATTCGAAAACAATTTGATTTTGTACTGCTAGAAACATTAGTTATAAGATAATTGTCCTATTAGCTAGTACAACGCCCCTAATTGTTTTATGTTTTTTGCCCCGGATTATGGTTTTCTTTTCTTTCGTTTACGAATTTCGTTATAGAAAAGTTCCGCTATAGACTGGCTACGATATAGGCGATTTCTTTATAGACAGGTTTGTTTTCTTTCACATGTTATACTCTATTTACTTCACATATGAAATATGGATTGTTAAATGATGTTAGCCCCACAAAAATTTTCACAGCTCCCCCTACCCTCCCGACATTACTGGCTGGTTATGGCTTGATAGTCTTTTCTAAATAAAATCATGGTGACTCTAAGATTCACTTGATTTATCTCTAAATTGAACCTAAATGATCCTAAGAATACGGATCAAAGAATTACTATATTGGCATGACAATCAGGTAACTTAGAATTAAAATCGAAAAATCAATAAATTCATAAAAAGTCGAAAATTTGAAAATAATTCGATTTTGTAGTCCTAGAAGATTGACATTTGGCAGAAAGGCAGGGTGTACACAAAGTAAGGAAAAATTAAAAAATCCGTAAATAATAAAAAAAAAGTCTAAAAAAAAACGAAAAAAAACCATCGAAAAAAGGAATATAGTTTCATTTATTGGAAATTTCCGGAAATTTTAATTTTGGCTTTCTTTTTATACTAAAAAGTTCTTTTATGTTAAATATCAAGTATCTAGGGCTGCGAGTTATATCTCAGATGCATAGCGCCTATCCTGGAAGCAATTGAGAGTACTTTTGGCACTCCCCCTCCCATAATTTAGTGCTTGCCTAGGAACCTGAAATCTCTTTTTATCTACAGTACTTTGCAAACGAAACTAAAGCTTCAATTTTTTGATACCTGTAAATAATAGGGACAGAGTGTGGGCTTAGCGAAAATCAGTGGATGATCTCCAAAAAGAACCCAAAATCAAAAAAAGGAGGGTTACTTACAAAAAGAAGTGAAATCTCATCAAAAAGTCACCTGTAAAAAATGCAGCCAAGTCTCGTAACTCATTTACCGTAAAAAGTACTGAGATCGTATAAAGCCAAGTTTAACTATCTTATTAACTCTGAAATTTTCATTCACAAAATCACTCCTAGTCTCTACATCTTTAGTTAATTATTATTTTGTGACTTGGCAATTACGCAGCACAGGAAAGTTATTACACCTTACTATGTTATGGGATGGGATGGGATAATTTAACTAAAGCAAATTATATACGCACAGGGAAGTTATTACACCTTAATATGTTATAGTATTATTTGATTAAGACTAACTATATACATCACATTCTCGTGCTAAGTAATTGCCAAGTCACAAAATAATAATTAACTAAAGATGTAGAGACTAGGAGTGATTTTGTGAATGAAAATTTCAGAGTTAATAAGATAGTTAAACTTGGCTTTATACGATCTCAGTACTTTTTACGGTAAATGAGTTACGAGACTTGGCTGCATTTTTTACAGGTGACTTTTTGATGAGATTATGTTTCCGGGACACATCCCTTTAGCTATTTTCTGAAAAGGAAAGAAAATAAAATGCGAATTTGAACCAAAAGTAAAAAACATTTATTTTCTGCTTTCGCCATTTTATTTCTGTTTCAAAAGTTTCCGATATTTGTTAATGTTAAAAGTCATTGGTTACTTTTGAGGTTGGGAATGGGGTTGACATTTAATTATTGCGTTAAATGTATATACATAAGGCGCCCCTGGCGGTGGAAGATTTTGCGGCGCGTGCGCAGAGCGCCTGTTATTCGGTGCCGTAGGCAGTAGGGATCCTTAGAGGAGGTTCGTTTAGAATAGAATGCGCTTCTGGCGCTAGAAGGTGAAACTAAAAGATTTTGCGGCACGTGCGCAGTACGTCTGCTATACGGTGCCGTAGGAAGCGGAGACCCGTTCTGTTCGGTCGTTCAGGAAGAGGTTTGTTGAGAACAGAATAAGCCACCTGGTAGTGGAAGATGCAACTAAAATGTTTTAATCATTCGAGATTCGTTTGGAAAAATAGACCAGCGAAGCTGGCGTAGCTAGTTAGTCTAGAATAATAAGGAAAGTAGTTTGTTTGTCTGTGTATCTGTATGTGTCCCTATAGACTATGTTCTGAAGAGACCGCTGCACGCAGATCTATAAAATTTGGTAACAATGTACTTTTATGTATGTAATTTTGCACCTCGAGGCCCGATTCTGGATTTTTTTATTACTATTCTCTATGCGATTTTTATGAGATTTTTTATGCGATTTTTACCGTTTTTTACTTTTTATGCCGTAAGAACACCTGCTTCGGGACATAAAGCTCCATTACCTTTCCGAAATGAAAAAAAAAAGCAACACTGAAATGGATGCAATTAATAAAAACCATAAGTCAGAATTCACATTGTATATTAAAAATAAGAACACAGAGATTATAGTACATAAGAGCACAGAACAATTTCATTAAAGATTTGAAATGTTCATACGTACGCAAAAAGAAAAAAAATACTTCAGAAATTCAAATTTTCGAAAAAAACGGAAAGTAACTTTTTTATGTACTTAATCAAAGATAATTAGCGATATTTAATGGTTTTTTATTAAATATCGCATTAATAATAACAAATTTTGGTTTTATTTTAAGTTTATTCATAGCAATATTAGTTCAGATCTATGTTAATCTGGATTCTTTATAGAGCCACCACCATTTCTGAATATTAATCTCAAGAGGGGAAATTTATTTTCTCGGGTTCTATGGGACCAATTACAACAGAAATTGGTTCATTCAACTTAATATGAACTAATTAAGATATAGATAACTAATTAAAGTACAGATTTGGCGCACACTTGTGGTGGAATATGGAAATAAAAGATTATCAGCGCGCGCGTGGCACGTCTGCTTTACGGTGCCGTCAGCAGCGGGGACACTTGCCGGAATTTTGTTCTGTTTCGAACAAAGTGCGCCCTCTGGCGGTGGAAAGACGAACTGAAAGTTTTAATCAGCGCACGGCTGCTATACAGAGCCATAGGCAGCGGCGACACGTGCTTGAGTTTTGTTCGGAAAGACATTTGTTTAAAACAGAATGCACCCCCCGGCGGTGGAAAGTGAAACTAAAAGGTTTTACAGCGCTTGCTATACGGTGCCCTAGGCTGAGGGAGGAATGCAACGAATACATAGGCAGCGGAACATAGATAATGGATGTGCGTATGGAAAAGACTGCGCCCCTGGAGTTGGAATGAGGTATTTCTTTTTTGCAGCACATGCGCAGAACGCATGCTATACGGTGACATAGGGAGCAGGGACACGTGTCGGATTTTCGTTTAGAACAGAATGCACCCCTGCCGGTGGAAGGTGAAATTAAAAGAATTTCCGACGCGTGCGCCAGAAATGTCTGTTTTTATCGAAACCACAAAAAATTTGATAAAACCAGACAACAAAATATTCTCATTTTCACTCATCCTCGAATATTAAAAAAAAATATTGCAGGTATCGATTCGAAACTCACAGTATCAACGTAGTTTATTTTTCTGATTCTGAAAATGAACATTTCGTGAAAATCGGACGGTAACTTTTCTTAATTTTGGCCATTAACTGACCTGCTTTGAATTAAATGACCCAAACTTTTGACGGAGTCTTTTTTGAATTCACTTCCGCTTCGGGATCCTTCTCTTATTTATTTTCCAACAGACCAGGAGATAAATAAAATAACTGTACGAAGTATGTTTTTTCGTTTTCAGTTTCCCTAATAGCATTACTTTAAATAAAAATAATTAATTAAAATATGACATAAATATACAATAAAGCATTATATAAAATAAAAACTTAGGTTTTCGATTGTTTATTATTTACCACGTTTAAATCAATTTCAGTAGTTAAAGTAAATATATTAATGAAAACATTTCATCATCTCCATTTTTCACACCGTATATTAATTATGCAATTTCTTTGAAAACTAAAATAACATTTATCGCGTGATTTAAAAGTACCAAATGAAATAATAATTCCATAGTACAAAAAGAAAGAAAGTAGCATGATGAGTCTTTTTTTCCGAAATGTGCAGGAAGAAAAAGTAATTTTAAAATAAATAAAATAAATTGCAAAATAATTATATTTTCTAACAAGATTTGGCGCTTCATTGCTTCACCTGTTTGTACAGCGATGAAACAGAATTTAATACAACTACGACTACAAATGTTTAGTTTAAAGGATTACCTTACTGGGAATAACTGTCAGACGTGCATTCCATTAAGGAGAATAACAATCTAGATGATGTCATGATACTCTGCAGAGCATAAAAAGTGATTTATTGTGCACTTATTTTCATCATAGTTTAAATAGAAATGGGCAGTAACTACAGTGCCAACTGTGACAAATGCAGCTAATCACTTTTTTTTTGTTGCTACGATCAATATTATGTATTTCTGCGATATATTATGAAAACCGTATTGCACTATTGTCTTTTTTATTTAAGGAATTATTGCATTTTAATTTCTTTTGTGAGTTTTGGATCACTCTTCATATACATTCACATTTGTAATGCATTAAAAAAAACACATAATAGAATACATGTTGCAATATAGCTGCTGATAAAATGTCCTGTTGAAATTTTCTTTTTTTATTTGAAGGGGTCTTCAAACCTCTTAGTAATAGCGTGCACCATAAATCCGTGCCAAAGAACTCAAAGTAAATGTATAACTAGCTTATTGGAATTTAAAATTTGAATTTATTTGAGTTTGAGCAGAACTATTTTAAACCAGAAGCACTTTAACAGGTTCTAAACGATATCTCATAGTCCTGAAGAAAATTGAACTCTACTTAAAATGTCACTAAAAGTAAGAAACACAATATTGATGAATATTTTTATAAGATCAAATTAATGCATTAAAAATTTACCTCTTTTATAAACTATCAGAATTACTTATATCTATCAACAGAAAGTTTCGTGAACACAATTAATTCTTTATTCAGAACTTAATTTAATTTTACTTTAAAACTGCATCTGAAAAAGCAGTTTGCATTCAACTAACCAAAATCGTCCATTTGTTAACCAGTATTATCGCCCAACCAATCAAGATAGACGAAAATTAGCCGGCAAACAAAACATTCAAATGATTGTTAAGTTGGTTGCTAAGCTGTGAGGTCAGGTGTAACTGATCTCCATACAGTAAAAACGCTCTCGATGTAAATATGCACACGTTAACAATTACAAGAAACTTATAAAAAAATAACATTAACTATAAAATGTGTTACATAAATTAAAATTTAATAAAATGCATTCACAACACTCCAAAGTTGCATGTTTAGCTAAAATTCCTAATTTATATATAAAAAAAAAATAGCGGAAACTATTTGCATTTCACAATTTCACAGTCGAATGCGCAACCAAACTAAACGACATTGTAACAAGCATATAACTCACATTTTAAATTCAACAAATAAATTAAAATTAGGGGAATAAAAACATTTTATATATCTCATACAGTTTCTAAGATATTTTATATAACTTTATTATACATTTTAAAAAAAGCTTATAAAAGGTACATATCTTTTAAAAAAAAGATTTTATTGGAAAATATATTCAGAAAATAAATTTAAATTCAGTAAAATTCAATTTTAAGATGTTTCGGAAAAATTCCTATCTTTATAAGTGACTTGTTTTCAACTTTGACAGTAATCTAATATTCAAAATATTCTTCAGGTGCTTTCAAACAATAAAAATATTAGTTCTGTTGGAAACAATTTGATTTTCATAAAATGTAAAGAGAAATGCAAAGTTCCTTTTCGAAGCTGACTTCAGTCATTTGATTTACACTCAATTCAGCATTCGAAAATAAATATTTAATGTTTACAATCCGTCAGAAATGTAAGAAATAAAAAATAATAAAAGTCACTATAAAAAATTTTACATTAGAATTTGAGAATCTTTTTCAAAAGAAATTAAAATAAAATAACGTTCTTTTCGTACACGTTACACTCAATGTTCATATATCGTAGAAAAAGAAATTGTAAAGAATATCGATGCGTAAAATTTGTAAAATCTGTGTGATTAGATACAGTAAAATTGAACACATATATTATAATATATTCTAATTGGAGTTTAATCTATTAATAATTCGCACACTTATAAAATGTATAATTATATATTTGGTTTCTTTTAAGCACATACTTATTTTTAGTCTTCAAAGTGATGATTAATTTAGAAAGCATGCTCGATTTTAAAATATTCGTAATTTTTGCTTAAATAAATAAGCTGGAATTTACATATATTACGATACGTGTCGACAACACATTTAACAAGTCATCATATACGATGGGTATACCATTATATAAGGTAAAGCTAGGAGAGTCTGCGCACAATTCCAAATAATAACAATAAAAAATCAAAATATTAATTTTTTGTTAAACTATCCATGAATAATTTTTACTTCAGTTGTTTTTTATGCATTTCCAATGCTATTTTGTTGTTATGTTGTCATTTAATGGAAAAGTTGTAATAAAACCAAGAAAGTTATTTTGCGCTATCTGTCCTTACAGGGTTGGTGTGATTGCACATATTGGTAGGAGAGATTGTTACTAATAATAACTACAATTAAATTGTTAACAATAATAATTACACTTAAACGACATTGTTGTAAGGTTTTTGTGAACAAATATTATTGTATTAGGAGTGACAATTTCAACCTAATGATTAAAGAATCAGAAGAAGGAAATACTTTTAAAAACGATTAAAAAATTTTAATTAAAGGGGAAAAAAATTAAAGAGTCAGAAAAAGTAAGTCCAGATAAGATTACAAAGAACATTAAGTTACTTGATAACACGTGTAACTTAAAATTAGTTCATTGTAATTTTTCATTTTTTATGCAAATTTACCAGTAAGCTGCGTAATCTCTACTAGCATGGAAACTAATGGAAACACTGCACCATCTCTCCTAAGTAGCAGATGCGCAAACTCTCCAATTTCGGTAGGAGAGATTGCGCGGCCTTATAAATAAACATGACCACTACTAAAACGAACCGTTGATGTTAAAATTGTTAGTCTAGGTTAGTCGCTTATGAGAAACGTTTACGTTTAAAATATTTTGTACTACTGACACTGTATTGAAATTCTGATGAATAGCTATGAAAATTCAAGCACTTACTTTGGGAAAACAAAACAATATAGCAATGATTTATATTAGACGCTGAAAACAATTAACGTGCACTTTAAAGTAGACACTCCACTACTGCTGCTGTACAACTACCTGGAGTCGCTGCGCGCTCACTGTACTCCTTCCCCCTGAACCTCTATGTGCGCAATCTCTCCGACCGCGCCATCTCTCCTGAATTTACCTTAATAACTTTCACTATTAAGTGTTATGTATGGATCAAGCTTTCGGGGCCGTGTACAGATTGAAAATAGTATCAACTTTCATTTTTAAAATAGTAACTCTCACTTTCCCAACTATAATCACCTTCTTCAAATCAAATCAGTCTAAAAAGGTATATACATTAATCATTTCAAAAACAACGTAGGTGGCCTATTCAAAGAAATTGAAGAATTTACATAAACTATAATGAGCATTTTTGTGCTCATTACATTTTTTAAATCTCTAAATTTTTAATTTATTTAGAAGTTTTTATTTTACAATAATAAAAATAAAATAATGAAAAGGGTTTTCGACTTGATATCTTTTTTGCTGTATGGGCTAAAATGTCGTAAGTGTGATATCTCAGTCACCAGTATGTGTTTCGGTGTTTCTTTGCAATATAATTTCTCATTTAACATTAAAATGCTTCCCTACAATATTCACTTACTTCTACTCTGAAAATCTGTTTTTAACGCTTTCCAACCTAGTTGAAAAGTGTTTATGACTTCGGTTTGTCTGCCGTATGGCCGTCTGCCGTCTGCCGTCTGTCCGTGCTCTAACTCCCGTAAATATGCTCGGATTGCCTTGCAATTTTTATATGTTATTGTCGTTATCTATAGCACGTTCCATATTTCAACGGAAGTGTGTAGCACTAATAGTTTTTTTACAGTGACACTCAAAAGAATTCCGTTACATTATGGTCTATGGGAAAAATCATTTTCGGTTTATTTTAATGATGTTACACAGTTTCAAATACATTGTAATTTATAAATAATATAATATAATCACTAAGGTGCATTACAAGAAGCTTAATATCGAATAGGGTGTGCATAGCACTTATAGTTAATTTACAGGGGCAGTCAAAAGAATTCCGTTACATTACGCCTATGGAGAAACATCGTCTGCGGTTTATTTAAATAATGTTTCACTATTTTAAACGCATTGAAATTTATATATATATCACTAAGGTGCATTACAAGAGGCTTACTACAGAATAGTGTGTGTATAGCAGTCATCGTTTATTTACAGGGACACACAAAAGAATTCTCTACTGTATGTTAACAATAATTCCTGGAAGTATGCGTTTTAAGTTGCTGAACGCGATTTTAAATTTAACTCACTTTTTGTTTATTACGTGGTGTGTATAAATTCTGTAGATCATATACAGGGAAACACAAAATTCCGACAGATTATTGACAGGACATCAGTGGTTATTAAAAATTGAAATTGAGCATAATGTGAGACTGTTAAAAATCAGATAGCAGCAGAAACTGAGATCCAAAAATCACACTTATGAGATTTTCGCACAGATAGCGATATTTGCTAGAATGCGATTTCGCTAGAATTCGCTGTATGCTCTGCAAATTACACAAAAATGCATTGAAACATATTTTTATTTTCCGTTTAACAAAATAAACATAAACCATTTATGCGTCATCTGATTATACGACATTAAGTTACCAAGCATAAGTACCAAATATAACGGGTTTTTGCGATTAAATATGCATTTTTATTCAGAAAAAGTGATATTCAAAATCTTTAATCATGGTCACCTATTCATTAATGCACATAGTCATATTCACCATCGTGATTCGACCATATTTTAATTATTTTTTGTTTGTTGGCCACTTGAATATGTCTGTACTGTCATAAGTCAATGACAATACAGTCAATGAATGTTGTTTTGCAATATTTGTTTTTCATATTTTAAAACTCGTTATCCAAATTGTAAATTAATCAAAATTTAACCCTCCAAGACTGTTTCCTGTTTCTTTTATAAAATATGTTAGAAGATTTCTGCAATCGTTAAATAAATTCAAAAAATATTTGACTACTAAAATTAATAAACTAAATATTTATTTACAAACGTTTGTGGAATATTAAAAGCACTATTCAATTTATTTCTGCAAAACAATATGTTTGTGACTTCCAGAATTGAAATCGATAGCGAAAAGAAGGATCCATACTACGTAGTGTGTTGGTTTTGAAAAGAGTCAATCGCCGTATACGAGATGACAAGAGGTTTGAAGGGCACCACTTAGCCAAAGGAGGAATAATTGAGGCGTGAGATATATTATTTCGTCCGAATCTATGCAAATTAAAAGTTCAAAAATTATGAATCAAGTGTCTTTGTTACTAAATAATAGAAGAAATATAGTTATAAAGAAAACAATTTGGCTAAAAAAACTTGCAAATTAAATATATGATTTTTCCAGAAGTGAAACTTTCCAATCTACATATTTCGAAATCAAGGAATAGTTACACTTTCAAAAGAAATTTCATATACGTGTTAGTTTTTTTAAACATCTGCTCAAATCATGGGTGAACTCATGGTAAACGCACACTGTGCGACAAACACAGGCAAATGAAATCAACTCACAAAAAATCTATTTACTTCTACTATCTGCTAAAATCTACTATCTGCTTTAAACGTGTAATTTATTTTTAATGGTGTGCAAAAGTTAAAAAAAAAAATTATAATAAGTTTAACTAATAAATAAAATTTTGATCGTAACAAGAATATATACTTTAACTAGTAAATAAACACTGTCTGATATTCTAATTGAAATATTCTTTACTTGTCGCGTTTTTATAATTTTTAAAAGCATTATAGACAAAAAATTAAATTTTGTTTAAAATTATCAGTGTGAAGGTATTGTAGTAAGGTACTTGTTCTAATCAACAGACTTTTTATAGAACAACAGACACTAAATACCTCTTTATTTCTAAATTCAAATTACACATTCTAAAAAATTAAGGAAAGGAAGAATATTCTAATGCCATTTTAAAATATTATATAATGCATCCTATTGAGATCACTTTTGTTTAACTTTGGTATATCTGATGATAAATTAGAAAAATATATATATTAATATTAATATATATATATATATATATATATATATATATATAGGAACTATATGACTGAATTATAAATAATTAGAACTATTTAAATGAACGATATTTTCATTTTATAAAAGTTTCAAAATTAAAAAATACATTTTATTTCACATATATATTGTATGAAATATAGGGTATTTCAATAGTTAGTTTTCTTACATTAAAAGGTGATAGAGTGCACAACAACAAATATTTTTATTTTGCCAATTAATAATGCTTTTGGAAAGGGGATAAAATTAAGTACCCAAAGCTTATCTAAAATTGTGTTACTGCCAATTTATGCGTTAAATAAATTTTTCAATATATTTTTAAAAGTACCTTAAAGGGACTTCGAAGCATAGAGAGTTGATTGTATATTTCTTGACATGTATTTCTATTGATATTTTTGCTATAGAATGATATCGTCCGAGAATAACTTCCATCAAATATTTTTCGTATTGCAATTTTACTAGTTTTTGAATTTTTAAACAAAAAACTATACGAGAGTGATTCCGCAAAATCATTGCAGAACTTGGCGCTTAATGTTGGGAAATGATCAAAAAATGTCTGTGAATAATTACGTCACCTTATCGCAAATATAGTAATTCTTTTCAGCTTTGTAAATGAAATTTTGGGTTAATGACGTCATTTTTCACTGGTCAAAATATTCCGTCGTTAGATCCTTAGGGCCGCAGAATTTCAGAAAAAAAATTCTACTGCCCTTTTCTAAAGTATAATTTATGTCTTTTAGAAGGTTTGTACAAAAACTGAAATATCACTATGCGTTTTTGCATATGTTTTATTTTCTTGACAACTCTAAGTAAATCTGTTTGAGGCACTGAATAAAAAAATAAGAATGACTTGAAAAATTAACTTTTTTAAATTTTAAAGGGATACTAAAGTTTCTCTTTACAAAAGTGAAAATAAGGACTTCACACGCATATTTTTAAACAATATGTGACTGTTCTAAAGTTGACGTTGTTTTTTAGTCCTTTTAAATTAGCATTTTATCTTATCTGCGCTTGTTTAACCTCTTCGCTACGAAGTCGCCTAAGACGCCCGGACAAGCACAATACTGGCAGACCGCTCGAACGCCTGTTCCATTTTATCCTCCTCGTAAATATCCAACTATTATAGGAGATCAGGGGATTATTGGAATCAAGGCATGATGAATTTTTTGTACTAGTTATCTTATCAAGATATTCCACTTTTACTTCTTATTGTCCTGCTGGCAAGTAGGAAGGTACAAGAAAGGGGGAGAAATAATTTCGCAGCATATGTCACGTCCGGGCGTTCGCCGTAGTTTGAATACTGTTGAGTTTTCAGACTTCAGTATTCAAAGAGTTAAATAATCATAAAATATCAATTGATGAAGAGCTAACTCGATGAAATGAATTGTGATTTTAAAATTAAAATTCATATTCACGAAAATTTTTTTTCTAAGAAACAGAAATCCTTTTACTAAGTATTGATGACTTTTCCAATTTTATAAGCATTTTTACATCTCTAGTCATATTAATATTAAGAATGATCCTAATATAAAGTCATTAAGAAGATTTTATATTCATGATTTATGAGTATAAATCATGAATCAATATTTATGTATATGTGGCGTTTTGACGAAGATGAGACACTACGAGATGCAATACTCCACGAGAAAATGGCAGTCCTTCAAAGATATAGTAGGCCGAAGTCGATTTCAATAATCATGGCGAAGTGGTGAGGCAATAATGAGAGTCCACAAGAGTTTCTTCCATAAAATCCAGCCAATTTCCAGACAAATCTTTATTTAGAATAAGAGCGATGCAGCGACAATTCCCACAGGTATAAACTTATAGCACTCGGGCTTCACGATGGTTCACTACATTGTTTAATAGATGTTAAATAACTGTATGAATTTTCTACGAGACGATAACACCAGATTCATATTTGTTTATACTTCCAAAAACGTCAAAAATCCTCCTCTCCGACGGATGCGAGCGAGTTTTGTTCACTCAGCGGAGACATACAAAAAAACGACGTCACGTGCGCACAAGCCAATGAGTGAGAGGCGACCTCCAGACCAGCGAATGAGGCGAGAGGGAGAAGCTAAAACAGGAAAGAGTTCCTTTCTGGGCCGCGTATCAATTTTGAAGTGAAAATTACCTAGCGCGCGAAAATCATGGAATAATAATAATAAAAAGAAAATGGCTTTTTAAAAAAACATTCGAAATGACACAGCGTCTCGGAATTTTATAGATTGGGGAGCTGATAAAAGCTACGAATGAACTTAAAATTTTAGATTAAGATTTGGAATAAGATAATTATTAACATACGGGTATTTACTTTTAAAAGACATTAAATAGGAATAAATATTATTAAGAATTAAGGAAATACTGACTATGTCAGAAGTTAGATTAATTTAAAGGACTAATGCGAAATAAATGCGAAGGAAATAAATTTTTTATATAACATTATCCCCCCCCCTTAAAAATCCGAATGACTCGTAGATCCGATGATCTACAAGTTCATTAAGGCAAGCAAGAATTTGGATTACAATATAGTTATCTGGTATTCTAGTAAATGTCAAAAATTCTCTGATATTATTAAAGTTAACTCAATAGTTATTTTTGTAAACGCGAACCTGTGGGAATTGTTTAAATACAATTACAATATAAATATTTTAGTTACAAATAATATTTTTTCACTCTCCAAGCATAAATTGTGAAAAGAATGAATATAAAGTAAACAAAGCATTTATGTCCAAGCAGTGAAAAGTATAAATGTCTAATAGTCCTCTTAATCAGTAAAAGTCTGAGTCATAAACCTCTCATTTCCAATAAAAGTTTCTTGGTATGGATATGAAGGCACAGATATGTCAAGTATTAGCCAGTAATACAGTTTACGGCAATACAGTGTATTGATTCTGCAGTAGGATAATTCCAGTTAATAGTAAAGTTCAAAAACCTAATAAACAATTAAAGTGCTTGAACAATTAGTGCTTGAACTTGATAAGTGCACTTAGCAAGTAAAGTCCAGTCATTTAATAAAGTTCAATCAATTAGATATGAGTATTAGATGTTTTGCTAGCAAGATGTGACTTTTAACATCAACTAATTTTTTATCAACGGTACTCTTTTATCCCAATTCTCAAGAATATTCTCTTTTATAATCTTGTATCACATAAAAAATAACAACAACAATTATAATAACAACATAATAATATCAACAATAACAAACAACTTCAAAACAATACTAAATCATTAATTCATCTGTATATAATTTAATTCCTCATTCTTTTTCAATATCAGTGAGGAATGAAAATATACTTAATAAAAGGAAACAAAATAAATAAATAGTAAAATAAGAAATGTCTGTGGAAAATTATCAACAATTCAGTAAGATAATGTGCTCATTCTGTTTTCAGTCAAACAAGAGAAACATAAGCTGTTCAATGAAAATAAGACCTTGAAGTGAATGGTGGATAATAAGTTTAACTATTAGTATTAGTAGATAATTTTATTCTATTATTATAATTTAATTTAATTTAATCCAGTGAATTTTTATTCAATTTATTTTAATTTAATGTATTATTCTAATCTAATTTGCTATTCTAATTTACTTTACTGTTCCAATTCAATTCAATCCACTATAAGAACTTTTTAACTCAAATCAACTAATTTACGCCTGCATAAAAAGTTAACTCAAGCAAAAATATTTGCAGTAATATTCTTGGGAATTCCTATATTCAAAAACATACTGTTATACAGAAGAGAATTGATTAGTCAATTATAATTTGATTTAATTAAATTTAGTTAATTTTTGACTTACTAAGTTTAATATTAAGCTATTGATTTAACATTAGTTTGTTGCTGCTCATGTGATAACTTTAATTTGTCAGGAGGATAATAAGGGCGTCATTTTGATACATGGACTATTTCAGTAAATTTATTTTGAGTCTGTCTATTAATTTCAACATTTACATCAGATAATTTTTTAAGGATATGATAAGGACCACTAAAAACTTGTGAGAGCTTTCTGGTATTGGGATAATGGAATTCTTCATAGATAACAAGAACTCCTATTTCAAATTTTGGCTCCACATAATTTCTATCATAATTTTTTTTACTTTTCCAGTAAAATTCATCAGTGCGTTTTTTAGCAATGTTGAGGGCTCCCTGGACAGGAGGGTAATAATTTTGCTTAAGAGGGGAATCATAGGGTAATTTGCCAAAAAGTAAATAGGCAGGAGAAAATTTGGTTATGGAATGGGGTGTATTATTGTATTCATTAATTACTTCAGTCAGAAATTTGGTCCAAGGAATTTTGGAGGTAGTAGAATTAACTTTACAATTTAATCTTGTAACTATTGATTGATTCACTCTCTCACACTTGCCATTCGTTTGGGGGTGATATGATGCGGTTAAACGTTGCTTAATATTGTGATTCCGCATTTTTTTTAAAAATCTGGGTGAAGTAAAGGATGCATTCCTATCACTTAATACCTTTCGAGGACCCTGTATATTGAAAATTTTGTTGAAACAGAATAATTGTTGAGGGAATTCAATATTGAAGACTTGTTTTAAGCAATTTGTGTATGTTTCTGTGGTAACACTTTTTGAGGGAAATGCCCAAACATATCTGGTTGCATGGTCGATGATGATGTGTAGATATTTTTTGGTAGAGTTATAATAATTGAATCCTCCCACAGTATCAATAGAAAGACATTCAAAAGGTTGATCTGTGGTGGGCATAGCTTGTAATAAGCCAATTTTTTTCTGTCTGGGTTTTTTATTCTTTTGACAAATATCACAATGTTTTACAAAATTGGTTATATCTTGAGTCATGTCAGGCCAATAATAATTAGGGGAGATTAAATTTAACATTTTTTGGATACCAGGATGACCAATTTTCTCATGAGCAACATTAATTATTTTTCTCCTTAAAGACATGGGGACTACTATTTTTCGAAATCCTTTCTTTTTAATTATCATAAGTCCATTTTCATTTAGATAATTTTTACCACATACATTATCTTTTTCCTGCCTCTCTATAATTTCTTTAATGTCCAGAAGAAAAGTAAGTGGTTGAATAAAATGTGAAACTGGGTTTCTCGACAACATGTCGGCTTCGACATTTGTGAATCCCTTTTCGTAAACTATATTATATTCAAACATGCTCAAATTCAAAGACCATCTAAATAACCTGCCTCTCAGATGTTTAGTATTTTTTAACCATACAAGAGATGCATGATCAGTATGAATGGTAAAATTTACACCATGAAAATAATGATAGAATTTGTCTAAGGTGTCAATGATGGCAAGACACTCTAACTCGGTAATAAAATAATTCTTCTCATAACTTCTCAATCCTCTAGAGTAATAAGCAATTGGATGTAAAAAATTATTACTATCAGGTTGTTTTAAGACTGCACCTACTGCCACCTGTGAGGCATCAAGAAACATATGGAGGAGTAACTTAGGGTCATAAATTTTTAAGATAGTTTTGGCTATTAAGACATCTTTTAATTTTTGAAAAGAATCTTGACAATCTGTATTCCATTCCCATAATGTATTTTTCCTGAGTAATCTGTTAAGAGGGACTCGAATTTCGGCATATTTATCTATAAACTTGTGATAAAAATTGATAGATCCTAAGAATCTCTGAAGTTCCTTTACATTTGAAGGGGGTTTTAATTTTTTATTACTTCTATATTAGCATTAGCAGGAGTTACTATGCCATTCTGAATGATATATCCTAAGAGGTTAATTTTATTTTGAACAAAATTGCATTTAGATAATTTAAGTTTAATGTTTTCAAGTCTACATAATTCAAATATTTTGTTTAAATGTTGCATGTGTTCTACTAATTAGGAAGAAAAAATAATGATATCATCAAAATAATGGCAAGCAAAGTCTATTTTGTGTTTAGTAAGTATTCTTCTAAGGGTTCTATTAAATATTGGGGGCCTAATTTAATCCCGAAGGGCATAACTAACCATTCAAAGAGCCCAAAGTTGGTAGCAAAAGCCATTTTTTCAGTATCAGATGGATGTATGGGTATGTGCCAGTAGCTAGAGGCTAAATCTAAAGTTGAAAAATACTGCGCACTACTCAGTTTATCTAAAATTCCATCGATACGAGTTAGGGGTTCTGCGTCATTTTTCATTATCGCATTTAGTTTCCTATAGTCAACACATAATCTAGTTTTTTTACCTTCTTCTCTTTTGATTACTAATGTAATAGGGGCAGAATAGGGACTATTGCTCTCTTTAATTAAACCAGCATCTAATAATGATTGAATTTGATCTGAAATCTCTTTTTCCTCTAAAGGGGAAGTTCTGTATGGCCTCAGAGATATTGGTAGGTCAGAATTAAGGAAAATACGTTGCGGTTTAATATTAATTCTCCCGACATCAAATTTATTTTTAGAAAAAATGTCTAAATATTCCCTTATACTTTCCCTTAAAGTTTCATTTTCTATAGAATTTATTTCCCCAATTAATTTAGAATTATCAACATTAGATGGAACAAAGGATTAAGGAGATATGATCTTTCTATAATCAGGTTGCACACTCTGATAATCATAGTTAACATTAAAATGAAGTAATCTTAAATTATCCCTGGATATGTTCTTAGATTGATTTAAAACAAGGAGGTCTCCTTGTAATACTCTACATTTAGCACAATCTATAATTAAATTAAACCTACTACATTCTTGTAAACTTAAAATAGCATAATCTAAATTTGTATTACTTATCAAAAATCTAATATTGTGTTGCACATTACCTAATTTAAACAATAAATTACAAGCTTTATATATTACAACAGTTCCTTTGGCTTGGCCAATAATAACAGGTGGAATATTTATAACTTTAGCATTTAACAATTTAACAAATTTAAAAGGCAAAATACTTATGGTTGAGCCAGAGTCAATCACACAAAGTAGTTCACTGGTATTTACATATCCAGATACAATTAACTGTCATATATTATCAGTAGATGGTTGTGGTTGACTAAGAGGAGGTGCATAAGATTGCAAAGGGCTAACATTGAATACACAATCCCTCTCTCAGTGGTAAACATTTTGCATACCTTTATTTAATCACATTCGACATGGTCTACGTGGGTATTTTCTCTGAAAATGGGTAGTAGGCAACCTAGGATTGATAAATCTAGAATTTGGAGCATTAAAATTGCTTTGTGAATGAAAATTGGAACTTGGCACATGAAAATTTCGACTTTTGCGAACCCAATGTCTAGGTGCCTGATCATATTGTGGCAATGATCTATAATTCTGAAAATTACTCCTAGAATTACTATTGTTGACATGAGAAGTAGGAATCACTACTAGTTAAATAAACTTGAGTCATGAAAAACACAACACTCAATTGAATCAAATTCACCTGTCTATAAATAATTGTTTAAAAACAACACAAAATGTCACAAAAACATATATGCATCATTTATTAAAAACTTTTACTTTAGGTGTTTTAAAAATATACAAAACTGCATTTCACATTAAAAACCTAGCGCTTTCGAGCCGTCCTGGCTCATCATCAGGGTTAAAACATCACCACGCAGATACACACAAAAAACACACAACTAGTCTGAAACACTGTAAAAACATCAATGTCTGCTGAAGACAAGGTCAAACCATTATAAACATGGGTTATAAGTTTTTAATAAATGATGCATATATGTTTTTGTGACATTTTGTGTTGTTTTTAAACAATTATTTTAAACAATCACTACTAGTTGTTTAGCCATTATGTACCAGTCTATTGTATTTTTTGGAGGATTACTAATCCTATAATTCTGGTACTCGGATTTGAGACCATCTGTTAATCCCTGTACTATTATAGTTTCACATAAACAAAGTTTTCTACCTATTTCAACCTTTTTTCGAAAGTACTTATCCAAATCATTGAGATCATTTAATTTCATAGAAGCAAATTTTGAAAATAGAGGAACATGAACAGTAATAAATTTTTCAGTAAGAATATCAGTTATCTTATTAAAAGCATTACATTCTAAACATTCATTAATAAATACATTTAGAGCCTCCCCTTTCAAATATTTGGAAATATTTTTAATCTTCCAATTTTTATCTTTCTTATCAGAAAGGCATGTTTTGTCAAAATGGTTTAACCAAGACTGTATGTTCATTTCAGATTCGAAATCAAAAGGAATGATGTTTATTTCGTTTTCACTCACTTTGTTATAACCAGGGACTTTTACAAATCCAGATCGCAATAACATAAAAGAGGGGTACCTCATTAACATAAAAATTAAAGTGAATTAACACAACAAGATGTAAAATAAAATTTAAATTAAATAACAAATGTGAATACCTCCATCTCTAATAAATAATGATAATAATAATAATAATAATAATACAAATAAGAAAATCTGAGCGAAACTTAAATAACATAAAAAATAATTAAATAATAAATAATACACACAATAATAATTCTTTTCAAACTTACGTAACTCTGTTCACAAGTGTCTGCCTGTTTACTTTTTGAATTTTTAAGAAGACCGATCATTTTATTTATTAATTTGTATGATGATAATTTTTCATCATTTTTTTTCTTTTTTCTGTAAAAGAAAATATTTTATTATATTACTCCGTAGTCATATTCGAGATCATGCATTGTAGAAAATTCACACAGCCTGTATCCGGTGTTTCCAGGTATAAAAGATTCCATCACTTTAATAAATAATCGATGCACATTTCGTGAGAATCAGACGCACGCACCTCGCTATGAAGATGTACAACAGCATTCAGCAACATATTCGCAGCTCTCCGATTATCAGAACATTGGCATGTCTCGGCGCAAGTTCATAGCAAACTGACGGGCTTTTTTGTGGCGTTTTGACGAAGAGGAGACACTACGAGATGCAATACTCCACGAGAAAATGGCAGTCCTTCAAATATATAGTAGGCCGCAGTCGATTTCAATAATCGTGGCGAAGTGGTGAGGCAATAATGAGAGTCCACAAGAGTTTCTGCCATAAAATACAGCCAATTTCCAGACAAATCTTTATTTAGAATAAGAGCGATGCAGCGACAATTCCCACAGGTATAAACTTATAGCTCACGGGCTTCACGATGGTTCACTACATTGTTTAATAGATGTTAAATAACTGTATGAATATTTTACGAGACAATAACACCAGATACATATTTGTTTATACTTCCAAAAACGTCAAAAATCCTCCTCTCCGACGGATGCGAGCGAGTTTTGTTCTCTCAGCGGAGACATACGAAAAACGACGTCACGTTCGCACAAACCAATGAGTGAGAGGCGACCACCAGACCAGCGAATGAGGCGAGAGGGAGAAGCTAAAACAGGAAAGAGTTCCTTCCCGGGCCGCGTATCAATTTTGAAGTGAAAATTACCTAGCGCGCGAAAATCGTGGAATAATAATAATAAAAAAAAATAGCTTTTTTAAAAAACATTCGAAATGAGACAGCGTCTCGGAATTTTATAGATTGGGGAGCTGATAAAAGCTACGAATGAACTTAAAATTTTAGATTGAGATTGGAATAAGATAATTATTAATATACGGGTATTTACTTTTAAGAGGACATTAAATAGGAATAAATATTATTAAGAATTAAGGAAATACTGACTATGTCAGAAGTTAGATTAATTTAAAGGACTAATGCGAAATAAATGCGAAGAAAATAATTTTTTTATATAACATATATATACATATACTTAAATATATACGTGTCATTATTTTTCTGTTAATTTAAAACCTTTCTGAAATGAATATTTCTCAAACAATAATTTAGAAATAATGTGAAAAATGTAGATAAATGCATGAAAAGTTTCGAATTAATAAATTAATATTTGATAAAGTAACTAGGATTTGTGGAGCCCTCCGCAGCAAGGATTCGAAATACTCTACTCTGATTTGCTAACTAGTGTGTCACTAACTACACCACTGAGATATTTCTACTGCTCATAAACATCTGGATTCTGGCTCTTTACAAATATTTATTGCATTTAAATATATTATACCGGATTAAAAAATAGAGGAATTTTTTTATCCGTGAAATAAATTCTGTATGACTTTTTAAAAATAAATTCAGAGAAATACATTTTCGATAGTTAACACGGCTAATATATCTTAGTCAAAGCCCTTTAAAAATGAAATTATAAATAACTGTTTATTCATGAATTTCCTTTTTATCTTTTTAGTTTCTACAAGGATTATATAAAAATATAACGACTTTTTAAACCAAAAGTACAAAAATATTTTTAGATGTATCAGCTCAAGTGTAGGTTTGTCTACATGTAGCTGTGTGGTATTGCCGTAAATGAGAAATATTTCTTTACGTTAAATTTGTCCAAAGTCCTTGTTTCCAAAATAAAAATGTGGTCAATAGTAATATGATAGATACATAAATATTTTTAGGATGTGCATGTATTTTAAATATCCTTTTCGTACCTTTATTTAAATACTTTAATGCTAATATTTACCAAAATGCTGAAATGTGGTAGGTTTTAAAATAGGAGACAAACATACTTTTTATAAACTTCTAAACAAGTGATACAATCACTGTACCCGAATTGCTTACAACTAACTAGATTGAAAAAAATATTTTTACCAGATAAACTAAATAAGGTGAATATTTTAGGCATAAGCTGGGAACACAAAATAGGAAATTTTCATTTCTTCCCTAATAATTATTTCCCTGCCAAATATTCGATTGATATTATGCTTGAGCAAATCCATAAATCATTTATAGTTTTAGAAGAATTTATCTTTCGTAACATATCTTTTGTAGTACTAAATCCAAGCAACAGTGAATGTGGTTGTAAGTTAAACTTAAATTGTATTGTAATTAAAAAAAAAAAATTTAATTCGTTGCACACACAAAATTTAATGCTTTAAAATGTATATTTTTTAATTTTAACTGCACATTTTTTAAAGATTGGATAAGAAAATACTTAGTAAATGCATAAAAAATTAAAGGGAATAATTAAATATGTAAAATAACTGACCATGTTCCTGGAAACTCTATTCAATAGAATCATATCCAATCCCATCACACATACCTCATGGACTAACATATGTAGATTAATCAGAAATCTGAAACACACTTCATTAAACTTACTGACATTCTTAATATATGTCAAAGACTATACAATAGATAAATCCTCAATTCTCAAACATAGTGTTAAATGAAAGGTTGAATTTTTTCCAAGCAACACTGAATGTGGTTATACTTTAAACTCCAATTGTATTATAATTAAAAAAAAATATTTCAACTCATTGCACACACAAAATTTAATGCTTCAAAATGTATATCTTTTAATTTTAAGTAAACTTTTTTAAAGATCGGATAAGAAAAATAAATGCACAAAAAATTAAAGGGAATATTTTAATATGTAAAAGTACAGTCCATGTTCCTGGAAACTCTATTCAATAGAATCATATCCAATCCCATCACACATACCTCATGGACTAACATATGTAGATTAATCAGAAATCTGAAACACACTTCATTAAACTTACTGACATTCTTATATATGTCAAAGTCTATACAATAGATAAATCCTCAATTCTCAAACATAGTGTTAAATGAAGGGATGAATTTTTTCCAAGCAACACTGAATGTGGTTATATTTTAAACTCCAATTGTATTATAATTTTAAAAAAAAATATTTCAACTCATTGCACACACAAAAGTTTAATGCTTCAAAATGTATATATTTAAATTTTAACTGCACATTTTTTAAAGATCGGATAAGAATAATAAATGCACAAAAAATTAAAGGGAATATTTTAATATGTAAAAGAACAGTCCATGTTCCTGGAAACTCTATTCAATAGAATCATATCCAATCCCATCACACATACCTCATGGACTAACATATGTAGATTAATCAGAAATCTGAAACACACTTTATTAAACTTAACTGACATTCTTATATATGTCAAAGTCTATACAACAGATAAATCCTCAATTCTCAAATATAGTGTTAAATAAAGGGATGATTTTTTTCCAAGCAACACTGAATGTGGTTATACTTTAAACTCCAATTGTATTATAATTTAAAAAACAAAACAAAATATTTCAACTCATTAAACACACAAAATTTAATGCTACAAAATGTATATATTTAAATTTTAACTGCACATTTTTTAAAGATCGGATAAGAATAATAAATGCACAAAAAATTAAAGGGAATATTTAAATATGTAAAAGAACAGTCCATGTTCCTGGAAACTCTATTCAATAGAACCATATCCAATCCCATCACACATACCTCATGGACTAACATATGTAGATTAATCAGAAATCTGAAACACGCTTCATTAAACTTACTGACATTCTTAATATATGTCAAAGTCTATACAATAGATAAATCCTTAATTCTCAAACATAGTGTTAAATGAAGGGATGAATTTTAGAAATCTTAGATTGAACTAGGAGCTTCGCATTTATAGTCTTTGCATTTATTATAATTTTGAAACAGTATATTGTGCTTTAAGGAATAAATTAGTAATCTTGAAATACAGATAATTCTGGCTGTTTTCTATTATTCATTGATATCGTTTCGTTTTATTCATAAATATATTTTAAATGTTTATCGATGTACATTTATTAACCCATCTAAGAATTTTCAATTTTCATAGCCTCTTTATAAAAATATCTGTATGAAAATACGGTACAAAAAAAAACATAGTGGAAGTATTGGCTCTAATTTTAAAGCTACTTTTCAAATTTCTTTAATGTTTAGTTAACAGTAGGCAGGAATTGTCTACATATACATTTTAACCAGATGTTTTAGTTGTATTTCCATGCTTAAAACATGTATTTTACTCACACATAATAAGTGTCTGAGAGTTGCGATATTATTTTCAACCAATAAAATAATTGTTACTATGCTTTCTGATATTACTAAGTTTAACGTTATTTGATTATAAAAAAAAAGTTAGCTGCGTTAATTGATCAAAACTTAAGCGAAATGTGTATTTAAAGTAATAATTTATTTCTACATAAAATTTGTAAAATTATATTACAAAACCAAAAAATAATGCAATGATTGAAAATGATGGTTATCTAGATTGACTTTATGTTTGATTTTATCAATGATACATCTTCAAATTACAGCTTTCAATGATTCGTGGTCTTGCTTTCTTATTTAGTATAAAAAAATGGTATTTATTTCTAGAGAACAAAACGAAAAATTACAATTCATATGATTTCTTTATCAATTTGAATAATTGTGTTCAAATTAATCTAGTGTAATCACGTATCCAACGTTTACTGGAGTTCCAAAATACATAGATCAATGTCTTAAATCCTTTCTCATAGTCTATGCTTTACCGTACTATTTCTCTCTGAAATTCCCTTCAAAGTATCAAACAGTCATTTGAGAAAAAAAAAACATCTCATAGCATTTTGTCAATACAAGAAAAATAAATTCGTCGACTACTGTGGGTGTTTGCGTCATGTCATATACAAAGCTAGTGAGCCAGACACGAGATACTTTAAATGACTGTAAATATTCCGAAAAGTGCGCGTCTTTTTTTAAAACGTGGGTTGAAATGTTTAAATGCATGATAAAGTTTATTTTTATTTTATCTCTGAACATTCTAACTAGTTGATTTTGCTTCAAAGTTACTTTAGAGACTGTTTTGTTACAAAACCAGCACATCGGTAAATATTTATTAGATGTCGATTTAATAAATTCAGATTTTGCGTTTTTTCTGCAAAAGAACTATTTTTGTAGCTTTAATGTAAGCATAATTCTGATAAATAATGAAAGATGTGAATTAGCACGTTTTAAAAAAATCTAAATAATAAGCTGAATTTATACCTCCCAATAACTAAAATGTGTAAAATGAGTTTTTAAAAAGAAATGCATATTAATTAAAATTATATTACCTTCGCATATTATTGATTTATTGATCAGCCTCACAGATCATTCACAGATCGTTTACAATTTTAATTCAGCAAATTTGTCATTAGACTCATGAATACGACTTGCTTTCAGCATATAAGTGCAATTTTTTAAATAGGGGTCGTCTACTTAATACATATTGTACTAACTTTGTTTTTTCAAATGGTAAACACCACTTTGGGCACCATATTTGTGTTTCTTAAATCAAAGAAGCCGTTAAAGAAAGTATATATTTTTCTATTTTTAAATTATAACGTAATAAAGTTAAATGGGTGCAAAATTTGAGGAAGCAAATTGTAAAGCACATGACAAACTTTAATTTATATCTTTCCAAAAAAATCTTCCAGGGTGAAATATTGATTTTATAATGAGATACAATGCATGGACCCAATTTTAATCTAAGTATTTTTTTTTTTAAAAAAGGATTTAGGGATATTATAAATACTTTATAAGACGTAACATAACTCTAAATATGTAAACTATATCTTTTTAGAGGCTGATTTGATCCAATAAACTAAATTTCTTGTCAAATCTGGTTGCTACCATTTGAAAAAGAACTTTGTGTATTTTGTAATACATATGTAGATGGTTCGTCTAAAAATGTATTAATTATAGGACACTATTTCGAGTCAAGTGACCAGATTTCAAGTCAAGTGACCAGATATGTTTTGCTTTTATTGAATTTTATATTCGAATAAAAGCGAATGTATCATTTTTATTAACTTGTTTGTTTTGACATTTATTGCATATTACAATACTTTTGCTTTATCTGCAAGAAATATTTAACATATTCATTAAATCTATCCGTTTCATTATATGTCGATAAAAGCAATCTCAGACAACCTCACTAGAGGCTATGACTTTTCATATTCCACATGAACCGATGCTACGACAAGAGTAATAATGCAGCTGCATATTAGCATTTTCTGGAAAAATGATTGTATACTATCTAACAAAAGATGATTAATAGAAAACGGCAAATAAAAGAATGAGAATTAAACGGATTATTTTAAAAAGATCGTTTTTTTTTTATTACTTTCTTCTATCTTTACAAGAAGTAACTATTGTATTCATGAAAATTTTCTACTTCCGGTTTTCGACGAATTTATACGTTTTAGAAGGTTCTGATCACGATTTGACTGCTTTTAGAAAACGTCTGTCTGTGCGTCTGTATGTGACAAAAATTTTGTGGGCACTCTATCTAAAAAACTAGGAATTTAATAAAACTTTAGATTCTGTTAGACCTTGAAGCACTTGATATAAATTAGTGCTGATTCGTTTTTGGTGGAAATTGTCCAACAGATGGCGCTTCTAGACTGCATTTATCCCAATTTCCGCAATAGTTCTATCTCAAGAAGTAACACACGGATTTTCGCCGAACTTCAGTTTCAGTTATACGTTGACATAAATTGTTGCTGATTAGGTGTTGGTGTATACCACCCGACAGACGGTGTCACTATGCTGCATTATTCACGATTTTCAATATAGCTATATCTCAAGAACTAATACACGGGTTTTCACCAAACTTCAGATTCAGTTAGAAGTTGGCATAAGTTGATGCTTATTAGATTTTGGTGTAAATATCCCAAAAGGTGGCGCTACTATGCTGAATTAATCAGAATTTACGCGATTTTAACGATTGCCATATCTCAAGAAGTAAAGCACGGAATTTAAATATTTAGATTCAGTTAGACCTTAAAATAAATTGGCGCTGATTCTTTTTTTTTGGTATGATTTGCCTAACAGGTAACGCTGTTATGCTGCATATCTTACGATATCCGCAATAGCTCTATCTCTGGAACTAATGCAACGAATTTCATCGAATTTCATATTTTGTTAGACCTTGACATAAGTTGGAGCCGATTAGCTTTTTATGAAAATCCTGTAACAAGTGGCGCTGCTATGCTGCATTTTTGTATTCTTATGTGCGTAATTAAAAAATATACGTATTTTGAAATATTAACATACAGTGGCGGTCAAAAGTTTCCGGCCAGTTAGTTTTTTTGATTTGTTTGCCAGAACGTTTCAGCGAGGAAAAAGCGCAATTGCTCCAAAAGTTAGGACTATGCAAATGACCTCTGTCCACGTAATCATTTTGATTGGATACTGAAGACACTTGATGCAAAGGGGAGGAGTTCGAAATTCGCGTGTGCAAAAGTTTCCGGCCATTTGTCATTCGTTAGTTTTTGCTATCGGTAAAGTGTTTTTTTGCCATGTTTGTTAATTAATCAACATAAATAACGTAGTTGAAGTTCAAAAATGAAAAGTTCGACAATTATTGTTCGTAAACGAGTGATTTGTTTGTCGCTAAAGAGCCAATCCTCTCGTGAGATTGCGGCAAAGTTATCGATCGGAAAATCTACTGTGAACGATATTTTAAAAAATATATAAAGATGGACATGGCCTTCAGGTCTTGCTACGGTCCGGGAGACCCCGGAAAACGTCTATTCGTGTGGACAGAATTATCAAGCGAAAAACCGTTGATGACCCGCATAAAAATGCTGCTGCAATGTCCCGCGATTTACGGATTGAAAATATTGCTGAAATAAGTCGGTCTACCGTGTCAAGACGCTTACGTGACGTAGGACATTATCGAACAGTCGGTGCTAAAAAATCTTTCATAAGTAAAAAAATTCAGAGGGCCCGACTGCCGTTTTCCAAGGAACACAAAGACTGGTCAAGTGAAAATTGGAAAAAAAGTACTATTTTCCGATGAGTCGAAGTTTAACCTTTTTGGCAGTGATGGCAGACACTACGTACGACGACCTAAAAACAAAAGATATGATTCGAGGTATGTTATTCCTACAATGAAACATGGCGGAGGACACGTTATGCTGTGGGGAGCATTTTCTGGAAAAGATGTCGGTCCGTTTGTTGAAATCCACGGCAAGATGAATGGTGTAATGTATAAGAATATCTTGCAAAATCATTTGCTGCCTTATTGGGGGAAAAATTGTGTTCGCAACTAATTTTTTCAGCATGATAACGACCCAAAACATACATGCAAGCTCGTCAAGCAGTGGCTTTTGCAGAAAAAAATTCCGCTTTTCAAATAACCAGCCCAATCACCAGATCTGAATACAATAGAAAATCTGTGGAACAAACATGGCAAACAAGTGCGGAATTATAAATATGCCAATTAGGCAGAACTTTCCAAAAATTTGTAAGAAGAATGGAAAAAACTTACCATAGACGATCTTCAACCGTTTATTGAATCGATGCCTCGTCGCTGCGCCGCAGCACTTATTGCTAAATGTATGAGGACAAAATACTAATTGTAAATGCTGTTGATCTCTGTTATTTTCTATTATAACACCATTATTTCAAACTTGACAAGATGGACGGAAACTTTTGAGAACATACGTTTTCCTTTGCAATTAATTTTGTCAATTAAGTTTATTGATATTTACTTTTTATTTCATAAATAAGTTCCTAACTATTATGGTTATAAAATGTATAAGTATGACTGTGAGATTCCTCTTCATTTGGCTATACTTACAAATTAGCCAAAAATTGTATGCTGGCCGAAAACTTTTGACCGTCACTGTATGTATGAGATAGAAAAGAATTTTGGCATTGACAAATCCGACTAGTTTTGATATTTTTTAAAAATATTTATGCAATAAAAGAAAATATACGAAAACATTTTTATAATATTTATCATTGTTACTCGTACAACTGTATTAAATAACTAACGAAATTTTTTCTGCAAACATGAGCTCATCGTACATTTATAAGTATGTACTTTTTGACAAGGTTATTGCGGTATAATGCCATACATATTTTACAATTTGTATAATGAATGCATGCTACTTATTCATTTGCGTTTTTCGGATGAAAAGTTTACTTGAACAAAAATAAGAGTAAAATAAATTAAAAAATGATTTTAGCATATTATGCATATTTCATTAAATTTCCCTTATGCAATTAGCGCAATTAAAATTACATGCAACGTAACGAGATTTCCGATGCACTGTGATGTATATAATTAAATAATTTGATTATAAATGTATCTGAAAGAGTTTGAAGATTTCATTTTCGATTAAGATCTATTTTAAATTTAAATTTAAAATTTATTTGGTTCAATATATTAAGTAGTTTAATTAAAATATTTAGTATGAAGATATCATTTTATGTTTCAAGTAATTGAGTTTTCCCCCGCGTATAAAATGATTTAAAATTTGCGCATTTTATTAAATTCCTAAAATTGATAAATGCAATGAAAAGAAGAATTTTTTTTCTGCAATTAGATAAATCACATTCAAGGTCAGAGTAGCTAAATTGGAGCTTCATTACAATGCTCTGCCGAAATCCTGCCAATGCTCTTCCTCTTGGGCTATGAGCTTCCTACTGAATTATATCGCTCAGGTATCGTCCGTGTAGTTCAGTAGTAAGATTATTGGCACGGTATGCCAAGGTACCTATAGCCTGGACATATTTTTCTCGCTTGAACCAGTGCTTAACCTTACCAATACTACTCCAACCTGGAATAGTGGTAAACATATTTACTTAATAAAGTCTACTTGTAATGTTCAACTAAAGCTTATGTAAGAATTCCTTTATAATAAAAAAATATATATGCTCTATCGCTGAACATCTACGCGATCTATTTAAAATATTTAAGAATAGGAATAATATTTTCAAGACTTAAAACACAAAAATTATAGTATAATTTCAATGTTATTGCACTTAGAATAATGCAGTTAATTTTAAAAATCAAAAGTTTTTATATTCATAAGCAATTGCTTAAAAAGTTTACGAAAAATGTCATTGCTTAAAATCATTAAAGAAAGAAAATGCAGTCTAGTTTTAAAGTTTGCCTTTAATTTAGCATGTTGTCTTTGAAACAAAAAATCATTTGCCACTATCCATAATTTAATACATACTCATTCAGAAGGAAGGGTGGCAAAATTGACATTATTTCATGTAACTTAGAACAAAAAATAAAATACAGATTATTGCTGAATGTGAAAAATCGTATTAGTAAGAAATGGGGACATTAAAAAGTTACTATCGACAGATGAAAAGAAAAGTGACTTTTTATTATATCTAAAAGCTGGTGAATAAAACCTCGTGAAGCTTCACACGGCAAATTAATTAAGCAGTGATTATTTGGTACACCTGTAATGGAATTCGTTTCAAAGAATTACTCGTTAACCATTTCAAATTTTATCATATAAAATAATGAAAACACGATTAATTTCGTACCATCTCTCAGATTATTTCTTGTATTTATCTATTTAAAACAATACCCAATTTCAATTGGACATACAGTTCCATTCCAATTTATAATACAATACAATAGAATATATAAAGATAAATTCAGCAGTGAACATTACATACAAAATTAGAATTTAACATTTCAATAAAATTTTAACAAATGGTGTACCTATAACTTTATTTGGGATTTTTTAGATGGTTTGAGATTTTAAACAAACCTGGCGAAAGAGAGATTCGATTCTTCTATTTAGATCGTTAATACAAATTTATTGAGGAAGGGATGATTCCATTATTTTTTTAGATTTTTAAAACTACTAAATTGAATCACTGTTTATTCATCTTAAAATGCATGAAGTTCGTTACCACAGGGATCACACTATATCCCATGCTTACACAAGAATACAAAAAAAAATCAGAATAAGAAAAAATAAAATGAAAAAATTAATAATAAATTAATTAATAATATGTGCAATCCTAATTTACCAAAGCAGCAAGTAAAATGTAATATAGATGAATCATAAGAATTCTCAGCTTTGCATTCTTCTAATGGTGCTATCACACGTACTCTCATATCATAGTCAATATCAGATATTTCATCCGAAACACGTTTTTCAAGAGGAAAACGCTCGAAGATTGCCTCTCTGATAGATTGCCTCTCGTAATTTCTTAAAGATCTAACTTACAGTAGTTTGTATCCTCTACGATTGATATGAGCTCGAAATCCACCAATCAGAGCTCTATAAAAATTTCAAGATGGCTACCGTCAGTAAGCCAACATCTTATGTTTATTAAAAATAAATGTACAACGTTAAATTAGCACAAATTAAACTCATTTATACTGTCAAACAGCTGTTTCAAAGCCCTTAAGCTTCATCTTCAGTGCCAATTCAAAAGGGAAAACTAATTAAAAACTCCTAAGCCATGTCAGCTTGCCTGCCATCTCTCGCCCGCGCCCAGATGAAATAGTGCTAAAATTTTCAAAACAACAGCGGAGATGAGGAAACACATGTGAGAGAGAGACCAATAGCAACACTCCACCCGACCGGGACAGTTTACGTCTGAAGGCGAAAAAAGGAGGGGGTCGATGAGAATGAACTAAGTGAAACGCAGCCAGACGTTTGAACCGCTTTGTACGGCGGGGAAAAATACCAGAAAGGGGGGGGGATGAGGATGAATTAAATGAAAGGTAGCCAGACATTTGAAAAATTTGGTGTACTGGACAAATCATTAACCAAGCTGTTCGAATTTTTCCATATGTGATAAGCTCCCCAGAAATTTAGGTCGTAAATTGATGAGCATTTCTGAATTATTGTACCTTCCGAAAAATTAAAACTCTGATTTTCAGACCAACAATGGTTAGCTATTGCAGAACGTTTAATATCACAATTTTTAACATGTAGTTTTTATGCTCCCCCAAGCAGACTCTAAGCGGTCTCTTGGTTTGACCTATATGCATTTTATCACATTTGCAAGATATTTTATAAATTCCCTAATGTGAAAATCTGTCTATTGGATGTTTGAGGTCTGTAAATTTGATTTTGTTAAACGGTGCATAAACTATTTTAAAGTCGGAACTTTTCAAAATTCTAGATATTTGATGGCTTATTCTCGGAAAATATGGAAGTATATTTAAATTTTCATTGCGAACATTGGTAACATTGGAATGCGTACGTTTAATTTGTTTATTATGAATTGAATTAACTATTTCAACAGGATAACCCCGGTCAATGGCTATTGATTTGATGTAGTCTAATTCCGCTTTGAGTAAACTCTCAGATGAACAAATTTTTATGGCGCGATGAACATATGTATTAAAAGCAGCCAATTTTTGATTCGGGGGGTGAGATGAAAGACGGTGTGGCGGTAATGAAACTGTGAATGGTTTACGATAAACTGTAGTTTGAAATGAGTAATTTTCGCGGTAAGCCATGATATCAAGGAAAGGTAGTTGGTTGTTATTTTCAAATTCAAACATTTGTAAAGAGGGAATTGACATCAAATGAAACCATACGGTGGCTTTGAGTAAAGGTGAAGTTGCGTAGTTTATTTACGAAATCATAAGAATTTTTGCAGGTATGAATATTATTGGAGAGTAACGGGGATAAAATAGAACCAAGATATTTCGTCTATCTATTGGAGGAAGTACCAATATTTGAAACGATCGGTCTGAATGGAATATCGAGTTTGTGAACCTTTGGAAGAGCATAAAATCTTGCGCAATGTGACACAGAAGGAATGGGGAAAGATTTAGTACTATTGGAAAAAAGGGAGGAATGTTGGATAACGGATTTAATTGTTTTTAGTTCATTTTGTGAAGGGTAAAATTTAACTTTTTATAAGGACCATCATTAATTAAATCTTGTGTTTTTGTCAGGTAATCCGACTTCTCCATAACAACGATCTGGCCACCTTTATCAGCTTTGCTAATAACTATATTTGGATTCATATGTCTTTATATATTTGGATATATGTCTCAAATTACGCCTTCAGGAATTTCACTTCTCACAGTTTGAAATAGGTGAATTATTGCACCTTACGGACAGTTGTCTATCACAAAACACGTTCATTTTTAACGGGGATTTTTATCGCATGACAGATGGCTTGTCTATAGGCTCGCCCCTGAGCCCAATTCTCAGTGATTTCTATATGCATTATTTCGAGTCAAACCTTTTCAATAAGTTAAATTTTCTATTTTACACCCGCTACGTCGATGACTGTTTTGCTTTAGTTGATTCCAGTGATATAGATATTCCTCATATTCTTTCTGTTATGAACTCTGTAGATGAACATATCCCGCATAGCATGCACAGTCACAGTGACGTCATTGTGACGTCACTGTGAGTCACGTACGTCACGTCACATCTGTGACCAAAATGACACCACTTTGTAACGTCACACTGTGATCAAAATGTGAACGTCTTGAAGATCTAAAGAAAACTTAAAATAAACTTTAGAACATCTTATGGCATGAAGAAAATTACTTTTTGACAGCTTTAAAATTTTTTGTGACGTTGCAATGACGTCACTGCAAGTCACATAAGTCACGTAAAACCTATGACCAAAATGCCAACACTCTGTGATTTCACGGTGTGATCGGAGAGAGAATTTGGAAAAAAACTCATAAAATATAGAATTGAATTATGTCATGTACTTAAATCATTAATAAAAACATTGTCACACATTATTTAAATATATTGTATTTCCAAAATAAAAAAAATAAATAAATATTTGCCTACATATATGAGGCAGATATTTTTTTACAATTTTCATTGCCATTTTCATGAAATTTAACAAAATATACTATATAATACACAGGTAAAAATCCTTAAATAGAAATTTAGTAACGTAGGAAAGTTTTGGCGGAAAGTAATTCAGAAATTGATCTCCCATTCTAATAAAACTGTTAGCGATTTAGAGATTTGTTAGCATTTTAAATACAAACATTTAATTTTTTTTCCTACCACCGCATAGAACTCATTTGCTAATTTTGTGATACAAAAAATATTTTAAAAATCTCCAATCTCTTATTATTTTGAGGGGCCACTCAACCCAATCATCAGCTTTCTGTTTAAAAAGTGAGGACGCCATTTTTGCGAGTTCGACATCGGGGGTGCTCGGGGTGACCGTCGAACGCGTTCAAGATTTTTCTTGTACTGAATATTTAAGGTGGTTCTCAACTGACCTGCTCCACAACGCGAAGCTTTCTGACATAAATTCTGACTCATTTTTAAACGCAAAGACATAAAATGGGCAGGACTGACTATGGAAGCAATTTGGAATCGAAATGAGTTTTCCATTTTTTGATAAATAAATTACTTATCGATTTATAAGCAATTCGTGTCACGTGACGACTGGTTTTTCTCTTTTCTTTCCCTGTTACGTCGGGTATTTGGTTCAAAACGCTGACTTTGACATTCTTTTCGGAAAGATCTTCTGATTTTACTAAAAAATGGAAAACGTCTTTCTATTACAGAGTTTCTGAATAAAAACAAAAGCCAATTTCATGCGTTTCCGAACAAAAACGAATTAAAAATATGTCATAAAGTATATGTCATTCCTATAGCAATTTATTCCAAAACTGGTCAGTGCTTAATAAGATATCACCTCTGTTAAATATATTGCTCTTTTCAATAGAGTGTAAAAAATGAAAAAATCGTATTTAGGAAATCTGATTGCAGAATAGTATTTATATTTATGTCGTAATTATTTTATAAAGACTATTAAATCCATTTTTATTTAAAATTTATGTTTACTTTGGACGCTTAAAACAAATGCAGCTGATTAAAAAATATATAAAAATTTAAATTTTCACAGCTTATTTCCAAGAATATTAAACTCTCTCATATAAAAACAGAATATTATAGTTTTATTAGAAGTTATTTGTCAGCCATATAAACTATAAAGCATTTGAAATGTCTTTAACTGTTTTCTTTCTATTCTTTTTCTGGAAACACCTGCTAGATGTTACTTTGTGGTAAACATTACTGCGTAGATCATGATCGCAGATGTTGAGGGCAGACGATTATTTTCATCGGCGGATTAGAGTGTGTGGTGTTCTTTTAAGTTTGTGGAAGTATATTGCGTAATTTATACCGTGAAAGTAAATTAACGTTTTAAAGTGAATCATCCATTTTAACCTATCCTTATGTCTAGCTGGGTGCGTTATTAAGGTCTGCGTGATATTTGATATCTCAGATCTATGACCACACCTAAGCTGGACACTTTGAAAATTAAAGCAGTGGATTTGAGTCTCATTTTTCAATGAAAAGGAAGCAGTCAACGACCATTAAAAGTTAATCCCTAGAACTGGTGGTTTTACTTATAGATTAGCAGGTAACTTTTAATGTCTTCGCAGTTTTGTTAATAGTGCATATTTAGTAATGGTACATTAATAGTGCATTATTTAAATGTTAAGATGTTTAAATCTTTTTTTTTTAATCACTTGTATACAATTTTATCTTTAATGCTTTAAATCGTTTTAAATAGAGAGCTTGGAAAAAAGCTTAAGTATTTACTAACAATATATATTCTAAATGTAAAGTGTTATTTATAACAAGGAATGTATTTATATTTTGCGTTTCTCAGTTCAATTTTCATAGTTATTCATTGTAATTAAAAACATTGCAATTTTTAAAACTATTAATATTTGATTTACAATTTGAAAATTTCTTAGCTAGTGGAGGTTTTGAGAAATAATTTTCTGGTATATTTGAAATAATTTCGACAATTTAACTCATTACAAATTTAGTTGTCAAGATATGTCAATATTAGGTGCACAAAAATAATGAATATTGATGAAACAATAAAACCGCTATTCAGTTAAGGTAATTTTTCCAGTTATGTTATCGAATTTTTTCTATAGTAAAAATTCATATTTAAGCTCTGCATTTAGTATTCTATCAAAAACTATAAATAAAATAATTTGTAAAGAAAAAAAAAATTTTTTTTTCTTTGCGTTTATGATCCTAAGTTTTAAATTTCATTTGCTTCGAAAAATGTTTTATTGCTTGATACAATGTTTATTATTTAATAATATCGCACAATAGGTAGATCTATTATTTAAATGGATTCCTGATATAAGTTTTTCACAATGCTTATTTAAAAATCTATACTTTTATTTTCATTAAATTTGTAATCAAATCCAAAATAACTAATTTCTGAATTCATTTTTATTCGGAAACACATGAAATTGGCAAGTGTTCTTATTCAGAATATATGTAATAAATAGAATGGCATTTTCCATTTTTGACAAAATATGTTTCAGAAAACACTATCAAAGTCGGTGTTTTGAACCGAATTTCCGACGCGCAGCATCAGAAACGGAAAAAACGTGACCAAAATTGCTCTTAAGCATTTCATTTATCTAAAAATGGAAAACGCTATTCATTCCAAATCGCTTTAATAATCAGGAATGCAAGTGCCAAGCGTTTAAAAATTTGTTCATAAATGTGTCAGAAAGTTTCGTGATACTGAACGAGGGGAAATATGGCAAAGTATACACATTTAAAAACTTCAATACTTAAAAGCAAAATAGCATAGTTTTAATTATTGTCAATATTTTTGGTGGTTACATAAAACAAATGGAAGTCGAAGTTATTTTTAAAAGTGGTTATTTGCACAATAGAATTTCATATTATTAAAATATTTAATTTTATTATAATTTTAATGGATTCATCTATTATTTTTATATTAGTATGCGTTTTTTACATTTATAATTTTCTTGTTTAACGGCTACATTAGCCGGTTTCCCAATCAGATGCAAAGTTTTAATTTGAATACGAGTTGCATAAAAAAAAAATGATTGCCGATCCAATTCTTATCGTCGATCTTATCCGTGTTTGGTGAAATCTTGTTATTCGAATCTATGCGAAATCATTTATCAGGTTCGGTCGGGTTGTGGGCCTACAGAATTGTTGTTGTCGGGTTAGGGTAAGATTACGGGTTGAATGTAAATATAGTTTCAGTCAACCATCATTCATGTTCAAGTTGACATTCAATCATGTTCAAGAAGTATATAACCGGATTCGTGCATGACTCTAGATCCGAGCAGACATCAGAAATTGTATCGTAACACAATTTCTGATAAAATCTGGTTACTTGGTCGTATGCAAGATTCTATTCTGAACAAGTCTTACAGTAAAAACATTATACCCGACTCGGGTCAGATCGGGTTCACGAAAATCAGGTCACACGACAACTAATCCAAATCTATTCTGTAGCCAAACAAATCCAAAAAGATCGATCCGAAGTTTCAGGATTGTATTCGGGTAAAATCTGGTCACCCGACCCGGTGCAGTGTCGTCACAAACGTCACAAACTTGAACCATAAAAAAATTTTGATCCGAACAATCCGTATAGGATTCGGGTAAAATCTGGTCACCCTATCCGATGCAGATTCGTCACATTTTTCACATTGAAGTCGCAGGACTTCACAAAGTAGTCACATTGTGAGGTCACAGAAAGCCTTGAAAACGGCCATAACGACCTCGCATTTACGTCACAGTGACTTCACATCGACGTCACTTGACGTCACGACGACTGTCACAAAGTCACAGTGTGACTTTACAGTGACGTCGCAGTGATGTCACCATGCCTTACGGGATACAGTTTACATCTGAATTTCAAAATAACAACCAACTACCTTTCCTTGCTGTCATGGTTTTCCGCGAAAATGACTGATTTCAAACTACAGTTTATCGTAAATCATCCGCAGTTTCATTACCGCCACACCGTTTTTCATCTCACCCCCCTCCCCGAATCAAAAATTGGCTGCTTTTAATACATATGTTCATCGCGTCATAAAAGTTTGTTAATTTGAGAGTTTACTCAAAGCGGAGTTAGACTACATCAAATCAATAGCCATTGACCGGGGTTATCCTGTTGAAATAGTTGATTCAATTCATAATAAACAAATTAAACGTACGCATTCCAATGTTAACAATGTGCGCAATGAAAATTTAATTATACTTCCATATTTTCCGAGAACAAGCCATCAATTATCTAGAATTTTGAAAAGTTTCGACTTTAAAATAGTTTATGCACCGTTTAACAAAATCAAATTTACAGACCTCAAACATCCAATAGACAGATTTTCACATTGGGGAATTTATAAAATATCTTGCAAATGTGATAAAATGTATATAGGTCAAACCAAGAGACCGCTTAGAGTCCGCTTGGGGGAGCATAAAAACTACATGTTAAAAATTGTGATATTAAACGTTCTGCAATAGCTAACCATTGTTGGTCTGAAAATCACAGTTTTAATTTTTCGGAAGGTACAATAATTCAGAAATGCTCATCAATTTACGACCTAAATTTCTGGGGAGCTTATCACATATGGAAAAATTCGAACAGCTTGGTTAATGATTTGTCCAGTACACCAAATTTTTCAAATGTCTGGCTACCTTTCATTTAATTCATCCTCATCCCCCCCCCCTTTCTGGTTTTTTTCCCCGCCGTACAAAGTGGTTCAAACGTCTGGCTGCGTTTCACTTAGTTCATTCTCATCGACCCCCTCCTTTTTTCGCCTTCACACTTAAACTTTCCCGGTCGGGCGGAGTGTTACTATTGGTCTCTCTGTCACATGTGTTTCCTCGTCTCCGCTGTTGTTTTGAAAAGCTCAGCGCCATTTCATCTGGGCGCAGGCGAGAGATGGCTGGCAAGCTGACATGGCTTAGGAGTTTTTAATTCGTTTTACCTTTTGAATTGGCACTGAAGATGGAGCTTAAGGGCTTTGAAACAGCTGTTTGCTAGTATAAATGAGTTTAATTTGTGCTAATTTAACGTTGTACATTTATTTTTAATATAACGGCACAAAGTTTTAATCCACTTTTTAGAACTTATGTTTAGCGTGGTCGCAAATATTAAAACCAAAAACACAGAAGAATTAAGACAAAAGCAAATCTTTAGTAACACAGGGACCAATCATACACGAAAAGAACTTTTAAAATGTGCAGTTATTTTGAAATTAAAGAATTACATATAAATCGATTGTCTCTTCGGATTTCGTTATTTACACTCCCGATAAGAACTTTATTTGCTAATTTAAGGTTATTTATTGCGATTATTTTATTGCAATTCCTTATATTATTTACTACATGTTATAATTGTACTGTCGTAGTCACTTATTTACTTCTCAAACTGTACTAGTTTAACTACTTTCAGCAGCTGTATTTGGCGCTATTTCGTACTTGTTGCCAAATTATGTCGCCAAAGATAAAAATGCAAGCAAACACGCATCAAGGTATTTTATTGGAATACAAATTACTGCCTCCTTTTAGCATGCAGCGTTCAGAATCTAAATTTTGTAGTGGAGGGGGGGGGGCAGAAATTTTTTTATACTTTTAGAAAAATAGAATTTAATAAATGAAAATTTAATCTAGCAGCTATTTATAGTTAATTATATTTTACCTTTTAATAATTTGCTTTTAAAACAATCTACAACTATTATACAGACATACATATTTATTCGTAAATTGGTGGAATAGTAAAATCTATTGTTCTGTCATCCAAGGCTGTCTGTTAGATGGTTGGCGACTTTCTCTCCAACATGGTTTATTAGTGAGAAATTGCAGATTCACAATCGGCCGGAGTGGCTCAGGGGTTAGAGTGATAGACTTGAACGCTGTGGATCCACACTCGATTCCTGGCTCTGGCTAATTTCTCGCTTCATGTTGCATTATTGTATTTAATGTATGTGGGTGATAATGTCCTTTTCAGTCTATTTTCCCTTTTCAATTATTGAATTTCAACCACCCTAAAATTTTGTCTTCCCCCTCCTAGCGGTGTATAAATTTTAAACAGTTATGTTTTTCAATTTTTTAAGCAAATTGTGTTTTTTTTACTTTGTATTAATAATAAATAACGCATATAACCCATCCCCCCCCCCCTGCCGTTAAAATATTTTGCTTCCCTTCAAAAAAAAAAAGAATTAAAATTTATATATTTTCGAAAAAAAAATGAATTGTAACGTAAAACTTTCCTAACAGAAATAGATTTCTAGAATTTTCAAATATGCAAACACAAAATTAAAGCTCATTCCGCCAAATAGTTTTAAAGTTATGCTTAAAATTCACTTGTCTTGTAATCTGTTTTGCGACGATCGAACATTTATTTAACATTAGGAGGTACAAACATAAAACCTGCGTAATTTCTAATCTACTTTAACGAGTGACTTTCAGTTTGATACACGAAGGTAAAATTTACCGAAAAATATGATGTCGAAATTAGGGTTTAGTACTAAAAGTTTTAGAATGTGTTATAATTGCTATACGTAACTTCATCCTTCCCCTCAGCAAACTTTATGTACAGCATTAATATTATATGTTATTACTAATATAGTGTTACTTGTGACATTTTTATACAATATTTTGTTACTTGTGTGGCAGAGTTAGTAGAGGGTATAACTCCCCCTCCCTCCAGGACTGTACACAATATATATAAAAATAAGGATTGTGTTTTTGAAACGAAAAATATCAAAAACTCATTTAAACTTTCGAAAAATGATTAACCAAGAAAGAAAAACTGCAAAAGAGTGGGAACTATATCTAAATTCTGTTACGTATTTCATTTTTATATTTCATTCAATATGTAACATGAATTACATTTAAAATATGTAAAATATATTAACTAAAAATGTTCTAATAGTGATTTTGGCAAAATAACTAAAACTTAATTTAAAATAATTCTTTGCGTTACAGATTTTGGCTTAGCGATAAATTGCGGTTCCAATACATGTGACAAAAAACTAGTTTTAAAATACTATTTTTTTCTAAAACACTTAATACTAATAGTTGAGAATTCTTAATATTTACAGTTAATGAAAGACGTAAAGTGAAGATATGGACTCTATAATTTAGAATTTTAATGTTATATTAGCGAGAGTATTGTTTTTATAATCTTGGAATTTTAAGTAAAATGATCACAGTATTATATATATAGAACAGACAAAATAAGAAACTGCAGTATACACTGCTCAAAACAATTAAAGGATATTTGAAGTTTTATATAAAATAAAGATATAAACGAAATTTTTTTTGCCGAAAATAGAAGAGAATCACAAATGCAAATTTTTCTGGTTATCAAACTGTGGAGTATTCAAATTTTGAGTTCGACGTCAAAAACGTCGCTTCAGCGGCAGCGAATGAAATTTGACTTTCAACTGGATAAAAGAGAATGAAGACAAGGATGATCGGCATTCAGTGATTGCTTTGTTTCGATGAGTACGATGTCTCAGCGAAGTCATTTGACAGATTCAAAAGCTTGGAGAATTGTTGGTAGGTTAGAAGGGGGCCAAACTCAAGCCGAAGTAGCGCAAGCCATTGAAGTGTCACAAAGTGTCATTTCCAGGATCTGGAACCGTTTTTTGGAGAGTGGATGTGCAGGCCGAAGACCAGGGCAAGGTCGTAGACGGGCAACAACGCCCAATGAAGATCGGTATTTAGCGTTAACAGCTGGGAGACACCGAAACATGAACGCTACTCTTCTCCAACAACACCTTCGCTCGGCTACAGGCACCACGATTTCAACTCAGACTGTCCGAAACCGGCTCCATGCTGTAGGTCTGTATGCTCGCCGACCGATGGTATGCATTAGATTAACATCAAGGCATCGTCGCGACCGCAGGGAGTGGGCAACCGAGCACTGGAGGAGAAATGAATGGAGCAATATTCTGTTTTCTGACGAGTCCCGTTTTTCTGTGCATCCGGATAATAGGCGTATTTTCATCTGGAGGGACCGTGGCAGTAGGAATAATCCTGCGTTCATGCACGAAAGTGTCAGATTTGGCGGTGGAGGAGTGTTGGTGTATGGTGGCATCTCCATTGACGGGCGCACTGACCTCTAAATCATTCGAGATGGAGCTCTGACTGGTCGCCGATATAGGGATGAGATCCTCAGACCTATTGTAGTCCCTTACGCTGCAGCAATCGGAGATAACTTCATTTTAATGGACGATAACTGCAGGCCACATCGTGCAAACCTGGCGGAGGATTTTCTTTTCGAGGAAGGAATCGTTCGAATGGAATGGCCAGCGTGTTCTCCAGACATGAATCCAATCGAGCACGTTTGGGACGCTCTAGGAAGACGAGTTTCTGGCCGCCAACAACCCCCACAAACTCTCCAAGAACTGGAAAGAGCTCTTCTGGAAGAGTGGGGCAGAATACCCCAACTCGTCATTAATAGCCTCATTGAGTCCATGCCTCAAAGGTGTTCAACGTTGCTGGCCGCCCGTGGAAACCATACCCCATACTGAAAATGATTTTCTTTGAAGAAAACACCTTTTCTTATTCTTTTTTTCTCATATGCACAAATTGTTTTTTTTCTTTTGTACACAAATGCGCAATAAAATGCATTTTTTTCTTCCAAACATGTGTAATTTATTCTCATATAACCTACTATGTCTGTCGACCATGTATCAATCAGCTAAAAAGTTTCCCAGATACAAAATCCACCTAAAACTGCAATATCCTTTAATTGTTTTGAGCAGTGTATAAAATGTTAGTACGCGATAATGCTGCCTGTTTATCAATCGAACTCTACACTAAATATTAAAACACCTGCTGCAATTACTCGCCAAATTTTACGCCCTCTCCTTACATTAGCAGATAACTTTCAGTAGGGAAAATAACCCTAGTTGCAGCGTGAAAGTGTAGTTCCAAGCAAGCGAGAGGCAATAGCATATACTTCATATCGTATGGTATTCCGTGTGATAACAGCTTAACACCCTAAAATAATAATTGCGTATGTATTCGCCAAGCTCCTAAGGGTTTTCCATTCGATTTAGTTTGAGAAAGCCATCTTAAATTGCTCAATACACATGCTTCGTATATCCGCAAGTGCTTTTAAAAATTTGCCTTCCATTTTTAAATATATAGATAATATTTCAAGAAATTAAATAACTACTTTTAAAATTCGGTTTAGTCAAGCATTTTGACTTAAGTCAATACAGTATATTAAAAATTACAAATAAGAAGAGACTTATTTTATACTTATCTCTTCTACTTTCTTTTTAAAAAAACTTTCTTTCCATGCGTGAAAGTGAATTTCTTCAGCTAACAATGAATAAAAAGAAGAATCTCAGAATTCAATGACATCGAGAAAAAGTCTCCCTTCCAACGAAATGTGAACATTGCAGTATGGCATACTGTTTTCATACAAATTACCTCAAAAATTCTATTGAAAAATGCAAATGTCATTCAAAAAAAGTATGAATGTCGCTGAAAGTCTAACACTTTTTGTAAATTTCATGAAAAAGTAAGAATATTGAAAGAACCATTCTAAAAAGAGTTATTTGCTTAGACTTTAAAGTGAATATTTCTTCTGGACGAAGAAAATTTACTGTCGTGTAATAAAGCTGAAGAATAGGATATGCATGTTTATAAGCTGTAAAAGTTTATTTAAAAATATATTAAATAAATGCTTTATTAAACATATATCAATTTAGAAATTAGCGCTGTATACTAAAATAACAAATAAAAGAAAGTCCCCTTGATAGCGTATATTGAAAAAAAAATAAGCTGCACAATATCGTAAATATTGAGAGCTTTCAAAAACTACAATAAATAACTAAAATTAAAT